>OX465187.1:3750000-5000000 GCA_949987655.1 Polymixis flavicincta
CATCATTGATCCGTAGTGCACAAACGCATATTATCTCGGAAAACTTGACATAACAGTAAATAACTAGGATTCAAAACCCTCGTATAACGCTTGTGGCCGCTCGGGTTGCAGGCGCTAGCGACGACGGCGCCGGCTGCGCCGTGCTGCTGGAAACACTGCGCGCGCTGGCGGCGGGCGGCGCGCTACGCCACGACGCCGTGTTCCTGTTCAACGGCGCCGAGGAGAACATCCTACAGGCCTCGCACGCCTTCATCACGCAGCACAAGTACACCTTCCCACACACACAAAACACCACATTCTGTGCAGGACAAAGGGTTATGGATAGGATTTATGCAATGGGTGTTTTTTTAATCTTAAGTTATGACGTAAATAAATAAATATAGTTGGTTCTTGCTTCATCGGATTGGATTTGAACGGGTTAAGGCTTACAAAATGTTAACTGTTCGATAGGGTAACGGAATGAACGGGTTACCGTTATACGGTGCCTGGTTGAGCATCGCATGCCCGTATCATGGAAACTGGTTATGTCGCAAGTAGTCAGTCCCCGCCGCCACGTGAAGGCGTAGCAACACATACACACACACGTCACTCGAGCTGGTAACGAGCGCGGCGCCGCCCGCAGGTGGGCGAAGGACGTGCGCGCTTTCATCAACATCGAGGCGTGCGGCGCGGGCGGGCGCGAGGTGCTGTTCCAGGCGGGCCCGCACGACCCCTGGATCGTCGAGGTAAGTACCGCCACCTGCCCGCACACTCGCTCGGCGATCGAGAAGCGATACCGATTGGTCGCGTCGGCGGGTGACGATGGCTATATTAAACGTCTTTACGTCTGCCTACATGAGATGCGATGACTTTGACGAATCACAATGTCATTTTGGTATTATTGTGTGGTTTGCAGATGTACGCGGGCGCAGTGCCGCACCCGTTCGCGTCTTCGCTGGCGCAGGAGCTGTTCGAGAGCGGCCTCATCCCGGCTGACACTGACTTCCGCATCTTTCGCGATTTTGGCAAACTGTCCGGTAGGTAGCGTCCCCTCCCCGTGCGGGGAGGAGGGCCCTGCTTACCGCGCGCATGTTGCAGGCGTGGACCTGGCGTGGAGCACCAACGGCTACGTGTACCACACGCGCCTCGACACGCCCGAGCGCGTGCCGCCCGCCGCGCTGCAGCGCACCGGCGACAACGTGCTGGCGCTGGCGCACGGTACGTGTCGGCCTGTTCACGCTGCGGCTCGCGCGCCCGGCCTCACGGTGCTCTGTCGTAGGGCTGCTGGCGAGCGACAGCCTGGAGTCGGAGCCGGACGCCACGTCGCGACAGCCGGTATTCTTCGACGTGCTGGGGCTGGCCGTGCTGGCGGTGCGCGCACCGGCCGCGCTGCTGCTGGCTGCCGCCACGCTGGCGCTGGCGCTGCTCAAGGTGCACGCCAGCGCCAGCGCCGCGCGCGACGCGCTGTGGCTGCCCCGCGCTGACTGGTGGCGCGCTGTGGGCCGCGCGGCGCTGGCGGGCGCCGCCGCGCACGTGGCGGGCGTGCTGGCGGCCGTGGCGCCGGCGCTGCTGCTGCACGCGTGCGGCGCGCGCCTGTCCTTCTACTCGCGCGGCGCGCTGCTGGCGCCGCTCTACGCATTGCCCGGTAAGTGTGTTGCTTTTCATTATTAGCACGTGTTACCCACGGCGATGACGCGCGGAGTGACTGCATGTGTGTGTACAGCACTAGCGGGCACGTGGGCGGCGGCGGCGCGGCTGTGGGGCCGGCCGGCACTGCTGCGCGGCTGGTGGGGCGCGCGCGCGTGGCACGACGCGGGCACGCTGGCCTGGGCGGCGCTGCTGCTGCTGTGCGCGCTGCGCGGGCTGCGCTCGGGCTTCCTGCCGCTGCTGTGGGTGGCGCTGGCGGCGGGCGCCGACCTGCTGGCGGGGCGGCGCGCGGGCGGCGGGGCGCGCGCCGCGCTGTGGGCGCTGGGCGCGGCGCTGCCGGCGGCGCAGACGTGGTACCTGGCGCTGGGCTCGCTGCACATGTTCGTGCCCATCATGGGCCGCGCGGGCGCGGGCGCGCTGCCGCCCGACGTGCTGATGGCGGCGCTGGTGGCGCTGCTGGTGCAGGCCGCGTGCGGCTGGCTGCTGCCCCTGGCGCTGGCGGCGCGCGGCGCGACGCGCGCGGCCCGCGGCGTGGCGCTGGCGCTGGCCGCGACGCTGCTGCTGGTGCTGCTGAGCCCGCTGGGCGCGCCGTACAGCACGGCGCGGCCGCAACGCCTGATGGTGTTCCACACGCGCCGCACGCTGCACGCGCCGCTGGTGCCGACGGATCAGGTGGAACACTTCTACTGGGTGCCGGAACTCGACGCCAACACACCGCAATCCGTTGATAAATACGGTATGTACATCATGTCTAGCCTTTTCCCAACAACATTTATGACTTTTAATCTAACGCTCTCACAAATCTCACGAGCAGCGCGCTGGGGTTTTAAATGATTTTTGCAATCCAAATCACACTCAGCACTTTTTGAACGTCAGACGCCTGCCCTTCCATTAGAAGAACTTGATTATATACAATGGTAGGGACTTAATTAACGTTACGAAACATAAAATTAAAGTATTTGCCATATACGATCCATGTGGTGCCGAACGTAAAAGAATAGCACCATCCCATTTCTTCCCGTGGGTGTCGTAGAAGGCGAATATGGGACTTACCTGAGAATAAGCAGCAGCGTTCTCTATCCATTTTACCACCATACTGCGATCGCCAACCTGCCTGCCAAGCGTGGCGATTATGGCAAAACCCTTTTCGAGGAGGCCTATGTCCAGTTGTGGACGTCTTTCGGCTGAAATGATGATGATTTACCATATGTCAGGTAGCCCTTGCCAGGATACCAAAAAAATCATAAGGTAAAAAATTTACTCAAGCAGTAATAAATAATAAACCAAAAAAAAAAACAGAACTTAAAAGCATATATTAAAATCTCCAAGCATAAAGGGCGTACGTATACAATGCTGCACTATGTTCACATAGAAGTAACAAAAATGTTAAACGAGGACCTTCGGAGTAAAATAAACAAACAGTTAATACTATTAACAATAACAAAACCATGGTCAGCAAGACGACCAGTCACCACAAGCAGAACCCGTTCACGTGCATAACGCGAAGATCAGCCATTACCCCCCTCGCCATATTTGAGGGGAGGAGGCAACCCGACCCCCGACGCTATCGCAAGCAGTGACATCTAAGGGAGCATGACGAACTTGCTGCCGGTTGCTCAGGCAAGAATAATATGATCCAATAGGGTATTCTCCGATTTGATAATAACTATTTTAATTTGAAGATTGGGACGATATATTTAACAGAAAAATATAAATAAATTTATTAATACTCATTTTCTCAATTAAAAACTTTTAAAATCTAATTTATTTTTCGTTGTTTTGAATTTACCGCCAAAACGCTCCTTACGATGACTTTTTATCACGTGACATGTGACGTCAACTCTGTATAAACGGCACCGGTACAAATACTTAGTTTGGCGCCGTTTTAGAAGTATTTGTGCACAGAAGCACCGCATACCAGTAATATCACTTTCTATCCATTAAAATTTTTGTTAATTATAAACTCGACATTCACTTATTTACTTACTAGCTACTTTAGTTTACACAAAGTTGACGTCACGTGATAAAAAGTCATCGTAAGAAGCGTTTTGGCGGTAAATTCAAAACAGTGAAAAATAAATTTGGTTTAAACCGTTTATAATTGAGAAAATGGATAGAAATAAATTTATTTTTATTTTTCTGTTAAATATCTCGTTCCAATCTTCAAATTAGAAGAGTTTTTGAAAAATTGGAAAATACCCTATTGTCGAGGTCGCTAGCTAACTACATCTTGCAATACAACTAATTATTAAAAAAAAAAAAACTTTGTAATGACCATGAACATTGTTACACAACATTGTTACAATATCAGAGAGTTTTTATTCTCCCATTTATAGACATTTTGTGGAGTTGATGGCTGGCTAAATGGTACCAAAGTACCTAAGGTACAAACCTTAGGTACTTATGATAAATGATTTTATTTCTGTAAGTTGGTTTGTACAAACACTTTTACACGTCAATCATATTTTTTTTTAAACTAGATGAGGTCGGCGTTTCCTATCTGACTACTCTGAGAAGAAAGGCCGAAACAAACTCAGAGGTCACAGTCTCTTTTAAAGTCCAGACACTTGGTCATCTTCTGTGCAAAATCTATCAATTTAAAAAAAATACAAATTTTATTATTATTAATTAGATTATGTCAGCAATAAATCAAAATAAAAATGAACTGACTTATACAGCCAAATAAAAACAAACAGTTATGTGGAGTCCTACCGCTGAGGTATGATGTGTGCCGGTAATTATATGTGTAATGTGGAGGAAAACACCCACGTGTGCATTCACCAAGCAGCTTTATTGAACTCAGGTAAAAAGTAGTGTGCATGTGTTATTGTATATAACGTTAGTAGGTACATGTGATCGCGGGCGTCAGCATATACTGTCGAGTGTGCACGTACAAATTATGTTAATATAAATATAACCTGTCAATAGGCAAGCAAGTTCTGGTGAAAGGACATAAACTTCTTCTTGAGTTCGGTTTAAATAATTTATTTCTCACTAGCAGCGCTCCGCGGTTTCACCCGCGTAGTTTCCGTTCCCTTGGGAATACGGGGATAAAATATAGCCTATGTCACCCGGGGATAGTGTAGGTTCCCAACAGTGAAAGAATTTTTCAAATCGGTTCAGTAGTTTTGGAGCCTATTCAATGCAAACAAACAAACAATCAAATCTTTCCTCTTTATTAATAGTATAGATAAGAATTTACAGTCCACTTATAATGAGATACAAAGTAGTAAGTATGATAATTTAATAATAATAGTACAATACAATTTTCTTTAGAAAATTTCTTTTAAAAGTTATAATGTACACACATGTTTCTTATGCTTATTTTTAAATGTATTCAAGTTGTCGCATTCTTTTAAATCGTCCGGCAAATCGTTGTGCAGCTGTGCTCCTTCGAACAATATGGTCTTTTTACCGTAATTGGTGCGTACGCTGATAACTTCAAGTTTGTTTTAGGTATATCAATTTCCCAGGTTATGACATTTTATTCTTTAGTTGTATGTTAGTATGTATTGAGTTTGTGGTTATGTTTTTAACAAGAATGAAAGTGTACCTAGTAAATGTAGGTATAGATGTCTAATATTTAATAGTCTCGTTTTTTTATAAACAGTCAATGTTGGAGTGAGATAATGATAAAGGAACAGAGTTTTACATAGTTGGTCGCTGGCGATCAAGTGACTACTCACACTTATTCAACTCTGTTCAGCTTTTGTCCATACAAAACAACGATTTTGTATAGAGTCCGTTCAGCTTTCCGCGGTTGAACGGACGCGTACGCATCTTATACAAAATCGTTTGTTTTGGACTTGATCGCCAGCGATCAACTATGCTTATCGTTTATGTAGTTGTTGATAGTACGCCTTTGCACAAAGGTTGGATTCACTTAAGCTTTAAACTTCAAATTAAAATTCAAATCTAGCAAAGAAGAAGCTTGTTATTAGAGCTGTACCTAAACCAACAAATGAGTTATGATTATGAACCTTATGAAGCCGCTGGAAGAGAGCAGGTACTTTGTCCTTAGTTCTATCTTTATCAACGTCAGTGTATTGTCTTACCTTCCTGACGGCGTAGGCGGCCGAGGTGAACCTTCACGTTAAGCTTAATATAATATGTAAACCCCACTTGTTAGTATCTACTGTTATGCTTAGAAAAACTGCAGAGTTTACAATTTGAAGTACCTCACTATCTACGACGATGCTGGGTCCTAAATTCCTAACATTCGGTAAGGCGAACTTTAAACATTTCTAATTTTGTTATAAGAATTGACGACTCCTGTCCATTCTGCCGAAGAGCAAACACCACCTACTGAAATTCGTACGTCCCGCAGTGGCCGAGGCGGGCCCCGCGCGGCCCCTGAGCGGCGCGGAGTGCGCGCGCCTGCTGTACTGCGGCGCGCCCTACTACCTGCCCGTGCTGACGCTCATCTCGCGCTCGCACGTGGCGCCCGCGCGCGCCGCGCCCCTGCCGCGCCTGTCGGCCAGGCTGGGCCTGGCGCGCCACAACGCCACGGCACTGGAGCTCACGGTGGAGCTGGCGGGCCCGCCGCACGTGGTGCTGCTGCTGGCGCCGGCGCCGGGCGCGCGCCTGGCCTGGAGCAGCGTGCTGGCGGCGCCGCGGCCGGGCGCGGCCTGGGGCGCGCGCCGCACGTACTTCCTGGCACTGCACGACGCGCGCGGCGCGGGCGAGGGCGGCGCGTGGCGCGTGTCGCTGCTGCTGACGCACGCGGCGGGCCTGGCGCCGCCGCACTGGGCCGACGTGTCGCTGGGCGGGCACGCGCTGTTCGGGCCGGGCGCGCGCGCGCCGGAGCACGCGGCACTGCTGCGCGCGCTGCCGGCCTGGGTGGCGGCCACGGGCTGGGGCGTGGACCTGCACCTGTACCGCGTGTAGTGCCGCTAGTGCCGCTAGTGCCGTCCACCTTACGTAGCGTGCGGCCGCGAGTGCTGTCCGGTCTCGCCGCGCGTGAACCGTTTAGCGAATCTACCTCGAATGTAGGTTCACAATAATTAATGAATAGATTATTTTGTTATTGTTGTACTTTTTTAAAGCGCCATTCGGGTTACAAAAAAGATGCGCTGCATTGTCTTAGCGACATAATTGTATGGCTTTAATTAACATAGATATATAAATTTACCTCAAAACTGCACACCGACGATCCGAATAGGTATAGGTAGATAAATGTACGTAAATATTTTGAATATTTTGCCAATTTTATGTTTTATAAGAATTCTTCAAGTTTTTTTTTTGTTTAAAGGAAAAGTCGGGTAGTTCAAGGAAATATGTTGCTTAAACGTGTTATATTTTTAAGAAAAATATTATTTATTTAATAAAAAACAACCGAAATTGTTTACCAACGTCATCCGAGATGCGTAATGAACAAATAAAAATAATTTGGTAATAGCACACTACTGCTATATTGTTGCGGTAATTGACGAATTTGCGATAATAATATTGAATAATCGTACATAGTAATGTAATTTTGCAAATAATTCTTTCAGAAATTTAAAGTAAAAGTAGATGAGACTGTTAAACACAGAATGAACACTGACCAAATTGTAGGGCGGTAGGTCATAGGGACTGTCTGCAGCTCCCACATTGCTCATTTCTCTGGCTGTCAAGGTATGCGCATGTGATGCGGAGGAATGAGAATAATGTCGTGACGAAAGTCTTGATTAAGAATGAATATGGGTTAGCTAATTTCATAACGATTCCAACGACGTAACTTCTAAACAGCTCCTATAATTAACTTAAGAGAAATCGTCGTTTTAATCTCACGCGCCGGCCATGCGCAAGCTCACCCAAAAATGGCTGACATTGCGCTTGCAATTTGACAGTTGTTCCGGGACTTAGGGAGGGCTATAATTATCGCTAGGAAGAGGGTGACTGCTGAGGTGACGACTTATACAGAGGAGTATGAAAGAAGCAGACATGCTACACTAGGAGATACGAGAAACGGTCTTAGGAACCCTTAGGTTCACGGTATTTTTTTTTCGGTGGGAAATCATCAAATAACTTCTGCTCAGCTCTGGGTGGAGTGGGAGAGCGTGTCAGACTTTTACTGACTAAAACCCACCCGTGTTTCCTCAGTTGTGCCATGGGCCACGGTATCTCTTTCGAACAACCCGCACCCCTGGCAGGCTCGGCCCTTGCGGGCCCCATGAGGTGGTGCTGAAACTCTTTGAGGCGCGCGTGGAACACAACAAGCCGTCGACCTGGGCTAAGTCCTTACCAGACATCGAGCTACCGATTACTCGCCGTCTGCAAGCTCGCGCCTACGGTGGCCGGGAATCAGCCTGGGATTCCCGACGCCCAGGGCGTCTCCTGCGGAGACTAGGGCCGTCACGGAGCATAAACTGTCTTTCCCTCACGTGCACTGCCTCCCTCTTCGCGAGCATCACTGCTTCGCAGAAGAAGGTGACGGCTACCCATGCACTCTAGTCCGTACCATGGCCTGGACCAGGGCCGGACGCGAGTAGGTTCACGGGTCAAAGGCAGGTTGTCCATAACAAAAAATAATTTTTTTTTGTAAGAAACGAATCATTCATCATCATCACTTCAACCGAAAGACGCCCACTGCTGGACATAGGCTTCCACCAAGCTCCGCCACTTCAACCGGACTTTTGATTCTTACATACAGCCGACTCCTGCGTCTTTCACCAGGTCCCTGGTCCACCTTCAAAATCAAAATATTTTATTTCACATAAACCTATATGGACACTTATGCAACGTAAGGAACTAGGTACATGTAGTGGGAGGCCTACCAACGCTACGTCTTCCAGAAGGTGGTCGCCACTCCAGAACCTTTCGGCCCCATCGGCCATCTGTTCTGCGAGCAATGTGCCCTGGCCACTACCACTTAAGTTTGGCCATTCTTCGGGCTATGTCGGTCAGCTCGGTTCTCCTGCGGATCTCTTCTTTTTCGATTCGATCATCCTCTCCATAGCGCTTTTGGTAACTTTCAGCCTTCTTATGAGGGCGATTGTGAATGTTTTAAATAAAGTAACCTTCTTAGGTTTTTGTGAAGTAAAATATTTAGATTTGACTTTATTTTAAGGGGACTCCTGACCACGGGGCTCTTATCTGAAACTTTTCGAATACATTTTCGGTGTTGTCTCATCATGCCGCACCTACTCAGCTATCAACTTTTCACCCTGCATTTGATTACTTAAAGCCCCCACCCCCCCCCACCCCCCCCCCACCCGTAGTACCGTATATAATTGTATCTCACCAAGCGACGTTCGCTTTATTTGTGATAACCAAGTTTACAAATATGCTGTGAATGTGTGTAAGCGGTGAAGCTCTCGGTGTACCGTCCTGGTTCTGGGCGTCCGAGACACGAGTGATGTGGAAGGAAGGAAGTGTGTATGACTGTATGTGTGTGTTACGTGCTGACGCTACTCGTCTTCACGCACGCACAGCCTTTGAGGTGAATAGACCTTTTGTTTACATTTTCACTGCGCTTGGCAGAACTAGGTAACTTGGTAGATGTACCACTTGTAAGTACATTCCTACCTAAATACTTTTGATGACCGTGGTGGTTGGTAGATTAGGTACATCAATAAGTAAGTCGTTTGGTCAGAGCGACAAGCATGAAGCACTAACAAATAACATTGTCGTACTCGCGACTCGTGCTTACACTTTTACACTATCCAATTTGTAGAAACTAACTAGGAACACTCTAATTAGGAAATTGGAAGCTACTGATCACACTGGACTAAATCGGACAAATGACTCTTATGCGCTTATGAAGTAACTATCTTTCTTTCTTTTAAGTAGTGCGGTCGGTACCTTCCAATCTCACTAAATCAGATCCAACTTTTCTAACTTCCGATTACATCTTCCGATTTCTTATAAAGAGAGATTCTAAAAATTGGATAGTGTAATACGCACTTTAGCATTTAAATAGGTAATACATATGATAAGTGGGTGCCTAACTAGTAGTTTAATTTAGATTGTGTAAGGTAACGTAATCTGTTGTCGACGCCTATTTAATTGTCAGAAATACTGCATGTTGGTGAGTGTGACTACTGACTATATAGTTGCGGTGCTAGCTGTTCAGTGTGCCACTAGGTGCTCGTATACTTTCAATAAAGTTGCGTTGTTACTAAAAACTAATATTAATGTTATTGTTTATAACGCTCACCGGTAGCAAATTAGGTTAAGTAATCGGAACAGACCGGTAGACCGTGCCTTGGTACAGAAATGATGTCGTGTATTTGCACTGATCCCAACTGGTGTCGCGTTAATAATTTTTTACCAAACGGTAATTATAATAGTTATGTTAGAAGTTGGGATGAGGGTAGATATTAAAATCCCATAATATCCTCAATAACCCTTCAGGTGTATCTGTAGGTGTCTGTAAACATATCATACCATACAATGGGGTATTTTCCAATTTTTCAAAAACAACTTTAGTTTGAAAATTGGAACGAAATAAGTAACAGAAAAATAAAAATAAATTGATTTATATCCATTTTCTCAACTAAAAACGATTAAAATCACATTTATTTTTCCTTGTTTTAAATTTACCGCCAAAACGCTCCTTACGATGCCTTTTTTATCATGTGACCACACGTGACGTCAGCTTTGTGTAAACAGCACCGGTACGAATACTTTGCGTGGCGCATTTTTAGAAGTATTTGTACACAGAGGCACCGCACACCAGTAAAAATCTTGTTAATTGTAAAAACTCGACATTCACTTGCTTACAACTACTTTAGTTTACACAAAGCTGGCGTCACGTGTGGTCACGTGATAAAAAGTAATCGTAAGGAGCGTTTTGGCGTTAAATTCAAAACAACGAAAAACAAATTTGATTTTAATCGTTTTTAATTGAGAAAATGGACATAAATCAATTTTATTTTTTCTCTTACATATTTCGTCCCAATCTTCAAATTAGAATAGTTTTTAATCAATTGGAAAATACCCTATTATTTATATTTTTAATATATCACGTTGGGGTCCCCAGTATCCTCTGTATCGTCCGACCAGACGGGTGATGTCTGGGGGGCAACTGTTTAACTGGTCGGAGGATCCTCCCTTAGATTATGAGTTAACTTTACAGCCTGTTCCCCATACCTCTTTATGCCTAACATCAGCAGCGTCTCAAAAACGTCCGCATAAAAAGGACGCCATCTTTCAGTCAGTCTTTTTGAACATTGCTTTGTAAAAACCACTGTAAGTCATGCGTGTAAGGTTGCATTTGAAAAAAAATGTGTTTTATCATAACTATAATACACACACCGTTGTAGAACGGTGAGGTTATAATGAGTTTTATTACTCCGTGGTGATGACCTTTACGCTGACGATAAATGGACGTGTAGTGTCCACCAACGTACAGTCGCCAGCAGGTCAAGCTATCCCAAACTGTCAAATTTTCCCAATTGAACATAAACCTTATTCCTTTGAAATAAAGTTGAAAAACTATCAAAGAAATTTGACAGATTGGGGTAGCTTGATGTGCTGGCCTCTGTACAGCGAGCACGAGCCCACAAGACGGTGACCGATGTCAGCGCTGACCGTCGGGCGACCACTAAATACCGCCTTAGTGTGGTGCGGTTTTTTTTACTGCGTTCACAAATAATTCACTCTTCGTCATTGATCTACAAAAACTCCAAGGATGAGTCAGTCTCGAACAAAAGTAACATTAAAAACTGTCCCGAATTATACGTCAATGGTTATACCTAGTTATGATATTTTTTTCAAATTCAAACTTACACGCATGACTTAAAGTGGTTTTTACAAAGCAATGTCCAAAAAGACTGACTGAAAGATGGCGTAGCACTACTGCAGTAGTCGTTTGTCAGTTCGCAGGCATGCAGGGGAGAGTTGTCTATGTAAAATGTACTCTAATTCTGTTAAAAATCCCAACTTGACTGACAAGTTATTTGCTGTGTCGATGCTGTTACAATGAGACCGTAACACTGAATCCAAGGTGGGCCGCACCGCGGTTATTTGTATAGAAATGGGATGTCGATGCGCTGTAGCCCGATACGGCAGCAATGTGCGCCAGCCTTAAGGGTAACGAACAGATCCCACTTTGTCTTTGATATGTAAGCGTTTCCATACGAATATGAAACATATTTTGATATAAATAATATTCATATTTATTTTAGTCAAAAGAGTTATACAAGGGGCAGTCTCCCGGTCACGGTCCCCGCTGAGTCCACTCAGCATTGAGCACTTCAAATACCTATACAGGGAGCCACATGCCGAAGGTTTTATCTCTGTTCTAAACGAGGCGTTTTGCCTAGAAATTTAATGAAATCTGAAATTGTGGTTCCCATTGATAAGAACAGGAAAGGAAATTATCACCCGATTTCCTTGCCAACGATCATGGCTAAGTCATCATCTGCCTAGCCTTTTCCCAACTATGTTGGGGTCGGCTTCCAGTCTACCCGGATCCAGCTGAATACCAGTATTTTACACGGAGCGACTGCCTATCTGATCTCCACAACCCAGTTACTGGGTAATACGATACCCCTTGGTAAGACTGGTTGTCAGACTTTCGGGCTTCTGACGATCCGTAACGACTGTCAAAGATCCACAACGATCATGGCTAAGTATGCTTGACTAATGTTTTAAATCTTCATGAAGCACAGGTTTCAGCCTGGACTATCAACTGAATTTGCTGCAGTCTCAAGCATACTGTGCAATACTATACTGATCGTAAGGTCGGTGTAGCCAGTTACCATGACTCAAAGGCCTTCGATCTTGTTTCCTATGATGTGCTTTGGGGCAAGTTGATGGACAGGGATGCATCCCCTGAAATATTGAATACCTTCCATTACTGGTATGCCCGTCACAAGCACCAGGTAGTGTTCTAACACTCTCTCTTCATCATATTGGAATGCTGTGAGACAAGGTGGTGCGACATCCTTAGGCTTTTCAATCTGTATGTTGATGGCCTCATCACTGGGCTCAGTAGCATGAGTATTGGTTGTCGAGTAAATGGAGTGAGCGTCAATGTTTCTGGGCCCAACTGCTGGGACTAACAGAGAATTGCTTAAAGTTTGTGAAGACTTATGCTGCCTCACCGACTGATTTATAATGTCACCAAGAGTTAATATATGATCTTTAAGGCCACTGGTAGGTGTCTGCACTCTGTTCCCGAAGCGTATTTCCCTTTCCGTGTTCAACTGGCGACACCGGTCTCGCGAAATCCACACGCTTTTGTTTTACTACGGAATCCTACGATCCCGTGTTCAATTCGCGTCAACTGAGCACTCGTAGTGAAAACTCGCTGCATTATTGGTGTAATAATTACACAAATAGTAGGATTGTCCAGTATGATCAAGTCTATACCCAACTTCCCTAACTCGTCTTGTTTTCTTTTCAAAATTTGTAACACAGTCTGTTCATTTCTATTTCCATAATTTTGTTTACGCCATTGTTCGTAAAGATGTAAAGATACACAACTTGACGATCTAGAGGGTTATGCTGAGCGTTAGCTAAGATTTTGTAGGCATCGCTGTCATAAGTACTTATAATATTTAATTCATGGTACATCTTAGCGGCCGCGGCAGTCATACCTCTATCGAAATAAGATATAAATATTTGTTTCGTATCGTTCGAACATCGGAGCAAGGATAACGATTGAGCTACATTAACTCTGTGGGAATGATTGAAGTGGATGTCAACTATAACATTATATCCTTTTCTCAGCAGGGCTGAACTTCTCAGAGTACTTGGTGTAGTTTTCAAAAATTTTATATTAAGAGACGACTTGCAATTAAAGTTTCTGTTAACACCTTGCGTTTTATTTATCAATTTATTTCTTTCCGAAAGATGGCATACAAACAATTTTCTGAATTCATAACGTATGGGTTCTGCAAACCGTCTTTTCATAACCCAGTTAGAATTTGTTTGTTTTGAAAAACATTCCACAAATCTAGCACATTTTTCGTCGTATTCTCCGTCATAATGTAATAAGCACTGAACTTTACACTTATAACTGTCACTCGACTGTTCGTCATAGTTGAGTATTTCAAAATCTTTAGTGATTTCACTGAAAACCCTTTTAAACTCTTCCATTATGCACTATGTAAACAAAACATAACCTTGAACGCACAATAACAAACTGCAATGAGAAGCGCGCGAATCCAACTTCGGGCGCTCTCGCCTGCTTCGGCCCGCACGATTTATCCCGAACATTTACGAACGCGCTAAATCAGTACGGATTTGTTTCGAATAGACAGGTTAAAAAACCGTGTTCAATTCAATTACACACTGTTTTGTAAAACTTTTTTTAACGTTGCTTGATCACAAAAGCGTGCTCAGTTGACGCGAATTGAACACGGGATCGTAGGATTCCGTAGTAAAACAAAAGCGTGCGGATTTCGCGAGACCGGTGTCGCCAGTTGAACACGGAGAGGGAAATACGCGTTCCCGAAAGAATAAAGCTGAATTGGCTCCTGTTTACAGACTGTCAACATTTTAGTATCTTGGACATTTAATCACCGACGACCTTAGGGATGATATAGACTATAGACATTGAAGGGGAACGTAGGGTAGCGGCCAGAGGTACCAGTAGGGCCAGATGGGATGCCCATGTGCTGTTGCATGTATCCTCAAGTGCTGGACTCCTGGCACTCGCGGTTATTATCGGCCAGATGTATTATTGCAGTTCTGTTCTATCGTTTTATTTGTTATGTTGGTGTTGATTGTTTCAGTTAAATATAAAATATGGACCAAATACTTAGTATTATTTTATTTATTATTCCTATAACCCATCATCTACCTAGCCTTTTTCCAACTAAGTATGTTAGGGTCGGCTTCCAGTCTAACCGGGTGCAGCTGATTATCAGTATTATCGCAACCGGTAGACTGGGTAATACGATGGCCCTTTGGTAAGACTGGTTGTCACTTTCGGGTTTCTGACGACCCGTAACGACTGTCAAAGATCCACAAATGACAGCCGGGACAAACAGCATTTCATGCTTTAGAAGCACGGGGGTCTTAGTATGTAAAGATGGTCACCCATCCACGGACCAGCCACGATAAGCGTAGCTTAACCTGATCGAACCCGTGCGGCTGTTATAAGTTAAGTGTCATCCCTATAACCCAATAAGCACAAAAAAGAATACTAGTAACATGAAAACATGTAGCAAATGAAGTCAAGTTATAAATAGATGATGATGGGTGTATAAAGCCGCGTCCCCACTAGGGCCGCGCGGCTCCGTGAGGCCGAGCCGCGCGGCCGAGCCTCGTGAGTGTGAACGCGAGCGAGGCTTGAGCCGCGCGGCCGGCCTCGCGCAACCCGACGGATGTCGGTCTACTTCAAAGAAAGCCGCGCGGCTCTGGGTAGTGGGGACGGGCCGCGCGGCCTGTCTGTGCGCTTTTTTGGCAAAATAAAGGGTCCAACTGCATGAAGTAAAATCTCAAATTCAGAAGTTGACATGCGAAAAAGTTTCGAAATCTTCCATTGCATCTATGTATATTCAAGACTTAGTTGATCTACATCATCTATTATTAAATCTTGTGTAAAATTACTAGCAGTGTAAGTTTTTCTGCTGGTTAAACTTGGTCGCACCCAAAAACGTCGTAACCGCTGTTTATTTCTTATTGGCGCAGCGGTGCTTATTACTATGAATGCCACTGAAGCTACAAACATGTCCTTTTATTCATATGTTGTATTCGTCTCAAAAGAAACTGCCGGTAATATCTCTATATCGTCTGTGGCATCTGCGCTAGGTGGGCCTCGCGGCTCTTTAATGTGGACGCGTGGTTAAAAAACACAAAAGCCTCGCGAGGCCGAGCCGCGCGGCTCGTAGTGGGGACGCTGCTTTAGGGAGCATGACGTGAGAAAATATCCAAGTTTGGCAGAGTCGAGTTTACAAGATGGCAGAGCTGTCAGAAAATGAAACTGACCCTGTATGACGTAGGCGGCACGGCGTCCTCATCTACTCTGTGCTTCCGCATAACGCAGGTCCTCACCGGACACGGTTGTTTCGGGAGGTTCCTGTTTCGGATAAGGCGGGAGGAAACGTCCGGGTTTTTCCATTGCGAAGATCGCCCTGAGGACACGGTGGAGGTCTGCCCGGCTTGGGTGGAGCACCGCCGTGTCCTTGTGGAGGGGATCTCTCGTGTCGGCCCTGGTGCAGGCCATGGTAAGGAGCGAGAGTGCATGGGTAGCCGCCGCTTCTTTCTGCGAAGCAGTGATGCTTCCGAAGAGGGAGGCGGGGCACGTGAGGGAGAGGCAGTATATGCGCCCTCACGGCCCTTGCCTCCGCAGGAGACGCCCTGGTCGTCGGGAATCCCAGGTTAACCGTAGGCGTGGGCTTGCGGACGGCGAGTATGGGGAGCTCGCTGTCCGGTAAGGACAAAGCCCGAGTCGACGGCGCGTTGTGAATGTGAGATGTCAGCACCAACTGAGGGGGCCCACAAGGCCTATATGCCTGCCAGGGGTGCGGGTTGTTCGAAAAAGATACCGTGGCCCCTGGCACACAGGCAACTGAGGAAACACGGGTGGGTTTTAGTCAGTAAAATTCTGACACGCCCTCCTGCATAAATAGACTCCGAAAAACTACTGAAACGATTTGAAAAACTCTTTCACTGTTGGGAAACTACACTATCCCCGGGTGACATAGGCTATATTTTATCCCCGTATTTCCACGGGAACGGGAACTACGCGGGCTATATATATAGCAGTGCTCCGCGGCTACAGCACTGCTATAAAATTATATTGTGAAACCAATCCGCCACGTAAGCATCTCGTGAAAAGGAAGGAGTCATCAAGGTTTAACTAAAATGAAACAGTGGTATAAACATAATAATTTATTACAATAATATAATCTACATTTTGGTTTTTAAATACATAATGGTGGTCGGCGTCGAGCGGCTGCGTGAAAATGATTAAGAAAAAAGGTGAGGGGGCGCGACATGCATATTGTGACTAGTTGGGAGTTTTACTTGCTTCTATCAACACCGGCTAATGAGACACAATTGATTTTCTATTGTAGCGCCCGGCCGGAGCGTCTGTCTTCTGGCCGAATGCATATTTCAATTATCACAATCCAGTCGACGCGCTTATACATAGATCTCAATTAATATCATCGCCGCTCGACTTTAAAATAGCAGTGAGGAGCATTATTATAACCGATTAATAACAATATCTACAAAATTATAAAATTATAAGTACACAAAGTCAGCGCATAATATATTACAAAGCTATGGTACAAACAGTATCATTGAGTTTAGTCATTGCATTGTAGGTTTTAGACAAAAATTTACGCTGTAGAGCGTGCCTCTCGTTATTGTACTTTGTTATAATTCTCTGATTCATTAATAATATATTGTTAAGTTAGCGGCTCGTTCCGCGACGACCGACAGGCGCAGCAGCGCTCAACGAACTGACTCCAGGGGAGCAGCCAGTGAGGCGTGTGCCGGCCGGGCGGCGCCGGCGTCAGCGTGGGGAGATACATATAAATCTATTGCGAACGAAACATAACAACGATCACAAAGTCAACAAGGCGGCTGGTTGCGGCCCACTACCCGCTCGCGCGACGACGCTTACGACTTCTTCCTGCAACAACAAGCAGAGCGCGTGAGCGTGCGGGCTGCGTGTGGGCTGCGGGCGGGGCGGCGCGGGCCGGACGCACTCACTGCTCGTGGTTGTCGGTGTCCGAGTCCTCCAGCTCGGGCTTGGTGCGGCGCTTCTCGTACACCAGGATGATGGCGCACAGCACGAACACCTCGGCGCAGATGCCCAGGAAGGGCCACAGCGCCGCGTACATGTCCTTGACGCGCAGCACGGTGGGCGCCGACAGCCCCTCGTTGGGCGCGCACGTGTACACGCCCGCGTCCGTGCGCACGGCCGACTCCAGCACCAGCTCGCCGTTGTCCACGCCCTGCTCCGAGCGCGACAGCAGCGCGCGCGCGCCCAGCGCCGCCGTCACGTCCGTCCCGTTGCCCTCCTCGTCCGACGAGTTCGTCACCAGCCACTTGACGTCAGGGTACGGCTTGCCCACCACCTGCGGGAGAGAGCGAGCGGTGAGAGGGGGCGCGGCGGATGGGGGAGGGGGGCCTTGGCGGTCGGTTCGTACCTTGCACACCAGCTTGAGCTTCTGTCCCTCGACGACGTTGGTGTTGGGCGGCAGCTTGGCGTGCGGCCGGCCGCGCAGCTCCCAGGCCAGCGCCACGGGGGCGCCGCCGAGTGCGCACGTGTAGTTGCCGAAGTCGTCCTCGTTGGTGCGCACCGTCATGCGGAACACCGAATCCTCCACCTTGTAGCGGTCGCGCAGGTCCCACAGCTCCTCTACCAGCGTGCCGTTCTTCCTCCTGCGACACAAGACAACTCATTGCAGTTTAATAAAGAGACAAGTTGTAACTCGGGATCTACACGATCGTTATAAGCTTGTCTACTGACGCAAGCTTATATCGGTCGTGTACGTAATGCGGTAATAAACGGAGAGGCCCTAGAGACAAAATACATTTCTGTTAGCGTTCACGCCAAACGCTACGTCAAAATGTATGGGAATGAATACCTGCCTACCTGGTAAGAACACGACGTAACCTTTCCGCAGGTAATGTCATTAACATACATTTTGGCGCACAGAAATGTGTTTTGTCTAGACCTGCAGGTCTGAATGTATGTCTGTCATTATTATCTGGCTGTGCTGCGTCTTGTGAAAGTTTTCAAATTAACTGACTCTAGGTATTACCACCACCTATATTATGTAGATAATAATGGGTTCAACAACTAATAATCGATGGTGTGTAGTTGATGATGATGTAGTTATGACTGACCAGACGTAGTTGCCGGCGTCCGCGGTGCGTGGCACGGTGCAGTTGAACGAGAAGAAGCGGCCGACGTCGTAGTACGTCAGCGTGTGCGGCACGTCCGCGCCCACTGCCGCCGCCACCGGCGTGGCTGGCGCCTCGGCTGCAAGCACACGTACACTTTACTGATACACCCAACACCATAGATATTAATCAAAAACTAGCCAAGCGTGAGTCGTACTTGCGCATTTATTATTCCGTGTTACCTAGTACCGAAAGCAAAACCAGTTGTTATTCATAGAACTCCTTGTTTTTTTCTTCGTCGATAGGGGTATACAGGGGAAAAGTCGTACGCTTAAAATCCGTTGCCATATTATGTTTTTCCTTCTTATTTAATGAATGGGCATTTTTTTGATAGGGCTTCAAAGTGACGACTGTAACTTCACAAGTTCACAAGACGCCGCACCGCATCGTTTGCTCCGGCTACAAGCCCTACGGCGATGACAAGGCCCAAATAAATAGCCTTGTTGCAATGTTTCAGCGTGATTTATTTAGTTTATGGCAGCGGAAAAATAGAATTTATCTTCAACTTATGTACTTACTTACATAATTCAGAGAACACAGAAATTCAAAAACACGTTTCTGAATTTTGTCGAAACGAAAACAAACTAACCGTTTAAAAAGATCTTCCAAAAATATCATTATAATTACTTTTCAACGTGCGTTGTTAAATTAACAATAGCGTTTCATATTGGAATGCATAAACTAGGTATGTTGTTATTTTCGAAAAGCGCAAAGTTATTGTAGGTGTAGCGGCCGCCTAAGCATACTGTTTGGTGCTTACGTAATATTTTGAATGGCCCATAGATAGAACAACATTTCATTATTTATAACAACAAACAATTACGAGTAGTAATGTAGTATACATTTTATATAACGAAACAGGTAGATGATAAAATAAAAAGAAACAGGTTTCAGATTGACGACGCTAGGTCTATCAGACCCCACCCGAGTTATTATTAAGTGTTATATAACTTGAAAACTTAATTAAATATGAAAGGAGAAAAAGCATCTTGTCAATCACATGACCAATAGTTGGGGACGTTATTATGGTATCCTTGATTCGCACACGGTATCTTTATCTCGTTTTATTTCTTACACACGTCATTATGCTACTTAAATCAAATGTACTTATATCTACACAGATAACGTTACTACAACCTTATCTAATTAAATAAAGTAGGTAGATTCTACTGGCGATAAAACAACGGCATACTAAATTTAATAACACCTACATAGATACCAAGGCTTAAAACTACAGGCATACAGAATCTGCAATACGTCATTAGCTAGATAAAAAAAACACTTAATGTGGATTGGAAGCGCCAAGTATACTACTGGGGCGGTACTGGGCTTAGAGACAAAAACATTTCTGTTAGCGTTTACGCCAAACGCTAAGCCAAAATGTATGGGAATGACATTACCTGCGGAAAGGTTACGTAGTGTCCTTTCCGCAGGTAATGTCATTCCCATACATTTTGGCGTAGCGTTTGGCGTGAACGCTAACAGAAATGTATTTTGTCTAGGCCTGCAGGTACCACTGAGTGGGCACTGCTGGTGCTGAAGTGCTGAGCTTTGAGCTTCGCCGCCCGCGCCGGCAAGTGGCCAGAAACTTTAAACTACTTTTGAACGTAAATATGTTTACTTCAATACTTTAAAATAAGAATGTTGCAAGTTACATGTGTATACTGAAAGTGATTAGTCCATATGCCACATATAAGCCAAAATCATTTTGTTATAACTACGCAATATGTAAACGTAAAACGTAACGACACATTCACACAAATAAAAAATGTTACTGTTGAAAGAAGAATAAAGCTTCAAGTAAATACAATAATAATTCAAACTACGGACGTGTACGTAGAGCGAAGCTAGTTAGCATGACAGCCGAGTCTCCGCACCGAGTGAAGCGTCCTCACTAGCCCTGATATTGCTACCAGTGCCCCGCGACCCAGCGGCCCACCAGCGGTTGTGGACTACTTCATAGGGTAGCGCGCACGCGCTCGATACTACGCGATGCATAGTACGCATTTATGAGCAATAAATACTGTGGTTCTGAACGAGTCCATAGCTTATCGTAGTGCTGGTGGGATACCGCACAGCCTGCGGCCTCTGCAGTGCGCAGCACTCCTGTAAGCTGCCCCGCTCCGGCGCTAACGGCACATTTTTGTGGAAATTTTTCGCCGGTTATACAAAAACAACACAACACCTGTTTTTTTTTGTATAACCGGCGAAAAATTTCTGCGCTAGGGGCTCTAGAATGATATGCTGAATTCATGGTTAAAATTTGCGCACTGGATAAAAACTTATCCTGTATTATGAAGCGCGCACCACTACCGCGAGACGACCCGCCGATCAATAATTGTATTAGTTTCAGATATTGTTCTACGATTCACATAATTTTTGGTTTCTGTTTTCAAAGTAGGTGAAAAAAGTAGGAAAACAGACATATGTATTGGATAAATTGATTATCTTGGAACTTCGCAGAACAGCCAAGCCGAGGTATTAGGTGTCGCGCGTCGGTCGCGTGCGTCCGACGTAGCAACGATCTTTGTGTCCTATGAAGAACTCAAGAACTGAATTGCGACACTGCCACTGGTATCAACGGCGCGGCGAGTGAGTTGCTCACTTTCCGTACGCGACCGACGACGTCAATAAAGGGAGAAGGCCGGCCTTAAAATAGCTTAGTCAGTAACTACACTAACTGTCTAGATTAAATAGACTCTGTCTATCACCGAAACAATAACAATTTCTTCCCGAACGTTCGTTTGAACTTTTACTGTATTTTATAACACCAATGTAGATGGCAGAAATCTTTATATAATCTCTGTCTTTCTGTCTATTCTTCCGTCGACAAAACCCGGTCATACTAACAGCTGCAGTAACGTACGAATTAATATCCAAAATTAATAAACCAAGAATTTGCAACCCCGAACGGTGTTTGCAAACCGCCTCGGCGTCGCTCGCTTACAGGAGTGTTAAAGCACATACAGCCGATGCGAGAGCGCATAGCTTACGGCCGTGTCCTAATATCAGCGAAGGTCGCGCGAATACGCGTTCGTCGCGATCTTGTTTTGGTCACTTATTTGTTCGGAAGACCCGAATGTGCCCTCTGACGGCACGACGACGCAGTCGGGTTCGCCGAAGAAATTTAATACTACGATCGCGTATTAGCGCAGATACGGTGCTCGGAGCGGGTCGTCGAGCGGCATGCGAGCACTACGTGCAGTACCGGGCGCGGCGGATGGGGCGGCGGCGGCACGCACGTGCACGCGTACACGCTGCGCGGGTTGACGTGCACACGTGTACACGCCGGCGTGCTGGAGGCGCGCGGCGGGCGCGTGCAGGCGCGCCGTGAGGCGGCCGGCGGCCGTGACCTCGCCGGCAGGCCGCAGGTCGGCGGGCGGCGCGGCGCCATCCAGCCGCCACTCGGCGCGCTCCTCCACGCGCAGCGCGCACTCCACCGTGAGCGGCGCGCCCTCCTCCACCGTCACGTCTGCGTCTGCGCACGCCACGCGTCACTACGCGACTCCTACATGCGAGCCAATGTCGCCTCGCTATCCATTGCCGTCATAACACAGGTGACGGGTGACGGGGTGCCTCGAATCGAGTCATGGTTAACCTGCCTATGGGCTTTTTGTCTTTCTTTCAATTTCAATTCAATTTTTTTTTCAATATTTTTTCTTTATATTCTACGTGAATAGATTTAATTAACATCCGCATGTATACACAGCACGTTTACAAACTTTAACAATACAGTTTTTCATTGACCCAGGTATCCTAACGGGAGTGACAAAATCTCAAAACTTTTCATGGGTGTAATTTTATTTGAATATTTGCATTTTAATTCACTGGAAAAATCTGACACATGCTGTCACATAGCATAATAATTTGATGATTTTGATATTGTTACAACTTTCTGATCGATTTATATTACGTAAAATAAACATTTATTACAAGTTTAAATGTAAAACTAATTGCTCGTTTTCACTACCTACTTGTGTGTAACCCCATGTTCCCACTGACGCATGACGTATAAAATCGCGGCGGGATTTTCTCACGCGCTGCATCAACGCACTGTTAACGCCGAGATTTAAAAATCGAACAGTGATGTATTTTCGAGGCGCTGGGATGCACCCTAGGCAGATCCAGAGCGCGAGAAAATCCCGACACGATTTTATTACGTCCGTGTGAACGTTGACTAAAGCCTTCTGTAGACAGGCACAACGCGTCGATTTTGGTAGAACAATTTTCATAGAAATTATTCTAATAGTCGCGTCGCCCCTGTCTGCGGGAGCCTTAACAGACAAACGAAAACAAAATAGCTCCGGATTATTTTACCACGTGACAGCTATGGTGTGCTCTAAAATTATCTAATGAAAGTGTAAACACACCCTGATCAGATTAAATTCTTACGTAGTCACTCAGTAAAAGGATTTAGTAACACATTCATCAGTATTTGGGTTTTAACTTTATATCTCAAATAAAACTATTGTTTGAATACCATTATGGCAGGAGTTTTTGCATTATACAGGGCAAAAAGTAGATAGGTGAAGAGGTGCAGCATACTGAGTGAACACCGAAAATGTATTTGAAACAGGGGTACTTACTGATGATTTTAATTATTAAAATTCTATATGTGCTACGGGAATCATGTTTTAATCAATATACAACCTGGCACTAACCTGCCAATTGTAAAAAACGTGAAATAATTGGATTTCACCTTGAAGTATCCAAATAATCAAATCAAAGCACTCCATTATCTTGAAAGTGGCCACACAAATTGGCATTCACAAATGTTTTCAATTTGTATACATTTTCATCCGATAGTTTTGAAACATACTATGGAACCTGTAATGTTTATCCAGTGAATTAACAAACCCACATTTCGTCTGTTATTTTATAGTCTCATGTGGAGGAAATGTAGGTGTACTATTAGTTACTTTTCGTTAGGCATGGTGCGATATTAGGGCTTGTGTGAATTAATAAATTAATACAACTAGATACTAGTTGTCTAAATTTATTACAATTACATGAGAAAAATCATACAATAATTACTTTTAATGTTACCTAGAAACATGACAATACAAAAATACAAATACAAAATGTATTTATTTGCAACCAAGAATGCACACCAAGTTGTAGATTTCCCTGGCTCCTGCGCTAGTATTCAATAATTCTGCTGTTGTGAAAAACTCGTGCAATTGAAATGTTGAGAAAAACGGTTATTTTTGTCATGTTTCTATGTTGCTCCTGTAGTAACTAAAGTTCAAATTTTTCATGAATAAAAGTCTGCCTAATGTTTTTTTCTCTTCTTTCCCGCAGACTCTCAAAATTAATAATTATAAGACGTAGTTTAGCTACCTCTAAGAGCCTCATGATACCATGAGTGTGTGTGCAGAAGCAGTCGTATGCTGCATGGAACCTAGCTACGTGATCTGTGAGCAGCGCGAATAATGACCTTCTATTTATTCGGTCTGCATTCACTAAGTCTACAAAATGAACAACATTTAAATTGTTTTATGATTAAAGAAACAGTAAGATTACATGTGCGTTTGTTCAATTTAACTGATAAGTTAAGATGAGAAACAAACAACACAAAGACTAGGGAAACTCTTATCTACAGTTAATAGCACTGTTATGTCAACTTAACATTTATTGTGATTAGGAGTTTTAATGAAATGTGCTTATCTAATGACATGATGTGCCTGTCACACTCAAATATTACCAAGTTCTCTCACACTATTACATTGCATGTTTTATGAATATTACCACCATTATGAAATGTATTTATTTACCTAATCAAACCGAAAAAGTAATGAATAATATTACATCTATGCTGGGGCTTTTCAAAGCCAGCTACAACACTGCCCCTAAGACGACCCACTGACCAAACTACTAGATGAAAGTGAATGAACATAATTCTTAGCCTAGAACTAAGTTACTTCATGGAGGCCTGGCTCAGAGGAACGAGTGCATCCAGCTACGATGATCGACTTCTAATAAAATATTGTAATCGGGAACTGTAATAAAGTCACCGATCTAAGCAGTGCTAGCGGTACTTGTCGATTACGACTGTCCTTGGTCTAAATACAAACAATATTGAAGAACCCGTCGTGCGTACTGTCGCACTGCGCCCGCAATGCTGCACGTTACGATAATTTATCTTGTTTTAATTACACGTAATTAGGTCAAAAGAAGTAATTACTCATCCAGTGACATCATGCAAGCAGTCGTCGCCCATCCTGCGACGGTATCGACTACCTGCGTTGTGTACGGGGCCAGTTCCAGGATAAGATGCGCGACCCACAACCCGCCACCAAGCCAACTTCATCAAATCCTTATCTTATCGATCAAAAGATGACAATTTTAACAATAAGTCGAGTTGTACTCTAACAAAAATGTAATACAAATTTTACACTTACTTTGTGCGTTTGAGGGAACTCCGAGCGCTATAAATAGCAGAGCCAGAGGCAAAACGAACTGTCGCCGCATGATGATATTTTAAATCACACCGTATAAAATAGAGCAGACGACTTGATGGACATACAGCTAAGGCACGGTCTATAAACTAAATTGCAGAAGATCGATGCGACTTCTTTGATTGCACACTAGAAGAACAATGGTGGAAAAAGGAAAATGGCGCACAGCGATCAGAAATGAAGTAATCAGCTCACCAATGTTGCCACTTACCAAAATATAGCGTTGAATTAGTTTTTAGTTTGCACTTCTCCAACCTCGTCTCCACGCACGTAAGTATATGTGTGTCCCACTATCCAATTTCTAATTCTTCAATTTCGAAAATCTAATTAGGTAAGCAATCAGAAGGTATAACTTACTCGCAGTTAGAACAGTTGGATCCGTTTTAGTGAGATTGGTCCGATAGTAAAAGTAGTGCGGTTTGGACCTTTCCAAACCGCACTACTTTTACTGACTCTAAAAAATCAGTTTAGTCCTTAGGTTTAGTCTAGTGTGCTTCCAATTTCTTAATCATAGTGTTCCTAGTGTAATAAGCACTTTACCACTTGGGGCAAACAAACATCAACTTAAGCACAAACGAACTCAAAACTAAATATGTACGTATAACAAATGTTCGATAAGTCCTCAATCTTGCTGTATACAGGTACGGGTAGTTTTCAGACTGCGTCTACTGGCTTTTAAAAATAAAGACAAGAGGTGAATATTTATCGAATGTGTACCCCAGATTATTTAGAAATTGTGTGACAATATATTTTACTAGAGAACAATGGCCAATCTCACAACAGGCTTGCACAAAAAAAAACTTATAAAACGTATGAAATACAATCGTTTAGTTGCCTATTGTGTTAAGTGAGTGTAGTTATGTAGAAAAATGCAATTGTTTTTTTTTAGGCTGTAGGTAAACACTACAAATGAAAATAGTGATTATTATCTGTGGTGTTTTAAATTGGAAAGGCAGCGGCGCTTTTGTAGCACAGAGTACTTTTTAAATAGGTTTTTGTAGGAAGTTCCCAAAACAAGAATAAAATATGCTTTATGCTTGTTTATATGTCTGTGTTTATGCTACGTCTTTAAAATTACATGGCCTGAGGGGCCGTGTTTCTTTTTTTTAACGAAGTTCGAAGGGGAAGTCCGACGGTAGCACGTGAGGTTCGTTTTTTGCAATTTGCAGGTCAAGTCAAATATGATTCGCTACCGTAACACGAGTATATTTACAAAAAAATATTAAAATCAACACTTTGTGGACGTTTTATCCCATTTAATGATTAATCCATGTTTAAATAAATCCATATTTATTACGATTATTTTGAATTTTCGCGGGCCGCCTTGGCACATCCTCCCTATGGTGGAGTCTATTTATTAAATCAATGGGTGGAGTGTTAAGTTTAGTATTTATTTGAGGGGTATAGAAGCAAAAACGCCTCTGTCAATTTTTTTTTTAAATCTATACAGGATAAGTTTTTATCCAGTGCGCAAATTTTAACCATGCCGGTTAAACTTTCAAGATTCTGTTGGGGCTGCCCCGGTTTTGTAGCGCATCGGCGATGTTCGCTGATGCTACAACCGATGACTTTTACGGAATAATCCGGAAAAGGAGTGCATCGCTTCTGCGCCGCTGTAGAGGCAGCTCGAACGGGATCCTGAGCGTGTTGTCCGAGCGGTGGGATTCTCCTTTATTGCGGAGATGGCTGCAGCTGCATGCCAGCGCCTGCACATATATATATATCTTTGACTCTGGTATTATCTTTGGGCATATTGTGACATTTTGTTTGTATTTATTTATTTTTGACATCTTTAATCATTTTGTATTTGACTTATAATGTAATAGGGTATTTTCCGATTTCATAAAAACTATTTTAATTTGAAGATTAACACGACACATTTAACAGAAAAATAAATTTATTAATACACATTTTCTCTATTAAAACCGATTAAAATCAAATTTAGTTATCGTTGTTTTGAATTTACCGCCAAAACGCTCCTTACGATGACTTTTTATCATGTGACATGTGACGTCAACTTTGTGTAAACGGCACCGGTACAAATACTTAGTTTGGCGCCGTTTTAGAAGTATTTGTGCACAGAGGCACCGCACACCAGTAATATCACTTTATATCCATTAAAAATCTTGTTAGTTAAAAACTCGACATTCACTTATTTACTTACTAACTACTTTAGTTTACACAAAGTTGACGCCACGTGATAAAAGTCATCGTAAGAAGCGTTTTGGCGGTAAATTCAAAACAACGAAAAATAAATTTGGTTTAAATCGTTTTTAATTGAGAAAATGTATAGAATTCAATTTATTTTTATTTTTCTGTTAAATATCTCGTTCCAATCTTCAAATTAGAATAGTTTTTGAAAAATTGGAAAATACCCTATTCTAAATTTAATTCTATACCTATTCAATTTCAATTTCCGTTATTATTTTGTATGTCTGCTGTTAGTAAGTTGTAGTAAGAAGTGTAACATTTATTAGTGCAAGCATGGCAATTGTTAAATTCCTTTTTAATTTTAAATGGGTTAAAGACCTGAAATAAATGATTTTTATTTTTTATTTTATTTATTTTATACAAAAAAAAAAAACTGCTGTTTCATAGAAAAGTGCAATACCTACGCGGTGAAAATGTATGGAACAGTTGATTTATTTTTGTATAACCGGCGAAAAATTGCTGGTAGGGGGTCTAGAATGATATCGGACCATTTTTTGATTGAAAAGCAAAATAACTTGACAATGGCTAAATGCACAAACCGTGCGAAGCCAAAATAAGAAAAAAATGAGTTACGGGTTAACTAGTGTTAAACTTTTATATATTTTATCATAAGAAAGTGTGGGAGGGTATTTTCCAATTTTTCAAAAACTATTCTAATTTGAAGATTGGAACGAGATTTTAACAGAAAAATAAAAATAACTTGATTTCTATCCATTTTCTGAATTAAAAACGATTAAAACCATTGATTTAAATAGTATTAAAACCAAATTTATTTTTTGTTGTTTTGAATTTACCGCCAAAACACTTCTTACGATGACTTTTTATCACATGACGTCAACTTTGTGTAACTAAAGTAGTAAGTAAGTAATTATGTGAATGTCGAGTTTATAATTAACAAGATTTTTAATAGATAGAAAGTGAAACACTGGTGTGCGGTGCCTCTGTGCACAAATACTTCTAAAATGGCACCATACGAGAGGGCATGGGGAGCCGTCACCTCCTTCAGCGAAGCAGTGATGCTCGCGAAGATGGAGGCGGCGCACGTGAGGGAGAGGCAGCATAATGCGCCCTCGCGACCCTAGCCGCCGCAGGATACGGAGACGCCCTGGGCGTCGGGAATCCCAGGCCGATTTCCGGCCACCGTTGGCATGGGCTTGCGGACGGCGAGTAATGGGTAGCTCGCTGTCCGGTAAGGACCAAGCCCAAGTCGACGGCGCGTTGTGTTCCACGCGCGTCTCAAAGAGATGTCAGCACAAAAAGTGATGGGACCCGCAAGGGTCGATGCCTGCCAGGGGTGCGGGTTTGTTCGAAAGAGACACCACTGCCCCTGGCATACGGGCTACTGAAGGAACACGGGTGGGTTTTAGTCAGTAAAAGTCTGACACGCCCTCCTGCTCCACCCAGAGCGGGAGAAGTTATTTGATGATTTCCCACCCAAAAAAAAAAAAAAACTAAGTATTTGTACCGGTGCCGTTTATTTTTATAATAAACTTAATAATAATAATTTATTTTTATTTTTATGTCAAATATATCGTCCCAATCTTCAAATTAAAATCATCATCATCATCATCATTTCCGCCTAAAGACGTCCACTGCTGGACATAGGCCTCCCCCAAAAGGGGGGGTTTGCCATAATCGCCACGCTTGGCAGGCGGGTTGGCGATCGCAGTATGGTGGTAAAATGCATAGAGAACGCTGCTGCCCATTCTCTAGTAAGTCCCTTAGTCGCTTCCTACGACACCCACGGGAAGAAATGGGATGGTGCTATTCTTTTACGCCCGGCCACCACACGGGACACAAATTAAAATAGTTTTTTATCAAATCGGAAAATACCTTATTATCTATAAGTATATGTAGGTACTTATATAAAAATGAATTGCCGAAATGTATGTAGGTACTAACGCGCATAGCTTCCGAACGACAGCACCAAATTGTATGATTCTTTTTTTATGTGTTCCTTATTGTCAGGACAAGGTTTGTATAGCAAATGCCAATTCAATATTCATAGCTAAGACAGGACAGCGTATGTCGGGTCAGCTAGTATATTATTTATGTATTCCTACATAATGTTATAAATACGAAAGTAACTCTGTCTGTCTGTTACGCTTTCACGCCCAAGGCGCTGAACCTAGCTTAAATTATAAACGCGTAAATAACTGTATGTCTGTCCACCAACCACTGAGCTGATTTTGATGAGATTTGGTACAAAGATAGACTAGACCTTGGGAAAGGACATAGCTTTTGTCGCGAAAAAAGGCTTGAAGGGGTTGAAACAGGGGGATAAGTTTGTATAGAAGTTCGTAATTGTTGAAGATAACCATGAAACGTTGTATTTAGGCACTTAATAAGATTTATATTTTTTTATTGCGTTCTGTGCTAAATATTTTTTTTGGACTTCCTTAAGTCCAAACAAAGTCACGCTTTCACGCCTAACCCCAGGAACCGATTTTGATGTTTACTGCAATCGATTCAGTAGTTAATTATGAACAAACTACTTTCAGGACTAGGTTTATTCTGTTACACCTAGCTGAATAGTTTATTTGTAGCAATAAGCGTGGCCAAAGCGCGTGCGCGTTTCTCGGATGTTGACCATGATTGTAATCGTGGCGCGTTTGTTCATACAATTCATATATGACTTTCTTCGAGTGCGGTGGGACTTGGGCGTGCCGCACCTGTGCGGTCATTGTGCATCTCTATTGTTTCGAAAACATCGTAAAACTAGGGTAGGGAAAAATATAAATGAAAAAGAAATAGGTATAACATTTAAATTTATTGATAATAGTAGGAGACTAACACTGAGCTGTTGGACGAACGGCGTCGAGCCGCCCTTTCAATCTTACAATACTCGAGACGACTAAGTCTAAAAATAAATACTCGCAAAAATTAACACCACCTTTCAACGTGCTCGATAACCAATATTTACATACATTACTTAGTTAGATCTTTATAAATAATATGTATTTTATTATTATTATCATACTATCATCGACTAGTGCTAGTAAAGGTATACTCGACTAAAACTACGCACAAGGTATTCGGAATCATACTAAACTTTAAATTAAAGAAATGCGCCTATTATCCACGGTTCCCTCGCCTGCGATATGCGCGTGTGGACCGATGCGTCGCGCGACGACCTCAGCGCGACTGGACGCATGCTACATAAACTGAGCTCGGCTCAGTGCCACAGCCACGCAACGTCTTCTCTTCAAATTGGACTAACGGTGCGAAAATGCAGGCTAGCCACCGGAGCCGCGCCTTGCCGCTGCCTCCTTACGCCCAGATCTGTAACAGGACGAGCCGTCAGCTGTGTATACTGTGAGTGTGCACGTACCCGTATCGTGGCATCCCAGGAGGCGGTGGACAACGCCGTGCCGTCGGGCGACAGCTGCACGCGCGTGACGCGGTGCTCGTGTGTACTGTGAGTGTACACGTACCCGTATCGTGGCGTCCCAGGAGGCGGTGGACAACGCCGTGCCGTCGGGCGACAGCTGCACGCGCGTGACGCGGTGCTCGTGTGTACTGTGAGTGTACACGTACCCGTATCGTGGCGTCCCAGGAGGCGGTGGACAACGCCGTGCCGTCGGGCGACAGCTGCACGCGCGTGACGCGGTGCTCGTGTGTACTGTGAGTGTACACGTACCCGTATCGTGGCGTCCCAGGAGGCGGTGGACAACGCCGTGCCGTCGGGCGACAGCTGCACGCGCGTGACGCGGTGCTCGTGTGTACTGTGAGTGTACACGTACCCGTATCGTGGCGTCCCAGGAGGCGGTGGACAACGCCGTGCCGTCGGGCGACAGCTGCACGCGCGTGACGCGGTGCTCGTGTGTACTGTGAGTGTACACGTACCCGTATCGTGGCGTCCCAGGAGGCGGTGGACAACGCCGTGCCGTCGGGCGACAGCTGCACGCGCGTGACGCGGTGCTCGTGTGTACTGTGAGTGTACACGTACCCGTATCGTGGCGTCCCAGGAGGCGGTGGACAACGCCGTGCCGTCGGGCGACAGCTGCACGCGCGTGACGCGGTGCTCGTGTGTACTGTGAGTGTACACGTACCCGTATCGTGGCGTCCCAGGAGGCGGTGGACAACGCCGTGCCGTCGGGCGACAGCTGCACGCGCGTGACGCGGTGCTCGTGTGTACTGTGAGTGTACACGTACCCGTATCGTGGCGTCCCAGGAGGCGGTGGACAACGCCGTGCCGTCGGGCGACAGCTGCACGCGCGTGACGCGGTGCTCGTGTGTACTGTGAGTGTACACGTACCCGTATCGTGGCGTCCCAGGAGGCGGTGGACAACGCCGTGCCGTCGGGCGACAGCTGCACGCGCGTGACGCGGTGCTCGTGTGTACTGTGAGTGTACACGTACCCGTATCGTGGCGTCCCAGGAGGCGGTGGACAACGCCGTGCCGTCGGGCGACAGCTGCACGCGCGTGACGCGGTGCTCGTGTGTACTGTGAGTGTACACGTACCCGTATCGTGGCGTCCCAGGAGGCGGTGGACAACGCCGTGCCGTCGGGCGACAGCTGCACGCGCGTGACGCGGTGCTCGTGTGTACTGTGAGTGTACACGTACCCGTATCGTGGCGTCCCAGGAGGCGGTGGACAACGCCGTGCCGTCGGGCGACAGCTGCACGCGCGTGACGCGGTGCTCGTGTGTACTGTGAGTGTACACGTACCCGTATCGTGGCGTCCCAGGAGGCGGTGGACAACGCCGTGCCGTCGGGCGACAGCTGCACGCGCGTGACGCGGTGCTCGTGTGTACTGTGAGTGTACACGTACCCGTATCGTGGCGTCCCAGGAGGCGGTGGACAACGCCGTGCCGTCGGGCGACAGCTGCACGCGCGTGACGCGGTGCTCGTGTGTACTGTGAGTGTACACGTACCCGTATCGTGGCGTCCCAGGAGGCGGTGGACAACGCCGTGCCGTCGGGCGACAGCTGCACGCGCGTGACGCGGTGCTCGTGTGTACTGTGAGTGTACACGTACCCGTATCGTGGCGTCCCAGGAGGCGGTGGACAACGCCGTGCCGTCGGGCGACAGCTGCACGCGCGTGACGCGGTGCTCGTGTGTACTGTGAGTGTACACGTACCCGTATCGTGGCGTCCCAGGAGGCGGTGGACAACGCCGTGCCGTCGGGCGACAGCTGCACGCGCGTGACGCGGTGCTCGTGTGTACTGTGAGTGTACACGTACCCGTATCGTGGCGTCCCAGGAGGCGGTGGACAACGCCGTGCCGTCGGGCGACAGCTGCACGCGCGTGACGCGGTGCTCGTGGCCGCACAGCACGCACACGCGCACGGCCCGCAGCGCGTCCCAGGCGCACGCCGTGTAGTCGCTGTAGCCCGCGAACACCAGGCGCCCGCTCAGCGACCACTCCACCGAGTTGACGCCGAAAATGATGCTCTCCCGGCAGTACCGCGCCACCTGCGCAACGCGTCGTGTTAGTTGTATGTCGATCAACATGATTATGATTCGCTACATCTATGAATATTTATTTACAGAATAATTATATTCAAAGTAAATTATCAGTTCCACTCTGTGAATCATATCAGAACCAAAATAAACATTTTAATAATTCTAGTTGCTTGGACTTAGAGTTGTGGTGATAATGTATTTCAACTTAAAATCAACTGAAATATAACTTTCGCGGTCTTGGGAGTCGAAGTATTTTTTTAATCAGCATATAACCAGATACAAATGTCAAAATATCCCCCCTGTTAGTGGACACAACAAACTCAAGGACAGTGCCGAATTTGGAAGAGAGAGAACGGCGTCTATGACAGCTTATAGAACTCCGAGAAGATAGTTACCTCGCGGTCGGCACGCAGATCAAAGAGGCGGCAGCAGGAGTCGTCGGAGCCGGTGACGAGTGAGTCGCCGGACGGGTGGTAGCGCACGCTGTTGACGTCCGAGTCGTGCGTGTCGAAGGCCTGTACGGCCTGCCCCGTGCGCATGTCCCACACCAGCACCGCGCGGTCGCAGCCACCCGACACGAACGTGTCGCCCATGTCGGACGGCGCCAGGTCCAGCGCCATGACGTCGGCCGCGTGCGCCTGGAAGCTCTGCAGCAGCTGGCCCGACTCCACGTCCCACAGTGCGCACGTGCCGTCGCCGCTGCCCGTGAGGATCTGCCGGTCGGTGTTGGGGAACAGGCAGCACGACATGTAGGACGTGTGCGTGGCCACGGTGCGCTTGCGCGCGGCCGGCTCCTCATCGCCCGCGCCCGACAGCGGGAAGACCGTCACCTTGTTGTCCAGCCCCCTGCATCACATTATAATAGCTCTGCTGTACAACCTCGACACTTAAGCTGTTTTCACAGTTTAAATCTGGGCTACTTAATTTGCTCTGGGTCTTACATTGACCAGTGCATATTTCTCAAATACAATTTAGATTCTTTAATTTTTTTTTTTAAACTTCAATCCTAGAATTGACAAAAAAGGTCTAAGCATTAGTATAAGTTTGAAAGAGATTTTTGATTTTGATGCAGAGAATAAAAAAACATGTAAAAAGGAAAATTTTGAAACCTGGTGGCTGTACGTTCCAGTTAACGAGTAATTCTCGACCGACTTATTAAATGTACTTGGATAAGTAAAAAATCCATAGTAAATGTACTATTTAACCAGGTACAGACGCCAGCAAGTCAACCTATCCCTAACTCAAATTTTCCCAATTGAACATGAACCTTATTCCTTTGTGATAAAGTTTTAAAAATATCAAAGAAATTTGACAGATTGGGGTAGCTTGATGTGCTGGCCTCTGTACATTATAACTTTGTAGGTAATGTTACTGATTTTTTTTTTAATGATGAAAACAACATAATTAACTGTTGTTTTCCGCTTTTCTTTGCGGGGTCGGCAGAGAGGATAGAGCGGCACATAAGCGTTTGTTGGATCCCATAATTATAAAATTATGAGTCACTTAGAACTTTGCTATGCACGCTTTTCGTGTCTGTGCGCTTAGATCTTTTAAACTATCGGAAAGGAATTTTATGCGGTTTCTAACCGACGAAAAAACGGAGGAGGTTACTCAATTCGACGCGTTTTTTTTTTTTATGTATGACCACGCATCTCTTTTACAGAGTATTTCGATTTTGATAATTCTTTTTTTATTGGAAGTTGATCCCATATAAATTTGGAAAAAAAAATCTAACTACTAATTCTAGGAAAACAGGGATTATTGATTGTTCACTCACTGATTGTAATGTAAAACCACGCACAACTGCTTACAGAATAGTCCGATTTTGATCATTGTTATTTTATTAGATAGGGTACCTATACCTCGAAATTGGTCCCATATAAATTTGGAAAAAATCTACCCTAAGGTTGGGAAAATAGGGGTGATTTATTGTTCACTCACAGAATAAACCTTTTTGTTTAACCTCAATAACTAAGTTGGGAAGTCGGTTACTTCGGATATGTATTTTAATTTTATGTCACCGCCTTCCGAACTTAGTTATTGAGGTTAAACAAAAAGGTTTATTATTTTTTGCTTTTCAGTTTTTTCGGCGGTTTTTTTTTTTGTTGTTAAAAAGCTTTTTTATCAATAGACAGAGTGATGAAAGACTAAGGTTTTTATGTAGAATGCAGCGACCTCCAAGCGGGCAAAGCCGCTGGCCATAAGCTAGTAAGTCATAACTTCATAAGAAATAATTTCGGTAACAAACTTTGTAAACTACAATGAAATACTGTTCATGCGTAAGTGTTCATCCTAACTACGGAACGGTTCACTGTGCCACTGTGACGTCCGACACGCACTTGTTCTATTAAAAAATAAAGAATTTTTAACCGACTGCGCGATAGACAGGTTATGTTGTTCAGCAGGCTTAGCACGAGCACCGATTTGTCGACGGAAGAATAGACATGACTATTTACTAAATGATGTACATACAATAGGAGAAGAAAGCTATGTTTTTCTATTAATTATCACAGTGATGCGTTCTAAACGAATCATGATTTTGTAGATAATCCTATATACTTTGTGGCCGTCGAGTAGAAAGTTTGTTGTCCGTGTGATTTTGCAGTTTGGGTAGAAATATTCTTCTGAAATAGTCTACATTTATAAGGACCTAGACAAAGATCGTTAGAAATGAAAGACAAAATGAAAGATTGTAGAAGGATATCTACGGTGCGATGACAGAAACGGAGAAACGAACTGTCACTTTGTATTGAAAAAGCACTACTGTCTATTCTTCGTAGAAATAGAAAGCGTCATGCTAAGCCCGCAGGCGTATCTATGTAACTTTCTCCGTGGGGTTATTTTTCTCTCTGTCTTATTTATCAGTCGCATCCTTCAAGCTGATTGACTGATGTCAATCAATTTTTTTTTTCATTACAGTAACAAAAATTAGCCTTGTATTGATATGCATGAGGTGTTTATAGTGGGTCTGGGTGGCTTGACGGTTATATGCCAGGTTTTGTTTTTATTAAATCAAAATGGCCCATTTTTGTTATTGCTTCGGAAAAAAAAAACCGGCCCTGTCCGTTACCGCTGTACCGCGCCTTAGGTATGCGCGGCGCGGCGGGGGACGAGACGCTGTGAGTGGTGACGAATGAGCGGCTTGCACTGACGAATCAGCGGCCTGGGCCTAGAGACAAAACACATTTCTTTTAGCGTTCACGCCAAACGCTACGCCAAAATGTATGGGAATGAAATTACCTGCGGAAAGAACAGACATAACCTTTCCGCATGTAATGTTGGCGTTAACGCTAACAGAAATGTGTTTTGTCAAGGCCTGCTGCACTGCTCCCCCATCGTGCCGCGCACATACCTAAGGCGCGGTACAGCGGTATCGGTCAGGCTATAGTACAAATAAACCTGGCTGCAACTAATAAGTTCAAAACAAGCTTAGTTTTTAAGCAGTCTGATGTAGGTGGCTACTTATCTGAAATATAACTAAAATTTCTGAGTTAAATGGGACCACCCATAAGGCCACCCCACTCCAATAGCTATAGGAAAAAAGAAATGTAAAAAAAAACAACCAACTTCCAAAAACAAGCGGGTTGATAGATTGGTTGGTCACATGTCTTCAAATATTAAGTCCTACGACGACGTGCCGGTTTCCTCACGATGTTTTCCTTCATAGTTTTGAGAGCAGTGGTGATGAAATTAAATACACAAAGTAAAGTGCCTGGCTGGATGCGAACTCTTAACCTACAACTTGTAAGGGGGAACGATACCACTGGGCCGGCCACAATTGCCGGAGATATCGCGAAAATATATACAAAAACCGAAAACGTCGGGGGACGGCTTATGAAAATGCTAGGCGTCCCCTGTTTGGCGTTTTCATTGACCATCCCCTGATTTATGCGTTCGGGAGCTACGATGCGACATACAGACAGACACAGGCAAGACACGTCAAAATTATAATACACCGTCGTTTTTGCGTCGGGGGTCAAAAATAACTTATACGAACTAATTGTAATTAAACATATAAAACTTTCAATTTTCATTTAAGGCTGCGTAGTAAGCTAGGAAAAAATCAAATTTCACCCGCGCCTCGTTGCCTGCGCCTCTCTTCATACACGACGAAAACAAAACATAATCCCTTCCCGCCAGCCGAAACTTTTCGCCCGGCATTTAAACCAAGAATTAAAACAAATTTCACCCCCGCTACCCTTACTTACCCCTCTTATGAAACTCTACGAAAACAAAACACAATCCCTTCGCGCCGTGTTCCCCGGCTTATATATTAACTAATATTGTATCCTTGTGCCGTATGTATATGCAAAATAATCAGATGAAATGACTATGATCAATGAAAGTATTGACCGCTGTGTACAATGTTGTTTTGTCGCTCATTATTTCATCTTTAATTTATTTCGGTTATTTGAGGTCCGTTTGCACTACAAAGTGCTTAACGATTTTTTAACATCGTCCTATTTTTCTCAATCGTGTGCAGTTCTCCCCTCTCAGAGGTGAGCACTAATGGCTGCAACATAGTTTTTTTAAACTATCGTAGTTATTAACGAACACTAAAAATTTGTAAACCTGTTTTTAGGTCCAACAAATAGGTACATATTTGATTTGATTTGAGTTGACAGAGACAGAATTGGTTGGTATGGTTCAAAACTTGAGACAGCTTTTTGATTTGTCTAAGCAAACTTTATTCAAATACAGAAGACAGACGAGACACACTTGGTCAAGAGTTAATCGCATTCGACGGATTGTTACACTTATTTCGTGAAGGGGCAACTCTAAAAAAAAGTATTTCAAAGAAATTCTTCATTCGATGTAATCATCTGTTTCCTTTGCATATACTATGCACTTATCTCGAATTCAGAATCTTAGCTTACTACCATGTTTTGGAACTACAAACTCAAAAACGACGTGACAAAGTTGAAATTCAAGTTTGTAACCAATTTTATTTAGGACCTTATTACTTCACAGGTTGAAATAAAAAAATTCCACACATCGTTCGTGCATCGTCATTTGACATGTGTGTCAAAGCAAACCTTTCCTTTTTGTAGTGTAAATAGATACTTTTTGCTTTATTGCTACAAGGATCTTTTGGCGTCTAATTGACATTGGCTGGGGGCGTTGTTGGTAAACATTTGTGAAATTGTCACATATATTGTATTGGAAAAACAAGATAGTTCCAATTTTAGCCGCGCGCCGTAAGATTCCTGTACCGTTGAAAAATGAACCTCCCCAACAAAAACATAGCAATTATAGCAGAGCATATAAATAGTTGTCAATAATGATTTGATACTAGGCTAAAACAGAATTGTCAGCTTAGCCAATAAAATAATTGGTATGCAAAAAGGTGCCAAGTTATATGGAGCTTAAAGAAAGTCAAAAGTTTGATAGTTCCTTGTTTTAATTTATAAAATTTTGGTTACAATAACAGTACGAGAACGGACTTAATGCCTGAGGCGTTCCCTGCCAATAACTTTTTTGCCGACAAAGCCGAGAATACTAAAAGATGTGACTCGTAACTCGCGCCCTTCCGTAGCTGTCTATAATAATGTGCTTCACCGAACTTCACGCTCCGTACCCTTGGATAGTTGAGTCCGCGAGTGAACAAATTTGGATCTCTACTTAATAACAATAAGATCTCAAATTGGCTAGTGGCCTATGTTGTAAGTTATTGCCGCAAGGAAATTGACCGAAATGCTGAGCAAAAGTGCTAGTTGCTTTATAGTACTTACTACTTCCACGTAGGTATACCAGTCAAAAATCTGTCAAATCAAATCATCTTGAGTTTATAAATATCAACAACACAATTGGTGATAAATAATATTTGTAGTTTACCCTCGGCAATTATTCAGTTTTTCCATTCTTAACGTTTTTAATAATCGTTTCGTAAGTGGTTTTATTCATTTTTTTATGTTTTATATTTCACAGTGTATTTTCTACAATGTGATAAATTACGAAAATATTATTTACGAAAATAAATTATTTCTCAGCGCAGCTGAAAATTCAAGCGCAGTCCTCTCGTCTTAATAGAGCGATGCGATGGCAACTGAATTGTGAAACAAAAATATGTTTGAAGTTCCTGTAACATGCGACGGAAGATGACTTTTTCCTCGAACTAAGAGCGTCGTAAGTGCAAATAGCCTGTTGTCGTAATACAATAAAAAATAAAACGAATTTCAAAAAACGCCTCCACATATTTATTCGCCTTGTGATGATACAAGTAATCATCACATTTTTATCCCATTAGTCATTAGCATATTATATACAAATTGAAACTACTAGAAAATTAGAGGTAACTTCGTGATGATTTTTTTATCGAGAAAATTTTAATGTATCGTGTTTCTGTTCCACAAAAAGTTTGAAAATATCATGTAGTTACTCGTAATATTTTTATTTTATACCTAAGTACCTACCTAAGGCAATTTTGGTTTATCGCCCTCTTAATGCGCTATTGTACATGCATGTGTATCTATGTACATACACACATAGTATACAGGAAAAGTTTTTATCCAGTGCGCAAATTTTAACCATGAATTCAGCATATCATTCTAGAGATTCCCCTACCGCAGAAATGTTTCACCGGTTATACAAAAAAAAAAAAAACAGCTGTTTCATAGAAAAGTGCAACCTACGCGGTCAAAATGTATGGAACAGCTGATTTTTTTTTACAACCCGCGAATAATTTCTGCGGTAGGGAGTCTAGAATAACTTATCCTGTATACACACTTATATACAGAGGTGTCGGTAACGGTAACAGTGTCGCGAGTTCAATAGTTTTATCCCATCTCAAAAAATGCCCAACGTGCCTAAAGAAGTTTTATCTTCGGCCAAGTGCGAGTCGGAGTCGCGCACCGAGGGTTTCGTTAAAATTATTTTTATTATAGGTATGATGTAACTAAAAATTTACGGTTTCGCAATTTTTCCCTTATCTGTGCTATAAGACGTTGCTTCGTACCAAATTTCAAGATTCTGAGTTCATGGGAAGTACCCTGTAGGTTTTGATTCGGTTTTGATTCCCTTGCGAGTGTCGAAAATTTGTGGTTTATGTAGCAAATTTGCGGCATGGCTGTATCTTTTGATTGCTTTGGCTTAGAAGTTTGATTTTTTTCACAGGTCCAAGGGACAGTAGACCTGAGTATTTGATATAAATTCCAGCTTGATACCTCCACGGGTTCCTGAGAAAAAGGGTCTTCGACAGACAGACAGACGGACGGACGGACTACTAAGTGATCCTATAAGGTTTCCGTTTTTTCCGTTAGAGGTACGGAACCCTAAAAACAGTTGAATTGAGATCCTCCTCCTTTTTTAAAGTCAGTTAAAAAGGGTATTATTATTATTATAAAAAGGGTAAAGTGATGGTTTCTTTGATGTGTAACCAATTTTTTATTCTTCACCCATAGTGCCTTTATAAAAAAAAATATCCCCATAATCCCTATTGATTCTTTTGAGTCCAGACAAATTAAAAGTCTGGATAGGTGGCACAATTGTATCAAAACAAGTTCTTCTTATGGAACAGACAGCTGTTCTGCTGGGGAGTTTGTGGCGCCACTTAGTGTCGACCCACCTGGTGTCGAAGGGCAGTCGATTTGTAATGGTAGTGAAAACTATATTAGCAGTACTTACCCGGCAGCGATCAGGTTGCCGGAGGGCGCGTACGCACATGCCATCACCCATGTGCTCGGCATGGGGATGGTCAGCTCCTTGGTGGCCGTGAACGCGTCCCACACCAGCACCTTGCCATCCTGTACATACAGCACTCTAGTTACATCATTTGTGGCACATGGAGCATTACATGACATCCATTTTGAATTTCTAATTTGTTTTTCCTTAAATTGTGGTCTACTTTGCACCCACCAAAATTGTAATGACAACAGGATGTAATAATACTAAATTAAAATTAATACAAAATGATTAAATTTACTTGTGAGGAGGAAACAATGTGACGTTTGTCAGGTGACCAGTCAGTGCAGAGCACCTTGGACTGAGCCCCCTTGAGCATGCGCCGCATCTTCAGTGTAGGCACCGTGATGGTCTCCAGCTTCTCCCCCACGGTCTTCACTGTAACACACACAGTGAGCCACAACCCCAATTATGATACATGGACATACAAACACTAAAATTTATCAATTTGGTGATTAGACTATTAGATGTTTTGACAATATGACATAGTAACACAGAATACACTTTCCTGGACAATCTTTTTTAGACTGATTTCTGTAATTTTGAAGTTCAAAAAGGGCTGGTTCTCAGCCTAGATTGAATAAATTAATTTTGTATTTTTGATTAGACAATACAGGTAAAATAAATTACCTCAAGTAAAATTAACACATAAATAATGTTTTAAGATTCTGGAGCTTGTATGAAGCTGCCATCATTTACAACTCTGCCCCTAAGACAACTCACTGACCCCTCATACAACACATTAATTTATTGCTATTGCGTTTATAGTTATAGCATTGTCATGTTAATCAATAGTTACACATACACCACCTCATTGGGTGAGATTAACAGTTTCGGTACTCACACCTGTGTCATTAGTGATATATTGACAGCTAAAGTATTATTTTTCCACACAATATTATCGTGGTGAAACTCATATTGGACAGGGTCTTTGTTTTATTGGTGTTGGACACAGGCACATAACTTAGCAGCAGCGAATCGAGTGATAAGCTCCGAGCGCGCATGTATTGTTGGACTCACGTGTCACGTCGTTGAGCTTCTGGCGCTCCTCCTCCAGCTTCTGCTTGAGTGCCTCCGCCTCGCGCAGCAGCGACTCGAGTGTCTCCTCGGGGCTGGCCGTCACCGCGGTGTCGGCCGCCATCGCGCCGCTCAGCTGCCTCGGGCGAGCCTCTAAAACCACATTCTATCGCTGAGTCCACTTCTAGCACGCCCTGCGGCAGCTCTTACGACGCGTCGCTCCCCACACTGCGGCACCTTTACTGATTCTATTAGGATTTATATCTCGAACCATAAGTTAATCTTAATAAATAAGAACACACCGTTTTATGCTAATAAACTTTGAAATATTATGTTCATGGTACACTTAGGGTTTTTGGTTTTACAGAATCAATACCAAACTTTGACTCGATCTATCAAACAACTGTCAACAGTCAAATGTCAATGTCATGTCATAATTACAATCAAGTCCCACCAACCAAACGAAAACCAACTATTCAGAAGGTAGGTACGCGACTTATGCTCGGATCTTGGAACTACTTAGTAGGTACTTTACGTACTTTATTATCTGAATGATGACGAATAATAGTGAAGTATGAAAGAAAAAGATATGTCGCGTCGAATAATTATAAATTGAGATGAAAGTAGGAGAATGATGATTATGGAATGGATGGACGAAAGCAGACTGAAAGTTAATATTTTTCTGTGGTCAAGTCAACCAAGATGTCTTTTTTTTTAAATTAGTTTTATGGCCTGGTTTCAGAGACCTTTTAGCCAAGTCTTTAGAACGTATTCTAGTCATAACAAAGTTTTTGTAAAGCGGTAGTAACTTTACAATAACCTATTAGGAGTTTTTGGGGTAACACGAAAAGTCCAAGTTAGTCACTTATTTTCACCTTCACTACACTTGTTCACTCACACGTAACTAAATTGGATAATTCACTACCAAAATTATACAATTTAATTCGCTATTTCACAAAATTTAATGAGAATGAAAATTCATGCGACATTTTCCAACGCGATCCCGCCAAAAACTCTCACTCAATCAAAGTGTCACCTCTCGACTGTCACTTAGGCTTGGACAAAAATATCGAAATTATTCCATACATTTCGATATAATAATGTCATCGAAATTTGGAATCGCTATAATTCGATATTCAATATTTATTTTAGAGTATTGAACTCTTATCAATTTCGTGCTTGAACTCTGGTTTCGTGTTTAATGCTAATAGATAATCCTTGCATGCTCCCCGCAGCTTTAAAAAATCCCGCTGTAATCTTTATGAAATCCAATATTACAGTTACAGTAAGACTATTGGCTGACTATTGGAGTGCACGAAAATACTAAAATATTTTAGTGTGAGACGTATAAGACCCTGAAGTTAACAGACAATTAAAAAAAACAGTTTTATTTTAACAACAGATTATTTTTATTACAAAAAAAACATGCACGCATAGAAAACTAAAAAATTACTTTATGTACGAATTTTGAATGCTTTGGGTATGAATAATCAAGCGAAAAGTGCGAAAACAGACGATAGGTCGATATTTTTTACTCGAAAATAATCGTAACTGTTTTAAAAATGTCGATATATTTTTCACTTGCGCATCCGTAATGTCACTTTCAGATATAACAGTCAGTCGGTCGTCAGCTTCACTTTTGTCAGTTATTTTTGATTGAGTTAAATCCCATTGTACTGTTGTATGTACATAATAATTAATAAGAAATAGTTCAGTGCAGTGGTACTTTGTTGTAAGATTAGTGTAGTCTAAATATATAAAGAAGTGTTAATTAACTGTTACTTGAAAATGAATCCTCCACTTCACGTTGAAGTTGTTCAAAGATCTCAAAGCCGTGCAAGTAAGGACTATGTTAAGGAACTCGTACGAACATTTCTGGTGAATTTTGTATCCTTAAGTCCTGGTGTAACCTTATCTGAAACTGATCTAGAAGAAAACCTCGAGTTAAAAGAACATGTGCAAATGATAACTTTTTGTGATATTGAACATGATACTGAAGTTTTAGTGACAGAAACTGAGCTTGTTTATCACATTTATAAACTGGACGCTTTCGGCGCTGAAACTGACACAATGACAGATACGAGCACCGGGGAAGAATTTGCTGCAGCCGACGTGTGGGCATTGCCCAGCCAAGAGTTTCACGGGCTATGGGAGAGCCTTATTTACGATACAAAATTAAAAGAGGATACTGTTCGATTCGTAGAAACCGCCTTTGAATTTGCTGATCGAGGCGTAGATCCGAATGTGATCGGTTGGAACCGAGTGGTGCTGCTGCACGGCCCTCCCGGGACCGGAAAGACCAGCTTGTGTCGCGCGCTTGCTCAAAAATTGTCGGTGCGCCTCGCAGACCGCTTTCCGCGTGCGCGCCTTGTCGAAATCAACGCACACGGCCTCTTCTCAAAGTGGTTTGCCGAGAGCGGCAAGCTTGTGGCGCGGCTGTTCGAGCGGCTCGAGGAGATCGTGGCGGACCGGCGCCTTCTGGCGTGCGTGCTGGTGGATGAGGTGGAGTCCCTGGCGCACGCACGCCGTGCCGCATTGTCCGGTCTCGAGCCCTCCGACTCCATCCGCGCCGTGAACGCGCTTCTCACGCAGCTGGACAGGCTGCGGCGCCGGCCTAACGCGCTCGTGCTCACCACGTCCAACGTGACCGGCGCCATCGACGTGGCCTTCGTGGACCGCGCCGACATCAAGCGGCGCGTGGGTCCGCCCTCAGCGCGCGCCGCCTACGAGATCCTGCGCGGTTGCTGTGGCGAGCTCATGGCGCGTGGCGTGGTAGCGCCGCGTGAGCCGGTGTTCGAGCTGCGCGTGTTAGAGGGCTCGCGCTTCGCGGAGAGCGAGCCGTCGCGCGCCAGCCTACGCCTGTGGGGCGTGGCGCGTGAGGCGGCAGGTGCCTGCGTTTCGGGTCGCGCGCTGCGCCGCCTGCCATTCCTGGCGAGCGCGCTGCACGTACGCGAGGCGGCGCCGACGCTATTGCGGTTCGTGGACGCGCTGGGCGCGGCGCTGCGTGACCACTTGGCGGATGCCGCCGACCTAGATGAAGCCGCGGCGCCTGTCTGAGCCCGTTGTATTGTTACGGACCTGTCCTTGATTGGTGCCTGCTTAGATTTCAATTTAATGTTAAACCTATCTTCTCCAATATTTGATTATTAATAAAGCCAATTTAAGTAAGTTTTAGTGGAGTTTACTGAACTTGCTGCTGTTATGAGATCTATTAAGATCACTTTTCAAAAAAAAATAGTATAACCAATACACATGCATGGCATAAAATATGCATTAAATAAATTATATCATACATGTTTTGCCTCAATGGCATACAGGTATAAGTAGGGAACCATCAAATAATTATTACTTAAAAGGACAATGGGTGTTAGTGTCCCCAAAATTGAAAGGCTAACTGTTCTAAAGTATGGGGTTTTTCAAGAAAAACAAGGAAATGTGTTGGTACACATGGGTACACATCAAGCTATACATTTTCAGTATAAGCTGATCTTGCTTTGGAATGGGCAGCTAGCTTCATCTTTCCAACTCACCGACCTTGACAATTCAAAAGTGCCTGTAATTGGTTTATCCCTACTAATATTATAAATGCGAAAGTAACTCTGTCTGTCTGTCTGTTACGCTTTCACGCCTTAACCGCTGAACCGATCGTCATGAAATTTGGCCGAGATATAGCCTGGGATATGGGTAAGGACATAGGCTACTTTTTTACGCGATAACCGACATCCACGCGGGCGGAGCCGCGGGCAAAAGCTAGTTTGAAATAAATGCAGGAGTTTGAGTTGATAGGATTTCCATACAGTGGGAGATCAGCATTCACTGGAAATCTGCATATCTTGATGTGTAGCCGTGTGTACTACTGTAGTACATACAGACACCATCACATCAAGCTACACCAAACTAACAAATTTTCCCATTTGAACATGAACCTTATTCTTATGATAATTTGTTGAAAATCTATCAAAGAAATTTGACAGATTGGGGTAGCTTGATGTGCTGGCGTCTGTACAAAATAAGGTTAATTATTAAAAAAAAGTGAAAATTGAGTTGATTTTTACTTATGTACAAATGCCAGCACAACAAGCTACTCCAAACTGTCAATTGTTTCTAATTAAACATGAACCTTAAGCTTATGCAATAAAGTTGAAAACCCATCACAGAAATTTGACAGATATGGGTAGCTAGATGTGCTGGCGTCTGTACTTGGTGTTGTATTTTGTTTTCCAAGACTTAACATTTATTCACTACCATTTATACCACCCGCTATCAAAACAGTCAACAGGCTTGAGAGACTTAATTCATGTAAAAGGTCTTGGCTTACGTAAAAAAAAATACTATGGCGAATACCATCAAATGGGGCTTTATGAGGTCTTATACGAAATTTTGACGATTTCGCGTATTTACTTGATTTTAATTTTAATGCAACAACATGAAAGATCGTTTCAATTATTATCTAATGGATAAGCGAGCTCCTTTTTTATCGAGAATTATAATGTGACGTTTGGGTTGTTTTTGAAAGATTATCTTACTGCTGCCAATTCATGAATTTCGGGAAATGGATTGATCTTGAACGGAAGTTTATCACAGTACCTACTTGTCATACATCTGCCTAGCCTTTTATTATTTTGACGAGTTATGCGAACATAAATGTAGGGAACAGCTGATTAATTTTTTCGCGATTTCAGGTTTGGTCCCATAGTAAAAGTTGCTTATAATGATGAGTACAATCAAATGTCGGTCACTAATTACCAGTCACCCTATATAATATAATGGATCTTGTCGTTTCGCGATCGTATAACGAAGATCTGCAAAAAGGCATTTAGAAACTTAGGGTTTGTTCTGAGGCAGACGCGAGACTTTACTAGCATCACAGCCATCAGAGTACTGTATGACGTATTAGTCAGGAGTCATCTGGAACCCACCTTGGGGTTCCTCTTCGCTTCACCGTGGCTGGGTGACCACGGCTACTGAGCCCCCGCAACGACAATGCGGGAACCCACTCGGGGGTAGGGGGGATCGCTCTCTATGCCTTAGGATCCGAGATGGCGGCGCGTAATAGAGATCCACGCGCGCCTCTCTATGATGTAAGGGTGGGAGTTCAACACCTCACTCCCCCCTAACTCTCCGTGGCCCGCAGCGACGGGCCGGCACTAGCTGGGTTCGCGGAAATCGCATCAGCTCCCGTGATCCCCGGTGCAAGTGTAGGACAGCACACTGGGGTGGTTTTAGTCAGTAAGTCTGACAGACCCCTCCGCCCTCCCGAGGGCGGTGGACATCCATGAGGAATTCCCCCTGTCATAAAAATAAGTGTGGTGCAATGCAACTCGGCGGTAAATAAGATGCGCAGCACTTATTAGGTATCTTTATCTGCAGGTGGCGCACTGAGAGGAAATCACTACGTGATGAAGACTAGGCATAGGTCGTCAAACGGTGCGAACGGTATCGTTATCCTGGCCAGAAGTTTGTTTAATATTGGGTATATTGAAATAAATTTTAGCTATATATTTAGTACGTTAGACTAGTTAGGTATTTGTATTTTTTATGGATACGAAGACATTAAAATCCTGCAGCTTAATTGTTCAACATACTATTAATCAGAATCATTTTATAATATTTTGTTACAAAAAAATTGTCTGCGTTAGCAACGTATTAACAACGCCATGATTGTGGTGGAAATTACAAAATTAAAGCTATTCCTACTGATGTGTATTACCCTTTTGCTGGGGTAACATTTACGTGTTTGCTGGATCTCTCAAACGGTGAGGCGCAGTTTTATCATTTTTTGCACACGACAAACATCACAACACGCACACATCACATCAACACCACGATCATCATCTGCCTAGCCTTTTAGCAGCTATGTTGGGGTCGGCTTCCAGTCTAACCGGATGCAGCTGAATACCAGTATTTTACATGGAGCGACTGCCCATCTGACTTCCACAACGACCACAACCCAGTTACTGGTAATACGATACCCCTTGGTAAGATTGGTTGTCAGACTTTCAGGCTTCTGACGACCCGTGACGACTGTCAAAGATCCACAAATGACAGCCGGGAACAATGCTGCTTTCCGAGGCACGGCGGGGTCGTGGTATGTAAAGATGGTCAGGGTCACCCATCCACGGACCAACCGCGGCAAGCGTAGCTTAACCTGATCGTTCGAACCGTGTAGCTAATGTTACTTGCCACATGGGCATGTGAAATGGCCAAGAATTTGTTTATCAATCAATAATAGTGCTTACCCAGCACTGAATAGCAGTTCGGTACCTACTTTGTGACAGGGACGATCACCAGTGGGACAATCGGGAATACACGTTTTTTCGTGTATTGCGTGCTGCGCCCGACCACACGTGTGCCGCCCCGACAGTTGTACATGTTACAAGAGATATAAGAATACGAAACTGAATCGACTGTTTTATTTACACTCACAATACAAAAGATTTTAGCTTAACCGATAAACGAAACAGGGAACGAAGGGCAGCGTCAGCGGCCGATAATCCACAGCATGTTGAGGCCGGCGCGGCCCAGGTGCAGGCGGCGCAGTGCGGGCGGGTCCTGGCGCGCCGCCGCCGCCAGGAACAGCAGCAGCGTGTGCAGCAGGTTGTTGCGGCCGCGCGCCACCTCCACGGTCTCCGCGCCCAGCACCAGCGCGTAGTGCGGCGGGCGCAGCGCCACGCGGTGCACGGCCAGCGCGCCCGGCCCGCGCGGGGGCGCGCCTGGCGCCGCCGACAAGTGCGCGCTGCTGAAGGGCCGCGCGCCGCCCGCCGGCGGCAGCTGCGCGTCCAGGTACGTGGCCAGCAGGTGCAGCACGATCTCTGCGTCCGTGGGCTTGCCCTCGTCCCACTCCGAGCCGCCGCCGTTCCAGCGGTAGCCGCTCAGGCAGCCGCCTTGCGCCAGCTCTGCGGGACACAGTTCTATGAGATACCCCCGTTCGGATCAGCCGGACCTCTTCCGACGCAATATCGGAGAGGAGATGATATATAGAGCGAGTGTGAGTCTCGACCGATGAGACACGATTAAATGCAGAAGGCCAGAGTGCCACGGCGTACCTCTAATGCGCTGCACGACGTAGCGCTGGTCGGCGAAGGGCTCGAGATAGGCGAGCAGCGCGGGCAGCGAGTGCAGCAGGCCGCTGGCGCCCGCCGCCGCCGCGCTGCGCAGGCGCTCGGCGCTGGCCGCGCCCACGCGCGCCTCCAGCCCGCTGGCCGCCAGTGCCTCGTCCGCCACCTCCAGCTCGCGCACGAGTCGCTGCAGGATGGTGACGTGCAGCCACAGGCGCAGGTTCAGGTTCCACTGCTCCAGGCGCTGCGGGTCCAGGTGCAGGCGCCGCCACACCTGCGGCGAGTGCGCGGCCGGCGCATCGTCCGCGCCCGCCGCCGCCGCCGGCGCCGACAGCTGGTAGTGCGGCGCGCCCGCGCCCGGCGCCCAGCCCGCCGCCGCCGGCTCGGGGCGCGCGCGCGCAGCCTGGCCGCGCAGGTAGGCAGCCAGGCTGCTCGCGTCGGCGATGAACTGGTCGGGCGCGGCGCGGTCCGCACGCGGCGACGCGGGCGACGGCGGCGAAGGTGGCGGCGACGCGTCGACGCGCCACACGCGGCGCGGCGACAGCGACGCGTCGGGCTCGTGCGGCGCGGGCGTGGCGGCAAGGGCGCGCGTACGCGGCTCGGGCGCGGGACGCGCACGGCGGGTCGTGGCCAGGCGCGCGCCGTGCTGCAGCACGTTGGCGGCGAGCACACCGGCCGCGCACATCTCCACGTAGTGCAGCGCCGACGTGTAGCCTGGACACTTACAGCACCTGCAGTCATGTCATCAGTTGGACACAGCAAATAGAGTTTTGCTGTACCAAATGAAACAACAATTTCTTTAATGCACCACAGTGTCTGCTGAGCAGATACAGGGGTATTATGCTGTTCCTACACCATTAGTCAGTGGTGTCGTAACCTGGTACTCCGAGTTATTGGTGAGAAATAATCAATCACTAACTTAGTAGAACAGTCTCAATCAAAAAAATTTGATTGATTGCAATTTAACTATCTATACACACATAAATAAACAAACAAGATGAACATATCAGAAAATTATATATTAAGAAGATGCTTATTTGTAAAGAAATCTCTTCCAGCATATCTAATGCCTGTTTAGTCTGATTTTTAAACATTATTTTTTTATTGCCTCAAAGTTGGTCACATGAATTTAAAAAAAAAATCCTATCCTGAAAAGTCTGTAAGTACAGACTTTTCAGTTTTGAACAGATTTTTGAAACTGTCATACATTATATTGTGGACCTGAACAGTCAAAAGCCCTCTCAAATGGAATAAGTTTAATATGTATTATTTATTTAATTCTCATTCGTCCCACTGGTGGGAAGGGAAATTCATGATTTTTCATTCAAACAATTTTTAAGGTGACATAGCAACGTGTGGGTATTCATTAATTAACCAATTAGGTAGTATGATGTGTTTAAGGCTAACGTAATGACCTATAAATAACTATGCTCTACTAAGCTGTGAGCAAGCATTTTTGTTGTGTACACTCGCCAGCAGGTCAAGCTATCCCAAACTATCAAATATTCCCAATTGAACATAAACCTTATTCCTTTGTAATAAAGTTGAAAAACTATCAAAGAAATTTGACAGATTGGGGTACCTTGATGTGCTGGCCTCTGTACCCAGTAGCATAGAGGTGAAACGTCTCATGTAGTTGCTATACAATAGTAACAAAGACTATAAAGTTCCAACACTGTTAGGATGAACAATAGGACTCAACATACCTACACTATAATGGCTCAAAAGGTGCAATTTTTTGCAGACTATCATTGGCTACATACTTTTAGGATAAAAGTATCCTTAGTACCCAGGTGAATACTGTACGCAATTCTATCGAAATCCATTCAGCTGTTACAAAATGAAATCATTCATAATAGCATACATTACATATTGCTTGCATCTTTGTCCTACTTGTGTTATTTTCATAATTTTTCAACAGAATTATCAAGAAACCTATATCCTTCTTCAGGACCCAGGCTACCTATCTATTTTATTTTATAACGATTGGTAGTTGTGGTATGAGAGGTAACAGATATTTGTAATTAATTTCGCAGTTATAGTATGAATAGAGATTTATCATGAAATTTGTTGTGGCAGTAATAATAACTTTTTTGCAAAAGTGTTTTAGATCATGTCTACAGTATAAACATGTGAAGCTTCGTGCGCACTGTTTTTAAAGTATAGCAGAGCCCTGAATTACAATGGCACGGTTGGCGTAGCGGTTAAGCGATTGACTGCCGATGCCGGTGCAGCGATTGTCAGCAGAAATTCCTAGTGTGGGGCAAAGTTTTTTTTTAAAGAAAAACAAAAAAAGACAAGGTTTTTAACTTACAAGTCGTACGCGAACAACAAAAACAACACTATGTTGACGACGATCCATTTGAGTGAGCTTGATCGCTTCTTATTCGCGTAATTGAGATCAATCGTCTGTTGCACTAGACTAGAGTTGGGACTCAGAGACCTAAAAATATAACACAATGTTAGATAGAAAATAAATGTATTATTTGAAAAAGAGTAAACAATGCGCTTGCCTAAATGCCTTGCCTTTGTAAAAGGCCGACAAACGATAGATGGACTGATTACTTACATGTTGTTAAACTGAAGTGATTCACTCTAAAAACACCATGAGTACAGAATTTAAACTATATAGCATGAAGCATTATTTTATTGCAATGATAGCTAATAAAATAAATAAAAAAAACAATAACATAACCTAACTCAACAGCAATCAACTCTGTATACTGCAAAGAGTATAGCAAAGAGTATAATAATATAATGGGAGAAGAGAGCCCTCTGGTGCCATTTCGAAGCATGTAGATTCGAAACGCCATCTACATATCTTAACAGGAACTAAGGCTCTATAGGTTACGTAGATAGGAATATGTCTGTATACGTAAAACGGAATTAATAGGGATGCAGGGGTGAATCGAGACGAAACTTTACAATGGATTATAATATTGAAATTATATCGCTGGTAGTCAAAAAGGACTCTAGCACGTTTACTGTTTGCCTTTGTTGGCAGAAAACGATTATAATTTCAACAGTAAAATCCATTGTAGTTTCGTCTCGATACACCCATGCATCCCTATTCATGCCGTTTTACCGGTTCTGACTGAATTAATGTATATGTATGTGTGGGTGGGTATAGGTGATCCTTCAACGTAGCCCGCGAAGTTCCAATTTTCCTACTTTGTTGCAAATTGCTGCGCTGTTTTACGTCGTATTATTTATGTAGATCAAAATGCGATTAGCGAATTATATTAATTATATTATATTAAAAATATCTTAGTTATTCTCTAGAAAAATACTATTTATACTAATAAAGAACTGAGTTTAATTTGCGTTAAAATTGTGATTACAGAGACATCTATCGACCATTATGAAACTAATCGTTTCAAAGTTTCTCTGTTAAGTAATGTAGATGGCGACTCTTTCTTTACTGAAGTTGTGCCTTGTTCTGTCTCCCCCCTGGAGTATAGTAATAAACTGGCTGGCTGGCTGGCTTTTTTGGCATTGACAATTTGACATTGACAGTAGAAAATAGCACAGATTATGTAGTATTGTCAGTGGGCGTGTACAGAGAATGCATTCTCTGTCTACGGACAGTCAGTAGCAGTGTTGCCAACTCCAAAAGTTCAAATTATCGAGTTCCGATCCGATCGTAGTTAGGGCAAAATTATCGTACAAAATCCAAATCACAAAAAAACCTCATTAATTCATTTCAATTGAAAACAAACGACAAGTCTATACTTGTCGTTTGTTTTCAATTGAAATGAATTACTACGCTTTGACTCTATAGTCAAAGGAGGAGTATGTGCCAAGTTTCACCAGCAGATCAAACCGTAACCATGTTTTGTCGTAGTGTTCAGCTAGTTAATGTTTTTTTTTTTTTATTTTGTTCACAGTATATGATTATAAATAAAGTCATAAATAAAGAATCATTGCTTAAGTTTTTCACCAAAAGCTATTTGATGTTTTGTTTACGACTATGTGCGTATTGCGGATGGAAACATGAGAATATTTTCAGGATTGTGCGCTAGTTAATGTAAGGGAAAGAGTTAAAGAGAGACATTTACTTGTTGACGCTGTCATTCTTTACATTTGCCATTGAGATTATGTATCTTATATTTTTTCTGACAACTACTGACCAAAGCACAAAATTATCGTACATTAGACATTCATTATCGTACATCGTACCATTAGCCAAATTATCGTTCGCCCCCATAATTATCGTACGGGTTGGCAACACTGGTCAGTAGTCTCTTCTACCTAGTCTCACTGGTCAATGGTCAGTTCAAATATTCGAGTTCCCACATTGAAGTAGGGTAAGGGTAATCCTTATATGGAACGTGCACGACGAAGGGTCTATCATCTGGAGGCGCAAATCCGAAGTTTTTACGCAATCATTACTTGGAGTTAACACTTCACGTTCTAAAATAATCTCAGAATTTTAACGTTCGAAATCGTCGTTTGAGCCACAATTTTGCCAGTTATTACTGCATTTTCATGATTCCTAATTGTTTTTTCTACATCTAAGACGGTTTCACAACATGGTTTCTGAAAACGTTCAAGGCATCGCAGAAAGCGTAGGAGTAGATGGCGGGACGAACTTGACGCGGGAATAAATGGTCCACATGTCCACATTATTTTTATTTATTTTTTTGGGTGGGAAATCATCAAATAATTTCTCCCGCTCTGGGTGGAGCAGGAGGGCATGTCAGACTTTTACTGACTAAAACCCACCCGTGTTCCCTCAGTAGCCCGTATGCCCTGGCATACGGGCTACTGAGGGAACACGGGTATCTCTTTCGAACAAACCCGCACCCCTGGCAGGCATCGGCCCTTGCGAGCCCCATCATTTTTTGTGCTGACATCTCTTTGAGGCGCACGTGGAACACAACGCGCCGTCGACTTGGCCTTGGTCCTTACTGGACAGCGAGCTACCCATTTCTCGCCGTCCGCAAGCTCATGCCTACGGTGACCGGAAATCGGCCTGGGATTCCCGACGCCCAGGGCGTCTCCGTATCCTGCGGCGGCTAGGGTCGCGAGGGCGAATAGACTGCGTCTCCCGCGCCGCCTCCCTCTTCGCGAGCATTACTGCTTCGCTGAAGGAGGTGACGGTTACCCATGCACTCTCGCTCCGTACCATGGCCTGGACCAGGGCCGGACGCGAGAGATCGCCGCTGCCGATCGCCTCCACGAGGACACGGCGGTGCTCCGCCCAAGCCGGGCAGACCGCCACCATGTGCTCCACCGTGTCCTCAGGGCGATCTTCGCAGTGGAAACACCCGGGCGTTTCCTCCCGCCCTATCCGAAACAGGAACCTCCCGAAACAACCGTGTCCGGTGAGGACCTGCGTCAGGCGGAAGGTGAGGAAGCCATGCCGCCTCTCAAACCACTCCTCAAAGAGGGGACTTACCGCCGCAATCGTGGCGTGCCCAGCACTGGGTTGCGACAATCGCACTCTCCATGTCACCATGAGATCCCGCCGGAGCTCTGTCCACATTGCCTCAGGATCGAGTTGAGTGGAAAAGGAAAAAAAGAAGGCTTTCGGCAGTTGGACAATACAGGCTGATCATCAATTATTATAATTCATAATAATGAATAGCTTATAATTAACGTTATTTATTTAATTATTACTTAATAAATGTTGTGGTGCGGTTTCAATTGCTCTGGGGTTCCACAGGGAAGGATTTTAGGACCGCTGCCTTTCTCACGGAAAATGATAATCTAAAAGTAATATTGTCAATGCGACTTCTACTTCAAATATTCGAGAGGTATTTATCTAAAAGGTAAGAAAAACTAAGGAGAATAGAGCTTTTGAAAACATTCCGTTAATCAGTAGAAACCGATAACCATCGATTAACAACTACGTAACTCATGATTCATGATCACACCGAAGGGTACAGTTGACCTTGTAAATAACAGTTATTTAACCATTGGTTAGGAATTCGTCACGAATAATTTACTGGAGCACTGACTGGCTAGAGGTGAAGGAAGCTCTGTGTGGCTGTACCGTATAACTTGCGTTGGCGATCGTTAATCGATTACTGAGCGACCGTTGCTGCTTTATATTTTTATATGCAGTTTGTTGATAGCTTAACTGTAATTTTTGCTATAGTTTGATAAGGCACACCGCTACACCCAATATTCTTGTGTTCTGCTAGAACACAGGAACTAACTTAAACGAATCTCATCTTAACTCTACTAATTGATTATGGGCAAAATTTTGACAGGTGCCATAACCATATGAGTAAAATAACTGATAGGAACATAAGATGCTTTGGATTTGTTTAAAATTTTCCAGTCTATCTGAAGTAGTACAGACGCCAGCACATCAAGCTATCCCAAACTGACAAACTTTCCCAATTGAACATGAACCCTATGCTTTTGTGATAACGTGGAAATCTATCAAAGAAATTTGGCAGCTTGGGGTAGGTAGGTTACTAGATTGGTGTCCTTCTGCGAAACAGTTATGTCGCAGAAGGAGGCTGCGGAGAGGGAGCGGGAGATTGCTTCCGCTAACTCTTTGATGTGGGGGGAGTTTAAAACCTCACTCCCCCCAATCGCGAGGTGGCCCGCAGAGGCACCAGCCGGGGATCGCGGAAGTCTAATTAGTTCCCGTGATCCCCGGTGTAAGTGAGAGACGGAACACCGGGGTGGTTTTAGTCAGTAAGAGTCTGACAGACCCCTCCGCCCTCCCCGGGGCGGAGGAAATCCATGAGGATTTCCCCCCGTTCACAAAAAAAAGAGGTAGGTAACTGGATGTGCTGGTGTCTGTACAAGCAAAGTAGGAGATGCAGCCCTCCTTATCGAATAATATTTTCCAGCATGTTTGTGTTAGTGTTGTCTCAGCCCTAATATGAGTCGTCAGACCGAATTTAGTTTTAAATACACGCTCATAACTAATACAATAGACTTTACTGGAAGATAATTAAAACAGCTTTCAAACTCATCAACAAATACAACAACTGGTTGCTTCAGAAATAACAAAACATAGGTACACACGGCTACACATCAAGCTATGCATTTCCAGTTTACGCTGATCTCACACTGTACGGAAATCCTATACAATACGAGTTCAGTTTATACTGGAAATGTATAGTTTGATGTGTAGCCGTGCGTACTATCCAAAGCTAATCAGCAACTAAACTAAAATTACAACTGGTTGCTATAAACAAGTACGTGATATTCCCTCGAATAGCAATTTCGCATAATTACACAGTTTGATCATGCGTACGGAGATGGACAAATATAATCGTCATGTAGGTACTGTTTTACTAACTGTGACTAAGAATTCGCGGTAATTTCTCACTCATCTGCAATATTGATTGATAGATTCGTTAAGTATAGTCATCCTCGTAAGTGTTTTCTAATTTTTGACAAATGACAAAAATTCAAAGTCAAATGATTTTCATTTTCTAGTAGGTTGTTAATTTTGTCGTTCGAAAGGTACTTTTGAACGACAAAATTAACAAGAAAATATAGAAGAATTATAGACACCCCATCCAAACGATAGTTTCATGTGGTGAAGAATGGACATCAAATCAAAATATTTTATTTCATAAAAACCTTCATGGGCACTTATGAAACGTCAGAAGCTACGTGCACGGTTCCAATTGGTCACCTCCTATGGAGAAGAGCCGGCAAGAAACTCCACGGTTACTCGTTTAAAAATTGGCTTTCACAATGTTTTCAAATTACAGTGATAGTAATACGGGAAGATAGTGCAGGCCTGTCAAGAAGTACCAGGTACTTAGAGGAATGAAAATAAAGAACAGAAAATCGTCTACAAATCTACAGTATTAACATACTGTAGATTAGAGACGTGGAGTTTCATCGTTGGCCTAACGGCCTACAATATAAATAAAATTAAAAATTTAAAAACCCCCGACCCAAACAAAAACTATTAAAAGTAAAAAATAACATTTATAGACCTTTTAAGTTGAAGGTAATATTTTGATCAAGGCATTGTCAAGTCGGGGGACGGCTAATGAAAATGCTAGGCCTCTGTTTGGCGTTTTCATTGACTTAATTTAGTTTTTATTTCTTGCTTTTTAAACTTAATGTTTCGCTTAAACCTGCGCAGCGTTGCGTAGTTTTCCCACAGTGAAGTTTGTTACTATTTTTTTGTTCTCATTCCTCGTCCTGATCACCATTTATCTTAAATCTATTCATTGAGATCTTTTCAATAAGCCCAAACACGATACCTCTGCTGTTTATTGGTGAGTAACTTGGGTATCCTAGAAATTCCAGGTGTTGCGCCAACATCAGTTCAAGGTTACTTTGTTCGTCTAATATCATTGAACTGATAGAATACCAAATTTCGAGTTGATCAGACCCGTAGAAGATGCTCAAATCCCTTCATCAACCAGAAAAGGGCTGATAATATTCAAACGGCTGAACCGATTTGGATGAAAGATGTCTAAGAACACTCCCGACTAATACACCTTTCAAACAAAAAAAAAAAACAAAATCCAAATCGGTTGATCCGTTCGGGAGCTACGTTGCCTCAGACAGACACACACACACACATACACACACACACACCCCGTCATTTTTGCGTCGGGGGTTAAAAATGAAACTATTTAAACCAAGTGACATGATTTCCATGACAATCACTAATAAATAGTCGATATTATAATTGATGATAATGTCAAATGTTGACGAGAATTTATTATGTCAGACGTTATAAAAAATAAAAGGAATAAAAATTAACATCGTAATTTAGGAGCAGTTTGTAGACTTTCACATAGAGGTACCAGGGAAGCGACATGTGCGGAAGGAATTAATGCCAAACTTCCCTGTCTTCAACGTAGCCTTTTAACTTGTATTAAGCTTTTTTGATAAGGACACGTTTCAACTTAGCGAAACTCACATAGTTTCGCTAAGTTCTGTAACCGACTTTAGCAACTTGTTATGGAAGCGGATACAGTTAATTAGAAACTAGCTTTTGCCAGAGGCTTCACCCGCGCGGAACTTTCATCCCTTATTTAACTCCCTTAGGGGTTGAATTTCACAAAATCCTTCCTTATTCCTTGTCTACATTATAAAGGGCACCTCTGTGCAAAATGTCAGCTTTCTAAGTCTAAGGGTTTGAGTTGGGCGTTGATGAGTCAATCAGTCAGACAGGACTTTACTTTTTATATTTAAATGATGACTTGCTAGTTTTAGTTGATCTAGATATTGGAATCGTGCGTTTCAGCATTTCGGCTTGACAGATAATTAGTACCCCGTCTCGTGTAAATGTGCCCGAAATTTAGAATTTGTGCTTCCAGCCGATCCAAAGATATTCACGAAAAACAGATTCCGCTGGAGTAACGTCACCCCAGCGGCATGTTTTTTAACCGGTGGTCGTAGCTGAATACAAACTAGCTACTTAGATAGATCTAATTTGTGCCTAATTGTGCCCTAAAAATGAAATTTGTGCGTCTTGAGGTTTCAGAGTTATTCAAGATGCCGCTGGAGTAACGTTTAGCAAATTGCCGTATCTCTTAAACGGCATGACATACAACTACGATTTTTTTTACGACAGTGGGTCTTAATTTGTGCGTATGTTGTACAATTTTATTTTTTCTATAATCGATACCGTCGAAAAATAAAAAATTGTCTTTCAAAAACAATAAAATCGATCCTTGCGCTTCAATGAGAAACCCTAGAAACTTATGGTGGTTTATACCTTTTATGAACTCACAGCATCATGCGAAATTAGATGTTTCTATTCCAACTCCTCAGACAGTTGTTCCATTTTAATTAAAATCTGGCTACACTAAAATGTAACACTCCAATACATGAGTTATTATTAAGTGAAGGTAGATAATTATGATTCGACAAATAATTAGTCCCTTTATTCAATTGTTTATCCTTAAAGTTTCAGCTGAAAAATCCTTGTAACTACTCAGATAGAAGAAACAAACCATGGGAAAAGAAATTTCACGATTAACCGAATAAATTCGAATGACTGTATAAAAGCGGCCGCGCAGTACAGACCCATTGATGTAAAAAAAATCGTAGTTGTATGTCATGCCGTTTAAGAGATACGGCAATTTGCTAAACGTTACTCCAGCGGCATCTTGAATAACTCTGAAACCTCAAGACGCACAAATTTCATTTTTTGGGCACAATTAGGCACAAATTAGATTTATCTAAGTAGCTAGTTTGTATTCAGCTTCGACCACCGGTTAAAAAACATGCCGCTGGGGTGACGTTACTCCAGCGGAATCTGTTTTTCGTGAATATCTTTGGATCGGCTGGAAGCACAAATTCTGAATTTCGGGCACATTTACACGAGACGGGGTACTAATTATCTGTCAAGGCGAAATCCTGAAAAGCGACAACATTCCGCTGGAGTAACGCACACGTTTTTACAAACATACAAGATATGAGGCCCCATTTTATAGATTGTGTGGATTGCCCTCTTTGAAGTGATAACTGCTATTTCGAATGACTTTGTCGCGAACACACTGATTCGAAAAACTGTTTGAATGGTATGCTAGTAGATAGGTTGGTACGAAAGCCTTGGTATCGAAATCCATTGTTGCGAATAGCAAATTCCAATCTGAATTTGTTTGGGGATGGAACTGGAATATATTCGTCTTGGCCGCCCGGGTGCCAAATAATGCCGACCCAAACATGTGTTTAGTACCTATATCCTTTACCTATTCGTGCACAGAAGTCCTAAAGCGATATCAATCCATAAAATTAATATTACCTCATTGAAGTAACGACTATTATTTCGAACAATACGAGTATTAATTCCTCGTATCCATTATTCTCGCTAAATTATGTCATACTCGCAAATGACATACCGTTAGGTACCAAAGTACCAACGTAAAATGTATTTATAACCGTAGTACTTACCTACTTATTTTAATTATTCATTCATACCTGCTTGTTAGCTTTATTATTTACCTAATTGTCTAAGTATACTTCTAGAAACCGCATTCATCATCATCACGCTGCTAACGGTAGTCCTGCTGGACACTGGCCCATATTTTTTATTATTATTATCTATGTCATTAGTTATTGACATGATCTACTCTAATCCAGCATTGCTTATGTAAGCTATCACGTCCTTTATACCAGCACCCTAATTGCGTAACTCACGATTGATCATAATCTGTTTCGTTTTGAAACAGATTGTTAAACCATTGCTTCATATGTTTGAAAAATGTGTCTGCTCAACAACGTAAATAACGCAATGAATATTGTTGAACTATCAAATTGAAATAGATTATGATTAATCGTGAGTTACGCAATTATGGTGCAGGAGGCTTTTATTGTTTTCATTTTATTTGTTGGTATATTGGCATGGCTAGCTGACATAATGACGAACGATTTAATTAATGTTCTGTGTCTCGTAATGTTTATTATCATGCCTATGTATGTATACAATCAAGTCCATCCGACTAAACAGACAGCTGTGCTGCTGGGGAGTTTGTTGTGCCACTTCTTCTTCCCAGTTAAAGCAATAGGAAATGGTGAAGGTGGGCGTTTTGGGGGACTGTCTTATGTATTTTGACGTTCGAAAAGTGCTGCTTTTCAGCCTAATTTGGATGAATGACTTTTTTTTTTAATACAATCACACGCCTTTCAACCCGATTGTCAGCTACTCACAAGCAACTGCTGCCAGTCAATGCCAAGCAATGTCTTTCTACACTTTTTGTGTTTCTACAACGACAGTCAACAGGGCCCTAATTCACTATTACCAGTTAACGATTCGTTACTTTAAAACCACGTCAATTCCTTAGATCACACACGACATCTAAGACTAATAAATATCGACCAACTGTTTTGGAACATACAGAATATGACATTTTGATTGCTTACCGTTACATTGGTTTCTAAAAAAGACGATACTATCGTAGTTTGAACGTAGTAAGATTCCACGGGGAATCATTATAATGAACAGAAATGGGGCCCTGTGCGGGTTGATAAATTTCACATGTTTTCGAATTTTCTAGGATATGTCGGTTTCCTCATGATGTTTTTCTTCACCGGTTTTAAAGCAATGATGATGAAATTAAATATACAAGGTAAAGTTCCTGTCTGGGTTCGAACTGACGGCAAACAACTCGCAAGTGGCGCCAATACCATCACTGCTCCTCCTGCAGGCTTAGCGTGACACTTTCTATTTCTACTCTATTGTAGAATAGAAATCGCTTGTCTACATTTCTCGGTAGAAAACTGTCAAACTGTCTATACGGTAATGTTATTTTTGTCTACTCTTCCGTCGACAAAACGCTTGTCTATGGTTCTCATGCTAAGCCTGCCGTAGCCCTTATCTCACTTTCTTTCTTTTCTTTTCATTATAAACATAGAAGTTCGTATGTTTGGATGTTTGTCACTAAAACCAGAAAAAACAGATTTGGATGAATTTTTGCACACACATATCTTATAACCTGGATCCTGGACCGTTTCATAAGTGCCCATGCAGGTTTTTATGAAATAAATTATTTTGATTTGATTTGATTTGATACTTGACATCCCGGTAGTACGTTCCCGAGAGATAATTTTCAACCTACATGCGAGCGTGGCCGCTGGAAAAAGCTAGTAGAAAATAATTTTGTCTAGTTCTTCAGACACCTTGCGAAGAAGGTCTAATTTGCATTTGATAAGAATAATCAATAGGTATTTAAAATATGTATTGACCACCACATGACAGTTACCCGATGGGTAGGTACCTTAGTGCTACTAAACTTCGAGGAGTAGAGAAGTACTTTGGTACCTAGTAGGTAACTGTGGTGGTTTACTTATTATTCTCGTTGCTACATACCAACAGAAATAACGGTATTCGTTTCAGCATATTTTATTATATTTTTCCTGCAACAGTTTAATAATAGAAAGTATTTCCTACAAAAGAGTACAATGGATGATTCATGACTGTTGTGATAGAAAAGAGATTAGAATTTCAATACCCTTTTCTTTTAAGGAAAATATTATATGTTTTTAATCGTCGAATGTCTTAGTTTTGCTTCATGTCATTACTACTTTCATTTAAATATAATGGCCACTAACAGGCTGCTACCTTAATTTGAATTCACTTTTGACTTTTGCTAAATTCCTCATTTTTGCGAAGCTAACTGTACTGAACAACCAAATAAATTGCATTCAAACCTTATTAAGTTTAACGTCGCAAGGGATCTACTTTCTAAGCACGAAATCCGCATTTTCGGCCAAATTTTACGGGCGTTTCCTACTCTGTGTAACCTTCAGTCATATGACTAGTTCGGGGCCTGAACTAAGAATGAATGACAACACGATTTGTCAGTAGTCCTAACTCCCGATATGTTTAATTAATTGGAGGTAGGGTTCATTCCGAAGCATCGAATTACTTTCGGGCGGGCACGTATTATCGTGGATGGACTTAGAGGGTAGGCCTCTAGGATAGCCTTTATCAGAATTGGTGGTGATTCAGCAGCTTCGTCAGTCATCATCATCATTTCAGCCAAATGACGTGCACTGCTGGGCATAGGCCTCCCCCAAGCTCCTCCACTTCGACCGATTCTGTGCTTCCCGCATCCAGCGGATTCCTGCAGCCCCCACAAGGTCGTTGGTCCACCTTGTGGGCCTTCCAACTCTACGTCTTCTCGTACGCGGTCGCCACTCCAGAACCTTTCTTCCCATCGGCCATCTGTTCTGCGAGCAATGAGCCCTGCCCACTGCCACTTAAGTTTGGCATTCTTCGGGCTATGTCGGGGCTATGTCGGTTGCCTTGGTCAACGTCATCAGTATTGTGCCGATATACAATGATTCGTAGTGGACGTGGAACGATAGCGGATCCAGACGGAGACCAGCGAGGACACAAAGAACTGCTCAGGTTGCTGGCGAGGCAGAAACCGAACCCGGGAAACGAACACCTGAACTTTGACACACGAAAGGGTTAGGCAGGAGCCCCCCGGTACCTGTCTCTTCTTTCGTGTACCGGAGTCCATGGTCAAAACAATAAAAGACCAGAAGCTGTGAGTATACTATCTTATGGGTAGTATACAACATCGGCTTCCTGGAGGAGAGTGGATCAGGGGTGGCAAAATATGCGGTCTTGCTAACATCAGAGGTAAGCTGCTGCTAGACACCTCCGTAAGTAATCCGCGCACCTGCATTTTTGTCCCAAAACATGTACCTAACCTTTTAATTCTACCCCCCCGAGTGGGTTCCCGCATTGTCGTTGCGGGGGGCTCGGTAACCGTGGATTCCGGCCACGGTGAAACCAAGAGGAACCCATAGGTGGGGCCGCTCGTCAGGGCTTTTGCCTTCAAGCCATCCGCTCTCCCTATACTCTGCGGCCAAAAAGTGGTAGACGGGACGGCGCGTTGTGTTCCACACGCGCGCCGTCAAAGATGTCAGCAACCACCGGTGGGGTCCGCAAGGGCCGATGCCTGCCAGGGGTGCGGGTTTGTTCGAAAGAGATACCACAGCCCCTGGCATACGGGCTACTGAGGGAACACGGGTGGGTTTTAGTCAGTAAAAGTCTGACACGCTCTCCTGCTCTACTCAGCAGGAGAAGTCATTTGACGATTTCACACGAAAAAAAAAACCTTTTAGCTAACGAATTCTGTTCAAGGGACCTGACAGCAATCAGGCTTTTCAGAACCGAACAGGAACTCCTGGACATCGTACTAGCCTCGGCATACCTGCCAGGCAACGAGGACGTGCCTTTGCCAGAGCTCGCCTCATTGGTTGAGTACTGTGAAAAGGAGAATCTGGAGCGAATCATCGCGACAGACTCCAATGCGCATCACACGCTCTGGGGTAATGTCAAAACCAACAATCGAGGTGAGATAATGCTTGATTTTATTCTTAGTAATAACCTTGTTTTACTCAACAAGGGCTCCGAACCTACCTTCATAAACACGAGATCGCAAACAATAATAGACCTTACGGTAGCAACCATAGGTATCTCCAACAGCATACAACACTGGCATTGTGTCCAACGAGATATCATGCTCGGACCACAGATGCGTGCGCATCTACACAGACAGCTCAAAAACAAAAAACGGTTCAGGTGGCTAGCGCAAACTTCCTTGATCTCAACATTAACTTTCACAAACCGCTAGGCACACACAGTTCAATCTTCCAATGTGAATGATGTCGCAACAGCAGTAAAGCGCTTAGGCATGCGGAACTACGGCATTAAATTCGTATCCGACAGCCTATCTGTGCTCAAAGCTTTAGCAAACAAACAAACCAACAACAAACTAATCTTTGAGTGCCATCTAGCTCTGGACAGTTTATCGACGTCCAATCGTATTACCCTCCAGTGGATCAAAGGGCATAGTGGATCCTTAGATAATGATGCCGCAGACGAACTTGCGAAGAGAGGCTCAGATACTTTCACACTTCTCCCCCTGCCTTTCTCACAATTTCGTGCGTGGATTCGCCAAAGATCAACCGAACTTCATAAACAGATGGTCACGGGCAACAGAATGTAGACAGTCAAAATTGGCTTTACCAATTGTACAGCCGCGATTAACCAAAAAAACTTCTTAGCCTGAGTAGAAATAACAGAATAATCATAGAAACAATTACGGGACATAACTCCCATAACAAACATCTTTATAATATAGGCACCACAGACAGTCCGCTTTGCAAGGGCTGCCTTGTCGCCGAGGAATCAGCCGCCCACATCATCCTGGAATGCGAGACCATGGCTTCTCAAGGTGAAGAAATTTTCGGAACAGTGAGGTCGCTCCGCGAAGCCTGTGAAGCTCGCAGGAAGCTTCTGTGCTTTTGAGCGGAGCTCGGCTGGCTTTGTTAATCAGAATCCCCACGCACAACCGGCACAACGGACCGAATGCGAGTCTACGTGTGGAAAAGGCAGTCCCATCATCATCCTCTTTTCGTGTAATATTGTAGTCTTTGATCATATCTCTCATCAGTAGACAGCCATCACGCAACCATCGCGCATCAATGCGACGCTCTGCTAGAGTGACTGTCACCAGCCAGTCTCTCTTATCCGACCTTCTTGGCGATTCCAGTAACTTTGTAACAAAACTAGATGGCGCCACATCCGTTTTTAGTGGATCAACTAAAAAGTACCCAGTCAGAAATTTTTAGGTATGTAAAAAAACATCATATTTTAACCCTAACTTTACCAAAATATTAATCCATAGATAAGACAAGTTCCTGGAAGTAAATTTATCATTTTCAACCAAAACATTAGTATTTCTAACATAACACAATTTAATCATAACAGTAGGTATCCAGGCAGGAACCCAGGCAAAGTGTTGAAAAGATAAGCATATTTTTAGTGGTCAAAATAGATTGCTCCGAAAACATCGTAATTTCTGTGATTTTTTTCTGTAAACATTCTAAATGTTTTTTTTTTTTCACTTCTCATGCTCTAAAAGTACGCCATTAAAGCTCTACGAAGCCTGATGCGGGCTTAGCATGACGCTTTGTATTTCTACGAAGAATAGACAGTGCTTTTTCAATACGAAGTGACATTTCGTTCCTACATTTTTGAAATCGCACCGTAGATATCCTTCTACAATCTGTCATTTAGTCTTTCGTTTCTAACGATATTTGTCTAGGTCCTTATAAATGTAGACTATTCCAGAAAAATATTTCTCAATTCTTCAATCGCTCAAGGTAAGCTGCGCAAGCCGATGTCGTTCCGTGGATTGGAGACCTTTGCATACTAAGACGGGCCAAGACCCACCGTACCTGGGAGAGTACTTTAAGATGTTGGTCCCAGTTGTCATTCATGGACCTTTGACAATCATTACTGGTTGTTGGAAGCATGAAAATCCCAGTCTTACCACATACTCTGTGTTATTGTGCGGAGTCATCTAACACAAGAATCTTGATCTCCAATCACGTATTATAGCTTTATGTAATTTAAATAAGCTTTTTGTTTTTATCTATAATAGACTGGAAATCGAACCCAAAATTGTTGGGAAAAAGCTAGTCAGGTAATGAGTCGGGAACGTATACCTAGGTCGTTGTTAAGTGTATCCGGGCAGGGATCGTTAGAAGACACACACCCTTGTTACAAAACAAGGTTTTTAATTAGATCTGGTTTAAAAACCACCACACTAATCTTTGAACTGAGAACCCATACTATAGAAATACAGTTATTTTTATAAAACTGACAACTTGGTCCGGTGCTAAGTTGTCATTCTTGTATTAAGGACTTAACCAAAATAAAAATAAAGTTGGAAATGCAAAAACTGGCTCAGAGCTTTAGGCTAGAACTAAAGTTAGATCGCGTATAGTAATCAGACGAACAGTCCATCGTACCCAATGAGTACCCAATACTGTCCATTATATTTCACTATTTATGTATTATAATCTCATATAAAAGGGACTCCTTTCACATTAATGTCCGTAACTAAGTTAATGCTCGTTAATGATATCAAAACTATCAATTTACCTATAAATAATAATTTACTGTGTTTGTTACGCAGAAATTATTATTGAATGTAAAGGCACAAGGTAAATGAATTTCAGTCGGTCAGTCAGGGCTTTTCTTTTTATATCTAATTATTTAAAAACGATCGAATTATTTTTGAATATTGTAAGCATTGATTTAAATAGTAAAGATACGGTCGTCCGAACATTTGACGGACGCGGTCGCCCTACAAAAAACACTAACGCCATCTAATAGAACTATGATGTAAATCGGCATGTCTTCTCTGCTCCTAGACGTAACCTTGTAAGAGCGGGGTATGGTATTCTTCGAGGTACAAAGAAATAAAATAAAAACCTTATATTTTTCAAAATTTATATTTGTTGCAGTTTGTTTGTGTTATTAAGTTTTCATTGGCCTTCGAATAAAACAATTTTAAAGAAAATCTTGTTTTTTTGGTAATCTGGACATATTTTCAATTTTGGATTCGTAGTTTTTTCTGTCGTTGGATATTTTAATTTGCTTTTAATAAACAATAAAAATCTATTTTGTACAAAATTTAATCATAGAGTAATATTATTAAATCTTTTCATTTCATCGGCTACAACGAGCGCCGCTGCAAAGTTATGTCGCGCTTTTACGCGGCTTCGCGTCGTCTTTGCCAATGGTTGAGACAAATAAGAAAGAAAATTGTTTAAAATAATGTTAGAAGTCGATTTAATGACATATTTTTAACTTACCGGGGATATGAAATGTTATCATTTTTTGTTATGTGCTTTTTGTCGTAGTTCACGCAACCCTTCACGCACAAAGCATAATATGCCTTCACGGCACAATTTGGCATTTTTGCTTGCAAAAATTTACGAACTACGCTCCGATGACAGCCGATCGCGTTCTATTAGTTCACTTCGCTACAGGGAAGACCATTTTGGGACCAAGTTCGTGGCGTCGTTGTAACGTGCGGTCCACCCAGTCCTTTTATATATGTCAATGATTGTAAGTAAGTTTTAGCAATCAAAGAATAAATTCGAGGAGTCATGGCGGAGCGGTGTGAAGCTTTCCACCAAATCTGTACAAGGAGGCTGAGTGGTGCAAGAATGCGTTAAAGCAGTAAGTATGCTAAGTAGTCTGGGGCAGAAAACAAGCAAAGAAAAAATAGGAATAATGTACCAGTCCTAAGTCCTAATGCTTTCAAAATGTATTGTACGAGTACCCTATAATATTTGATTAGTATGTTTTCATTTAAGCCAACCAAAAGATTGAGCTTGCAGATGAAACTTGTGACGAACAAAATATCTAATCATCAGCTGGTCACGTCTACAATGAAACAATACCATCCCTCCATGGCTACCTACTGTATCCAAGGCATAATGTGGGATAACGTGATCAGAACCAGTCAGATTGGCAGTGATTCCAGTTTAATAGTGCAAGACAAGAAGCTTACTCATTCCTTAATTTCTTTATTGGGTGCTCGATCAGTAGCAGACCATAGAACCAGCATAGCTAGGTATTCACGACCATTCGACAGGCTTTCGTATATAAAATGTCATATTTCGTTAACCTGATTTGCCTTGCTCCTAACAGGACACAGCCGTTGAAAGAATAACGGTCGGGTTGATTTAAACTGATTTTTTTTTGGGTTTTGTATTTGTGAACATCGGTTATAGTACTCCTACGATAACATTGATTGATGTTCGATTTGGTACGAAAGCGCATCGACAGGTTGTGTGTCCAGCGCTGCGACACTTTTTAAATGTCGCAGCATTATGCTGAGGTAGGAGCCTTTTGGCCTCGTGCAGGACTTTCTGTTTTATTTTTAATAGTTTTTACCACAGACATTTAAATAGTAGCAGACCAAACATGTCGCTCAAAATTGCGTAGCCATTACGCACACATAGGAGTGTTGTCAATACAGGACCGGACTAGGGACGGTTACCGGTATTGAAACAACTGATAATCTTACTGACAATCCGTGAAAATCGATATTCTCTGGGTATATGAAGTGTGTTTCTTATCAATAAAGTCTTAACGAACAGAACCCCCATCTATTCCCGTGGTTATTGTAAAAGGAGACTAAGGTAATATTTTAAGAGGACGATGGGCGGCAGTCCTCTCACCTCTTTTTAACCCCCGACGCAAAAACGACGGGGTGTTATAAGTTTGACGTGTCCGTGTGTGTGTGTGTCTGTCTGACTGTCTGAGGCAACGTAGCTCCTGAACGGATGAACCGATTTTACGATTTTTTCTAAGAACACTCCCGACTAATACACCTTGTATTAGTCGGGAGTGTTCTTAGACATGTTTCATCAAAATCGGTTCAGCCATTTGAAGATTATCAGCTCTTTTCTGGTTGAAAAAGGGATTTTAGCCTCTTCCATGGGTCTGATCAACTCAAAATTTGGGATTCTATTACTTCAATGATATTAGACGAAAAAAATAACCTTGCACTGATGCTGGAGCAACAGCTGGGATTTCCAGGAAACCCAAGTTATTCACCAACAAAAAGCAGAAGTATCGTGTTTGGGCTCATTGAAAAGGTCTCAATGAATAGATTATAGATAAATGGTGATTTAAGGGAGACATTAAGTTTAAAAAGCAAGAAATAAAAATTAAATTTAAGATTTAAAAAAACCCCCGACCCAAACAAAAACTCTAAAAAGTAAAAAATTATATTTATAGGCCTTTTAATTTGAACGTAATATTTTGATCAGGGCATTGTCAAGTCGGGGGACGGTCAACGAAAACGCCAAACAGAGGCCTAGCCATCCCCCGATAAATCGCCCGATAAGTCCCCCTTAAATATTACGTTCAAATTAAAAGGCCTATAAATATAATTTTTTAGTTTTTAGAGTTTTTGTTTGGGTCGGGGGTTTTTTTTAACGGTATATATACACAGACCGTTGACGGGCATCAGTATTGGATAAAAGAACTGTCTCTGCAGGCATTAACCCGCATGCCCAGCTCGGTAGGACCTAGAGTTGAGGTGTTGGTATGCCTGAAAGCTAGTTTATGAATATATCAGGAATTTTGAAATAAAAGAATGAATTTAATTGATATTTACATATTTATTTTTTACTTTTTTTAAACTTTGTTTTCATAATTTAAAAACTACTGGTTTTAAAATAATAATAATTATGTACACACGGCTACACATCAAGCTATACATTTCCAGTTTACGCTGATCTCGCTTTGTACGGAAATCTTATACAATGCGAGATCAACTTATATTGGAAATGTATAGCTTGATGTGTAGCCGTGCGTACTAGTATATAAAAAGAAAATAATCATAAGGCATCAAATAGCCCAAAAGGCTGGCAAAATTGCCACGTTGAATGGCAGTGCTGATTCTTTGGCCGAAAAATAGGCCAGATCTTTGGTCACGTGAAGAGTCGACCAACTGCTTGGGAATGTTTCGGAAAACGAAGTGGGCATTCGGACCCCATGGCCCTAGAGTTTCAACCCCAAACGGGTCGAACATATAGGTTCCAATAAGATTGGAATATTTGCGCTGCTTGCGGTTTTCCGTACATGCAGCAGCCGCTGCATAAACAGTTCATTAACAGAGTAGGAATTGCTCCAGGACGTAATGTTGTTCGAAAAGCACTGGGATCAATCAAGTGTTTCTCAACATGCTTCGAACAAAGTACACTCGAAGGTCTAGGTTGCCAATCCTGGAGTTTCATGTTTTTAATCCATGTATTCCGTAAACTTTCCTCCTTTGGAAACCTGGAAAAAATATCAGTACGTTCAGTTATTACCTGCAGAATGAAATGTCAAAGTTATGTGAGTAGCCTATACCTATTTATGCCCAACATCGTTCATGTTATCCATCACACAGATAGGGTAACATAACCGGCTAATGAGACGCAATTGATTTTCTATTGTAACGTACCACATGCGGAACGCACCGGGCCAGAGTGATTCTATAACTTATTAAAATAGCATGTACGTTTACACTGATAATCTGCACTCTGCAGTATTTTCAAACTATATCACCAAAAATATAAAATATTGTAGAGTAAACTGAGGCTGTTGTTTGATAATTCAATGGTAGGTAAATATTATACATACAACAAAAAATTTCATCTTTGTCGCCAAATCCGTCCCTGACTACACAACAAAATACAAAAACTTACCGACGAAAGGTTAATCCAGGTGTTTTGTGGTAGCTAGCACTGTCACACTGGTACGCACAGCACTTCACCATTTTATTTTGTGTATTAAGTCCCAAACAAGTACCTAATATTTCAAGTAATATTTCGCGGTTGAAACATAGAAACACCATAGAACGTTATGTTGCTTATCAATATGGCGGCGTGGGATAGACGAGCTACGCGTCAAATTTTGTCTAAATGTGAGTCAGTGTCACAACAGGTGACAGAACGAGATACTACTTACGACTTGTCGCTTAGCAAGAAAAGGATAAAGAATCAAGTCCATCGACTAAGGATTAATGTTTGGTCTGCTACTGTTTATATGTCTGTGGTTTTTACTCTCAAGAAATCTGCCTAGCCTTTTCCCAATCACGTTGGGGTCGGCTTCCAGTCTAACCGGATGCAGCATCTAGGCAGATGATGACTCTCAGGAAATCTGTTTGTTTTTTTTTTTTAATTTTTGTACTTATGTGATCTCCTGTGCGAGTCACAAAATACTTTTTCTTTCTTTCTTTGAATATAGAGGTTACATTATTCCAAGCTTGTCTTTGCACGTTTCCTGCCCCAAACTCGAAGCACACTACTATCTCGCTATGCATTCTTGCACCACTCGGCTTCATCGTACAGCTTTGTTGGAAAAAACCACACCGTTTCACAGCTTCGCCACGACTCCTCGCATTTCTGGTGGTGAAGCACCCTTTTAATCCCTTCCCCTCGACGTAGAACAGAGACATGGGTGCGTCTCATATCATTTAAAGTTATTTGGTATATTTTCATTTCAATAACGTTCACAAGATATAATAAACGTTAGTTATACCAACTGTTGACATAATTTCTTTAGATATAACATTTAAATACTCTAAAACTTATTTCGTATAACGTTATTGGATATAACGTTTATTTAATCGAAAATCATTAGGGCTATCGTTTTAAATTTATAATACTAGCTTTTGCCAGCGGCTCCGCCCGCGTGCATGTCGGTTATCGCGTAAAAAACTAGTAGCCTATGTCCTTCTCAATATTCCAGGCTATATCTCTGCCAAATTTCATGACGATCGGTTGAGCGATTTAGGCGTGAAAGCGTGACAGACAGACAGACAGAGTTACTTTCGCATTTATAATATTAATAGGGATTGCGATTAATTTGATTGAGCATGCTGCGGGAGGGGCGTGACAGAAACGAATCGCTGCAAAACCGACTCCACGTAGTCTTGTCTGCCCTACCCTAGAGTGTTATTTAAAATCGCGTAGGCGCAAAAGGGGAGAGGCGGCCCGTGAGTTGAGGAGCGGGTGGTTTCAACACTCGCCGCCACGGCTGAGGCTGACCGCCGGAGTCCTGCAGCGCCGGAACCGTGACAGAAGCCATGCGTGCTGCATGCTTGCTTGCATGCTGCATGTATGGTGTATGCTTGTTTGCATACCTGCTGCATGGTGTTTGCTTGTTTTTTACAGTTTGCGTTTTTTACTAGGCGTTTTATCATATTAGACTAAATAGTTTTTGTCTTTTGAGTTGTAGGTATATTAAACGATTTTATATTCAATGTATGTTATGCTTATACAAATTAGTTGCTTTAAAATTATATCAATCGTCTGATCATTATATCAATATTTATTATATATTACCACATATTACTTACCCCAGAGGCATGCATTACCTGATCAACTACGCATAGATGAGTACCTAATAACAAATTAGCCTACAGATTACTAAGTTTGTCAGATAGGTACGAGTAGGTATGTGTCGAAGTAAGTATGACGATTATTTTTATAATAAATCGAGCTGTTCACATAATTATTTTAGTCACCACTTTCCCTAACACTAACTCATGTACGTAATAGACCAAGCGGCAAGAATAGGCCAAGGTCAGCAATGGTTCTATAGCAGTATCCTACGAAAGAAGCAAGGAGCAAAAGCGTCTATACTTATTATAAAGGCATGGTCTGGATAAGGGACGGGGTCGATCAAGGCCCTAATTCACTATGACCACTTACTTCGAAACTACGTCAATACCTTAGATCACACACGACATCTGCTAATAAATATCGGTAAATTGTCTTGGAACATACCGAATATGACATTTCGATTCCTTACCGTTACATTGGTTTCTACAAAACACGATATTGATGTACTTTGAACGTAGTAAGATTTCGCGGGGAATAATTATAACAATACAGAATTGGGGCCCAAGTGTTATGCCAGTGTGACACAACCTAAAATTGCGATCCATTTCCATAGGTGAGTCGATTGAAATCCCACTGCATCTTAAATTCAGAGAGCATAACGACTATCCTGACGTACCTATGTGATTGATCTGTTTTGTCTATTCAAAGTCAAACCTATTAATCATTTATCAGATTTAAACATCACGTTTATGTAAAATGATGACGAAGCCACCTCAATGTTTCCGTGAACCTTTTAGTCATCTATTCCCTTAACTCTATTTGACCGTCATATTCAACGTAATCATCCTCATCAGAAATTTATTGTAGTTCAAATTACAAATCATACATACCTACATATTTGTGACTGCAAAGCTACTTGTCTCTTCTTTTCGACTCTGATTTTCTAAGGACATTTTAGGAAGTAGCGACGGAAGTAATCATCATCATCATCATAATTTAGCACGTCCACTGCTGGACATGGGCTTCCCCCAAGCGCCGCCATTTAAACCCGTTCTGTGCCTCCCGCATCCAGCTGATTCCAGCGGCCTTCATCGGTCCACCTGGTGGGGAGGCTTTCCAACGTAACTGGTACGCGGTCACCAACCGAGAACCTTTCGCCCCCATCGGCCATCTGTTTTGCTAGCAATATGCTGTTCGGAAGAGATAGAAGTGTAAGCACGTAATCTGACGTTTGCCCGCTCGGAAGTCAACGCTAAGTTTTTAACCGACTTCGGTTGTATTTTTTATTCATGTTTGGGCAAGTGAACGAATTTGTGTGGGATACAACAAAAAAATGAAAAATAGGAAGTTTTTTTTAAAAATAACCGACTTTAAAAAAAAAACATTTCGAAGTCGGTGGCAAAACAACGAAAATACAAAACCAATTTAAAGACACCGACCTATTTTAATTTTTGTAGTGTATTTTTGGAAGGAGCTTTTTTTATAAATAATGTTTTTTTACGTGGTATTTTTAAGATATCTTTAGCTTTAAACTTCACACTATTTATTAATGGTATAGTCGGAGATCTCGTTAATGCTGTAATTTCCTGACTAAACTTTACGATAAACAATATTGTGAGACTTAATTGTTAGTTTCATGTAGCGGCCGATAATTTACTTAGTAATAATACATAATACTGTTATATGGCCGACATACATGGTACACAGTACAGGAAAACGCAGAAGCTTAACTTGATAGAGCTTTGAACATTCAACTACAAAAACTGTCTTGTTTGCGGCTCCAATAACTAACTTCTTCTTTCGAAATTGTTTTTTTTTTTCTATAAAAGATCATGGTCACGGAAGAGGAACTATGATCTCTACAGTTATTTTTTCTTTTTTCTTAGGGAACGGAATGACTTATGACTAGTTATGACTCATTCAAGACATAAAATTGAACAATATCTCACAAATGAAATCAGCCCGTCAATCCGGTACGTGACCAATTTACCTGTTCCTGATGTTCACCACAGTACAGTCTTTTTTATACATTCAGCACTTTTATCCATGAAGAAATTAATCACCCTTAACACTGCCCCTTTAATTTTGTCAATTCATTGCGTTATTTTTGATTCGATCGCGTAGGGAAACTCCAAGCATGAAGAGATCCGTAGGAGAACCAAGGTAACCAACATAGCCCAAAGAATTAAATTTAAGTTGCAGTGGGCATGGCATATTTCTCGTAGAACAGATGGCCGATGGGGCCGGAAGTTTCTGGAATGGTGACCGCGTACTGGAAGACGTAGCGTTGGAAGGCCTCTCACAAGATGGACCGATAACCTGGTGAAGGTCGCTGGAATCCGCTGGATACGAGAAGCGCAGAACCGGTCGAAATGGCGGTGCTTGTGGGAGGTCCAGCAATGGACGTCTTTCGGGTGAAATGATGATTGCGTTATTTACGTTAGTGAACAGTCTAATTTTTGACCAAATAAAGCAATTGATTATGAATTTCCTTCAAAATTGTACGGAAGAACACATTTCTATGTTAACAAAACATGAAGCACGCTTTGTTTCCCCAAAGGGTTGGGCTGACGTGTATATACCTATAGCGCCGTCCTATTGCCAACGCTGCGCTCGTGCGTTGATGCGATGTAGTTTCATTGTGCGATGAAACCGCTCACGCGATGAGAAAACGTTTGTCCTATTTTGGAGCGATGCGATCACGCTCGAAATGGCTCTTAACAGAGATGCACAGTTTCTGCTGTCGAGAAATATTTCTTTATTAAAAAAAGAAGTATTAAAAAAAGAAAACGTAGACCAGATAATATGCTGTATAAATACAGAAATCAACGCGGTGAGTTTCACAATCAGTATTTGAACGTACGGAAAAAAGAATAAGATTTTTGCGAATATTTGTCCAAGTCAACAGACACATTTGATGAGACACATTTTAGTCGCGTGAGCGCCATTAGGACATTCAGTACTGATCAGTATGTTTGATCGGACGATCGTCCGATCAATACGGTGCGTCGATTGTCGCGCGACCTTCAATAGGACATTCGTTAAATATCAGTATGTGAACGCACGGTCACACGGTCATTTTCGTCAGATGGACGCATCATCGCGCGAGCGATGGCAATAGGATTGCGCTTATAGTACACCCTCATTTCGCCAGTTATGTTTAAGTCCCATGTAATCCGGGCGAGCCTATACATACATTATTGTTTGTCATTAAACCCTACTTTAATGCTGGTTTTCTCTTTACTAATGAACCTAAAGGGAAAACTAACATAACTGTTGTATTTACATAAATACTCATTTGTAGTAAAAATATTATTAATAAGATTTTCTCCTGTCTGTTCCAAATGGGTCTTTTGAGTTATCTGTCATGTGTATATGGCTGGCTAGGACAAACTGCAAAGCTTAGTGTAGCTTAGGCATTCTGGACATACGGTTCTCAATGTTCACAATGAGGTGTTATGTGCTTTTAATTGTGGTGGCCATTTTGCATGGGAGTGTAGGTAAATCGGTGAGTTTCTAGCTTTTTAATTTTTGTATTTTAAAATATTTTGTTTTGTATTCTTGTTTCTTTGGAAAATTAATCAATATGTCCTAATCTGTATTAGTATCTATTCAAAAAAGTTAAAAGATCTTTCTAATATTTTTTTTTCCCACACTGCAATTATTATTTATCCGCATTTGTTTGTGCGTTAACACCTCAAATCTCTCCTTTGAAACCTAAAAATCTAGATTCGCACTCTAATTGCGTAACGCAGATCGATCATAATCTGAATCATTTTGAAACAGATTGCTAATCCATTGCTTCATATGTTCGAAAAATGTGTCTGCTCAATAACGTAAATAACGCAATGAATATTGCTGAAATGTCAAAATGAAACAGATTATGACTGATCTTGTGTTGCAAAATCGGGTGCAGATCTACTGGGTAAAAATAATTGGTTTCATACGAGAATCGAACCCTTGAATCGATAGTGCAAAGCGCCGTTTTAATCTTTAATTCTTATACAAAGTTTAAAACAACAATTGCGTTACTTAACCATTCACAAAATCCACTATGTGAAGGTACCACTTTTCGTTCTACAACTTTTGTGTTCTTAAAACTAAAATTTAACTCAGAGTATTTGAAATATTGGAGGTTAAAAAAAAACGATTTTATGTGAACCATTATTATTTTCAAGAATTTCCAAAATTCATTTTCTGTGAGTTATTGCGTTATATTGGTCAGTCACGGAATTAATAAAAATAATTAAATACCTAACTAATATTTAATTAGTGACCTAATTTATACTACGATTTGCCTGTTTTGTAATACTATTAATAATATATTTAGGCTACAAAATATACCTACAAATATTAATTGACCGTCATTATATTATTAGGGAAAAACTTCAATTCCAATATAGCTATAATTGATAGGTGCACAAAAACAATAGCTGAATCAGACTAAATTGAACCTTTATCTACAATCTACTTGGTAACATCTTTGTACCTAATTCACCAACAGACTAGAAAGTTTGGTGCATAAAATTGTAAGAACAAAAAAATCTAATTATGTTTGTAAATAATAATAAAAATTAAAACCTATGGTTACCTACTTCATCTACACATCTTGGCTTATTATTCATCGTTCATCCGCGTTTCTTCTAGCGCCAACTCTTTAACTAACTGAACTACACCATTCCAATTGAAAATTCCCTGTAAACGGTTTAGTTGAAATAAATGCCTTGACTTACGCTTTCGTAATAAACAGCTTACTGGTAAAATCATTCGTAGGTACCTGGACCTACCTATGTTACATCGAGCGACTTCTATCTGGAGTATCACAAAAGTGCAGGTTCGATGTGCGGTCATGGAATGGTAAAGCAAATTGACTACCACCAATGCAATTAAGTATATCAGTTTCGTAGTGTCAATTTTCTTAATCATTAGTTTCGCTGACTATATTCACATTCAGAAGAAAAACAAATATCTCGAAAAAACAAATAGGCTGCAGACTGATAGCTGTCATTATTTTATTTGGCGCCGACTCATAACTAGTCATTTACATTAATTTAGGAGCATAGCCTAAAAGGTTTATTTTTGTTTTCAGTTTATTTTTTTGTCAATAAATTTTTTCGTTAAAAGTTTTTTCTTTCAGATTTTTTTCTACTCAATTTTTTTCAACTTAAAATGCGACCAACATTTCGAAGTTCAACTACGCTCGTCTTCCCTTTTCAAGAAAACATAGAGAATTTTCAAAAGCGCACTACAAAATCATTAATTAATTCCCTGACTGTGTCATAAGATAGGTACTAACAATTATACTAAACATTACTAAGCAATTTATCTAACTTAGTTTAACCTGAAACTTACCATTTAATATTGTATTTGCACTAAAGATTTGCAGTTATTTCATGCAAATCTATTTACACAAAACCTTGATCGTCAAACTTGCAAATGAATACAAACAATAATAACTGACCAATTACGTAAGAGTCTCCATTCTGAAAGGTCCCGGGTTCAAAGCTTGGCTCGTTAACGGTAATATTTGTTTTACAAGCCACCTACGCGTTCCTGAAAAACCGTGTCATTAGCAAATCAGTGTTTCTGAGAAGTGTTTTATGATGTTTGTTAATATTTGGCTCTGTTTGCTGATAATATTCTCACATTTTGCATTTTGTGTCGAACACAAGACATAAATTATATGTTTTCGTTCAATCAGGGGCGTACCAATAGAAAATAGCGCCTAGGGCATGTATCACATTTGCGCCCCTTCGTAAATTATCTTTTCGATCTTGAGCTGACACTGAGCAAAGCTAGGTCGCATAACCTTTCTTGACCAAATATAGCCATCAATAACGAAGGCATTAATTCAACTTGCCAAAAAATAGCTTGCAATGCTGCAATTTTAAGAGAATTTGAATAGAAATACGCTCTCATTCCCATACTGCACATTATATTCAAGTAGCTCTTCAGATTTCTAAGATGTAGGTAACAGTATGAAATGGTTTATTGATGTTTTTTTTTTTGAGTACCTAATTAGCGAATTTTTGCGCCCCGCTTCGATAGGCGCCCAGGGCTCGTGCCCTGCCTGCCCCACCCTAGTTACGCCCCTGCGTTCAATGGTCGTCAGCAATAAGCTTTGTTTGTTTTTATTTACGACTAGTTTCTGCCTGCGGCTTCACACGCTTGTACTTCGGAAATTATCCGTGCTACCCGGACTTACGTAGCCTATGTCTTTCCCCCAGGATGTCATCTATCTCCTTACTAAATTTAATCGAAATCCGTTCAGTGGTTTAGGCGTCAAACATACAGCGGGCTTAGCATGACGCTTTGTATTTCTACGAAGAATAGACAGTGTTTTTTCAATACAAAGTGATATTTCGTTCCTACATTTTTGTTATCGCACCGTAGATATCCTTCTACAATCTGTCATTTAGTCTTTCGTTTCTTACGATATTTCTCTAGGTCCTTTTATATGTAGACTATTTCAGAAGCGTATTTCTTCCCAAACTGTCAAAATCACACTGACAACAAAACTTTCTACTCGACGGCCACAAAGTATATACGATTATCTACAAAATCATGATTCGTTTAGAACGCATAACTGTGATAATGAATGGAAAAACATAGGTATCATATCCTATTGTACATAATTTATTTAATAGTGTTGTCTATTCTTCCGTCGACAAGTCGGTGCTCGTGCTAAGCCTGCAGACAGGGTTACTTTCGAAAGAATGACTGAGACTATCCTTATATTTTAAAGCCATAAAATCAATAACCTGTCTTTACTGCGAACATTCTACAGATGCACTAGATGCAAGTGCAAATGCAATGTAATAATGAAGACCTAATATTTTGGCCAGTGAATTAAGGTCATTAAAAAAATCAATCATAGGAAACCGATCCTCTTTATTTTCTCTAAAAAGCATTATCAAATGGGTTTTTACAACTTTCATAAACTATTCATAAATAATTTATTTTTCCTCAACATAGTTTTCGACAATTATTATTTTTCATAGCTGTGAAGGACTTTGTCCGCACGAGGCAATTTAATATACATTTCTCGGGAGTGTAAATTGACTTCCCAGACATGTAAAAAAAGAGTGTGCAATGCCATCTGTCTAATGTCTTTTAGCATTTAGAAGACTAGACTCATTGTCATCAATTAAAGCATCAAGGGTAATCAACTTGCATTAAGAATTTGATTCATATTACTTATTCAGCCCTGAGAAGGCTTATGTGTCCCAGCATTGGGAACATTATACGATACTTTTTTTTGTATAACCGACGAAAAATTTCTATGAGCGGGTCTAGAATGTTATGCTGAATTCATGGTTACAGTTTGCGCACTAGTTAAAATTGTATCCTGTATAGTCTGATTTTCCTGTGCCACTTAAGTACTCACCGATCATTTTGACCAGATCCAGATTAAATATAAAAAAAACAACCTGCTAAGCGGAATGGGGAACTCCATATAATTGTGTAGTGACCGAAAGCTTTGATTTTAAAAGCATCAATATTATGAAATCCGACGACTATCCTTGAGAAACTTGTAATAAAACATTAATAATATTTACTTGATACTTACAATTAAACATTAAACATCTTTAATTTATGATAAAATTCTCATAAATTGTTAAATGTCCATACCTTGAATACCTGAATACCTTCCATTCGCTAGTCAGTTCTAAATGTGGGCAGAACATAACATCGGCAGTTAATTTACGTTTCCTTAGGTTCTCAGACTTGGACCATTGTGTAACAAGCTCGTTCAGGAAATTCTTACTGGCACACCCTTACCTCACGATCCTATGACACATACTAATGGCTTTAACGAAAGGCTAACAAAAAAATATTTCGTTAGGCAATGAAACAAAACTAACATTTTCTTCATTCAATTGCAGAACAAACACACAAATCCAAAGACCCAAGACAAGGACCACTCAATCAAATACTACACAAAACAGACAGAGATTACAATCCCAGTAATGATGCACCTAGACAAAGCGCTGACCAGGATACTATCCAAAGAAGCAAAACACAAAATAAGAGAGAAATTCAAACTACTAGCAAAGGATATATTAAAAGACGTTGAGGACCTCTTCACCCATCCAAATCTACAGCAGAAAGTGAAGCTGGAACTGCTAGATGTGAAGATATTAAAGAATACTACGAAAAAGGTGGTGATGAATGAGAATGTTTCGAAGTATTTGAAGAGTTACTGCCAATGGCAGGGGGACAAGAAGATAGCTAAAAAGAGGTGGTTCTACTCTGTTCTGTTTACGGGGTTGGACCTATTTTATTTGGATCGGTTCGGGTCTGAAGTTAGGAGTAGTACTGGTAAGTTTCTTTTTAACGTTAAAAAAATAGAAAATTTCAGACTTTAATTTAAGGGAATTCGTGTGGGAACAAACAATTGAATATGGCATGGCATAAGCAGACTGGTAGTAGGTAAACAAAATTTGGTGCTTTGCCATAATCGCCACGCTTGGCAGGCGGGTTGGCGATCACAGTATGGTGGTCAAATGCGTAGAGAACGCTGCTGCCCATTCTCTAGTAAGTCCCTTAGTCGCCTCCTATGACATCCACGGGAAGAGATGGAATGGCGTTATTCTTTACGTCCGGCACCACACGGAACAAATGTGACAGTCCAAATGTATGGAACAGTAATTCTGTTTTTTATAACCGACGAAAAATTGCGTTGTTGCCCCAACCACCTTGTATAGAATAGGTGAATTGGGAAGTTCGATCATCACTATTATTTTTCCATAACGGTGAATATCCGTTTCTAAAACAAGCTAAGCTTTCTGCCCAGTGCCCATCTGTAGCCCATACAGCTTACTCAAAGACTTAAGCACAGCTTATCTAGAAATTTAATAAACCGTACAGTACCTACATAACCTGTTACCATATCCTCCCTGCAGTAAAAGTCCGAACCAATTATGGAAATAAGCCTGCAAAGTGTTTGAAACGACAGGAAACGCAGAAATCTTGCGCAAGCCATCAGATATAATCTTAAAAGTCTTCATTTTATTTGAACGTATAATATTCTAGTGAACATTAAATATATTAAGTAAGTTTTAACATAATATTTGCTAAGTGATCTCTCGTCTGGATCAAAATTTAAATCCGTGGTTAGCTTTGTAAATTACACGAAGTAGCATTATGTTAATTTTCTGACAAATACAACGTTATTTTGCCAAATGTCTTAAATCTAAATCTAATTATTCCAGGTCGAGGCTACATGAAAGGGATGTGCAGCAACAAAAACAGCTGTACTCTCCTCGAGTGGCATCCAGAGAATATAGCCTACATACTGACTCACGAAATAGCACACAGGTAAACTACTTAATATACTTCTATACGAAAGGCGCGTTCGCATAATGCCTCCTTCCACGAGTTCCATCCACTTTGCTGAGTGGTTAAATCTATGAATACCTACCTACTTAATATGAACCTGGGTTTACATTTCGAGGTATGAACTATTCTCATGATAAAGTTTGCAAATGGAACGTTGACTTTGACTCGTGAAGCGAGCACGGCAAATATGTAAGTACATAATTCTTTATTAGGTACGCGCTATAGCCAATTTACGTAACTACAATAACAAATAAGCTCTGACTTGTGAGCTCGATGGCGAGGTAAAGCAAAATTCTCAGAGAATTTATAAAACACTCTAGAACTCACTACTCACTATACCCTCCACTGAGAATACAGAACAAGAATTTATAGGAGTAACAAAGACGGGTACTGCATTTATAAAGTGTACATTTTACTAGGGGCCAGAAATTAATACTCTTGAAAAGAACACTGAAAGGCTTTTACTAAATACAAAGTTTATTTCTCCAATATAGTCTTTGAATCAAAGGAAATCATTAACATTAGAGTGAATGTAATCAATTGAAGTTGAGCATTTATGTTTATAACATTTGAATAAAGCTGCTATTGATGCTAAGCTCAGGCTAGCGTCAGTAACAGATTAAATAACTACAGAGACATCGAACATTGTAAATCTAAAAAGTTTTTGGGTATAATAATAATCGTTTATCAAAAACACCATGTAAATTAAAGAGGTTTTGAATTATTTATTAGTGATTCTCATTGATCTACTGCCGAAAAATATTTGTAGGTTGGTAAGTGAAGTTGAAAATAAACTCGAAATAATAGAGTTGATGTTTTGGTTTATTAACACAGTTGAAATGACCAAGGTTGCGTTACACCTTATATTATCTACACTAATATGAGGTACTTAGGTTACGTTGAGTAGTTACTTTAGCCTTTTAGATTTCCTAAATAATCTGTTTGGCAGTGGTTTGGGCTTTGTAACATTTGTCTGATCTGGGACAACTGTTTCCAGTCCTTCTGTTATCATCGCTTCCATGTCGTCAGGCAGTCTATCATCGCATCTTTACCTTAGTTATATCGTCCTCCCCTCTGTCAGCTGTCTTGCTAATGGATAGTTTGTAAACACTGACAACTACTAGGTTTTTAATAACATTCGTTTGTTTGTCATATTCTCCATACATTGTATCAAATTGCCTGGGTAGGTTGATAAAATTGAGAGTAGGTTACCTTAATTTTAGCACTCAATTGCTAAAAATTTAGACAATATTATTCCCAATTGCCGTTTATAGGACACAAGCCGTGTTCTCCGGCGTCAAATCAATCAAAGAGATAGTCGTTTATTTAGGCTAACAATAGCGACGATGACGATGTGACTGGATCTAGCTGATAATTCGATTCTCAGAATCCTAGCCAATAAGTGCGAATATTTGGTAGGTGCGAAAATAAGATTGTTTGCTACAGTGAATTTGTCTACAAAAACGAACATCCGTAAATTCCTGAGTTGTCAGGCAGAATAGAGAGTGCTAATGTATTTGTTGATTGAGGTGGGATTTATTGTGATTAGACGTTAGTTGACTTTAGTGCATAAGATGACGATGGTGATGATACTCATCACAATAACCTTAAGTCATCTTTCTTAACCACCATTGAGGCCTATTCGTCGATGAATTTACGGCTTGTGCCATTTACTCGCAATAAAAAGTACCTGCCTCTAGGATACCCCAACCAAACGGGTTAGGTTAGAACTGTGACCAACCACGCGTGAGCCTTATTGGTCGCAGCAACTCAATCAAAATCAGTCAAAATCAAAATATTTTTATTTCATATTAACCTGCATGGGCACTTATGAAACGTCAGAAGCTAGGTGCACGGTTCCAAAATGTTGTTTCCTATGGAGAAGAGCCGGCAAGAAACTCCACGGTTACTCTTTTAAAAATGATTGGCTTTAACAATGTTTCCAAATTACAGACATAAAATGTTTGGGAGGACAGTGAAGGCCTGTGAATAAGTACCAGGTACTTAGACGAATACAGAATATAAAATCGTCTCCAAATCTAGTCTGTAAGGCCTACAACGTTCTCTCATTCACAATATGTAAAATAATCATCATATTTAAAATGAACCATATAAACATAGTGACATGATTTCCATGACAGCTAAGCTGGGGTGCCCTAGCTACAACCCTAGGTAGCCCTTTTTTTTTGATTACGGGGGTAATCCTCATGGATGTCCTCCGCCCCGGGGAGGGCCGAGTTGTCTGTCAGGCTCTTACTGACTAAAACCACCCCGGTGTTCTGTCTCTCACTTACACCGGGGATCACGGGAATTAGTGAGACTTCCGCGATCCCCGGCTAGTGCCGGCTCGCCTTTGCGGGCCACCTCGCGTTAGGGGGGAGCGAGGTGTTACATTCCCACCACATCAAAGAGAGGCGCGCGTGGAATACTACGCGCCGCTACTCTCGGGTCCTAAGAATTAGGGGGCGACGGATTTACCCTAGCTAGCCCTACTGCAACCAATATGGCCAAATAAGTTAGAACTGTGGAACAACCACGCGAACCGAGCGGTGCCGCTTGAGCAGCTGAGGAGCGCTAAATTCAAGTTTTGGTACCAGTCTCAATCATTCCACAACACGGTTTCGTTTCCTCTGCATTTTGCTAATTATTTTGTACAGTGTTTTAAATTGAAGTTCTTACAATTTCAGTCTGGGCATGTCACACGACGGGCCCCCCCACAACGAGTGTCGAGGACAGAGGCACATCATGGACGCTAAATACAACCCGAGGAATCCTGCCAAGACTTGGTCCCCTTGTAATAGGAGAGACCTCAACCAGTACTTGAAGTAAGTAAAAGCCGCACGAGTTGATCGATCAGGTTAAGCTACGCCTGCCGCGGTTAATCCGTGGATGAGTGACCATCTTTACATACCCAGACCCTCCATGCTTAGTAAAGTATGTTAAGCCGTTGATCCCAGCTGACATTCGAGGATCTTTGACAGTCGTTACGGGTCATCAGAAGCCCAAAAGTCTAACAACCAGACTTACCAAGTATCGTATTACCTAGTAACTGGGTTGTGGAAGTCAGATATTCAGCTGCGTGTGGTTTGACTGGAAGCCGACCCGAAAATAGTTGGGAAAAGGCTAGGCAGATGATGATGAGACACAGCTATATTTTAACTGAGTTTGTGGGTGGAGCTGCCATATTCTTTACAAATGCATAGAAGATCCGTGTTTTGCCGGACGTAAAGAATAGCACCATCCCATCTCTTCCCGTGGGTGTCGTAGGAGGCGATTAAGGGACTTACTAGAGAATGGGCAGCAGCGTTCTCTATGTATTTTACTACCAAACTGCGAACGCCAACCCGCCTGCCAAGCGTGGCGATTATGGCAAGGTCCCCCAAAATTGGAGGAGGCCTATGTCCAGCAGTGGACGTCTTCCGGCTGAAATGATGCATATAAAATCATAATGAGAAATGCAGCTAATCTTTTCCTAGATTCTAACATACTCAGATTAATAGGTAGGTACTATTTATTCTACACTTTTACTGTTTTAAATTATGTTAGATACGTGTATTTACATACATTTTTTTTTTGCAGAAGCAAACAGGCGTGGTGTTTAAGGTGGAACCCGAGCACGTTAAATAAGTCATCGTTTAATTAGATAGATAGTAACATTTTATAACTCATTAAAAATAGAACGCTGAGATCTGTACTTTACGATTTTGAGCGCCTGGTGAATTTATTTTAGCAACGCTCAAACTGTGTTGGTGTTATTCAAAACTGGTAGGCGCTATGAGTCACTGTTTTAAAAGATTAGCTGAATGAGGCTATTCGGTTATAGTAAGAAAGTTATTTCAAGAATCTAGCCCAAATAAACTTCTACAAAAACTGCTAATTTGACTTTGACTTAATTACTAGTACCCAACTGGTTGAAGCAAGGATACCCTGCTCACTTGCTCAGGTTTAGGAGATATGTACCTAGACGATCCTAACCGGAGTGTAACATTAATTCCGATCAAGCCCGGCCCTTCCTGCCATCTTAAAACGACGCCCTAATCCTAGGTTTGTACCCTACAGGGCATGCCCTCCTCGTCGAAGTCGTGTTGTCGCTTTAGTTTTAAGTTGTTAAGCCCTGGCTGGAGGGGCCACAGGCAAGTGCGGATGTAATGAGGCATGTCAGCTCAAAAACTTAATATCATGTTCTGCATGGTCAGATACCCACACATTAGGTACAGACGCCAGCTCATCAAGCTACCCCAAACTATCAAATTTTCCCAATTGAACATGAACCTTAAAATTATGAGATAACGTTGAAAATCTATCAAAGAAATTTGACAGATCGTCTGTACACGTAAAGGAACTAATGGACGCTACTAATAACGCCATTGTCATAGCCTAGTTCTGGGTTCTCACTTTTAGTTTGCAATCGACACGCTATGAAGAAGTACGAAACTTAAGAAATTATTACTTTGGCCTGGCATATGTAGCCTAGTGGTAACGGCCCCGATTTACGAGTTGTAGTTCGTGTGTTCGAACCCAGGCAGGCACTTTACTCGTGTTATTTATTTCATCACCGCTGCTCTCAAAACGGTGAAGGAAATCATCGTGAGGAAACCACAACAAGTGACAATCGACCAACCCGGACTGGGCTCACGTAGTAGATTACGGCCTACTTCCTCTTAGAGAGGGGAGCCCAGTGTCCAAGCAGTAGGGACATTACATGCTGATTATTCTATGCATTAATTAAACGATTCATCAGAACATACTACCCCAACAACGCAATCGTTTATTTCAAATCTGCCCACCTCTTACTTTCATCACTTACTGTGGGTAAAAGGTTCTTTTAAAAATAATAATTTAAGTGCGCAATAGAGTCGAAGATATTATTTATCTTGGTAAAAGTAGCTGAGTGTTTACCGATTTTCACGTAAAAAGCCCCGATCACTCTTTGTGTAAATTTTCACCGTTACTCACCATAAATTGAGATGAGATCACAACATCTAAGTAAAGATAACATAGGCACACATTAAGTACACTTTCACTAAGTTTAATGTATATTCGATTAAATAATGCAGCTTGATATAATTATAGATAACTTTTGTTAGGGTCGGAATGAAAATATTTTTTACGATCCATTATTAATCTTAACTTAGTACCTACCTTAGTTTTATTGATAATTATTAGGCGTATCTGCTTTAAAGGTAGCTCCAATCATTTGTGTTAAAATAATAAACCGTTCTTTATTTTCATTCAACAACTTCGAACTACCACCAACTCCATCTTCCAGCAGGCTATTTATAATCTAATATTTATAATCACTATTTATCTATAATCTATTCATTGAGACCTTTTCAATGAGCCTAAACACGATACTTTTGCTGTTTGTTGGTGAGTAACTTGGGCATCCTGGAAATTCCAGGTGTTGCTCCAGCATTTCAAGGTTACTTTGTTCGTATAATATCATTGAAGTAATAGAATACCAAATTTCGAGTTGTTCAGACCCGTGAAAGATGCTCAAATCCCTTCATCAACCAGAAAAGAGCTGATAATCTTCAATCAGGCGAAGCACGGGCCTTTTTAGTCGGTTCGAAACCGACACAATTCTTCACTTTCCTCAGACGAAAATCCATGCAATATGATAAGAAAGATGGCACAAAAAATACACATCCTAGCCTACTATATATTAAAATGTGAAAGTTTGTGAAGATGTTTGGATGTTTGTTACTCAATCACGTAAAAACGGCTGAACGGATTTGGATAAAATTTGGCAAACAGATAGTTTGTAACCTGGATTAACTACTTTTAATCCCGGTAATACGTTCCCGTGGGATAATTTTCGGCCTCCACGCGGGCGAAGCCGCGGGCAGCAGCTAGTATATGTATAACATAACATCAAGCCTTAATTGTTTCCCCGAAGGGTTGGACTGCCTGGCAGGGGTGCGGGTTGTTCGAAAGAGATACCGTGGCCCCTGGCACACAGGCAACTGAAGGAACACGGGTGAGTTTTAGTCAGTAAAAGTCTGACACGCCCTCCTGCTCCACCCAGAGCGGGAGAAGTTATTTGATAATTTCCCACACACAAAAAAAAATATGGTAGGACTGAGGTGTGCCTACTGTACACCTAAATTCAGTCAGTGGGGCGAGCCTATGCATCAACCAGGCACAAATCCGTACTCGAGAAACTCCATATTGAAAAACCCATTAACACTTGTTCCAACCAGGGAATACAACCCAGAACTTCATGTTCAACAGTAGCGCTTGCCAGCACTGGACCAACGAAACGGTAAAAAAACCCCAAAAAAAAACTCACGATATCTCTGTTGTTTAAAAAAAAAAAAAAATACCCAGCGACAGTAACAGTAGGTAGTGTCCACGTCACAGTTAATATCCGATAAGTTATATAAAATAAAATTAATGCAACAAGTTAACCTAGTGCAGGCTATGATCTTATTTTTTATCTAAACGCGACCAGTGCAGTGCAATGTTGCCATTGCGCAGTGCTACAGTTCTCACGCACGCCCGAAAACTAGAGCAGGGTAGGGTTGTCTAAGAATAGTTTAATAATCTTATTAATGATTATACTTGCCCTAAACTAACGCTCTACGTTTAAAGTTAGGCCTTGTAATAAATAAATAAAAATCTTATAAAAGAGACACAACATAGGAATCCTACTAATTTTATAAATGTGAAAGTTTGTATGTTTGGATATTTAGATGTTTCGATGTTTGTTACTCAATCACGCAGAAACAGCTGAACGGAATTGGATGAAATTTGGCATACAAATAGTTTGTAACCTGGATTAACTTAAGATACTTTTGTCCCGGTCCCCGTGTGATAATTTTCGACCTACACGCGGGTGAAACCGCTGGCGAAAGCTAGTAAAACATAATATGCAATTTTAGTACCTGGGAATAAAACATAACATCACGATACCATCAAAATAGCCTCAGAATATTCTTTAAATGTAATGAAAAGACCAATTATTTCTTGATTTACTGCAGGTAGTTAAGCATGATTTTTAAGGGGCTTGTAGCTAAGTAATAACAGTGACCCGGGTTGATCGATCCCCGGAAAGAACGCTAAGCCGTTGGTCCCGGCTGTCATTTATGTATTTTCGACTCTCGTTACGTGTCGTTATAAGCCCGAAAGTCTGACAAGTGACAACCAGTTTTATCAAGGGGTATCGTATTACCCAGTAACCGGGTTGTGGAGGTCAGATAGGCAGTCGCTCCATGTAAATTACTGGTAATAAGTTGCATGTGTTTTTTTTTTTCTTTTTTCTTTTTTGAATGGAAAACAACCCCAACATAGTTGGGTAATTTCTAGGCAGATGATGAGGTCAGCATGATTTTAAAGTTTTAGTTTATGAGACGCTTAGTTAACGGTAGGTCATTACCAGGTAACATGATGGTGATACCACTTAGCAGACGAACAGGTGATTACAAGATGGCATCATACACCCAGAGAAAGCAGCTATCATATCAAATACCTAGCATATCAAACGAGTCCAGACCGAGACGGGAGAAGACGCTAATAATATGTCAAAAAAATTGCAGTACATCAACTTTTAAATCATTTTAAGATCGCACACGATACATCTATTTATACAGGCTGAGTTTTTGAGTTGGGACTGCAGCAACGTGAAATCTGAACCAACATAAACTTATGACAAGTTGAGCCAATATAGCCAATTTTGGAGATATTTTTAGAAAAGCTTTTGGAAAAGCCAAGCCATTCTTTGTATAGACAAAAAAAATAACTAGATCGTTTTCAGTAAGTCATCTTAATTACTAAGTCTATACTAATAATAAAGAGGAAAGATTTGATTGTTTGTATGTTTGCATTGAATAGGCTCCGAAACCACTGAACCGATTTGAAAAATTATTTCACCGTTGGGAAGCTACACTATCCCCGGGTGACATAGGCTATATTTTATCCCCATATTCCCACGGGAACGGAAACTACGCGGGGCGCTGCTAGTGCTTTATAAATTACCTGAAACAATGTTTTAGTTTCCTATGAAATCTATGTATATTACCCGACTGCGCGAAAGAAAAGACAGTATCATGTTTTTTTTATTATTAAACACAGTAAAATACAGTAAGAAAATAGTTCGGTTCTAAAAAAAAATCCATCAGCGGCTTCGCCTTATAAACTGTCTATCTGTGTGCTAAATTTCATCCAAATTTGTTAGGCTGTTTTTACGTGATTGAGTAACAAACATACAAACTTTCACATTTATAATATTAAGTAGGAAGTAGGATAGTAGGATGTATGTGGTGCTGATGATTTAGTAGGAACTGTAAGAACGCTAAACTCCCTTGCGTATCGAGGTCTATCAATAAAACGCTTGTATGCGTGTAGTCATAAATTACTAGCTTTTGCCAGCGATATTTAACTCACTTAGAGGTTGAATTTTAAAAAAATCCTTCCTTATTCCTTGTCTACATTATAAAGGGAACCTCTGTGCAAAATTTCAGCTTTCTAGGTCCAAGGGTTTGGGCTGGGCGTTGATGAGTCAGTCAATCAGTCAGGACTTACACATTTTTATTATTAGCAAGGATAATAGGAAGAGTTTTCACCCTCAAGCTCTTCAAAAACTCAGCCTGTATAAAACATGCAAACATTATAAAATGACGGCTTACGTTCAAAACAATAGCAGCACTTGACCTGAATAAGGCGGTAGCTTCTCTTTTTGTTCGCCGTCAATAAAATTACTTTATTATGAGAGTCATTTGCAAGAGTTTGCACTTTCTCCTGAATATTATTACGGATGTGAGATGCTCGCATTTTCGTTGTTATTTTGACTGGCTTGTAACCGCGACTTTGTTTGCGAAGATACCTTTGTATCTGTACCCGTATTTCCTATATTATTGTTTATTGCTCAGGGTCTGAATGAGAGGAACAACTTTTGCTTTTTTTCACCGTCAATACATAATATATATTTTTTCAAACTAACAAAGATGTCAAGGACAGCTTAATAGACTCTGAGAATCAGCACCCCAATTGCGTAACTCACGATTAATCATAATCAAATCTATTTCAATTTGACAGTTCAACAATATTCATTGCGTTATTTACGTTGTTGAGTAGACACTTTTTTCGAACATATGAAGAAATGGTTTTTAACAATATGTTTCAAAACGAAACAGATTAATCGTGAGTTACGCAATTAGGGTGCAGTTTGGTACGTAAACTTCTTTAATAATAATAGTATTCGAATTATAGTATTTATTTAATTATATTAGGATTCATATTTAAAAGTTGGCACAGCACAGCTGTACTCACAGATCAACACAATTAATTATTTTGGTCCTCTCCCTAAAATGTGCAAAACAAACAGCCTTGTAAAAAAAAGTCCAAGTAAGTACAGACATGTTCACAATTTTATTACAACTGTCAATGGCAAAATTCAGGGCACGTTTGTTTGTACACACCGATCTCGAAAACGTAATATTAGTATTCTTAGTATACACGAAACTGAAAGTTACACTTTTGAGCGAAAGTAAGAGAGCTCGAGTGAAACTGTATGTCGATTGAAAGTTACATTTTATTTATCGATAATTCGTGTTAACTCGATTACTGCACGACTTTGCAATCTTGCGCAATCGATTGATTCATTAAAGCTTCTGTCTGTTTAAGATAAATAAATAGACGTTAAAAGTAAATGGCGGCGCACGATTATCCTTCAGTTTTTAAAATAAAATCCGTATGTAAATATAAAATAATAAAATTGTGTATGTATTATCCGACGTCCCTGGTTACTTATCTCTTTTGGTGACCGTACATACATAATCAGCCTATAATGTTCCCACTGCTGGGACAGAGGCTCCTCGCGAGGCCTGCGCTGGTTAGTAGATGTCACATGTCTTCAAATTTTTGGTTCTAGGACACGCCGGTTTCCTCACGATGTTTTCGTTCACCGTTTTGGGAGCCCTGTGATAATAATTTGCGCAAAGTAAAGCGCCTGTCTGGGTTCGAACCTGCGACCTTCAACTCGTAAGTTGCAGCCGTTACCACAGGGCCACCACTGCTCTCGGTTAAGTAGGAAAGTGAAGTTCATAGTCCACCTCTTGATAATTAGAGTTGCAAGGCTTGAATGCCACTGCTTCCCTTCATTTTCGATAGTAACATTTAAAACCCCTTCTATAAATAATCCCCTAAATGACTGATGATGATGACGGGGAATAAACGAAATCTATATAAATAAAAAGAAAAGTCCTGACTGACTCATCAACCCACAGCCCAAACCCTTGGACCTAGAAAGCTGAAATTTTGCACAGAGGTTCCCTTTATAATATAGACAAGAAATGAGGAAGATTTTTCGAAATTCAACCCCTAAGGGAGTTAAATAGGGGATGAAAGTTCCGTGCGGGCAAAGCCGCTGGAAAAAGCTAGTAATATTATAAATGTGAAAGTTTGTACGTTTAGATGTTTGTTACTCAATCACTCAACAACGGCTGAACGATGCAACAACGGCATGGCCAAACTGAGGGTCTAAATAGCACAGTACTTGTACCCTGAGACAGCTGGCTCGAGAAAAATAGAAGAAGTGGAGGGATGCAAAGGCCCAGGGGGCCTGCTCTCTAACTCCGTGAACGAAGATACGGGCCCGTCCGAAAGTAGTGACAAACTTCTTAGTGAATTGTACAGCCAATTGATTAACTTTTTTTGGACGGGCAAAAGCATGTTGTCATTCATTCTTAGTTCGGGCTCCAAACTAATTTGTTTATTAATTTATATACTCTTTATTGTACAGAGGCCAGCACTTCAAGCTCCCCCAATCTGTAGAATTTCTTTGATATGTTTTCAACTTTATTCCAAACGAATTAGGTTTATATTCAATTGGGAAAATTTGACAGTTTGGGATAGCTTGACCTGCTGGCGACTGTACACCAGAAAATACATGACAAAAATAAAACATTAAACACGAAAAACATACAATGGGCGGCCTTATCGCTTTCTGCGATCTCTTCCAGGCAACCTTGACCTTGAAAAAGTTGGAAACGCTCGTTACTTCGACCGAAACGACGGAGTTCGTGATTAGGGAGTAGGCCCCTGGAGTGGAACGCTGCAGCGTTGGCTAGTAGAAAAAAATGTATATTCCCGTGGAATTGTTAGTGACCTCCACGCAAGCGAAGCCGCCGCCAAAAGCTAGTACAATAATTATTACATCAAAGTCAAAAGGTATCATTGAACTCTCACAGGTGAGATGAGATAATGATCCTAATGACGCGTCGGCCAGTCGTTATAAATGTATGGTCGATGATTCATGTTATTACGTATGCAAAACATGTTTGAAGCTTACTCTGTCAATAGCATTACTTAATGGTAACTTCCATTCGGAGATAGTGAACCGAGTTCATTAAAATTAGCAGGTATACACACATACCTATACAGTCCAGACTAGTCGGTGAGAAATTTCCCTGAAAAGGAGATCGACACTGGGGGGCCCCTGAACTGCAACGCTGGGGAAAATTTTCTCCTGAAAACTTGTTCAATGTTAGACTGAACTGAACTTTTGAATCGTTTGGGGTTGAAACAATAGAGCCATGGGTCGGAGAGCTCACTTAGTTTTTTGAGACATTGCCAAGCGGCTGGTCGAGGGCTGGCCAATTTTCCATATTATGCTGCCTGCCTTTTGGGGACTTTTCATATTGAGAACGATGCGGGCGCATTTTTGATGCCCTACGCTTCTTTTCTTTTATATAAATACTTGTACGGGCAATTTTATATTCTACATATCTTTTGTTTAATTCTTTAATTTTCAAGACAACCAAGTCCAAAGAAAGAGTCCTAGCCGATAATCTATTGATCAGAAACTAAATGAACAATGGAACAACAAATTACCCTAAACTGGCCCTAAAACCGAATCACACTAAATATTATCCAACACCTTTTGTTCCCATTGCCCCACTGACACACAGACTGACAGAACAGTTATTTTTACTAATTAGTTCATTAACATGTGCCTTTGAGTCGGATAGCCAGAGACAAAGGAGCAACGGTAGGTGGACACGCTTCGGTGGTGACTTGATACAGTCTTCGAAATATTTTAGAAAGGGGATGAAAAGTCTTTAGACAACATTAAACTTAAATTTTTTGAGGTTTCCATACCCAGGAGGTAAATACAGATATTTTCTGCTGTCTCTTTGTCTAGCACAGGGCTCAACGTTGTAATAGTACGGAATAAGTAGCCCTAGTCAGTTAAAATTGTCATGTCATACAAAGGTCACGCATTACTATCACATGTCTACCATGATTTTTGCCAACTATGTTTTTTTTTTTTTTTTTTTTTGGGTGGGAAATCATCGTATAACTTCTCCCGCTCTGGGTGGAGCAGGGGGGCGTGTCAGACTTTTACTGACTAAAACCCACCCGTGTTCCTTCAGTAGCCCGTATGCCAGGGGCTGTGGTGTCTCTTTCGAACAAACCCGCACCCCTGGCAGGCTTGCCAACTATGTTGAGATTGGCTTCTAGTCTAACCGGATGCAGCTGAATACAATTTACATGAAGTGACTGTCTATCTGACCTCCACAGTCCAGTTATTGTGTAATAGGTACAATACCCCTTGGTAAGACTGGTTCAGGCTTAAGATCCAAGTACAAATGGCAGTCAAGACCAACAGCATAGCGTGCTTTCCGAGGCATGGAGGGAAGTCGGTACGAAATGCATGGTCACCCATCCAATGACCGACCTCGGCAAGCGTTGCTTTAACTTGAAGATCGACCCGTGCTCCCAACCTTCCATGCAAATACAGGCGTGGTATAATGTTATATGTGTAGCACATCAGTACCACGCATCAATTTAGCAATACAAGTAATATTAATGGGCTCAGTCTTTTCCCAACTAGGTTGACGTCGGATTCCTGTATAACCAGATGCAGCTGAATACCAGTATTTTAAATGGAGCGACTGTTCATCTGATCTCCATAACCCAGTAACTTGGTAATACGATACCCCTTGGTAAGACTGTTGGCAGGCTTTCTGGCTTCTAACTACCCGTTACGACTGTCGAAGACGCACAACGCACGCGCATTAACAGTTGGGTCCAACGGCTTAACGTGCTTGTTGAGGCACGGAGTTGGCTCAGTTTTTATGGATGCTGTTGGTAGTTGCTACGTCCCCACCAGGGAGCGCGGCAGGAGGGTTTCGGGCATGGCCCTTAAAGCCCCGCGATCTCATACGGTGCCTGTCAATACGGACACGTTCGTTGGAGCATGTAGGCCTGGCCTGAAGCAAATCCGGCAGTAGCGCAATTTGCCTATGCATTGGGCTTATGGATGCAATACAATACAGGCAATTTCCCAACGGAATCCCGTCTAAACCTTCCGACGACTGCAGAGCAATAAAACAACCCTTTCTCTTTTAGTTTCCGTGGTACACAATGGCATTGCAGACGTGTGGCTGTGCGGAGAAAGCACGCAACAATAGCGTGTGAGGTGACATATCGAAACCAATCTGTAACATGGGTCGGGAGGTGGGGTGGACTCGGTGTATATTCTAAAATATTTTAATAAAAATTGGACCTGTAAGAGCTAGTTAGTCGTAGATCATAGTTGGAGTCCGCTTAAGGAATGGCAAAAAATATATTGGAAATGCGTAAGACCAGAGAGCTGTATGAAATTCTTCTGAAACCGCGACCCGCAGCGCTGCATCCCGTTTTCCAGTTACCTTGTATAGAAACAGTAGGTGATTAAAATTTGTAACTCCAAATAGAGTTAGAGAAATAAATCAAATCAATGTCCTAGTAGTATTTATTAACATAACCGAAAAAGCTTTTCCAAAAAAAAAAAAAAAAATACAACCGACCTCCGGAAAAACACTACAAAGTTAAAAATAACTTTCGGAAGTCGGTGACAAAAAATTAAAATACATATCCGAAATCACCTACATCTGAAATTAAAGTTATTTTTCACTTTTTAAGTTATTTCATCATCCTTGGGGTCAAAACAATGCATATTTAAGCGATAGCAGCAATCGCGGTTGATTTGCTGTCATTTGTGGAAGAGTTCCGTTGTCTGTCTCCGAAATGCATCATCAAATTTGTGTGAAATTTTAATGCAACCATTTCGGAATAAACCCCTTTCGAACAAAAAAGAATTTTGCAAATCCGTCTATAAATCACGGAGTTATGCCCTAATATAAATAAACTAGCTGACCCGGCAAACTTTGTTTTCCAGGTAATTTCTAGTGAACAACCTTTATCACTTAGGGGTATGAAAAATAGATAGTAGCCGATTCTCAGACCTACTGAATATGCTAAAATTTGGTAAAAATCAGTAAAGCCGTTTCGGAGGAGTTAGGTAACTAACATTGTGACACGAGAATTTTATATATAAGATAAAGAAAGAAGATAAAAATAAAACATGTCGAATTGAGAACCTCCTTCTTTTTGAAGTCGGTTAAAAATAATTACATTACTTGAACAGCAGGTAAAGCTACTCCACGCCACTAGTGTCCATCTGTTCCGATCTACACAGAGCGGCGCTAACCGAAGCGGAACTGTTGCCTCATAGCGACCATTTTCACTATTCCCCCATTGCTATTATTTTTATAATAAATCAGTAAAAGGATTGTTATTTTTGTTTCATATGCCTCTAACCGAGAGACAACAGCACAGCGAAAGAACAATCCTTTATTATCTATCCTATTTATTATTATCGTGGCTAATATTAAACAAATTTCTCTAAGCCATATTAGCGGGTATAGTCCCCTTTTCGAACTGTCATTTTCATCCAATGTCAGTGGGCTGAATGGGGAATGATGTAATCGGAAATCAACCACATGTGTTTAACATATTTATTCCTTGACTAAACAAATAGACCGATATATAAAATTAAACTGCGTGTAACTGTTAATACGGCCAGCTTTTCGGATGGATGACCGATTGATGCGCTCAGAAAAATCGATTTATCTGAGAGAGTTCAGAGAAAACAAGTAGGAATATATCCGACAGTATGACAACTGGTCCCACTACGGTAGTCTCTAACTATTTATTTTGGAAGCGTTCTGAAACAGACAGGAGATCCACTTATAAGGCGAAAGCAACTTACATTGGCTTTTGCCGCCTCCAAGGACAGACGCCAGCACATCAAGCTACCCCAATCTGTCAAATTTCTTTGATTGTTTTTCAACTTTATTACAATAACAAAAGCATAGGTTAATGTTCAATTGGGAATATTTGACAGTTTGGGATAGCTTGATGTGCTGGCGTCTGTACTTTAGTTCATGCTTAAACCTAAACGTGATCAGGACAAGTCCAAATTGTTTGGATTACATAGGATCATAATATTAAACACTCGCTTTTGCCAGCGGCTTTGCCCGCGCGGAACTTTCATCCCCTATTTTAACTCCCTTGGGGGTTGAATTTCAAAAAATCCTTCCTTGTTCCTTGTCTACATTATAAAGGGAACCTCTGTGCAAAAAATTAGCTTTCTAGGTCCAAGGGTTTGGGCTGGGCGTTGATGAGTCAGTCAGTCAGGACTTTTCTTTTTATTTATATATATAGAATATAGATAATCGTAATGCGTGGAGAGGTAGTGGGCCGTAACCCAACACGCGGGCTTAGTGCGGGTTGGTAGATGTCACATGTCTACGAATGTCAGGTTTTGGGTCATGTCGGTTTCCTCACAATGTTTTCCTTCACCGTTTCGAGAGCAGTGGTGATGAAATCATTTACACAAAGTAAAGTACCTGTCTGGGTTGGAACCAACGTCCTACAAATCGTATTTCGCGGCCATTACCTACCACTAGACTACCACTGCTCCATATGTTTGGTCATCAATAAATAAACTAGTTTTTACCTGATACCCAATTTTTGAGACATTCCATATTTAATAAAAACGACTTGTTCTATAAAAATACAATTGGTCGTCTAGCCTACCTATTATAGGCTTCAAAATAGGCCTTCTGCTGTAACACCTACGCTGATGACCGCATAGAAATACAATTCGATAGGAGACGAGTCTTTCAATTTATAGAAAAGCAAAAAAAAAACTTTTTTCTATGAACCAGAAAATCACCTTATTTGGACCAGCCAGTTAAAGCTTGTTCCTAGACAATCTGTCCTTGAAAGATGAATGAGAAGTTATAGAATAGAAAACTGTAAATCCAGACAAGACTCCATAAGGTTAGTAACAATTTCACTGTAATTCCAGACAAGAGTCCATATGGTGAGTAACAATTATACTGTTACGAGCTTGGGGTTCGTGACAATTAAAAACTGCCGATATGAATTACCAAAAATAACACTTTAATTAAACACACTATAACACAACACAATAGCACTACGGATCACTCTTAAGTCGCACTTGAAGATCGCGTTAGATGTTCTCGCATGTATCGCTTCCAATGAACTACCCCGAGACGCGCTCCGTTCCCGCTTATATAGGGCCCTCGGATAGTTCCAGAACCTTCTACCGTAGAATCATCTAGAATGTTCGAGTACATATCGGCCCTGACCGAACACATGTCGATAGTTCCAGAAAGTTCTAGCATCGAACTTTCTAGAAAGATCTTGACCATTAATTCCGCTATTCGATAAGAGATGGCGCTAGTGGTAACCAAACATCAATCGTGCGGCTCAACACTGCCCCCACCTAAGAAATGCTCGTCCCGAGCATTATCGGCCCCATAATAACGCGCCAGTCGATCCACGTGGACTATCTTAGGAGTACCTCTTGCACCTTTCTGTATCCGGTAGGTAACGTCATTGATCTTTGTCACAATCCGGTACGGTCCGTCCCAGTTAGCTTGAAGCTTAGGAGATTTCCCTTTGCTGCGGACGGGATTGTGCAACCACACTAGTGAACCTTCGTCAAACCCTTTATTGTTCATTTTGCGGTCATAACGGGTTTTCATCTTTTCAGACATTTGCTGGCCTGAGTGTCTGACGTGCTCATAAATGTCATTCATCTTGTTCCGCAAGTCACTCGCATAATCAGTTATACTGCGTGGGGCATCAGGTGGTATTCCGGTGATCAGGTCTGCAGGTAGCCGTAATTCCCTTCCAAAGTTTGCAAAAGCTGGTGTCACCGATGTGCTTTCGTGAACAGCGCTTCGATATGACAACAAAAACGGTTGTATGTGCTTGTCCCAATCTCGTTGCCGATTTTCCACAACTTTTGCTAGGTACCTCTCTAATGTCTGATTGAATCGTTCCACCATTCCATCCGATTGTGGGTGGTAAGAAGTTGTTCTTGTTTTATGAGTACCCATAACTCGACAAGTTTCCTGGAATATTTGGGACTCAAAATTCCTTCCTTGATCACTGTGAATCTCTAAAGGTACTCCAAAACGACAGAAGACTTCATGAACTAATTTATCTGCAACTGTCGAAGCTTCTTGATTTGGAATGGCGAAGACTTCCGGCCACTTAGTGAAGTAATCCATCACAACCATGAAATACTTGTTACCACTTTCACTTTCCGGAAACGGCCCCGCAACGTCAAGGGCTATCCTCTCCCATGGTGCACCAACATTGTACAATTTCAATGCACCTCTGCTACGCGTCTGAGGTCCCTTTACAGCTGCACAACTTGTACATTTGCGACACCAGTCCTCGACATCGTCCCGACAGTGGACCCAGTAAAACCGTTCTCTTATCTTCAGTAGAGTCCGTTTCACTCCTAGGTGACCTCCTGAACAACCATTATGGTAAAGCTGGAGAACATCCGGTACTTGAGCTTTAGGGACTACCATTTGCAAATGACAGCTGTTTCCCCGAGCATTTTCCCATTTACGGCACAGGACTCCATCCTGAATCACCAAGCTGTCCCATTGGGCCCAATAGCTCTTTGTGATCGAACTCATTGCTGAGACGTCGCTCCACCTGGGCTTAGGAGCTTTGGCCTTCATCCACTCCAGAATCGGCTTGATGTCCGAATCTTCCTGCTGTGCACGTTGTAGGCTTTCCTTCCACTCGTTGCTGAGGTCTGTCCTGAGCATCCTTACAGGTACCACTTCCTTACTCTCTTGCCTAGTACAATGCTTGCAGTCTTCAGGACAAGGTCTTCTTGACAATGCATCTGCGTTGCCATGAGATTTCCCGCTGCGATGTTCGACCACAAAGTCGTATTCCTGCAGTAGCTCAATCCATCTCGCAACTTGTCCTTCTGGATTTTTGAACTGCAATAGCCATTTCAGTGCAGCATGGTCGGTTCGTAAGTGGAATTTCCGCCCCAGAAGATATTTGCTAAAATGCTGCAATGACTTTACCATAGCAAGCAATTCCCGTCTCGTGACACAATAGTTCCTCTCCGGCTTTGACAACGACTTGCTGAAGTACGCTATCACAACCTCCTGATCACCATTCCGTTGAGACAACACACCACCAAGTCCTATGTCACTTGCGTCTGTGTCAACTATAAATTCCTTGCCTGCATCAGGGTACCCCAAAATAGGTGTTTTGCAGAGTCGGTCCTTTAACTCCTGGAATGCGATATCGCAACTTTCATCCCAGCAGAAATGTCGCTTCTCCTCGGTTAGCTTATGCAGGGGTTTGGCTATATCTGCAAAGTTCTTAACAAATCGCCGATAATAAGAGCACAACCCCAAAAACGCTCTGACCTGCGTCTTGTCTTTTGGAACTGGCCAATCCTTGACAGCGGCGATTTTTTCTGGATCCGTGCGGATACCTTCTTCCGACACTACATATCCCAAAAAGCTAACTTGCCGTTTGAATAGTGAACATTTCTTCGGACTTAACTTGAGGTTGGCACTCTGGATCTTCATGAGCACGCGTTCCAGGTTTTGAATATGTTCTTCAAACGTACGGCCTACGATGATGATGTCATCCAAGTAGACCAGACAGGCATCGCCAATCAACTTAGTTAGTACAAGTTCCATCAACCTTTCAAACGTTGCCGGAGCGTTGCACAATCCAAACGGCATAACTTTAAATTGCCACAGACCCTTTCCTGTCGAGAATGCTGTTTTCTCCTTGTCCTTGGGGTCAATTTCAACTTGCCAGTAGCCACTTTTCAGGTCTAGCGTGCTAAACCACTTTACTCCAGTAAGCATGTCCAACGTGTCATCAATTCTTGGCAAAGGGTAGCTGTCCTTCTTCGTAACGTCATTTAGACGACGATAGTCAACACAAAACCGCATGCTGCCGTCCTTCTTCCTTACCAGCACTACAGGTGAACACCATGGACTAGATGAAGGTTCAATAACACCATCCTTCACCATTCCCTCAATCATGGTTTCTACTTCCTTTTCACGCGCTACCGGCAATCTCCTTGGCCGCTGACGGATAGGCAACTCGTCTCCTGTATTTATTTTGTGTTGAACTAGGCCAGTCTTCCCAATGTCACTATCGTTTAGGGAGAAAACTTCGGCGTACTTCAGTAATATCTTCTTCGCCTTGCCCATCTCATCTTGAGACAGAGCGCTGCGACACTCTTCTAAAAGTGTAGTCACTCTCGTTTGTGCATCCTTGCTGGGGGTCCTAGTCGATAGATATTGGCATTGACGCAGCCAATCCACTTCCTCGCAAGTACCGATCAGTGTGCCTTTTTTAATAGTCTGTTCCTGATCACAAAGGTTCAGCACACGTACCCCTGAGATGTCGGTGGCTCTGACCAAAGTTCGTGCCACTTTCCATGGAAGGTCATTGTCAACCCTTTCCACGAGTACACAACGATGAGTTTTCCCAGGATTCCGAGGAAGACTAACCGGCACAATCGTTTCTGATTTCGGAGGAAGAACAATTTCCTTAAGGCTGTACACATTCCCTGGTAACGCCCCTTCCATAAAAAGTTCCTCTCGTCCACATTTCATAACTCCCTGCTTGACGTCAATCTCGCAAAAATTCCTCCTCATAAAGTCAAGACCCAGGATGCAATCGTCCATTATATCAGCCACGATGACCTTATGCAGGTAGGTCCTGTTGCCTAGCTTCAACTCCATCTCCTTCTCTCCACGGACGGGTATGCGCTGACCGGTGGCTGTCACCAAATTAATGCGTTCCCGGTTGTATGCGGAGTCCCCAAGGAGCCGACTCATAACTTGGGAACTGACGACCGTACGAGAGGCTCCAGTATCTATGGTCAGCTTACAAGGCGTTCCGTTAACCTCGCCCTTGATGATTAAGCTGTTCCCGTCATGGGTTTGTGTGATCGAAATCCTTGGGGCTCTTTGAACATCAGCCAGCACCCGCCCCGCAGTCCTGGCTATTACTCGTTTCCCTGCTGCTGCTGGGTAGTGCTGTTAGCCGCGCTACCCTCTGGAGACCGGCCATCTTCCCTTTCTGCAGTTCGCTTAGGGCAACTGGATCGAAGGTGGCCCCTTTCCCCACAGCCGTAGCACCTAGGGCTGTATCCTTTACGATCGCGAACTGTAGCCGCTACAACCTCCCTGACGCGATGGGAACGATGATCCTGCCGCACAGCTTCCACCTCCAGTGCATGGGCCAAGGCGTCCTTAAGCGTCCCGTGGTGACCGAGTCTCACAGCAGCTCTAACTTCAAGGTCCCGGATGCCGTCGATGAATGCCTGCACCAAGTTCCCATCAATAAGCGCAGGTACGGACTGGTACGCTTTTCGAACCAGCTTCTCCACTTCAAGGGCCCACTGCTGCAAGTTTTCGTTACTGCGTTGCACACGATCCTTGAGCTGCGCACGAAACACGTGTTCCAGGTGAGCGTCGCCATATCTTGCCTCCAATGCCTCGAGGAGCTGCTCGTAAGTCACTTCCTTACCGAGAGCTTCCAGCACATTTAAAGCCTGGTCGCGCAGGCCTAGGGTGAGGGCAGTCATGGCCTGACTTTTATTCCACCCGTTCGCCTTCATGACAGCCGCAAACTGAATTTTGTAGGCCGACCAGGAAGAAGTCCCATCGTACGGCGGCACTTTGAATCCACGTAGCGAAGGTGTTGTAGCTACGGGAGCTGCGATTCCATCCCCAAGTTTGAGGTTACCCAACTCTTGCTTCACATCAGCAATGACGTCACTAAACTTGCTGATCTGAGTTTCAGCTTCTGACAAGCGGTTGTCATGCTGGGCAACCTTCTCCTTCACCTCCTTCATGTCTTTCCCGAAGGTTGCGTGAAGGTCCTTTATGAGGAGCATCTGCTCTTCCTGGCGGTGCACCTGCTCCTCCTTATCCCGTTTGAGCTGTTCTTCCAATTGTCGGGCCTGCTCCTCCTGTCGGCGAGCCTGCTCCTCCTGTCGGCGGGCCTGCTCCTCTTTATCCCGTTTGAGCTGTTCTTCCAAACGGCGGGCCTGTTCCTCCTGTCGGCGGGCCTGTTCCTCCTGTCGGCGGGCCTGTTCCTCCTGTCGGCGGGCTTGCTCCTGCAACATCATCATCAGAGCAGCAAAATCTGGTGCTGGTGATGCTGGAGCAGCTGTGGACGGGCCGGCCTCTGTGGTTGGTAGCTGGCCCTCCGACGCCTGTGGCATTGCTCCACCAAATCGCCTCTGGTCCGTCTCCTGCTGGCGTTGACTCCGGGTACGGATACCCTCCGTGTCGTCTTTAGGTAAAATCGGCATGATTTTAATCCTTGCTTCTGACACCAATTGTTACGAGCTTGGGGTTCGTGACAATTAAAAACTGCCGATATGAATTACCAAAAATAACACTTTAATTAAACACACTATAACACAACACAATAGCACTACGGATCACTCTTAAGTCGCACTTGAAGATCGCGTTAGATGTTCTCGCATGTATCGCTTCCAATGAACTACCCCGAGACGCGCTCCGTTCCCGCTTATATAGGGCCCTCGGATAGTTCCAGAACCTTCTACCGTAGAATCATCTAGAATGTTCGAGTACATATCGGCCCTGACCGAACACATGTCGATAGTTCCAGAAAGTTCTAGCATCGAACTTTCTAGAAAGATCTTGACCATTAATTCCGCTATTCGATAAGAGATGGCGCTAGTGGTAACCAAACATCAATCGTGCGGCTCAACAATACTGTAAATCCATACAAGATTCCATAAGGTTAGTAACAATTTTACTGTAAATCCAGATATGAATTCATAAGGTTACTAACAATTTTACTGTAAATCCAGACAAGAGTGCATAAGGTGAGTAACAATGGATACCTTGGCGGTTCCCCCAAGCGCCAAAAAGCTTAAGGTTTTTTTTATATCATCTGTACAAACTTGCTAAGTTTATTTAATTTCATTGTATGACTATATGCTAAATAACAGTAGCTGCACGGGTCGATCGACCAGGTTAAGCTACGCTTGCCGCGGTTGGTCCGTGGATGGGTGACCATCTTTACATACCAGGACCCCTCCGTGCCTCGGAAAGCACGTTAAGCCGTTGGTCCCGGCTGTCATTTGTGGATCTTTGAGAGTCGTTACGGGTCGTCAGAAGCCCGAAACTCTGACAACCAGTCTTACCAAGGGGTATCGTATTACCCAGCAACAGGGTTGTGGAGGTCAGATAGGCAGTCGCTCCATGTAAAATACTGGTATTCAGCTGCATCCAGTTAGACTGGAAGCCGACCCCAATATAGTTGGGAAAAGGCTAGGCAGGTGGTGGTAGGTGGTATGACTATTTCATGAGAAAGTAATTCATTGGAGTTAAATGAATGTAGAACGCTCTACATTCATTTAAATCCATTGAATTACTTTGGCATGGATGATTAATGGTTCTATATAATCAAAATAATTAAACCAGGAAATTCAAGGACGAAACTCTCACTTCAAACCATAGACACAGTTAATCTATTACAATATTACAACAGGCAGACTACAAATAGTTACACTAAAAAATAACGTTGCAGGATACATGTGCCCGATCCCACGACACTAAACAACGCGAGTACATACATATAGACAGTTTTTATTTAGTGTAACATTAACATTTTAATTGAAATGAAAGTAAAATCCGCGGCTAAAACAAACAGCTGACACAGTTTGGGAAAATAGTTTTTACAATTCCGAATTGCAATAGACTAGTGAGGAGGTGTTGTCGATGTAATTTTTGTTTGTTTACTGAAATAATAATATATGTGATATTGTTAAACTTGTTATTGTTATGTTCTTACATAGGGTACCTATGCTGAAGTTTCGAACGCACTTCGTGTGTTGCAATGGCAACCTGTGTTTATGCTAAATTATTAATTAATTTATTTCTTCGTTTTGCACTAACGGTGTATTTTGGCCATAAGAAGAACACTAACTTAAAATCTAGAATTCAGTCACGTAGGAATAATTACATTTATATTTACTTGTGGGAGGCCTTCCCACTCTACGCCTTCCGGTACGCGGTCGCCACTCCAAAACCGATGACCTCGTGAAGACCGCGGGTATCCGCTGGATGTGGGAAGCACAAGACCGGTCGAAGTGGAGGAGCCTGGGGGAGGCTTATATCCAGCAGTGGACGTCTTTCGGCTGATATGATGATGATGATGATATTTATTTGAAACCTATTCACCTATGGAACGGTTCAACTGTTCTAGACTTCTGCTAATGATTAAACAAGGGATTTAAATGATTATAAAAAAAACGAACTAACTAAGCTTTTTCCCAATTATGTTGGGGGTGGCTTCCAGTCTCCAGTCAGGATGCACCTGATATAAACAAACAACATACACGGCGTACAAATTGTAAAATCCCTAAAACCAAAATAAAACATATATGTGAGTAGATTATATTTAATCCACAACTACAAAATAATATATCGATTAAGTCCCAATCCCAACACTATCTAACACTTTGTTCTGTATCTGTTGCACTAATCCGCGCAGTCGCATGCCGCGAAACCACGCGAACTGCCGCTCGCAACCACGCGGTAACCACCGTAAATAAATACGATACAACTTTTATAATTCAAATATAAATTCCTTAACTTATGCTGTAAGCATGAAATTTCCTTTGCCTATAAATCCTTATTTATGGTAGCCGACACTGACGCGCGGGAAAATAAAGAAAATGGCGGACTTTTTAAAAACATTTTTTAATGTTTGTAATTTAGAGTTTTATAAAACGTGAAGTTATTTTAGTTGTTAGTGCATTTATGTAAATATGGTGATGTACTGGAGGAAAGTGATACTGGCAGCTGCCTTGTCGTCTGTTTTGGATGTCAGCAGCGAACAATTTGGGAATGATGTAAGTTTTTTAATTATTTTATTTTCTCAATATGATGATAAATGTATGATGATAAATGTATTATTTTAACTAATTTTTTTTACTTATTTAAGAAACAGTTGCTGAGCTAAGTAATTATTTAGAGATGATAGTTAGGGAATGGTATTTTTTTTATAAACAGGGTAAATAATTAACCAGTACGCAAACTGTACCCATGAATTCAGCTTAACGTTCTTATATTTTACGTTGGATAAACTTACAAAAAAAAAAAAATGCTGTTTCATAGAAAAGTGCAATACCTACGCGGTCAAAATGTACAGAGCTGATTTTTTTTTGTATAACCGATGAAAAATTTAACGCTACGGGGTCTAGAAGATATGTTGAGTTCATGGTTACAGTTTGCGCACTGGTTACAAAAATGTATCCTGTTTAAATAGATTTAATTACAATAAAAAAGGCAGAAAAAAAACAAAAAAAAAAACAAAGGAACAACTCGTTGCATTTTATCACGTAGGTAGGTAAGTAAACATTTAAACCCGGTTCACATTTAGCATCATTGACTTGGTTTTCTTTTTTCCTTACAATTTGTTTGTTTACTTTTTGCAATAACCTGTTGAATGCAAACCAAATTATATGTTTATTATGTTAAGAGTGGTTAACAATAATTATGTGTATTTATAATAAGTAGAATAATTCCGTGTGGTGCCGGACGTAAAAGAATAGCACCATTCCATTTCTTCCCGTGGGTGTCGTAGAAGGCGACTAAAGGACTTACTAGAGAATGAGCAGCAGCGTTCTCTATGCATTTTACCACCATACTGCGATTGCCAACCCGCCTGCCAAGCGTGGCGATTATGGCATAACCTTTTGGAGGAGGCCTATGTCTAGCAGTGGACGTCTTTCGGCTGAAATGATGATGATAATTAATAGGTCTTTACCTATGAAATTGCCGTTTTGTATGAAAAAATTTAAACGAATTTTTTTCATGAATTTTTTATTTGTATTAATCGAAGTAATCACCCATGCAATCAATGCATCTTTGCCATCGCAGTGGCAGTTTATTGATGGCCTCCTTAAAGAAATCAGCTGGACGGGAGGCAACAAATTCTTCAAAGGCATTTTGTACTGCCTCTCGGGTATTAATTTTTTTTCCCGCCAAGAAGTTATCCAAATTCTGGAAAAAGTAGTAGTCTGTAGGCGCAAGGTCTGGTGAGTAGGGCGGATGACGGAGAGCTTCCAACCCCAGTTCTTGCAACTTGGAGACCGTCTGCTGTGCAGTATGAGGTCGCGCGTTGTCGTGCAGGAGCAGCGGAGACGAGCGATTGACCAATGCTGGTTGGAGATGCGCCAGCTTCTCCATCATTGTGTTCAGTTCTTCACAGTACACATCTGCAGTAATGCTCACCCCGTTTGGTAAGAAGCTGTGATGAATCACACCGGCGCTAGACCACCAAACAGTGACCATCACTTTTCTAGGGGTAAGTTTTCGTTTAGGGCATTGTTTAGGTGCTGAACCAGGATCCAACCAACTTGCTGAGCGCTTACGGTTATCAAACAGAATCCATTTTTCATCGCAGGTAACAATGCGGTTCAAAATTCCTTCATTTGTGTGTCTGTTGAGCAGTGCAAGGCACGTCTCGACGCGTACTTCGCGCTGGCGATCATTGAGTTCGTGGGGCACCCATTTGTCAAGCTTTTTTCCCTTGCCAATTTGACGCAAATGGACCAATATTGTTTTGACGCTAACGTCGAAAGCTGCTGCTAATTCAGCCGTAGATTGTGTATCATCAGCTTCCACAATCGCCCCTAATTCGTCATTGTCGACCAAAGTCTTCGGACGACCGCGAGGTTCATTTTTCAGGTCGAAATTTCCAGAACGGAAGCGAGCAAACCAATGGTGGTGCGTTGGTTTGTAGTGTTAGCTCCGTAAACGTCGTTGATGTTGCGTGCCGCTTGTGCCGCGTTGCTGCCACGACGGTACTCATATTCCATAATTACTCGAATTTTTAACGTATCCATGATGACGAAAAAGATTGAAATGCGATGAAAATGTAACACTAATCAATAAAGAAATGACTACTTTTAGAAAAAAAAATCCATGTTTTTAAAATAAAATTAATTTGAAATTAGAATTCTTAGCCAAACAAAAATTATTTTGATTTGAAATGGCCAGTACTGCAGAACGGCAATTTCATAGGTAAAGACCTAATATAATATCGGCCTTTCAATCATCTTCACATAAATATAGAGAATTAACAAGTATTTATCACAATGAAATCAAATAGCAGTGACTAAAATACGATCAGACTTCCCCACGATGTTTTCTTCTCCATAATTCCGTAATTTCTTGGGCTTGTTGCTAAGTAATAAAGCCACATGGGTCGATTCATTAGGTTAAGCTAAGGTTGCCGCGATTGGTCCGTGGATGGGTGGCCATGTTTACATACCAAGACCTCTTCGTGCCTTGGAGAGCACGTTAAGCCGTTGGGCCCGTCTGTCATTTGTGGACTTTGACAGTCTTTACGGGTCGTCAGAACCCCGAAAGTCTCATAACCAGTCTTTCCAGGGGGTATCGTACTACCCAGAAACTGGATTGTGGAGGTCAGATACGAAGTCGCTTCATCTAAAATACTGGAATTCAGCTGCATCCTGAGTCAACCCCAACATAGTTGGGAAAGGCTAGATAGCTGATGAGGACACAGTAACATCATCATCATCATCTGCCTAGCCTTTTCCCAACTATGTTGGGGTCGGCTTCCAGTCTGACCGGATGAAGCTGAATACCAGGACACAGTAACGTCTTACATAATCTTAAAAGTGCATCATCGTCCTTTCCCTTATCCCAATTTATTTAAGACTGGCACAGTATTTTTCTTCTTTCACTAATTTTTATCAGCCTTCATAGCAAATATTCCATTCTTGTCAAGTTATCTTTCAGTCAGTATTTTGGATTAATTAATTATTTTCTCTAGCCTATAATTTTCTTTTATCCATCATCTGTCAGACTTAAACTACATCATTTTTGTCACAGACAATGAGGATTAGACAATTTTGTCTTCAAACGTCAAAACTTTGCGGTACATTAAAGGAACAACCGTATAACATATTATGCCATTAAATATAATAATTCCAGCTACCGGAATAGCCCATAAACCGGCGTAATTACAATTTGGTTTTATCTTATGTAATCTAGTTTTTGTCTACTGGATGTTACTTGTTTTTCGAGTGTCTGTTTGTTGGTCTAGTCTTTCTGAGCTTGTTTTGGAATATGATTACTTTACCTAAGACTATCAGCTAAGTATAAATGTTTGATGGCAAGAACCATCGTGCATATTTTTCTTGGATCTTAGGCTCAATCTTTGGGTCAGTGTTTCCAATTGTTTCATTCAAAATAACAAGCTGTTGCCTGCGACTTCGTCTGCGATCCAGGATGAAAATAAGTAGTTTATGTCCTTTTTTAAGTCATGGTCTCTCCATGTCTCAAATTTCGTTCAAATCCGTTCAGTCGTTTTTGGGTGAAAGCGTAACAACTAACAAACAACAAACTCACTTTTGCGTTGATAATATTATTTAGGATTCAGATATTATGACGACTTGTCTCTTTGAACATTCTAAATTGTCTCCCATAGTGATTCCGTAAATATTAACCTTTGTTGGGGTTTTGTTTCTACTTAAATATTAACTGGATAACAAGACACAATTTCGGTAGGCACACAGAAAAACAAGAATGAATTTCGGATACAAAAATGCGTTAAAAAACCGAACGTAGTCAAAAATTTCGTTAAACAATACTTCAAAATTCAGGTGGCATCGCGGAAAGCACAGAATAAATCCTGTTTTATAAGACCAAAGACCTAATATCAAAATTAGTATTCTATTACCATCACCAAACACAATCGTAGAATCTATCAGATAAAGTTGGAAGTACATTTAAAAATTAAATTCAGCAATCGTAAACCGTGGTTGTAAAAATGTAGAGCATTTTATTGCGTTTATCTTGGATATTACTGAAATCGGTGAAGGCAAAAACGTGAAGAAACCTGGGACTTGATGACTACTATATCTATATCTATACTAATAATAAAGAGGAAAGATTTGATTGTTTGTTTGTTTGTATGTTTGCATTGAATAGGCTCCGAAACTACTGAACCGATTTGAAAAATTCTTTCACTGTTGCGAAGCTACACTATCCCCGGGTGACAAAGGCTATATTTTACCCCCGTATTTCCACGGGAACGGGAACTATGCGGGTGAAACCGCGGGGCGCTGCTAGTTGACTATATTATGAGTCTGAAATCGCCAACCAATCTTAAGGAAGTGAAGCAAATGAAATTCCCAACACGATTATGCTTGGTGAAAGGTGAGCAATGCTCATGCTTTCTCTCAAGTTCTTCTAACTGAACAGACAGCTGTGCTGCTGGGGAGTTTGTTGCGCCACTTCTACTTTCCAGCTAAAGCACTATGAAGTGATGACATGCGTTTTGGAGGACTGTCTTATATAGGTATGTTTTGACGTTCATGAAGTGCTGACTCTCAGCTCAGTTTGAATTTATTGACTTTTGATTTTTTCTGTATAAAAAGAGGCCTTTTCCCTCGGTGGGACACTGAGGCTGGTAGTATTAATATAGAAAACAAACGATCATTGACCACCAAGAGTACTCGCAGCGTGTTGGCAGATCAAAAACCCAAGTTTTTTAAATGACATGCATAAGTGGATACTAATCATGATAACTTTACATGTTCGGTTTATAACACGCAATGAGTTACTTAAAAAATATGGTTCACTAAGCATACGCTAACATGGCATGACAGCAACTGCAATAAAAATAACCAGTATTGTTACTAAAGTCGTTGTAACTCCGTCGACGTCCACACGAACGTCATAAAATCGCGGCGAGATTTTCTGGATTTTCAATTCTCGGTGATAAACTGAGGATTGAGAATCGAACAGCAGTGTAGCGCAAGTGAGTCTCAGCCCGTCGAAAAAACACTGTATTCGATTTTCAACTCTCCGCGGTAAGCAGTGCGTTGAATATCTAGTACGCGGAAAAATCCCGCTGCGATTTTATTACGTCCCGTCTGTGGGAAATTGCGCTTATGAGTAAAGTTTATTTCTTATAAGCTCCTAAGCACGTTCTAACTTATTCCGTGAAGGCATGTACATTATTGTTGTCCAATCCCGGACTTTCTCGTAATATGGCAGACTTTCGTTATTAAGCCCAGTCACGTCTTATGAGAATTACATAATGTCGTTTATAGAGGTTCCTTTACCCTTAACTATTGTAAGTACTTCGTAATCGAGCTTTGTTGGCAGTTGTTACTACATTTGAAAGCTTTATTGAAAGTTGTGAACCTAATTTACACTGTTATAGAAAATACACAATGCCAGTATGAAATGTTCAGTGTTCAGTTGGAGTGTGGACTGCGACATCGCCAGTCGCATATATGTAATTCTTAAAATGTTCCTTCTAGTAAGTACCAGTACAAGGTGGTTTCATCTGAACATATAGCACCTCGTTTGTCGTTACTGCTGACCATGAGGTACTGGGTTTGATTCCCAGGTCAGACAAAACAGCGTTATTGGGTTTTATTATCTGGAATTTCTCAATAACAACCCAGAGTCTGGATTTGTTCCCGGTTGATGGCAATAGGCTTGCACCCTATTACATGGGAGTTAAACGTAACTTGCAAAATGTAGGTACACCTTTGCCCAAGCATTCACTATCATATGATGCCTAAAAGAGGTTCATGAGATTGATTTCACAAACAGGAAAAAAGCATGATCAATCTTCAAAACAAGAAATTCGCGCGTATTTCCATTTCCATTGAAGATTAGCACTGGCGACATAACTCACAGGGCTGTCACAAAATGGTTCCCAAATTACCTTAGGAACAAATCAAATTCCAACCTCGTTCATGTCAAAAACCTCACGTGGGCAGCTCTTAGATACTCGCAAACCATCCATAAGTAGTCCCGTTACTAGGCAAATCATACAGGATTGTCCTTAATAGCACGTAGGCAGGAATTATGGCTGAAATCACGACCGGTAGCTGTAAACTAGCGTTTTCGCTAAACTAAGCCAATCTGGGGTCACGGTCATTGATACAATGGCAGGAATTTGTTGAGAATTTTGTCGGTGCCAACCTTGACATGAGTTCACTGAGTGACATTCTGGTACGCAGTCTAAATAGCTGTCGAGTTTTAGTACTGGTTGGCTTTACTTGGTCAAATGATGGGCTGTTTAAGGCTGGTTTGACTTATTCGGATGTAGTGGGTTTTCTCTATGGTACTTTTGAGCAGGTGTTTTTCTTTTCAATTGCCATCTCGCGGTCTTAGACATTTGCACACAGTCAAATAAAAAACAAATTAAATTAAGCAAAAAAAAATAAAATTGTTTCATTAAATCCATTTTATTTCAAAACTTTTAATGACACTGTGACATGAACATTAAAGGCAACAAAGAGACTGTTATAGTATGGTTTTTGGAAATTCGTAAAAATTATCTAAGTTCCCACAAACATTACAATACAGCTGACCGAACTGACCTTTGCCCGTCGAATGATGAAAAAAATTGTTTCGTTCGCTTTTGATATCGATTCCCATCAAATGGGTAAAGTTTTGCTAGCTAATTTAATTTGATCCTTTATTAAGTCTGTAAAGTAGTACAATATCGGTCCCGAGGTTTCTCTTGGGTGAGTATTTCTGAATCATTGGAATCCATCTCCCTAGAGAAAAACCAAGCCGAATCTGGGACAGCATTTTTACATAATTGATTGAATCAATCAGTTCCAGTTGGCTTTCTTTGCCATGAGAAGCAAGGCTTCCGCATAGAAATGTCAAAGCTTTACAAATTTTTGCAAGCTCAATTACAAATTCCACTGTTTTGTCAACAATATTATGAACACCGTCTTGACGTTGATCTACAACGTGTTGTTTTGCATCCTCGTCAAATTCAAGGAGGTAACTATGCTAATGATTCTCGACACGAATCAATAATAAAATAACTAGCTTTATTTTCCATATTTTCGGAAAGCGGCGTTTGGCATTTTTTTTTTTCGGACACGCATGTTAAAACGCGGCCCGTGTGATACCGCACTGTAACACATAGCGATATAGTCGTGCGACACTGCCTACCGCAAACGGAACGGAGCGATTATGTTCTTTGAAAGAGGTGTTTTCTGAAATACTGTTAAACTTAAATAACTTAAAAAACAAGTGTGTATTCATAGTGAGCAAGTATCGTAATTTTATTTGATTATTTATGTCTTTCATAACAGCCTCCTGAAATTTGACGAGGATGCAAAACAACACGTTGTATATGTTGCACATTCAGTCAGTTTTTTTTTTTGTGTGGGAAATCATCAAATAACTTCTCCCGCTTTGGGTGGAGCAGGAGGGCGTGTCAGACTTTTTCTGACTAAAACCCACCCGTGTTCCTTCATTAGCCCTTATGCCAGGGGCTGTGGTATCTCTTTCGAACAAACCCGCACCCCTGGCAGGCGTGTAGTGGTTGCCGCCTGACGCAGGTCCTCACCGGACACGGTTGTTTCGGGAGGTTCCTGTTTCGGATAGGGCGGGAGGAAACGCCCGGGTGTTTCCACTGCGAAGATCGCCCTGAGGACACGGTGGAGCACACGGTGGCGGTCTGCCCGGCTTGGGCGGAGCACCGCCGTGTCCTCGTGGAGGCGATCAGCGGCGGCGATCTCTCGCGTCCGGCCCTGGTCCAGGCCATGGTACGGAGCGAGAGGGCATGGGGAGCCGTCACCTCCTTCAGCGTCCATCCAAAAATGAAATTTTATTTCTGCTTTCCCTAGACCAATATGATGGAGGATCGGCGCATACATATATTAATACGCGACAGCGCGACGCCTTGAGTGTTTATTTTACTCGATCAAAGTCGTACCACTTAGGTGCCTACCTTTCGAAAAATAAATAAAAGGGGAATAATATAAGCTCAAAAGTTAGGATCAGATAAAAGTACAATGGGTATCTAAGTTTATGAGAACTAGCATAAGGAAATATTGTCTTAACAGTTTTTTTATTAAGGGACAGCAAAATAGCAGAAACTGAAGACTTCATTCTCTTCTTCAAAGTCCTAAGTTGTAGGTACTTCTATTTATAACATACATAATTCGTAATGGATATCAAACTAATGCGTATAACCCGATAATTGAAGGCCATCTTGTAAATCTGCATGAAAAGTTATATCATTTTAATAATCCGTGTCCGATCTATGAGAAATACTATTTGAAGATATTATTTAATATTCAAGCCTTGGCGTTTGTGGCAAAGTAGTGTGCAGCCTCACGGCCTCAAGTCTGCTATTACAATAGTGTCAGAATGGTCTATCATTGATTTCATAATTGTTGATTTTGACAAGTTTGGTAATCTACTAATATAATGGCGTCATTATGACTTTCCAGTGGTTAGCCACTGACACTCCATTGAAAGAAATGGCATTTACTGGTAATCTCGTACATAATGACAAATGAATGACTGACTTAGGGGTAATCTGCTAAAAATTTTACAGTTCCTAAAATATTAGGTTAAAAAATAATATGTAATAATATATACGAGTACATATAAATGAAATCTGGCATGAATAAATGTTCAAATTTAGTAGTATTTTTTCGAAAATCATTTCTACTAACGGGTTTTATAATAATGGCAATACGACAATGCCATTATAACACAATTATATTACGAGACCATTGACTGACCACTGATCGACCATTATGAATTTAGCAGATTACGAACTTTTAGCTTATTGAAGATGGGATCGTGTTGGAATGACGAATTTATTAAATAGCAGACTTAGGCCCCAGGTCGATTGATAACGTGGTTCGTAGATGGCTGACCATCTTTACATACCAAGACCCCTCCATGCCTTGGAAAGCATGGTAAGCCGTTGGTCCTGGCTGTCATTCGTGGATCTTTGGAAGTCCTTACGGGTTGTCAGAAGCCTGAAAGTCTGACAACCAGTCTTATCAAGTGGTACGTACGAGTATTAGGTACGCAGTAAATGGGTTGTGGAGGTCAGATAAGCTGTCGCTCTATGTAAAATACTGTACTCAGTTGTATTCGGTTAGATTGGAAGCCGACTCCATCATAATCGGGAAATGGCTAGTATCTTTTGGCACTTGTAGGTAAACATTTGTGAAGCTGTCACACGTTAGTTCTAATTTTGACCATGCGACCAATTAGGTACCTTTGTATACCTAACTCTAATTGTCATTTCTCGTGGAGCAGTAAGAGTAATTTCGGTAATAGTGGCGGCCGGCCCAGTGGTAACGCTCGCTAGCTCAAACCAATTTATTTCATCGCCACTGCTCTTAAACGGTGAAGGAAAGCAGCGTGAGGAAGTTGGCATGTCCTAGAACCAAAAATACGAGAACATGCGACATCTACCAACGCGCACTGGGCCAACGAGGTCAAGTGGTGATATTTTTTTAATGAATCAAATACGATTTAACTATTACAACCATCATTTATCATAGTGATGTTTATCCTTTAACTGCCTACTCTAAATAGTCGTTATAATTATAATTTAACGGTAATGGTAACTCCTTGGAGTGGTATAGCAAAGTTGAAGGTCGCATAGTCTTTGGCCGCTTACATTTACAAATTACTATGCACTGTGTCCATTTCTAGGGTCGATATTTATATGGTAGGAATTTTTGTGTGTGTGTTTCAATATATTCTGAAGGCTCAGCATTACCAGGGGAATTTATCCAATAGGCTCTTTGCAAAGATAATGTCATCCTATTGAAGGCACAAATTACACTTTGACCAATGGACTGCACTTGGAAAGTTGCAGTGTCACCAATAATCTTTTGTACATCTGCCAAACAAGGTGTTTAAGCAATTATCTTTCCTTAGTAAAGTTGTATTAGTAAACTATTCTGAAGAAAATCGTCTCAATCATTACATACGTTTCATGAAACACTTATCTATCTACTGCTGAATACGAAATCAAATAATTTATTTCAAATAGGCATTTTTGAGCTTCAAAATTTAGAAGAAAATAGATTTTCTAGTCGCCCGTTCCAAAAGGTAGTTTCGTAGGGAGAAGAATAGGCAAGCCACGTTCCTCTTATAAAATGTTTTACAATATTTTATACAAAATATGAACTTTAGTAAAACCAATTTGTTTAGTGTAATAGTCATAATAAGACGATCATCACGAATTTCGATTCACAGGTGGTCGTAACCTTACCAACTCCCCTCTTTTTGCGTCGGGAGTTTTAATAAAATAACTATTTCAGTCAATATGGGCAAAGTTTGTTTCACGAAGTACTTATCAGTTTTCCTGTTGCAAAACTTTAAAACAGGCTTCTGCTAACGTTTGGGCAAGCCTAAAGGTTTACCTTAAAAGATAGAATTGTTATTCCCAGCTACCATTCTCGATGCCTTATCAGCTGAAATTGTAATTTAGTAGTCTGCAGATCCGCGATAATCTGAATATTTTAACCAGAAATAAAATCCATGTAGGTAGTGGACATTCGTGGCCATGACTTTTTTGTATGGTTAAAAGTCCTAAGCGTCAAGTCAGAATGCGCAAAAATCTGCCAATCATCATCATTTCAGGTGAAAGATGTCCACTGCTGGACATATCTCCCCCAAGCACCACCACTTCGACTGGTTATGTGGTTCGCGCATCCAGCGGATTTCTGTGGCCGTCACCAGGTCATCGGTCCACCTTTTTGCAGGCCTTCCAAGTTTCCAACGCTTGTCTTCCAGTACACGGACGCTGTCATTGGTTGCGACATCATTCTCTTCTGCGAGCCCTGCCCACTGCCACTTACCTGAGTTAAAAAATCGTCACCATCACCAATCTTTTATTCCAATTCGGTTATACAAGATTTTGCATCGTTCATCCAATACTATCTACTGACTGCCAATGAGGTAGCAATTTGAAGCTAAAACGAAACAAAAGTGGCAGTCAGGACAAATATCGAACTGGCAACTGGCACGAAATTTCCACAAGCCCAACAAATACCGCAAGCTCAAGAAAAAAAAAATCAACAGTACTTTATATTCAAATACAAGCAGTAGAAATACAATAATGTAAGAGAATCTAAGCACGCAGACGATGTCGCGAGTAAAAGTTAGTGGCCAGTGCAAAATAGTTTAGATAGACGGTGGTTACTGTGAACGTGCGAAGCGTTCATGGTCTCGACTCAGCAGCTTTATGGCTATTTTATTCCAATTATTTTACTAAAGTCACGTCTAGATTGTTTATGGATAGATGAAATAATAGAAGCCTTTAATAAATCTTCGAATGAAATTTCCAACAGCCTGTGTAGGTGCCACAAATTCAAGAAGATAGCATCGTCGTCTTTATTTTTAACCGACTTCAAAAAGGTGGAGGTTTTCAATTCGTAAAACCTTTTTTTATGTATCGAAGATGGCTGGACCGATCTGTTTTTTTTTTGTTTGTAATGGTACCTATACTTCCCAGGTGGTCCATGGTCATCAAGTAAGGATCTGATGATGGGATCCCGAAGAAATAGAGATAACTCTTGAAATTTTATTGTAAAAGACCGCTACATAAAATGCAATGTTTTTTTTTTGGGAAAATGTGTCATTAATGACCAAAATTAAACATACCAGTGTAACGATGTCACATTATTTTTTATTATAATTACCCCATAAATAACCCATACGATATAAAGATGGCCCTTTAAGAACATAACGTAAGCAATTTGGTCTTGGTTGTGTCTATGTAAACCCATCATTACAAACTATTTAATGTTATGTAAACAAGCCTTAGCAATTCGCGTTTATTTACGAAACTCAGAAAAAGCTATTAAGGCAATGACAGCTAAATAAATGTGGCGTCAAATTCTTTAACTAAGTTTTAATGCTAATTTGGTTGTAATTAATACGTAATTTAGCGCTTTTTAGCAACATAGCAACGTTCTTCTCCTTAATTTGTAATTAGAAAGAGCCATATATCAGTCACGGTTTGAACCCTTACGAAAGTTTACTGTTAATTCAGGAAATTGAAATAAACTTTGTCTACAATTAGGGTGGTTATATTGTGCATAAAACCGAAAATATCAGCAAATATTTGATAACCCTCTTTAATTTACATTAACTCAAAAACAGAACCGTAACGCAACAAAAATTTCACAAAACGTTTCAAATTCGTGTCGTTGCACTCCAAAATTGTCGTTGAGGTTCAAATTAATTACAATGTTCATCGTTCTGTCACGAGCATGTCAACAAAACGGCTTCAAATGGCTCAAAATTGCGAAGTTACCACGACATGCCCTAGAGGATCACGATAAATTCTTTGTCAATTTATGAGTAAGTGCTCGTGTAGACGAGTTGCTTCGGAAGCAGAGCGCAGCATGGTGACAATTTAAGTAATGGAAGTCGTGAAAATCTGTTTGTAGGTTTGTTTGTTTTTTCATAAAACTTGTAGCGATTTACATAAGAAAAAGTCACAAAGATTTAAAACAAAATCGTGAGTAGGTACAACACTCCCATTAACCATAGTCATATTAACTTGTTCACACGTAGGAAGTACCTACATCGAAATAGTAAATATGTAATAGGTGTCAACGAGTCACGCTCAAATTGTTAGAATGGAATTGAATGCTTAAGCCCATAATTTCAACCAAAGCGTTAATTACATTCATTATTACTACTGCATCGGGCAATTAATTTCAAGGTATCAAATCAAAACATATTGTGTTTGTTTTACGACCGCATGTACCTACTTATAAATTACGACAACGACAATATGTGGTTGTAATGATGTTAGTAAGCTTCCAACATAATTTGAATTAACTGCACTTAATTAGTTGGATAATCTGAGAAAAAAAAATGAATAAGATACTTATCGTCACGCGAGGTATGAAGGGTCATATTATACGAAGGAAGCAAACAATTTTAAAATTTAATTGAAATAATTTAATGGAAGTTTAAGGAAGTAATTGCAAGTCTTACAAATTACTAGCTTTTAGCTACGCCTGTATGGAGGTCGAAATTTGTACCACGGGAAGAAAAAAAAGCATAGGTACTAGGTATGTGCACCTAGCTTCTGACGTTTCATAAGTGCCCATGCAGGTTTATGTGAAATAAAATATTTTGATTTGATTTGGTTAATCTAGGTTACAAAGTATCTGTGTGCCAAATTTCATCCTAATCTGTTCAGCCGTTTTTGCGTCATTGAGTAACAAACATCTAAATTTTCACATTTATCTCGTAATATTAGTAGGCTTTTGTCAGCGGCTTCGCCCGCGTGGAGGTTGAAAATTGTCCCACAGGAACGTACTATCGGGATAAAGCGTATCCTATGTGTTATTCCAGGTTACAAACTATCTGTGTGCCAAATTTCATCAAAATCCGTTCAGCCGATTTTATGTGATTGAGTAACAAACATCCAAACATCTAAACATACAAACTGTCACATTTATAATATTAGGAAGTAGCATTGTGAACATTCACGACTGCAGTAAATAATATCATCTTTCCATATTTGGTCAACTGAAAAATAACACTTTACGAATAAGATGCTTCAACCAGCAAACACAGAAGAATGCTTCACAAAAGACAATACCGAAGCATCCCGTGCACCCCAGCCCTAACACCTCACACTTAAGGCCGTTTACACCTTAGAGAAGAAACCCACATGACAACCGGAGCACTGAGTTCGTGAAATTATCACGCAAACAATGGTAGACTGATATTTGTCATGGGTGTTAAACGAGGCTATGGTTAAATGTGGAGCGTTTCGTCACGGATTGATAATGATATACCTAATGGATGTGTCGTTTTATTGTAAGATCTTCGCAAATCCGGGAGTAAATTGTCTGTTTAGGAGTCCGTATCTGAAAACGAATTCAGCTGGATCCAGTTAGACTGGAAGCGGAACCCAACATAGTTGGGAAAACCTTGGTTCAGCATGTGGAAAAAGCTGAATGTAGTGTGAATGACGTGCTTGCAAACACTAGAGTGCAAAGGTCGTTGATCAACATTGTTTGGACAAGTTTTGTTTCTGTATAAGACATTAGACGTCATAAGAAGGCTGAAAGTCACTCAAAGGCCAATGGAGAGGGCTATGCTTGGAGTTGCCTCACGTGATCGAATCAGAAATGAAAATATCCGTAGGAGAACCAAGATGACCGACATAGCCCGAAGAATTGCAAAAATTAAGTGGCAGACAAGGTAATGGGCAGGGCTCATTGCTCGCAAAACAGATGGTCAATGGGGCCGGAAGGGTCTGGAATGGCAACCGCGTACTGGAAGATGTAGCGTTGGAAAGCCTCGCACAAGATGGGCCGACGATCTGGTGAAGGCCGCAGGAATCCGTTGAATGCGAGAAGCACAGAACCGGCTGGCGTTGCTTGGGGGAAGCTTTTAGCTTTAGCTGAAATGATGATGATGAAGATGATGAGACTTTACCTATACTTGTCACTTGTATATAATAGGTCTTTACCTATGAAATTCCCGTTTTGTATGAAAAAATTTAAACGAATTTTTTTCATGAATTTTTTATTTGTATTAATCGAAGTAATCACCCATGCAATCAATGCATCTTTGCCATCGCAGTGGCAGTTTATTGATGCCCTTCTTAAAGAAATCAGCTAGACGGGAGGCAACAAATTCTTCAAAGGCATTTTGTACTGCCTCTCGGGTATTAAATTTTTTTCCCGCCAAGAAGTTATCCAAATTCTGGAAAAAGTAGTAGTCTGTAGGCGCAAGGTCTGGTGAGTAGGGCGGATGACGGAGAGCTTCCAACCCCAGTTCTTGCAACTTGGAGACCGTCTGCTGTGCAGTATGAGGTCGCGCGTTGTCGTGCAGGAGCAGCGGAGACGAGCGATTGACCAATGCTGGTTGGAGATGCGCCAGCTTCTCCATCATTGTGTTCAGTTCTTCACAGTACACATCTGCAGTAATGCTCACCCCGTTTGGTAAGAAGCTGTGATGAATCACAACGGCGCTAGACCACCAAACAGTGACCATCACTTTTCTAGGGGTAAGTTTTCGTTTAGGGCATTGTTTAGGTGCTGAACCAGGATCCAACCAACTTGCTGAGCGCTTACGGTTATCAAACAGAATCCATTTTTCATCGCAGGTAACAATGCGGTTCAAAATTCCTTCATTTGTGTGTCTGTTGAGCAGTGCAAGGCACGTCTCGACGCGTACTTCGCGCTGGCGATCATTGAGTTCGTGGGGCACCCATTTGTCAAGCTTTTTTACCTTGCCAATTTGACGCAAATGGACCAATATTGTTTTGACGCTAACGTCGAAAGCTGCTGCTAATTCAGCCGTAGATTGTGTATCATCAGCTTCCACAATCGCCTTTAATTCGTCATTGTCGACCAAAGTCTTCGGACGACCGCGAGGTTCATTTTTCAGGTCGAAATTTCCAGAACGGAAGCGAGCAAACCAATAACAGGTGGTGCGTTGGTTTGTAGTGTTAGCTCCGTAAACGTCGTTGATGTTGCGTGCCGCTTGTGCCGCGTTGCTGCCACGACGGTACTCATATTCCATAATTACTCGAATTTTTAACGTATCCATGATGACGAAAAAGATTGAAATGCGATGAAAATGTAACACTAATCAATAAAGAAATGACTACTTTTAGAAAAAAAAATCCATGTTTTTAAAATAAAATTAATTTGAAATTAGAATTCTTAGCCAAACAAAAATTATTTTGATTTGAAATGGCCAGTACTGCAGAACGGCAATTTCATAGGTAAAGACCTAATATAAATGTTGAAAATAAAACAATGATTAAGGATTATGCGTTATGATCAAAGAACACAAGCACTTGTGAACAACCCACACCCCTAGCAGGCATCGGTCCTTGCGGGCCCCATCATTTTGTGCTGACATCTCTTTGAGGCGCGCGTGGAACACAACGCGCCGGCGACTTGGGCTTGGTCCTTACCGGACAGCGAGCTACCCATTACTTACGATGGCCGGGAATCAGCCTGGGATTCTCTACGTCCAAGGCGTCTCGTGAGGCGACTAAGGCCGTGAGGGCGCAAATACTGCCTCTCCCTTACGTGCGCCGCCTCCCTCTTCGCGAGCATCACTGCTTCGCAGGAGGTGACGGCTACCCATGCACTCTCGCTCCGTACCATGGCCTGGACCAGGGCCAGACGCGAAAGATCGCCACCGCGCCTCCACGAGGACACGGCGGTGCTCCGCCCAAGCCGGGCAGACCTCCACTGTATGCTCTACCGTGTCTTCAGGGCGATCTTCGTATTGGAAACACCCGGGCGTTTCCTCTCGCCTTATGCAAAACAGGAACCACCCGAAACAGCCATATCCGGTGAGGACCTGCATCAGGCGGAAGGTGAGGATGCCATGCCGCCTCTCAATCCACTCCTCAAAGAGGGGACTTACCGCCGCAATCGTGGCGTGCCCAGCACTGGGTTACGACAATCGCACTCTCCATGTCGCCATGAGATCCCGCCGGTGCTAAATTTTTAGAGTTAAAGACATCCTGTTCAAAAGCTTTACTTTCGCTGTTTTCCCCTATGTTCAAACATCGCTTCTTATTGCCGAGGCCAGCTACTTTAAAACAAATTCTTTGTAACATATACTACCTAATATTGATTAGCTCGATGGTCTGTTAGTCGCAAGCGTTTGATTCCCAGGTCGGGTAGTGTTATTGGGTTTTTCTATTTGGAATTCTCAGTAGCAATCTGGAGTCTGGATTAATGCCTAAAGACTCGCTCGCGAATGTGGGTGTAATAAAGGTACACAACTGTCCAACCCTTCGGGGAAACAAGGCGTGATGTTATGTTATACAAGGCGTGATGTTATGTTATCTATCTAAATAAATAAAAAGACAAGTCCTGACTGACTGACTGATTGACTGACTCATCAACGCCCAGCCGAAACCCTAGGGCCTAGGAAGCTGAAATTTTGCACAGAGGTTCCCTTTATAATGTAGACAAGGAATAAGGAAGGATTTTTCGAAATTCAACCCCTAAAGGAGTTAAATAGGGGATGAAAGTTCCGCGCGGGCGAAGCCGCTGGCAAAAGCTAGTATTCTATAAAAAAATACCTGAGGGATTGCAATCTCAAATTCTCAACGACTGCATTTTCGAACTTTGAACGTGGCTTTGGAACCCTAAGTCACGAAGTCACGGCCATTGATCGAAAGTTAGAGAGTTTAGATATCTAATTACTAAACTAAAACGATTTCAAACAAATTGACAATTTATCGGTTGATTGCTAAACATTGAGTAAGGTTAGCACCTTACATAAATTGGGTTATATTATAATTCGAATCTATGTCTTATGTAAAAATGTTACGCATTGTTTGTCACGAATATTTTAGTGGGTGTGACTGAAATTCTTTGTGCCATGGTAATTTGTAATCGTTGTAGGTCTGCCTGTTCATTTTAGAGATGACAAAATACTGTTATAAAAGGCAAGTAATTGTCTGGTGCTGTAAGAGTAAATTGTCGAGCTAAGTCTATTTCGAATTTTATAGTTCCCAGGCCTCTAACTGAGTCACAATATTATTATTTAAATTAGTCTTACCGTATTAATTATTTTGATTGAAATTTTTATGTTGTGTATTTCTTTTAATATAAAAAAAAAAAATACTGAGCTATCATGTTACACTTAGGTATATCGTAAATGGAATTGTGAAACGCAATGAGTTCTTTTATTTTCCCAATAAAAAGTCATAAACATTCTTAAGAGTCAATTTATATTTTTGGACATAACATATTGCGAATTCGACCCATCTGACCTCAAGGTCATGTTTGTTTACGTACCGTAATGTCAGGGTTACACCTTTGTTATCCTGGTTTCTATAGCTAGATAATTTACTGAGGTGTTTTCAATAGTTACTTACCTATTCTAAGGCTTTATTTTGTATATTTTAAAATTAAACACGTAAGGAGAATCTTTACACCTTGGATTGACCTTGTTTGTGTCATGTCGATGGAAAAGGCATAACAGAATTTTAATACACAGTTCTTTTTTATACCTGATCGTGGTTTAGGGAAGGTCACAAACAACGGTTACAAAAAAGAAGAGCTTGTTGAGCGTTAAATATTTTTTGAATAACAATTGACAATATTGACGTTTTTATAAAAGACTAGCTTTTGCCAGCGGCTTCGCCCGCGCGGAACTTTAATCCCCTATTTAACTCCCTTAGGGGTTGTATTTCGAAAAATCCTTCCTTATTCCTTGTCTGCATTATAAAGAGAACCTCTGTGCAAAATTTCAGCTTTCTAGGTCCAAGGGTTTGGGCTGGGCGTTGATGAGTCAGTCAATCAGTCAGTCAGTCAGGACTTTTCTTTTTATTTATATAGATATCATCATCATTTGCTTAGCCTTTTCCCAACTGTTAGAGTCTCCAGGGCTTCCAGTTTAACCAGATGCAGCTCACTGATCATTTATAAAACTTATCATCATCATCATAATTTCAGCCGAAAGACGTCCAATGCTGGACATAGGCCTCCCCCAGGCTCCTCCATTTCGACTGGTCTTGTGCTTTCCACATCCAGCTGATTCCCGCGGCCTTCACAACGTCATCGGTCCACGTTGTGGGAGGCCTTCCCACTCTACGTCTTCCGGTACGCGGTCGCCACTCCAGAACCTTTCGGCCCCATCGGCCATCTGTTTTGCGAGCAATGTGCCCTGCCCACTGCCACTTAAGTTTGGCAATTCTTCGGGCTAAGTCGGTCGCCTTGGTTCTCCTGCGGATCTCTTTATTTCTCATTCGATCGCGTAGGGAAACTCTGAGCATAGCCCTCTCCATTTCACTTTGGGTGACTTTAAGCCTTCTGATAAGGCCCATCAAAGTTATACTTACCTGAAACCTAGGTATTGGTCCGCCGCAGGATACGGAGACGCCCTGGGCGTCGGGAATCCCAGGCCGATTTCCGGCCACCGTAGGCATGGGCTTGCGGACGGCGAGTAATGGGTAGCTCGCTGTCCGGTAAGGACCAAGCCCAAGTCGACGGCGCGTTGCGTTCCACGCGCGCCTCAAAGAGATGTCAGCACAAAAAATGATGGGGCCCGCAAGGGCCGATGCCTGCCAGGGGTGCGGGTTTGTTCGAAAGAGACACCACAGCCCCTGGCTTAAGGGCTACTGAAGGAACACGGGTGGGTTTTAGTCAGTAAAAGTCTGACACGCCCTCCTGCTCCACCCAGAGCGGGAGAAGTTATTTGATGATTTCCCACCCAAAAAAAAAAAAAAAAAAAAAAAAAAAAAAAAAAAAAAAAAAAAAAAAAAAAAAAAAAAACCTAGGTATTGGTGATGTTCCTCAATTAGGTAATTGCGTTACTCACTAACAGTAGAACTGGCTTTCATTTTGACAGTTTTTTCCCCAACTATGTTAAGGTCGGCTTCCAGTCTAACTGGATGCATCTGAATACTAGTATTTTACATGGAGTGACTGCCTATCTAGCCTCCACACCCAGTTAATGGGCAACACGATACCCCGTTGGTTGTCAGACATTCGGGCTACACAGACGACCCGTAACGACTGTCAAAGATCCACGAATGATAGCCGGGACCAACAGGTAAACGTACTTTCTGAGGCAAGGAGGGGTCATGGTAAGTGAAGATGGTCACCCTTCCACGGACCACCTGAACCTGATCGATCAACCCGGGCGCCTGTTTTTACTTAGCCACAAGCCCCTCATAAACATGAAGGTACAGCCAGGTTACATTTAACAGGTAGGTACGTTAGGTACCTACTCAGTTTTTGTTCGTACCAACCAACAGTGAAGGAAATCGTAACAAGGAAATCCATATACCATTCCATTCTATAACCCGTTTAAAGTAAATTGTGACTGACAGGTTTCTATGTGGAAATAACATGTATTTGACAGTTTACCTACCTTTTATCGCTTATGGTACTCGGGTAGATAAAACTTTCGTAATACTTATGGCAAGTCCGGTCGCAACGATCTTGAATGAAGGACGAAGTTGTGAGAAAAAGGAATCGCTTAGACACTCAAGTGCATAGGGTATGAATAAGATATAAGGAACGCGTGTGCTGCCAGAAGGAGAACTAAGGGTTAAACGATTCATTGGTCATTCTGTATAAACCAACTGCAGGATCGATAATATTAAGAGATATTATTTAAATAGGCAGAATATGCAATATCGCGGGTAGGCTTTAAATTTAAAAATCATGAAATTCGTTTCGAAAATTTAGTTTATGGGGTCATCCATTTTTATATTTTTACATGTTTACACTAATTGCAAAAACTATAAAATGATTTCATGTAGGCGCGGAGATTTCAGGAGCTAGTTAGCTGTAATTTGACCTTAACGTATACTCTAGCAGCATCTTGTGCAAGTTGACCCCTCAGAATACAGCTAGTCTTGCACAAGTCACACGAGTTCACACGAGATTCTTACGCTGAGACCAAAATTTGTCGCTCCAGATGGCACCAGCGCTAATTGCGCACGCTTCACGCTCAATGTCAACGCACGCCTGCAAACCTGTGACTAATCGTCAAACGGCGCGGGCGCAGGGGCCGACGCGGGCGGTGATTGTAACGCAAAACGGTGATAGTGGGTAGGTTAATTGTGGACCATGGTGTGAAATTAGAAGGTGCTGAATGTAACCTAAAAGTAGGAGTTGGTAACAGAGAGTCATGATTTCGACAGAAATACAAAACGTAACATTCCGATGAAACCTGATGGTCGGTTTATCAGGGTCAACTTTTTTCCTCAGCGTGAAATGGGTCTAACTTTTCGTTACTACAGAATTACTATCAACTTAGACTATAGACTAAAACTACATATAAAAAACTGGGAACAAGATCCCTAAGGAAAATCCATTGTATCTAACAAGAATTTAAATTTAGTTATCTACAGATTGTCACACTAAAGCAACTAATTTTATTAATCACGATACAGCATCTTTGGAACAAGAAAATCACTTGATAAACACCAAACGCATAGTAAAAGCTATCTAAGAACTCCAGCAATGAAACTGCGATGCTCATAAGCGATAGCAATCCATAGATTGTGCATCAACATTCGATGAACATGATACTTACATTATACCAGACCTCTAAACCTTGAAGGGAAAGTAATTATCGACCATCTAGCTCACGCCCTAGGTTTCGCTCACGATCAAAGTGTTCTTAAACTTGGTATCCTGAAAATCTAAGCTATTCATAGGATACATAATGTACTTTTTGCTAAGTCGCGTTTCAACTCGATTGTTATTTTTTACCAAAGCTCTCACTGGAAAACTAAGTTAATTTTCGAGATTCAATATAACCAAAGATTCGAAGGCATGTGCCATCTACCAACCCGCATTGGGCCCGCGTGGTGGATTATGGCCCACTCCCACAGAGAGGACGCCTGTGTCTCAGCAGTGGGTACATTGAAGGGTGATTATGTTTATGTTAAATGTAACCTTCTTCTTTGGGTCACTAAAACATTCGGCTGAAATCTCTTCAATACTTGAGACGTCAAATAAGAACAAGTATTAGGACACACACTTTCTTCCAAGATCTAACAGCACAGAAATAGCAAAATGAGAAAATACACTTACGCCACTTTCGTCGATACGCAACGCTTGGTAACACTGATGAGATGCCGCGATAATGTTCATTTACTTCCCTCTGCATGTCATGCGTTGATTGTAGAAAGTCGGTACATACCTACTCATCTAATAGTGATATCATTTCATTTGCAGCTGATGTTATCGTTATTAATGGGTTAATTTATATGGTAATTAGGTATTGTTAGGTTTATGTAAGTGACGCACTTATCTGCTATGGGATGCGTCTTACTCTACACCAAATCTCTCTAGGTACTTATAAAAGATTTTTGAAGAGCTGTGTGTTTCACAGCGCATAACAGAAGCATCTATCGATATCCATGATTTTTTTTGTCTTTTTAATCACAAACTTAAAAGTCATAGGAACCTCCTACTCCATCAAAAATCTTATGACGAAATAAATCAAGGAAGCCATAGCGTAGTTTTAAGGCCAGATGAGTTTACAGAAATTATGATCAAAGTCGGTTCGAACTTTCTTAAAAGATCCTTAAAAGTAATGCTATAAAATTAGCAGGTAAAAACATCATTTGATGATCACCTTATGTAACTACTTGACTTTGCCAGCTTTGCCCACGTGGAGGTCGGAAATGATCCCACGGGAATGTACTACGGGATTAAAAGTATCCTGTGTGCAGCCAGGTTATTAACTACCTGTGTGATGAACTTCATTGAAATCTATTGGGCCGTTTTCGTGTGATCGAGTATCAAACATCCAAACTTTCACATTTATAATATCGTAGGATCACAACCAAAACCAGATAATTATTGTAATGATTTCATATGGGCAAATGACCTGCAATTATTTGCCTACACAAAATAGTCATCATTAAACTGATTTTGGACAGATTCGACCGGAACGGATTGACTCAGCGTCAGAAATGGATAGAGGCAGATTTTTAATGCTCGGTTATGGGTTATATTGGTGGGAGGCTCTTGTTCAATTTGTGTGTTTGTGGGAATTATATCCATAGAGTTATTGTCTTTTCCATAGGAATCGGAACCTGTGTACCGAAATTCAGACATTCACTTTCCTTTAATACACGCTTAGAATTCCATCTCCTGTTACATTTGTCATTGAAATGAAAACTCTACTATCCTTACTAATGTTAACTTATTTCTTTACTATAATATTATAAACGCTAAAGTTTGGATGTATGGTTGTTTGTTACTCTTTCACGCAAAAACTACTGAATGGATTTGGAGGAAATTCGGCACACAGATAGATTATAACCTAGATTAATACATATTACACTTTTATCCCGGTAATACGTTCCTGTGGGATAATTTTCAACCTCTACTCGAACGAACCCGCTGGCAGAAGCACTAGCTTCTTTTTTAGAAAATAGACGTCGGTGGCCACCTACGTCAAATTTTTATAACGAGTATATGTATGACAGCCAAGCATGAAAATTAACCCCCCAATCGCTACAAAGTCTGGCATACTCATCTTCCGAAACATCCAGCGTTACCAAAGTAACCAAAATTGACATCAACACTATTTAACCCTTTAAAAAACCGTGAAGTAACCGACGATTACATAAAAACGACGCGTGTTTGCAATAAAGATCTGCTTCTATTTAAGTAAGAGAAATTTCTTTTTTTTTCGCGAAACCAACACGGTTGACCGACTCGGAAGCTATTATCAAGTTTTTATGATTGAGCTACTGAACCAGTGAGTAACTGTTGCACAACATTATTTGCTGTGTTTATTGCTTTTCAAGTTATTTATAGTTCTAAGTAGTGTCTTGTTGTGGTTCGCAGTTTTGAGGAACCGGCTTTTGAGCACCGATTTGCAAGGTCCAAAAGGCGAGAAGATTTTTCTTGTTTATCGAAATGTTTATCACGATCAATAAATTGCCCTCCTCAAGTCATCAGCCTAATTACCAGTATAGTTAAGTAGTTTCTTGTTGTTGTGGCTCGCAATTTTAAGAACCCGGCTTTTGAACACCAAGTTACAGCGTTCACATGTAGGGAAGATTATTAAACGGTTTGTTTTAGTTTAGTGACGTGTTTATCATGATTGCCTAGAAAAAGGCAATTTATTTATACACTAGCTTTTGCCAGCGGTTTCGCCAGCGCTGAAGTTTCATCCACTATTTAACGCCCTTAGGGGTTGAATTTCGAAAAATCCTTCCTTGTTCCTTGTCTACATTATAAAGGGAACCTCTGTGTAAAATTTCAGCTTTCTAGGTCCAATGGTTTGGGCTGGGCGTTGATGAGTCAGTTAGTCAGTCAGGACTTCTGTTTTTATTTATATAGATTGCCTTCCTCAAGTCATCAGCCAAATTAACGCTCCAGTCGCCAAAAACCATCCAAAAAAGAACTGCTCATCCATGCAACGAAGTCGAAAAACTTTTCAAAATCGGAAAACTCTTGGTTCCTAAACATACTGTACACTAAATACATAAACTCACGTCTTCTACCCACGGGGGTAGGAAAATTCAGAAATCAACCTGCAGGCTGCAATGACATTTTTGGCTCTTTCTTTGATGAAATAGGTAGTCACCAAAATAGATAATGTAACCAGAGTCGTCATCATCATCATCATCAGCCTATAATATTCCCACTGCTGGGATACAGGCCTCCTCTCTGTGAGAGGGATTGGGCCGTAATCCACCACTCGGGCCCAGTGCGGGTTGGTAGATGTCACATGTCTTCCGAATTTTTTGTTCTAGAACATGCCGGTTTCCTCACGATGTTTTCCTTCACCGCAGCCTTTTAGAGCAGTGGTAATGAAATAATTTACACAAAGTAAAGGGCCTGGCTGTGTTCGAACTCACGACCTACAACTCGTAAGTCGCGGCCGTTACCACTTGGCTACCACTGCTCTCAGTACGTACAGTCGTCGGATATAGTTGAATTTTTGTAAGAAACTGTTTGTTTTCTACAACTCAAATTAAATTTGATTCTCTCTCTCTCTCTCTCTTGGTAACAGTACATTTCCAAGCAAAAACAAATCATTTATCCATCCATCCCTTTCTCCAAGACATTGAAGCATAAAACATTAATTTACATAACCACTTACGTATAGGGCGAGCAAGTTGCGAGCTGTCGGACACCAGATATCTACCTAGGTTCAACGTCCTGATGCACTAGCACCCACACAATGCCATTGCCTTTATTATAAAGGAAATTATGTTCCTTGTTGCACGTGAATGTAGTTTGAAAGAGCTTGTAAGGATATTTTGAAAGGAGTGTGGGTGAAAAGAGAGTGATGCGCCATTTTGATTTTATTAGTATATTTTTTATACTTATCCGTGTGGTGCCGGACGTAAAAGAATAGCACCATCCCATTTCTCGCCGTGGGTGTCGTAGAAGGCGATTAAGGGACTTACCAGAGAATGGGCAGCAGCGTTCGCTATGCATTTTCCCTCATACTGCGATCGCCAACCCGTCTGCCACGCATGGCGATTGTAGCTTTTAGGGGAGGCCTATGTCCAGCAGTGGACGTCTTTCGGCTAAAATGATGATTATTTATAATAAGTTCAGGTGGTTCAGTGATGGCCCAGTGGAAACGGCCGCGACTTACGAGTTGAGTGTGGGTCGTCGGTTCGAATCCAAACAGATGCTTTACTTTTCGTACCTACTCGTATATTATTTCATGACCACTGCTCTCGGTGAAGGAAAACATCGTGAGGAAAGCGGCATTTCGCAGAATCAAAAATTCGAAGACATGTGACATGTACCAACACGCACTGGGCTCGTGTGGTGGATTACGGTCCACTCCTCATAGAGAAGAGGCCTGTGTCCCAGCAGTAAGAACATCACAGGCAGATTATGCGAGTGTAATGGATATGTGTGTTTGTGAGACAGGTTGTTGCCACGATCAGGCCCGTAAATTGTTCTGGATCTACTAGACCATCATCTTCATCAGCATCATTTCAGCCGAAAGACGTCACTGCTGGACATAGGCCTCCCTCAGTTTCCTCCACTTCGACCGGTCTTGTGCTTCCCACATCCAGCGGATTCCCGCGGCCTTCACAAGGTCATCGGTCCACCATGTGGGTGGCCTTCCCAATCTACGTCTTCCAATACGCGGTCGTCACTCCACAACCTTTCGGCCCCATCGGCCGGTTCTGCGGGCAATGTGTCCTGCACACTGCCAATTAATTTTGGCAATTCTTCGGGCTATGTCGGTTACCAGACCATCTGGCCCTCACAATGAAGAAGAGCGTCGCATTAAAAAACACGTTGTGTATGCATTTAATATTTTTCTGTTTCCAATGTCTATTTTAGTTCATTATTCCTTGTATTTTAAACTTTTGTAGAAATTATTTGCATGCTTGCAAAAGTTAATTCGACTGACACGGTTTTCATTGCACCCCAAGCTACCACGCGAAGTTAGCGTCTTACAACTATGTCGCCACTGATCGTTGTTGAGTTCCATTCAAAATGTAGATAAGCAAATACAATACCACCCAAAACTGGATCATGCTAGGTCAAGTTCACCGATTACTTGTCAAGCTATTGTTTTACGACACTAAAGTTTCGCAATCTCGCTTGAAGCCAGGTCAGTAGATTCTCTACATAGAACAGTGTGTGAGGCAAGAACATCGAGATTGTTTAAGGGCAAAATAGTATAGGTCGTGAGCTTGTGTGGCGAATAATTTAATAATTATATGGTGTGAACGGCGAAGGAAAATATTGTGAGGGAACCGGCATGTCCTAAAAAAACGACGGGTTGCACTCCGGAAGTGCCGGCAGAAGTGAAAACTTGAATATTAACGTTGTGTATTTTTGATATTTTGGAATGGTTAGGGAATAATTTTGCATGAATTGCTTTAATTATCAATATAAAAGTACTATCATTTATGTGGTAGAATACAATATTTATTTATTGCGCTATCGTACACAAACATGACAATTTATATTTCATTAAAAGTTTTTTACCCAAGTACCTTTATGCTTTACTCTTCACCTATGGTTCCAGGAAAGATTCACCAAGGTTAACAAAAACCACCCCATCAATTCTCAATTCTCAATTCTCAATTCTCAATTCTTTATTGCGTACCATAATGTATAAAGTTGGAAGGGAAATAAAATTAGTCACAATTATGGACCCTGTCGGGCACAGCATAGATCAAGTAGGAGAGAGGAGGAAGAACACTGCGTGTTTAATGAGATAATTAGTTGTCAGCAATTTATAGTGATTTATTATAGCAGATTTTAATTGAAGAATTATGATTATTATTTTATAAATTATACACATTTATTTGTTATTTTATTTACTTATTATTATTATTTATTACGTAATTAATATTAATAATTATCTGTAATTTAAGTTGTTTATTGAATGTGTCATCATTATTTAAAAGGTATTTTTCGTCTTATGAGTAAGTGGAGTATTTATAATGCTGATTATTTATACTTTTGTAGATACAAATAGATAGGAATGTACTTATAACTTATCATTTAGGAATTCGCTTATACTATAGTAGCATTTGCTTAAAAGGAAAAGCTTCAATTTATTGATGAAGATGTTATATTTATCTAAGTTCTTTATTATTTCCGGTAACTTATTATAAATTTTTATGGACATGACAAAGGTACTATTGGAGTGCATTTTTAGTCGCGATGTTGGTAAGTTTATCCCATCCCTTCCATCCATCCCTCCTATCCCATGTCCATCCCTTTTTCATGTCTCACAGTTCAGTGTCCGTGCTCAGCAGAGCATTGTCTGCATCACAGCGGAATGCTGAGCGTCGCGTTTTCTTGCTCATCCTCGCAGATTGCCGACACGCGCTGCGGGACAACGGAATACTTGCAACTACGTGCGCACACGCAACCTTGCCATAGAGCAACTAGATGCAGAATGTAAACTTACGTCAATACTGTAACAAGCTGGTTGCAATGCTAGGAACTTGAAGTTGAAAAGAGGAAGGTACTTATTTTAGTATTGTATTTATTGCTGCTGCTACACGATCCTTTGATGATTGAATGACGTTGTCAGGGTGGTGCTGTTGGTCGTCATTTATGCAATTGTTTTGTAAATTGTATTGAAATAAACCAGCTGACAGCGTTAAATCCAATTTTGTAGAGAAATTTGTTTTCGGAATCCAAGACATATTTTCAGATATTACCTATTCAAATTGCAATATTTCTTCGTCTTTTTTTTCTTGAATAACGAACTGTTCGGGTTCGATACTAGTCCAATTATTTCAAAACAAACTTAATAATAAAACCAAGGAACTGAGTCACTATAGTTTGATTTATTGTTACATCTTCATTTTTTTTATTCTGTAAGCCTTCTGTACGTGTTATTCTGCGATGATTGTTACATTTTATTGGGGAAATGGATTTGTGGTGGTTAATTATAGGGATAAATTGCGACATTTTTCCGGTAAACAAGAAAGTGCGAAAGTGGTTGAGAATCAGTGGAGTATAAATAGAATTGAATAGCAGAATTTGATGCAAGAACGGAGATTGATTATTAATATATTGGCTACGTGGATTGTTTTTTAGTGTTAATATAACATCAGTTTACAGAATAGTGGATGGGCAATATTCATATACCTACTATCATAGGTATGACTTTGTACGAAAGCAACTTTCGTCTGCGCCTTTCTAGGACTGGGGTCGTGAGTTCGGGACCGATAAGGAGTTTCAATACCATGCCAAACGAGGTTTTTAATTTCAATCTCTATTAAGTAATAAGTTCATTTGGTCTTAAGGAATGTTATTTACGTCTTTTAGGCGGTTAAGGAATACGTCGTGGGGAAACTGTCGCCAAAACGCAATGAATATTTTCTCTCTTTAGGAGATTTCTTCGTCTTGCATAACAGTCGAAAGAGATATTCTTTTTATAATTATTCATTAGCAATAAATAATCAACAACAATAGATACTGTTCTATGACCAATCTGGAATCAAATTATGCTTCTTTTCAGTTCAGCATACGCATTACAATACAATTAAAACAGTTTGAACTTTTCAAATCAAATTCGAAATGGTGGCGACCTACAGATATTGAGACACACAGACACACCCTATTATGCATAACAATGAAAATAAGTAATAGTTCAATAATACTGGTACAAACATATTGGTGTCGTAATTGAGATCAGGTCGTGACTGGCACATAATATGTATATTATTAATACGGTATGTGATCAAGGATCTATGAAGGTTTGATATAGTGTCTTCTTTGTGCTGTACTGATGGCTGACCTTGTGGTTAATGAATTAGCTCAACACTACCCTGGAAAGCTAAAAAAACAGACGCCAGAAAGTATGGCCCTCTTCGGGTGCTTGCAAACAGCCAAATCATGTATGGGTTACCCCAAACACGAAATTTGTGGTTTCAGCCGAGGTGACGGCCGTATTACTTATGGATATAAGATTCGTTTGGGTCTCGACTTTAGAATGAATGATACTCGTAACACAATCTGACAGCTGTCCCTACTCGCGATTTATTGTTACCCGTCCGAAAAAGTTGATTAATCAGGTGTAGCGTTTACTCCCGAGGTTTCGAACTACATTCGGACGTGCCCATATCTTCATTGATGGAGTTAGAGGGCAGTCAGCCCCGACTCCTGGTAGGTACAGGGGGTACCGGGAGTCGGGACCGAAAACCCGCTTCTTTACACAAGTACCCTTCACAGGGAGCTTGTTATTGCGCTTCTCATACGAAGTTTGAATAGTTTAGCTTGCGCATTTGTGAGTTGTCTGAAACCTGTTAAATGTCATCTTTTTCGATGCGCATTGTGTCTTTTCCCGTGAATGTCATACATAAACTAATTGTAATCACGCTCGCTATTAGGTACTTAGCTTTCGATTTTTCAATTAGGCGCTGCATTTTTAGCTGTTCTCTTATATTTTCATAGGTAGCTCGTTTCCACAACAACAGAAGAAGCAAATATAGTCTTGATTTTATGTACGAGTAGATGGATCTATTTATTTTATTTTTCGTATCTTTCGAGTTAATTTTATCTTTTTTAATGCACGTGTTATATAAACTTATTTCTCTTTCTTTCTTTCAAATGTTTAGTGACCTACATTGCGTATCTAATGTTCTAACTCCTATCAACGTTAACATCTAGATTCTGCAATTCCTATAACGCCTTCGTATTCACGCTACAGCAAAAGATATAAGGAAATATGGCTACGCTTGCGAAACTCAGTGTATTGTTTATAAATTTTATTACTTTTTACATAACTTCAAAGGAGGGAAACACAATCAATTTATAATTTATCTTCATGTACATAATTTCACAAACGCCAGTTTACAATCAAAATTGCTTTCATTTAGCAATCGTGCTTTAAATAATTATACAGGGTTATTGGAAAAACACCAACAACCTCTTAAGAGGTCATTGCACTCATCATTATGAACAACTTTTACTATGGGACAAAACCTGAATTGTTAAAAAAAATCAGCTGTTCCTTACATTTATGTTCGTATAACTCATCAAAATGCAGGGAACAGCTGATTTATTTTTTCGCTATTTCAGGTTTGGTCCCATAGTGAAAGTTGTTCATAATGATGAGTAAAATGACCTCTTAAGAGGTTGTTGGTGTTTTTCCAATAACCCTGTATATATGACACACCTAAAATAAAATTATAGAAATTTTACTCTAGATGTGCACAATTTATCAAAATCAAAAGTCATTTATTCAAACTAGGCTGCGAGTCAGCACTTTTTGAACGTCAAAATTACAAAAGACAGTCCCCCAAAAACGCCCACCCATCACCACTTCCTAATAGTGCTTTTGCTGGGAAGAAGAAGTGGCGCAAGAAATTCCCCAGCTGCACTGCTGTCTGTTAAGTTGGAAGAACTTGATTCTATACAGTAATATGTAAGTAAGTAACATTCAACAATAGATTAAAAAATTAATACAAATTAAAAAAAAATGGTTTATACAGGATAAGTTTTTATCCAGTGCGCAAATTTTAACCATGAATTCAGCATATCATTCTAGAGCCGTTCATACAAAAAAAAAAATCAGCTGTTCCATACATTTTGACCGCGTAGGTATTACACTTTTCTATGAAACAGCTGTTTTTTTTTGTATAACCGGCGAAAAATTTCTGCGCTAGGGGTTCTAGAATGATATGCTGAATTCATGGTTACAGTTTGCAGTCCTGTACAGTCAAATAAAATAAATAATTATAGAGAGTAACTCATATGACCTGTCAGCAGGTAAGCTAATTCGGGTGAAAGAACACAAACGTTGTCTTGAGTTAATCACAGCGACCAACAGTAGTCGTTGATAAAATAGTATGCCTTAGAACAAAGATTTGATTTTACTTTAGCTTTAAACGCATTAAAATGTAAATCTAGCAAAGAAGAGGGAAGCTTGTTATAAAAGGTGATACCGAGCCCAACGAATGAGTTATGAACTTTATGAAGCCGGTGAAAGGGACCACGTAGTTTGTCCTTATTTCTAGCATTAATATTATGAATATCACTGTTTTTGGCGTATAAGTGTATATTTTACCTAATTATAAGATATTAGCGAAGATGAATTGTCACGATAAGTAAAAATGAATAAAAATTAAGTAAGTAATGAATTAGTAGCAGATAAACTAATCGGTAAGTAGGTAACAGATAAATTGGTTATTAGATACATGGTTCTCACATATTTACAAACATTGTAAAAGAAAATATATGATTTTCCTAAAATTTTAACAGGTATTAAATCAGTGTGTGAGTTAAAGTAATCGCTAAATGTAATCAATGTTATAAAAAAAAAACAACAATTAGGCATTCCATTTAGTTGCCGCCATGTGTTAGTGAAAACGGACATTAGTCGTTGTAGCTGTACAACTCGTTGGAACTTATTTATGGACACATTTGCTACTTTGGATAGACGCGAGACGCTAGGCAGATAGCGTTTAGTAAAGGTTTTTATCCAAACGTGCCTTTACATAAAAACTTCAAGTAAAAACGTAACGTAACCTTTTGTTTAATAGAGCTTGTCAGTGCATAAGTAACCGTTTATTTCGTGATCTTAATTTCACACTCAATTAATTATTAATTAAGGCTGTAAATCAGAGCTACCTACTCGACATTTCCGTTTTATTTCATACATACATACATACTCAGCCTATAACGTTCCACTGCTGGGACACAGGCCTCCTCTCCGTGAGAGGGAGTGGGCCGTAATCTACCACGCAGGCCTAGTGCGGGTTGGTAAATATTGCATGTCTTCGAATTTTTTGGATCTAGGACCTGCCGGTTTCCTCACGATGTTTTCCTTCACCGTTTAAGAGCAATGGTGATTAAATTATTTACACAAAGTAAAATGCGTCTGGGTGAGTTCGAACGCACGACCTACAACTCGTAAGTCGCGGCCGTTACCACTGGGCCACCACTGCTTTGATTTCATGATTTTCAGGAATTTTAGAAAGAAAATCGCACTTTTCTTTTAAAATAGCATTACAACATTGTGAAATGAAAATCTTAATGTAATCGTATATCATTAATCGTAAATACTTGACGTATCTCAAATACAATTTACAATGTAACACTAAAATGTACATTTATAAATATATGTATGTATTTTCATGTAATTCTTCCGTACGTGTGTATGTCACTAATCTCGGCCTAAACGACAAATTTTGATGAAATTGTTTGTGTGTTGAGTAGGTCCTTTGGTCCTGGTAGGTGGGTAGGTACATAAATATATATAAATTAATGATATAATAGAAAGAAAAAAAGGAAGGGGAAAGAGGGCATCAATAAAAACTTTCTCAAAAAAGAGAGGTCTGTTTTTTTTTTTTTGAAAAAGTTTTTAGTTTTAAAGTAAAAGTAAAGTCAAAAAAATATTTGCATAGATTGGAGGTACAGTAAATAAGATGACAGTTAAAATATGGGTGATCCTTGTACACCCTCCTTCACTTTTTAGTTATAGTACCTATCCCACACCATTTCGAAATTTCATTATCCTTCGGGTCAAAACAATGCATATTTATGCGATAGCAGCATTCGTGGTTGATTTGCTGTAATTTTTTGAAGAGTTTCATTGTCTGTCTCCGAAACGCATCATCAGATCCATATGCAATTTGTCGAAATGGAACTATGGGACCATTTCGGAATAAACCCCTATCGAACAAAAAGAGAATTTTGCAAATCCGTCTATATATGACGGAGTTATGCCCGAACATACATGGAAAATGTATATATAAACATGTCGAATTGATAACCTCCTTCTGTTTGAAGTCGGTTAAAAAAGTCGTCCGCATCGCTGTCAGTGGGAAAAAGTGTCGAAAAGGCTGGCAGCATAGCCACGTTGGATGGCAATGTTGATTTTTTATTGGCAATACTGATCTAGAATCTGTATTTGCACTCCAAAGACGCATGAATGTGTCAGGTCGGGGTGCCCTTGCTAGTATGCGTTTTCTACGAAAACTTTCTCACGTTCAATGGTTCTAGACGATTTATGAAGTAAACTGCAAAATGCGGACAATCCAGTATAATCCAAACGACAATCTTAACACACGTTTGCAACATTTATTTGAACATGGCAAAGTAAATAGAATAAAGCAATTATTTAGAAGGTACTAAGCAATTTAAAGTTATTTTAATTGCAACAGTACCATCGGCAATTAAAGTTGAATGGAAATCAGGTCTGTACTTTGTGTTGTAAGGCTTATAACTGAGGTTTCTACATACGGCGATGTAAGATCGAGGAGTGAAATAAGCAATTTGAGCTTCGCATCGCTTAATTTCCCAATTTAGAGCAAATTTTGCCCCGTCCATGATACAAACAAACTGTGGGATGATGATTTTCAACAACTTATAATAGATAGGACTATTGATAAAAAACAAAAGAGATCAGTAATTTATACATAGCTTATTTTAGGGTAGCTACTTCAACGACACGGAGTCAAAGCGTTAACACGTTTGGTCGCAGCTCTAGGAGCAAGGAGGTGCAGATAACAGGAAAAAATAATTTCGGTCCCCAAAAAACTTGGTATTTAATTTATTCGTTACCAAATTAATGCTGGGAACTGGAAGGCTGAAAACAAGCATTTTGTCATGCCTTTCAGCAAGGCTGACTGCCCAGGGTTCATTATACTCACCCACGAAGGATATTTTCATACGCCTAAAGGGTATAGAATATAGGCTATCATTACAAACAGTTGCAGCTACTCGAAAATTGAGTCCTTACGTAAGAGAGAGTAATGTAAGGCTCGTTAACACAAACAATGGTTTGAAATTCGCAATAAACAGATTATTTGATTATTTAACAAAGAAAGGGAGCTGTATTGTCTGTGGAGGTAATTTTCCACTCATCGTTAACGCTTGCTTAACAGGTTATTAATGACCGCATTCAAACCTATAGTTTAATGATCCAGTATTTAACTATTATTTTACATAAATAAGGTGTCCCATCTAGATCTTGGTATTACATCCATAAGTTTACAAATTTTCAAATACTAAAGACCCGCCCATGCTTCGCAACTTTACAACAACTTTATACGACTTGACAGCTATATTATAATATGTTACTTTAATATTTATGTTTTATACTCATAAACCTTCCGGAATAAATTCTACATTGGTCATCGACGAAGTCCTTAGAACCCTTGAAGACGAAACCCATGTAATCAAACTAGATCAGGACCGCGAAATTTCACTCGACCTTATCCTCGTTACCGATGATCAAGAAGGACTAGAGCGCATCTTATACCGCATTAAACCCTTACTAAATAGCGTAGGCCTCCAAATAAATGAAACAAAAATTCTAATTAGGGACCCCATAACATCACAGCAAACGACCAACGTGACCATCAATGGAATAATTATACCAACAGTGTACGAAATAAAATACTTAGGCACATACATAACATCCGTATTAAGCAGAAAAAGCACAATTAGAAAACAATGCCAACAGGCCACGAGAAACGCCAAACTCAAAAATGGACTAGAAATTAGCTAGACTTATATATCGAATGGTTATCGTTATCGTATCTTGTATGATATATGGCTTAAAGTATAGACACCAAGGCTAACAGATCAAGACTTAGAAGATATGAACGAGTTATCATGAGAGACTTGAGTAACCACGCCAGGAATAAACCAAGAATTAAGAAAATGCACCAAATCATCGACGGATTATCTGTAACAAAACGGATCAAGAATCACAGGATGTACTTAGCACATGTCTTCAGACGGGATAAACCACACCTAATGCATGCAGCAATGCAGTACAACGCTAAACAACCTATTTACACATGGAACGACAACCTAAAACAGGACATTATATACTTCGACATGGGAATCAAGTTTTGGAAGGACATGGCTGGAGAAGACAGAAATAAGATCAAAAAAGCGGCTACCGACATCTACTAAAAACCAGAAACCGATAGGAGCAAGAACCCGGAAGACGACCATGAAAACAACTACACAGACAATAGCGAAGCAACGGCACAGAAAAGAGCTAAGAAAACGATTGAACCTACACAAGAAGCTCGACCTGACCGGCGTCATGAAAAGAGCCCTCCTATATAAAAATACCACCCGTCTCTCCACTAGTCCAATAGGATGTATATCCAGTAGGCTTGCAATCCTTTCCTATCCTAAGAGCACGTCTCCCTGACCATTACAGCGCCCCCCGGTCTACTTCTTGATATGCAATGACCTCTGTAACACCATGAAGCACGAGGCTTCACGGGCTAATGCAAACCTTGGGGTTCATTAGATAAATCGAGTCTGGTCAAGCCACGCTGAGATCGGTACATTTCATTCATTCATACATGATGTTGTAAACCGCATCAAAATCCGTTGCGTAGTTTAGAAGAACAACGTGGTCACACAGAAAGAAACGACGACCGTCACAGCGACTTTGATTTCATCATTCTCTTGCACTTATCCCAATGTATTTGTGGTCGGCGCAGCATATCTTTTTCTTGCACACAAGTGTCTATTAGTCGTCATCTCCGTAGTCACACCTTTTCTAACCATATCATCATTCTCACAGTCCATCCATCGTTTTTTGGGTCTCCCCTCCTCTTATAGCTATCGACATTTATACTCGTAACACTTTTTTTATGAGTCAATAAAAAAGTAAAACAATAAACTAAAAACTTTCCTCACGACATTTTCCTCATTCCTACAATGACAAAAGCGACATTGATTTGAAAATTGTTATAATTACTTTAGCTGCTGTAAATTTCTTTTTTTATCATCTTCATGATCCACTGCCCGATTTCACCCACCGTTGAGCATAGGCCTCTCTTTTCATGTGCCAATTCTGATTTTATCATTGGTTGCTGTTATTTTCAACTTATACTCGAGATTTCCCAATTTCGGTGGCTCTCAAAACGGTGAAGGAAAACATCGTTAGGAAACCGCATGTCCTGGAATGAATGAATGAAATGCACCGATTCTAGCGTGGCTAGACCAGACTCGATTAATCGAATGATGAACCCCAAGATTTGCACTAGCCCCTGGAGCCTCATGCTTCATGGTGTTACAGAGGCCATTGCATATCAAGAAGTTGACCGGGGGGCGCGGTAATGGTCAGGTAGACGCGGTAAAGGAAAATATCGCGAGGAAACCCTATGTTCTAGAATCAAAAATTCTAAGATATGGGACATCTACCACCACGCACTGTGCTCGCGTGGTAGGTTACAGGCCAGCCCACTCCCTCTCACAGAAAGGAGGCTTGTGTCCCAGCAGTGGGAATATCATAGGCTGATTACGCTAGTGTGCGAAGTAATGATTACAATAATTACATCATTTATATTTTTCTAATATTTTTCGTGTCTAATTATTTTCACTTTAATTCCCCACTCTTCTAACAGTACAACCACGTCTCAACGTGGTATCACGTTTTTAATTATCGTGTAGTTAATTACACATTACAATTGATATGTTCAAAATGCGGCTAATAAGACCTCGGCTGTAAGGTCAAAGGTACTAAGAATATGATCGTTATGTTATACTTTATTGTTGTGATGCGTTCGTTGTGTATTCTGAATTATGTTCTAGTGAGACAAAGGGGAAGGTCGTGAAATAGTTCTTTGTTGGCGAATTAAATGTCAGTTATGGTCTAGAAATGCATTTCGAAACTGTTTTTGGTTACTGACTTCTATAATATAAACCTTTAAGTCTAAGTTTCTAGCAGCACTACTGCAATGCAGCATTTTTCTGCTTTGTTCAAAAGAAGACATCAAAACGTATTTACCATACCCTATTTCGACGATTCTGTGATCCCAATTTTTTTAGAGGGTTCACCGGGCCGCCTTGCTACTTCTTATTTATTTTGTGCTCTTCCAGATGAAACCTACAATCGTTTCCACTTTTTATTTTTATTTTATTAAGAAGTAGCTTTCGCCTGCGGCTTCGCCCGCGTGGTATGTCGATAAAAAGAAGACTATGTTCAAGTTCCCCAGGGTTAAAAATCCCCGTATTCAAATTTTATCAAAGTCGGTCCAGCCGTTTCGGAGATTAGCTAGAACAAACAGACGGACAAAAAAAATTTAAGATTTGTTTTTTTTTACTATAAGTTGCTTTTACTTTGATGTTAGAAACATCGCTACAATTTTATTATTTGAATGCTTAGACGAGTCAGAAAACTGCATTCTGTGAAAAGGACACTCCAAAAAGCTGTTCGTATTCTAGTCAAAAACCCATTTATTGAACCTTGACATGTTATTCTGACTAATATACATGTACCATTTAAAAGGTAACACACACATTACTGTACTTGACAGTAGCATTTTATATAAACATGTAACATCAATCATTATAACTATCTGCGACCTTCAGCTGGTCACGGTTAATTTTAGGTAGCCGGACAGCTAAATTGTGGTTGGTATGCTGTGTTTCCGCCATCCGTGTGTGGATAAAGGGATAGCAAATGTACACTATACTATTTACTAGTAATATCTATACTTGTATAATATATATTATTATTTATAATATTATAAAACTGAAGAGTTTGTTTGCTTGTTTGGTTGAACGCGCTAATCTCAGGAACAGGTTCGAATTAAATATTCTTTTAGTGTTGGATAACCCATTTATCGAGAAGAGCTATAGGCTATATAACACCACGATAACACCCTTAGGATTAGGAGCTGAGCAAAGAGGAAAACGGTCACGAACACGAAGCACTTGCATGGGCTGGCGATTTAAAGCGACACGGGGTGAGTCTGGGGAGCAAGAAATTTGACGTAGACGAAGTTGCGGGCAGAAACTAGTATTTTTCTATAATAATGGTGAAGAGTTTGTTTGTTAATATGTTTGAACGCGCTTATGTCTGGCACTATCGGTCGGACTCGAAAAAAATGTTTTGTATTTCATAGCCCAGCACCCTAATTGCGTAACTCACGATTCATCATAATCTGTATCGTTTTGAAACGGAAAACGTTACAGTTAAACCATTGCTTCATATGTTCGAAAAATGTGTCCGTTCGACAACATAAATAACGCAATGAATATTGTTTAACTGTGAAGACGAAACCAATTATGATCAATCGTGAGTTACGCAATTAGGGTGCAGTTCTTACGGAAGGTTATAGACTGTTTAAAATCACGCTACAGCTGTTAGGAGCCGTGCAAAAAAGCCAGAACAAACGTCGAGCTAAAACGAAGTAAGTAATGGCGCGAGAGGGCATTGCAATGCGACAAGGTGTGTGGGTCGCGGGCAGAAGCTAGTATAAGCATATTAATTGAAATTGAATTTACTCAAAAATAAGAGTCCCTAAATCCTCTCGATAAGAAATGTAGTCATGGATGTTATTCGGTAAATTGTGAATGATGATCGGGCCGGACATATCAGATAAGTTGTTTTCTAAAAACACCACCAAGCGAGCGTCCATGTCACCTTACGAGTCCAGACCAAGGTGACGTTGGGGAAGGCTTGAATCCTACCAAAAGCATTGAGCAACGAACAGAATTGTGTGGGTAAGGGAGAGTGTTGGCGACGCATAACACACTTATACTATATTATTTTATTGCCATTGAGAACCGTATTAAATTTAATTCTGAACTTATATAACTTTTTCTATAATTAATAACAACAGAAGAAATTAAAAAAACAAATATTATAAATAATAAAGATATTCAATCTAATAAAATAGATATAACAATTCTTATAGAATTAAATGAAATAATCTCTCATTCTAATAAAATAACTATAAGTATTATTTATAATAAAATAAATTATAAAAAATAAAATTTATTATTCTCATTATAAATAAAAAAATAAATGAAATAAAACAAATTGAATATTTTAAATTATTAATAATTTAAAATGAACTTTTCATATTTTTGACACCACAAATCAATTTTTTTTTAAATTATTTAAATAAACTTAAATTATTGAATAATCAATTTTTAAAACTAAAATATTTAAAGGTAATCAATATAATATTAATATTAAATATTCTCGATGTCATAAACTTTCGAACACTATACTGTCCTATCATATTGTACCTCCTAGCATTTTCACCATCCACAGGGACGGAGGAATTGCCAGTGCAGGGGAACGATACTGGTTAGAAAGATAAGGTTGGAAAGACAAAGTTTATCTACTAAACAATGCTGAAGCACTCTAAAGACAATGACTTATAACTGTCCTCTAAAATTACCAAAATATCTATGCTTAATTCGTAACAAACTTCTGTCATATTTTGATTGTTATCTTAGCATGCTTTTGAAAGTTTGGTTGACTTTGGTTATATCTACTTATTTCCTGTGATTTACTTTAGTTACTTTCATCACGTAATAAATACTATGTTAATATATTAGGAGTTTCACCATAAATCAACTAAAAATAAAAAATAAAAGCGTGTAGGTAATATATTTTTTTGGATAAAAAATTAAAACGAACCAACTAAACAAATAAATACAAAAACAAAACGGCGTCGAAGTATTCGTCCGCATCGCTATCATCCGGAAACGTGCCCAGAAGACTGGCAGCATTGCCACGTTGAATGGCAACGCTAATTCTTTGCCAAATACTTCATCATCATCATCAGCCTATAATGTTCCCACTGCTGGGACAGAGGCCTCCTCTCGGTGAGAGGGATTGGGCCGTAATCCACCACGCGGGCCCAGTACGGGTTGGTAGATGTCACATGTCTTCGAATTTTTTGTTTTAGGACATGCCGGTTTCCTCACGATGTTTTCCTTCACCGTTTTGAGAGCAGTGGTAATGAAATAATTTACACAAAGTTTAAATAAAGCGCCTTTCTGGGTTCGAACCTACGACCTACAACTCGTAAGTCGCGGCCGTTACCACTTGGCCACCACTGCTCTCACATACTTATTTATGTATATCGTCAGCCTGGTTTGCTTTGGTACTGTGTTACCCAGTAACTGGGTTGTGGTGTGTGTCAGACAGGCAGTCGCTCTATGTAAAATACCGGTAGGTATTCGGTTGCATCCTGTTAGACTGGAAGCTGACAACAACATAGTTAGAAAAAGGAAAAGCAGATGATCCTCATTACCCTCATTTTGGAAGAAAACCAAACATTCTATTGTAGGTTTAATTTCATTACACCGACAAAACACAATCACCCACCATGAGAGTGGTGGAAAGTGTGGCAACATTGCGGAACATTGTTAATATTCATGATGTTGCTAATGTAAGCCCAGTGTTGCCAGCGTTACGTTTTGTGCGGCTAAACGTTAGATTGGAAGAGATTAGCCGTTGCATAGCATGGTCTAGACAGTGAATAGCAGAGTAATTTTGTAAATGAAGAGATACCGCAAATAACACGTCTGTTTTGACCGCTTTAATATTGCGAAGTGTTAAAGTCGTACCCTTATATTTATATACGTTGCTTATAGTTAAGTAATGATAAGCGTCTATTGAACCACAATTTTTGATGTTTAAACATCTCTTAAGTGTAAGCAGCGTTTATAAATAAGAGGGATAATTGCCTCGCTTAGAAGATGCTTACAACATCTCGCCGTTTTCATAAACGGATTTCTTTCAGAACCTTTTCATAGAAAGCAATCGTAGGCTTTTACTGGACTCTGTCCTCTCTCAAGTTGCAATAGACAATCAGCAGAAGCTGATTCATTTATTTGATGCAGGTTCATTTTATTTATGTAGATTCTTTTAGATATTGTGAATGAGAGAACGTTGTAGGCCTTACAGACTAGATTTGTAGACGATTTTCTATTTTTGGTATTTTCATTCCTCTAAGTTCCTGGTACTTATTGACAAGCCTGCATTGTCCTCCCATACTTATTATCACTGTAATTTGAAAACATTGTAAAAGCCAATTATTTTTAGAACAGTAACCGTGAAGTTTCTTGCCGGCTCTTCTCCATAAGAAGCGACAATTTGGAACCGTGCACCTAGCTTCTGACGTTTCATAAGTGCCCATGCAGGTTTATGTGAAACGAAATATTTTGATTTTAATTTTAATAAACCAAATGATTGATCACGTTTTACTGACTCAGTAGACAAATAGTTTATTAAAAATTTAAATCGAATGATTGATTTAAAAACCAATACAAGCTACAATTTAAATTGAAAACTCATTGTCATAACACTACGCAAGTTTGACCGACATTTTTAATTGGCTGTGCAATGCATAGGAAGGCTGGCTAATTGAAGAAAGCATTGCGTTGTATAGCATTCGACCAATTACATATGGCTATCAAACCATAGCGGTGTGCAATTGTTAATGGTTATCGCAACGTGGTAGGCAAGGTTAATTTTGGTTTAAGAACTTTTGTGCGTCTTAAGGTTTTTAGGCAAGCTCTGGCCTAATTAAAGCGAATCGTTTTAAGTGTTCGCTTCAATGTGGTCCTTGCTTAGGGCTGAAACTGCGTTATGCGGGGGCCCGCGACGGTCAACCGTCGCGGGTCTATGTGCGTGGACACGCGGGGTGGGATCGTAATGATGCCAGTCGTGGGGACATTTTATTTACGACTAGCTGCTGCCCGCGGCATCGCGGGAACCGCGTAGATGTCGGAAATCATCCCACGGGAACGTGCTACCGCGACTTAAAGTAGCCTACCCGCGCTTGGGACCGCGACGGGGCACATTTGTATGAAACCGTGCGGGCGTCCGCTTAACGCAGTTTCAGGCCTTAAGCTAAGGGAGATTGGGAGGGTGGTGTTTTGAAGAAATTTTGTGTGACTTTGGTTGCGTTATAAAAACCGTAATAGCACTGTGTGAGCTAAACTAGTACTAAAGTCACGCTTTTCTGTGAGTAGTCAATTATTCGCACGTAGTCACACATGCTATAAAATAGTCCCTATACGATACATGTGAATTAAGTAGTCCATTTTTGCACGAGTTTGGCACCTTCGCTGCACTCGGGTGCCTTAAGAATGGCTTCCTATTGATGGTACTCTATTCCTACAAGAAAGAATAATTGGTTTCATATTTAGACCAACGTCAGAATATTTTTAACCCACCGTTAGTTACCATTGTCTTTCTGTATGTCCCGCTATCGCTTTTACCCCACCGTCTGTTGGTTTTGTAAATACAGTCAACAAAAGTTATCGTTTGAAACCGTTATAGCTATATAAAGAATCAAATTAAGAAATGATAGGGTAGAGAGAACCATGCGCGAATATCCAATACAATCCTTTTATAATAGCAACATTGTTTGCTTATCAATAATTCTCAGTTAGCTCGAAGCTCAACGTGGAAGCAATGCCCTTTCAATTATAAATAGCAATCTGTCGGTAGGTGTGGTCCTCAGCCAACGTTATATTAAGGTTGTTACAGATTGATCGCGCAATCGTTACTGCTGCGGGCTAAAGGTATAAATGACTAGCTAGTTTGACAGATGTCAACAAGCGGGTATCAGTTTTGCATTATAGGTAGGCTCTTATTCTCTTTAATTCGTTGAAATAAACATATAAATTATATTTTTAAACATTCGAATATAAAAAGTATATATAAAACATTTAAAAATATAAAAAATAGTACCCCACCGGTATCGGGAACAGGGTCCAAGCTACCGGTGGTCAGGGCTGCTGAGCGAGGAACCTCCTTACTATACGCGCCGTGTCCAGTATAACTGCTTTCTGGATCAAGCCCTTAATCCAGCTGCCTAACGAGAGCCTCCGGAGGTGTTGGTCGAGGCTCTTGGCTATAATGCCATTGGCCGTCACGACTATCAGCACAATGACTGCTGTATCCAGATGTTATTCTTATTGTTATCTTCGTAATTCACCCTCAGTATTCTTTTTAGATGAAGATGCTGTCGTTATTTTTAGTTTAAGTTTTATTAAGTTAACCCAACACGTAAATATAGCATCTTCATATAAAAAGGATACCTACTAAGGACGAATTTCACAAATGAAACTGAACGCGATCAGTACATCTAAACCAATCGTCAAGAGCTGTCAGTGTCAAAATTCCACAACAATGATTGTGCAGACTTCAGATTTGCAATTACTTAGGGTAAGACATTTTCGACACCTATGTTTTTACTTGAACAACGTATTCAAACACCACACTAACTAAAAACTCTCTCAGTTTTCAACTTGCGTCTTAATAGTTAAGCTCAACATATAATTATTTGCGGTATTGATGTATATACTTGTAATAATATACAAGCTTTTACTTCTGACTGGTTTGTTCTCGCTGTAGAAATGATTGCTAATAATATTTTCTAACATTTCACTTATGTACTAATTAAATAAATAGCTATCACGCCTAATAGACCAGGAAGCTTTTATTTTGGTATTATGCTTTATTGTTTATTACTTTGCCTATGTAGATATGTATAGAATCAAGTCCATCCGACTAAACAGACAGCTGTGCTGCTGGACAGTTTGTTGCGCCACTTCTTCTTCCCAGCTAAAGCACTAGGAAGTGGTGAAGGGTGGGCGTTTTTTGGGGGACTTTCTTATGTATTTTTTGTCGTTCGAAAAGTGCTGATTCCCAATTAATTTGAATAAATGACTTTTGATTTTGAATAGCTGTTATTATTTACAACAACATTTTCATGATTAAGTTGCAACGATTAGGTATCTGGATTATCAATGAATGAATAGGTCAAATAGGGTTGGCTCGAGAATGCTACCTTGTGGTACACCGTAACTTATTATGTAGCGTGTTGAATTTGCTCTTCTATTTGGTTTTGTGTGGTTAGTTTAGTTGAAATAGGACTTTTTTACGAATTTGGATACAAAGGATTGCGATGAATTAGGTACCGCATCGGTACAATAATGAGATCACCAATCCGTTTGCTAAACCTGCTCCCTAATTGCGAAACTCACGATTGATCATAATCTGCTTCGTTTTGAAACAGATTGTTAAACCATTGCTTCATATATTATATTCGAAAAATGTGTCTGTTCAACAACGTAAATAACGCAATGAATACTGTTGAACTGTCAAATTGAAACCGATTATGATAATCGTGAGTTACGCAATTAGGGTGCTGGTGTATACGAAATGTTGTATCTTTAAAACCTCAGTTTAAAACCTTGTTCAGCAGTGGACATGCGTCATAATTATGTTTGCAGATATCCATTAACAACATAGTACTATATAGCTTACATGTCATAAAACTAGTAATTACAAACGCACACCTCTACCTAATTATGTCGTTGAACAATACGTGATATAATGGCGTTTCTTGTCCTATATGTTTAATTGAGCTTTACAACCCCTAATTAGAAGGGTAATCTTGTAGATCGTATCAGTTTTAGTGGAATAGAATAATAGATTTAATTGCAAGCTTGTAGCTTGCAAGAACCCTCAAGACTGACGATAGCTTGGTAGGTAGTTAGCTTCATTAGCAATCTACGTACAGAAGGGAAGGATGAAGGTGCAAGAGAAAAAGAAAGTTAAGTTTGGAGTTTTGGCAACTTAAAAAGGCATTTACTTTTTAAAAAAACCTGGAAAACAGACATTTTCAGATTTCTAAGCCACAATAACCCATGAAAATTGGCAAACCTGACTGAACAATATATTCTTCAATTCAAATACACGCTGTTCATCTGCTAAAACAAAGAAGACTGAAGCAAGAGTGAACAGCCATCTTTTGGACACACTTGTTCCATGATCATGACATGAAGTGTTCGAGCATCCAGAAACACAACAATATATTTTCATCTAGTAATTATGACTTTTTCACTTTTATAATGACATTATTTTATAACGTGAAGTGTCAATTTCAAGTAATGATTCCGAAAAAACTTCGTATTTGGGCCACCAGATGACAGAACTTTCGTCGTGCACGTTCCCTATAGACCTCATCCATCGCTTTCCATCTGGCGTGATTGAGATCAATACCAGCACCCTAATTGCGTAACTCACGATTAATCATAATCTGTTTCGTTTTAAAACAAATTGTTAAACCACTGCTTCATATGTTCGAAAAATGTGTCTGTTCAATAACTTGTGTAACGCAATGAATACTGTTGAACTGTGAAATTGAAACCGATTATGATTAATCGTGAGTTACGCAATTAGGTTGTAGGTTCATTCAGGAATATAAAATATGTGATGTTCGTCTGTATCTTGGAAAAATAGATATTAGGTATTCAAAGTGCAAAAGAAGAAAGCGGTGACTTTCTTAGTAAAAGTTACTTTACTTTTCGGACTATTTCTCGAAAGCCAGACGTGCATTGTTTCGTTAATTAATTAAAAACTATTTTGTTAAGATTGAATGATAAGATAACTCGATATCTTCTGATCGCTAGTGTCTTAAGATTGATGATGACAGACCTATGCAAAATAACAAATGATCTGACAAATTGTTTTACATATATTATTTTCTTTTAACAGCTCATTAAAATCTTGATTATGTCGGTAATTAAATGGTTATGTAATCCCCGATTATTATTTTCGACATTCATAAATCATTTCCCGTTGACTACGATATTTTATGAATTCCGTGTCGATTAAATGTATTCTATTTCAATCATTTGGGATCTCCAGTAAAAATGAACAGTCCGAAAAGTCATAGCATAGTATGAGAGACAATTTCATACTTAAATTGTTTTTTTTTTTAGTTACAAGTAAACGAAAAACTTTAAACTATCTAATCCTTAGATGCCTTAGCTGGCTCTTGAGTTTTGACCCAAAAGATTGAGACATAATCGTGATTCTATTTATTAACCTACCCATTAACTAATTCATACATTTAAATACCAATTATTCGACCCACAGGACCAATTAAATGAATTTACTGTCACGCTACCGTTCAATATGAAACATACGCACATAATATTTGTATCTAAATCGAGGTTAAACTAAGTCCACTTGTTAAATTCAAGTCAAGTACTGCGTATCCAGTTTCTTATAATGTGTAATAAGTGGTTTGGGAGAGGTGGAGCGAATTTAGAGCTTTGGGGCACCAGACAAACGTAGGTACAGCAGGACCACTTTTGGTTGTAGACTAAGAACACTGACTCTCTCTAATTTCGGTTTCTTCTTAACAGAAGCATCCTGCTGGTTGGCGCTAATATCGAATTCATCAACAAACTAACAAGCCCAAGGAGCAAAAAAATCGCTGTTCGAAATTCTCTAATACCGATCTTCATCCCTCAGGCAAACAGACGCTAAATAATAAATTGAGGGAAAGCACATACATGAAATTTGCACATAGTACAGAAAGCTTTTATAAGAGCTAAGCATTAATTTTCTGAAGCATAATCAGCCTATAATGTTTCCCACTACTGGGACACAGGCCTCTTCTTGGTACGAGGGAGTAGGCCGCAAGCCCGTATTAAGCCATCATGCGGGCCCAGTGCAACGTCACATGTCAAAATAATTCCCGCTTGCCGGTTTCTTCACGACGTTTTCCTACACCGTTTTGAGAGCAGTGGTATCCGGGTTCAAACCTACGGCCTACAACAACTCGTAAGTCACGATCGTTATCACTGGGCTACCAGTGTTCTCTTGACGGCAGACCTTAGCCTGAAACAAGTCTATATAGAAGAACAGAAACAACAGTAATTTCACACTGTTGTTTCTCTAAAGACCAATTAAATAAACAACACTAAATGAAACTTATTTCGGGAACCGTAGGTCATAAAGCGTCTGATTTGCAACTATTAACCCATACGTTGTTCGGACTAGGATTTCTGTACAATTTAAGTAACTGTAGGTACCATTTAGCTTTACACAAGCAAAGGTTACGCAAGCCGAATTCTTGAAGTGATCTAGTCGCACTACGAGTTTAAGGTACCACCTATACGTACTCGTACCTGCGTTTATTGTCAAAACCTAACCTAGATTCTGGAAATAATTATATCGTTAGTGCGAGTTATGGTTATAACTTTACAGTAGGCGAAATGTATTTTAGGATATTTGGAATTTGAATATTCTAAACTAAGATAACGGAAGTTAGTTGTATGATACTTTGGCAATATCGAGGAATTTGAAAATTCGATACAAGCGTGGAAATAGATGGCAATTACATAAATAGAGTCACTCCAGAATTTTGTTACGAGTTTGGAACCTTCGTAGGCGTCTATCAATAAAAACTGTTTCTGATATGAATTCCATGAAAAATTTGGTATTCACTGCATCTGGTTAGACTGGAAGCCGACCCCAACATAGTTTGGATAAGATTACGCAAAGATGATGATGACTAAACGAAACTAGCTATTGTAGGTAATCAATAGTGTTCAAAGAGTGCTTGGATAGTCGTATGGATTAATTAACCTAAAGGCCTCCACAAACAGGCGCAACGTGACTCTAGTAGAACATTTTTTTGTAAACATCATGGAGATTGTTGTGAATCGCGTCCGCATCGACGCACGTATGTCTTTTTTTTAGTTTTGGCAGGAGTGGGAATCCTCATGGACGCCCAGACTGCCTCACTTGTGACGCAGTTTGGGCAGTGCCGGACTCTTACCGGCTAAAACCCACTCCTGCTTTTCTAAATGTCCCCCTGACATAGTCTGAGACCTTGTTTGCGTGGCGCCTGTCTGTTGGAGCCTTAAGTCCACTTACGCAGTGACGTAAAAAATCACGCTTCAAAAATTTCTACGCTGGGGTTCTGGAGTATATGTAGCTGAATGCCATCCTGTAAACCTACCTACCACCATTTTTTTTTACCGGACCCACCATCGCACCATTCAATAAGCACTGATTTCCGCTAAGTAAAAAATCATGTTTTCCTTATCAAATCTGCGTGTGCAACTGCAGTTATATCTATGAATCTAAGAAAAACCTAAGGTTACGTGCAATTTAACAAATCTTATGTCATTACGACAGTTATATAATCACTGTAATTCATGTAATTGCGCGTCGCATCATGAAAACCGTTCGTTTTTACATCGCACGCGCATCTGTCAGCGGTTGCGCTGTGAAAGATGACAGTTTATTTTAAGCTTAAATTAAAATATAAAATTTAGTGCCTATGTTAGTCATCATTATAATCATATCAGCAGAAAGACGTCCACAGCTGGATATTATGCCTCCCCCAAGCTCCACTAATTCGCCCTTTTCTGTGCTTCCCGTATCCAGCGGATTCCTGCTCATTAGTAGGTACCTAATTGGCGTAAAATAAAAGAGCCTCATCCTACGTGACTACTAAAACCGACTTCATGCATGATTGTTTCATCACCCTAAGATTTAATTTCATTTGCTTGATTGAACGACAACGACACTATTACTTGTTAGTCAGTTAAGTAGAAATTGTTTTAAAAACTGAAAAAACATTTACGAGGTCGGTCGCACCGCAGCCATTGATGATAAATTTTCACTTCAACACGTTATTTTTAATTTCTGATTAATTTCCCTCTTCAGAACTTTCCATGGAGAAGGACGGTCTGGTTCCTGTACTTATGTAACACGGTGCTCTCTAGAGCAGAGCATTGGTTGCCCAGTGGTACGACCCCGACTTACGAGTTGTAGTTACCTGTGCATTTTATTTTGTGTATATGTCTGTATATTCATCACTAATTCGCTCAAAACCCTACCGTATGGATGAAAATATCGTGAAGAAACCGGCATGTCCTAGAACACTCCCTCTCACCGAGAGGAGGTCTGTGTCCCAGCAGTGGAAACATTATAGGCTGATTGTGATTGTGACCTTGGTCTCAACTACGTGGTGGCTACTAAGCCCATTTTAGCTTATTTTACATCATACACAGAACGTAATACAAGTTCTGAGTTGAGCTGCATGATTACTGATATATGCGTGCACTGATTGGACAGGTCCACTCAATCTGTGTGGTTCTTTCCTCAAAAGACCATTTCAGACACCAATCCACATGGTTTTCACATGATCTGACCAAGATTATGTCGCTGCCCTAGTTCAACAGTAAGATATCTTAAAAAAAAATGAGATAAGTTTTGTTTCATGTCAAAAATTTGCTCTTCTGTCTGGTTCAAAAATCGGATATTTGTAAAACGCAACCAAAGTGCCTAAATGTCAATGTCTCACTGAGACATTTAAGCATATTTTTACCGACCTTTAGTTCAAGATTCTGATATCTTAAGATATTTATAAAGTCAGGAAGATTTTTACTTTTCTTTTATTTCTACACTGAGACTTCTTCAAATGTCCTTATATGGAATTATAAAAACACATTTCAATTAACAACGAGTGAATTAATGACACTACAATCATAAAAGTATGAATAACTCCAAACATACTTTGTACAACATATCTTACTGTTGAACTAGGACAGCGATGTCTGGACTTTAAAAGAGTCTGTGACCTCGGAGTTTGTTTCGGCCTTTCTTCTCAGAGTAGTCAGATAGGAAACGCCGACCTCATCTAGCTAAAAAAAATATGATTGACGTGTAAAAGTGTTTGTACACAAACCTACTTACAGAAATAAAATCATTAATTCCGAATCAAAACGCCACTATAAAACCTTCCACTTAGATTAGGAAGCATCAAAACACCTTGATGAGCAGCTTCCTACAAATTACTCTGTAACAATCAGCGTTCAACCTTTATTCAGAGGTCGTCAACATAAACAATGATATTAAAGTGTTATAAAAAATAGTCAGCACTTATGTGCAGCCGTGCATTGAAGTTTTAGCAATAAGTAATTTGAAAACAATTGTTTGGGATGATTTTTATCGCTATTTATAATATTGTTATGATTGGATCTCGGTTTTTGCGTAAAGGGTCAATCTCGATAAAACAGCAAAGCTAGTTTATAATTGTAGTTAGCTCTGATTGGCTCCCGCAAACAAGGGTGTCGCGTTTCTATGGAGATTTCATGGAAATTGTTCTATAAGTGTTGCGTAGCGCTGTCGCGTCGCTTCTGTCTGAAGAAGCCTTTAAAGCTTTACGGTGAAATTCTGAGATCTTGACTTGTCATACTTGAACGCGGAACAGCAAGGCAAGAAAAATCGGGGCTTTGTTGATGGTTTTTATCATCAGTCCTTTCGTAATCGTATTTTTACAGCTGGTTTTTGGCACGTGTATCTATGATATTCCAAGGAGAGGCCCATAATCTTAAGTTTATTTCACAAACCTTCCGGGGCTCAAAACTCTTAAAGTTTTACTTAATGGTACGTACCCGAGTATATAAACACGCAATCAGGCAATGTTTTGATTATAATATATTCAGCCTTGCAATTATATTACTTCCCCTAATTTTAAAAAGATTTTCCTACAAAGATAAGGACGGTCAACGGTTTTTACAGAAATAAATTAGCAAAAAAATATGTATTAATTCTTATTATGGCCGATTTACATACCTAAATGAAACGACGTAATAATTTCTAATATTACATGTAGACATCGCATCGCATCGATAATTAGTAGTTCATCGCATCGCCTAGACAAAAAGCTTCGTGAAAAGTTCGATTTATTTTTACTAGTAGGCACCTAAGAGTTTTTTCCTTGCTAGTAATATCGCGTGTCTTCGAGAAAAGATTAGCCAAAAGCTAAAAAGTTGGTAGCACAACCTAAATGTGTCGAACATTCTTAAAATTCGAAAATTTCAAACTCATTGGACTAAATTCAAAAGTTCTAATAGGAACAAAAAGGGAAAATAGTTCAATATTATCTGTTATATATTCAATATATGTTCAATATTTTTATACAATCGTGGTAATGGCAAAGTTCGCAAAGAATCGCAAGGCTGTTAGAGATATTATCCGGCTAATATCACCGACAAATTGCTACAGTCGCAGACGCAAGTGATAATGATGTTTTACCTGCTTGGCTATTCTGTAAAAATCTGACCATAAAAGAATAGGCGAAGTGAGCTTAAAGTAAGCTGTCATTGTATCTGAGGCCTTAGTGCGAGTTTCATTTACCCATCTCGTTCAAACGCTTCGAGTGCGTTTGGCGCTTCGATTGGTCCTGAATTGGTGACGGACCAATCGGAACGCCGAACGCGCTCGAAGCGTTTGATCGAGATGGTTAAATAAAAAAAATATAAACATGTCGAATTGATAACCTCCTTCTTTTTGAAGTCGGTTAAAAACTCGCACTCACACTAGGGACACTGATGCTAGAAGTTGACACTATTGACAGTTCAATTCAAGCTTACGTCACCTCAGTTTTCACGGTGGGATTTTTACAGAATAGCACTACTGGTTTATAATTTCCATAGTGAAAGATGAGTGCAACGAATCTAAAGAAAATTATTTCATTGAGCATATAAAAAAGTTACCATATTCGAATATCCAACTAAAACTATAACAATGAACAACAGCTTTCCATAATATAACTTGTAGAAATGCAATATACCGTATGTGATGGATGATAAGTTTGAAACTTATACTTTCTCACCTATTTCGGGCCTAAAATTAGTATTAATTTATAAGCAGAAATTAATATTGTGTGAAAGGCAGATAAGGAAAGAAGGCCTATATCCGGATGTAAGTACTTTCGGGCTGAGGAAGTAGTAACCGGCTGGGATAATGATGATAAGGGTTGACAGAAGATGATACAAAGCCCACATTGCTTCCACCCAATATTAAAATGTTACTTGGAATAAAAAAATCCGGATTGAGCTTTTTCAAGTTTCGATCCATCGTGGGAAAAAAGAAGCGGTCTTACCCTATCTTTATTATCATCTCAACACCACACAACAATGATATATTTATCCTTAAAACTACCACATTATCATAAAAACCCGGAACTCAACTAGCAGTTGTCTGTCCGTCTGTACGTCTTTGTTCCAAACATTATTGTGTGCGAAACGTTAACGTTCGCGGATTTTTCGTTTCGCTTCGTCTCTTTCGCCTTTTAATTGCAGCTTTTGGTTAACAAAGGCGGTGGTGTTTTGGTGTATTTTCTTAATAGTTTTCCTGTATTTGATGAGCAGGAGTTGAAAATAAGCAACCTTAGGAAATGCCGGCGCTGTCTAGTTTTTAAATATTGACCAAGAAATGTACGTGTTCAAGTGTATTATAATATCCACTTACAGAAATAAACTTTTCATTTTTTCATTTCATCATCATCTTTAAATTTCACCTCAGGAGGTTATTTTCAGAAGCGAAGGAAAAAGAGCTTGCGAAGTTCTATAAGATATTCATCTGATAATCTGTTACACCAGAGCAGTCGCTAATACGTTGGAGACGTTTTTTCGAGACGCAGTTACACACAATTGAACTTCACTAAGTTTTTCTGTTAAACATTTTACAGTTCTGACCATGATATTTGGTGCCATCAAAAAACGTCGTGACCTGAAACAGTCAATAGGTTAACTATTTATTGAAGACACCTCCTTGACTTTATAAACATCTTTAGACAACCTACTGCAGTGGCGAATTTAAATTGTAAGCTTTAGCGATTGACAAACTTTTGCGGGAAAATTTTGTATTGGGTTGTTTATTTGGATTTACCTAATCAATCCAAGCAAGTTTCTCCGCAGCTACCGCAAACCGGTGACTAAGCAAAGAGATTAAAGTATCCCGCAGACAGACGCGACTGTAATGGAACAACTTCTGTAAACACTTCATGGAATTTGTTCTAATAGAGTGGCGTCACGCTGTCGCGTCGTGCCCGTTCTCTCTATTCCGTGGTCGTGCCAATCTGCGGGAGCAGTTACACTTTGCGGGACACTAAACGCTCCCAGACGTAATAAATATAAAACTTTTATTGTGGGTCGATTAGTGTCTTTCAATGAATTAACTTCTCATCAGAAGATTTACTAAAGTACTACCTACTACTTCTTCGTAGGCAAATCCCTACTCTGACTATGTGATATTTCGGCAATCGCACCACTGTAGAATTGCTGAAATAAATGATTAAAAACGAAAAATACAAAAAAAAAGAACTGCCAGCAATATACCGAGTCCACGTCATGACACAACCGTGCTAAAAATCACAACTTCACAAACCTTGCCTATGTAATTCCTGTTGTGCCGAACAAAAGTCGCCTACTATCACGGTAAGGCGTGACGGATCGTGAATGGGCGTCATGCCTGTATCCTTGGCAGACTGTCAAGGCGGTTACACTAGGATCACGGCGCACGAATATCCGTAATCTATGAGAGATTTAGTTACCAGATTGTCCAGGGAATATTTTTCCAATAATAAAATATTTTAGGTGGCATCGAGGACATCTCTTACGATGCAGTCATCAGCAATCAACATATTTATAAACAAATGCACTACATCACGGGTGTATAATAGACTCAAGCCCAATTTATACGATGTCATGAGGCCATAAGCTTTTTGCTTATGGCCTCAGATTCTAAAACAAAGGCAGATAGACCGCGCGGAACACCAAGAGTGAGGCCAAAAAACCAAATACTGAAGCTTTCGCTTCGTGGCGTAGTACTCGAGTTTTGAATCAGAATTTGGTTTTTTGGCTTCACTCTTGTCGTTCCGCGCGGTCTATCTGCGTTTGTTTTAGAATCTGAGCTTATGGCAAACAATAAAATTATGGTATGCCACCACCAATAACATCGCACTGTGTAAATCAGGCTTACCTAAGTAAGAAGATACACCATACCATCGACGCAATATAGATACCTACATCATAGAAGAAGAGCTCCACTCTTTGTAGAGCTTACGGCTAACAAATAAAACTAATTCCCAACAAACAATCAGCATTTAAAGCCCATAACGGCACTAATTATACAACCTCATCATACCTAGCCTTTTCCCAAATGTTAATTTATTTATTTAACCATTTATATACACACATATTAACAGACAAGAAGAAAGGAACAGATAGGAGAGAAGAAAAAAGAAATGTAGACAACGTGTTGTAGAAGGCATAGAATAAAAAATTATACTCTGATTTAAATATGTACAATACAATACACTGATCAATAGGTACTATGTTGGGGTTTCAGTCCCGTCCAGTGTCATTGGATGCAGCTGAATACTAGTATTTTACATGAAGCGACTGCCTATCTGACTTCCACAACCCAGTTACTGGGTAATACTCAATCCCTTGGTAAGATTGGTTGTCAGACTTTCGGTTTACTTATAAAACTTCTTAGACACAATTTTAACCATTTTATTTATTAAGTAAAGAAACGCTCCAACCAGACCAAAACACCATGTCCGATGCTTTCATTGTACTGTCACCCGCACATCAGTGGTCAACACTTGAACTACGAAAAACGCCCTTACTACGATGAAAAAAAGGTGCTTTTCTACCTACCTAGTTCCTAACAGAACTGACGCATCAAACTAATTCCACACTTTCGCGCTTAGAATTAACGAAACGGAAAAAGTTTAAAAATTCGTTAATTACCAAGGAAAGTGAGCGAAATTGTTTTAGATTGTGCTCGTAAAAGCTGAACGGTGGAACCTGTCCTTAAGGTGACACTTGTCCACATTTTTTCCATACAAACTTCGGGAGGGTTTTACTCCACTGTTTGACTATGTATCAAAAATAAAACATGGTATGGTTTTGTCTCGTTATTATAATTGTCTGTACGGAAACAGAATACTAAAATAAAAAGCCATTAAAAAGTTATGAGCCAACAAAGATTCGTTTTTCTTGCTAATTTAACCTAACTTTGAGCGTGTTTAGTAATAAAAGGAGTGTAAAATCTCGACAACCAAGACGGTACCGACAAAGTTCAATTAACAATAAATTCAACAAACTTTATTCGTCATTGATTTATGCAGTGGTTTTTTCATAAAACCCGATCTTCTGAAGGACTTTTCTTAATTTTTTCGCGATTTTTTTTCCAAAAATGCTCCTGCATCTCACTCAATAACGTTGTGCATGTAGACTAGCGTCTAAATGCTCACCACTGATACTATCTCTGTCGGATACGAAGCCAGCACCCTAATTGCGTAACTCATGATTGATCATAATTGGTTTCGTCTTCACAGTTAAATAATATTCATTGCGTTATTTATGTTGTCGAACAGACACATTTTTCTAACATATGAAGCAATGGTTTAACAATCCGTTTCAAAACGATACAGATTATGATGAATCGGGAGTTACGCAATTAGGGTGCTGGTGAGACAACGTGATTTTTAGCCAGGCCCACCAGTAAGTTCGAGCCCGCGCAAAGTGGTCCCTTAAATCTGCTAATCTGTTGCTCGAGATACGTGAAATTTGAACGAAATATAGTAGGCATTTCAGAAGCAAACGGCTTTTAAACAGGCCCTAATTTATATGACGCACGATATGGGTAAGTGTTTTTGTGCTGCAAATTGGGAAATGTCGTTTTGCATCCTCGTCAAATTCAAGGAGGTAACTATGCTAATGATTCTCGACACGAATCAATAATAAAATAAGTAGGTTTTTGTAATAAAAAAAAAACATACTTCTGGAAATCTGGATGTGTGGGACACGCATGTTAAAACGCGGTCCGTGTGATACCGCACTGTAAACACACAGAGACATAGTCGTGCGACACTGCCTACCGCATACGGAACGGGGCAATTCTGTTCTTTGAAAGAGGTGTATTCTGAAATACTGTTAAACTTAAATAACTAAAAAAACAAGTATGTATTCATTAGTGAGCAGGTATCGTAATTTTATATGATTATTTATGTCTTTCATAACAGCCTCCAGAAATTTGACGAGGATGCAAAACGTTGTACACACGGCTCTCTTCTCAAGTCTCGAGTGAAAAGGATTCTTCTAGGCAAGCGCACACCACACCTGCATCATTGGTTGCCATCAGATGAGCCAAAAGTTAACCCTTAAACTGCAAATGTATACTTCCACCCTGACCATTCTATCATAGTTTACCTTATTGCTGTCATCTGCCTAGCCTGTTCCCAAACTGGTTAGGGTCGGCTGCCAGTTTAGCTGGATGCTGATGCTGTACCTGAAAGTTTGATCACACGTAGAGGCTCTTAAGTACATAATGCATCAAGTAGCAGGTGCATTTTAAGAGTCACAACGTTCAAAACGAAAATATTGCCTTGATAAATAAGTAATAGAATTCACTTCCCAATTAAAAAGAGTGAAAAGCCGAAGACGATGCCTCTCCCATAAAAGTCAAGAGCAACACAATACAACAATTACATTTTAATATTTAACAACAACATTGCAACACACAATAATGATGCTAATGAAGTTGTAAAAAAGACATTTACCGGAGTAGCTGTGTGGCTGACCCATCGAAAGAAACAGTATCTAATCGCATAATAAACAATACTATTCAACGTTTGGTCCAAGGCACAAGCAGTAACGATGGGACAACGTTATTACTTTAACTTTCACTCTTAATAAACAAGCAATAGGTAATCACAATTTTTGTAATCAGAAAAGGCGATGAATTGATGATTGGTTGACATCTATTGAAAAATTATTGTTAATCTGATTCACACCGTATAGGACATAGACAGTCGTCTTTGTCTAAAGTCAAAGCTGTACGTTAGACCATACATCATACAAAATTATCTATATCGATTCCCGAGGTGGCTGCTATTTCAAGGAACAACCTTCAGACTCATCATCATCTTAAGGAAATTATTCTTTACAACTGAGATACCTCCAACTAAACACAACAAGTCAACAAAGGAATTTGCCATTATGTCAATACTCAACGCTTGTGAAGCCCTTAATTTTCCCACATTAAACGCTCCCCTTTATTCATCGTCCGCTAATACGATTTTAATGAACCGCCATCGCCACCGCCTTTCACTTAAACAGCAATTAGGTCCCGTTTAATCGCAAAACGTCGTGCGAAAAGCATCTATTGTCAAAAATAACGTGTCGAGGCTGCGCATAACCAACGGCGGTGAGACAATAGCTTTAGCTAATATTATTTATAATGCAAGGCTGAATGGTCGCGTGGAGAATTCACACTTCCTACCACTTGTTTGATTGTATTTCATGTTGGTGTTTTCTCCTATTTTGTTAGGACAACTTTTCTATCTACTTGATGTTGTTGTAACACATGTCTAGACAAGTTTCAATTAGCTAGTTTGCCCTCTGACTTTACGTATCCAAACAACCAAGTAGGGTTAACTACACAGGTATGTAGATACCTACATTTCTTCGTTACACGTAATCTCGTTATTTTGCGTCATAATGAGGGGTTTGCCATAATCGCCACGCTTGGCAGGCGGGTTGGCGATCGCAGTGTAGTGGTAAAATGCATAGAGAACGCTGCTGCCCATTCTATAAGTAAGTCCCTTAGTCGCCTTCTACGACATCCACAGGAAGAAATGGGTTTTGTTATGGGTATAATGGGTATGGTTATTTTGCGGATTAAAATAAAATAGTAACTTGATTATTAGCTTAACCACAGTTACCTGCTTCTTGATTTATCATCCTTATAAGAAAAGCTTTGACAATAATTATTTCATCATCATCATCATCTGCCTAGTCTTTTCCCAACTATGTTGGAGTTGGCTTCCAGTCTTACCGGCTGTAGTTGAGTACCAGTATTTTACATGGGGCGACTGCTTATCTGACCTCCACAACCCAGTTATTGGGTTACACGATACTCGTACCTACCCCCTTGGTAACTTTGGTTGTCAGACTTTCGGGCTTTTGACGAACATAACGACTGTCAAATATCCACGAATGACAGCCGGGACTAAGATTTAAGCCATTGGGCTTAACGTGGTTTTCGAGGCACAGAGGAGTCTTGGTATGTTAAGATGGCCATCCATCCACGGAAATCGCGGCAAGCGTAGCTTAACCTGATCAATCGACCTCTACGGTGGAATGATGGATAGGTTCCAAATAATCAGTCCCAATTTCCACTGCAATAATCAGTCCCAATTTCCACCGCTAGAACTCCTGGAAGGAGTTCCTCCTTGTTGCACAAGGAGTCGGTAGACATCCACCACACGGACCCAGTCTTACTTGATGGGATATACCTATCACAAGACGTCTCTAACTCATAACTATTGTTCAATATTCTAAATCAAAGTTAAAAACATTGTTCTAAACACTTTTTCTTTTGTTACAGGATCACTCAAAGCAGCTTTTGGAACACTTAACAGATTCTGAAAAAATATTCCTATTTGGTGCCAACCCTAACGGTACGTACCGAGTTGTTTTAGTTAAATCTCTCACAATTACACTTAATTAATTTTAATTAAACTAGAGACTATTGCAGATAATAATCGAGTCAATAGTCTTATCTATTTAGTGCTTGTTGCAACACTATTTTCAAGATCATGTATTTTTTGGTGAACTTGTATCAATTGTATGCAATGCTTTTATTATTTCATTGCGATATAGTATGTTATGAGCTGTAATTATCACGCAATAGTCATATAACCTACGCTATGATGTGGTAACCATTTCTAACGCAATATATGGTTTTATTTTTGGCAATTTTTGTCCCACTGCATCCTTTTCCGTCCTTTTTCTCATATCTGTTTAAATAATTATATCGCCATATATGATAAAAGTTACTGCAGACTTATAATTTATTCAATTCATACACCTCATAAAGTTTTATACGAACCTCTTAGCCACACCATCATGAGCATTTATAGACCCAGTGCTGCTTCTCTAGTTTGCCCAGATATCAAACCACAATTACGAAGAAAGAAAGTACTCACTTAAGCATAAGTAATTACTTACCCATGCGTTTGAGTAGATCACTAATGATCAAAGAAAAACAGAAATTACTCGTATGAGGCTTACTATACCGCGAAAGCCGTAGAGCTCAAATAAGGCGAATTAAAGGTGTCGATAGCCCATGGGAGAAACCACTTTTTGATACATAGGCCGTATTTGTCAATCAAGATTTTAGGGTTCACATGTCTAGACTGTAGACTTAACAAGGTTTAGAGATCAACTTTCAAGCTATTAATTCGATAAAGTTATCTATTCAAACGAAGTTCTTCCCAAGGGAGGCCTTTTGTCATATAGTGGGACACGACAGGCTGATTCCCAAACGAAGTCTTTAGAAATGCGTTATCGAAGGAAATAGCACTATATGCGACAAGCGTATATTGAAGTGTCTCCCGACAATTCTAAATTGATACTTTTGCGAAACTGAAATAGTGTTATTGCAACTCCTGAACAACACTTTCATATTCAGTGATCATTTTGACAATTCATTAATCGTAATTTCTTGTACTTAAGGTATTGTTAGAACAAAATAATGCTGTTGACCATTCCTTTGATCAATCGATTGCCACATTAAACGCACACTAAAGGCTCATAATGAACTATCCCACAAATGTATTCCCTTTTCTATTTCAGAAGCACAATTCGAAGTAGCACATCTCAAGCAGCCAAAACGTCGTAAACGCTCACTCCTCTACGACGATCAAGACCTAGTCGGGCTGAAGAAGCATCTAGACGTAAAGCTTAGCCCCAGAAACAGTTTCCTAGACCCCCAGTTCCTGCTGATGAGAAGGTGGTCCAACAATACGGAGGCTGTGCTGGACCATACTGATGAGGAGGTGGATCTATGTTATTATAGGAGTGATAATGCAGCTCTTTATGTTTGTGATGATGTGGTAAGTCTAAAACTGTTTGAACCAAAATGGCGATAAAAAGAATATGCGAATTTCACTATCATATTGTTTTTTAATACGAAACCAATTAGTAGTCTCTGTAAAGAATTTAACAAAGAAAACGTAATAAACTCCACACACAATAAGCGGTAAAAGCTGTTATTACATACATCTTGTTGTTTAACACATAGATGTGGTCATAATTAGTGTCCGAGATATGTAGGCCAAAGAAATTTTAACACCCAACAATTAATTCTAGACACAATCATGAGAAATTTTAATTGCACTTTCATTTCATAACTTCTTCTTTTACAGAGAGGCTTAGTCAGATCTAATGACACTTACTACTTTATACATCCACTGCCAGACAGATTTCACGATGACCATGCGAAAGCACATGTCATAGTCAAGAAACAAATAGATCAAAATAATGAAGATGACACATGCATAGAAAGAGAAAACATTATTACTAATGAACCACTACCAGCTAAAACATGGTCAAAACACAGAAGAAAACGAGAGTCACCTGCAGTCAACGATTTTAATAATAATTTAGAAGGATTCAAAATTAATTTAGCACATAGAAATAAGACTTTAACAGACTTTATACAGAAACTATCGAATGGGGTTAACAGGCAACGAAGAGCAATACTACCAGCAGTATTTGTGGAAACAGCAGTATTTGTAGATAGAGATTTATACAAACATATGACAGTCAATTTTCCTAAGGATACGGAGAGAGAATTAGTGAGATTCGTACTGGCAATGATCAATGCAGTACAGTTGATATACCACGATCCTTCGTTAGGAAGGCCTGTGAACTTTATACTGAAAAGACTGGAGATTTTGCACGAAGACCCGGCCAACCTCAAGAGGCCACATGACATAGATAGGTTTCTGAGTAACTTTTGTACTTGGCAAAGACTGGAGAATCCTCCGGGCGACAATGATCCGTTGCACTGGGACCATGCACTTATATTGACGGGATTGGATCTGTATGTTGTCAACAAGAATGGGAAAGTTAGCAGCCAAGTTGTGGGTAAGTCATACTTCAATACCTTTGATCCAAAACATGCCACCATAACTTCTGTGGAACCATTTTGGATCCTATTAAATTTTTATACCGCACAAGTCACGGAATCGGTGTCATATTTATTACTAAAACTGAACCTTATTAGATCTTAAACAGATGCCTATAAAGGGTAGACCATAGAAAACTGGTTAAATTAAGACGATTCGGTCATCAGCGTATATGAAACGTCTGGATCAGTTAGTTGTGGCATGGCTAATGGTTAAAACCGTATAATATTGAAGATAGATGCTGCCAGGTGCTTTCGTTTAAGCATTTTCTTACTTAATAAGTAAAAGCTTTACATTAAAAAAAGTAAAACCATGAGATAACGCCACTCATTGCATCGGTAATATAATTTTAAGTAGTTTATAACGACTCAGTATTACGCCTATTACTTTTGTTATTACGATTCGTGACGCTTTCATCAAGCATAATGCTCTACATCCAATTGATGTGGCAACGATGTCTTATAGCATATTAGTTTTATTTTCTCAAGGAAACCACGTCACTGTTACCTACTACATATTATAAAACAACCGACTTCCAAAAGAACTAGAAAGTGAAAAATAACTTTAATTTCGGAAGTTAAATTTAAGAAATTAAAGTTATTTTTCACTTTCTAGTGTCTTTTGGAAGTCGGTTGTTTTTGTTTTGGAAAAAGTTTTTATTTTTCACTTTTTAGTTATAGTACCCACTCCACACCAATTCATCATCCTTGGGGTCAAAACAATGCATATTTATGCGATAGCAGCAATCGCGGTTGATCTGCTGTCATTTTTTGAAGAGTTCCGTTGTCTGTCTCCGAAACGCATCATCAGATCTATATGAAATTTAAAAGGGGACCATTTCGGAACAAAACCCTTTCTAAAAAAAGAATTTTGCAAATCGGTCTATATATGACGGAGTTATGCCCGAATCTTCACCTAACTCCTAAGTTAAAGACCTTCCATCATCAGCTCAGCGTCATGAGATGATGATGACCATACGCAAATATCTCGATAGCATTAGAAAACTTATGAAAAACATTGTTAATACCTATAAGATTTGAGGGTTGCCCTCGATTTCCCTGGGATTCCATCATCAGCTCCTGACTTGGTGCCAATGGGACCACCTCAGGAGGACCAATAATTTTGAGTATCGGTCCAGAAATGGGGGAGAAATCGAGGAACATACATAAAAAATAAAAAAAATACGTTCGGTGGAACATATAACCTCCTCCTTTTTTGGAAATCGGCTAAAAACGAAGTCCCCCGCCGCGTCTGTCTGTCTGTCTACCTGTCTATTCGCGATAAACTAAAAAACAAATGAACGGATTTTCATGCGGTTTTCACCAACAGACAGAATGATTCATGAGGAAGGGTTTTTTAGGTGGATAATTTGTTAAGGTTTTGTGTAAATGGGTTAAAGCAGTGGCGAGGGGTAGAATTATGGCCAGGGTAAGCCGTTACAAAAAAAGAAACACTCGCCGCTTGACCTTAAAGTTTCTTCAGAAGATAAAGCCGCACTTACACTGATACTGAGTTGGAATCAGAGAATTTTGTACGTAAGATTTGCTTTTCTTTGCGTGCAGGCTTTTTTGCAGTAATACCAAAAAAACACTTAAAACGGAATTGTACTTTAAAATAATGAATGGTACATCGGTCGAAGGGGGGGTTTCTAAAACCTAAGCCGATAGGATTCGGCTTGTATTGGCCCATCTCCACTGTGCTAAAGCTGTTAGAGCGAACTTAAAAGTAGATAACAATGTACGCAATTCGTGGATCTTGAAGAGATCGTCACCAGTGTCACCATGAAGATCGGATCGTCTGCTCTTCTTTAAAAGAACCTTGAGAGCTGGCATTCAGCTTGTCGGACTATTTTAATTCATAAGTTACAAAAAAAAAAAAAAAAAAAACGTCCTAAAAGAAAAACCAATAGAACATTTTTATGTCCACAGGACTGGCACCGGTTGCTGGTATGTGCACTGTCACAAGTAGCTGCACGGTCAACGAAGGGAGGCACTTCGAAAGCGTCTACGTGGTCGCCCACGAAATCGGACACAAGTTAGTACCTACTTTCAATCAACAATTTTCCTTTTTGTTTCCTTTTACCTACTACTGAAGCGACAGGAAACTTCCCTGCCTGTAAAATTAAGTGAAAAATTCGGTTTCCCAAAACAAAAATCGACTTAGTCTCTAAGAAACTGGTAAACGTACAGGGATTTGTGATGCAAGCTTAATTTTTATTACAACATTATCTAAAATGTGACATGTGTATCAGTTTATTGAATCATGCATGCTTCTCTAAAGTGCACTTGCAGATGTTAAAAATAACAGTTCAGTATTTATTATGATTTAGGTCACAGACAGTAGGTACTGTAAAACTATTAACGGAATTATACTTATGTGCGTGGATTTCTAAATTCAATCTTATTTTAGCAATCATTGTGGTTTCTAATAGATTTGTTTGCAATTGCTTTTTTTTGGGTACAAATAATATATCTAGAAATTGACAGAATTAGTTCAAAGCTGAAAGAACAAATGCCAAGTCAGGCATGAATGGTAAAAACTAGAATAGCCAAGTAATGCGACGATCGACTTACCCACTAAACGCTGCCCAATCTGATCTTTGACCTTGCTGAGAAGTGTAAAGTTTAGATAACCCTATTACCAGAAGCGGCTGCGAAGCTATGGAAAATTGTAGTTATGTCACAAATAAACTTAAATGCGTGACATTATTTAAATTACAGATGACCTGCAGCTAAGTTATGTCAAGTTATTCAACTGATTCATTCAACCGCAATGATGATACAATTGATTTGATTGTTTATTAATTTCACTTCGGGTTTCAGATCTACTTTCACAATTACGTCTCGATTAAATTATCTCGTAATCTCAGTTGGAAATAATACGCTTAACAAAGTCTAGACGAGCTAAAGTACTTTTTGCCTAGAAACCAACACCAGTATCAATTCCTTCCAATCATCTCTTATTTTAGCTTGGGCATGCGTCATGACGGACCCCTAGCAGACAACGGCTGTGACCCTAGCGCCTACATCATGAGCCCTACCCTCGGAAGTGGGAAGATCACCTGGTCGCAATGCAGCAAGAGTTACCTGCAGAAGTTTCTGGAGTAAGACTTTAAATTCACACGTAAATTCTTAGTGACTTTCAGAAAAAACACCTTCATCGCTATAAAAGTTTACCAGAAACCCAACAAAAGCCGTTGGGCAGTAGCCACCACACCCGACTGTTCGAAGGATTCTCTCTTTTCAATCAAGGAACTTCATACTACATATACATTTCGATCTTCAAATAATGCAACTGGTATTACACTAGTCACTGACATTGTTTTATTTACTACTAGCTTTTGCCAGCGGCTTTGCCCGCGCGGAACTTTCATCTATTAAACTTCCTTAGGGGTTGAATTTCGAAAAATCCTTCCTTATTCCTTGTCTACATTATAAAGGGAACCTCTCTGCAAAATTTCAGCTTTCTAGGTCCAAGGGTTTGGGCTGGGCGTTGATGAGTCAGTCAGTCAGTCAGGACTTTCCTTTTTATGTATATAATCTTTCGTGAGGTATATTTATGACTGTGAAATGTTTTTATTTTTGCAGCACAGTCCAATCTCGATGTCTATTGGACCATGGCAACTCAGCCGGTCAGTTGGATCACAGTGCAGAGGGCATTCTACCTGGAGAGCGATTTGATGCCGATCAGCAATGTAAGAACTTTTTTTATTTTATTTTTTTGAGAATGATTATGCAACTGAATTCCTATCAGCTCAAACATCGCAGTACAGGCACCCGATTGGATAACAATTCAAAATCGACTTGACGAATTTCTGCATTAGGCTGCTATTAAAATGAACAGCAGCTAACATAATATAGCATCATCTGAAATTTCAGGCATGTTAAAATACGGCCGGGGCAGTCGACACTCAGGAGCTCAAAGTTTGGAAGACGTCTGCCGGGATCTTCATTGTCAGCGCGAAAGATATACGTGGACATCACACCCTGCTCTAGAGGGAACGAGATGTGGCGAGGATATGGTAAGGATCCTTTAAGACCCAGTTTGTAATACCTACTGATCTGTCATAAAATGGCAAAACGAAGAAGTTACCTTAAATAAACTTAAATCTTAGAAGTCGGTGTGTTTGTGTTTATCAGAAGCTCACCAGAATTACCCATTTTAGAATTCTAGGTTTCCTTATTATTTGTCAGCGGTATTTAGAAACCTCTTCCAATGTCAAAGATCTTCTGCTTTGGTTCATCATACTCAGCCTATAACGTTCCCACTGCTGGGACACAGGTCTCCTCTTATTGAAAGGGAGTGGGGCGCAATCCAACATGCGGGTCCAGTGTGGATTGGTAGATGCCACATGTCTTCGATTTTTTTGTTGTAGGACATGCCGGTTTTCTCACGATGTTTTCCTTCACCGTTTTGAGAGCAGTGGTGATGAAATAATTTACACAAAGTAAAGCGCCTGTCTGGGATCGAACCTACGACCTGCAACTCATAAGTCGCGGTCGTTATCACTGGGACACCACTGCTCACTGCTTTGGTTGATCCGTGTAAAGTACTGGTATTCAGCTGCATGTGTTTAGAATGGAAGACATATTTAGGAAAAAGCCTGGGTAGGTGATGATAGGCTTCAGAAACCGCCTGTTACCTTATGTTAAATCGTGCTATAAGTAGTATATAATTGGGGTATCTGGATCAAAGAAGCTCCAGACACCCCAATTATTAGTATTCAAATAGATAAAAAGTATCTATTCAAATAGAAGAAATCTTGTTTGTTGAATTGATGGTCTATTAGAATATACTGTTTAATTCATCGGAACATATCTATTCAAATAGATTTAATTTTATTTATTGAATAGATTGTCTTATCAAATAGACTATTCAAATGACATTAACATTTCTATTCAAATAGTTATTTTTTTATTTATTGAATAGTTCTTCTTGAGTTGAAATGATGGAGGGTAGTAAAGTGACTAAGATTTAATAATCATCAGCTATAACTAAATTACAATTAACTATTCAAATTGGTAGAACCTTTAATCTACATATTTATTATTTGTTGGCAAATTTGAACACACAAAACTCGATCAGAAAAGAAACGACTTGACTTAGTAACGTCATCGGTTATGAGAAACTATTTAATTCAATACCATATCAGTCAAGCTATCTGACACCGACGACTGCATGGCGCCGCCTAACTTTCATTGTTTGTTATTATTTTATAACTGTCTCGTGATGAAGTTGACAGCAAAATACAAGTGGTAATGCCAAACATGAGGTTCTGGGTTCGATTCCATCCCGGTGAGGCAAAGTTATTTATTCTTACAATTCGTAAATTTTCCATATTTGAATTAAAAGCAAAATATTAGTTAGGTACCGGGTGTTAAAAATAAAACGAATCGTTATTTAATATAGGTTTTTTTATTATCTCATAGGCACCTACTTAAAACTAATTTGACAAACAAGTTATATTCTTCATCGTATTTACAGTTAACTACTTATATTTTAAAAGTACCTTAACCATAACACAATTTTTGTCAGTTACATGAATAGAGCAGATTTCTATGATTTATTTTCTATTTCATCCTGAATTTTACTAATCATGTCTTTAGCATTGCTGTATATGTCATCAAATAACACAGTTTTAACCACATGCTGAGCGCACACCTCAGCTTCACAGTTACAGATAGAACTTTCGGATTTTGGCATATTATCAGCGTCGTAAATTTCAATTTTCATTATTTTTGTACCCCGTGTCACTGGTTTCTTTATGTATGAATATATTGTTGGTTCTGTTCTTGCTCTCTTTCGGGAAGGTGGAACAAGACCCAGGGATTTTTGTCCTGGTTTTAGAATACTGGCTGGCTGTTCCATTGGCACAAAATTGAATAGTTCATCCGTATCCTGAAAAAAAGAAAACAAACCTTTAAATTGTTTGAAAATAGGTTCTCGTTAAGGGTCTATTATAGAAGATGTGATTTGAAATATAGTGCTAATATACCTATTACAATAACTAATATATTGCTTTATGTAGTTACATTAAAATAATTTAAATATTTATTGTGAGTACTTACCGACATACTGGAACAATCGCGCCAAGTGTTCCCGTTTAGCCTTCAAAATGGAAATGAATTCCGGTGATATTTTCAGCTATTTATATTCAAGAATTATTCTTTTTTTTTTTTTGTTAATAGAGTTCAATATAGATGGTGTATTAATGTTAGCATTCCTCGACATAAAAGGTAACATGAAATTCAAAACCAAGCGTCAAACTAGAGCAGGGATGCCGAACCTTTGGCTCAACGGTAAAACTTTAAACACATCGTTCCAGCCTAATTGCCTAACTCACGATTAATCATAATCTGTTTCGTTTTGAAACAGATTGTTAAACCATAGCTTCATATGTTCGAAAAATGTGTCTGCTCAACAACATAAATAACGCAATGAATATTGTTGAACTGTCAAAATGAAACCGATTATGATGAATCGTGTTTTATGCAATTAGGGCGCTGACCACGTAAAATCTTAAAGTCAACAGCACGCAGATATAAAAACATAACCCTTCCTTGGCAGTCGGGTAAAAAGGTTCACCATTCCTGAACAGTTTACACTTATACATCTAATATAAATACTTACCTCTAGTATATCTTTAATAAATAACAATGTCTGTTTGTTCATAGATTATTGTCTTTTAGTATGTCAATGTCAGTGTATAAAGGGATACTTAGAGTAAAGAGAGTACCCAATCGAATTCGAGAGAGCAAGCAATACTAGTATATTTAAAAAATACATTAAGTATGAAGTCCGCTTCTTTGTTATTAATTAACAAAATTTTACAAGCAAACCCGCGATATTATTATAGTATGTGCAATTGCATCTGTTGTTAGGAAGATTAGCCGAATAAGCAGTTTTAAAATCGTGTGCTCTCTCCATATTTGGGGTTGTGACGTATTATCATCAAAGGTATTTAAGTCGTTGGGCAGCAACCTTTTTTTTTTTTTTTTTTTTTGATGACGGGGGGAAATCCTCATGGATGTCCTCCGCCCCGGGGAGGGCGGAGGGGTCTGTCAGACTCTTACTGACTAAAACCACCCCGGTGTTCCGTCTCTCACGTACACCGGGGATCACGGGAACTATTGAGTCTTCCGCGATCCCCGACTAGTGCCGGCCCGCCGATACGGGCCACCTCGCGATAGGGGGGAGTGAGGTGTTAAACTCCCCCCCACATCAAAGAGAGGCGCGCGTGGAACACTACGCGCCGCCATCTCGGGTCCTAAGAAGTAGGGGGCGACGGATTCCCCAGTCCGTCGCCCCTGGACCCATTTAGGGGGGCTGGAAGAGGGCGTTGTCCGCCCTCCGCCGACGCCCGGTGCGTCTGCTGCGGATCGGGTTAGCTGAAGCAATCTCCCGCTCCCTCTCCGCAGCCTCCTTCTGCGAGATGACTGTTTCGCAGAAGGACACCACCGCGTCCCAGGACTCCTCGCTGTCGACCATCGAGTCGACAACGGCCGGCAGCGACAGGTCACTGCCTACTCCTGAGATGAGGGCACGGCGTGGCTCCGTCCAAGCGGCACACTCTGCCAGCGTGTGCCACGCCGTGTCCTCCCGACAGTCGACGCAGTGGTGACACCGAGCGTCCGGCTCCCTGTTTATGCGACACAGGTACTTCCCGAAGCAACCATGCCCCGAGAGCACCTGTGTCACCCGAAACGACAGGGAGCCGTGTCTCCTCCCGAGCCAGCGCTCGAGTACTGGCCGGATCGCCCCGATGGTGGCGGAGCCGGCGGTAGGGCGTGAAAGCCTGTCCCGCCATTCCGCCACCAGGGCTGCGCGAAGCTGTGACCGACGCAACTCCAAATGTCGCGGCGTCAGCCACTCGCCCCGCGCCCTCGAGTCCTCGCGCCACCGATGCAGCGACGCGAGTACCTTCGCCTCGAGGTCCCACGGTGGGGATCCGGCCAGTACGCAAGCCGCCTCGTAGGAGATCGTGCGATATCCCCTTATGACTCTGACGGCCATAGCTCGCTGCGGTTTCCGCAGGACAGCGATGCTGCCGGCCGTCAGGTGTTGGGCAGCAACCTGGATCAACATTAGCTCTCCTGAAGTTGGTGACCTCACATCTTCTAATTAATTGTCTACCTAATCTAAAGTGAAAAGTGAAATTTCAACGGCTAATCATGTAAGTACCTATCTATTTAAAAAGTATCATCAATTCTTTAATGTTTTGTGAGGCTATTCTTTTATGAATAGAACATGCAAGTGTGCCTGCTGAGCGTTAGACCCCAGGTTCGATTCCCTAGGTCAGTCAAAAGTTTTTATGTCATATTGTCTATTCGATATATTTTGGTGTATATCTTAAGGAAAGAAATTGGACAAACTTCTATTAGATAATGTGTCTGCTCACAGATAGTTTCTAGACAGTTATTATGAATAGAATAGCAAGTGCTGAACGTTTAACCCTGGGTTCGACTCCCTAGGTCACTCAACAGTGTTTATCTTTTATTCTAGACAATGTCTATTAGATAGTTGGTGTGTATTTTAGGGAAAGGAATTGAGCAAGTCTCTGATATTTATCTGCTTGCGTATTGTTTTTATCACAGTTATTGTGAATAGAATTAAAATTAAATATGCTATGAATAGAATAATTAGTTAACAAGTGCGACTGCTGAGCGTTAGACCCTGGGTTCGATTTCCTAGGTAATTTAACAGTTTTTATGACATATTGTCTATTCGATATTTGGTGTATAAAGTAGAAATAAATTGGAAAGGTCTCTGATATGTATGTGCTCACAAATAGTTTCTAATCACAGTTATTTATATTATTACAGGTCCAGTTTTGCTAACGACCTCTTTCTGTCGGATGACGATAAAAGTTCCCTGCAAGATGTGGCGTTAAGCGAAAAAAAGAAAAAACGATCGAAGCCGTCAAGTGCGGACTCGAGATCACACCATCAACCACCGAAAACCACTCCGTGTACGTCGTCAGCTCCATCTTCGAAGAAGATGAGAATTAATCCGGTCAGTAAGCATCATCTCACCGCAACAGATTTATTCGGCACTGACAGCGATGAAGAAGACAAGGACACGCAGATAACCACCGGTAAAAAACCCTGTACTGTTATTAATTCGACGATAACTCGAAGGCTGGCAACAGGCCACGCTCGTCAAACCTTGCCTACCAAAACGGGTACGCATTATATCGAACTAAAGGTTTATCGGTGCGATGAAATTGAAAATGTAGCACCGATGAATCGATGGCGTCAGGCTGTTGTAGCTCTCAAAAACCGGACGGATGAGGGGACTGAGGCTTGGGGCCATCTGACTAAATTTATATGCGCAACCCGCAAAGAATCTAGCCCTCAGACCTTTATGAGTTCTTATTTTTAGATACAGAATTTAAAAGTAGGAACTCATAAATATTTAGGCACTGATCATATACGTTACGATGTGTCCTATGTAGTACCTACGTAGTTATTAATCTAAACGTTAATTTAAATGTATTATTAGTGAATACTGTATACATGTTAATCATATAAGTATTACTTACAGGTTCTATCTACATTTATAATCCTAGTAGATAGTTATTAGTTAAGCTAATCATGTACCTAATTAAGTTTGTTTTTCATTTATAATTAGACGTTTATATAATCAATTTTGTTTTCTTTCCAGTTGCACCAACTACCAACTCAATTCAAAACGATATTTTAATAGAATGTGATAAATGTAAAATCGAATTACCAAAACAGAAATAATAGGTCTTTACCTATGAAATTGCCGTTTTGTATGAAAAAATTTAAACGAATTTTTTTCATGAATTTTTTATTTGTATTAATCGAAGTAATCACCCATGCAATCAATGCATCTTTGCCATCGCAGTGGCAGTTTATTGATGCCCTTCTTAAAGAAATCAGCTGGACGGGAGGCAACAAATTCTTCAAAGGCATTTTGTACTGCCTCTCGGGTATTAAATTTTTTTCCCGCCAAGAAGTTATCCAAATTCTGGAAAAAGTAGTAGTCTGTAGGCGCAAGGTCTGGTGAGTAGGGCGGATGACGGAGAGCTTCCAACCCCAGTTCTTGCAACTTGGAGACCGTCTGCTGTGCAGTATGAGGTCGCGCGTTGTCGTGCAGGAGCAGCGGAGACGAGCGATTGACCAATGCTGGTTGGAGATGCGCCAGCTTCTCCATCATTGTGTTCAGTTCTTCACAGTACACATCTGCAGTAATGCTCACCCCGTTTGGTAAGAAGCTGTGATGAATCACACCGGCGCTAGACCACCAAACAGTGACCATCACTTTTCTAGGGGTAAGTTTTCGTTTAGGGCATTGTTTAGGTGCTGAACCAGGATCCAACCAACTTGCTGAGCGCTTACGGTTATCAAACAGAATCCATTTTTCATCGCAGGTAACAATGCGGTTCAAAATTCCTTCATTTGTGTGTCTGTTGAGCAGTGCAAGGCACGTCTCGACGCGTACTTCGCGCTGGCGATCATTGAGTTCGTGGGGCACCCATTTGTCAAGCTTTTTTACCTTGCCAATTTGACGCAAATGGACCAATATTGTTTTGACGCTAACGTCGAAAGCTGCTGCTAATTCAGCCGTAGATTGTGTATCATCAGCTTCCACAATCGCCTTTAATTCGTCATTGTCGACCAAAGTCTTCGGACGACCGCGAGGTTCATTTTTCAGGTCGAAATTTCCAGAACGGAAGCGAGCAAACCAATAACAGGTGGTGCGTTGGTTTGTAGTGTTAGCTCCGTAAACGTCGTTGATGTTGCGTGCCGCTTGTGCCGCGTTGCTGCCACGACGGTACTCATATTCCATAATTACTCGAATTTTTAACGTATCCATGATGACGAAAAAGATTGAAATGCGATGAAAATGTAACACTAATCAATAAAGAAATGACTACTTTTAGAAAAAAAAATCCATGTTTTTAAAATAAAATTAATTTGAAATTAGAATTCTTAGCCAAACAAAAATTATTTTGATTTGAAATGGCCAGTACTGCAGAACGGCAATTTCATAGGTAAAGACCTAATATAAATATCATGTGAGAACTAATATGCATAAATCAAATTGTTTACTCAAAACGAAATTGAAAAATGTTGAAATAATTGCAACTGCATTTCGAAATAGAATAAACACGTATCGCTTAAACCCAGCACCAGATGCCGAGTATTTAACTCCAGAGGCTTTTCTGATTGGGAATCAAAGCGATATTTTGAAACTAATTGAAATATTTTTAATGAAACATAATTGTATTAAAGTAAATTTCGAGCTGTTTGCTTACTTCGTATTACCAAAAACAGGTGAGCAGCAACTGAAATCTTTTAATACAAAGTATGCCAATGTTTACCTTAATACTGATTTAAATGAATTATACATGAATACTAAAGAGACTTTTCAGAGAAAAATTTCTGAATTTAACCAACGTGATTCCGGTTGGTCGTTTATCTCTATAAGTCACTTAGAAATTAATATAAACAAATATTGTCCGATGAGAGGTGGCACGTATATTGAGCTTCCTCCAGCTATAAGGAATACGAAAAGTTGTTTAAATATACAGAACAATGACAACCATTGTTTTTTATGGAGTATTGTTGCTTCCCTATTTCCATCAAAGAATAATGTTTGTAGAATAAAATCATATCCACACTATACAGATGTTTTAAATATTGAAGGAATGTCTTTTCCACCAAGTTTGGTTGACATTAAATTGTTTGAGAAAAATAACTCAGATATCAGTGTTAATATTTATGGTTTAGATAAAACGTGTCGCGTTACTGGACCTCTATACATGACCAGCTCAAGGAAAAACAAACATGTTAATTTGTTGTACTTCGAGCGGAATAGTTCAGGACACTACTGTCTAATTAAAGACCTGGCGAAAGTTATCCGTCGTCAAGTTACTCATCACAAAGGTAACTTTTTACTTTGCGATGCTTGTTTGCAATTTTTTTCTAGTGATTTAAAATATGGCTCGCACAATTGTTCTAAAGTGTTAACCATATTACCGGAAAAAAATAGTATTATACAATTTAAAAATTATGAGAGACAACAAAGAATAAACTTTATTATCTACGCTGATTTTGAAAGTATTTTACTAAACTGTTCTGAAAATAGATCTAAAAATACTCAGAACTTAAAAGTGCATGAACCATCCTGTTTCGCATATTACATATGTTGTTCACACGATCCGGATTTGAATAAATATGTTACGCATAGAGGTCTGGATTGTGTAGAAGTGTTTATAAAGCGTTTAATTGAAGATGTCACTCACATAAATTCCATACTGTCTAAAAATAGACCCATGAAAGCTTTGTCTGTCACACAACAAATAGAGTACGAAGAGGCTACTCTATGCCATATTTGTAAACATTTGTTATTGGGTGACAAAGTTCGAGATCACGATCATGTCACATCTGAATACAGAGGAGCAGCGCACTCTCGTTGCAATTTAACGTTTAAAATATGTCCGTTTATACCTGTTGTTTTCCATAATTGGTCTGGTTATGATTCTCATATATTCATTAAAGAACTGGTCAAGTACAATGGTCCTATTAAAATAATACCTAAATCAAAAGAAAAATACATTTGTATAATGAAAAGCCTCACATCTAAGAACAAGCCTAGTTCTGTTCAAATAAAGTTTATAGATTCTTATCAGTTCTTAAGTTCGAGTTTAGATGAATTGTCTAAGAATTTACATGTAGAAGATTTCATAAATCTGACAAGAGAATTTGACGATAAAGCCGATTTATGCTTATTGAGGCAAAAGGGTATTTATCCATACGAATATGTTGATGAATGGTCTAAGTATGATGAAAAATGTTTGCCACCTAGAGAGTATTTTTATAATACAATGAAGTTGGAACATATTTCTAAAGATGAATATACACATGCACAAAGAGTTTGGTATTCTTTTAAAATGAATTCTCTTGGTGAATACACTGATCTTTACCTTAAATGTGATGTTTTATTATTATGTGACATATTTGAACATTTTAGAAACACATGTTTAGAATATTACAATCTCGATCCAGCATATTATGTATCCGCACCAAGTTTAAGCTGGGACGCAATGCTTTTGTGTACTGGCGTTAAATTGGAGCTTATGCATGACTTGGAAATGTATAACCTACTTGAAAAGGGAATACGTGGGGGATTAGCACAGTGTTCCCTACGACATGCAAAAGCGAATAATAAATTTCTTCCCTATTTCAATGATACTAAGCCATCAACTTTTTTAGTATATCTTGATTGCAACAATCTTTACGGATATGCGATGAGAAAAAGAATGCCTGTATCGGAATTTCAATTTTTATCAGAAAATGAAAGTGCTAATTTTGATGCTTTGAATATATCTGATGATTCTGAATATGGATACATTCTGGAAGTCGATCTGACCTACCCAGAAATATTGCATAATTCGCATAGTGACTTACCATTCGCACCAGAAAGATTTGTGCCTCCTGGTGGGAAAACCACAAAATTAATTGCGAATCTATATGACAAATACAATTACGTAATTCATTACATACATTTAAAACAATGCTTGAACTGAAAACGCATCCCTAAAAACTTGCAAACAGATCTTGGAAAAGAATTTTACAATAAAAGTTTTCAAAAAATATTATTAAACAATTCTATCAACCACTACTGCACTTATTCCACGAAAAAGGCTTCAATTGTAGAACGGTTAATAAGGACGATAAAGAGTAAGCTTTTTAAGGAATTTAGTTTCAAGGGGAATTATAAATGGACAGACGGAACACTTGCAAAAACCATTGCTAGATATAATAATACAATACATAGAACAATTGGTTTAGCACCTACCCAAGTTAATCATAGCAATAAAAATAAAGTACTACAGATATATTTCAATCAAAATCGAATGAAAACAAAATGTCCAAAGTTTAAGACTGGCGATTTTGTTCGAATAAGTAAACATAAAGGTTGTTTCGAAAAAGGTTACACTTCTAATTGGTCGACAGAGATATTTAAGATCAGAAAAGTTCAAAACACAAATCCTGTTACATATTTATTACAAGATGCGAAACAACAACCTATTTTAGGAGCATTTTACAATCAAGAATTACAAAAAACTAAACATCCTGACATTTACCTTGTTGAAAAAGTTGTAAAACGAAAAGGCAGAAAAGTTTTCGTGAAATGGTTGGGGTTTTCATCATGCGAAAATAGTTGGATTAACGATACAAATGTTTTATGATTGATTTATCAATATAACATCATGGTCCACGATAGTGATCTCATTCTGTTTGTATACATGACAGGAGAAGGACTTATCAATGGTTTAATTAATAATTTACCATTTGAGCTCCATTTGCCCGGTTATAATTATTGTGGTCCAGGAACTAAATTACGTGAAAGATTAGCTCGAGGTGATAAAGGAATAAACAATTTAGACGAATATTGTAAATATCACGATATTTCATATAAGAATTCCAAAAGTTTGAAGGATCGTCACAAAGCAGATATAATTTTACTAAAAATGGCAAAAAAGCGTGCATTGGTGCCGATTCTGTTGTACACCGAACTAAACTAACTAAACTATAACTAAAATTCCTTACTTTTTACTATGAGAATCTAAACGCTATTCTGCAAAAAAATATCTCTAAATTTAAAAACTATTTTGACACAACTAAAATCGAATTTGACAATCGCGACTCGCACGTGGTATGTTCTGGCTTCGCAACGTGGTACTTGTTTGCCCTACCCCGTGTTTTTTTTTAGAGGCAGCAGCGCGCCGGGTTCGGCAGCCTCGACATGATTTATATGGATTTTTCACTTTTTTCATGGAAAATATGAAAAATTATTATCCACATGTTGAGTTTTAGAGGTGTTTCGGGGTTTATAAAGGGGGTCGAAATTTTCATTATTTTTGCGATAGGACACACCGTTTTTGAGATATAAGCAAAAGAAAAGAAAAAAAAATACAGTATTGTTTTGGCACCAGATGTCGAGGTGTCGGTGTGAATTTTAGTTCTTGACAACTAATTTTATTCCACACCTATATAATCGCGATTAAAAATAGTCAGATTTAGTTAGACAACCAAAATTTTAGGTTAAATACAATAATGAAATTGACAACAACAGAATAGCAAAATTACCATTTTCACTAAACTAATAATTCAGTACAATCTTAGTGCTGTCAAACTAAAATATAGTTAAGTTGTGTCACTTTAGTCAATTTCAGAATAGGAAATCGTCGTTTGACAGGAACAAACTAAATTTTGGTGATTTTTAGTCTAGTTTAGAGAATTTTGTGACAACAGAATCGGCACCATTGTCTTCCGATGCAAGTAGAGGAGAAAAACTTGCTGCCAATTTAGTTAGTAATATAATGTTAACAAAAGTAAGTTCTGGAGCAGGGCTAAAAAAAAACTACAAATTTAGTAAACAATACAAAAAAATGCATTAAAAAAGTTAAACCAAAGTGTAGGAAAAAATTAATAGAATTGGCCTATGCTGCTGCTAGAGAATTGAATCGTGATTCATCTCCAAGAATTCCCCGTATAATACCGATTCCTAAGTCTGGAGGGGTTTTACCTTTAATTCCAATATTTGCTGGTTTGTCCGCTGCTGGTGGAATTGCTGGAATCGTCAAAACCATAAATGAATATAGAGATGCAAAAAAGCGTTTAGAAGAAATGAAAAGACATAGTAAAAATGTGGAAGGTGTATGTATTGGAAACGGACTACAGCTCAACCGTTACAAGGATGGACTTGGAATATATACAAATATAAAGAAAAAAAACTAAATCATAGGCTACCTAATCGTGCTCTTACAAATATAGATATCATACATTTCACAGAAAACGTCCCATATTTTCGCGGAGTGTATATGAGAGATATGTTACCAAAGTCTCCTTTTTCTAAAGAGTGCGGAATCATAAATTTAGATAGTTCTAAAAATTCTGGTACACATTGGGTAGCCTATGTAATTTTAAATAAATATGTTGAGTACTTTGACAGTTACGGCAACTTGAAACCCCCAATAGAATTTGTTCGATATGTAGGTTCTAACAATATTAATTATAACTACAATAATTTGCAAAATAATAACTTATTTAATTGCGGACATTTATGCATTAAATTTCTAAAAGATTTTTGGAAAAAGCTCGGTTTTATAAAATCATCGGTTAAAAGGTTTAAATGTTAGGTGTCGACAACATAAGACAACACTTTGAAATTATCTGTCGCAAGAGATGAATGTCAAAAAAAATTTAAAAAAATGATCGCTTACAATTTAAAATCAACTGCCAATGTTAATACTTTTACTCGTTCTCGTACCTTCAAAAGACGAAGACCTATACGGAATTTAAAAAGAATAACTAAGGATGATAAATTATTTCTTCGAGCTTTGGGATTTAAATTATGAGCATTCTTCAAGTTAATGATTTACCGCAATTTGACAACTCTATAGTGAGTTATGAAATTCATACATATAATCCATATAGTAACAGTTTCAATGAAAATTATGAAATACGTATACCGATAAATCAGCAAGATTTGTACGTCTTACCTTCAGCCAGCTACATTTACGTTGAAGGTCGAGCCACAGTGTCTTCTAAAGATGCATCAGGAAAACTTACTCGAAAGAATGTTAATTTCACTAATAATCCTATATCATTTCAATTTCAAGACATTCGATATGAAATTAACGGTGTTGAGATAGATCGAATAAAAAATGCAGGTATTTCTACAACTCTTAAATCATATGTGTCAATGAACGAGGGGGAAAGTAAGGCTGCTGCTATTTGGGGTTGGAATTTGAACGGGGTTAAAGATAATGATGGTATTTTTAGTGCACTTATACCTCTGAATAAAGTTTTAGGATTTGCGGAAGATTATAACAAAATTATCGTTAACTGTAAACATGAACTAATACTTAAAAGAAACAGTTCGAATCTTAATAGCGTTGTACTTGATAATGACGACTCCATTGAAGTAAATATACAGAGACTGCAATGGCGTATGCCTCATATAAAAGTTTCAGATCGGGAAAGACTAACTTTACTTAAACATTTAGAAAAGGATCGTCCTATTCAAATGGCGTTCAGAAATTGGGACTTGTACGAATACCCTTTATTACCTAAAACTACAAAACATTCCTGGGTAGTTAAGACTGCTTCACAACTCGAAAAACCGAGGTATGTGATCTTTGGTTTGCAAACAAATATTAAAAGTAAAGACTGCTCAGTATTTGATCATTGTAAATTAACTAATGTCACTCTTTTTTTAAATTCTCAATATTATCCATACGAATCAGTGAACATCATCAAGTGACATCGTGAGGAAACCGGCATGTCCTAGAACCAAAAAATTCGAAGACATGTGACATCTACCAACCCGCACTGGGCCCGCGTGGTGGATTACGGCCCAATCTCTCTCACCGAGAGGAGGCCTGTGTCCCAGTAGTGGGAACATTATAGGCTGATGATGATGATGATGATGAATCAGTGAATGTGAAATTTTCTGAAGATAAATATTATATATTATATGAAATGTTCACCAAATTTCGTCAGTCTTATTACAACACCCGGTCTGAACCAATGCTTGGTTTGAGCGAATTTAAAGAAAAGGCCCCTTTATTTGTACAGAGCTGTGAAAAAATATAGACTCAACAATATTTTCAATTTTCATTTCAAGAAAAGTACCAAGTATTTTAAATATCGTTTCATTCATTAAATCCTACAAAGTCATTACTCTCTTCATATAAATAGATCATTTTTATATTTTTAAGTGATGAAGAAAAAACCAAATAATACAAAAAAACAATGGATGTTCGTTGTGAAAAATTATAAACTCAGCGTACATAATGCATGTTATTTTTATCTAATATTTTGTCCATTTACCCTTATTTTTAATAACATCTATTAATCTGTTAGGTACGCTATCAATTAACTCCTTAATTACATTGGCTGACACTGTAAAGAAATTATTATGAACGCCATAGTCGATGTGCAAGGGTTTAAGACGGAAAGTAACGAGTTTATCGTGAAAGAAATAGCAATTGCGTGCGGAAATAAAATTGTGGTATTATTGATCAAACCACCATTCCCATTTTACTGTCTTACAAAAAAAGAAAGATTGCAAGTAAGTTGGATAGAGAGAAACAGAAATATTTTCTGGAAAGAGGGTTTTATACCATACTTAAACTTAAATCGATATATTGTACCTTATCTGGAAGATAAAAACATTTATGTTAAAGGATGTGAAAAAATGTTGTGGTTAAAAAACATTGTTAAACATGAGAAAATATATAATTTAGAAGATAACAACTGTCCTCGTTTACAAAAATTGTTTGATGATTATAGAATGTCTAGTAATATATTTAGTTGTGTGTATCATTCGAATGTATGTGCTTTAAAAACTGTAACGTGTTTAAGAAAATGGTGTACAGATGATAATATTTTTTTTAATTGATGTTTCCTTGTTTCATTTAATAACAAAATAAAAACACATGTACACAACATATACAATACATAGAATCACGCCGAACTATGCTATAACTTTAAAGATACTGGAAAAAAACTAAACTTCTGTCCTATGCGTTATGACTACGACAACATCACATCTTTATAAATTAACAACACCAGATATAAGACTTCATTATTCTTATATACATACCCGTATCACGACCTTAATAAAATGATTCAAAATCATTTTAACCCTCGATATGAAATATATAATGAACATAAAATTCGATTATGTACATTCAGACATTATTGGGCTACAGTAGATTCAAAACGAAGATTGGTGATGGAAATGGCTGATGCAGGTTTTTTTTACTGTGGAAATGGTTTAAACGATAAAGTTATGTGTTTTTCGTGCGGGGGTGATATCAAAGATTGGGAGTATTACGATGATCCTTGGATGCAGCATGCAATACTTTTTCCTGCTTGTTTTTATTTAAATGCTGTAAAAGGAACAGATTATGTTGATAAACTCAAACGTCAATTTTATAAAGAAACAAAAGTGTAAAAAATGGTACTACAGTGAAAGATTGTTTCCGAACACAAATAAATATGTTTAATTAACATTATTTTTTGTTTTATTTATTAAAATACTTGTGACACCTCTAAGGCATATCACTCAGTTCTGTATCTTGGATCATTATCCATTTAAAATGTAATACAATTCAGAATCTATTTGAATTAGTGTTCCGATGTATATTCTAAATTCTAATAGACCATCAATTCAACAAACATGATTCCGTCTATTTGAAAAAAAGTTTTTAACTATTTGAAGATAGGATAGATAGTGTTTGGATTTCCTGATGATCCCATTAATTTAAATAGCCAATTATAATTTACTTACAGCTGATGAATCAATAATTCTTCATTAATTTATCATCCTATAACTATACGATAAATACAAACTAATTGAATAGAAATGTTAATGTCGTTTCAATAGCCTATTTGACTAGACAATCTAGGTATTCAATAAATAAAATTTAATCTATTTGAATATATATGTTCCGATGAATTAAACAGTATATTCTAATAGACCATCAATTCAACAAACAAGATTTCTTCTATTTGAATAGATACTTTTAATCTATTTGAATACTAATAATTGGGGTGTCTGGAGCTTCTTTGATCCAGATACCCCAATTATATACTACTGCTATAGATTTTGCTTTATCAATAATTCCATCTCCATTCCCAACAGTACTGCCGCGGCGGCGAATGCGTGGAACGTGAAGGGTCCACCGCAGTGCGCGGCGCCTGGGGCCGCTGGTCGGGCTGGGCCGAGTGCGCCTCCGCCTGCCTGCTGGACGACACGCACGCATCGGCCGCGGCCGGCGTCGCGGTGGCCACCAGGCGGTGTAATAGGCCGAGGTCTGTGTCCTCTTCAACTGTTAACGAATCATCATCAGCAGGCTTAGCACGACCACCGATTTATCGACGGAAGAATAGACATGACTATTAACTAAATAATGTACAATAGGAGAAGATAGCTATGCTTTTCTATTAATAATTTATCAGTATCACAGTCATGCGTTCTAAACGAATCATGATTTTGTAGATAATCGTATATACTTTGCGGCCGTCGAGTAGATAGTTTGTTGTCAGTGTGATTTTGACAGTTTGGGAAGAAATATTCTTCTGCAACAGTCTACATTTCTAAGGACCTAGTTTATAGATTGTTAGAAACGAAAGACAAAATGACAGAATATTGTCTATTGTTGAATATTGTGATCTACGGTGCGATTTAAAAAATGGAGAAACGAAATGTCACTTTGTACCACTGTCTATTCTTCGTAGAAATAGAAAGCATCACGCTAAGCCTACAGAACAGGATTGGGAAGAAATATTCTTCTGAAATAGTCTACATTTATACCTAAGGACCTAGACAAAAATCGTAAGAAAAGAAAGACAAAATGAAAGATTGTAGAAGAATATCTACGGTGCGATGGCCAAAATGTAGAAACGAAATGTCACTTTGTATTGAAAAAGCACTGTATATTCTTCGTAGAAATAGAAAACATCATGCTAAGCCTGAAGGGTAGGAATAAGTCCCGCCCTTGTTCCATTTTACTTGAGAACTACGTATCAGGTTTTCTTCTTTTATTCTTCTCTATCAACCGCCCCGCTATCATTCACTAGGTACACACGACTGCACATCAAGCTATACATCTCCAGTATTTTAAACTGATCTCAAATTGTACAGGATTTCCGTACAGTGCGAGATCAACGTAAACTGGAAATTTATAGCTTGATACGTAGACTGGTGTTTAGGGTATTAGATCCAGAATGTTAGAAGACTATGCTTTTCTGTTACCAACCTATACAACCTTAGTAGAATCTCTTTAATCTGAAGCTCGTAATTCATAATGGACTAGGTAATTTTATTTCATTTCACCACAGACATTCATACAAATAGAGAGAACTATGAAATATTAATTAACCTCCTAGTGAAATTTAAGTACAGTGCTAAAAAAAAATATGAATATAATGACATTAATGACCAACAATTTAAAAATAATATCAAACAGTTTTAAATATAATGTCAAAAAGGTATAAAATATGATGTCAACCAGTTTTTAATCATAATGTCAAATATTCTAAATGATGGAATGTCAAAATAAAAACTAAATCATTTATTATTGTGTGACTTTAGTTCCGAAATATTATACAGTCATTTTTCTAATAAAAAGCTTTTTAATTTTGTTGGTGTACAAGTACCTAGGTGTCTTATATCAGGATCTTTAGCTCAGAAGGCAACTTATTAAATATCTCTACAGCTTGGTACTTCGAGCATTGCTCTACTAGGCATATAAAATTTTGGTACTATTTGTTGTTTAAACATTTTTCTTCACGCGTTTCTCTCGCTAATCTCACGTTCTTCTTCTGATTCAAACTCATAATTCTTAGCAAAATGACTTAAGAGCACCTAATGTATAGGCTAGGTACTGTTAATATTCCATTATTTTTTTTTAAGAAATCTGCTTGAGACACTTTGTTAAATTCTTACTTCTTCTTTGTTTCTTCTTCTATAAGATGAACGCTCTGTGCCAGTTATAACTGTAACTATTTCCTCAGAGCACGATGCTATACCTTTTTCTAGACTCGGCCAGTGCATAATATGTAGAGCGGTTCCCTACGAGCATTAAAATGATTTCTAGATCTTCAAAATGATACATTGATGTTTGCTAGATTTTAAAAATTGGTAGCAAAATTGTATCTCAAACACTGACACACTGTTTTTTTTATTACTAAATGAGCCTGCTCTTGACTTCGATCACGCCTCATGGAATGCGATTGATGAGGTCTATAATCGAGAGTGCCCAGAAGATTCCTGTTCAATCTTGTTTTGAAGGTAGACTTTACTTTTCCAGACATGACAACGGCAAAAATTACTGCGTAGGACACGATAAGAAGTTCCAGTCGTGTCACGCTCAACAGGTAATTTTCAGTCTTTATGCTCTTCATTTTACTTGATCTCATCGTGTTAAATATTAATATTTTCTCAATTGCAGTGCAGCAACGTGCCAAGAATGACAGTCAGAGAGTTCGCTGATCAGATCTGTTTGAGAGCTCGAGATGTGGATCCTGATCTAATTGGTACTGGGTTGCAGAGGATCGATTCTGATGGTAGGTTAAAACGATACCTTGGTAAAAGTTAGAATTTCGACTTACATGTCACCCACCATACCCTTCCCTTGGCCATCCCTCTGGGGGTAGGGTGGGACTGAACCGTACCACCATTTTGTAGTGTTGGGATAAAAAAAAAAAAACAATATCGGTACAAATACAAATTTATTATTATTTAACTTAAACAAAAACACTTCAAAATATTATAACATCTGTTCTTAATTTGTACAATAACTGCATTTGGAACACTTAGCTATCACAGGTACGTTGTGAGACACAGATGAAATGACTCATGTGCCCATGCTCTGAATATGGTATCACCTAGTTAGTTATTCAGTTCTCCTTCCCTAGCTTCATAAATCACTCTTATGTTTTAGATGTGAGCAGCGCGTGCGCAGTGTGGTGCGACACTCGCGGCGGCGGGTACAAGTCACGCGGGTGGAGCCTGCCGGACGGTACTGCCTGCTCCAATGTGTCACCTATGTTCTGCATCAGTGGGATCTGCCAGGTAGCTTTCAATCTCGGCCAGTTACAGATCCCTGCCAAAAAGACTATTAAACAAGGAGCTAGGAGCCACAGAACGTATCTAACGAATACATGTTTACTCATGGGATGGAATGGGCCTGTGTAAACTTCTGAGGGTACATACCTACCTAAAGCGTTTTTGGTGGGTTTTTTCCTTTAACCTAAGAAAGTGGAAAGTTCTATAGAATAGAATAGTTCCTTATTTGCACAGAAAGTAGGTACATGTCTCAGATGTTCAGTTTAAAGTGACCCTTATACTAACTACCTTAACTAGGGCATGCAAACAGTTCAAGTTATATTAATAAAGACTAATTTATCATACATTATTAAACACATTCGATCATATAATACAAGTTTACTATGTTGTTTGAGACTTATATCTGTATTTTTCACATAAACTATTGTTTTCTTTCAGAAATTCACATGTTCATCAAGTCCTGACACAGAGTTCTCTCTAAAGCCAAGCGACTGCGAGTGGGAAGCGCTAAGAACTGCCACGCCACATACACCACCGTAAGTATATACAGATAATTACACACATTAAAAGATACACTTTTGATGTGTGTAATGCACAACAAGCTAGGTCTGCGAAACATTTTGTAGTGACAATAACAATGACCGCAATGATGTTGTCTACGAGGCTTCATAGCTCTTCAGGGGTCATAATAAGCGATTAAAACAAAAAAATGGCTTGCACGAAGTCAACCTTCGTTCCCGAAGGCTGCGTTACCACTTATTGAGCCCCGCAATCGTAGAGCCCGTTTACAGTGGGCTTGTCAACTTAGAAATTGGGCAGAAGAAAACTGGCGTTACGTTGAGTTTTGTCATTTTTGTTTAATAAAAGGCGGACTGATAAAAAATCTGGATGACTGGTTGCTCGGTTATTTTTTTGGTTGACGTTTTCTAAAAATGAAACCTAGCTAGATCGATTTATCGCCCCCGAAACCCTCTGCATACAAACATTTCATGAAAATCGTTGGAGTCGTTTCCGAGATTCATATATATAGATATGTACAAGAATTGCGCGTTTAAAGGTATTAGGTACAGATTTCGTTAAAGCAGTGCTATTGAAGCCTCAAAAATCAAAAGAACACAAAATGAGACCAGCAGCCTAATTGCGTAACGTATTAACTTTCTGATGACGATTCCGAAACTAAGCAAACTCCCTTCGTAATCGTGTTCTATAATCCGAATTGCGAAACTAAATTGAATCAAATTCTGTAGAATTGTATAGGGATGTTAATAAAATCTTGCCCAATCTATTACGTTTGCGCGTTTTGTTTCATAACATATGAACTATTCGCTTCCGAATAATATTACTATAAATTAATATTGTTTTAATTACAACTGGTGGTCTACTATTGCTTCAAATGAAAATATACAACGATTCCCTAAAAAACGTAAAACCAATTTATAAAACACTTTCTACCAAAAACTGCCATAATTGAAAAAAGCAACGAAACGTTACAATGTTCACGTTTTATTTATCTGTAGTCGATGAAAAAATCGTAGAAAAGCAGTGTTGTCAACTTATTGGGATAACTCCTAAAACTGGGGGTTTGGACACCCCAACTAGCAGATTAAATTTTGCTTTAGCGGCTGTTCGTTTTGTTTTGATTAGTCTAATTTAGTTTGTGGAAATCTGTTATTATAATAACACGATGATGGCATGTTTTTTTACTGTTTGCATGAAACCTGTGATAGTAATTTTCCCATTTTATCTTTATAATACCGAAATCATTTTGGATTCAAACGCTAATGTGAAAAGACTCTTCAGCATGACGAATATAGTGAAGTCACACAGAGGCTGTGCCCGTGTCGAGATCGAAAACAGTGTCATTTCGACCAAATAAATCCCATGGAAAAATGCTTCCAAAATATAAAGTCAAGCCATTATTGTGTATCTAACAATCATCCATACATCTCCACTTACTTTTTCAGTAACTATTTTGTGATCCCTACACAATATTATAAATGCGAAAGTAACTCTTTCTGTCACGCTTTCACGCCTAAACCGCTGAACTGATCGTCATGAAATTCGGCAGAGATATATTCTGGAATATGGAGAAGGACATAGGCTACTTTTATACGCGATAACCGACATCCACGCTGGTGGAGCCGCGAGCAAAAGCTAGTAATCTATAAAGTACGTGACGATGATTTGAAAAACTATGACTGATTGTGACATAATAAGTTTTACTTTCAATTTCAAATCTTCAAATGGACCTCAAAAAGGACGACAGAACGTCAGCAATAGGAATTTAAATAAAATTAAAAATTGCGATTAAGTGGAGTCGGGAAAAAGTTGGCAACACTGTAACAAATAAAAAAACTATGAAATGTTTTTGTTTGTCTTGAATTTTGTTTTAAATTCGTTGTTTTATGTTTTTCAATAAACTAAATTATATTTACTATTCGCATACAAAGACATGGGCCTATAATAAACAGTATCGGATTATTTTTGTGGTTTCTGCACAGAACACGTAATTGGCAAATGGCAAGGAATAGGGCTCTGTCTTCGTTTTGTACTGGCTGCACTACGTCATAAGCTGTGTTTCTCAATAGCGAAAAGGACGAACCAGTTACCCATAATTCAGTATCAGCTGTAGTGCTGTAAGTAAGCCAATATAAACAGGAATTTCGTGTGTCTAGTGATTGTAACTTTCTTAGGTTAACTATTTATTTTGGGTAATAATGATTGTCTGTCAACCTCACATTTTAACTACTGAGATGTTGTTATTTGATATTTTGGTCAGTGGGTCGTCTTAGGGGTTGTATGTATGTAATTCTATCAGCATCTACATAAGCAGCAGATACTAAATTACAAACTATAATAACCAATTACAACATAACGTTAATTATTATAACATTTTCGCAGACGATGCCAGAGCTACTAACTTCAATCTAATATTGACCTATGAGGGTTTTACCTCAAAGAATTTGGTGGCAACGCAGGACATTGAAAACCAAGCTTTTGTATTTATCATTGAAGGTGAGCTTTTTAACACAGTTAAGTATCAAGCAGCAACTCATAATTATGAATGAATTTTTCTTTGGGCGAACTTTATACATAAATGTAATCACATCATAAATTTCATATGTCCCTATTTTTTACAGTTCTAGTTTCGTGCCATGTTAAATAAAGAAATAGCCATAGGTTGATGACGGCCTACTAAATAATGCCTAGTTTGGCCCATAATTAAGTACTTTAATTGAGCAGAAAATAATTTGATTTTGTTTTAAAATTGCAGGAGTCCCCGGAACACTTCCCCTGCATAGACATGAAAGCAGCATGAATGATGTTGGCTGTTGCCATTTGTTTCGGCTACTTATGATGTTGGCTGTTGCCATTTGTTTCGGCTACTTCTGACATCACTGTTACTGCTACTGCAACTACTTCAGTTATCAAGCTGCTCAAGTGCAAAAGTAGAAACTGAAGATTGTTATGAACATACTAATTTTACCTATTTAAGAAAACTGCTGACTAGTTTTGCTCAACAGCAATATACTTAATATGTACTTGTGTTAATTGATATTGGTGTAAACTTTAATACTTACAAAGTGTTTTAATTATGAACTAAAATAACTGTTAAATGTTGAAATACATATAGCATTGATTAAGTTTAAAAAAAGACAAGTTATTGATCATTAAAGTGATACTATTTAGAAAATAGCAGTGTTTATCTGAATTGTCATTTATTTGGTACATAAAGGTAAATTAAAAACAAATAAAATAATGGTTAACATAACTGCTTTATTTATATCATTTCACCCTTCTGACTACAGCATTTGTTCACATTTGACATGAATTTGTTGGCTATGAGGCAAAAAGAAATTCAAACAAGTATATTGTATAGATTAGTGGAATTTGGCAAATTTGGGCTACTGTTTTCCTGTGGAAGTCATTTATAATTTAATACAGCTTGGTAATGTTGCTGAGAGAAAGTTTACATTTTTCCTGTTTATATAGTTGAGCCACCTGAAAGATAAAAAAATAATTTAAGTACATCCTCATTATTTTCCATCATCCATTACTCATCCAGTCTTTAATAGGCCTCTCCCTTAAACGCTTCAATGCACAATCTACTGATGTACTTTACAAAACTACAATATTCTGCTATTAGATAAACAGTAATTAGATGCCTACAATTCTATTGATGGATGGAACATAGATACTTGACTAAAAAGTATAAATTATCTTTATTTAGGTACCTCATAGGCAAGTCATTTTTTTAATAATAAATAAAAAAATTGATGGACGTATTATTGAACTATATACATTGTGTATTAATATCAAGCAAAACCAATTCAATGAGAAATATTTTTTGTAGGCCTCCACATAATAAACATAACAAATAAATAGGTATTATGGTTTTTCAATATTTAGAAAACAATGTTCAATACTACCATAGTCTGATGCATGTAGAGTACAATGCTTATTTTGTGGATTTCCACCGAATGTAAAGAATAATATTGTATGATTGAAAATCTTCACACACATTGCATAGTAATTTTACAATGCAATGTGTGTGATAAACTTGACAGGCACAGGCCTCTCTGTGAGAGGGAGTGGACTGTAATCCACAGACAGAATAATTGAATTGGATATTTTTACTAACTTATTATTCACAATAATTAGTTGAAAAATATTTAAGGTACCTAGTAGGCCATCATCATCATTTCAGCCGAAAGACGTCAACTGCTGGACATGGGCCTCCCCCAATTTGGGGGGTTTGCTATAATCGCCACACTTGGCAAGCGGGTTGGCAATCGCAGTATGGTGGTAAAATGCATGGAGAACACTGCTACCCATTCTTAGTAAGTCCCTGAGTCGCCTCCTACGACACTGACGGGAAAGTACCTACCTATCTACTTTGATTAAAGTAATTATGCATTGCCTTATCTATATTTTGTATTGACAACAAACAATATGTGTAGATACAATATTTAGGCATATTCAATAGGTTCTTTTATAGGAAATAATATTGATATTACCTTGAACAGACAATGATGTGGAAATAAGTCTGTATTTACGGTGTGTGTAGCTAGTTCATAGAAGTCTTTATATAGGTAATACATTGACATTAACTGCTTCTTCAATGTGTTCTTCTTTTGTTCTTCCTGTTTAAATTGATCGCTTTTTAGGTTTTCTAATTACAATTCGTAAATGCTCGACTGGCTTGCTAAGTTGGTGACATTATGATAAGTTTACGATACGAGGTACCTACGAATTTGTATTTCGTTAAAACGCCACCAAATTATCTCGTTTCTGAAATATCATCTAGGTAGGTTCTCTTAGTAGGAATCTTTATTTTAGGTTGTAAGCACACGTAACAGAAGAAAACGATTGCAATTATCTCTGTATAATCACCTCGTTGCTTCGCTATTCAAAATACCACAATACTGATATAACATTGAGGTTTTACACAAAATCACATTCACAGTTTATCAGGAAGACTACCACTTATATTTTTTCGTTATAATTTAAGAGATTTAATGATTAAATCCCATTATAATGTAAGAAGAAAAATGATTGCGGCGAGTACGTTGCCTTCGGCTTGCGAAACAGACTACTCGTTGGTTTCAAACAAACTGATAGCTGTCAAACTAGTTACGCAATTCGCTTTAGTTAGAAAAATAGACCGTATACCCAATTTTTCCCGACATATCATTCACTCTAATAGAATAGTAATCGCTTTCACAGATATTGGAGTTTCGCAATTCGAAATTCGTAAATTTAAGCAAATTGCGATAGAAACGAAGCAAATTAATCTGAATCGTTTGTCAATAATGCATTACGCAATTAGGTAGCAGGGTGCTTACTCTGGAATATAATTCCGATAGATTGACATTGGAATTATCAGTCAAACGTCAGGGATTGGCTAGACTCAGTGAGTCCAGCCAATCCCTGACGTTTCGGTCGATACGTCGACGGTCTTGGATACCAGCAAGCAAATTGGTACAAAAACTTTCTGCGACGATTATTGCAATATTGGAGTGATGTGCCAAAATTTTGAGCTAGACAATGGCTTAGGAATGTAAGATGTTCTGCAGTAAACTGGTGGTTTTACATAAGCAAAGATAATGATGTTTTTTTTTTACTTCATAATAACGAATAATATTTCGACCTGGTTTAAATTTTTCCAGCGCAAAGACCTCCGGCACGTGGCGCCGCGCCGTGGGCGGCCAGTGGCGGCCGGCGTCGGGCTGCCACTACCACTGCGTGTGGCCGGGCGCCGGCCTGCGACTGGTGGCGGCCGCGCACGCGGGCCGGCCCGGCACCAGCATACAGCTGTGCGAGCCCGACAGTAGGCCCGACTCGGTGAGTATTCACTGAAGAATCGACTCGTGTCTGTGTGTGTGTGACTCGTGTTGCTACCCATGAGATACTTTAAAAGAGTAACTGGGGCAGCACTGCTTGACGCGGCATTGACGCGCGACGGTAACAGTAGAATATCACTGCTTTACAGAGTAGCAAAGACATTGACGCGCAAACTGTAGCCCTGAATTCACCTTGCGTAGAAATTTTCCGTCAATTATCAATTGTCGTTTTCTTGATTTTCAAGGGCTCTGAAGGCGGTAGTAAAATCAGAATGAAAATCCAAGATGACGGCTGCGAATTATTGTTTTTTTTTTTTTTCATTTGATGTCGTTTTCTTGGTTTTCAAGGGTGCTGCAGCCGATAGATCAAAATAAAGTTTGAGTATTTTAAAGAGAGAGTTAACGACGTTACTTTCGGTGTTAAAAAGCGTAAGGAACTTCATTCTTGACAGGTATTGCGAATTCGCTTTAGAATCATGCACTCAATTCGTGGTAACAGTTTGCGCGTCAATATTTCAGCCACCCATAAGTGGCCGCGGCGGGGGAAGCTATATAAACTAAGTGAAGCTTTGGCGAGCTAAGCTATGTGGGTTCAAACCAAAAACTACGGACTATGGGCGAGTGAGCAGACGAGCGGGAGAGCGCACGTCATAGAGCCGGGCGAGCACTGTTTCAGCTCTTTTCATACGACGTTTCACACGCGAACTACAGAGCTAAGCTACGACATGAAGTGAACGAATAGCATCGCTGGCATCGTCGAATATTTCATTCGCATCGTTTGTGTCGCTGACGTAGCTTATCTCTGTAGTTCGGGGTGTGAACTGAAGTATGAAAAGAGGTCAAACGATGCTCGCCCGGGCGCTCGCTGGGTCGCTAGTTGGAAGTGTGGTGCTTTACCTATATTCGAAACATCTACGATTTAAATTGTAATTGAAATAGTCTCTCAAAACACTATGCTTGACATTTTTTAAGGTTCCGCAGGCAAATGGCAAAATCGGAACAGAATAAATGTGTTTCACGTTTGATTTTTCAACATATTTTGTTAGACATCATGGTCTTAGTCATATCATTGTTTATTCCAGGGCTGTACTCAAAGGAAGTCTCCGTACCAATACGCAACCATGGTCTGCACCAAATACAAAGATAGAGTGAGAAGATTATCCGGATTGGGGATGCAGATATCACCAGCTTTAGGTAAGAAACGACTTCTATTGATACTATAACTAGCTGACCAGAACTACAAAACTTGACATTTGATACAAAAAATTTAAAATACATATGATTTCAAACAGATATCAGTCTTTAAACCATAGTATGTAAATCTTGTAAGGAAATTAATTAAAATTTTTTGCTTATGTGAAATTGCACGATGTTGAACCAATGATAGTCCTATAATGGAGATCGAATTGAGAGAGGTCTATCGAAGGAACATGCAAAAAGAGAAGTAATTTTCTAATGCAAACCAATTTTCACATCATTCTTTCCCCTCATATTATAGAGGACCCCGACCGACCCTGTCGCATCGCCTGTCAAGACGAGCGAGTGTCCCATCGGTTCTACTTAGTCAACGGGCACGAAGGCTGGTTCCCGCTAGGAACATCGTGCGGGAAGAGAAATGCTTCCTATTGCGTTAGTGGGAAATGCTTGGTAAGATACTAGCTTTTAAGAGTTTTATCTGACTATGTCGCATAGCCTGACGCGACGAGCTAGTGTCTCATCCGTTCTACATAATCAACGGACACGAAGGTTTTTCCCGCTATTAACATCGAGCGAGAAGAGTAGTTTCCAATTACGGGAAATATTTGGTAAGAACTTCTATCTGTTTATCCTTTGACAACATTTAAGACCTTTATCCCAGTGTCCAGCCAGAGGCACTATTGGCTATCTGATAAATTCAAAACTTGAATAAGGAAATACATTTTTTACCACCTTAAAAAGGTTTTTTTATGTATGTTCGGGCATAACTCCGTCGTATATAGACAGATTTGCAAAATTATTTTTTTGTTCGAAAAGGGTTTTCTCCGAAATGGTCCCATTAAGATCTGATGATGCGTTTCGGAGACAGACAACGGAACTCTTCAAAAAATTACAGCAATTCAACCGCGAATATTGCTATCGCATAAATATGTATTGTTTTGACCCCAAGGATGATGAAATTTCGAATTGGTGTGGGGTAGGTAACTAAAAAGTGAAATTAAAAACTTTTTTCAAAAAAATAACAACCGACTTCCAAAAAAACACTACAAATTGCAAAATAACTTTAATTTCGGAAGGCGGTGACAAATAATTAAAATAAACATCCAAAGTCACCGACCCAAACTACCTACAACTCATGTTTTTTTTTGCCAGGAATTCGGCCCCGACAACACGCCCCTGTCTGAGATGGTGTTCACGCTCCCGCTGCTGAACCGCAACAGTTACAGCCACAACAACAACAACAACAACAACAACAGCACCAGCCGCGTCACGTGGCGCACGTCGCGGCACCGACGCAGTCTGCGCACCGACAGGATCACTGTCAAGGCCACGCTCGACCAGAAGCATTTAGATGATATTATTGCGAGGCTCAATTTGACTAGTAAGTATTCACTTTTTTTTCTTGTTTCAAGAATGACGGTAACTTAATAAAATTTAAATGTAACGCACAATCAAAGTTGGTGCACAATCAAGATTATCCTTCTCGATGAAACTGGTATTCACTGGTTGCATCTGGTAAGACTGGAAACCGACCCCAACGTAGCTGCGAAAGGAAAAGGTAGAAAGAAGATAGAGAAGATCCTTCTCGATTTTTATTTAGTACTGCCAAAACGTAGACAAGCAGAAAGTTGAAAGATGTTCTTTAATTATTTTTTTGCAACCACGAAAAATTTTGGTACTTGTATGAACTTATCTTAATGAATTTTTTTTACAGAATAGTCAGCAGAAACGTGTTTTTTTTTTCCAAATATGGATTTTAGATAGTAAATTCTATCATTTATTCATCTGTGAATTCTGCATTTTTGTTTTTCATTATTTTACTTTACTATTACAAAATAACCATTTGTATCAAACCCTTTTAACCAAATCAATTCTATTTTCCAGACAATTTGACCGACCACATTACCTACTTCGATGCGATTCCAGAAAATATTGAGGTGGACTTCAACAACCCGATCCACATTGCACCAGAAGACACGCTACTAAGGAAGGTACCGAGACCTACGTGGGACTGAAATTATGAAAATACTAGGTGAAAGTCAAAAGACAACTGTTGAACATTAGGGATTTGGGATCGCCCATAAAATGATACATACTATCTTACAAGAAGAATCAACTTTATGAACGGTCTTGGGAAGACAAAATTTTGTTCAAGCTTGGGATTTATTGCAGCAAGATGCTAGGTGATGAGAGATATGGCTTCGGGAACTCAGGATCGTCTATAATCTGTGAATGTGCGGGGTAATAGCGCATCGCAATGGCAAAATTGCAATGCTTTTCGTTTTGAGAGTTCCATAACATTAATTGCGTTATATACGATGTTGATTAGATTTTTTCAAACCATTGAAGCGATGGGTTAGAAAAATCGCGCTGTATCTCTTGTCTTATGTTAACTGTTATGACTGATTGGTCAAAGTATCGACAGCCAGTGAAATCAATTAACATGATACTTAGAAACAGCACCCTAATTGCGTAACTCACGATTAATAACTAACGTAACACATAATCCGTTTCGTTTTGAAACAGATTGTTAAACCATTGCTTCATATGTTAGAAAAATGTGTCTGCTCAACAACGTAAACAACGCAATGAATATTGTTGAACTGTCAAATTGAAACCGATTATGATTAATCGTGAGTTAGGTACGCAATTAGGGTGCTGGTCAGTTTAAAAATAACTAAGCTAGAAACGACGAAATAAATTGGAAAGGGCTGAATCTTAGCCTAAAATAACACTGCCTTATAATGTGGAACCTTCATGAAACTTTATGAGACTTAATTTTTGTATACACATTTTTTTTTGTATGTAGACGTTTACAAAGTTAAGTGTACACATTGAATAGTACATTCTTGTTTCTCAGATATATGTATATTATACCCAAAGTTTCGTTTTGACGGATCAAAACTTGGGTCCGATAAAAAATAAATAAGGGGCTTACAGAAGGGCCTGAAAATAAGCCAAATAATATGAAGAAAACCCAACTTTTCTACATAATAAAGTCGAAGGCATTATTTTATTGTTCTTATTGCATATCACAATACAATCGAGAATGGAATTTATACAAAAGTATCTATAAATTTTGTTCCTTTTTTGTTGCATTTTAAGGTAGAAGTCTTACGACAATTTAAAGTTGTTAAAACAAATATAATTTTAAGTCATTGTACATACTTGAAGAATCATTGTGATCAATTTTAGTAATTTATTTATAGAGATTTTTATACCTTTGTTATTAAGTAGGTAGGTTTCAAGTAAATACAAATAAAGTTATTTTATACAACTATACATGTTTTATTTAAAGGCACTCATTTGTAACCGGGTTATCGTACAAACTATTACTAGCTTTAATTGTAAACAGAATTTCTTTGTGTATAAATAAGAATATAAAATTAAACTGGTTGTAAGACTATAGTTTCGTTATATGAAAGTATCAAGAATGTATAGTGCCGTAACATTACGTTAAATATTGTTTGCATTGCGTATAATTATTGTAGCTAAATTGGATTAGTTGATACTTTAAAACACTATTATTATCATTTCGTTCCATGCGTTCTAATAAAATATCGCTAGGAACTTTATTGGATCGGAATAGTCCTTACAATGCAATTAAAACCAACGTATCGCGGCGAAATTATGAACCAACACAATCATAACATCCATAATTACCAATTATCTCCATACGATTGTGCAAGAAACAGCTCATTTTTAAATTCGATGTTAGTTACTTGGATCCACTATGAATAAATCTTGCAGTTGGCGTTCTTCAAAGCGTGCAGAAGTCTGGCCGGATCTGTCAGGAACCACTGCCACAGCTTTCTGAAACACTGCTTATCACCATTCTGAAAATAGTAATAGATTTGATTAGATAACGAATTTGGAGCACAGACAATTTAGAATTGACTTTTAAAGGTTCAATTTCGCAACCACAGCGGCAAAGCCGTGCAATCGCAATGACAGCGCAGCGACACGACTGGTTTCTATGTAACTCTTTATCACAATCTACGGAAGCGTTCTTAACGAGTTACATGAAAAGCAGTAGTGTCGCTGCGGACTGTCATAGCGATTGCCCGACTTTACGGTTGCGTTCGGAATTGTTATTTCCTAATAGGCCGCAGCTTAATATCATACAGGGAATACAATCCTAAAAGTAACCTTGACATTAAAAACATTTTTTTTTATCAAAGCTGGTGAAAACTTTTCCTGTATCCTAACCCAGGTCATGGTATATCCGTGTGCCATTCATCTAAACACGTTCAGCTATTATGGCGAGTAAGGTAACAGACAGATGGACAGAGATTCTTGTTTCATGTTTTTCAGTTGTTTTTTTATAGTAGTCAGCTTTTTGATTTCTTCAATTTTTGGAGTAACCTACCTAGACGGTAATTTAGGGTAGAATAGTTATTATAATCATACCTTAACACTTGTGAAGAGGTGACTGGCGTCTAGAACCTTCTTGTCGACAGTATCCATGTGTTGCCTGAGCGTGTGCGCCAGCGCAGCTACAGTGCGGTCCCAGCTGTTGGGCTGGCGGGTACAGCCGTCCCAGATGTAGGCGCGGAGGGATTGCGATGATTGTTTACTGGGGAGTTCAGAAGAATTGATTCAGTTTGGACGTTTGGAATGGTAGGTTTAGAATCATTATGTACATGTGTAGCGGCACTACAAATAAAAATGTTTCGCAACAAAAACTCTGATTGCGCGATGCAGAATTGCTCCACATTGAGATGGCGCATCTCTTCTTTTTGCGTTTCTCGATATTTGTTGCGAAACATTTTTATTTGTAGTGCCGCTACATCACTCCCCCCCGGAGACCGGAGGTCGATAGTGGGCTGAGTCAGTGCATGTTATGATGCTTGCCAGTGCATGTTGTGGTTCCAGTGGGTCGGAGGAACCGGGTGTCACATAGTTCGCGGTGAGTCGGAACTGTCTGCGACGATTCCCCAGTGAGTCGGGGTTGCGCTGCGTTATGCTCCAGTGAGTCGGATCTGGTACAGCGCTGGGTTGAGAGGTTGAGGCTGACTGCTGGCGTCGACCGGGAGATTGTGCTCTCGACCGGCCGAAAGTGCAGTGTGTTGGGCCATGGTTGCTGATGAGGCTGTGGGTGATGACCAGGCATGCGGTTCGCTGCATGCAGGTGGTCAGGATACCCGTTGAAGCCGTGGGTGCTGGCTGGCTGTGTGACTCGCCGCTCGATAGCTTGAAGAAGTGGTCTTGATGTGATGATAATGACGTCACGCTGAAGTGTTGCACGAAGGCTGCGCTGACGTTCTTTCACGGGGTCACCAATTTAGAGGTATGAGGAACAGGGTGTAAAGTTCACTCATACCTATGTAAAGGAGGATCCTCCGACCAGACGGGTATTGTGTCTGGTCCGGGCAACTGCTTTTTGTTCCTCATACCGCTATACATGTCCCGATTCAGGCCACAAAGTATTCATATATTTATTTGCATTCTTTATTGTTTAAAGTTTTAACAAGGGCACACCAAAAAGTATATATTTTATTTTTGTTAATAAATATATACATATAATCGGAGGAATGGAGGAAGGAAGATTTATAAACAGAAGCAGCATTGCTCATCACGCGTGTTGGTGTTTACAGAACATTGAGTCAGCTTGCCTGCCTCGTTGCGCTTAGAGGTAGTAAGCGCTACTGCTGAACACGAGGTCCTGGGTTAGGGTCGGCCAGTGTTATTAAGGTTTTTCCATAAGGATTTAATGTTGAGGTTGATGGTAATAGGCTCGCTTCCTATTACATGGGTCTGGCGAAATATGAATATACTATACAGGGTAAATTTTTTAACCAGTGCGCAAACTGTATCCATGAATTCAGCTTACCATTCTAGATCCGTAGCGTAAAAAAATTCCATCAGTTAAACAAAAAGAAAATAAGCTGTTTCATATAAAAGTGCAATAACTACGCGAAAAAAATGTATGGAACAGCTGGTTTTTTTTGTATATCTTCCCCCGTCAGCTTCTGCCTTACCCTTGGGGGATTATAGGCGTAATGTTATGAAATGTATATACACACATACATATGACATAGCAAGTCTACGATGTAACACGAATCAGATCATTACGATATCGCTAGTTAAATCATTACACAATAAATTATTGAGTTAATTCAAATCTGTCTATATGTATAGCCAGACGTTATCCTATCCTAATTTCAATAAATTTGTTTGTGATCGTCTCGTGTTCATACGAAAATCCTTTAGAAATAAGGACGCTCAGTACTGCTCGAATCTGAAAATTATCCTGGAAACTTTCGAATTTTTAATTCTATAAAATAACAAAATCGGTTCAGCCGTTCTCTAGTGATGCGCTTACCAACTTCATCATCATCATCATTTTAGCCGGAAGACGTCCGTCCAATGCTGGACATAGGTTTCCCCCAATTTGGGGAGGCTTGCCATAATCACCGCGCTTGGCAGGCGGGTTGGCGATCGCAGTATGGTGGTAAAATGCATAGAGAACGCTGCTGCCTATTCTCTAGTAAGTCCCTTAGTCGCCTCCAACGACACCCACGGGAAGAGATGGGACGGTGCTATTCTTTACGTCCGGCACCACACGGCCATCAACATGCTTAACAACTTACAGCATAAATTTTTATTTATTCAAATAAATAAGTAATAATACTCACAACTCCACCATCATATCCTCCTTCCTCCTATACCCATCGTCAACAGCATCCTTCAGCTCCTTAACCTGATGCTGCATCTCATGGTACAGCTTCACCAATAGACTGGGGTCACTTGACTGTGCACCCAGAATGTGCAGTAAAGCTTGCACCAGTACATCTGACGATTGGAGCTTTTGTTCGCAGGAGTTCTGTTCTAAACATATCTCGTTCATTGAATTCTGGAAATGAAGTAAGATGGATTCATATTATAATTTTGAAATAGGAAGCAAATGATTTAGATTTTTACAGCTGCAACGTTTTAGAGGTACCAAATAGAATGCTGATTTACTTATAATCAAGGTTTTGGAAAGGGGCGACTAGAATCAGTTCTATTTGCTTAGTAAATTTTTACGTTTTAAAGTGACTTTTATGTGACTATTTGAAATAAATGATTTGACTTTGACTTTCTAAAAATTGACACAAACATTTTGTTAATTTTAGCAACCAACTACTTATTTAGGTGCAAATGAAGTCGATCCTTAACTTCATGTCTTACGTTAGTTAAGAAACTGGGTATTTAGCAAGAAACTTTGCCCGCAAACGATCTAATGCTTATCAGTAATTTAGGTCCCAGCGCTAAGCAGGGTGGATGTGAAGCTGAGTCACAAACTATTTTCCACCTACTGTCCCTCTGTGCTCCAAAACATGCACTCAAGGTGACGTCTGCGCTGCCACCAATAACACCGTTGAAGTGGCTAAGTTTTGGGCCCATAACAAAAATTGTCGTGCCATCGACACGAAGAAGAATAAGAAAACGACGTAAAGACGTATTCAAAAAACTACTTATTTAGATCTCGTTCAAACCAATTTTCGGTGGAAGTTTACATGGTAATGTACATCATTTATTTTTTTAGTTTTATCATTCTCTTATTTTAGAAGGTACAGGTCTCTGTTCAGTTTAGAAAAAAATGATTTTAGAAACCTCAATATCATTTTGGAAGACCTATCCATAGATACCCCACACGTATGGGTTCGACGTTTTTTTTTTTTCTAAAATTTATTGTTTTTTTTTTTTTTTTCAATTTTTGTGTGAAAATCTTAATGCGGTTCACAGAATACATCTACTTACCAAGTTTCAACAGCATAGTTCTTATAGTTTCGGAAAAAAAGTGGCTGTAACATACGGACGGACAGACAGACATGACGAATCCATAAGGGTTCCATTTTTTGCCATTTGGCTAGGGAACCCTAAAAAGCCATTAACAGTTGTATGCTATTACTCAGGGTACCTGCCCAATTGAAACTATACGTATCATGGGTTATTCTTATAGATCTCATATTGCTGAACTTACAATTCTACTGATCACTGCACTAGCGTCAGCAGCCGCGTAGTGTCGTAAATTATCCGCTAACTGTAGAAACTCTTGGAATGAGCGCAGTTCGTGTTGTAGTGCGCTGTATACGATGCGGTCAAGGAGGAGCGCCTGGTTCGACGTTTCTAGTAGGTGGGATAGGTCGGCGTGGATCTGTCTGCAAAGCGAAGATATAATTTAAATTAATACATATATAATAAAAATGTAACGGATTGCTGTCTGTTCTTAAATGAGAAAAAATATTATTGGAACCTTTATCAACGTAAATAGCACACAAAACAATGATTGTTAAAATTTTTGTCTGTGTGTCTGTTTATCTGTATGTAGGGAATGCAGAGTTTTTTTTTTTGATAGAGGGAGTTTTTCTACTTAGAACTTTATGAAAAAATTATAGACAGGTACGTCAAACAATGTTTGATGCATAAAAGTCTATTGAAAATAAATGTTTATCTTAAAATACCTACTTATAATATTTTCTTAATTTATTCAAATATTGTATATATTTGCAAAAAAACAAAAAAAAAAAAAAACTAATTGGCGAGATCTCGCAGTATTGTAATTCATAAACTCGCGGGATCTCGCTTGAGCCCCAATATCGCGAGATTTGCATTCTCTATCCGTGTGTCTGTGCGTTTGTGCATGCTAATCTCAGAAAAAGCTTATCCGATTTAAATTTGGTTTTCACTGCGGAAGGCGGAGGATAGAGTATTGTGGCGCAGCTTGGGAGAGGCCTATGTCCAGCAGTGGACTGCGATAGGCTGAGTTGATTGATTGATTTCACTGATATATTGTTCACTTCACATTTGCTGTTTGTTTCATCTTAATCGGCTCATAAATAAAAAAAGTTATGCCCACAGAACAAAGAAGGTACATAGAAACGCCACTACACTGGCTACGCACGGGAACCAGTGTCGCCGAACTCACACTTTTGCATATCAAATTGTCCATTACACCCATAAAAAACAGTAATATGATTGGCTGAAAATTACAAACGCAACTTTTACAAATCATCTTCTTATCGCTTTCAAAAATTAAGCCTTATTACAACGAGTGAAAGTTGTTATTATTTGACATGACGCAAACAATAAAGACGTTTTACGTCTAAAAACCGTAAATAGACCAATTTACAACATGTTCAGCTACTCAAAGCTGATGGCGCTGTAACTAATTCATTCTATTCAGAACACTAGCGCTTTTGAAATAGATGTCATATTCGCATGCACATGTAATCTCTTTTGCTACTCAGAGATGTAGACAGATATCGATATTTTATAAAAATGTTTAAACTCACTGTCTAACAGCCAGTGCACAACAAGCCGTGGTCTCTACAGCGAGAGTAGTTCTTGAGTCCACAAGCTGCCTCATTGCATTGTGTATTTGTTGGTATATGATGGACTCTTCCTGTTCCAGTAGATCCACTGCGCTTTTAGCTTCCATCAGACATGACCTGGGAAAGAATTGGTAAAAGATATTCCGGTTTAGGTTTAACTATATTTAACCTCGTTTCAGTACCATAATGTCATCACTGGCACCACGCACTGGCCAAAGACTTTCGTCTTGAGACACTGCGGGATGTGGGACGAGTCGCAATAGCGAATGCTGCCCAGCCGACTCGGATTCGACGATTGACCTCTTTCTCGAAGTTGGACCTACCTAACTGATACCTACTAATACAGAAGACCGAAGAATATAACCTGCCTCTCTGCTTAGCGTTTGTGGATTACGATAAAGCTTTCGATTCGATCGAGAAATGGGCTGTACTGCAGTCTCTCCAAAGGTGCCAAATTGACCAGAGTGCCAGTACATCGAGGTGCTAAAGAGTTTGTATGAAAACGCTACTATGTCAGTTCGGCTCAAGGACCGGACCTCGAAACCTATCCTCCTGCACCGAGGGGTGAGACGGAGACGTTATCTCTCCGAAACTGTTCACCGATGCACTGGAGGATGTCTTCAAGGTTCTGGACTGGACAGGGATTGTCATCAACATCAATGGCAGTACATCACTCACCTTCGGTTTTCCGACGATATAGTAGTCATGGCTGAGACTATGGAGGACCTCGGTACAATGCTCGATAACCACAGTAGTCTCCGAAAGAGTGGGGTCTCAAAATGAACATGGACAAAACGAAGGTAACCTCGAATGCCCATGTGAGACCTACTCTCATGAAGATCGGAGACTCTACACTCGAAGTTGTAGACGATTATGTTTTGTTTTATTATGTTTCGCTCACAATGGGCCTTATCAGAAGGCTAAAAGTCACCCTAAGGGCAATGGAGAGGGCTATGCTCGGAATTTCCCTACGTGATCGAATCAGAAATGAAGATATCCGCAGGAGAACCAAGGCAACCGACATAGCCCGAAGAATTGCCAAACTTGTGGCAGTGGGCAGGGTACATTGCTCGCAGAACAGGTGGCTGATGGGGCCGGAAGGTTCTGGAGTGGCGACCGCGTACCGGAAGACGTAGCGTTGGAACGTCTCCCACAAGATGGACCGATGACCTTGTGAAGGCCGCAGGAATCCGCAGGATGCGAGAAGCGCAGAACCGGTCGAAGTGGAGGAGCTTGGGGGAGGCCTATGTCCAGCAGTGGACGTCTTTCGGCTGAAATAATGATGATATTAAACCGGACAAGTGCGAGTCAGACTCGCACAAGAACCACACTGCGATATTGTAGCTTCGCATTAGTGAAAGTATTTTCGGATTAGCATCATTATCCTTTCAGTCCAACGACGTCCACTGCTGGACCTCCCCCAGGCTCCTCCACTTCCGACTGGTCTTGTGCTTCCTACATCCAGCGAAATCCCGCGGCCTTCACAAGGTCCACCTTATGGGAGGCTTTCCCACTCTACGTCTTCCGGTACGCGGTCGCCACTCTAGAACCTTTCGGCCCCATCGACCATCTGTTCTGCGAGCAATGTGCCTTGCCCATTTTCGAATAATTCTACTAATATTATAAATGTGAAAGTTTGTATGTTTGGATATTTATGCGTTTAGATGTTTGTTACTCAATCACGCAAAAACAGCTGAACGGATTTCAATGAAACTTGGCACACAGATAGTGTTCTGGTGAATAAGGTTCACTATTGAATACAGGTGATTAGCGAAAGAAAAAAAAAACGTCCTTTCACTTTGATGGGTTTATTTGTACTAAACATACCGCCCTCCAAAAACAACAGTTTTTTACTAATTTCTTAAATGACAGTATTCTTATCTTAGGTAGGTACTTATTAACTTGTTCAAACAAAAAAATGGAAATACAGCGCAAAATAACTTACACTCATTGCTCAATGAGCATAGGAAACTATTAGGTTACCTATCATTAAATACCTAATCGTTCCGTTACATTGTATCGTCTATAAAGAAAACATTTGCGCTTAACTCATTATAACTAGATACTTACTAGTAAATTACATACATATTATTAAGAAGATTGTAAAACTTAAAGACTACAAAAAAACATAACAATAACAATGCAATAGTAGGTATAGACATAGCTTACATACATTCATAAAAAATACGCGACACTTTAGATCGCTGATAAATAATGAACAAACATCGGGTATTTATAATCTTCATCAGGTAATTAATACCTACCTACGACAAACCGAAATCATAACACCATAAACTAATATTCATTTAGGTAATAGCTAAGTGGACTGTATAAACAAGTAAAAACAAAGTAACAAGTAAAAATGAGCATAAAATCTAAAAGATTATGGTTCAAAATTTAATACAAAAGTTGACGAAAAGAATGATCGTTATCTTGTACCTAAAAAAGTTCCTCAACACAAGTAAATTAAAATGAACTTAGAACACACATGTTCAATGACCGTTTTAGCATAACTCATTTACAGTGACTAATAGGTAATGAGTTAAGTATGCGCTTTTGTGCTATGAATTAAAGTAAATATCGCAAGTCTTACTACACATGTAAAAAACAACAAAAAAACATGAAATTAACTGACCCCCACGTTACTATTTAGTTACCATCTGGTGCCTTGGGCAGTAAAATTAACTTTGATAATGGTCTCTTAAGAATGTTATCTCCTTTGCACTGTACTGTTACTACTCGAACGAGTTGATCAGTACCGGGATGTAAATTAATGATTTTCCCTAACAACCACTTTGCAGGTGGGAGATCCTCTTCTTTAATTATAACTATATCCCCAACACGCGGAGATGGCACGCTGTTTTGCCACTTATGACGTTGTTGCAAGGTGTTGAGATATTCGGATTTCCATCTTTGCCAAAAATCTTGTATCCTGTTTTGTAGAAATTGCCATCACACACCATACACTTAGATTCTTGTGTTCATAATTTATATCAGGCACATTGATTAATGGCTCACCAATTAAAAAATGACCCGGGGTAAGCGGGTCCAATGTTTCCTTTGTGTTATCTGAGTGACAGATAGGTCTCGAATTAAGACAGGCTTCTATTTGGGCTAACAACGTAGCCATCTCTTCATAAGTCAACTTTGTGGAACCATTTACTCTAGTTAAATGTTTCTTTACTGACCGGACGCCAGCCTCCCATATGCCACCAAAATTTGGTGCCTTTGGCGGTATAAAGTGCCAGGTTGTGCCATCATTTGCTAGAAGTTCAGCCACCTCTGCTGCCAGATTAGCCTTGCCCCGTTCAAATATATTCCTTAAGTCTTTGTCGGCTCCCACAAAGTTCGTGCCGTTGTCACTCCACAAGTGGGAACAGTGACCTCTTCTTGCAACGAATCGTCTGAATGCTGCAATGAAGGCCTGTGACGTTAAATCTGTAACTGCTTCTAAGTGTATGGCTCGTGTAGACATACAGACAAAGACACATATGTAGCCCTTTGTAGACTTATGACCACGTCCTTTAGCTGTTCGCAGCTGTACGGGTCCGGCATAATCCACTCCGCTATTGAAAAAAGGACGATTAGGAGTAACTCTAGACGCTGGTAACTCACCCATCAGCTGTTGTCTGGTTTTCGCTCTATGTATGATGCATACTTTACAATTACGAATGAATTCTCTAACAGCTGATTTGAGACCAATTACCCAATACTTGCTACGGATGTATGTCAACATCTGAAGGGAACCTCCATGCAAAGTTCTTGTGTGGGCTTCATTTATTATAAGTCGAGTAACATGTTGTTTACAAGGTATAATAATCGGATGTTTCGCATCTTCTGATATATTGGCTTTACCCAGTCGCCCTCCAACTCTCAGTAGCTCTTTCTTATCCAAGAAAGGTGTGAGACTAATTATAGAACTTCTATTCTTAACCTTTCCGTTCATCTTCAGATCATTTATTTCATTTTCATATATTAAGTATTGGTAATATTTTACACATCTTTCTTCAACTTCATTAATTTCCATAACTGTTAAATATTTCTCGTTTCTTCCTTAGGTTTTAAAAATCTCAAACATTGTGCTAAAACTCTTTTCAATCTGGACATGGATGAAAATCTTTCCCAAACAGGTTTTTCTTCTAATGTAACATTAAATGATTTCTTTTCCTCTAAATCTGTTTGAGGAATAGACCTTTTTGTAAAGTCTATTTGTTTATGTTTCAGCCACTTGGGTCCAGCCCACCACATCTCATTGTTTGCCAACTCACTCGGCGCTAAACCTCTTGACGCTAGATCCGCGGGGTTGTCGACTGATTGAACATGATTCCATCTGTCATTGTCTATTAATTGAATTATATCAGACACTCGGTTTCCAACAAACACTTGCCATCGACTTGGTTGACCCTGTAACCAGGACAGAACCACCATGGAATCTGTCCAGGCATACACTTGATGCATACTTACATCCCATATGATAGATACCTCGTGCAATAGCTTTGCCAACAACACCGCAGCGCAAAGCTCTAATCTTGGGATTGTCAGTTGTTTCAGTGGGGCCACCTTAGTCTTAGACGCCACTATTGTGACATGAACCATATCATTTTCATCTAACACCTTTATGTAAACTACTGCTGCATAAGCAACAGATGAAGCATCTGCAAACCCGTGTAACTGAACTTCTTTACAGTGCGATGTCACCCTTGTCCAGCGTGGGATTTCAATGGTCTGTAACTCTTTAAGTTCCTCTCTGTAGTTAAGCCATTCGGCTACTAGATCTGACGGCAATTCATCATCCCAGCCGAGATTGTTAAGCCACAATCTCTGTATCATAATCTCGGCTGTGATAACTACTGGAGAGAGCCAACCGAACGGGTCAAAGAGACTTGCCACATCAGATAGTACTAACCTTTTTGTTATAGGAATCCTGGGTTCCTGTAGATTCACTGTAACTTGGAAAGTGTCATTTTTCCTGTCCCAGGTAAGTCCAAGTATCTTTATGAACTTATCTAATTTAATTTCTATTTTGTTCACAGATTCCGGAGTTTCCTGGTCTCCCTGTAAAAACGTCAAGACTTCATCAGAGTTGCTGGACCACTTCTGCATTTCAAAACCACCCGCCTTCAACAGATTGTTTACTTCCTCACAAACAAGCTTTATTTCAGATAGGTCTTCATGCCCAGTCATCAAATCATCCATATAGAATGAACTCTTAACGACAGCCGCTCCACGAGGGAATCTTTCCATTTCATCAACAGCTAGTTGGTTCAAAGATCGTACCGCAAGATAAGGAGCCGATGCTGTCCCAAACGTCACGGTAAGTAGTTGATAACTTTCAATGTTTTCACACGTATTATCTCGCCAAACTATACGTTGTAAATCTGTGTGTTTGTTTGTCATTCTTACTTGACGATACATTTTTATAATATCGCCAACAACACAGATTTTGTGAGATCTCCAGCGAATGATAAGAACGCGAAGATCAGGTTGCAGTGTAAGGCCGACCATCATGCTGCTATTTAAGGATTGTCCATTAGATCCTTTGGCCGAAGCATCGAAAACAACTCTTACCTTTGTTGTATCCTTATCCTCCCTTATGACAGCATGATGTGCTAAGTAAATTTCTTTACTTCTATCCTCGCTTTCAACCTTCTTCATATGACCCATCTTCAAGTACTCATGTATGACGTTCGTGTATTCTGACCTCAAATCTTCATTTTTTGCAAATTTCCTTTCCAGTTGCTTAAATCTTATTGTAGCTTGTTGTTTAGTCTCACCGCACGCCTGCACGGTCTCTACAATACTTTGTTTCAAAGGTAAGGGTACTACATACCTTCCTGATGCATCTCTTGTTGTTGTCTGTACGTAGTGTTCTTCACATTTTTCTTCTTCCTTTGTCCATACTTTCTTGGTTGTGTAGTCTTCTGTTTCTATTTCCCAGAATTTTTTCAAAAGATTGTTGTCTTCTTCTACAAGCCTGGTAACATGTAAACTAATAATGTTTTGTGCACAAGTGGGTTGTGAGTACATATCCCCTGACAATATCCAACCTAGGTGTGTATGCTGAGCAATTATATTGCCCGGTCCTCTTAACAAACCAGATACTATTATTGTACCATAAACATCAGCTCCGAGAAGAATATCAATTCTACCCGGAACATTAAAAGTAGGATCAGCCAATTTCATATCTTTAAGTTGAGGCCAGTCGTAACCTCTTATTTCTCTAGAAGGTAGCCTACGAGTCAATGACTTTAATACATACGCCTTAACATCAATAGAGAAATTACTTTGATACCTCGACTTAATGTGTAAGCCTACTAAATGATTAATACAAAGTTTGTTACCTTCACCAACACCAGAGACCTCACCGCTGATTTGAGTCTTCTTCAGACCCAATAACTCGACGACTCTTGCAGTCACGAACGAAGCCTCTGAGCCTTGATCAATCAGAGCACGGAAGACGTGTGATTGTCCGGTCCTCGATGTCACGTCTATCAATGCTGTTGCCAACAAGATGTGTTGACCAGGTTGTTCTCCTCTTGAAACATGTGCGGTTAACTTGCTAACCTCTTCCTTATTTGTTGTAGTTTCTTCTTTAGTTGCTGTTATATCACCTGCTTGTTTCGTAAAATCCCGATGTAATAAGGAATGATGACGCCTTTTGCATATTTTACATGTGTTTGATTGTTTACATTTAAATACGGAATGATTTGGAATGAGACAGTTGAAACATAAGTTGTTTTTCTGGACAAAGCTATATCTTTCTTCTATGGGTTGTTTAGCGAATTCTTTACAGTTAAAAATATAATGGTTTTCTTTGCAGAAGGGACAGTGCTTCTCTCCACTAGTGGTAGTAGCGTGATATGTCTTGGGCTTAATTGGTTTGTTCATTTTATTTTCAGGTTCTACCATTTCCAACGTACGAAACCGAGTCTCCAGGAAGGACTTAAGCCTTTCAAAACCAGGTAAGTCATCAGAATTATCTTCACTAATAATAATCTCCCATTGTTTATGGGTTACAGGATCCAGCTTTGAAACAACCACATAGTTCACAATTGCATCCCACTGCGCTGTCGGTAGGCCAAGGTTTTTCATAGAATTCATACACTCGACTGACGTATCCAACAAATTTTTCAACGAGAAAGCTGACTCTTGAGATATTGTTTTTTGACCAAAAAACTTTTTAAATATACAATTAGCAATGTACCTTTTGTTATCATAACGTTTCTTCAAAATTGACCACGCATCGGCATAATTTTCACCCGTGATGGCAAACTGGCGCAGAAGAACCTCTGCGTCTCCTTTCAAGCTGCTCTTAAGGTAATGAAGTTTTTGTACATCTTCCAATGACTCATTTCCATAGAAATATAAAAAGCAGGAGAAGTGGGAAAGGGGCGTGTCTGTGTCCGCGCGGTATGATCAGCATGATCATTCCTGAAGCAAATGGCCGTCTCCGCGAACTAGTGTGCTTTCGACCGTTGTCGTGATAAATCATAAGAATGCCGTGTTGTTCAGTGGTTTCTTGTAAAAACCAAAGCCAAAACAAAAACTTTGTGAATCATGGAATCACTTACCATAAATAAGTACAAGTATTTTTCTACATTTGTCTTTAAAATCATGAAAAACAAGAAATCGGCAAACATTTTTTGCGTTTACCATGTTATTTTTGTTTTCAAATATCACAGCGACTGTATTATTTTTGTACTAAATACATTGCTCCTAAACCACTACCTAAATATTTTGTCGCTAAGTGACTGGACAAGCAATGTAAAAATCACAAAACGATAAAGTATCTATGCGGACGCATTCCGTAGTACGGCCGCTGGTTCTTGCGTCGAGCTAGTGATGTGCTCGTGCAGATCCACTAACGTAGGCTATCGATAATGTCGATTCGCGACGAAATTTATTGCTAGATCGATGTGAATTAATGTTTTTTACTTATTTTGATTACTTTACAGCGTAGTAGAGAAATGCCTAAACAACAGTCGTAAAGTTAACAAAATTTTAGACAATGTCGGTGGAGTGTTATTGGGTTTGAATTATCGTATAATAATTCTTATCTTCGTGCTATTTCCTTACTTTTTTTATGGTTTTGGCATTTTACTTACGTTAAAGTCTTCAAACGCTTCGTATGCGTTATTGTTATCGGCATTGTTCAGATAATATATTAGTGACGCATTACGGTTATCGTTTTCATTTTATCTTATTTCCTGGACCCCGAAAAAAATTGAAGTAGTACAATAATAAATAGAAGTATCGACAACTTTCCGATTTAGTCAATCACTAGCGTATATGTAAAATAAATTGCTTTTGCACAGCACAAAGGTAGCAACCGTTGTTTGTGTGAGTGAGTTGTACTTAAATGCACGCTGCGTTTGAAGGGATAAGGTCTATATTTGATTGTGTAGTACGTTCTGATTTATAAATTGCGAGTGTGAGCGCGACTTCGTATCTATTGGTTTTACTAAATTGCATGTGTAGTTGTGGCGCGGTAGTGGGGAGCAAGTGGAGACACCGGGTTCCGATACATTTTCAACTACTTGGCATATCTTCTTCTTTCTTAAATCTATGCTCATTTCTGTGTATCAATGCCACAAACAGGTCGTGAAACGATCTCCATTCCGTATAATTTCCTTCGAAGATAGGAATCGAAATTCGTGGTAATTTGATATGCCTACTAGAAGCAGTTGGTCTAGTCTCGTCTAATTTTTCCAGTTTATCCGATTATTTATGTCGGATATCAACTCATTTAATGCAGTTTTCATTTCTCCTTTATATGCAAAATACAACTCTTCAAAACAATCGCATCTATCTTCTGCAAAATACGCTAATTGCTTTCTGTCTTTGTTAGATACCTCCGTTACCAATTTCTCGTGAACGCACTTAAATTCCTTCCAATACGTTTCTAAAGTATCCATCCTAGTTTGTAAATAACCCTCGGTTATTCTGTCCTTGGGCGACTTTTTGTAATTTGAGTAGGCTTTCTGCACCTTTTCAAACACATCAGCTTGAAGCAAAATTCGCTTTTCAATGTTCTCCATCTTTTACACTTTGATTTACCAATAAAATTATATATAAAAGACGTAAATCGCCAAACTACGACGAAAACTTTTTTCTAACTTTTTCACGTAGGTAGATTGAGATTTTTGCACCCAAACGTTAAATGTTCGCGTTAAAACACACTAATAGTTCGCAGAATCACTATAAAATGTTCGTTACACTCCGCGCAATATTTTAAAGTTAGTTCATACAGTTAGTACAACTCGTCCGTATTTCTTCGATTCCAATATTACACCTTTGTTGCAAATATTCACGTAATTAAAATAGGTCACGGCTATGCTAATCCGCTCGAAGGACCATATGTTCTGGTGAATAAGGTTCACTATTGAATACAGGTGATTAGCGAAAGAAAAAAAAAACGTCCTTTCACTTTGATGGGTTTATTTGTACTAAACAGATAGTTTATAACCTGGATTAACATATAGAATACTTTTTATCCCGGTAGTACATTTCCGTGGGAACCAACTCGCACGCGGGCGAAGCCGCTAGCAAAAGCTTGTATAATATAATAGTACAATATGCTTACGTTATTTGGCTTGGATGAACATCTTTGTAGTTTGCAACTAACGCCACCTTCGCTTGTTCTCCACATAGTTCAGCCTTGGATTCAATGTATTTGCACATTGCATCAGACAGCCTGGAAAATGCAAGAAGGATAATTATAAAAACAAGTACAGTAGTGCACAGAGCCACCAATATTTATGTCATAATGTAATCTAAAAAAGAGAACTTACGAACTACATTTTACCAACCCGGTCTGGGTTCAAAAGCAACTGGATTAAAAAAAAAATGTAAAATAATTTTCTCAACCTTCAACACTATCGTCCACGACACGGCATCATAATAACACAGGGAAGTAAAAAGTATGGAAATATATGAAGACGCTTTTAAATTTCCGTCCTACATTACGTTATAACGTGCACATATTTACATACATTTTATGAATGTGGACTTTTAGGAAAATATCGTCAAGTATTCACGTTCGAAATTATAAAAATCAGATTTAAATAAGCCAGAGTAAAATTAATCCATCCAGAAAGAACTGGCGTTACTGACATACACACATCAAAAAAAGTTTGCGATCACTTTGAAGAATCTAAGTGTCGCCGCACACGAGCCACTCGCCACAGCCACAAACGCCGCCACTAGAAGCTAGAAGCGGCTACAAAGGTAGCTGAAGCGCGCGACAGCCACTTGTGGCCGGTGGTCGACACTTGCGGTCGGTGGCTGCTTGTTTGCGTGCAGTATCATAATGGACTCTGACGAAGAAGGTTTAATTGCGCTACTTTTGATAAAAAGACGTCGTAGAAGACGAAACCGTAGTTATTGGATACATCCAATTTTAACGAATGTAAACAAATGCAATGAACATTTCGATAATCTTCTAAACCATCCTAAAAAGTTTTTCAAACATTTTCGTTTAAGCATAGGTACGTTTTGGGAACTACATGCAAAAGCATCGCACCTGCGGAAAGACTAGCTATCACATTAAGGTAAGTGGCAATAATCACTAGCATAAAACTCCACAGAACACTATGATAAAATAATCTATACTTTATTTATAATAGAAAAAACAATGCACATTGATTATAATAATCAATGTGCATTGTTTTTTCTACTAGAGAATAGCTAGTTAACAAATAAAACACGTAGGTATTTGTATTTAGTTATTATGTCTTTATTATAATTTGGTATCACTCGTCATCATCACGGAACATGTTTTCGATAACAGAACTGTTGTCCATAGACTGGTCAGAATAATATGAATGAGTTGGAGAAGGCTGAATTATAGGTGAAGACGGGATAGATGTAGAAGCGTTTTGTGTAGAGTATGACATGTCAAGCATAGACTTGTCGGAATAATGTGAATGAAGTGGAGAAGGCTGAACAGATGTAGAAGCTTTTTGTGTCGAGTGTATGTTGGCATTTCCTGAAGAATAACCATAATATTGTGCCGAATAGGTTTCATAATTTTGATTATGCGTGTACTTTCTAATTAACTGTAATATTTCTGATTGAAAATCAAGTTTACAATTTTCGTCAATTTTTTTTACATGTGGAAGCAGCGACATCAGAAATTGCTTATCGGGGTCATTTTGGTCGCTTATTTGATCATGTTTACGTTTTAAATTTTCCGAAAGTGTACTGAGAATTTCATTTTCTGATTTTTCGGCCCTTTTTCTGTTTATTTTCGGGCGAGATGTTTCCGCATCATCAGTTGCATTAGTAACATCGGTAGGCGGTCTCACTTCTTTTAAGGAATTCAAGAACGATAGATGATTGAAATAAATGTACTGTTTACTGCTTGTTGCTGCCGAACCACTCGCAACGTTCTTGTTTTTTGCATTTTCTCTATTAAAACTGTCACGAAGACTCTTCCACTTCCTCTGTAATTTAGTTACTGTAACAACAAAAAATATAATTTTAATTTATTTTTTTTATTTTTTTTAAATATAATTTGTTTCAGGTATCTAGGAACTGGATGCTCGTTTGAGGATTTTGAACTCTCTTACCACCGTGGGGCCTCTACAGCAAGGAAAATAGTACAAGAAACATGTCAACTAATTTGGAACTATTTAAAAGCCGTTTGTATTCCAGAACCGACCCAAGACATGTGGAAAGAAATTGCCAGCGGATTTCTTCAAAATACTAATTTTCCTAATTGTTTAGGCGCCATAGATGGGAAACATATAAGAATTATTCATCCATTCGATACCGGCTCCTTGTACTTTAACTATAAATTTTTTTTTTCAATAGTACTTCTAGCAAGTTGCGACTCGAATTTACTTTTTACGTTCGTGGATGTTGGGGCATACGGTAAAGCATCCGATTCTACAATATTTAGAGAAAGTGAACTGTGTAACAAAATACACAGAAAGACATTAAATATCCCCTCACCACGACAGGTCGGTAATCGACAACCATTGAACTACACATTTGTTGGTGATGAAGCATTTGGCCTCAGTGAAAATATGATGAGGCCATATGCTGGAAAATATTTGGACTTAGACAAAAAAGTTTTCAATTATAGGTTAAGCCGTGCCAGACGTTGCATTGAGTGTACCTTCGGCGTACTAGCAAACAAATGGAGAATATTACATCGCCCATTAAACACTTCTGTTCATTTCTCAGAAGACATTGTGAAAGCTTGTTGCATTTTGCACAACTTTATTCGCAAAAGGGATGGCTTCAATTTTCGGCATACTTTGAAAATAGTGGGACTCGAAAATATACAAAATACAGGCTGGCCAGTAACACGAGCGTCTACGGCAAGAGATACGTTAAAAGATTATTTTATGAATGAAGGAGCAATACCGTGGCAAGAAAATAGAATATAAATATATGGTTTTATATTATTTTATTAAACTTACCTTCAATGTTCTTTTCTTTGGCAGTTTTATTCGAAAAATCTCCCACAAACAATTCGCAGATTTCTTCCCAGGCCTTCACTTTTTCTCCTCTATTACTATATGAAGAGTATTGATTGGTTTGGGTTAACGTGTAATTACTTTAATAAAACCACGGAGTGAAAAATCGGTAAAACTATATTGGCGGCAAAGCAGAGAGAATAATGACACAAGTCATTTTGACATTGACATAACAATGTTGCCATTTTGGACAATGTTGCATTCACTATTTAACACCCCCTTTAGAATGCAATCCCATTTCCTTTGTACAAAAATAATGTTTATTGAAAGTGGTCCCCTTGGTCAATATGTCGGCTACCATATCAGTTCCTTTACAGTTTATAAAATTAACATTTCTATTGTGATAATTGTCTCTTAAAAAATGGAATCTTATATCTATATGTTTTGTTTTAGGTTTATAACAATCTGTTGAAGCTAAACGAATTGCACTCTGATTATCACAATAAATTGGTAAGGGACCTTCTTCTTGCAAACCAAGTTCCAGCTGCAGTTGACGGAGCCACAACGCTTCCTGTGTTGCAGACGCCATAGCCATATATTCTGCCTCAGCTGTAGACAGAGCAACTGTTGGTTGTTTGCAGGAGTTCCAAGCTATACTACCATTCTGGAAAATAAAAATGTATCCAGTGCAGGACCTTCTGTCCTCTGGGCTGCTGGCCCAGTCTGCATCGCAGTAGCCTTCTATTCCCTTCGACTCATCTTTCCTGAAACACAGTTTTAAATCTTTTGTTCCTTGTAGATACCTCATAATTCTTTTGACACCCAGCCAATGTTGATGTCCAGGATTGCTGACATATCTGCTTAGTTTATTCACTGCAAACCCAATGTCTGGTCTTGTTGCCTGGGCTAAATACAGTAAACATCCCACTGCCTGTCGATAAGGAATATTATAATTTCCTTCAGTATCAACTGTGTCAAATTTAGCATTCACTTCTATAGGTGTTTTCACAGGTTTTGATTCTGACATCCCAAAACGCTCTAAAGTTTCTTTAATGTAATTTTCTTGATCAAGCATGACAATTCCTTCCTTACGATTTCTAGTGATGTTCAATCCAATAAACTGTTTTGATTCTCCAAGATCTTTCATATGAAATTCACCTTTTAATTTATCTTTAATTTCTGACTTCAAATTATTATCATTTGAAAATATAATCAGATCATCAACCCATACAGCAACAAAAATCATAGTTTGTTGTCTCACATAATAATAGATGCATGGATCTATTTTTGATCTAGAAAGTCCAATTTTCTGTAGCACACCATCTAATTTGACGTTCCATTGCCTGCTGGCTTGCTTTAGGCCATAAATTGATTTTTGTAACAAGCATACTTTTGTTCCTTCTTCATATAACTGGGGTTGAGTCATATAAATTTCATTCTCTAAATCTCCTTGTAGGAATGCTGTTATAGCATCCATCTGATCAATATTAAGGTCATATTTTGCAGCCAGTGCAATCAGGTATCTTACAGAAGTGTATCTTACAACTGGCGAGTATATTTCGTCATAATCAATGCCTCTTTTCTGTTTAAAGCCTTTGACTACAAGTCTAGCCTTATATCTGTTCACAGCTCCTGTTTCATCAGTTTTCGTCTTGAAAATCCATTTACAAGGAAGAGCTTTCTTTCCAGGAGGTAGGTCAGTAAGAGTCCAGGTCATATTTCTTTCTAGAGATTGAAATTCTTCATCCATGGCATTTCTCCATTTATCACCCTTTTCTGAGGACAAAGCTTCTTTTACAGTTTCCGGATCTCTTGGACTTTTAATGGAACAATAATAACTAGGTTTTGAAATCTTTTCAGATTCTTCAGGTTTGTTTCTTGGACGTAAGGTGATGGTACTTTCTGGTAAGTTCTTAAATATTTTATCTGATTTTGTACTGGGAACATAAACATCATCTTCGTCTGAGTTTGTTGCATATTCATCGGAGCTTTCACTAACATACATGTCTGAAGATTCTAATTGTTGTTTTTCTGTTCCAGTTTCAATTGCTGATGATGCAGGTACGACGGTGGAGCTCTCAACATCACAAGGTAAGTATATATTATGGTTTTTATTTGTGTTCTCTAAAAATTCAACATCTCTACTCTTGACAATTCTGTTTGTTTCAGGATCAGCGAGGCGGTATCCTTTGGTGTTATCACAATATCCAATAAAAATCAGTTTTCGTGATTTCGGGTCCCATTTCTTACGTTTCTCCTTGGGAACTTGTGTCATGACTTCAGAACCAAAGATACGCATGTTCGACAAGTTAGGCACCTTACCGTACCATAATTGATATGGGGTCTTTTTGTTTATAGCTGTAGTAGGCGAGCGGTTAATTACATATGCTGCAGTAGCTGTCGCCTCGGCCCAATAAGGTTTCGGTAAGTTAGCATCTAACAGCATGCACTTAGCTCTCTCTACGAGTGCGGTTCATCCGCTCTGCAAGACCATTTTGTTGCGGTGAATATGGTGTAGTAGTTTGATGCTGTATGCCATACTGACTCAAATAATTGTCAAAATCTTTGTTACAGTACTCTAGACCATTATCGGTACGTATAACCTTAATTTTCTTATTACATTCATTTTCTACCTTCTTGTGAAAATCTTTAAATGCATTTAAAATACTGAGCTTGTCTTTTAGGAAGTATACATGCACTAATCTTGAGAAATCGTCTATGAAAGTTATAAAATATCTCATACCTCCTAGGGACCGAGTCTCCATTGGACCACACAAGTCAGAATGTATCATCTCTAGTTGTTCTGACGCTCTGGAACCAACACGGTTGAAAGGTAGTCTTGACTGCTTTCCCCCTAGACAGGTAGTGCAAGTTACGGATAGCTTGACCTTTTCTGAAGACAGGTTCACCCCTTCGGTGCATTCTGGTAGTCTGTTTACATCTGGGAAATTCAAATGTCCCATACGTCGATGCCACAGGACAACATCCTTAGAGATATCTGAAATACTCAGGTTGGCATTTATTTCTCTGTTAACATTAAGTACATATAAGTTGTTTTCTAATTTAGCTGAACAGATAAAATCTCCTTCACTGTTAAAAACTTCACAATTGTTTCCAATAAAGTTAACTTTGCAACCATTCTTTACCATTGCACTGACAGACAACAAGTTTCCAGCAAGTTCAGGTATGTACAAAACATCTCTTACTTGTATTCTTTTTTCATTATTACCGTGCAACACCAGATTTACTTTTCCTATTCCTTTCACAGGTAACGGAGTCTTATTTGCAACTGTGATGGTAGAAATTGGGGGACATTTGACATCATACATCCAATCACTGTGATTTGTCATGTGCATTGACGCTCCTGAGTCCACATACCATCTATCATGCTCTGTAACTGATGAAGCCGAAAAAGCTGCCACAAAACCTTTTTCTTCACTTTTATTTGGTGTTTTCTTCTGTGCACGACAATGTTTACCCAAGTGACCATGTTTATTGCAGTTGAAACATCTTGGGCCTCTGTGTTTTCCACTGTTCTGTTTTGCAGAACTTTCCTTCTTGGCTGAGTAAAAAGCAGTCGTTTCTGAACTCTGAACTTCTTGTAAAAGTTTAGTTTTAATGATATCTGCACTGATTGTTACTCCGGAGCTCTCTATTGCCATAATCATGGGTTTGTATAAGTCCGGCAAACCCGCAAGCATTAATGTGCCAAGCCATTCGTCGTCGACGGAAAATCCAATATTTCTCAACTTATGTGCAGACGTCATGAGTTTGTTTACGTAATCTTCGACACTTTTGGAGGATTCCAACGTTGTTGTAATCAGATCCTTCAACAATGCTACTTTTCGTGATAAACCGTTATCATCAAATGCTCGTTCTAAGTTGGACCAGACTTCCTTCGAAGTTTTCGCATCTTGAATGTGAACATAATTGATAGCATCCACTAATAAGATCAGTTTCGACTTAGCTTTTATGTCTTTTGCGGGGTCCACTTTGGCGGGATCTTTAGTTTCAATGCACTGCCAAAGATCTTCAAGTTCGAGATACGCCTTCACTGCGAACTTCCAATTGGCATAGTTATCACGGCCAACGAGCTTTTCAATGTTAAATAACGAATTTGTAGACATTTTTTTTTTTATGTTACGACAAACTGTGTGCCGGTGGAAATTTTTCGACGACGGTTGTTGTTCGGATTTATTTTCACTAATATTCCGAGTAATCACTATTAGGTAACCAAACCACGCTCTGCTACCATGAAGAGTATTGATTGGTTTGGGTTAACGTGTAATTACTTTAATAAAACCACGGAGTGAAAAATCGGTAAAACTATATTGGCGGCAAAGCAGAGAGAATAATGACACAAGTCATTTTGACATTGACATAACAATGTTGCCATTTTGGACAATGTTGCATTCACTATTTAACACTATAACTATCACTTTTTGAATCCCAAATCGCAGGACGGGATTGTATCTCTGATATAAATAATTCTATATCCATATTTATCTACCTATATGAACTACAGACTACGTGCGTGCGTTACCGTCGACTTACACAGGTTAACTGAGGCAAGGGAGAGAGGGGCGCGGAATCGCGCGAGTGGCGTGTGGCGGCTTTTTGTGTCGGCGTTTAGTGGCCGGTGCGAGCCACAAGATGCAAGCTGCGACGATTTGAAGCGCGTGGCCGCCACCGGCGCCAACCGTGTGCGGCGAGTCCATATAAAATGTATGAAAAATACAGGAAATATGCCAGTGGCGGCGTTTTGTGGTTGTGGCCGGTGGCCCGTGTGCGGGAGCCCTAAATCGTTTTTGTTACGGTAGATTATATTATGATTTCTTCTTTTTTTTCAGATTCTTTATTTAAAAATATAGATTTAGAATATAAAACAATAAAACAGTCATTGACTTATACATAAGGACTGGGCGGACCGCACGTTACAATGACGCCTCGAACTTGGTCCCAAAGTGGTCTTCCCTATAGCGAAGTGAACTAGAACGCGATCGGCTGTCTTCGGAGCGGTCGTAAATTTTTGTAAGTAAAAATGCCAAGTTGTGCCGTGAAGGGTTGCGTGAACTACGACAAAAATTATAACATTTCATATCCCCGGTACGTTAAAAATATGTCATTAAATCGACTTCTAACATTATTTAAAACAATTTTCTTTCTTATTTGTCTCAACCTTTGACAAAGACGACGCGAAGCCGCGTAAAAGCGCGACATAACTTTGCAGCGGCGCTCGTTATAGCCGATGAAATGAAAAGATTTAGTAATATTACTCTATGATTAAATTTTGTACAAAAGTGATTTTTATTGTTTATTAAAAGCAAATTAAAATGTCCAACGTCAGAAAACACTACGAATCCAAAATGGAAAATATGTCCAGATTACCAAAGAAACAAGATTTTTTTTAAATTGTTTTATTCGAAGGCCAATGAAAACTGAATAACACAAACAAACTGCAACAAATATAAATTTACAAAAATAAAAGGTTTTTTAATTTAATTTCTTTGTACCTCGAAAAATACCACACCCCGCTCTTACAAGGTTACGTCTAGGAGCAGACACGCCGATTGACATCGTAGTTCTAATAGATGGCGTTAGTGTTTTTTGTAGGGCGACCGCGTCCGTCAAATGTTCGGACGACCGTATCTTTACTATTTGAATCAATGAAAATAGTTCAATTGTTTTTCCATTTAAAAATACTTCCAGTCCTAGCTTACACTCATTCAGAAATCTGATTTAGTAAATTTTAACGGATTTAAAATACTTTTTCACGGAAAGTTGTGATTGAAAAAATTCCAACAGGATTATCAGAAGTTTTACGAGCAAGAACGAAAAGACAAGAAGAAGAAAAATTAGTAACTTTGAGGGAAGAAGGATACACCACGAGAGAAATAGCACGCAGAGTTGCTATATCCCAATCCTGTGTCGTGAGTACGTTGCAGAGGTACCACGGGATGTGTAATTTGCTGACCGACCCCGCAGTGGTCGCCCAACTGTTTTGACTGCTGCCCAAAAGCGCTATATTAGATTGCTGGCAGCCCGTGACCCAACAATAAACGGTACTAAAACAAAAGCAGAAGTTCGGGCCGCCTCTGGGCTTGAAGTTAGCACTCAGACCATTCGGAATTTATTGCTTGCACCAGGCTGGAGTACGAGCACTTGGCGAGCTCCTCTGAATTCCCGGCAACGACAGCGACGGAGATTGCAGTGGGCTAGGCTTCGGCAAAATGAAGAAGAAAACCTTTGGCAAAACGTCTCTTCGTTGACGAATCGCGAATCAGTTCTCATTCAGGTAGCCGACGTGTCTGTGTCTGGAGAAGACCAGGAGACCGTGAAAGGCAAAGAACTGCCACTGGAACAGTTCAGCAAGGCGGGAAATCGGTGTCCTTTTGGGGTGGTATTATGATTGGAGCTAGAACGCCTTTGATCCCGTATCGAGGCTTCATGACTGCAGACATGTATAGAGCAGTTGCTATTGATGTAATTGTCAGACTATTCCGAGTAAACCATGGGCACCAATTTGTACTGGTCGATGATAATGCGCCCGCCCATCGAGCTTAACGAGTCAATGCTGCTCTTCGAGAATACGACATCACAATTAGACTGGCCTGCCGGCTCGCCTGACTTAAACCCAATAGAGCACGCGTGGGATGCTCTTAAGCGAGCTTTTTGGAACCGTCAGCCACGTCCCCAGATAGTGCCAGAGCTCAGGGAAGCCGCTATTCAAGAATGGGACAGGTTACAACGACAGGTTAAAAAGTTAAAAATAAAAACTTTTTTCAAAAAAATAACAACCAACTTCCAAAAAAACACTACTTTTTCATTTTATGAAATTTCTGTTACAACTACATTATGATTAATTACTCAATTTCTTTTTTATAAAAATAGCTTCATTGTTTAAGTTCAAACAGGGTATTTCTATTTAAAGAAAACACAAGAAATATTTTTTCTTGATAAAGTTAAACGAAAAAATTTATATCAGCTTATGCTAGTGATCACAAACTTTTATTTGATATGTGTAGCTTGCAGATTTAGCAAGTTGAAGTGGCAGTAGGCTGGCCATGTTTGTCGAAGGATCGATGGCTGATGCAGCAGACTAGTCCTGGAGTGGAGATGGACCGACAACCTCAAAAAGGTGGCTGGGATAGACTGGGTGCAGAAGCGGAGGACTGGGTCTTGTGGCGCAGCATGGGAGAGGCCTGTGATTGATTGATAGAAAATTAACCTATACAGCTCACCTTTCCTCCATACTCTTGGCCTCAGCAAGTGCAGACCTCAGTTCTTCATCAGAAGAGGTGTCATTTACTCTCTTAGCAAACTTCTTGGATGTGTACAAGTCAAAGTGGGATCTAAATAATGCCTGTGACTGCCTGTAGGTCTCGAAGGGGCCAAATGTAAAGAATTTGTTTGCATTTTCCTGAAAAAAGAAAGAAGCTTTGAAATGTTCGTAATAGACTAAGTTAGATTTTTATGTAAAAAAATATTGCTAAGCTACCTACAAAATTGAAAAATTTGGAACAAAACGGAAAGTGTAGGCAGTTGCTCCATGTCATCATCATCAGCCTATAATGTTCTCACTGCTGGGACACAGGCCTCCTCTCGGTGAGATGGATTAGGCTGTAATCTACCACGCGGGTCCAGTGCGGGTTGGTAGACCACATGTGCCACATGTCTTCGAATTTTTGGTTCTAGGACATGCCGGTTTCCTCACGTTATTTTCCTTCACCATTTTGAGAGCAGTGGTGATTAAATAATTAACACAAAGTAAAGCGCCTGTCTGGGTTCGAACTCACGACCTTACAACTCGTAAGTCACGGCTGTTGCTCCATGTACCATAATGTTCACCAGCTTTCAAAAATGTAAAACTAGTACCTTATCACTTTGACAACTTTTGTACACATCTAAAGTATCAGCGATCACATCAATCACTTCATTGGTAATAGTCTCCACTTCTTGAGCGAGGGACAGGCAGTCATCAGCAGCAGTGCTCTCGTCATCCTTCCACTGCAGGTGCGAGGAGTTCAGCTTTGATATCTCTATGGATAACTCTTCTTTTGTTAATCTGTGAAAAAAGGAAAAGTTTGTATAAGAAACAAGGGACATTATTCAGTGGATTTGAAGTGGACTGTGAAGTTCAATGTCCCAGTAATCATTGATAGGCAGTATATGCGCCATCACGGCACTAGTCGCCGCAGGAGACGCCCTGGCCGTCGGGAATCGCAGGCAGATTCCCGGCCACCGTAGGCACGGGCTTGCGGACGGCGGCGACTGCGCGTTGTGTTCCACGCGCGCCTTAAAGAGATGTCAGCACCAACTGATGGGGTTCACAAGGGCCGATGCCTGCCAGAGGTGCAGGTTGTCCGAAAGAGATACCGTGGCCCCTGGCACACAGGTATCTAAAGGAACATGGGTGGGTTTAAGTCAATAAAAGTCAGACACACCCTCCTGCCTGATTCAAAATACACAAGTCATTTTTCATCAAGACAGCATCGTAGTAGGTGGAGTACTTTAATTTATGCCTACCTCCATGGGACAAAGGTGTAAGTTTATGTATGTATGTACAGATGCCACAGTCTTCTGCCCTGCTGAAGAGGCAAGATAAAATAATAAACACCAATATACAGATGCCAGCACATCAAGCTAGCCCAAGTGTCAAATTTTCCCAATTGAACCTTATGGTTATGTGATAAAGATGAAATCAATCGAAGAAATTTGACAGATTGGGGTAGCTTGATGTGCAGGCATCTGTATATAGCTGTTTATTATTATATTTTAAGCGCATCTTACCTCTACAGCAGGGCAGAGGACTGTGACTTATGCAACAACACATTGTCACTGTAAAACACACACTTCACTTTGCATTTCATCTGTGGTGTAAGAAGTATAGTTTGTGTTATTGTTACAATGTAGCCATAGCATTGTGAATAAAATATGTATACAGGACCAGGCAAGAGGTATGTAATAATTGTAGCATTCTGTACTTTCTGGGGCAACCATGGCAACTTGGAAAAGCAAGAGCATTTATTTGTAGGAATAAATAAAACTGATTAAACTATAGTTAAATTATCTTGTTTTTACTCACTTATTCTGCTTCTTCAGTTCACCAAGTAAGATCTCCTGTTTTTGCAACATATGAAGCCGTTCCTGAAGCATTTTGATGTCCAGTTCAACATCCTCCTTTGCTTCCTTATCTCCTGGTAGACAAATACCTTCATACTGCTCTTGTATGCTTCTTATAGAAGATTCTAGATCTTCTGGTGGGAGAAGAAGGCCTTTCTTCTCTAATTCTATGTATCTGTAAGAAGAATTGATAGTAATTGCATGAATTGTTTTTGGTAGGTAATTATTTTTGGAGTTGGTATACCTACACAATGTTTATTTTAACTACTATAGCCAAACTGTTACTACAGTACCTAGTAAGTTAAAAGAGGTCAGAGTAAAGCTAATTTTAGGCCTAAGATAACCCGTATTATGTTTAGGGTAACTAGAAAACACGGCTATAGGTAGCCAACGAAAAATGACGCAGAATCAAAAGCCATTATTTTTGATGTTGATATCATAGTTATAGAGGAGCTCTGTAATTTACTTTTCTCTTACCGACATTCCTCGCGGGCACTCAAAGCATTATTATGATCTAAATTGTTGTAAAGCCAACGCAAAACGCCAGCGAAGTCTCGGTCATTCAACATCCATTCAAACGACTTTTTATAAGTGTCTACGCCCAAACTATGGAGGAATGGCACGAAATCTTCATCGCTCATGTCATCTAACGCATTCATGATTGAAAGTTAAAATTATTTTTCACGTAAACTCGTGTAAACTGATAAAATATCCGTAAGCCGTTAGTGTTTTCCATTCGAAAAATCAAAACCACAACAAAACTTTAATGTTTGACAATTTTGTTGGGGTTACAAACTCGGGATCAAAAATGTACCAAAGGAAATCGTCGTTGGTAGTATTTCTGAAATGGTTGATGGATAAATAACCAGTAATGAAACGGTACGTTTTGTTGATTGTTATCGTTGAATGTTCCTTATTATTTATAGTTTTCTAATAATAATAAAACCGGAAAAACATAACTACTGGTTTACTCTCTTGAAATTAATTGGCCACACTGAATGAATGTGTTTACAAAGAAAGCTATAGTTTTAACGACCGTGTTCTCTGAATGAAGGGGTAGACAGAGTTGTCTCGTAACAGCTTAATTTCACTCTATTACCGACAACATTAAATAAATAAGCGGGTATCATTCAAAACAAATAAACACTTTACCTATCGGTTCGGTTAAATAATCCTACACCGCGTTGTGAAAGAATATTCTGATACTACCAAGCAAGGAAGAGGTCTGATGCTAAGTTAAACTGGAAAATAATATAAATTGGTTGTTCTGAGAATGGAGAAGCTAATAAAATGTTCAAAAAGACGCTAATTCTATTTTCTCCACCATACCTACTTATATCAAAAATAATAATTCAGAAAAGGTAGGTACCCCTACTCTGCACCAATGAAATGGAAACTATAATTTTCGAAAAAGATGAAAATTACAATAATACTTAGTGACAATTCATCATCATCATCATCGTTTCAGCCGAAAGACGTCCACTGCTGGACATAGGCCTCTCTCAAATGGGGGTTTTACCATAATCGCCACGCTTGGCAGGTGGTTTGGCGATCGCAGTGTGGTGGTAAAATGCATTGAGATCGCTGCTGCCCTCTATCTAATCAATTTTAATATACCTAATGTGAAATAAATATTGTAAGCTTCATCCCTTAGATCTATCATCAGCACCACTCTGGAGCTTTTATCGCTGACAACAAACAAGCAATTTCCTAGAAACCCTATCAACGACTGCTCTGCTTTCCCGTGCCAGACAAACAAACACAAAAAACCCAGACACCTACATTTAACCCCAGTTAATCCAGAACATACCACTCCCGCGTCCTATTGCTCCTGACCCTGAACTTGTATCCAACGTTCAAGTGCGAGGCTGCCGAAACAGAGGGTCCTGATTGGGTAATTACTTGCCAAATTGTCACTTCCTTCGTTCTTTGTGTCACCGTGATAAAATGATTTATCGACCGACGCAGTAATTTTTACCAGTTTCTTTGTTTGGACAATGTTTTGTTTGGTTCACGTAAGCAGAAGTTATTTGTCTTTATCACAGTCTTTATGCCCACCGTGAAAGGAATGAGACGATCAGTGAACGCTTTTACGAAGTTAGTGATGCAAAAAATAGGAAAGAAACTTGTACGTATTCCGCTATTTTATCAATATTGGCATAAAAGAAAGGCGGACTTTACTACGGAGTTGGAAAAAGAAAATGCCACACCCAAAATGTGGTGTTCCATAACCGAACGTGTTGCGTTTAAATTTAAATAAAGGGCCTACTTATTACACTTAGCTGAATTTAGTCATCTAAATTCAGAAGCAACATTAAAAGCTATGGATGCTAGCTTGCTAATTGCGATTACACTTAACTAAATTCAGTAACGACTGAATTGAGATCACAATATTCAGCCAAGTGTAATAAGTGCTTAAGCCTATTCCGTCTTCCGTCTTGTCGCCTATTCACCTAGTAGGTATGTCTTGCAAGCGGGCAAGTGTCAAACTTGATTCATATCTATACTTCTATCTCTCCAGTGTGCAGTTTAAAGGCACCCTTTCCGCTAGTCAGTCTTTGTCAACATCATGAGCAGTCCTCCTATTGTGTTTCGTTAAGCGAAGTGTTCGTCACCGCTCGTGCGATGTCGAGACTACTCGAGCAGTCGCCATCGACGTGGACTTACTTCCGTGTCCACTACATGTACGTACAGCTTTCTAGTGAGTTTCCATTGTTTTACAATATGAGAAACAGAGTAGGTACCTAGGTCTGAAAATAAAAAAAATGGAGCGATAGATACACACAGATAGGTAGGTACAGGAATGAAATGTGAACAGATTAGACCACAAGTATCTATAATCTTTCTACTGTTTGAATCCCTGATCAGCTCGCAGGCAGCAATGCAAGATTTAAGTAAGAATTACGAGAGGATTCCTTCGTTCCTGTATTCCTTTGGAGAGATAAAGGGTCCAGCAATATTAGGTACAACACTAATCAACCTATCCCAGTCTCAATTAATTAAGACCTTTCAAGTCACGAGGTAATCGTGACTGCCGAAATGGTTTTTAAACAATATAAATTACGGCAGCTCATCATATTAAAAATTCCGGTTGGATATGGACCCTGGACCTCAATTAAAGTCCAAATTTAGGCTAAGTTTTGGTTAATGGTCCAATTGTTGATATTCACCTCCTCAGACCATGTTGCTGGTTTCGTGACCGGCCAGCCTACTGAAGAATTTTGATTAAAATGTTAATCGTATACCAATGGAAATGCACACTTATTGCCTACATAGGAAATGGGCGACATGAAGCACTCTCAACATCTCAGCGTTGTCCTCACAAAGAAAAACAATGCAGTCAGCTTGTTCAGGCACACAAGCAATACTTTCCATCACCCTCTTTATACCCAACCTTAGCATCAGGCCATAAGGTTCAAATTCCTGTTGCCATTGGTGGGAGTAGTATTGAATGGGTGTCAAAAGTCCTTATCGTCGTGGAGGGCTCTAGACTTGCTCGTGCCTCATGAATGCCTGGTATTTTCTATTTAACTTGATTTTCGCTGGCTTGCTGAATGCAACCACCATGTCGAGGGCTTTACATAAGCTATTTATTGGTTAGCACTCCTCTCATACAGATAAATAACATTGGTACACACTACACATTCATTGATAATAATCTTCTTTCCTACTTATTGCACAAGCGATATATTCTAGACCGATTGATTGCTGTAATAAATAACTTAATATACCTACTGTACGCTTTTTTAAACTTATGTAAGTACTTACAAACGTACAAAACGCCATCCTGCCCCAATTCTGTACCTATGGTTATAATGATTAGCCGCAGAATCTTACTACTTTTTAAAGGGTCGTAGGGCTTTTGGGACCGGGACCGCGGTCCCGGATGCCACCTTTAAATACAATAATTAATTTTAGTAGTCTTTCGGGACCACAAATAAAATAAACAAAGTTATGTCTTGTTAAAAGTACGGTCAGCCATAAATTTTGAAATTATACAAATAAAACAATTTTATAACACGATAAATAGGTATGTCTTTTATTTCAAAAATGGCAACCTCTTGAGTATTTAAAAAATAAATTCTGTTTAATTAATAACATTGTTGCTTTTTTGTTAACTGTACACACGGCTACACAGCAAGCCATACATTTCCAGTTTACGCTGATCTCGCATTGTACGGAAATCCTATACAATGCGAGATAAGCTTATACTGGAAATGTATAGCTTGATGTAGCCGTGCGTACTATATCCATTCTTTTTTCTTGTGGTCTCAAAAGACTACTAAAAATGATTATTGTATTTAAAGGTGGCAGCCGGGACCGCGGTCCCGGTCCCAAAAGCCCCACAACCCGTATCGTGTTTTTAGAAACCAATGTAATGGTAAGGAAGCCAAATGTCATAATTTATTCTGCATGTTCCAAAACAATTTGTCGATATTAGCAGATTTCGTGTGTGGCTGACGTGATTACGAGTACGGATTGGTTAGGTGGTCATAGTGAATTCAGGCCCTGCTACAATCTTTACTAACCTAATCCTTTTGCCTCGTTTACGTTCACACGCACAACGCGCCGATTGCGGGTAGGTATTACGCACCTGGCCCTGGCCCTGGCCTTCTGAAGAACATTACCAATAAGGTCACTCACTATAATTATGTCCTCCTAGGGCGTCCCTCCCGGCGTTTCCAGTCACAGTCACACCTGCTTACCTTTTGTTAGTGACCCTTCATTCATCCTTTATCGTTTCAACATGACCAAACCAAAGTAAGCATGCTCTTTTAAATTTTTGTTACTACATCATCTTTCTTCTTTGACACGGTCATCTTACTATTATTTATAGTTTTTTTGGAGGTTTTTTATAAGATTATAATATAGGTAACCAGAAAATGAAACACGGAACTCGGATCTTTTCGTCTACTCGGTCACGTCTATCTCTCGCTAGCTAGCTGCACTTGCTTTCTTGGCACTATCTTCAAGCGCACACACTTTAGGTTGGTATAATTATATAACGCTTAGGAAGTATTGAAAGTATGTACTAAAAAGGTCGAGTGGTCCTACAGACTCTTAAACAAAGTGTTAAGGGCTTTTTAAAAGAATAAGCGTATAGTCTTGTGAGGGTCTTGCAAACAGGCGGTAAGTGTCTGAACCACGATTTGCTCTGTACATTATCGCAGGCGGTTAGAATTTCTAACAACGGTATCTCCAGAGAGTACCAACCACAAGTGAAAATACTGCACAGAAAACGAAACGACTCTAAATAGTTAGAGTTCTTGAAAATAGGAAAAACTTGAGAAAAAAATGACGCCGTAATGAGAACGAACTTCTTTCGCCGTTTTTATGATTTTCAAGGGTGCTGAAGTCGATAGTGAAATAAAGGTTGAGTATTTTAAAGATAGACCTTCTTATTTATAAATGTTGATTAAAGTTAAGAGATCTTTAAACGTCAAAAATGTATGGCTAAAGAGTCCCTAATCATTACTTAACTTTAAACAACGTTTATAACTCTATATAACGTTACATTCGGATTGAAGAAAAAGCGTAAGGCACTTCGTTCCTGATGGGGTCTCCCGACACCACTCGTTTTTTTTTTGCTTTTGTAGTCATTTGGCGAAGCAGAACTATTCTCATTATCTTCATTCATTCATTAGTCTGAACTGAAAATATTATAAAATAATTCTTCAGAGTACGAGCACGGTTTTACTATTCTTTCATTCCTAGATGACAAAGAATATCACCCTCAACCACCAGCAACACTTTTAAAAGCTTGAACCCCTTGGGGTTCTTTACAAAAGAGCACCCTATACCTACTGCTATAGTAAGGGGTTGTATACAGGGCGTGTCTAATTAAGGGGGCTATAAAAAGAATCTATTTGTGTTTGTAGTTGTCTGTGTATGTCAGTTTGTTTGTTTGTCTAGGACGCGCCATCGAGCGTCTGTTCTTTCAAATATAGGTGGACGGGGAACGGAATGGAGTCGACTTAGGGCTGATTTTGCCAAAGTCAGGTATACAAAATCATAAAATTTTATCCGAGGAATAAAATTGACGTCGGACAGTTCCAGTATGGAAAAACTGCCAAAAAAAAACCGGGTATACCTATGACTACTTGTTATACAAGTTTGGTAAAATTCGTGCGTAATGTGATTTCGTATATTTACCTGTGGAGCGTTATAACAATAGCTGCACGGGTCCATCGACCTGGTTAAGCTACGCTTGCCGCAGTTGGTCCGTGGATGGGTGACCATCTTTACATAACAAGATCCCTCCGTGCCTCGGAAAGCACGTTAAGCCGTTGGTCCCGGCTGTCATTTGTGGATCTTTGACAGTCGTTACGGGTCGTCAGAAGCCCGAAAGTCTGACAACCAGTCTTACCAAGGGGTATCGTATTACCCAGTCACTGGGTTGTGGAGGTCAGGTAGGCAGTCGCTCCATGTAAAATACTGGTATTCAGCTGCATCCGGTTAGACTGGAAGCCGACCCCAGCATAGTTGGGAAAAGGCTAGGCAGATGATGACCTGTGGAGCGTGACCTAAGCTGGATACTGTTAAGTTTTGATGAAATAATGACGACACAAAATAACAAAACTGAAATCAGACAAAGGTGACTATTAATTATTATTTTGAGAGAGAATAGCAATAGCTTGCTACTTAGACAAAAAAAAATTTACATGTAATGTGCATGTTCATTTTTAAACACATGTTGATGTGCCGACTATGGGTTTTGCCAGGCAGCCGAATTGTCAACAATTCCGATCATTTTTGAGACTGAAAATAACCCTTTGTTTAAAAAGTTTTTTATCGGAAGCTGAAAAGAAAAACCAACACACAGCTACTCCATACCTTACTTCAAACAATACAAACAAAGTCAAAGTCAGGATCATCTCGTTGGCGCCTGTACAAAAGGACCAGCCTATAAAGAAACGTAAATAACGTGTAAATAAATAGCACGAGCACGAATCGTGCCCGCCCCCTGGCGGCCTAGCGTAAAAATAGCGGTACGAAATAATTAAAAGTTTGTTGTACCTACCTGCAGATCTATCTATTCTACAAGAATCTCACCTTGAAAACTTAGGTGAAGTGAGCTTGACGTAAGCTATCATTCCACCACGCGTAGAAATCACCATAAAGGTATATAAACGGGTTTTGTCGAAAGAATAGACAAAATGGCAGATTGGAGAAAGATTTCCGCCTTCTTAAGTATGGCGATGTTAAAACTGAAGAGATTACTTCTCTTCAGTTTTAACATCGCCGTTTATATTCTTCAGTCGGCAAAAGTCTACGATGTCAAGCAGAAAGTACCTTAACGCACTACATCACTGAGTTTTTGGCGGGATCGCGATGGAACATTGTCGCACGAATTTTCATTTTCATGAAATTTCGTGAAATAGCAAATTAAATTGTATCTATAATTTTGGTAGTAAATTATTCAATTTAGTTACGTGTGAGTACACAAGTGTAGTGAAGGTGAAAATAAGTAACTAACGTGGACTTTTCGTGTTCCCCCAAAAACTCCTAATAGGTTGTTGTAAAGTTACTACCGCTTTACAATAAGTTTTATTAACTTTGACTTGACTGACTATGACTTTTTTGTAACTTCGTGCCTGATATCGTGAAAAGTAAAATTACTTGACACTGGCTAAATGCACAAACCGTGCGAAGCCATAACCAAAAAAACTACATCACTAACTACCTCCCCGTTGAATATAACTATAGTGGCATTCACATAGTTTTATAAGCTTTAGAAATAGAATAGCCGAAAAATCAGTACCCGCCAGATGAGCTGCAAGCGAAGATGACAAGATAACAAATTTATAAACGTAGAACGATATTATGAATACTTAATTATTCATCATCATCATCATCATTTCAGCCGAAAGACATCCACTGCTGGACATAGGCCTCCACCAAAGGGGGGTTTGCCATAATCGCCACGCTTGGTAGGCGGGTTGGCGATCGCAGTATGGTGGTAAAAGGCATAGATAACGCTGCTGCCCATTCTCTAGTAAGTCCCTTAGTCGCCTCCTACGACACCCACTGGAAGAAATGGGATGGTGCTATTCTTTTGCGCCCGGATACCACACGGGACATAATTATTGCTGTGTGTTAATTTACTCGTCCCGTCGTCGCTGTGAGGGTGCGAACCCGCTCACAGTACCTAGATAATTGATGGCCCTTTAAAGCACTCTTGCTTAACTCCATCAAATGACAATAAAATACCAATGAAATCATCAGCCATAAAAATTCAACTAGCCTCTTAAAATAACCGTTTTCAACATGGCCATAAATTGTTACAAAATAATCTATGTTTAGAGCCATCTATCAGTCCACACTTAGATTCATTAAGTGTTTATAACCTGTCAACACTGAACAAGGTTGATTTGACAGGTCGAAACTATTTTCGGAACTTTTAAAAAGGTTATCACTATGTAAAAGTTTGATGAAATTATGCCTGCTCTTCAGAATTTTGTTTTTATTGCTTTTAAATTGTTTTTGTCGTGAAGATGTATCCGAGATCCAGAGCCAATTAGAGAAGTGGCAACAGAAGCTGGAGAATGTTGACTTGAAAATCAGCAGAACCAAAACTGAATATTGCGAATTCGGCGGTCTCTCCAGTTCTAGAGCCATAGCGCTTGATGGCGCGCTTCTCCCAGTCTGCTCCGTCTCCCAGTCCGACTTTCGGTACCTCGGTTCACTCGTGCAAAGCGATGGCGAAGTAGATCAGACGGAGCACAGAATTAACACTGGATGGATGAAATGGCGGCAGGGCACGGGAACAATCTGCGACTCCTATATTTCCCTTAAACTTAAGGTGAAGATATATAAAACCAAGGTAAGACCTGCCGTCTTGTATGGGTCAGAATGTTGGGCCACAAAAGGGATGAATGAAAGGCAATTGCATGTAGCCGAGATGTGAATGTTAAGAGGAATGTGTGGTGTTACACAGATGGATAGAATAAGAAATGAGTACATAAGAGGAAGCTTGAAAGTGGCACCGACACCTGACTAAAAAGTTGCGTGGAAATCGGTTGTCATGGTATGGGGCATGTGATATGGAGGAATGAGGTAAACGTCGTGAAGAAAGTTTTGAGTATGAATGTCGATGGCTATAAGAGTAGGGGGAGACCAAAGAAACGATGGATGGACTGTCTGAATGATGATATGGTTAGAAAGGGTGTGACTACGGAGATGACGACTAATACAGAAGTGTGGAAGAAAAAGACACGTTGCGCCGACCACCAATATATAGGTATAACGGCAGGAGAATGATGATGATGAAATTGTTTTTATAGATCCCCTATTTAACTACCTTCATAATATCAGCCGAATGACGTCCACTGCTGGATATAGCCACCCCAAAGAGGTGGGATTTGCCTTAATCGCCACGCTTGGCAGGCGGGTTGGCGATCGCAGTATGGTGGTCAAATGCATGGAAAGGCAATAAATAGATAAGAAATGGCAAGGAATAGATAAGACGTCTGTATGGTCCTCAAATCCCAACGTTGCTTGTGTAGATCAAATCAAAAAGACAAAATAAATAAGAAAAATTCAAAGATCAAAGATTGTATGGAGTTTTGATAGCTGCGCCTTTGCATGATCTCAAATACCTAGGTAAATAATGAAAAGTTCCAGTACAGCTTTCTTCTTATGGAGTGGTAAAGTAATAATAGTAGATAAGAAAATGTCGGGAAATAACGTTTTTTTTGGCGCCATTTTTTTACAAAAGCGTAATAATGAATGTAGAAGCAACAATGATAAAAATAAAGTTAATTAAGTAATTGGTGTTGCTTGATATAAATACACAACCAGCTATTATTTACGATTGTACGCGTATATTTAGCCTGAAATGCCCACTGCGTCGGATTACGGCTAATGCATATCTGACACGGGATTACGTTTAATTACTGACCAATATAACATGACCGTCGTCTGGTTATTTGATCGGTCTTTGAGACCGACGGTCGCAGTGACATGGTTGGGAGTTAGGAGGTATGTTAAGCTGAATGTGGACGAATTTGTAGCCTAATCTTTTTAGGTAATCCAGTGTCTTATCGCCTATTTGCTATCCTTTGAACATTTGACCGGCTGTATTTATTGGCAATCATTTCTTTTTGTATTTTTATTTCTTTTTCTAGTAGTGAATGGGTTATTTCAAAGTTAGTGGGTACAGGTAGAGCAGTGGTGGCCCAGTGGTAACGGCCGCAAATTACGAGTTGTAAGGTCGTAGCTTCGAACCCAGACAGGTGATATTCTTTGTGTCAATTATTTCATCATCACTACTCTCAAAACGGCGAACGAAAACATCAAGAGAAAACCAGCCAGATATTTATATGACATCTGCCAACACTCACTAGACCCGCGTGGTGGATTTCGGCCCGCTCACCCTCAGAGGCATGTGTCCCAGCAGTGAGAACGTTACAGGCTGATTATGCTTTATGCTTATGCATAATCTTCTCTGTGCTAAAGATGTTTCAGCCTTGTTGTCTTTGTCTTTCTCTCCTCTTTTAGTACTCATGTAACCAAGTATTCTGACTTATAAAATAAGGTCGTATAATATAGTAATATCAACCTAGAGGTGTCGTGGTATCTTTTATAATCTACCATCACTTGCTAATCAATCCCAAACAAAATGTTAATTCATTTCCTTCCGTTAGCAAGCACATGTTGTCCAAGAGAAAGTTAGATATATTTGTACAATTTACCGTAAGGCCAATTTGTAGGTTCTGATAACAAACTAAGAACACCGGATATCCTCATTGTCACTTACAACAGATGTACGGATAAGTGAGGTGTTTATATAGTGAAATAGCAGCTGTATGTTACTAAGATAATATCTTATGGTAAAGAAGAGGAATAAAGATAGCAACTATGGGAATTGTAGTGGGTACTCTATCATCGTCCCCATGCTCTGTATACTATTATATAAGTAATATTTTTCATTATGGCAAGCAAATCCGATGCCGACCATTCTGCCAGTGTCTCAAATGAATTGGAACAGCAAAAGTGCGTTGTTTAAATAATAAATGAAAAGAAAAGTCGTTCTACTTTTCTTTTCTCATGTGTCAATTGTCATGTTTTGAATAAAACGTTTAAGAAACAACGAAAAGTTAAGAAAAAAAGTACAACTTTATTACATGAAATGCAAAACTTGCCAATTGCCTAGGTACTCGTAACTAATAAGCCTTGGAATTGAGTATAAGTTTCAGCACTACAGGACTGGCTAAGTAGTTAGATCTTTAGATTCCAATAGTTACTGTCTGGAAGACAATCTGAGAATGGGCAGCAGCGTTCTCTATGCATTTGACCACCATACTGCGATCGCCAGCCCGCCTGCCAAGCGTGGAGATTATGGCAAATCCCCCCGTTTTGGGGGAGGCTTATGTCCGGCAGTGGACGTCTTTCGGCTGATATGATGATGATGAGTTACTGTCTTGCTTTTCCATCTCATTAAACCGCAGTTTGTGTCATATTTATTTCATACTAGCTTTTGCCCGCGGCTCCGTCTGCGTGGATGTCGGTTATCGCGTAAAAAAGTATGTAAACTTCTCCATATTTCAGGCTCACTATATATATATATCACTGCCAAATTTCATGACGATCGGTACAGCAGTTTAGGCGTGAAAGCGTGACAGACAGACAGAGCTACTTTCGCATTTATAATATTAAGTAGGGATTGTATATCTACCAGTACCTAGTACCTATCTATCTAATTACTATTATCATCTCATAACAAGGCCAGTATGACAACCAAAACAATGAAATGATTGGACATTATAATTTTAGACATGATCTACAATAATAGTCTAGGAAATCGCAAGTTAAATGATAACATTATATATTCGCGTGAAGTATCGAATCAAACAGATGTTTACCCCAGTTCATTGACATTGTTCTGTCCAACGAAATCCTGCTAAAATAATTATCATCAACGGAGTTAATTATAGTGGTAATTGAGATCGTAACACATAGTGGGGAATGAAATTGTAATGGCTGTGTGGCCTGCCAATCATGAACTGTTATTCGATTTATATAATTTATTTTTTCTTGTAGCTAAAAGTTTGGTAGTGTAAATCATCATCTGCCAAGCCGTTTCCCAACTATGTTCCATGTTGGTGTAATCAGCTTGTCTTGTGACACATAAGCCTCTTGCAGCTGCTTCCGATCCTTTCTATCTTTAGCTTTCCTTTACCAAATAGCCTCTCCAATATTCTAAATGTCACCAGTTCATCTTTTTGCTTGTCTGCCTCTTTTCCTTTTACCCTCGCGTAGTTGCCATTCTGTAATATTTTTTGTCCATTTAACCCTAATGTCTCTTGTCATATGTCCTGTCCATCTCATCATCAACTGTCTTCCTTTCTTTATTATATCTTCTACTTTGGTTTTGGATCTTATTTCTTCTGCTCTTCTGAGATCTTGTTGCGGCGCCTATCATACTTCCTTCCATTCCCCTCTGACATGTTCTCAGTTTTCGTAAATGTTTTTGACTCAGTGCCCAGGACGCTATTACATATTATACCTAATCCATAAATATTAAGTTTTCTTACTGGCGTGACTCATCGGAAAAATCCAACTGCACTTTAAAAGGCATTTTTTTTTCAGACAATTTCAGTGTTATTCTTTATTTTAACAATACCGCCATACCATTATTTCTATCTTATCATGATTTTACCACGCAAACCAAAGCTAACAACAGTTGCATGTTCCAAGGACATAAACATAAATTAAAAAACAGAAACAATTACCCATCGCATATGCATCGCATATTTGGTAGGTAGGTACCTTCCTAAAAAAAATTGCATATAATTATGGATCACTATCAAAAAACTGTTGGTTACACAGCGAAAATAAGACGGTTTAAAAGAGGGCGTCGCGGTGAACGGGTAGGCCAGGGTTCCTCAAATACCCCACGTAGATTGCCCTATTTAATTTTCCAAATGACTTCTTTTTCTTTGTCGTTCCTTCAAAGCTGAGGATCGCGACCACATACAACCCGTCTCAAAGTTATGCGGTCTTTTGCAGTGTGGACCATTACGTAGATGCTGCCTCCAATACCTAGAGAGGAAGCTGGCACTGAATGAGCTAGGTTTTATACATTACATTACGTTTTATGTTATGTTATAGTTTTAGCTAGGTTTTTATTTTTTTGTGTACAGCGGCCAGCACATCAAGCTACCCCAATCTGTCAAATTTCTTTGATAGTTTTTCAACTTTATTACAAAGGAATAAGGTTTATGTTGGGAATTAGTAATTGAGCAAATTTAACAGATTAGGATAGCTTGACCTGCTGGCGACTGTACATATGCAGTTTCATACCCAGCTGCCAAGAAAGGTTATTCTGTTTTCTTGGTTATGTGAAATTTGAAATTGGTATATTTCCATCGTATTTCAGAATCAGCATTAAACTAGTTTTTAACCAACTTCAAAAAGAAGGAGGTTATCAATTCGACATGTTTATATATATATATATATATATTTTATGTATGTTCGGTCATAACTCCGTTGTTTATAGACGGATTTGCAAAATTCTTCTTCTCTTCAATATTGTTCGAAAGGGGTTTGTTTCGAAATGGTCCCATTAAAATTTCATATAGATCTGATGATGCGTTTCGGAGACAGACAACGGAACTCTTAAAAAAATTACAGCAAATCAACCGCGAATGCTGCTATCCCATAAACATGCATTGTTTTGACCCCAAGGATGACCACCAATTCAGGTAGGTAACTAAAAAGTGAAAAATAAAAACTTTAATTTCGGAAGGCGGTGACAAAAATTTAAAATACCCATCCAAAGTCACCGACTTCCGAAATTAAAGTTATTTTGCACTTTGTAGTGTTTTTTTGGAAGCAGGTTGTTATTTTTTTTTTTTTTTAATAAAAATATTTCTTTTTCACACGATGTGAAAAGCATATAACTTTCCTCAAGAATTGGGCTATCAAAAGCAAAAAGAATCTTTCAAATCCAACTGGTATTTCCACAGATTACCCCCTACATACAAACCAGGGTTGTTGCGAACATCAGCATCAGCATCCGCGGAACTTCAGCATCATTTTCAATATCAGTATCAGCATCAGAATCCGCATTGATCGATGCTGATAATTAATGCTGTTTGAGTCGTGACATGGCTGCAGAGGGGTGGGGCTTATGGCACGTGTTGTTTCTAACTAATTATTACTAAACTAGGTACTTAGTTTGATTCTATTTTTTATTAAAAGTCGCAAAATTATTGAACCAACCTTTTATTTCAATAACAAGGAAATCTGTGCAACTTCTAGGTATAAACTCATAATTGTCACTGCCTTTTTGACGAAAATAATTGAAATTAGCATCAGCATCCGCTTTTGTGAAAAAAATATGCATCAGCAACAACCCTGATACAAATATACAAATAAATTTTACCTCCTGATGTTTATAATATTCGTTTATATTGGCTCAGCCACTATCGTTTTAACGTTTATCGTACTGTCACGTAACCTAAGACCAACATAATATCTTCTTTTAGAATTACGCGAACCACACTTTGAGAAACCCTAGGTAAGTCTAATTGCAACCACCTGACCCACCCTAGTCTTCCACCGGCGTATGACTCATGTCCGTGGGGCAAAACCCAACTGAAGGGAAACTAATTAAATACCTGATGGTTGCACTTGATGTATTTGCGTAGTTCGTTATTTATAGGTGGAGTGGTAGAAAGTGTACTTAAGGGAATTTATAGGCAGGTTTCATTTTCCTAGCGATCTCTATCTATTTTATTTTGAAGTAGAAGCTACTTAATTGATTGTACCAAGGGCAATACTGCAGTACCTACACTAGATAGCTCTCGAATACTAGTTATGATACTAATTATTGTAAAACTGCTGTGGTAAAACTCTTTACTGTGACTCACATGTGGATGGATTTAGTATGCAAAAACCCGACTACATCAACAACGTCACCCAAAAATGTGTAAACAAAAGGGTGTATCAATGTAATTTTTCGGTTTTCGTATAACTTCTTGGCTTGCCGCTAAGTAAAAATGGCCGTACGGGTACACTAGTCGCGGGTTCGAACTCACTGGTGGGCCTGGCTAAAAAGCACGCTGTCTCACCAGCCTTCATGTCCGACAGAGGTTGTATCAGTGATGAGCAGTTAGACGCTAGTCTACACGCACAACATTATTGAGTGAGCTGCAGGATCAGTTATAGTAATACAGGCGCGTAAAAATTAAGAAAAGTCCTTCGGAAGATCGGGTTTTCTGAAAAAAAAAACACTGCATAAATCAATGACCAATTAAGTTTATTGAACTTTTCGATAGTTGAGATTTGTCGGTGCCGACTTGGTTTTCGAGATTTTACACTCTTTTTATTACCTACTTAAACACGCCCAAAGTTAGATTAAATTAGCAAGAAAAACTAATCTTTGTTGGCTCATAACTTTTTAATGGTTTTTTATTTTAGTATTCTGTTTCCGTACAAGACAATATTAATAATGAGATAAAACCATACCATGTTTAATTTTTGATATAGTCAAACAGTGGAGTAAAACCCTCCCGAAGTTTGTATAGAAAAAATGTGGACAAGTGTTACCCTTACCGACGATGGGTAACAATCTTTGCTTACCAAGATCCTGCCATGCCTCGACACGTTCAGCTGTTAGTTCCGGCTTTCATTCGTGGATCTTTGACAGTCGTTCCGTATCGTCACAAGCCCGAAAGTCTGACAACCAGTCTCAACTCAGTAACTGGGTTGTGAAGGGCAGATAGACAGTCGCTCCATGTAAACTAGGTAGGTACTGGTATTCAGCTGCATCTGGTTTGACGGGAAGCTGACCCCAACTTAATTAGGAAAAGGCTAAGTAGATGATAATGATGATGACTTAGTTATAGGTACTATTTTTGTCTGTTGTTGTTTTGGCAAATTTTCTGTTCAAGAGTCTTACTTTTTTTCCGTAAGTGGGCACCATATTTTATCTGGCCAATTCCTTCAGCCCATAAACAATAACTGCCCGCCACATGAGCTAGCGTGATGTTTGACGCACGGACCGCGTTATATTGTAATTTATCGCCATATTCCCTTCCCCTACGCCGGCCACGACGGAAAAATAAATTAGCTACGTCTATAGAAGTGCCGGCTAAACACGGTTCATGGGGATTTACACGTGGAAACACTTACCGATGGAGGGTTTCTGAAGAGAAAATCAATAACTAACCTTTCTTGTTATCTATTAAACCATTTATGTACCACACTTTCTTTTTCACTGTTCTTTTTTCTTGTCTGTGTATAGGTATTGTAAGGGATTTGCACTGAAACACCTTGATAAGTTAACACTTTCGTTTATTGAGCCGCGCACTATGGAATACTACTTTTTACAATCTTAGGTTTTCTAAAGTAGTTTTTTACTATGGTACAAGTAGCAGATGTTCTTATTAAAAAGTTAGGCTTCTAAACCAATCGTGATCAAGAGGGGCTGGGATTATGTAGCCAGACTGGCGCCTAATTCTCGACAAGTATGAACCTGCTCCCTGATCGGTACCTTTTCTAGTAGACAGGTTTCGACTCGTTTGTAGGCGATACCATTTTTTGCGTATGTGTGTTTAGGTGCCTGTTAGTTTTTTACCTGTGTGTTTTTGTCGAGTTAGAACCTGTATTATGGGCGATACCATTATTACCACCCCCCCCGAGTGGGTTCCCGCATTGTCGTTGCGGGGGGGCTTAGTAACCGTGGTCTCCCATCCACGGTGAAGCCAAGAGGAACCCAACGGTGGGGCCGCTCGTCAGGGCTTTTGCCTTCAAGCCATTGACGTAGCGGCCAAAAAGTAGGTTGCGGTGAGGTGCACCGCAACTGAGGTGGGCCGCGATGTCGAATGGGAGGCATCGCGGCTGAGGGTTACGGGCTGCGGTAGAGGAGGAGTGCCGGTGCTTCTGAGCAGCGCTCTTCCCTTCCGTGGCCTGGACGGGGCCGCCACCGTTTGATGGCGGACGCGGTGGGGCCGCAGGGGAAGAGGAGTGTCGGTATAGCGTTGGCCGCTCTCCCTATCCTCTGCGGCCGAAAAGTGGTAGACGGGACGGCGCGTTGTGTTCCACACGCGCGCCGTCAAAGATGTCAGCAACCACAGGTGGGGTCCGCAAGGGCCGATGCCTGCCAGGGGTGCGGGTTTGTTCGAAAGAGATACCACGGCCCCTGGCATACGGGCTACTGAGGGAACACGGGTGGGTTTTAGTCAGTAAAAGTCTGACACGCCCTCCTGCTCTACTCAGCAGGAGAAGTCATTTGATGATTTCCCACCCAAAAAAAAAAAAAAAAAAAAAAACCATTATTACCACCTATGTACCTTCTCTTTAGGATGTATGGGGGTGCTAACTACGTTTATTATTGATTGGTTTATAGCTATTTGGCTACTTTATCTATAAGTACTAATTAAACTTATTCGCTATGGGAGATCAAAACTAGCCCTATGCTAAGAAATATAACAAACAATTACCTACTTATACCTATCTATTTTAAAATGGTTTTTATTGTTTAATCGAACATTCAATTGTAAATCAAGTCTTCTTGTAGTCGCCAACAGTCTCCCCCTCAGTGCGTTGCACTTCATCTCGTTGGGGCGACGTTGCCGGCACGATCAGGACTAGGCGTGATGCTGGCCGCCGCAGGATACCCGCTGCAGTTCGCACGTCCACAATCCTGGTTCTTCCGTCTGGTCCGGGATGAGTGGCGACTATTTCGCCGCGTGGCCACGAGTACCGTGGGAGGGTGTGGTCGACAATCAGGACTATGTCGCCCAGTGTTGGGTCCCGATAGTGGGGACCTTGGTTGTAGCGTGGCGAGAGGGTTGGGAGGTACTCTCGCAACCACCTTGACCAAAAGTGATCGGCCAGGCGTTTTTTTTTTTTTTTTTTTTGGGTGGGAAATCATCAAATGACTTCTCCTGCTGAGTAGAGCAGGAGGGCGTGTCAGACTTTTACTGACTAAAACCCACCCGTGTTCCCTCAGTAGCCCGTATGCCAGGGGCTGTGGTATCTCTTTCGAACAAACCCGCACCCCTGGCAGGCATCGGCCCTTGCGGACCCCATCGGTGGTTGCTGACATCTTTGACGGCGCACGTGTGGAACACAACGCGCCGTCCCGTCTACCACTTTTCGGCCGCAGAGGATAGGGAGAGCGGCTAACGCTATACCAACACTCCTCTTCCCCTGCGGCCCCACCGCGTCCGCCATCAAACGGTGGCGGCCCCGTCCAGGCCACGGAAGGGAAGAGCGCTGCTCAGAAGCACCGGCACTCCTCCTCTACCGCAGCCCGTAACCCTCAGCCGCGATGCCTCCCATTCGACATCGCGGCCCACCTCAGTTGCGGTGCACCTCACCGCAACCTACTTTTTGGCCGCTACGTCGTCGGCTTTGAGGCAAAAGCCCTGACGAGCGGCCCCACCTTTGGGTTCCTCTTGGCTTCACCGTGGCCGGCATCCACGGTTACTGAGCCCCCCCGCAACGACAATGCGGGAACCCACTCGGGGGGGATCGGCCAGGCGTTGGGATGTCTTCCAGTTGGGAGAACCGATGAGTTCTGTATCGTCGAAAGAGCCGAAGAGGGTGGCTCCGCATGACCGCCCGATGAGGAAGTGGTTCGGGGTCAAGGCTTCTTCTTCTTCTGGATCGGTGCTGACGGAGAAGAGAGGTCTCGAGTTTATAATGTGCTCAGCCTCCAGAAGTAGTGTATGGAGAATTTCTTCTTTAGGTTGTCGCTCGTGTAGTGTTGCTGCGAGAGCGACCTTGACAGATCGCACCATTCTTTCCCAGGCTCCGCCCATGTGGGGGGCTCCAGGAGGGATGAACTTCCAAACGATGCCCATCTTGTTTACTTCTTCTCCCAGAGTCGCGACGGCTGCAGCGATTTCTCTATTGGCACCGACGAAGTTGGTTCCGTTGTCACTTAGGATGATTTTCGGCGTCCCTCTTCTGGCGATCATTCTTCGTAGCGCGAGGATCATGGAGTCGGTCGACAGGGAGTTAGCTAGTTCTAGATGAATCGCTCTTGTGGTGAGGCATGTAAATAACGCTCCCCATCGTTTCTCTGTACGTCTTCCAATGGCGACGAGCATGGGCCCGAAGTAATCTACTCCTAGGCAGGTGAAAGGAGGGCTCGTTTTCGTTAGACGTTCAAGTGGCAGGTCTCCTTGAGGCGTGATCTGTGGCGTCTTCTTCCGAATTCTACACCATCCGCAGTCTCGTGCTACTTTCTTCACCATGTTTCGAAGCGATGGTATCCAATATTTCTGCCGGATCTCGTTCATCACGGTGTTGTGGTTCCCATGGTTGAAGGCTTCGTGGAGGTATTTTACTAGCAGCTGGGTTATTCGGTGACGTTTGTCCATCAGAATTGGGTTCTTGTATGAAGCTATCAGGTACTTGGCTGCTCCGATGCGGGTGGATAACCTAATGAGCCCGTCTTCTAATTTGATCGTGAGGTTCTTCAGGTTGAATGTTGGACTGAGGTCTTCCTTCTTGCGTAGGGCAGCTAATTCGTCTGGGAAGCTATCTTCCTGCGCTCTTCTTATTAGCAGTTGTTCCGCCTTTTCCACGTAGAGTGCAGACTTTGGTAAGAAGGTCACTTCCTTCTTGCTCGGTCTCTTTTCTGATGGCTGGGCCTTTGGTTTCTGTGTTTTCTTCCAAACTGGATCTTGTGTTCTTCTGGTAATAAGTTTTGTGATGTTTACCTTTTTCTTTATTTTTCGCCTGAAAACGTCTACGGCTTGCAGGTATCTCGCTGTCGCGTGTAGTAGGCGTGTCCAGCTGGAGAATCTTTCTGGATCGGGTACGATGACAGGGGCGACTTTTCTAACGCTTAATGTGACGGCGTTAGGTTTTTCCTCGCCTGTGTCGGCGATGGAGACTTTCTTCTCTTCCGTAGGCCAATTTCTGGGGTCTTCGTGTAAGAAAGCTGGACCCTTGAACCATCGATGTGTTATGTCGAAGTTGGATGGGGTTTCTCTGGTAGCGTCGTCGGCTACGTTGTGTTTTGTTGGAACCCAGCGCCATTCTTTATGTTTCGTTAGCTCTTCTATTTCGGCGAGGCGGTGCGCGACGAAGGGCTTGAATCGCCGGGTGTCTGATTTGATCCATGTCAGTGCTGTTCTGGAGTCGGTCCAGAAGTATCTTCGGGTGGTAGTCAAGTCCATTTCTTGGCTCGCACTATTGGCTAAGCGGCTTCCCAACAGACACGCTTGTAGTTCGAGGCGAGGTATAGAAGTTGGCTTGAGAGGTGATACTCTAGCTTTTGCCGTTAGCAGCTTCACTTCCACGCGATTGTCTGGATGTTGAGAGCGCCAGTACACTGCACAAGCGTACGCCTTTTCGCTCGCATCGCAGAATGTGTGCAGCTCCCCCTCGGTCACGTCGTATGTGAGGCAGCGAGGAATTCGAAGATTTTCAAGCTTCCTTAGATCTCCAAGCCATTTTCTCCATTCTTCTTCTCTAGGCGGAGGCAATATCTCGTCCCATTCCAGGCCAGTCCTCCACAAATTCTGAAGCATTACTTTTCCCTGTATGGTTATGGGTGACGCCAGTCCTAGCGGGTCGAAGACTGACATAACTGCGCTTGTTGCTTCTCTCTTCGTCGGTGCACGTGTTCCTTCCTTGGCCTCAGTAGGAGTGTTGCGCAGGCTCAGAGTGAAATGGAGGCTATCTTCTTGGATGCTCCAGTTGAGTCCCAGGGTTTTCTCTATTTGGTCCTTGGGCTCTCCCAGCACGATAGAGTTAGCCTTGGTTTCTGCGTCGTTGAATTCTTCAACCGACGAAGGGTCGTTGCTTGCCCAGCCCCTCAAGAGAAATCCGCCTTTCTTGTGGATCTCGTTCACATCTCTTGAGACTTTGGTAGCAGTCGCTGCGTCGGGAAAACTTGCGATGTAGTCGTCCATGTAGTGATTTCGGTTTATTGCTCTGACGGCTTCTGGACAGCGACTGGCGAAGTCTTCCGCATTTTTGTTCTTTACATATATAGCGGTACACGGCGAACAGGCGGCTCCGAATATCAGGGATGTCATTCTGTACTCCTTGTTCTTCCAGAGGAATCGAAGGCTGTCTCTGTCTTCTTCGTTGATTTTTATTCTCAGGAACATTTCTTTGATGTCTGCGACGACGGCAACTGCTTCCTGGCGGAACCGGAGCAAAACACCGAACAGTGATTGTAGCAAATCGGGTCCAGCCAACAACGCGTCGTTCAGCGATTTTCCATTTGATTTTGCGGCGGCGTCGAAGACCAGTCTCATCTTTTTCTTCTGGGGATGGACGACGGCGAAGTGAGGCAGGTACCACGATCTTGAGGAGGCAGGTTCATCTGTTACTTCCTCGGCGTATTCGCTGTTGATCAGGTTTTCGACTTGTTCTTCATATTTCTGCTTAAATTCTTCATTCTTCAAGAACTTCTTCTCCATTCCCCTTAGTCGTCGCACCGCAGCTGTTTTGCTTTCCGGTAGACTTTCTTCATCCGTCTTCCAGATTAGGCCTGCGCTGAATCTTCCATCCGGTAATCTCTTCGTCGTAGAATGCAGCACGTCGATAGCCCGTTGGTCTATGTCGCTGGATGGTCTTCTTGCGGCGACTCCCAGGGCCTCGATGTCGAAGTGGTCTCTGATCATCTTCTCGAGGTGATCATCTTTTCCTTTAGGCAGCGTCACTAGGTTATTCACCATTCGTATTGGTATTGTTTCTTGACTTGGTTCCGTGCAATACCCATCCCAGCTGAGTTCTGGAGGCTACCGGCTTGCTTCTGTCACCAACTTTCACCTCTTGGGACACGATCAGGTGCCAGTTATCTTGCCCGATGAGTACAGTTGGACGAGCGTTAGGGTACTTCAGTTGATCTGCCATCTTTTCTAGATGTTTGCAATCTTCTAGGTCCTTATCGCTGACTTCTTGGGGGGACAAGTTCAAGGCTTTAACGGTGTATCCCGACATTTTCTCCATGTTTCGCTCGAACCTTCCTCTGATCTTGATGTCGACCTTCTTTGACTTCTGGCTCATTTGATGACCTCCCACGCCCTCGATTCTTAATTCTTCTTCAGGACCTTGAGCTCCAATCATGTTCACGATGTCTTCTTCTATAAGTGTCACTGTCGATCCTTCATCCATGAGGGCGTAGACTTCGGCTTTGGCTTCTGGTCCCCATAGTTCTACTGGCACGATTTTCAGGTAGGCTCTTGAGATTGTTCGTGTTGCATTCACCGTTGATGCTACGGCTTTGGTTTCTTGCGTAGTTGGCTTCGTCCTTTCTTCAGAATGCAACATCACATGATGGCTTCTCTTGCATTTTCCGCACGGCTTTGCTTTGCAACTGAATCTTCTGTGTCGTCCCAGTAGACACTTGAAGCATATGAAGGCTCGCTTGGCTTGTTCCCATCTTTCTTCTATGGAAGCGTCGACGAACTTCTTGCATTTCAACAGTGCGTGTTCTCCATCACATTCAGGGCAGGCGATCTTCTCTGGCTTCTTCGTGTCGTCCTTGCATGAACATACTGTCGCTGTTTGCGGTTTGTCTTGTTCTTCGTCTGAATCCTCTTCGTTCGATGAGTATTCCTCTTGGTCGTTCTGTGTAACTTGGGTGGCGTTCACCCCGCGGGAACCTGCAGGTCGCATGCGGCTTCTCAATCCTTCCTTCTTCATTTTGGCCCCCATGAACTCGTGCATCTCGAATTGATCCACCATCTGGTTGAAGAAGTTCGTAAGGCCGATGAGGATCGGTTCATCATCTTTTTCTTTGGATGCTCTGTACTCATACCACCTGAATCGCACCAGAACGCACATCTTCTCGATTATACGATTCGCTATGTCGCTTGAGTGTAGATAACTTTGCTTCTTCATTTGTTTCACAACGCTGACTGTATTGGCCACGGCTCCAGCATATCTCACCAACTCTCTTGCATCTTCAGACATGGGAGGCAGCTTCTCTATGTTCTCTATCTCGCTCCTTATCAGATAAGTGGGTCTTCCGAATCGACGTTCTAATGCAGTTATTACTTCTTCTGGATCCACTTGTGTGTAGAGAAGGGACTTCACTGCTTCCTTGGCTTTTCCTTTGATTGCTCTTCTCAATCTTCCCATATTCTCGATTCCACTGAAGAGAGCCTGTGAGTCCTTGTACGTTGCTTTAAAGGCCATCCAGTCCCTCGCGTCGCCGTCGAATTGATGTAGCTCACTGACGTACTTCGGTGCTCGTTGCATAACTGCTGTTGCTTTGCTGTCTGTGGCGGACTTGACTGCTTCCATTATTGCTTCGGCCAGCTGACTAGTGGGGGTCGCTATGGATGATGTCGTTCCTGCAGCGTGCGGTGCTTCCTTTCTGTTTTCCACTTCGACGCACTCTGCTTCCTTTGATTTCGACACCCAGGCTTCAGTGGCCTTTTCAGCGGCGGCTTTGGATGCGGTGTCCTCTTCATCATCACTCAAGTCCGTATCATCTTCATTGACACGTGTTAATTCCAACTTGGTTTTCGCCAGCTTAGTTTTCATCTTAATTTCTTCCAGCTGTAATTTATCTAATTCTAACCTGGCTTCTAGTTCTTTCTTCTTATTGCTTCCTTTATTTGAAGTAGACTTTGCCTTCTTCTTCTTCTTCTCCACCATGGTAGTATCGGTATCCTCGACCACGGTTGTATATTCAGTAAGCGCGCTGCTCTCTGTTACCTCTTCGGAGGTGGTAGCTGACGTCTCCGTAGTCTCTTCTTCCGTGGTCGAGCGCGTGCTATCTCCTTTACGGCTTCGCGTCATCATTGTTCATTCACTTTCACAGCACTTATTGTCAATATTGTTCAATGACTTACCGGTGTTTATGTGTTATTGTCCTTTAGCAGCAGATGCGTCGGAGTGCAAGCGTGGACACCCTTCGACATTCGTGGTTTAAACTCACTAAACAATGTTCATATAACACTTTAGTCGGTTGTCCTTTATGCACTCACTAAAAATCGTTCAATGTCCTTTATATTCACTAAACACCGATTATATAACAATTATGTACTCGCTATACACGTTCCCGTAACACATAAGCACTCACTACACTTGTTGCAAGACACTGGCACACACGCAGCTTCGAGTAACAGCGGGCTTCGAGAGGGCGCGGCGTGACTCGTGGTCGGCCCTCCCAGCGACGAACTTCACAGGCGCACGTAGGGCTTCGAGTGATACGGGGCTTCGAGAGGGCGCGGCGTAACTCGTAGCCGACCCTCCCAGCAATATTCTTCACTCAGCAGGTCGTGCGTCCACCAACAGGTCCTCCGTAGAGGGCCGAGCTTCGAGAATAAGCGATCTTCCTAGTCGTTTTATTCCCAGCGACGAACTTCACAGGCGCACGTAGGGCTTCGAGCGATACAGGGCTTCGAGAGGGCGCGGCGTAACTCGTAGCCGACCCTCCCAGCAATATTCTTCACTCAGCAGGTCGTGCGTTCACCAACAGGTCCTCCGCAGAGGGCCGAGCTTCGAGAATAAGCGATCTTCCTAGTCGTTTTATTCCCAGCGACGAACTTCACAGGCGCACGTAGGGCTTCGAGCGATACAGGGCTTCGAGAGGGCGCGGCGTAACTCGTAGCCGACCCTCCCAGCAATATTCTTCACTCAGCAGGTCGTGCGTCCACCAACAGGTCCTCCGTAGAGGGCCGAGCTTCGAGAATAAGCGATCTTCCTAGTCGTTTTATTCCCAGCGACGAACTTCACAGGCGCACGTAGGGCTTCGAGCGATACAGGGCTTCGAGAGGGCGCGGCGTAACTCGTAGCCGACCCTCCCAGCAATATTCTTCACTCAGCAGGTCGTGCGTTCACCAACAGGTCCTCCGTAGAGGGCCGAGCTTCGAGAATAAGCGATCTTCCTAGTCGTTTTATTCCCAGCGACGAACTTCACAGGCGCACGTAGGGCTTCGAGCGATACAGGGCTTCGAGAGGGCGCGGCGTAACTCGTAGCCGACCCTCCCAGCAATATTCTTCACTCAGCAGGTCGTGCGTTCACCAACAGGTCCTCCGTAGAGGGCCGAGCTTCGAGAATAAGCGATCTTCCTAGTCGTTTTATTCCCAGCGACGAACTTCACAGGCGCACGTAGGGCTTCGAGCGATACAGGGCTTCGAGAGGGCGCGGCGTAACTCGTAGCCGACCCTCCCAGCAATATTCTTCACTCAGCAGGTCGTGCGTTCACCAACAGGTCCTCCGTAGAGGGCCGAGCTTCGAGAATAAGCGATCTTCCTATTCGTTTATTCCCAGCTATGATCTTCAGCACACGTAGGGCTTCGATCGGTGAGTAGTTAGTGCGCGGCTCGTAAAAACTAATATTCACGTAACTTCACTAATTCAGTTTTGCTGAAATACGTAAGCTTCTCGTAGAATGCTGCTTATCCTCAAATCGCGATTTATCTTCACGTAACTTCAGACTCAGGCTTCAGTTCTTCAATCCGGCTGCAGAAGGACCAGTTCTTGTAAGGGGTTTGCACTGAAACACCTTGATAAGTTAACACTTTCGTTTATTGAGCCGCGCACTATGGAATACTACTTTTTACAATCTTAGGTTTTCTAAAGTAGTTTTTTACTATGGTACAAGTAGCAGATGTTCTTATTAAAAAGTTAGGCTTCTAAACCAATCGTGATCAAGAGGGGCTGGGATTATGTAGCCAGACTGGCGCCTAATTCTCGACAAGTATGAACCTGCTCCCTGATCGGTACCTTTTCTAGTAGGTACCATTATTACCACCTATGTACCTTCTCTTTAGGATGTATGGGGGTGCTAACTACGTTTATTATTGATTGGTTTATAGCTATTTGGCTACTTTATCTATAAGTACTAATTAAACTTATTCGCTATGGGAGATCAAAACTAGCCCTATGCTAAGAAATATAACAAACAATTACCTACTTATACCTATCTATTTTAAAATGGTTTTTATTGTTTAATCGAACATTCAATTGTAAATCAAGTCTTCTTGTAGTCGCCAACAGGTATATACACAGACAAGAAAAAGAACAGAAGAATAAGCACAGAGGTGACGCTTATTTCCCCATAGACTTACGAGAAGCGTTTTGTCGACGAAGTGTAGACAAAAATGACGCGGTCGCCACTCCAGAACCTTTCGGCCCCATCGGCCATCTTTTCTGTGAGCAATGTGCCCTGACCACTGCCACTTTGGGCACGCCCTGATTGCGGCGGTAAGTCCCCTCTTTGAGGAGTGGCTTGAGAGGCGGCATGGCGTCCTCACCTTCCGCCTGACGCAGGTCCTCACCGGACACGGTTGTTTCGGGAGGTTCCTGTTTCGGATAGGGCGGGAGGAAACGCCCGGGTGTTTCCACTGCGAAGATCGCCCTGAGGACACGGTGGAGCACTCGGTGGCGGTCTGCCCTGCTTGGGCGGAGCACCGCCGTGTCCTCGTGGAGGCGATCGGCGGCGGCGATCTCTCGCGTCCGGCCCTGGTCCAGGCCATGGTACGGAGCGAGAGGGCATGGGGAGCCGTCACCTCCTTCAGCGAAGCAGTGATGCTCGCGAAGAGGGAGGCGGCGCACGTGAGGGAGAGGCAGCATATGCGCCCTCGCGACCCCAGCCGCCGCAAGATACGGAGACGCCCTGGGCGTCGGGAATCCCAGGCCGATTTCCGGCCACCGTAGACATGGGCTTGCGGACGGCGAGTAATGGGTAGCTCGCTGTCCGGTAAGGACCAAGCCCAAGTCGACGGCGCGTTGTGTTCCACGCGCGCCTCAAAGAGATGTCAGCACAAAAAATGATGGGGCCCGCAAGGGCCGATGCCTGCCAGGGGTGCGGGTTTGTTCGAAAGAGACACCACAGCCCCTGGCTTAAGGGCTACTGAAGGAACACGGGTGGGTTTTAGTCAGTAAAAGTCTGACACGCCCTCCTGCTCCACCCAGAGCGGGAGAAGTTATTTGATGATTTCCCACCCAAAAAAAAAAAAAAAAAAAAAAAAAACCACTGCCACTTAAGTTTGGCAATTCTTCTGGCTATGTCGCTTTCCTTGGTTCTCCTGCGGATCTCTTCATTCCTGATTCGATCGCTTAGGGAAATTCCGAGCATAGCCCTCTCCATTGCCCTTTGGGTGACTTTAAGCCTTCTGATAAGGCCCATTGTGAGCGACCACATTTCTGTGCCATAGGTCATCACTGGCATCACACACTGGTCAAAGACTTTCGTCTTGAGACACTGCGGTATTTGGGACGAGAAGATATTGCGAAGCCTCCCGAACGCGAAGGAATGTAATTCATTAAAAATGTTCCTACCCCCAAGTGTCAAAAGTAGAGAAAAACTGGTCGTCATGCTTGACATCGTAGACTTTTGTCGACTGAAGAATATAACATTTCTTCTGTTCAGTTTTAACATCACTATGCATAAGGCTGTAGAAATCTTTCTACAACCTGTCATTTTGTCTATTCTTTCGTCGAAAAAACCCATTTCTATGGTGGTCATGTTACGCGTGTGTCAGAATAAGTGGCTATATGAATTTATAAGTGTGTCTTTATAAAACATTATCAAGCTTTAAATATCAGAATGGTTACTGCTTATTTACTGTGTATTAAGGTTCTTATGAATATGGTTTCTGGGAAAGGGTTTCATGAAGTAAAGCACAGAAAGACAAGACTAGGCATTTATTTCAATTAGGCTTGTCATTATTAAATCAGAAAGCTAGTCGTCCATTCCAAAGCTAGGTCTTCATGGAGAGGAAGGACAAGAAACTCCATGGAAACAGTATTGATATTTCCATCTACACATCTCTTACATTGCTATACATTTAATTACAACTCTTGGACCTTTGTCCAAGATAACTCGGCATTATTACAATATTGTTATAATAAGCAACAATTACGGTATAATATTATATTAAATAACATAACTTACATGACATCTGGTCGATCTATTCCACACAACAACGGCACTAGTACTATCCCACTGAACGTCTACCGAGCAACTGACTCGATACCGTCATTACAATCCTTTTTATATCCTATTGTGTCAGTCATTTGAATCAGCGTGTTTTATTAAATAACAATAGAAAACCTAAAATATATTACAAGTATAATTAAATACTACGTAATCATTTATAGTTATAACCTCCAAGTTATTTTCACAAGTTAAGACAGCTATTTTGTAAACATGTAGTCAAATTAGATACTTGTACATTTGTTCAACGGTTCGTTAATGTGACAGATGACATTATCCACTAAACAATATTACAATATCAAATAAATAATCTAACACGGCCAGACTGACCAGTACTTCGTTCTCGAAGTACCTATGAATCTACCGTCTCACAAAAACGACAGCACTTGATCTGCCTATATATCGATACACTTTTTTATCTTCCTATAATTCTGTCATAATTAATGACTTATCGCTATAATTAAGTTTACAAAACAATTGTTATAGCAACGATCCAGCAAGTAATTCATGTTTAACAGCTGCATCGCAGCACAGACCAGTGATCATGAAAATTATTCGAATAATTCATCGCTCGGTCAACCTGACAATATTAATCAATAAATACATTTTCTATTAACAATTTTATACATTTGACATGGCCACTCCGACCAATAATTTAGTTTTAACAATAATCCATTATCATAATATATAATCTACGTCCATGTATCGTTTGAATGCTCGGTTAAACTGAAATACACCAAAATGGTCGTCAAATTGCCAATAAATTTGTAAATACCTTTCACGGCCATTCTGAACTGTACTTCGTTCTCGATGTACAAGTCTCAAAAGCATTGAGAAGAATATTTATATTGTTATCATTGGTCTATGACCCAAGTGATGTTAAAGCCACACCTGCTGTACGTGAGTACGCTAGTAACACCAGGCCTATGACCCCAGCAGTTATTTCCCTTGGTCTATGACCCAAGTGATGTTAATTTACTTTTGTTTTGCCAACTGCCTAGACGTGTCAAGTCCCCTCCACCCGCTGCTAGTGGGATAGACTTGCACCAAGCAAATGACCGACCAGCGGAAACAAATTTTTACTTTCTTTCTCTTCCCCGTTTTTACTTTGGCTTGTTTTATAAACCTGGCTCATTTCAGCTTAACTAAACTAACTTTTTCAATTTGTCTGTCTCTCAAGTCTCATCCCTGTGAGCAATAGAAATTCCAATCGGATACAACATACAATTTCATAATTACCTATGTCCTTAAAATAAGAAGGTCACAAGCTAATTCTGAATATCATAAAATAACACAAACGTCAAAGGAGAAAGAAAGAAAATTGCATTAAGTACATACTGTACTAAATAATCACTTTCATAACTAAACAAAGTATAACTATAAGTTCCGGGTCTACTACCACATTTTAAAATATTTTTATCATATTTATGCCAATAAGCAATTACTTAAAAAAAAAATGCTTGGACTACTTTAGTCACATACCATTCATGACAGATTTCGGAGTTACTTCTGAATAAGCTGGTAAGTATCAACACTTTAAAATAAATCTTATGTAGGAGCAATGAGTATCATCTATAGGCAGTGTTTTCAAATCGAATCGCTTTACATTTTGGTGTTAAGGTTATTTTTTAACTTCTCATTTGTCTACATGTTTGGAAGTTAATTAGCAAACGCAGATTAGGTGGTTGTAATTTTTTTTTAAATCATGATATGGTGAAAGACAAATGGAAATACATTTACCATCTTTAAACTCATTTCTTAACCGATTTTATCAATTTATTTATACTGTAACCTAATCACATTGTACGATGCAATTAGAAGTAATTGTTTCTACTAGTATCATTTATGAATTTCAAAATTACTACTTTCTTTCTCTTTCACTCTCTCCTCAAACGATTGTTTCCTCTGATAATATTTTAAAGCAATTGGTTCAATAATACACAAGTAATTAACTGTCTTTTGTAATTTGGACGTTCAAAAAGTGCTGACTCTCAGCCTAGTTTGAATTTGACTTTTGATTTTGATTGATTAACAATAAATACTTACTAATTTCCGTCCTTAATAAGCCAAGAATGAACCAAATGCTCGATAAACAATAAAAATGATTTAAAAGTATTTCGCAATACATAATCTTTCGATTTAAACATCTAATCCATTTGTAAATGTAAAACAGCCTCTAAGGGCCTTACCAACTTAAGCTACTTCTTATTTCGGAAAAAAAATCCAGGTAGTTCTCACAGCAGGCTGACGTTCCAGTCTCAAGGCTCACATAGTAACTTGCAGCTCCGCAGCTCCAATGTCAGGGGCAGCGGGATGTCATCATTATAGTGTAAGTGAAGTCAGCGACGCGTCAACCAACAGTTTTCAAAAGATCGTCAGCAGCTCCAACATCCATCATGAAAATGGGAAAAAAAAAATGTGCATTAGTCACCGGTTTTAAAAGGCCAGAGAACTATCCCACTTCTGATGTCAGAATAAGTGGCTATATGAATTTATAAGTGTGTCTTTATAAAACATTATCAAGCTTTAAATATCAGAATGGTTACTGCTTATTTACTGTGTATTAAGGTTCTTATGAATATGGTTTCTGGGAAAGGGTTTCATGAAGTAAAGCACAGAAAGACAAGACTAGGCATTTATTTCAATTAGGCTTGTCATTATTAAATCAGAAAGCTAGTCGTCCATTCCAAAGCTAGGTCTTCATGGAGAGGAAGGACAAGAAACTCCATGGAAACAGTATTGATATTTCCATCTACACATCTCTTACATTGCTATACATTTAATTACAACTCTTGGACCTTTGTCCAAGATAACTCGGCATTATTACAATATTGTTATAATAAGCAACAATTACGGTATAATATTATATTAAATAACATAACTTACATGACATCTGGTCGATCTATTCCACACAACAACGGCACTAGTACTATCCCACTGAACGTCTACCGAGCAACTGACTCGATACCGTCATTACAATCCTTTTTATATCCTATTGTGTCAGTCATTTGAATCAGCGTGTTTTATTAAATAACAATAGAAAACCTAAAATATATTACAAGTATAATTAAATACTACGTAATCATTTATAGTTATAACCTCCAAGTTATTTTCACAAGTTAAGACAGCTATTTTGTAAACATGTAGTCAAATTAGATACTTGTACATTTGTTCAACGGTTCGTTAATGTGACAGATGACATTATCCACTAAACAATATTACAATATCAAATAAATAATCTAACACGTGCAGCTAGCTAGATCACTTTATCGATGGCTAAAAGCTCAAACATCTTTGGCCCAATATTCAGCTGTGCGAACTCCGTTCAGTGACATAGATCATCTAATGCACAGGTGACTGGGCAGGCGACGCAGGTTGGAAGGTGAGACATTGTCTATGGAGATGTGCCGCATACGCACATGAGATCTGAGCTGTCCGCGAACCCGCATCCGTGGAGATTGTCTTTGCTCCGGTCGACTTTGGTAAAATCAGCCCTAAGTAGTTTCAATTAATTCGAACCCAATTAGGGGAAACTAGAACAAATCACACTTCCAACTAAATCTATCAATCACAATATCACTCATAGTCAAGGAGCAAGACAGCTCAACATGATACATTATATTGACAATTAATTACTAGCTCCTAGTGTACATTCGAGAGCAGATAAAAGTGACGGCTCATCAAAAGTTGCATTTACATTGTGAACTCCTGAACTGCACCAATTTCTTGGAATAGTCTTTGCTAATCCTGATGTTACTTTATGACATTGGCATAAGGTTTAAATTGCAATGATAGATGTGGGCTCGTGAAATGCTTTACTGCTACAGTATTTAGAGTATATTTTGGGATATCGAATTAAGTCTTTGTTTGATTCTTGTACTTAGAAATTCGTTGGAAAGATGAGTGTAAGTAATAAATTTTGATTAGTTGAACTAATTATTTATATAGGAAATCAATCAATTAAGAAATAGTTGTTTAATGTGGGGCTGAGTGCTCACCAAGTTTACGTCAGTGGTGGGTCAAATGCGTAAGAAATTGGGTGACCTCATAACATTTTCACCAGGGATGTGCCCTAACAGGCGATGCACAGAGGGGTTTTTGGATTGGTCTTTTGCGAGGGAACGGTGACCCCTTGATGGATGACCACAGGGGTGGTAAAAATCCCAAAAATCCCGGTGTTAACTCCAAAGCATGGGCGCTTTTTTTAGGTTTCCCCCAAAAAAAACCGGCCAAGTTCGAGTCGGACTCGCACACGAAGGATTAATTTTAAACTTTATTTATTAAAGCGGCAATCATTCATCATCATCATTATTTCAGTCGAAAGACCCACTGCTGGACATAGGCCTCCCCCAAAAGCGGTTTAGCCATAATCGCCACGCTTGGCAGGCGGGTTGGCGATCGCAGTATGGTGGTAAAATGCATAGAGAACGCTGCTGCCTATTCTGTAGTAAGTCCTTTAGTCGCCTTCTACGACACCCACGGGAAGAAATGGGATGGTGCTATTCTTTTACGTCCGGTACTACACGGAACAATAGAAATATCTACTCATCCTGTGAAACTGTCTACCTATTAAGGTTTCTGAGATGCCTACATCCTGCTGACAGACGGAGACGGGAGGATAGCTTAGGCTTAGTACTTAGTAGGTAATAGGATCCAGTTGGACCCCTTTGGGTACGAAACCATAAAAATTGCTACCACATGTGTCAGGGCAGAAAACCTTAGATCAACGAGTAAGGAAATACAAAACCTAAATTTTTGATGCAGGTTTTTAGTACGAGAACCGTAGACAAGGTTTTGTCCACGGAAGAGTAGATAAAAATGACGTTTCTGTGTAGACGATCGACAGTTTTGTACCGAGAAATGTAGACAAGCGATTTCTATTCTACGTTAGAGTAGAAATTGAAAGTGTCATGCCTAGTCTGCTGAAGTGGTTCATTCATATTCGTATGCCTCTTGGAAAACTAACAAAAGTTACCAAAGACCCTAAAAAAAAAATCCACAAATACTTGAAGACTGTAAAGACAGCACAGCCATGAAAATACTTTAGTATAGGTAAGTAGGTATCTACTTAAAATATTTACATAATTTAAAAGCTAACAGTCTTATTTATAATTTGTACAATTATTTAAAAAAAAAAAAAAAAAAAGGAATCGTGGGGCATCAAAACTTCTTGCACATCGTTGTCAACAGGAAAAAGCTGGCAGCATTGCCACGTTACATGGCATTAATGCGGATTGGGCCAAAAATTTGGCCAGCCCTCTGGTCACGTGAAGAGTTGAAGTACTTCGTTAAAATATGCACTAACCCCAGCCACAGGCAAAACATCTTAATACACTACAATTTACCCGCAACTTACTAGTAAGTACATCGTGCCTCACACGGGAATCAACCCGGTGATCACGAGCATCCTTATTTTGGTAATAGCACATAAGTGGCCAGCGGTTATGCAACGCTATCATTATGACCCATATATTGGCCCTTCGCCCTAGGGCCTGCGGTCCTGTGGTACGAAGGGCATTGAGCTATTTGTGTCGGTAATTTTGTTTACTATCCTCTGCTCAACTGGAAACTCACTGTTGTGGATTATGGCTTAAATCTTCATGTTTTTCACCGACATCAAAAAGGAGGAGGTAACTTTGAATTCGTCTATTTTTAATTTTGTATGTGTGTTTAGCGATATGACATCTTTTTTAAATGGATAGGGTCTGCCTCAGAGCCCCAATTCTGCATGGTTATAAACTTGTAATGATTCCCCGCGGAATCTTACTACGTTCAAACTACGTCAATATCGTGTTTTGTAGAAACCAATGTAACGGTAAGAAATTGGTTTCTACAAAACACGATATTGACGTAGTGGTAGTAAGACTCCGGTAAGAAATCTGCCAGGGGTGCGGTTTGTTCGAAATAGATACCGCCGCCCCTGGCACACAGGCTATTGAGGGAACACGGGTGGGTTTTAGTCAGTAAAAGTCTGACACACACTCCTGCTCCACCCAGAGCGGGAGAAGTTATTTTATGACTTCCCACTACAAAAAAAAAAATGCTAAGAAATCGAAATGTCATATTCTGTATAGCTGTGCCCGCGACTTCGTTCGCGTGCATGTCGGAAAACAATAATGTGTCGCTTTGACGGTGTAGGTACCACTCCTCCGATCTTCCGATCTATCCTGGTAGGAATCTACCACAGCTTTCGAATGCAGTCCAGAGCCTAGAGACAAAACACATTACTCTTGGCGTTCACGCTAAACGGTACGCCAAAATGTATGGGAATGACATTACCTGCGGAAAGGACACGGTAATGTCATTCCCATATATTCTGGCGTAGAGTTTAGCGTGAACGTTAACAGAAAGGTGTTTTGTCTAGGCCTGCAGGCGTCTTTAGGGGTTATAATGATATTGCGACGAAGTCTCACTCAGATTTTTAAGAATAAATATAGATCAAAGCGCCTGATCGAGGCTCATTTTATAATAAATGTGCACCTGCCGTAGGTACAGTAAAAGCTCTTTATTCGCGAGGTATACGTTCCGTAAAATACCTACCGCGAATACAGAAACCGTGACTATGGAATGGTAATTTATATGGGATTATAGGGGATACGTTCCTAAGTGACAAAAAAAAAAAAAACAATTTAATTGAAGTTTTGACCATATTGATTAATTGTATGAGCGTGATATGGATGCAAGCGACTCTCCAAGGCGTAAACGATCAAACATTTCTATGCGTTAAACAGATTTTTTCGCGTCGAAAATCGTTTTTAAGTAAAAAAAAAATTTCAACATTTTGCAATAAATGGAAAGATGAAACAATAGGTAAAACACGCAAAGCGGCTCGTACCAAAGGATGGAATGTCTATTAAGTCGCAGCATTTATAAATGTGGGGGAGGCCTATGTCCAGCAGTGGACGTCTTTCAGCTGAAATGATGATGATGATGATATATAAATATACTTTATGGTGATGAGGTTGGTTTCATTATGTTTGTTTACATTCTCAAAAAACTTAAAAAAAAAATACCAACCGACTTCCAAAAAACACTACAAAGTGCAAAATAACTTTAATTTCGGAAGTCGGTGACGTTGGATGTGTATTTTAATTATTTGTCACCGCCTTCCGAAATTAAAGTTATTTTGCACTTTGTAGTGTTTTTTGGAAGTCGGTTGTTATTTTTTTGAAAAAAGTTTTTATTTTTCACTTTTTGTTACCTACCATACACCAATTCGAAATTTCATCATCCTTTGGGTCAAAACAATGCATACTTATTTATGGGATAGCAACATTCGCGGTTGATTTGCTGTAATTTTTTGAAGAGTTCCGTTGTCTGTTTCCGAAACGCATCATCAGATCTATATGCAGGGCCCAATCTAAGGGGGGGCAAGCCGGGCAAATGCTCAGAGCGGCAAAAATGAGCGGCGGCAAAATGTATACTTACAAACATACCTACTCTCATGAATTTTTGTATACTTGTTCAGAAGCCGTAGTAGACTAACGTATGTGAATATTATATAGTTAAAAGAATATCACATAATTATGGTCATACCTACCATCTTTGATGGTGTTAGTGCAAAGGGCGGCGAATGTTATTTTTGCCCGGAGCGGCTAAATAGCTAGATCGGGCCCTGTTTATATGAAATTTCAATGGGACCATTTCGGAGTAAACCCCTTTCGAAAAAAAAAAGAATTTTGCAAATCCGTCTATATACGACGGAGTTATGCCTGAACATACATAAAAAATATATTCTGTATGTTCCGAGACAATTTTTCGATATTTATTAGCAGACGTGTGTGATCTAAGAAATTGACGTGGTTTTGTAGTAAGGAATCGTTAAGTGGTCATAGTGAATTAGCCAGGAGCGGTATATAAATTTTATTTGCGTTAGCTTCGATTCCACTATTTGTAGGTATCTTGATGATGTTCTATAATATTTACTGTCGTTGTTTATAGCAAGTAGTGGTAAATGAATTGGTATGGGGTAGGTACCATAACTAAAAGTGAAAAAAAAACAACGCTTTTTTTTTCAACTCTTTAATAAAACATTTTTACTACCCTATCCTGTCCCAATCCTGGACAAAGATCTTCAAAATCAAAATCAAATCAAGTCATTTATTCAAACTACATAGGCTTAGGGCGCATTTCACCAAACTTTTATACTTAGAATAAGTCTTATCCTGAGAATAAATTTTGAACTTTTGACAGATCTTCCATAGTAGAATTGTCAGACGTAAATTTTACTCTACGGATAAAAGATATCTGACTTTGGTAAAATCGGCCCTTAGAGTCAGCACTTTTTGAACGTCGAAATTACATAAGACAGTCTCCCAAAAACTTCTTCCATCTTTCGCGAGCCCGCAAGTCCTGCTTCCAGTTTTGATGGAACCTTGCCATCTCCTACATGGTAAGCCACGACCCTACCTCCCTGTCTCAGGACACCAGTTCTGTGCTGTTTGGGTCCATAGATTTTCCGGTATGCGGCAGACATGTCCTGCCTCCCCAGTCCCATTTTGGCTGGGAAGCCTTTTGAGCCCCGTCAGCAATCTTTGTTTAGGAGCGCAGTATTTTCGAACACGATCAAAGCCTATACTGGGTTGCATTTCTTTTTGGAAGACCTTGAGTTTGGATTTCTAATTGTTACCATATCACCAAGTCTGTGCACCTAAGGTTTCATCATCATCATCATTTCAGCCAAAAGATGTCCACTGCTGGACTTAGGCCTCCCTCAACCTCCGGCATAGGTTTATGATAAATTCAGTAATATGAAAAGTTAATAAATATGCGTAGGTTATACAATACCGGGTAAAACGGGGTGAAAAGAGACTGCAGGGGTGAATCGAAACGAATAATAAGTATAATAAGTTTCTAGAACTGAATCTATTTAGAATCTAGTTGCTAGAGTTGAATATTAACTGGGTTTAGTAAAGCTGAAAATAAAAGCGAGTCATAAATTTTTACATTTTATTAACAAAATTGTAAAACGGTTTTCATTCAACCGTGGATGAATGAATTTACATCAGTATCATAAAAACATATTCTATTTTCATACAAACATGCTTATATACTATTCAACTTCGTTCTCATTTTTGAGCGACACTCTTTTCTATAAAAAATAATTTAATAATACTATGTATCCCTAACTAATATAATAAATATTTATAAAATCCTTATACAGATTTCTTAGCTGGCCTAATGAAATAAATAATTAAATGAAGTAGGGAAAAAGGCAATGAAATTATCATACACACAGAACGGCACCCTAATTGCGTAACTCACGATTAATCATGATCTGTTTCGTTTTGTAACAGATTGTTAAACCATTTCTTCATATCTATGTTCGAAAAATGTGTCTGCTCAATCAACGTAAATAACGCAATGAATATTGTTGAACTGTCAAATTGAAACAGATTATGATTAATCTTGAGTTACGCAATTATTGTTCAAAATATCGTTTACAAAAAACCCAAGATACACAATTAGCGTCTCTAAAACGTCCGCGTTAATAGGGCACAATGTGAGCAGGTGTCAAATAGTATCGTCAATCATCTTTCAGTTATGAGGTTGAATTTGCAAAAAAAAATTGTTTTATCATACTATAACCACTGAATGACGTATAATTGGGGATGGTTTTGATGTTACTTTTGTTCGAAACGGTTTATCTTGGACGGTGCACCATGTTATTACTTTGCACTAAATCAATTAAAAAACACCAAAACTACAATATGTGAAAACCCGTATCTTTTGGTCTTACAGAAATATTAGATATAAGTATGTTCAGTAGATTTTGCTTAGCTTTGAATATTACTAAAATCATACAAAAACTCCCATACAAAACGTTTTCTCATAAACTGTCCTGCACCCTAATTGCGTAACTCACGATTAATCATAATCGGTTTCGTTGACACAGTTCAACAATATTCATTGCGTTATTAACGTTGTTGAACAGACACATCTTTCGAACATATGAAGCAATGGTTTAACAATCCGTTTAAAAACGAAACAGATTATGATGAATCGTGAGTTACGCAATTAGGGTGCTGGTCCATACAATGCTTTCTGTAGCGAAAACGCATCCCTGTCATACTTTGCTTCATAAATAATTGAATACACACAAAAGTATTTACATGATAATACAATTTTGTCATTGTAACTTCAGATTTCAAGCACAAAATATATAAGTTATAAGTAGGTATACCTTAAACCTAACTTAGGAACTAAGAATAAACTTAAGTAAGCAAGTATTAGGTACCTAGAAAAATATATGGCGGATATTTCAGTTGCATTTCTTTTTTTATCTTATTATTTTTCTAAGACATTTTCAGTGTTTTACTCTCGTTACTTTTTTGAAGTATTTCATAACCTCTTCATATTGAAACGGAATTAATCGAGAAGAATGTGAATGAATCTTAAAACTGTCGAATGTAATCGATTGATGCAGGTTATTTTTTTTATTTAATAACAAAAACTACAGAGTAATGAAAGAAAACAAATACCCTCCGTTAGTCGGGCCTATAAGCTTTTCGAACGAACCCACCCGTCAGGAGATCAGGGGGCCAACCACCACTTTTATAACATTATTATTTTAATCTTACTCCAATGTGGGCAAGAGACGAAGCTAAATGTTTTGTATAGCTCCATCTCTTTCCCAAACCCCCCAGAATCCGCGAAGCACTGGTCTTTTATTCCTAGTAGAATTTTATACATTAAATATTTAAAACAGTAAATTCTTCTTAACACATTTCTAAACACCTTCACAGCACTATTTCTTTCAATTCTTCCTATAATTTGTTATCAGTCTATAAGCTACGTCACATACTACATTAGGACACTGTCACTGGTCTTCTCTCGTCGTATAACAAAGTTCTCACTGTGTTCCGGCTCTCCTCTGACTTCAGATCACTGGTCTTTGAGTGGTTGTATGTGAAGTTTGCGCTGATTATAACCTGGAAGAGATAAAATTAATTAATATTAGTTATGGTTATCAGTGGAATACTAGCACAATGTCGCGAAATAATAGTTAAAATGCCAGCCTATTATACTGCAGGTCAAACGCGTCTTCTCATAAAGAGAAGGCAGAGAATGCTTGCTCAAGGAGGATTAGCGATTTCAGAATTGTACTCATTAAAGGACCAAGTTTCTTCACGATGTTTTTTGATGGCCCATAAACAATAGATAGTTGAAGGAATAAATAGTAAACGAATTTGCTAGTCTGAGAGTGTGTGTAATGCTCTGACATTAGGTCAATTTTAAAGGCTAGATTATTCTTCCACTATTTAAAATGACTACTGCTATGGGTAGTAATAGTAGCTGGACCTTTTACGCTGAAACCGTGTTATTGTTTTCAAAATTTTGATTTCCAAATTAGGACTACATAATGCAGCTTTATCAGACTTCTGTCAATAGTTCAAACAATACTTACAGTATACAAAACAGTAACAAGACCAATAGCAGTGCCGACGAGCACATCCCACCAGTGATGTCTGTGGTCTGTGATCCTGGTCAGCGAGCAGATAGCGGCGTACGAGATGCAGAGCAGCTGCAGGATGGGGACGAGGAAGATGGAGCGGTGGGTCCAGTCGAAGGCGCGGCGTTGGAGGTACCACTGAAGAGAGATGAAAAATTACTTAAAATGCAGATTTAAAAAAAACATCATAGTCAACCGTATACCGGCCATGGCAGCTAATCTCAACGGAGACAAGCCTTCGATGCGGGAGATATTATAGCGCACAAATGGAGAGGAGGCCTGTCTTCCAGCAGTGGGAACGTTTATAGGCTGAGTATGTATGTAAATGTATGCGCAGAAACAAGTGCACTCTCTTCCTTCACTCTCAACTCCGAAGGGACGGCAATCTGACACGACCTGAAATTGAATCAGGTGCAGTACGTGCTGCGGTTTCACGTGCTTTCCGATTCCGAGGCTGGGGGTTTCACACTGCCAACTTCGAAACTCGGGATCGTTACTAAAAAAATCCTAATTGCCCGACCTGGGAATCGAACCCTAAAAAGTTTAGGTCGGCAGTAGAGTAAAGTATAAAAAGGATGACAAAAATTAACACGTGGATACTATTTTGCTGACAGTGATCGTTATATGGTCAGGAAAAATCTGCAATGACGTAAGCCTGTCACGGCCACCTTGACAGTTATTATTGCAAAACTTACCGCAATAAAGAAGCCGCAGTACACTGACATTGAAGAGTGTCCTGACGGGAAGCTGCGGTATGAGTCCATCTGGTACCAGCTGGAGTACTTCAGAGATGTGCATTTGAAGTCACTCACGAACTGGGAACTGGAACAAAAGAAATACAACATTAATACATATGTCGGTGAGAACCAGCCTTACCAAGGGCTATTGTGATAAACAGTAACATGGGTTGTGCAAGTCAGGTAGACAGTCGATCCATGTGCTCCATGGGATTTAGCTAAATCCGGTTAGACTGGAAGCTGACCCCAAAATAGTTGAGTAAGGGTGGATAGATGATAATGAAAGGTAGTAGATTAAGTTAACGACAATGCTCAAAGACTAACAAAGCTCGACCATGGCATAAGAGCAAGGAAAGATGATGTAGATTGTAGAGTAATTTGCACAGAGGTGGTGCAAGATGGTGATGTGATTGATATATTTACACCATAAGTTGTGTTATTTGCACATTTTACACACTTACAAAATTATTAACACACTATATAAAACTACATTCTTACAAATAAATAAATCCTAATTCAGATTCAAAAACCGAGCGGGGTTCTGGACTTCCAACTTGCCAGGTGGATCGAAAATTATAGTGATCAAGTAAATAGATTGGAGTGTCAAAGCACATAAGGAAGGCGGAAGACGGAGAACCTGAGGTTATGGCACTTAAGAGAGGTCTATGATCAGCAGTGGACTGTTATAATATATTCATTCGAAAGCATAAACGTCTCAGATTCTTCTAGTAACGGAATGGTCCACTTATTCTCTGGTTATACGCTTTTTACGACCATACACAGCCCAGTGTCAATAATCTCATGAATTTCCATCCTCATTGACAGTTTGATGTGCCCACGTCAATCCTGCTATTAGATAAGTAGTCTGAAGATCTTCAAGATCACTCAATGTCAAATGTATTATTATACTGTTACTCCTACGAGTCGAATATATTGCTATGTAAATGCGGATGTCGTAAAATGTACAGTCAGTGACCGGACCTCTCTGGGAAGAACTGTCATTGTCTTTTTGATTATTTGGTAGGAGCCATCTTTAGTTTAAATTCATATCTAATTGACTCTAAAAACAAGCTGGCGGCAATGCTTCTATGACCGAAGGCAAGGGCGATATAACCAACACACAGCTTCTATACTTATATCCTAATTATTTCTAGTAGATAGATAGATCTAAAAATTGGTGAGTTTCGTGATGGTGAAATTAAACATAAATTGTACAGTTGTCATTTTCTAATAGATACTATGTTACAAACTCACCACGTCTCTATAGTCTTGCAAACATTTCTAAATCTCGAAAGGCATGAAATAATATATTGGAAACAAATAAAAAATCCTTACCCATTGCAAGTCTTCCCAGTATCAGGCTCGCATAGATCGAAGAAGGTAGGCCTCGGGTTTCCGACGACACCCTTCATAACCTCCACAATACTCAGGTTGATGATGAGACCGTAAATATAGGTTCTGTATAAGTAAAAGGTATTCTTGCAGGTCCGTCGTATTCTTGATTGAGTGAAGTCGCCGTATAGAAAGATGTACTCTGTTACGGCAATCTAAAAAGAAGGGACAGTAATATTAATTTGGTTTTCCAGGAGTATTCAGGATAAAAAAAGGTGAATTAAAATGGCATAAGAACTAAAGTTTTTTGGGGACAAATAACTGGAAAAAAATATTCTACCATCGATTTATAAAGTCCGGCTTTTAAGATTATTCTGGAAGTGGAAGTCTGAAATATTCAAGAATTTCGATTGTTTCAATGAATAATAATACTGCATCCTAATTCAATTAATCACAACCTAGATCATTTGGCAGGATTGCTAATCCATAGCTTCATATGTTCGAAAATATTGCCTGCTCATCAAAGTAAATACCGCAATGAATATTGTTGAGCTGCCAGAATGAAAGCCTGGGTCACTGGGATTTTTCATGAAATAACCGTTTAGGGTAATAACCTCTTTATTGTTATTGTAGTGAGCAAAAGGCCATGTAAGTACACTTGTACTTTTCAGGACAATTAATATTATCTGCGGCCAGTTACATTATTAGAAATACTAAAGTACTCCTGAAGCTTGAAGAAATATTGTCAACAGGCAAACATGATGACGCACTATGTGCTTCTCGTGCATCAGTTGGTTCTTAGCAAAGATATACCTAGTCCCCAAGCGTGACTAAAATGTTTTGCATCCTTATTTATGAATAAAGTAGTGCGATAGTCAATCCAATTCCCAGGAATCCAGTGCAGGAAAAAAATCCTATGACTAAAAATATATGGGACTGATGACACAACACAAATGTTGGTGAACACCTGTGCTTACCCATTTCGGGAAAACAGGCATGATTTAAGATCATCATCATCGTCATTTCAGCCGAAAGTCCTCGACTGCTGGACATAGGTCTTCTACTGGTTCTGTGCTTCCTGCATACCCACAGTGGATTCCTGCAGCTTTCACAAGGTCATCGGTCCGCCCTGTAGGAAGCCTTGCAATTCTACGCCTTCCGGTACGCGGTCGCCACTCCAAGACCTTTCGACCGCATCGGCCATCTGTTCTGCGAGCAATGTGCCTTGCCTACTGCCACTTGTTTATGGCAATTCTTCGGGCTATGTTTGTGTGTAGAATTTACGTCATGCAGAAGTAAAGCTCATTATGAAAGAGCTCGTCGGAGGAAGTACCACTGCCATACATGTGTCAGCCGCCAAGCAGCGTTGCAGTGGATTGGTTTCCAGGGAATGCGTGCTGGGGTCATTACAAATACATGAGCACATGTCAGCATTGTCTTTGGGATGGCAACGCATCTGCAGCGCTTATGGTATTGCTAATATCTAAAGGCAGAGCGATGACCACTTACTACCTGGTGGACCTACCATCAACCAGCCTATTGGCTTCTTGTCCATGGAATATAAGTTACTATATACTTACAAAAACTAGCGGCAATGCAATTATAGTTGATATAATCATCTCAGTGGTGACTGTGTCTCCGTTGAAAGGGAAGCTGAGAGCTGGATCGTTGCAGTAGAAGCCGGCTTTGTGGTTCGGGATGATGCCCAGCTCGAAGAGTCCAACCAAGACTAGCACTGTGGAAGAAATTATGTTGTTAGAAGGTGGAAAGAGTAATCATGGGAAACTGTTCAGTTCTAGTAACCCTTCAGATACAGAAATGAAGATGCAGGTATGCCAAACACCGTCTAAGTTTGTGTCGATCATTTTTTGTGTCTTCTCAGAGTAGTCGGATAGGAAACTCCGACCATTTATCTAGTTTTTTTTTAACGTGACTTATTATATTATTAACGTATTATTGACGTGTAAAGGTGTTTGTATTAGCTTCTTACGAAAATTCTCAACAATTTTATCATTTATCACAATGGATTAATTTTAGAAATGAAGTCCATTGAAGTTTGTCAGAATCTTATTTATAATCTATAAATAAAACTCAAAACCAAGAAAAGCAGTAACACTAAGATTTAATCCAGAATACAGACTATTGCAGGTATTCTGGAGTCTTATCTTACCCGGAAAATGCATGTCATTACGCTAAATTATAATTAATTATAAATCACCAGCTGAAACAAATGTCATTCATAGAAGGCAAATCAGACGAACGTCATATTTGCGCGCAGTGTCAGTTACTACACGTCACTATGCAATGAATCAAATATTATGAACCATTTTGGTCATTACATGTTAGGTACAAAATATAAATGGATGATTTGTTAGTGAGTTTATTTTTAGGTGCTAGTTTATTTTAATCTATATGCGTTTTTCCTACAAAATCCAGCGGTCGGAAATACATTGGTTGCTTTGTTTATGATGATCTATCTATTAGATAGGCATTTTCGAACCGACGAAAAAACGGAGGAGGTTACTCAATTCGACGCGTATATATATTTTTTTTTTTTTTTTTTTTTATGTATGACCACGCATAACTTTTTCCAGAGTAGTCCGATTTTGATAATTCTTTTTTTATTGGAAAGGGTATACCTCGAAGTTGGTCCCATATAAATTACTTAGAAAAATTCTAACCCTAAGGGTAAGAAAACAGGGGATGATTGATTGTTTACTCACAGATTTTAATACTGAGTCGTGTATTAAATCAAAAATTAAGCATGTAGTAATTAGTAGATTATAGCCACAAAAAATTATAAAATAAAAACTTTTTAATAAAAAAATTAAACCGCCGAAAAACCGAAAAATTAAAAAATAATAAACTACCTTTGTCCAACCCCAATAACTAAGTTCGGAAGGCGGTGACATATAATCAAATACATATCCAAAGTCACCGACTTCCGAACTTAGTTATTGGGGTTGGACAAAGGTAGTTTATTATTTTTTAATTTTTCGGTTTTTCGGCGGTTTAATTTTTTTATTAAAAAGTTTTTATGTAATGTAAGTTTTTGGGAGAATGACTTTTCCGCAGTCAAGACGCCAACGATGACACCATTATACAGGTTTTGTTGTAAATCATGAAGAATAAAGAAGGCCTGCCAAGATTAAGAAAAATTGAGAATTTGAAAGAATCATAACTGACTAGGAATTATTGTTTACATATCCAGTGATGCTGTTAAATAATAAATTAAGTAAGCGTTATGCTAAACAATAAAGCGCAGATTCAACAGTCTTCCGGGTAAGAACGTATAAGGAAATCTTTACACATAATAAACCCGGAACGAACAGTCCGAATCTAGTTCTAATATTATCTAACCACTCACGCAATTTTCGCTCGTCCCCGTGACATTGCAAATGGACGTCGCCCTCCATTATGGCCAATTTATTGCCAATCCCCCAAACTGTGGATGTTGTTGAAGTTCAAAGTCAATGCCAAACTACCAGGAACAGAGCTCACTGGCTACTGTATACTGACATTTTGGAGTGGCGCTGTTCGCGAAGGCGAGAGCATCGCGAGACCCAAATTCGGTTCAGTTCAAATTTAGTTCCACTTTTCGTCGTGTTCCAAGATATGCTGGTAAGTTTTGTATTGACGTAACGCTAGTCAGGATTTCAAGGTGAGAGGTTAGCTGTGTGGGATTTGGCAGTTCCTGCAAATTATGCTGGTTGAGATTCCTAGACTAAAACGTGTGAGGGAAGTATCGGATGACAAACAATTTCAAAAGACACATTTATTTTAAGAGTTGGGGACTTGAGTAGCCTCATAATCACTGGTATCGTCATAAGGATCAGCGAATTCAGCGACCCAAGCATCGATACAACAAATTAACTCTCCAAGAACTTGCCATTATAGGCTGGTTACCTTACCCAACTGTCGTGGCACTGGCTTCCTCTCTTTGAGATGGATAGCTACGGCGTACGTAACTAAAAAATCTGCCGCAAGATTAGTGCGAATTGGTCCAATAAATTGACCCGAAGAAGAAATAGCGTAGCAAGAAATTTTTTCTTAGGAGCGGGAGACACAATTTGACGTTGTTTTGACCTTTATGAGGCTCCGTCCTACCTTCTGACTAATAAAAAATTGACAACAATAGAACATATTAATTACGCTGGAATTCTGGCCGTGCTAATAATTTGCTACGGTAATTTGTTTATCTTTATTGCAGCTTAGACCGATAAGCATCAATGTGCTTTCTCATGCTGAACACACTTAATATTTACCTGTGTATTGTGAATGCTAAGCGTATGGAACGTTTACATACACGTGGTAAATCTTAGCAGATTAGATTATTTACCTACATAATGATTGTTGATGTCGTTTTTGATAGCATAATTATCTAGAATCTTTCTGACAATGACTGTACTACTGACAGTGACTACTCGGGACCTACTTAATACTTTATGTTTCTCCTACTTATTGTTATGTTTATTTATGCCTAAAATGGTGTTTTTCCTAACCCCTGATGGAAACAGAAGGGTTTTATAATACTATCGTGTGTATAAGTGTGTCTGCCTGCGGCATTGTAGCTCCGAAACGGCTGAACCGATTTTGATTTTGTTTGTTTTCTTTGAAAGGTGACTTAATCGAGAGCAACGGCTGAATAGATTTTCTTGAACCATAGCTAAGAAAACGCCAAACGGCCAACAGCAGCCTAGCAATAAAGAGGCTAATGAATGTATGCTATTGTAGAAAGGATAACGTCTATCTAGTCTAGTTACTATTTTCATTAGACGCCCCTAGAAGCGACGATGCTTTGATAAAAATATTACCTACTAGCAGCGCTCCACCGGTTTCAGCCGCGTAATTCCCGTTCCTGTGGAAATACGAGGATAAAATATAGCCTATGTTACCCGGGGATAGTGTAGCTTCCCAATAGTGAAAGAATTTTTCAAATCGGTTCAGTAGTTTCGGAGTCTATTCAATGCAAACAAACAATTAATCAAATCTTTCCTCTTTATTAATAGTATATAGAAGATATAGATATAGACTACGTGTATTAACCTTTACGGAAAGAAGGGCTAGTACATTTTATTGTTACTTTTTATTTGTGTTGGGTGTTTTAAATTTGTCTTCTTCTTATTCCTCTGAAGTCGTGTTTTAAGGGACTGCACAGGGTGCATCGAATTTAGATAGGCTTTCGAGTCACCAGTTCATCACTCGTTGGGTTTACATTTAACGTAATATCGATAAACAGCAAGTTATGTGTTATTTCCTAGCGCTTGCTGAAGTTTTTGATCGGTCAATATTATTGGATATCTATATGCCTTTTACCAATAATATTGACTTTACTCAAAATATTAGTATGTAGCTATAATGGTCCTTCCTCGAATGTAATCAATGAAAACGAATGCATTGACACGTAGGACACGCTCTGTATTGCTTTTATTTTATTTAATGCAATTCTTGGTACTGAATTTGTAATAGGTTGTAGAGTTTACAGCGGGCAATTAAAAAAAAAAAAACGATCAGTTCTTATTTTTTTTATTCTTCATTTCTAAAACAGTTTATAAGCCACATCCCTACTAATATTAAATATGAGAAAGTAACTCTGTCTGTTTGTCGGCCTGTCTGTCTGTCTGTCCCGCTTTCACGCTTAAACCGCTCAACCGATCGTCATGAAATTTGGCAGAGATATAGCCTGGAATATGGAGAAGGACATATGCTACTTTTTTACGCGATAACCGACATCCTAGCGGGCGGAGCCGCTGGCAAAAGCTAGTAGGTTTATAAATCAATCCATGAGACCCAGATACACCTCACTTCAGATAACGTGTTTCACGAGAGTCTATTACGAATAGTGACGTCTCGCATAAAATATCTAATAGACCAATTGCAGTGCATCCGACACGTTTGGACCCACGTGGCCCAACTGCGTGGTAAGACACGTTCCAGTGTATGTCCACGCTTTAGCAAAGGGCGTACCTAATTGAAAGATTGAACCTACGTTTATCGTAACAGATGTTTTTTTTATAAGTGTAAGTAATGGTGATGGTATGGTATGTTATTATTATTTAGTGTTTGTGTATAGTCTCAGTCAGTAAATTGTTGCAAGCTTGAAGTCTAGAAAATTTTAAAGTCGGCTTCAGAAAATTGGTGCGGCTACTCGTTAACAGATGGCGCTGTTAACAGTTTTGTGTTAGTGGGAAAAGTTTGATCGAGAATACAATGTAATGCATAAAATTAATTAATATCAAGTGAAACTGTACTATTAACGCTTATCTTTAATCAAATGAAGATGAATTATAGTTTCGTTTTCGTATGTTCACAAAGAGAGCTATAATTACCGTCACGATTACCAGTATTACAACAATTAATCGGGAATCGATTACAAGCGATAATGACCGTTAAATCGAACGCCCATAAATAGGTATCGATTAAAATACCTCATAACTGACGCGGGAACAGCGTGCAACGCAACGGGGTGTTAAATATAAGGTAAGTGATACTGTTTTCGACAGTAGAAGTCACAATTGCATTAATAAATATATAAGGTAACACCTACCAGGCATAGGTAGGGTAGGTAAAGATAGCTAGATTCTATTACCTGGGAACTAAACAGGATTAATAATTTTGTTTTATTAGTTAAAATGATATTGGTACTTAGGTAATTTAGTACCTATAATAATTAAGATGTGTAAGATAAAGACATTATCCAAATTACTCATGTATCTAATTGTACCGTTTCCTAAATCGATAGCGCTAAATGGTTTGCAAAGATAAAAAATACATTGCAAAGACTTTAAGTTAGGATGATTTGTATCTACCTTATATTCAAAGGTATTTAACATCTTGTGCACATTTTAGGGCTTACAAATACTATGCTAATTAAGTAAAATTAAAATTTATTCACAAAAAAGTAGGTAAATGTGTCCCTAAACGTTTAAAGACTTGATAATAAATTATCAATAACGGGATTCGAATTCAAAAATTTCGCGGTATAAAATACAAATGTGAGCTGTACTTCCAACTTAATATTATAGAAGCCGTTTATGTCCTGATGACTACAAATTATTTTGTATAAATAAAGAATTAATGTACTAAGTTTAGTTAAATTACTCCGACAACAGCACGATTCACCTTCCATACGAATCACCTAACTTCTTCATAAAACAGAATTCATAAAATGGAAAGTGTGTTTCATTCATGTAGTCATTTATACATTACGTACCTATATGTATAGTAATTTGATGGTTCTGGACTGTATTTAAAAACGTAAAAGCAACATTTTATATTAAACGTGTAACATGCAATGCAAGTTTTAACATAAGCACAGAATTATAACTTTTTCAAAGAAAAAAATAAATAACAAAATATTACGCTTTCAGTGGTGTAAAAAGGAGATGAAAAAATTACATAATATTCGTTCTATTTAAAAATAATGTTTCAATGGCTGCCCTAATGAACGCTTGTCAAAAGGTCGTTGACACGGTTTTTTTTTTTCGTATTTGTAAACAGTGACTGCGATTGCGTGCATTCTGCCACATGCGGCAAGTGTTACCAGCTGCGAACTTTTAATAATGCATCGATCTTTTTTTAATTACTTTCGTCAATATTTTCTTGGAAATCAAAAGATACATTAATGTAAATCATTTTAAATATAAGAAATGAATTTGTTGAGATACGCCGCAGGGCTAAAAGTGACATAATTATTAACGACCTTAATTTCTAAGTACGCAAATAATTGTTCATATTGTTACAGTCCCAGACAACCACATCTACCAAGTACCATTTTAATTTTCTGAGTATTTGACGTAAGTAAATGCGAAACATTATGAGTGTGTCTACTACGCTTCAGAGATATCCCTCGTTTTCAGTATTTTTAGCACGTTAAGTGTTTTGCATAATTATTCTTTGTGAGTAGTAGCGTGCAAATCTAAGTACCTACCTACACTGTCATAGAATTAGTCATAGGTCGATGTTTACAATTACATAATAAAAGATAACTGAATATTTAGTGTTATCAGTCGCCAAAACGAATTTTGAAAATTATGTAAGGACCTGTTTTATTAGGTTTTCTATTAGGTTTAGCAATTTTTATTGATGTTGCATCAACCAAATATTTTTTTTTTACCAGACATTTAGTACAGTGAGCTCATTAACAACAATTCACTATGGCCCTGCCAGAAAAGCAACAAAAAATATGGAAAGTATTCCCACATATTTTTGTTACTTTAAATCCATGACACGTGTGACAGCCCTTAACGTGACACTGTGGGGTCTACCACGTGTGTCTCACAAATATTTTTTAGCTTTTTGCCAGTTGAAGTTGATAATCTATTTTTAATTATTATTTTGAAGTGTCTCTGTTATCGGTAAAGGGTGTAATTTTTCAAGGTTTTTTTTTATCGTATTTTAGCTGCAGAACTTGTTAAGGATTTTATTGTTTTGAAAAGCTAAAATGTTAGCCGTTAGTAGTTAAAAGTATTGCCTAGATAGGTACTTACACATTGGTGATTCAAGTGAAACATAAGTAACTACTTAAGTAATAGCTACTAAGCATAATTTATTATCCCTTTGACAACCTTAATAACAATAACAAGAGTGACCAATAAAATTTCCATGCACCGTACGGGACAAAAGCAAACAATATTGCAGTTCATTAGATGAACGTCCGTTGTTTTTGACGTATATTAGACAGAAGGATATTCCTATTTCCATAGAGCTTTCCATCATAATATTCTTTAGGTAGATATCTATCTATCTATCCTTGAAAGCATAAATTTAATAATTTACAATGCCTTAATATACATTATTAGATGTCAGAATCTTGCTCAAGACGGGTTGGTCAAGTCATGCGGGGTACTTGAGTAACACACTAACATTAGAAATGGCTTCCATTTTGACAACATTCATTGCGTTATTTACGTTGTTGAGCAGATTATTTTTTCAAACCTCTTTATGTATTCAAATTCAAATAATAATAATAATATGTCTGTGCAGGAACTTCCTGGTATAGTTTGAAGAATCTAAAACCGTTTAACGTCGATTAGAACCTAAAATTCTTAATACATCGTAATAAATACAAGAATTGTATACATAAATCTAAATGTATACATTTTTACAACAATACAATAATAATTATTATTAATAGGTACCTATTAATTAATCACTTGTTTACTTTAAAATTAAATGGTGAAAATAACAATATAATATTATGTAGGTATATCTATGTAGTTAAATCATATTATATAATTTAACGTTTCTTTATATTACGCGTATTTAGGTTTTTCTACAGATTTCCCTGAAGCAAATACAATTTTATACTTACTTATTAATATAATTTCGTAATACATGAAAAAGCCAGCGAAATGTATTTTATATTTGGACTAGGATTCTAGTAGTTGTTAGTGTCTTAAAACGTGCTAAGATACCTACTTCTTTTTTATGAGAAAAAAACTGTTTACTAATAATATCTAGAATTCGACAATATATTCAAACACATAATATATCATTGAAACACGCATACAAACGCGTTGCATTGATAGAATAAATAATTTACGTATGAACGCGCGTAAAACCTATTTATAAGATTTAAATTTTTAGCATTTTATTTATACAAACATTTTCAATGGAAACAAAACTTTAAGATATCTGGAATAAGTCGAAAATAGAATGCACATGTTGTTCTTCTGAAAATAAATCAGCTCAATTTATTATTACTGGCAACATTATAGGGTAAACATACCGGTTATCGGCCGTTTAAGCGGCTTGTTGACTTCAGAGTTGATTTCTATCATGATGCTGTACTCCAAGATTTTTCAAAAAAATATTGTTTCATCGTACAATAGTGTAGTTTCATAAAACCTAACGTTTATAGACGTTTCAGTGACACATGATTAATTAAAAATATATATTCGTAAAAGTAGTAAATATACCGGTTTTCGGCCTTTTCACTCAGTTATTGTCCACCAGTGCACTGGTTATCGGCCACCTAATTCACGGTAGAAAAACAACTCTTATTCTGTAGCTCATATGGTTTATAATAGTGTGAAAATAAAACGGCAATGCTTGAAGATTAAGGTCTTCAACCAGTGCGTGCTGCCCGTGATGACATACGGTGCCGAAACGTGGACACTGACAGTTGGGCTGGTCCACAAATTTAAGGTTACTCAGCGGGCTATGCTCGGAGTTTCTTTGAAGGATAAAATCAAGAATGAAATTATCTGAAAAAGAACCGGAGTTACCGACATAGCTTATAGTGAGCAAGCTGCAGTGGCAATGGGCTGGCCATGTTTGTCGAAGGACCGATGGACGGTGGAGCAGACGAGTCCTGGAGTGAAGACCGCGTATCGGTCAACTTAGTGTAGGACGCCCCCCAGCTAGGTGGACCGACGACGACTTTAAAAAGGTGACTGGAACAGACTGGATGCGGAAACCGGTAGATAGTGTTGTGGCGCAGCCTGGGAGAGGCATATGTCCAGCAGTGCACTGCGATAGGCTGAGTTGATTAATAGGAGAGTTAATTTTGGTGTCAGGCTTTTTCGTACATGTTTCTTGTTTAACTGGTGAAATATCCAAAGACTTGTTGAAGAGGTCATGAACATAATCTGCAAATGTATTATACATTCTGATATTTTCTCTTTGATCCTGGTACTTTTCAGATTCTGTAGCTTCTAGATTTTTATGCATTTTCGGGTGATCTTTGTGTAGCTCAGCGACTGTTTCAATTTGGATAACATGCATCGTGAGGCTGTCATCAAAAGGAATAACGATATTGTTACCAGCTTGACATATTTCTTATAAATGTATGTCACTAATTGGTGCTATTGAGATGTCGCTGAGAGATACATAAGAACCAATCTCTGGAGTCTGAATAGAGCTGTGGTCCATGTCCTGAACAGAAAACAATCCTGAAGTTTTTGGCCGGGCGCTTTTGGAAGGTTTGTCAGAAGTATTTTTAAATTCAGAGGATTCTGAATGTCTGGGGGTTGATGTTGATGGATGGATTAAACCTCGGGGTGTCTTTGATGTCGTGTCAGAGGATCCCTTAACTTCAAACGATTTTGAATTTTCCAGGATTGAACCGGATTGTGAAGGTCGTGGTGTCTTCGGGGTCTTTTCAGAGGATTGGTTAACTTCTAATGATTTCGACCGTCTGGCAGTGGAACTGGATTGTGAAGCTGAACCCGTTAGACATTTACTTAATAAAATGAATCCACCCAGTCTCCGACTTCCCCAAAATCCAATCAGGCGGCATGCTGTCGACGACTGCTTTAGGTGGTGTTTTATATGGTGAACACCACTAATGGCGGACATATTTCCCCAGATGCAGTCATTACCACCAGCACTGTTATATTCTCTTTCTCATTGCCTTTCTTGACAACATATACGTTTTATAGCCTTTAGGAGCTAGAGTCTTCCCTGATTTAGGAGACAATAGTAGTATATAATTGGGGTATCTGGATCAAAGAAGACCCAGACACCCCAATTATTAGTATTCAAATAGATAAAAAGTATCTATTCAAATAGAAGAAATCTTGTTTGTTGAATTGATGGTCTATTAGAATATACTGTTTAATTCATCGGAACATATCTATTCAAATAGATTAAATTTTATTTATTGAATACCTAGATTGTCTAGTCAAATATACTATTGAAATGACATTATCATTTCTATTCAATTGGTTTGTATTTATCGTATAGTTATAGGGTGATAAATTAATGAAGATTTATTGATTCATCAGCTGTAAGTAAATTATATTTGACTATTTAAATTAATGGGATCATCAGGAAATCCAAACACTATCTATCCTCTCTTCAAATAGTTAAAACCTTTTTTTCAAATAGACGGAATCATGTTTGTTGAATTGATGGTCTATTAGAATTTAGAATATACATCGGAACACTAATTCAAATAGATTCTGAATTTTAATACATTTTAAATGAATAATGATCCAAGATACAGAACTGAGTGATAGGTCTTAGAGGTGTCACAAGTATTTTAATAAATAAAACAGAAAAGAATGTTAATTAAACATATTTATTTGTGTTCGGAAACAATCTTTCACTGTAGTACCATTTTTTACACTTTTGTTTCTTTATAAAATTGACGTTTGAGTTTATCAACATAATCTGTTCCTTTTACAGCATTTAAATAAAAACAAGCAGGAAAAAATATTGCATGCTGCATCCAAGGATCATCGTAATACTCCCAATCTTTGATATCACCTCCGCACGAAAAACACATAACTTTATCGTTTAAACCATTTCCACAGTAAAAAAAACCTGCATCAGCCATTTCCATCACCAATCTTCGTTTTGAATCTACTGTAGCCCAATAATGTCTGAATGTACATAATCGAATTTTATGTTTATTATATATTTCATATCGAGGGTTAAAATAATTTTGAATCATTTTATTAAGGTCGTGATACGGGTATGTATAAAAGAATAATGAAGTCTTATATGTGGTGTTGTTAATTTATAAAGATGTGATGTTGTCGTAGTCATAACGCATAGGACAGAAGTTTAGTTTTTTTCCAGTATATTTAAAATTATAGCATAGTTCGGCGTGGTTATATGTATTGTATATGTTGTGTATATGTGTTTTATTTTGTTATTAAATGAAACAAGGAAACATCAATTAAAAAATTTATTTTCATCTGTACACCATTTTCTTAAACACGTTACAGTTTTTAAAGCACATACATTCGAATGATACACACAACTAAATATATTACTAGACATTCTATAATCATCAAACAATTTTTGTAAACGAGGACAGTTCTTATCTTCTAAATTATATATTTTCTCATGTTTAACAATGTTTTTTAACCACAACACTTTTTCACATCCTTTAACATAAATGTTTTTATCTTCCAGATAAGGTACAATATATCGATTTAAGTTTAAGTATGGTATAAAACCCTCTTTCCAGAAAAGATTTCTGTTTCTCTCTATCCAACTTACTTGCAATCTTTCTTTTTTTGTAAGACAGTAAAATGGGAATGGTGGTTTGATCAATAATACCACAATTTTATTTCCGCACGCAATTGCTATTTCTTTCACGATAAACTCGTTACTTTCCGTCTTAAACCCTTGCACATCGACTATAGCGTTCATAACAATTTCTTTACAATACCGCTTAAAGGTTTATATTCGAAAAGACGATCGTTGATGATAAGACAGTAGGCAGATGTATTTGCTGGTATATCTTCAGAACTTTCTATTTCCAGCCTCACATCTACAGCTCCCGTTTTCAAAGCTTCGTTCTGTCTTGAGCAGTCAATTACAAATAAAGGGGCCTTTTCTTTAAATTCGCTCAAACCAAGCATTGGTTCAGACCGGGTGTTGTAATAAGACTGACGAAATTTGGTGAACATTTCATATAATATATAATACTTATCTTCAGAAAATTTCACATTCACTGATTCGTATGGGTAATATTGAGAATTTAAAAAAAGAGTGACATTAGTTAATTTACAATGATCAAAAACTGAGCAGTCTTTACTTTTAATATTTTTTCTATTTGTCTGCAAACCAAAGATCACATACCTCGGTTTTTCGAGTTGTGAAGCAGTCTTAACAACCCAGGAATGTTTTGTAGTTTTAGGTAATAAAGGGTATTCGTACAAGTCCCAATTTCTGAACGCCATTTGAATAGGACGATCCTTTTCTAAATGTTTAAGTAAAGTTAGTCTTTCCCGATCTGAAACTTTTATATGAGGCATACGCCATTGCAGTCTCTCTATATTTACTTCAATGGAGTCGTCATTATCAAGTACAACGCTATTAAGATTCGAACTGTTTCTTTTAAGTATTAGTTCATGTTTACAGTTAACGATAATTTTGTTATAATCTTCCGCAAATCCTAAAACTTTATTCAGAGGTATAAGTGCACTAAAAATACCATCATTATCTTTAACCCCGTTCAAATTCCAACCCCAAATAGCAGCAGCCTTACTTTCCCCCTCGTTCATTGACACATATGATTTAAGAGTTGTAGAAATACCTGCATTTTTTATTCGATCTATCTCAACACCGTTAATTTCATATCGAATGTCTTGGAATAGAAATGATATAGGATTATTAGTGAAATTAACACTCTTTCGAGTAAGTTTTCCTGATGCATCTTTAGAAGACACTGTGGCTCGACCTTCAACGTAAATGTAGCTGGCTGAAGGTAAGACGTACAAATCTTGCTGATTTATGGGTATACGTATTTCATCATTTTCATTGAAACTGTTGCTATATGGATTATATGTATGAATTTCATAACTCACTATAGAGTTGTCAAATTGCGGTAAATCATTCACTTGAAGAATGCTCATAATTTAAATCCCAAAGCTCGAAGAAATAATTTATTATCCTTAGTTATTCTTTTTATATTCCGTATAGGTCTTCGTCTTTTGAAGGTACGAGAACGAGTAAAAGTATTAACATTGGCAGTTGATTTTATATTGTAAGCGATCATTTTTTTAAATTTTATTGACATTCAGCTCTTGCGACAGATAATTTCAAAGTGTTGTCTTATGTTGTCGACACCTAACATTTAAACCTTTTTAAGCGATGATTTTATGAAACCGAGCTTTTTCCAAAAATCTTTTAGAAATTTAATGCATAAATGTCCGCAATTGAATAAGTTATTATTTTGCAAATTATTGTAGTTATAATTAATATTGTTAGAACCTACATATCGAACAAATTCTATTGGGGGTTTCAAGTTGCCGTAACTGTCAAAGTACTCAACATATTTATTTAAAATTACATAGGCTACCCAATGTGTACCAGAATTTTTAGAACTATCTAAATTTATGATTCCGCACTCTTTAGAAAAAGGAGACTTTGGTAACATATCTCTCATATACACTCCGCGAAAATATGGGACGTTTTCTGTGAAATGTATGATATCTATATTTGTAAGAGCACGATTAGGTAGCCTATGATTTAGTTTTTTATCTTTGTATTTGTATATATTCCAAGTCCATCCTTGTAACGGTTGAGCTGTAGTCCGTTTCCAATACAAACACCTTCCACATTTTTACTATGTCTTTTCATTTCTTCTAAACGCTTTTTTGCATCTCTATATTCATTTATGGTTTTGACGATTCCAGCAATTCCACTTGCAATACTACCAGCAGCGGACAAACCAGCAAATATTGGAATTAAAGGTAAAACCCCTCCAGACTTAGGAATTGGTATTATACGTGGAATTCTTGGAGATGAATCCCGATTCAATTCTCTAGCAGCAGCATAAGCCAATTCTATTAATTTTTTCCTACACTTTGGTTTAACTTTTTTAATGCATTTTTTTGTATTGTTTACTAAATTTTTAAAGTTTTTTTTTAGGCCTGCTCCAGAACTTACTTTTGTTAACATTATATTACTAACTAAATTGGCAGCAAGTTTTTCTCCTGTACTTGCATCGGAAGACAATGCACGCTTTTTTGCCATTTTTAATAAAATTATATCTGCTTTGTGACGATCCTTCAAACTTTTGGAATTGTTATATGAAATATCGTGATATTTACAATATTCGTCTAAATTGTTTATTCCTTTATCACCTCGAGCTAATCTTTCCCGTAATTTAGTTCCTGGACCACAATAATTATAACCGGGCAAATGGAGCTCAAATGGTAAATTATTAATTAAACCATTGATAAGTCCTTCTCCTTTCATGTATACAAACAGAATGAGATCACTATCGGGGACCATGATTTTATATTGATAAATCACTCATAAAACATTTGTATCGTTAATCCAACTATTTTCGCATGATGATAACCCCAACCATTTCACGAAAACTTTTTTGCCTTTTCGTTTTACAACTTTTTCAACAAGGTAAATGTCAGGATGTTTAGTTTTTTGTAATTCTTGATTGTAAAATGCTCCTAAAATAGGTTGTTGTTTCACATCTTGTAATAAATATGTAACAGGATTTGTGTTTTGAACTTTACTGATCTTAAATATCTCTGTCGACCAATTAGAAGTGTAACCTTTTTCGAAACAACCTTTATGTTTACTTATTCGAACAAAATCGCCAGTCTTAAACTTAGGACATTTTGTTTTCATTCGATTTTGATTGAAATATCTCTGTAGTACTTTATTTTTATTGCTATGATTAACTTGGGTAGGTGCTAAACCAATTGTTCTATGCATTGTATTATTATATCTAGCAATGGTTTTTGCAAGTGTTCCGTCAGTCCATTTATAATTCCCCTTGAAACTAAATTCCTTAAAAAGCTTACTCTTTATCGTCCTTATTAACCGTTCTACAATTGAAGCCTTTTTCGTGGAATAAGTGCAGTAATGGTTGATAGAATTGTTAACTAATATTTTTTGAAAACTTTTATTGTAAAATTCTTTTCCAAGATCTGTTTGCAAGTTTTTAGGGATGCGTTTTTCTCTACTCAATAAAGTAATAAAAGCTTCAGATACAGCTTCTTTGTTTTTTTGTTTAAGTGGTATAGCCCAAGCGTATTTAGAGAATCCATCAATTATAGCTAAAATGTATTTATGGTTGTTGTTGAATTTGGAGAAACTTTGCATATCCATTAAATCAGCTTGCCAAAGATCATCAATATCTTTTAATATTACATGCCTTCGAGGAAAATTTATTCTTGCACTTCTATGAATTTCGTTTATAATGTCTCTTTTCACTTTGCTCATTCTTTCAACTGTCACTTCTGAATTACAAAATTATACTGATATTCAGTTTATATGATTAGTGTTTTTATTCTTTTATAACACCAGCTTCTTTTAACTCTTCAATAATTGATAAGATTTCGTTGTCAAGATTAGTATTACCTGCAGTTTTGGATGCGATCAAAAGTTTAAGCCGGTCCACTAATTCATTAGGATCATCCCAATAAACAAGTTCGGTATTTTTTTTATATTTTTTAAGATACGGTAGACCAGCACCTCGTTTTTGTTTAGATTTAGCTTCTGTGGGTTCTTGTAAGCGTTTACTAGACTCAGGAAATAACGGTTTGATCACTTGAGAATATTTTAGACCCTTATCACCTTTAACTTGACCAGCAGGATCAAAGTCTCTTTTATGAGCATTAGTTGTGATGAGTATTTCTTTGTAAACTAATTTATCTTTTAAATTGACCAAATTTAAATCAGGCTTCTTGCGAAGCAATAATTCTTTTAGGCCTGGTGTTATTTTATACTGCTTATTAGCTACGCGAATATAATACACTTTATCGGAGTTCTCGCGAGTGGTAGAGAAATTAACTATTGTACTTCCAATCATATGCTTATCATTCTCACGACGTACGCCAAATGGTATATTTATATCATCGTATATCTCAAAGATATCTTCTTTTTTCAGGGATATATTATTTACGTTTTCTGATTCAGATGTGTTACTTTCTTCGCCTTCTGAATAAAACTTTTCTGATTCAGATGATTCATGTTTATACATATCATATGATTTATCCTGCAAAAACATTTTTGAAGCTATACCAATGTTTTTAGTTTGATCATCATAAGAATCTTCATTTTTTTGCATAGAAATTTGCTTATTAGCTGCTATAGCATTAAGTGGGTCAGCAAGAGGTTTAAAAAAATACTTCAGTTGAGTGTCGTTACTAAATTCATAGTCTTTCATTTGTTTCACCTTTTCCTTTATAGCGTCCGCAGACTTTATTAATTGATTTGTAATGTTATGATCCATTACACGACTTGTATGCAGAAGTATTTATGCACAAATGATATTTTTTTGTTTTCATTCATAATTTATATAATCATTAATCAAAATAAATAAAGTTGTCAAAGGACTTTCTATATCTGCCTTTGTTTAATTCACAATCCTTATTAATTGTTAAAAAATCGTAAGGATGCATCCAGATTTTAGAATACATATCTTTGAACTTAGGCCACTCCATATCAGAACTTACATGTTCATCGTATATATGTTTCATGTTAACTACATCTTGCTTGAAAATGATCAACAAATTAACATTATCGCGTAATAACTGCTTTGGTATTTTAGAATACGTCTGAGATAAATAAAAGCAGTCTATACCTCTATGTCTACCCATTGTAAAATAATTTCGTATGTTTATTTGTTTTTCACAAACTACATCATCGAATATGATAACAGAGTTCGACAATGCGTTGTTAGGATGAATAACATCGTCATCAAAATTAAAAACAAAAAGTTTTACGTCAGGAACTTTTTGCAAAACTTGTTTTAGAAAACTGTATTTCGGCTGAAAGCTGGTCTTTGAATACAGATAAATATTGTTAAATTTTAATCCGTTTTCATGAATTAATAAACTAATCATGACATTCGTTTTTCCGCAATTCGAGGGACCACATATTATGCATCTAATATTATTTGGAAGAAGTACGCTGTGTTTTGGGCGTAGTGAATTTTCCTTTACAACAATATTTTTAACATCTAATGATACTTGTTGCTTGACCCACTTCATGTTTGTATCTGTTATGAAAACAATTCAGGCTCTAGTATTTATAATTCTTATCAGAGTTATTAATCGAACCAATATTTGAGTTGAAGATTACCTATACAATTTTTACTACTCAACTAAATGCGTGGACAGCATAAATTGGTAAATAAAATAAATAAAACAAAAATTCGTTTAACTATTTTATTAAATCAAATTATATCTATATAATACATCATACACATTTGTTAAGAGATAGTCACAATTGTGTCTATTAGAACATAATCATATTTCAGCTTTTAATTTTACACTTTATTTAAGTAGGTACATTTATAAATATAAAATACTAAGTACAATTCATGAAATTGTATCGCAATGACCCCATGGTAAGGTTTCAATTTGATTTGGAAGTATTTGTCTTTTGTCGTCACTTCTATTTAATGCAATTTGATTCACTTGTTGTGAATAGAGAACGTGTTTAATTGATTTAATTACATTCATTTTACGTTTGACAATTTTGTTATTGTATAGAGCAGCATTATAATCAGAAAGCTTTAATTGATTTGTTACAGGTTTTGTTATACCTTTTGCCTTCTTTAATGTTGTCTTTACACTTTTCAAGCAATAAAGTTTAGCCCTTAAGCCAATGAATTCACAAATTACCGAGCCCCCGAGTTCATCTTTAAACAAGCCTGGTACTTTTTCATTAATTTCAGGTATTCCATATGGATTATCCTCAGCAAAATTACTGGTATCAAATACCGATATATTATCAACCATATCCTTATAAAAATTATCCGTTTCTACTAAGTAAAGAAGGCTATCCGTGTCAGTGTAACATAGCTTAGCTTTCTTGCCATATTTGTTTTGGATGAAATCGTAGTGGAATTGGTATAAGTGTTGTTTGGCATACTCCAATACAGTGAAACCAATGTAAATCGGTCTATCCAATATTAATTTTTCAGGGCTTAACTGAACAGCCACAAAGTTTTCAGAAAAGATTGAAATACTCTTCAGGTTGGGTTGTACAATAAGTTTTTCGGCACCAATATATTTATTTGTTTTATTATCAGAATCTTCCCACTTTGTTACTAACTTTACGTTTACTTGCTTGCGTTTGTTTTCTATTGTTTTTCCAAATACAGCATTGTTCAAAAGTTTGAAAAAATCTTTTTCGAAGGCTGACGTAGAAGCTTGACGCAAACGAGTATTTAAATCTATGTACTTTTGCAAAAAATGGTCTTGTCTAAATCTGAGAATGCGATGTATTCGGCTTAAAATCAACCCCTTGTTCAAGCATTGTTTTAAATGTATGTAATGAATTACGTAATTGTATTTGTCATATAGATTCGCAATTAATTTTGTGGTTTTCCCACCAGGAGGCACAAATCTTTCTGGTGCGAATGGTAAGTCACTATGCGAATTATGCAATATTTCTGGGTAGGTCAGATCGACTTCCAGAATGTATCCATATTCAGAATCATCAGATATATTCAAAACATCAAAATTAGCACTTTCATTTTCTGATAAAAATTGAAATTCCGAAACAGGCATTCTTTTTCTCATCGCATATCCGTAAAGATTGTTGCAATCAAGATATACTAAAAAAGTTGATGGCTTAGTATCATTGAAATAGGGAAGAAATTTATTATTCGCTTTTGCATGTCGTAGGGAACACTGTGCTAATCCCCCACGTATTCCCTTTTCAAGTAGGTTATACATTTCCAAGTCATGCATAAGCTCCAATTTAACGCCAGTACACAAAAGCATTGCGTCCCAGCTTAAACTTGGTGCGGATACATAATATGCTGGATCGAGATTGTAATATTCTAAACATGTGTTTCTAAAATGTTCAAATATGTCGCATAATAATAAAACATCACATTTTAGGTAAAGATCAGTGTATTCACCAAGAGAATTCATTTTAAAAGAATACCAAACTCTTTGTGCATGTGTATATTCATCTTTAGAAATATGTTCCAACTTCATTGTATTATAAAAATACTCTCTAGGTGGCAAACATTTTTCATCATACTTAGACCATTCATCAACATATTCGTATGGATAAATACCCTTTTGCCTCAATAAGCATAAATCGGCTTTATCGTCAAATTCTCTTGTCAGATTTATGAAATCTTCTACATGTAAATTCTTAGACAATTCATCTAAACTCGAACTTAAGAACTGATAAGAATCTATAAACTTTATTTGAACAGAACTAGGCTTGTTCTTAGATGTGAGGCTTTTCATTATACAAATGTATTTTTCTTTTGATTTAGGTATTATTTTAATAGGACCATCGTACTTGACCAGTTCTTTAATGAATATATGAGAATCATAACCAGACAAATTATGGAAAACAACAGGTATAAACGGACATATTTTAAACGTTAAATTGCAACGAGAGTGCGCTGCTCCTCTGTATTCAGATGTGACATGATCGTGATCTCGAACTTTGTCACCCAATAACAAATGTTTACAAATATGGCATCGAGTAGCCTCTTCGTACTCTATTTGTTGTGTGACAGACAAAGCTTTCATGGGTCTATTTTTAGACAGTATGGAATTTATGTGAGTGACATCTTCAATTAAACGCTTTATAAACACTTCTACACAATCCAGACCTCTATGCGTAACATATTTATTCAAATCCGGATCGTGTGAACAACATATGTAATATGCGAAACAGGATGGTTCATGCACTTTTAAGTTCTGAGTATTTTTAGATCTATTTTCAGAACAGTTTAGTAAAATACTTTCAAAATCAGCGTAGATAATAAAGTTTATTCTTTGTTGTCTCTCATAATTTTTAAATTGTATAATACTATTTTTTTCCGGTAATATAGTTAACACTTTAGAACAATTGTGCGAGCCATATTTTAAATCACTAGAAAAAAATTGCAAACAAGCATCGCAAAGTAAAAAGTTACCTTTGTGATGAGTAACTTGACGACGGATAACTTTCGTCAGGTCTTTAATTAGACAGTAGTGTCCTGAACTATTCCGCTCGAAGTACAACAAATTAACATGTTTGTTTTTCCTTGAGCTGGTCATGTATAGAGGTCCAGTAACGCGACACGTTTTATCTAAACCATAAATATTAACACTGATATCTGAGTTATTTTTCTCAAACAATTTAATGTCAACCAAACTTGGTGGAAAAGACATTCCTTCAATATTTAAAACATCTGTATAGTGTGGATATGATTTTATTCTACAAACATTATTCTTTGATGGAAATAGGGAAGCAACAATACTCCATAAAAAACAATGGTTGTCATTGTTCTGTATATTTAAACAACTTTTCGTATTCCTTATAGCTGGAGGAAGCTCAATATACGTGCCACCTCTCATCGGACAATATTTGTTTATATTAATTTCTAAGTGACTTATAGAGATAAACGACCAACCAGAATCACGTTGGTTAAATTCAGACATTTTTCTCTGAAAAGTCTCTTTGGTATTCATGTATAATTCATTTAAATCAGTATTTAGGTAAACATTGGCATACTTTGTATTAAAAGATTTCAGTTGCTGCTCACTTGTTTTTGGTAATACGAAGTAAGCAAACAGCTCGAAATTTACTTTAATACAATTATGTTTCATTAAAAATATTTCAATTAGTTTCAAAATATCGCTTTGATTCCCAATCAGAAAAGCCTCTGGAGTTAAATACTCGGCATCTGGTGCTGGGTTTAAGCGATACGTGTTTATTCTATTTCGAAATGCAGTTGCAATTATTTCAACATTTTTCAATTTCGTTTTGAGTAAACAATTTGATTTATGCATATTAGTTCTCACATGATATTTATATTTCTGTTTTGGTAATTCGATTTTACATTTATCACATTCTATTAAAATATCGTTTTGAATTGAGTTGGTAGTTGGTGCAACTGGAAAGAAAACAAAATTGATTATATAAACGTCTAATTATAAATGAAAAACAAACTTAATTACATGATTAGCTTAACTAATAACTATCTACTAGGATTATAAATGTGGATAGAACCTGTAAGTAATACTTATATGATTAACATGTATACAGTATTCACTAATAATACATTTAAATTAACGTTTAGATTAATAACTACGTAGGTACTACATTAGGACACATCGTAACGTATATGATCAGTGCCTAAATATTTATGAGTTCCTACTTTTAAATTCTGTATCTAAAAATAAGAACTCATAAAGGTCTGAGGGCTAGATTTAAATTCTTTGCGGGTTGCGCATATAAATTTAGTCAGATGGCCCCAAGCCTCAGTCCCCTCATCCGTCCGGTTTTTGAGAGCTACAACAGCCTGACGCCATCGATTCATCGGTGCTACATTTTCAATTTCATCGCACCGATAAACCTTTAGTTCGATATAATGCGTACCCGTTTTGGTTGGCAAGGTTTGACGAGCGTGGCCTGTTGCCAGCCTTCGAGTTATCGTCGAATTAATAACAGTACAGGGTTTTTTACCGGTGGTTATCTGCGTGTCCTTGTCTTCTTCATCGCTGTCAGTGCCGAATAAATCTGTTGCGGTGAGATGATGCTTACTGACCGGATTAATTCTCATCTTCTTCGAAGATGGAGCTGACGACGTACACGGAGTGGTTTTCGGTGGTTGATGGTGTGATCTCGAGTCCGCACTTGACGGCTTCGATCGTTTTTTCTTTTTTTCGCTTATCGCCACATCTTGCAGGGAACTTTTATCGTCATCCGACAGAAAGAGGTCGTCAGCAAAACTGGACCTGTAATAATATAAATAACTGTGATTAGAAACTATTTGTGAGCACATACATATCAGAGAACTTTCCAATTTATTTCTACTTTATACACCAAATATCGAATAGACAATATGTCATAAAAACTGTTAAATTACCTAGGAAATCGAACCCAGGGTCTAACGCTCAGCAGTCGCACTTGTTAACTAATTATTCTATTCATAGCATATTTAATTTTAATTCTATTCACAATAACTGTGATAAAAACAATACGCAAGCAGATAAATATCAGAGACTTGCTCAATTCCTTTCCCTAAAATACACACCAACTATCTAATAGACATTGTGTAGAATAAAAGATAAACACTGTTGAGTGACCTAGGGAGTCGAACCCAGGGTTAAACGTTCAGCACTTGCTATTCTATTCATAATAACTGTCTAGAAACTATCTGTGAGCAGACACATTATCTAATAGAAGTTTGTCCAATTTCTTTCCTTAAGATATACACCAAAATATATCGAATAGACAATATGACATAAAAACTTTTGACTGACCTAGGGAATCGAACCTGGGGTCTAACGCTCAGCAGGCACACTTGCTTGTTCTATTCATAAAAGAATAGCCTCACAAAACATTAAAGAATTGATGATACTTTTTAAATAGATAGGTACTTACATGATTAGCCGTCGAAATTTCACTTTTCACTTTAGATTAGGTAGACAATTAATTAGAAGATGTGAGGTCACCAACTTCAGGAGAGCTAATGTTGATCCAGGTTGCTGCCCAACGACTTAAATACCTTTGATGATAATACGTCACAACCCCAAATATGGAGAGAGCACACGATTTTAAAACTGCTTATTCGGCTAATCTTCCTAACAACAGATGCAATTGCACATACTATAATAATATCGCGGGTTTGCTTGTACAATTTTGTTAATTAATAACAAAGAAGCGGACTTCATACTTAATGTATTTTTTAAATATACTAGTATTGCTTGCTCTCTCGAATTCGATTGAGTACTCTCTTTACTCTAAGTAGGTATCCCTTTATACACTGACATTAACATACTAAAAGACAATAATCTATGAACAAACAGACATTGTTATTTATTAAAGATATACTAGAGGTAAGTATTTATATTAGATGTATAAGTGTAAACTGTTCAGGAATGGTGAACCTTTTTACCCGACTGCCAAAGAAGGGTTATGTTTTTATATCTGCGTGCTGTTGACTTTAAGATTTTACGTGGTCAGCACCCTAATTGCATAAAACACGATTCAGCATAATCGGTTAAATTTTGACAGTTCAACAATATTCATTGCGTTATTTATGTTGTTGAGCAGACACATTTTTCGAACATATGAAGCTATGGTTTAACAATCTGTTTCAAAACGAAACAGATTATGATTAATCGTGAGTTAGGCAATTAGGCTGGAACGATTATGTGTTTAAAGTTTTACCGTTGAGCCAAAGGTTCGGCATCCCTGCTCTAGTTTGACGCTTGGTTTTGAATTTCATCTTACCTTTTATGTCGAGGAATGCTAACATTAATACACCATCTATATTGAACTCTATTAACAAAAAAAAAAGAATAATTCTTGAATATAAATAGCTGAAAATATCACCGGAATTCATTTCCATTTTGAAGGCTAAACGGGAACACTTGGCGCGATTGTTCCAGTATGTCGGTAAGTACTCACAATAAATATTTAAATTATTTTAATGTAACTACATAAAGCAATATATTAGTTATTGTAATAGGTATATTAGCACTATATTTCAAATCACATCTTCTATAATAGACCCTTAACGAGAACCTATTTTCAAATATTTTAAAGGTTTGTTTTCTTTTTTTCAGGATACGGATGAACTATTCAATTTTGTGCCAATGGAACAGCCAGCCAGTATTCTAAAACCAGGACAAAAATCCCTGGGTCTTGTTCCACCTTCCCGAAAGAGAGCAAGAACAGAACCAACAATATATTCATACATAAAGAAACCAGTGACACGGGGTACAAAAATAATTAAAATTGAAATTTACGACGCTGATAATATGCCAAAATCCGAAAGTTCTATCTGTAACTGTGAAGCTGAGGTGTGCGCTCAGCATGTGGTTAAAACTGTGTTATTTGATGACATATACAGCAATGCTAAAGACATTATTAGTAAAATTCAGGATGAAATAGAAAATAAATCATAGAAATCTGCTCTATTCATGTAACTGACAAAAATTGTGTTATGGTTAAGGTACTTTTAAAATATAAGTAGTTAACTGTAAATACGATGAAGAATATAACTTGTTTGTCAAATTAGTTTTAGGTAGGTGCCTATGAGATAATAAAAAAACCTATATTAAATAACGATTCGTTTTATTTTTAACACCTGGTACCTAACTAATATTTTGCTTTTAATTCAAATATGGAAAATTTACGAATTGTAAGAATAAATAACTTTGCCTCACCGGGATGGAATCGAACCCAGAACCTCATGTTTGGCATTACCACTTGTATTTTGCTGTCAACTTCATCACGAGACAGTTATAAAATAATAACAAACAATAAAAGTTAGGCGCCATGCAGTCGTCGGTGTCAGATAGCTTGACTGATATGGTATTGAATTAAATAGTTTCTCATAACCGATGACGTTACTAAGTCAAGTCGTTTCTTTTCTGATCGAGTTTGTGTGTTCAAATTTGCCAACAAATAATAAATATGTAGATTAAAGGTTCCACCAATTTGAATAGTTAATTGTAATTTAGTTATAGCTGATGATTATTAAATCTTAGTCACTTTACTACCCTCCATCATTTCAACTCAAGAAGAACTATTCAATAAATTAAAAAAATACTATTTGAATAGAAATGTTAATGTCATTTGAATAGTCTATTTGATAAGACAATCTATTCAATAAATAAAATTAAATCTATTTGAATAGATATGTTCCGATGAATTAAACAGTATATTCTAATAGACCATCAATTCAACAAACAAGATTTCTTCTATTTGAATAGATACTTTTTATCTATTTGAATACTAATAATTGGGGTGTCTGGAGCTTCTTTGATCCAGATACCCCAATTATATACTACTGACAATGAAACACCAGTTTCATCAGCGTTTAGAATACGACTCGGATTATCTTAAACATCTAATGCATTTCGTTCAACCAAGAAAGTGTGTAAGTCTGCAAACCATTTGCGAATTGAACTTTCCTTGACGGCTTCTCGCGCCTTATTAATCGCTTCTGGCTCTCGGATGCTTATGTTTGGATGGCGTTTGAGAAAGCTGAGATACCATCGTATGCCAGCCTTACCTCCTGGAAAGCGATGGTCTATGCCCAGTTCTTTTGCAAGCTCAGCCACTGTATCTAGAAGGTCATATTTGTTGATTGGAATTCCAGCTTTCGCCAACTCAATTACCCAATTAACGATTTTCTTTTCCAAATATAGGGTCTGGGCCAACTTTTCACTTTTGATCAGCAACACGGAGTTCCAAGATCCACTATACAGGACAGGCTTTCCGGTCGGAAAGCCTGTCCTGTATAGTGGATCTTGGAACTCCGTACTGCCAGCATCCTTCTCTGATGCCGCAAATATTGCTGCGTATATCTGAAAGAGCGCTTTTCAGTGCTTCTTCACTATATGCAAACCTTCAGGAAGGCTCTTCGTTTTTTTTTTTCTTATTCTTTCCTTTCAATCGGCCGGAAACAGGTGTAATTTTTACTAATTTTCGGCCGTCCCTTATTTTAAACGGCCGGAGACAGGTTTTACTTTTACTAGTTATCGGCCGCTAAACGTTCGGTGTTTTGGGAGGTCATATCTTTGAAAATAGGAGATATACTGGCGGCCGGAATCTAGTTGTAAATTTACAAAATTGTAGCTGTTCACAAATATAATGGAATCTATGTTGGTAAATTTAAGGTTTATCCAATAAAGGCAAAGTGAAATGACGTCAATAAACCGGTTATGCGACCACCTGGTCGGAAAGTAGATTTTGAAATTAATCGTTAACGTATTGTCCGACCACCAAAAATATCACAAATTATGAAACTTTTGATGAGTTTGGGCACTTGAATATTGAAATTAAACATGTTATATACACACAAACCAAATCAATGAACAATAAACCAACAGTAACACTTAAAAACTTACCTTTGAAAATCAGTCCACCTGCTATTTTTTTCGCTAAATTTGACACGCGTCCACAGACCAAATTTTGAAATGGTGACTGAGGGCCTAGTTCGCAAATTTCGAGGCCATGCCTTTGGAGTACGAACCGTGAAGTTTGTCCAGATCTAATGGCGCTAAATTTGAAAGGGGCGGTCTATAATACGTCTTTATGGACAAAATAACGTGCGAAGTGGCCGAAAAGGGGTAGTGGCCGGTTAACCGGTATGTTTACCCTATCTGTCTTCGTCGCAATGAAATGGGAGCCATTTTTGGTAGTCAACGTATTACGGCCATGATTTTTTATTTTATTCGTGTCCGATAATTAGTTGCATCCGTTATTGGTACAATATCAATTAATTGAATAATTTATGCAATTAATTCGGGATGTAAGTATAAGTCTTTGGGGCGCTTCCTTATTGGAATTGGAAATTTGGAAACCTGTATACTCTATGGGCCAAATATTCTGGATATCAATTATGTAGGTACGATGCCACACACGTTGTTGAAATAAAATAAGGATTTTATGGCAGTCATCAGCGGCGAATAAACTCATACAGACATAATGCCTATAATGAAGGTATAGAATTATTGAGTTCATACGATCACAACAACGATCTCAGAAAGTGAGTTACTGTCCTACATATATGAATTGATTACTCGTATGACATTATATCAGAGCAGAAATGAAGTAACTTTATTAGTCATTAAACCGTGTTATGTTTTTTGAATGCTCGTCTAGAATTATCATCGGGAACATCAGTTGACAAGCAGGCTTACAGACTATGTTTCTGATCAAGAGATGTATGTGGTAGACAAAAGAAATAATGTCCATGCTTTGTAAACTTTACAGGCTAAAGTAAACTGAACATTTACTTATAACCCAGCAATGCTTGGTTGCAGTAGGTACTATTTATAGGCAAGGTAACCCTTCTTACCGTCTTTAACCATCCAAAATGTATGATTAAATCCAAATAATTGTTGGTTTATATGAAAGGGTGTGGTGTATAACATGAGATTGAAAACCTCGAACACCGTTACACCAATCACCATGAAATATGGTAGAAGGTTTTTATGGGTTTTTGCCGAACTCCACGCGGGCGTGAAATTATAAATAAACAGGATTTTGTCTACTTACATATCAGAAGCAGAGGAATATCGACGCCCAATGTCCACCACAAGCCATGTCTTGTGCAGAAGCTTGTCGTCGAGGACTGAGACTCCACGTCTCTTCTCTGTAACAAAGAAAACAACAAATTAATAACATTGGTCAAACATGCTAGGCTAACCCAAGCAGTTACGCTGAAAAGAAATAAACCGAAACGATTATTGGTATGTGTATATAATGTTCTATCAAAACACAAGCTACGAGTACGAGCCCGATGTGATTTCGGCATCGACAAAAATTGTGAACTTCCTCACAACCTTCCATCCCCTATTACAGCCTTAAAGGGGATGAAGTATAGGCATGAGCTTACGGACGGCGAGTAATGGGTAGTTCGCTGTCCGGTAAGGACCAAGCCCAAGTCGACGCGTTGTGTTCCACACGCGCCTCAAAGAGATGTCAGCACAAAAATGATGGGGCCCGCAAGGGCCGATGCCTGCCAGGGGTGCGGGTTTGTTCGAAAGAGATACCACAGTTCCTGGCCTACGGGCTACTGAAGGAACACGGGTGGGTTTTAGTCGGCAAAAGTCTGACACGCCCTCCTGCTCCACCCAGTGCGGGAGAAGTTATTTGATGATTTCCCACCCAAAAAAAAAAGGGGATGAAGTATCACTTTCGTTAAACAAGGAACTCTTGTGCAAATTTCACGCTCCTAGAACCCAGCTGTTTAGGCTGTGTTGTCAGTTAGCGAATTATTGCATTTTTATTTATTTATTAAAAAGTTTATATATATAACACATCATTAGATGCTCCAGTAGTTATCAATCGTGACAATGTTATTCAAATATTAAATCGTCAGACTCATCTAAAAATATTTTCAAGGCTTGCGAGACCAGAGCAATTCTCGTAATTTAAAAAAAAGTTCACAGTCTGATCTCAGTTTCAATCTGAAAATATACCTCGGTTCCATACATTTTTGACAAGTTTTTGACATTTTTGATTGTAGCCGAGGTGACACTGTGTGACTAGATTTTAAACGTTTTAATTACGAGTATTGGCCATGAGGTACATACCTAAGTCCCCTAAGCCCTAAAAATCCAATACAAAAAGTAATAAACTAAGCCCGGATCTAACTTCAAACGGATAAAATAAACGCTCACTCTAAAAGTACTTTCTAGATGATGAATAAAACAAGAAGTCTCAGCTATTCACATAATCCTAAGTGGAATCCTGCTAAGTCGAGCGTAAGAGTAGGATTACCTCAGACCCTTTCAGAGCAAGGTCGGTTTGACCTTGGCGCTGTAACCTTCGAAGGTCGGCTGGCTGTAAATGTTTGTGAGGGTAGTGACCTCTAACGGAAAATGGATACACAGAAGGTTTAGTGTCAACAATGTCTGGTAACAAATACGTGCAGACTTGCTTGCTTCGTCCGCGCGTAGGTCGGATATAATCGCTCAGGAATTTACTACTAAAGGTAAAAGAGTCTGTCACCCGAATTTCATCGAAATCCATTCAGCTGAAAATATGCAGACAGTTTCTTTGCACTTATAATATTCGGATGGCCAGTTCAAGATTGTATTTTTTTGGTAATCTTTTAGCTAATAAAGCTTTTCGCAGAGACTATAGCAATATTTTACTGCTATGGGTTCTTTAAGTATACAGTTTAGCTTCTTCTTTTTAGCGTGTCGATAGCAATCTAAATAGAGCCAGCCCAGAATTTGGCTTCGTGCTTGGCACTTTCAGCAGCGTCCATCAGCTCCTGTAGCGTGCAGACAGCAGGACACGCTGGACAAGATAATAAGTGCCCCATTGTTTGTGGGAGAGAATTACATTTACACTACAGTTTTAGATATTTGCTGTGCTGAAGAAATAAGTGGTAACAACCTCCTTCCTGGGCAGTTCCAGATACTGGTTTTATGTTCCACTGTATGTATTTTGTTTTGGGAAACATTTTTGGTCTAATGAAACTTCTGCTCCATTTTGCATGTCCAGTCCAGTCTATCTAGTATTTACTCAGGGCTACCTACAAAGAGACTGCATTAGCGAATTTTCCTTACATTTGCGGCTCCCTCTGTTTATTTAGGAGCAAAATAAACGTCAAATTTTTAGGTTTACTCGGTTTTGTACAACGTTACTGTGGTCGTTTTGTGGTCAGCATATTTAAATGTATTTTCAACTGTTTGTTCAGGAGGTCTAAGCCTATGTTGTTTAGGGGAAATAGGGAATTCAATTACGCCAGTTAAGGCACAGTTGTTCCTATTCCCTGGAGGCTGTGTCAACAGGTTTGTGCTAGATAGAAAGCTTATTTAAATTTTGATATAGAATAGAATAGAATAGAATATTTTTATTTCAGACAAAGTCCATAGGGTTAGTAACAATTTTGCTTATCCTCTAGTGTTAGTACAAATACAGATTAATATTAAATAATTAAAAATCAGCGTGGAGCTGCATCCACCTTCTCAACATCAGGGAATCCCACCGATCTGCGAATACACTGAGAACACTGTTGGTGCTGCCGCGAACACGTGACATCAGGGATGCACATCTCTTTCTAATAATGGCGGCAAAACCATCAATGTTGTTATCTGCAAACATCCCTGACGCACTACAACGCCACGGCAGCCGCAGCAGCACTCTCAGTGCATTATTATATTGAACACGTAAGTCGCTGTATGCCCGCTGAGTGAAGCTGACCCACAGGCTGCACGTGTAGAAGGACTGACAGTAAGCTTTGAAAAGCGTTACTTTAACTGCCCTCGTACATCGCGCAAACCTGCGGGCCAGCATGTTACAACGGACAGCCAGCGACCTACGTTCCCTTTCAATGTCACAGTTATCTTTAAGGTCTATCCGTGACGTAATCGGCGTAGGGTTGCCCTGAAAATGGCTGGATCTGGTTTAGTATCATGCTTATAAAATTCATGATTCGGGGCTTATTAATCGATTTGCACAAATTTACTCGGCCGGTAAAATCGACACTTTTCAATGGTATCTAAAAATATTATTTTCTGTAGACGACTTGCACAAAGTTTATTTGTTTGTGCAATAAAGTTAAGAAAAAAGTACCTACACTTAACTTTATTGCACAAAGTCAAAACGAGGTATCAATTCGCCCACAAATAAATTAGATTCGTGCGAATCGCCTACGTCAAATAATATATTATTTACAAGTGTCGATCCGCCATTAGCCGATTTGGGATATCTTATGTGGCATTATAATGCCATTTGTGCTATCCTTATCGATTGTCGTAATCGTTAAACATTGATTTAAACAAAATTTGCTTAAAATAAAATATGTTCAATATCCATGTTACTCTATAGGAAAAGTTTTTATCCAGTGCGCAAACTGTAACCATGAATTCAGCATACCATTCTAGAACCCCTAGCGCAGAAATTTTTCGCCGGTTATAAAAATAAAAATCAGCTGTTTCATAGAAAAGTGAAATACCTACGCGGTCACAATGTATGGAACAGCTGATTATTTTTTGTATAACCGGCGAAAAATTTCTGCGGCCCCCCTGCCGCAGAAATTTTGTCTAGAATGATATGCTAAATTCATGGTTACAGTTTGCGCACTGGATAACCTGTATATTGGCTCCGTTGGCGCAATGCGATTCTACTTCATGAAGTTTTCATAGAACATGTTCAACTAGACTCGCGTCGCGTGTACTAGCCTCAATGGTTTATCAAGAAGTGTGCATTGTGTTTGGAATTTCCTCGCACATATTTAGAAATCAAACTTTTTAGAATTAAACATTTATGAAAGTGAAACGTTACTTCTTATATCTGCATTCAAACCACTTGATGGTTTTGCGAACAATATAATGAGCAATATTTTCAAGAGCTCTTAAAATCATCCAGACATGAAACGGATCTTTACGATCCACGTGAATGGAGAAAATTGAAAATTATGGGGACAATACACTTACATTATGTTGGTACTTTACTTCGTCTCATAATGTGTCGTTACTAGATATTTAAGTTGCGGTTAGATTATGAAATCAGATGAATTAGCTAATTCCTAGAAGAATTCATTAGCTATTATTTTTGAAAAAGTTACTTTGACCAATTTATATTATTTACTAAAGTATTTTGACTACTAAGCTGTATTTTTTTAATCCAAAAATCAGTAAACTCTCTCACATCTGTATGCTTTCGTTGTCTCTTCTTTGGTATCAGTTTCAAACGAAAAAAATAAAAGATTAGGCCTTCTTTAACTAGTTAATCCGATAGACTGTTGAAGTGTGTACCTAATATTATCTCCTAGTCCTAAGTACAGCTATAGTTTTAGACCAAAGTAAACTTTCTCACTTTTGTTGTCACCCAGAGCTTTCCATTACCTATCTGTTTCTATACTTTGACATTGGTAATAGTTAGATACGAAACCAGTTTTAAATGAAGTAGGTAAATAACGCGTCAATATTAGCCCACGTTAAGAAGTTAATTGTTCAACTAATTGACAAATATGACACGTAACAGACTCGTTAACGACTTATTTGCGTTGATTAATCACTGATTATAATCAGACTTTCTGATTGACAAGACGATTAATCGATTGATCAACGATGATTACGGGTTTTACTTCTTACGCGAGATAAAAGGGTCTACCTAATTATAACTTCTTTGCTAGCCTATTATGTTCCTCTCCACCGAGCAAAGACCTCCATCATCTTTTTTCTTCATCTTTCGCGAGCTCCCCGCTTGCTCCGTCTAGTTTTGTCGGAAGCTGTCCAGTTGGTCCCGACATCGCCTTCAAGTCTGCCAACCCCGTTTTGCTGTCTCAAGGCACTGAATTAACTCAACCTATCGCAGTCCACTGCTGGACATAGGCCTCTCCTATGCTGCGCTACAACACCCTCTTCCGCATCCAGTCTGTCCCAGCCACTTTCTTCAGGTCATCGGTTCATCTAGCTGGGGAGCTTCCCTTTACCTATACGCGGTCTCCACTTCAGGACTAGTCTAGTCCACCGGTCATCGGTCCTTTGACAGCCATGGACAAGCCACTGCCACTCCAGCTTGTTTACTCTGCAAGCTATGTCGGTATCTCCGGTTCTTTTCCGGATTATTTCATTTCTGATTTTATTCTTCAAAGAAACTCCAAACACAATAGCCCCATAGCTTCATAGCGCTGAGCGACTTTGAATTTGTGGACCAATTTGTGGACTCTGTGCTACTTTAGCGGAGCCTCCAGTTCATCAGATATTTTAGGTATAGGTTATGGCAGTATTCAAAATTACCTAAATCTTATTATCCCTACAACATAAGATGATTCAACGCCGTGAACACAATAGCAGCTTAACTATAAGTGCTAAGTAAGTATATTAATCTGGTTTTAAGAGACGTCTTCAAGCACTTTCACTCAGTCGTTTTTGCGAATACTTGACATGTAAAACCTGTCCAAAATGCATTGACCCTTGCTTTTACAATACAAACTTTAACTGCTAAGAAATTTGTATTATTTTCGAATGCAAGTAGCTCTAAATACTCTGAATGGCAAACTGAATCTTCCTGAGTTTGTTTCGGGATTTGGAGCTTTATGGAACAAAAGATGGAGTAGGTTTTCTTTTGTATATGTAGTGTGAGATTAATTTTGAATAACTGTCGTTTCCTTGCGACCGTGAACTCTCTGACCGAAGCGTGACATCACAAAAGGTTGAAAAAGTCTTTGAATTCCTGATTAAGTGCGCTTAATTGTGGTTAGTCTCTTAATCTTAAATTATAACAGCTTTTGTTCGGGGAATTTGAATACCGAAGACGAATGTACCTATAGTTCTGAACCAGCCAATCAGAACGGCTCATCACAGCCCACTGCTGGAAAAAGGTCTCTTCTATGATGATCTACGGGACTCATCATCATCATTTCAGCCGAAAGACGTCAACTGCTGGACATAGGCCTCCCCCAAAGGGGGGGGGTTTGCCATAATCGTCACGCTTGGCAGGCGAGTTGGCGATCGCAGTATGATGGTAAAATGCATAGAGAACGCTGCTGCCCATTCTCTAGTAAGTCTTTTAGTCGCCTCCTACGACACCCACGGGAAGAGATGGGATGGTGCTATTCTTTTACGCCCGGACACCACACGGGACTGCTTTCAATAAATCAAAATCAAAGGTCATTCATTCTAATTTGAATGAATGATTTGAGTGTTGACAGTACTGATGTGATCGTCAAAATTACACAAGATGGTCCCCCAAAAAACCCGCCCTTCACCACTTCCTAATTCTTCAGCTAGGACTAAGCGACGACGCAACAAACTTCCCACAAACGCACAGCTGTCTCCTTAGTTAGACACGCAGCCTATCATAGTCTATTTCATCTTGGGTATAGGCCTCACTCATGCAATTTGCTGCCAGCACCCTAATTGCGTAACTCACGATTGATCATAATTGGTTTCGTCTTCACAGTTAAACAATATTCATTGCGTTATTTATGTTGTCGAACAGACACATTTTTCGAACATATGAAGCAATGGTTTAACAATCCGTTTCAAAACGATACAGATTATGATGAATCGTGAGTTACGCAATTAGGGTGCAGGTCCTACGCTCATGTCTGCCTTTTCTGTAGGTTAGTACAGTTTATTGTCATGGGCATCGTCGTCAAAAAAAGCATCCAATCATTTAAAATTTGGGCACAAATCTTAAATAAATATGACTTCCTATTTGGCCTAAGTATTTAGTACAAATATAGTATTTTTGAGTGAACGGGACATGACACAGGAAATGAATCAAAGCAGCGATTTCGTAAAGTATTTGTTATCTTATACCTACCGATAAAATAGACGGATACCGACCTATGTCCGCGTCCGCGTCATGAGCTAATTTTGTACATGTATGTAAAATGAATCATCGGGAATTACTATTTTAGGGATAAGCCTTTTTTAACCGACTTCAAAAAGAAGGAGGTTATCAATTAATCTGACTACTTGCAACTGTCCTACAATTTTCTCTACTGACACGACTAAATACCTCGGTATCATCCTAGACAAACACCTTAACTTCAAAGCACATATCACCCACCTTACAGCTCGAGTTCGTAAACTCATATATATTTTTAAAACACTCAGACACATTGCCAATACTTATGTGATACGCACCATGTATCTTGCTATTTGTCAGTCAGTGATTTCGTACTGTATTAATATTTGGGGTGGAGCTGCGAAAACTATACTCAAACCTCTGGAAGTGGCTCAGCGGGCCATTCTTAAGGTGGCTACTTTCCGACCAATGCTCTTCCCGACCTTTGAGCTGTACAAAAAATGCAAAGTTCTAACGGTCCGGCAAACATTCTTTCTCAACACTTTATTACAACAACACACACAAACTCCTTTTACACAAACTCAATCCTTACTTAGGCGAAAGAACGAAATTACCCTTCACACGCTTTGCTTTTACTAAACGTTTCTTTTACTATCTTGGCCCATTTTTATATAACAGAATAAACAAAACTATCCCTTTACATCAATCCTCTTATGAAATGAGTAAAAAAATGATAACAGACTTTTTAACCACTTTAAACTACGACGACACTGAATATCTGCTCACTTCAAAATCGTAATGACTTCTCTAATACTCCGTTTTTAAACTCATCCTCTTTCACTTCCGTTTACACACACTACACCTACATCATTGAACACAGACACACACAGCTACATCACAAAACACACAAACAAGCACCACATCAACATCACAAAACATACACACACGTACTAACACTTAGTATTTAAGTCAAATGCGTTTGACCCTATAGTCTTAAGCAGTCTATTAAAATGTTTGTACCCCTGTGGGAACCCGGGCTGGCGAACCTTAATACAGGTTACCATGTAACCTAGCTAGGACGCCAGATTCAATAATGTTACTTTCTATTCAATTTAACCCTACATTGTAAAATTATATTTATTGTAACAGACTGTACCACACTTTTTGAAATAAAAATAAAAAAAAATATTTTTTTGTTCGAAAGGGGTTTACTCCAAAATGGTCCCATTAAAATTTCATATAGATCTGATGATGCGTTTCGGAGACAGACAACGGAACTCTTCAAAAAATTACAGCAAATCAACCGTGACTGTTGCTGTCGCATAAATATGTATTGTTTTGACCCCAAAGATGATGAAATTTTGAATTGGTGTGGGGTAGGTAACTAAAAAGTGAAAAATAAAAACTTAAAAAAAAAGTACAACCGACTTCTTAAAGTTATTTTGCACTTTGTAGTGTTTTTTTGGAAGTCGGTTGTTATTTTAGTGTATTAAAGATCGTTCATAATTTACTACTGAAACGATTTCAATCATCTATAGGTATTATAAAGAGGTAAAGTTTGTGAGGTTGTAGGGGGTAATCTATGGATCGAATGAACCGATTTTGAAAATTGTTTTACCAATAGAAAGCCAGGTTATTTGTGAGTGTCATATATATTAACCTGAAAAAACGGCCGCACGAAAAAAAAAATGGCGACCGTGTGAAGCCGGGACGGGCAGCTAGTTTTTAATTTTTTTTTTTTTAATTGAGCCAAACAAATCGACAGCCGAGACCAATGAGCTTTCCGAGGCACGGAAATCTCGGTATGTATCTATTCAATGGTCACCCATCCATGGACTCTGAGCGGTAATCGCGTAACACACTAACATTCGGAATGGCTTTCATTTGACAGTTCAACAACATTCATTGCGTTATTTACGTTGTGTAGCAGACACATTTTTTCGAACATATGAAGCAATGGATTGTATTTCAATATCTTTAAAAAAATCAGATTCTGATTAATAGCGTGTTACGCAATGAAGTGCTGGTGGTGATAATTATGAAAATTATGAGGTAGAAATCATAATATTCATCATCATCATCATCATTTCAGCCAAAAAACGTCCACTGCTGGACATAGGCCTCCACCAAAAGGGGGTTTTGCCATAATCGCCGCAAGAGATGGGATGGTGCTATTCTTTTACGTCCGGCACCACACGGTCATAATATTCCTAATATTAAAACGAAATAGGTACCTACCTAAGTACTTAAGTCTTAGTTTTTCTGATTATGGTTATCTGAAACGTTCCCATAAAATAGCTATCCAATCGATTGATTTATGAGGATAACAGATTAACAGCTTTACAAAATTTAAACCTCATTATGTTGCAATAGAAACACATGCAAGTGTTTCTCACGCCATTTAATAACAAACTAAAAACACGGTTTTTGGATGTTTACGTTAAGGATCTTGTTAAGCAATTTTGCGTTAAGGCCCCCACAAACACACGTCACTCGACTGTATTGGAACAACTTCTACGAAAACTTCACGTAAATTGGTTCTACCAGACTCATGTCGCACCTGTCTGCAGGAGCTTTTGCGGGGCGTTCATATGTGCTATGTGTTGAAAATTGTAAGCATGTTTTCCTTGAAAGTTAGTCCAGCCTCTTTTTTATTCGAAACCCTAGAATAAGTACTAATCTTATTGCATCACAACTAGCAAATAGCTACTTACTCTCCCACATCTGCTAAGCCTTTTCTCAACTAAGTTATGGTCAGTTTTCTGTCTAACGGGATGCAGCTGAACTGAATACCAGTATTTTACATGAAACGACTGCCTACCTGTACCCCACAACCCAGTTACTGGGAAATACGATACCCCTTGGTAACACTGGTACGACTCCCGTAACCCGTTACAACTGACAAAGATCCACGAATGACTGCCAAACAACGGTGAATTTTTGCATATAATTTTGACGTTCAAAAAGGTTGTGAGCCCAGCTTGATTAAATGGCTTTTGATTTTGTTGGCTCAAACGTAGGTAACACATCCCCGCAATTTCAAATTAATCAAAAAACCGACTGCAGGAGGCGTCTCGGTCGCGGGCGATAGGTACTTATTAACTACTCTTAAGGCTGAATGAAGGCTGTTGCAATGAACGCAAGTGTGTGACATAATCAGACTGACGTATAAACTCCAGTTACTAAGAATAGTGAATGACAAATCACTTCAAATGTAGCAATTGTTAATTGATATTGATTCAATAAACCATGATAATAGTTATTCAAGTAGGTAGTTAATTCAAGTCACGGTGACTGTTGCAGCAATACTATTTATATGTAATTATGGTAAATATAGAGCACACATGAAAGCAATGGTGGCCCCGGCTGCGGTAACGGCTGCGACATACGAGTTGTAGATTATGGGTTCACAAGCAGGCACTTTATTTTGTGTAAATCATTTTAACACTTCTGCTCTTAATAAGGTGAAGGAAAACATCGTGAGGAAACTGGTATGTCCTAGAACCAAAACCTCGAAGACATGTGACATCTACCAACCCGCACTGGGCCCGCGTTGTAGATTAGGGCCCACTGTCTCTCCTTTAGAGGAGGCCTGTGTCCCGGCAGTGGGAACATTATAAGCTGATTATAATGTATTGTAAATACTGGCAAGTAATAAGAGAAAAAATACGGCTTTATTGTCATAGACTAATCAAGATCTAAATAAAAGATAAAATGAGAACCTTATGAAGTCTATTACGGCATTCAAATAAGAATTCTGAAATGCAGAAATGGTAAAGCCGAAGAACTTCTTATTGTTTCAGTAGCCCTCATGGATGCCGTATTTCCTCGTATTGCCTTATGGATGTGTGTTAGACATATAAGCCTTCCCCTAGAATAACCTTGTCTATTGATGAAAACCGTATTAAAATCTGTTGCGTAGTTTAAACCATCTAAACGTACAGACACGAAAAGGGACTTTTTTATACTATGTAAATATACCTAGGTATTTGATTGATTTTGTTTTAGGTGAATTTATTTGATTTTCTTTAAACGGATTTTATTTGATTTTATCTTATTTATTTTATATGACATCTATTAATTTGTGTTTACATACTCAGACTGCTGGGACATAGGCCACCTCTCCGTGAGAGGGAGCGGGCCGTAATCCACCACGCGGGCCCAGTGCGGGTTGGTGGATGTCACATATCTTCGAAATTTTTGTTCTAGGACATGCCGGTTTCCTCACGATGTTTTCCTTCACCGTTTGAGAGCAGTGGTGATGAAATTATTTACACAAAGTAATGCGCCTGGCTGGGTTCGAACGCACGACCTACAACTCGTAAATCGCGGACTTACCACTGGGCCACCACTACTCTAATTTGTGTTTGACAAATGGGTAAGTAGTATTAACCTGAAATAAATATTTCTTTTTTTGTAATAAATATAAATGGCCGGATTAGACACCTGAATACATTCATAGCTCCGAAAAGTCTGCATAGTATTCCCACCTCTAATATCATAATAAAAACAGAAACAAAAGAAGATCACACACTTTCACACTGTACCTATGCACTATTAACAAACAATGATAGAGAACAATGCTCATTGAATATTGTAATCATTATCTGGTCAGACACTCGATGGACAGCTGTCTAGGACATATAACAATCGATGTTAAGAAGCCACTAGCTCTTGCCAACGGCTTCGTCCGCGTGCAAATCGATAATTATCCCATGGGAACATAGGTACCTACTACGGGATAAAAGAAGATATCATAAACTGTCTGTGTGCTACATTTCATCCAAATCCGTTCTGCCATTTTCGCGTAATTGAGTAACAAACATCTAAACATACATAATTAATAAAACATTTATAATCTTGAAGTCGGATAGGATAAGTAGGTAGGATAGTAGAATATTGTGATTGCTACGTAGTAATTAAGTTTAGTAGCCCGAGAGTTAAATACGTTTTGGAAATTATTTTATTGAGAGGTGAAAAAAAAAACCCTATATGCATTCAGAACAAAGCTTAATTTACCTCAACGGATTCGTACGATCGATAAAGCGCCATAATTCCAAACTTCACTTCACCACACAAAAAAAATTCGCAAAAAACCACTTTCAAATGAAACAAGTATCACAAAATATGAACTAAATAAAACATGTTGACATATCGACACACTATTTGCAACTGATATGAAATCTGAAACTGACTACCTAATATTAACTAGGTAAGCTTATCTGGCTGAAAATATGTAAGTGCTAGTAAAAATGTGCCAAGTCCATATAATCGTTTGTTGTTTTAGTGAGTAACGGACTTGGCCCTTATGAGTGTTTTTAGATAAAGGAATGACGTATTTGTATATCTTTGATTTCATAAGTATATTCGTTTGTTTACATTGTCTTTAGGTATATGGTGAAATATGTAATTTGACAGAAGCATACAATTTTCGCGTTTCAAAACAGGCCTACTAATTTATTAAAATGTGGTTTAATTTTGCCAGTTTTCTTTTTTTGGTATTTTTTTGAGTGCCCGATTGATGGCAATAGGCACGCCCCCTATTAAATGGGACTTAAACGTAACTGGCGAAATATGGGTGTACTATTTGTACACCTGCCTAAATCTTCGGTGAAACAAGGCGTAGCGTTAATTTTATTAAAGTATCTACAGTTCAAATTGCTGTTTTAATGCTACAAGTTTTTTTTTTGCATAAAAACACCATGGCAATTAGCAACGTATAAATGAGTACCTGCTTTGATTCTCGTTATACATTCTTGACCCTACAAAGACGGCTTCAAAGTTAATGGTGTTTGAAATAACTGATTTCACTTGCGTTTGACTCAAATGGCCAAGGGATTCCCAAAGGACCCTTTCTGATAGTTTAGTAAGACCTCACCTTGACAAAGGCGATACTTTGAAGTGTGACTACACTTCCTTTGAGTAACTAGGTCATAATGACGAGGCAGAACTCCTCGGCCACCCCCTATATAATATACTTCGATAAAACCACTGAATACAACAGTATTTTTAGTATATAAATGCGAAACTTGATTATAGTTTCTTCAGAATGAGTAAATTATTCGATTCCAATAACTTTTACACCATGTTATATTTTTTCCTAAAAATGTTTTGCAAGTGTGATAGAAAATGTTATCACCAGTTAATGACAATACAATCGCAGTGCGGTTTTTTTTTTTGGGTGGGATATCATCAAATAACTTCTCCCGCTCTGGGTGGAGCGTGTCAGACTTTTACTGACTAAAACCCACCCGTGTTCCCTCAGTAGCCCGTATGCCAGGGGCTGTGGTATCTCTTTCGAACAAACCCGCACCCCTGGCAGGCATCGGCCCTTGCAGGCGGTTGGGTACCTACTATCTAATTTATCATCAATGTGTGCTCAATGTTTACTTCATGCTCTTCCCTATTTTTAAACGTGGGTGCGCTTCAAGGAATAAAATTTTCATATTTTTAATTGCTATCGGGAGCGCTACTAAAAGATGCGCTCCGAGGAATAAAAAAGGAGCGCCTCATTAGGTGCGCATCACAATGATAGCGCTTCGAGGAATACCTCGTTTACACAGGTGATTTTTACGTCCATGCCGTCGTGCCAGTCCTGCCACCATGTCTAGTGTGTACTAGTACATCTTCTTGAAAAATATTTTTTTGTATATTCTAATTTACATAGAAAGACACTGTGCATAGTATCGACCAGAACTTGGCTCACATCACATTTAAATATTGATAAGATATACTTCACTTAGATAAAAACACTTTCCATGTACCTACGCAATAAATTGTGACAAACTGATAATACTGCATACGTCTATAAAATGTATTAAAAATAATTTGCATAGGTATCAGATAGATATCGGTTACAGGTATTAATGTAGTGATTCAATTATCCAAGAAAACATGACTGCAACATACCTACGTACATGCATTTGTCAGAATAAAGGGGATATATACATTTATAAGTGTGTACATTTAAAACAAATATCAAGCTTTGAATATCAGAATGGTTACTGCTTATTTACTGTATATGCAGGTTCTTATGAATATGGTTTGTAGGGAAAGGATTTCAAGAAGTAAAGCACAGAAAGACAAGACCAGACATTTATTTCAGTTAGGCTTGTCAATATTGAATCAGAAAGCTAGTCGTCCGTTCCAAAACTAGGTCTTCATGGAGAAGAAGGACAAGAAACTCCATGGAAACAGTATTGAAGTATTTCATCAACACATCTCTTACATTACTATGAATTATTATTTTCCTACGTACATTTAATTTCAACTCTTGGACCATTGTCCAAGAGAACTTAGAATTATTATAACATTGCTATTACATTATTACAATAGCTAGGAATAGAACATGAATATGATTGTTATGATTTAAAACATTAGGAAAACCGACTATAATATAAATTGTACAACAACATTTTTATAATAAGCAATAATTATTATATAATATCAAATTACTTAACTTACATGACATCTGGTTGATTTATTCCACACAACAACGGCACTAGGACTAACCTCCTGAACATCTACCAAGCAACTGACCCAATAACGTTATTTTTAATCCTTTTTATAACTTCCCAATGTCAATTTACATTAAACAACTACCGCCATTTTGAACAAGCTACAGAACGTCACTCATTTGGCTTAATAACTTCTAACACAGATTAATAAACAAAGGTTATGTAGTAAAACCGTTAGAAAACATTTTATGGTAATTAAGCAATTTAATAAGAACTGATTCGTAATTTAAGACACTTAAAAGTATCAATATGAACTGCCAGTATTGTGCTAGTCAATTGAATCAGTCTATTTATTATTTTAAGTAATACTAGAAAACCCAAATATATTACAAGTGTAATTAAATACTACGTAATCATTTATAGTAACAACATCCAAGTTCACAAATTGAGACCGTTATTTTTGTAAACTAGTCAAATTAGGTACTTCTGCACTTGTTCAAGGCTTCGTCAACGTGACAAATGACATTATCTACCAAACAATAATAGATTATCAAAATGAACAATCTAACACGGCCAGACTGACAAGTACTTCGTTCTCGAAGTACCTATGAATCCACCGTCTCACAAAACAACAGCACTTGATAGTTGACCAGTTAAACTTACACATTATATAAAAGTATCAAATCAAAACCTAAGGTAAAGTATATTTAAACAGGTATTATTAAAAACTACTTAATCATTATAGATTTAAGTAATTTTTGCAAGACAATACAGTTATTTCCTGTGAATACTATCTTGTCAAATTAGGTAGGTACCTCAAGGCCTCGTTAATGTGACCGATGTCATTATCCAACAAACAATACTTATTTTAATATCAAAATGAATGATCGAACACGGCCAGACTGAAAATACTTCGTCCTCGAAGTACCTATTAATCCTCCTTCTCACTAAAACGACAGAACTTAATAGTGACCAATACAACAAAAATTTATACATTGTTTCTCATTTTATGTGCTCCGGGCATATAACAATTTATCTGTCTACATATTGATACAGTTTTTTTTTGTTTTTACCTCCCTAATGTCGTATAAACATTTAACAATTTTGTCATAACTATTAACGTAAGGGTATAATTAAGTTCACAAAAGAATTGTTCAGTAAGTCATTCATGTTTAACAGCTGCATCGCAGCACTGACCAGTGATCATGAAAATAATTCGAATAATTCATCGTTCGGTCAATCTGACAATATTATTGAACACTATTCAATAAACACATTTTCTATTAACAATTTCATACATTTTTGACATGGCCACTCCGAACAATACTTTTACATTGGAAGTAATAACTTTTAATAACACCTAACAAGAAACCAAAGTATAGTGAATTATTTCAAACAAGTTAATCTTAAGTAAAATCTTAGTGGGTGGTACTCGGGTGGTGCCCTATATAATGTGAAGTAGCTCAATTTTGTATTATGTTAAATTTAAAAGCTCAATTTTTTATAATTATTAATTTTACAAACATAGTTTTAAGTTTTGTTTTTTTACTAACAAGTTATGGAATGTAATAATGAATTCTGAATTAAAATAATTAATAATAATAATAACCATGTGATGCTCACTACTTTGAAAAAAAATCACAATGAATTAGTTCTAGCAAAAGTGTGTTTTTAGATTGACTTCTACTTAATTGGCTGTCAGTATCACATACCATTCTTTATTTATTGTTTGTTTCAGCTGTAAGTCATCTATTGTTAATTAGTAAATAAATAAAAGAAGCCACGCCCTCCAATAAATTTCAGCAAGTGGTGTTGGTGACTTTGGACCGGAGTACATGGAGAATGACTGTCCGCTTATCCAGTGACCACGATCTTCAGTAATGAGGGACTCATTGAATTACCTTTACGACGATAAATAAAGTACCAACTATTTATTCCGTCTTTCTGCTAAGACTTGGTATATTTCGTTTTCGTTAAAATTATCTCCGAAATAATTTTGTAAACATCAGAACCTTACACAAGTACCCAATTTTAAATTACCGTGACCACTAAAATAGCATTTATATAATTCTCAAATAACATCGATTATAAATTACTTGTTACACTCACATTCAAAATATGTTCATTACTTTAATTTATCTATTCTGTAATAATCTATACCAATAAGATTAATAAAGAGGAAAGATTTGATTGTTTATTTTTTGTTTGTTTGTTTACATTGAATAGGGTCCGAAATTACTGAATCTATTTGAAAAATTATTTCACTGTTGGGAAGCTACACTATTCCTGGGTGATATAGGCTATATTTTATCCCCGTATTCCCACGGGAACGGGAACTACGCGGGTGAAACCGCGGAGCGCTGCTAGTTCAACAATAATTTCCAATTTCACGATAGAACAGCTTTACAGATTCAGCATTTTATATTTGTTTGTAAAGTCAATTAGCGCAGAATTATATTCAGCCATCATTTGATATTTCAGACCGAATTAATAACGTGACACCGTAAGCGTCATTTGTTTTATATTTTCTTTTTATTTCATAAAATAGCCAGGTTTTTGAAAATAAAAGATTTGGGTGATTTTAACTCGACAGTAAAGGTACGTACTATTTCGATTGGTGTTATGTAAATTAATAAATTTTCTTATGCGAAAATCTGCTCAGTACCGTATTTTTAAGAGGTGTGATACATCTTGATTTGAAAAGAAAAGAATTTGTAAACTGAAGAAGAATAACAAATCACACCGTACCGAAAAAATATATAGTAAAAGCACATCCAAACCAATATTACAATTTAAATTCACTATACGTTGGTCTATTAAGATAAAAGAATTATCCATCATCCCAATATACAATCCATGTCCAATTGTCCATGTACCGTTTGAACGTTCGGTCAAACTGAAATGCACCAAAATCATCATCACAATGCCAATAAATCTGAAAATAACCTTTCACAGCCATGCTGAACTGTACTTGTCTCAAAAGCAATAAGGGGAATATTTATATTGTTCTCATTGGTCTATGACCCAAGTGATGTTAAGGCCCCACCTGCTGTACGTGAGTTAGTTAACACCAGGCCTGTGACCCCAGCAGCAATTATTCCATTAGTCTATGACCCAAGTGATGTTAAGGCCCCACCTGCTGTACGTGAGTTAGTTAACACCAGGCCTATGACCCCAGCAGCAATAATTCCATTGGTCTCTGACCCAAGTGATGTTAAGGCCCCACCTGCTGTACGTGAGTTAGTTAACACCAGGCCTATGACCCCAGCAGCAATTATTCCATTAGTCTATGACCCAAGTGATGTTAAGGCCCCACCTGCTGTACGTGAGTTAGTTAACACCAGGCCTATGACCCCAGCAGCAATAATTCCATTGGTCTCTGACCCAAGTGATGTTAAGGCCCCACCTGCTGTACGTGAGTTAGTTAACACCAGGCCTGTGACCCCAGCAGCAATTATTCCATTGATTTCACAATAAAATCAACCTCTAAATTGCAACTTGTCAAAGTCAACGTCAAAATCAAAGTCAAAGTCAAAGCATTTATTTCAAAGGCACTTAAAAGGCACTTTTGAACGTCAGTTGTACCATTTGCATTTTTTTAGTTGGTTCATTTCAGTTTAACCAAACTAAGTTATTAAGTTTTTCTGTCTCTCAAGTCTCATCGCTGTGAGCATTGGAAATTGAAATCGAATATAACACAATTTCATAATTATGTCTTTCAATAAAAATCTTAAAAGCTAATTTTTAAATATCATAAAATAATACAAACGTCATGAGGAAATAGAAAGAAAATTGCATTAAGTACATACTCTACTAAAGTCATAAAAAAGTATAACTATAAATTCGGGGTTTATTACCACATCCGAAAATATTTTTACCATTCATAATCCGTTATGCAATTATTAAAAATAAAAATAAAAAACTACCTTAGGCATACACAGCTGTTCATGACACGTTTCGAGGCTACTACTGAATAAGCTAGAAAGTATCAACAACTTTAAAATCCATAGTGTAATCAAATTGATTTTATTGCCACTTGAATTTCAAGTAAGTCGTGGCGCAATTTGAAATTTATCAAATCGAGTTTTACATGTAGGTACTAAGTATTATTTTCTTTTTTTTTTACTTCTCATTTGTGGAAATTAATTAGCAAACGCAGATTAGATGGTTGTATATTTTTCTTTTTTATCATGACATGGAGAAAGACAAATTAAATTGCATTTAGCATCTTTAAACTTATGAAGTTAACTGATTTAATCAATTTATTTACCCGGTAACCTAATCACAAGTGTTTATTGTACAAAGCAATTAGTTAGGTATGTGTCACGGAAGAAAGTAACTTTGTTCTTGTATCATTTAAGAATGTCAAAATTACTATTTTGCTTCCTCTCTCTTTCCTCTAACTATTGTATCCTCTGATTTTCTTTTAAAGTAATTGGTTCAATGATACATAAGTAATTAACAGTAAAAACATACTAATAAATGCTCGATAAACAATAGAAATGATATAAAAGTATTTCGCAATACTTAATCTTTCAATTTATCATCGTATCCATTTGTAAATATTAAACAGCCTCTAAGGGCCTTACCAACTTAAGCTACTTCTTATTCCTGGAAAGCTTCCCGATACTTCTCACAGCAGCTGAGGTTCCAGTCTCGAAGCTCACATAATAACTTGCAGCTCCGCAGCTCCGATGTCAGGGGCAGCGGGATGTCATCATTATGGTGCGAGTGAAGTCAGCGTCCCGCCAACGGTTTTCAAAATATCGTCAGCAGCTCGAACATTGATCATGAAAATAGCAAAATAAAATGCATTAGTAAGTGGTTTTAAAAGGCCAGAGAACCATCCCACTTCTGATGTCAGAATAAAGGGGATATATACATTTATAAGTGTGTACATTTAAAACAAATATCAAGCTTTGAATATCAGAATGGTTACTGCTTATTTACTGTATATGCAGGTTCTTATGAATATGGTTTGTAGGGAAAGGATTTCAAGAAGTAAAGCACAGAAAGACAAGACCAGACATTTATTTCAGTTAGGCTTGTCAATATTGAATCAGAAAGCTAGTCGTCCGTTCCAAAACTAGGTCTTCATGGAGAAGAAGGACAAGAAACTCCATGGAAACAGTATTGAAGTATTTCATCAACACATCTCTTACATTACTATGAATTATTATTTTCCTACGTACATTTAATTTCAACTCTTGGACCATTGTCCAAGAGAACTTAGAATTATTATAACATTGCTATTACATTATTACAATAGCTAGGAATAGAACATGAATATGATTGTTATGATTTAAAACATTAGGAAAACCGACTATAATATAAATTGTACAACAACATTTTTATAATAAGCAATAATTATTATATAATATCAAATTACTTAACTTACATGACATCTGGTTGATTTATTCCACACAACAACGGCACTAGGACTAACCTCCTGAACATCTACCAAGCAACTGACCCAATAACGTTATTTTTAATCCTTTTTATAACTTCCCAATGTCAATTTACATTAAACAACTACCGCCATTTTGAACAAGCTACAGAACGTCACTCATTTGGCTTAATAACTTCTAACACAGATTAATAAACAAAGGTTATGTAGTAAAACCGTTAGAAAACATTTTATGGTAATTAAGCAATTTAATAAGAACTGATTCGTAATTTAAGACACTTAAAAGTATCAATATGAACTGCCAGTATTGTGCTAGTCAATTGAATCAGTCTATTTATTATTTTAAGTAATACTAGAAAACCCAAATATATTACAAGTGTAATTAAATACTACGTAATCATTTATAGTAACAACATCCAAGTTCACAAATTGAGACCGTTATTTTTGTAAACTAGTCAAATTAGGTACTTCTGCACTTGTTCAAGGCTTCGTCAACGTGACAAATGACATTATCTACCAAACAATAATAGATTATCAAAATGAACAATCTAACACATTCACAAGAACTTGGTTCGATACTTTGTTTCACGGTTCAAAAATTTGGTAGAGTAACTAAACTACATCCTGTTTTTTCTAAGTAGAAAGATAAAAATTAAATTTAAAATTTAAAAAACCCCCGACCCAAACAAAAACTCAAAAAAGTAAAAAATAATATTTATAGGCCTTTTAATTTTAACGTAATATTTTGATCAGGGCATTGTCAAGTCGGGGGACGGCTAGGCCTCTGTTTGGCGTTTTCATTGACCGTCCCCCGACTTGACAATGCCCTGATCAAAATATTACGTTAAAATTAAAAGGCCTATAAATATTATTTTTTACTTTTTTGAGTTTTTGTTTGGGTCGGGGGTTTTTTAAATTTTAAATTTAATTTTTATTTCTTGCTTTTTAAACTTAATGTCTCCCTTAAATCACCATTTATCTATAATCTATTCATTGAGACCTTTTCAATGAGCCCAAACACGATACTTCTGCTGTTTGTTGGTGAATAACTTGGGTTTCCTGGAAATTCCAGGTGTTGCTCCAGCATCAGTTCAAGGTTATTTTATTCGTCTAATATCATTGAAGTAATCGAATCCCAAATTTTGAGTTGATCAGAGGCTAAAATCCCTTTTTCAACCAGAAAATAGCTGATAATCTTCAAACGGCTGAACCGATTTTGATGAAACATGTCTAAGAACACTCCCGACTAATACACCTTTCAAACAAAAAAAACTAAATCAAAATCGGTTCATCCGTTCGGGAGCTACGTTGCCTCAGACAGACACACACACACACACACAGAGACACGTCAAACTTATAACACCCTGTCGTTTTTGCGTCGGGGGTTAAAAAGGAAACCAAAATCTATAACAATATAACATCACTCCTGTTTTTCTAAGAAGGGAAATAAATGAAATAAAAAGAAATAAAATTCAAGGCGATAAGAAAAGAAGGGAAAGTAAAACATTCAATCCACCGTAAAACATACCATAATATAAATTTGCATCCTTATTACGTAGGTAACACAATCCCAATAGCATTCATTCAGACAATTTATTGAGTGAGTGAGTGGTTTTCACATGTCTTCGAATCTTTTGGTTTACAGAAAAAGGTCGTAGTAATTTATCAGTGCAAACAGCTACGCATCAAGCTATACTTTTCCAGTTTACGCTGATCTCGCACTGTACGGAAATCTGAGATTAGCTTATATTGGAAATGTACCTATATACTAGGCTACTATCATTCTGTAAACCAAAAATTCGAAGACATAATGTGACAACCACTCACTCACTCATCACTTCAGCAGAAAGACGTCCACTGCTGGACATAGGTTTCCCCCAAAAGGGTGGGTTTTGCCATAATCGCCACGCTTGGCAGGTGGGTTGGCAATCGCAGTATGGTGGTAAAATGCATAGATAACGCTGCTGCCCATTCTCTAATACGAGTATGTCCCTTAGCCGCCTTCTACGACACCCATGGAAAGAAATGAGATGGTGCTGTTCTTTTACGTCCGGCAACACACGGAACATGTGACAACCGCCAACCCGGAATGGTTTCGCGTGGTATTTTATGGTCCACTCCCTCTCACAGAGGAGAGGCCTGTGTCCCAGCAGTGGGAAAATTATAGGCTGAGTATATTCTGTACACAAACCCTGCAATTAATAAGTTTCCAACAAAACGAACCACAGATTAGATCTTGAACAACCAACTGCTACTTTTTGCGTTATTTTCACGTTTCTGCGTTAGCTTCACGGTCTTTACGCAATTGCTGTTTACACACAGTTTTATAAGGGATTCCCGTTCATTTACCACATCAAATAAACCACCACAACACACGTTACTCGAATAAACACTGAAAAAACATACCTCTTTCCTCATATTGACTGTAATTGAAGCTATCCTCTTAATTTCTTGAACGCTCGTACGCAATGGCGACGCAGGCATTATGAAAATATTTTTTTTCACACTAGGTACCTAGTAAATTGTTCACGGTAATTTCATTTGAATTAAACGTTGTAAAAACGTATCTTCTTGCCTCGTAAAAGTAGCAAGATTATTAAATTTATTTGTTTCGACGACACTAGTATTTTTCAATTAATGAAAATCACAAATCAACCCGCACTAATGAACAGTTAAATTATAACTGAAGCCAGTACGTGACTTCAGTTAATAATTACTGTAATGATGAGTAAGTTAAGGAAAACCTTTGCCAAGCAATACGTCACACTATAGCCTAGTTAGTATATTAATTAATAATAATAATTGTATTTTTTATAAGAATTATGTACAGTTAACAACACGTCAGGTACATTTCAAGAAAAATATGATTTTCAAAGACCTATTCAATTATAAGAGTTGACGCCATTTTAATTTGTATACTCGCAAGATTTAGACAAATCGATTGACGTAAGAATCATCAAAATCGGCCCACGCGTTTGGTCTCTAAAATACCAAAAAGGAACAAACAAACATATGCTGATAAACACATTACTCTCGTCGGGTAATAAAAAAGCCCCTGAAAGCTATATAATTAAGGTGCTGTCAAATCATAATTGTCACCAAAGACTTGCGGTAGACCGTACCTAGTCATAATGAGTTGCGGATTCCGAAGGTTTACTGCCCCATATTCGAGTGCAAGCTTACTAGAAATTGGTCGAACCGTCATCATCGCTGACGATTTTTGTTAAGGTAGGTTAAAACCGCGAAAATGCGGTTAGCGTACGACCTCCTTGGGAAACAATTTATTCGGTGAAGCACCAACAATTATATAATCAGCGTATATATAGTAGCACTTTGAACGAAGAAAGCCCCACTAAGGTCATTGGGACTGAAGCCTCCCGAAGCGTAATTCCTCTCACAGAAGGGAGGGACAGTAACCTCCACTCTATGAAAGTCCGTATTTTTTTTACGGCCAGTCCTTAGAAATTACTTTAGTAATAAAGTAATTTCCGCCGTTAACCAGCAATGTTCTTTGTGACAGCAGAATCGTAAGCATATGAAACTTTTTAACTTTGCCTCTTTTTCAACACTTTGTTCCTTCCAAAGCAACATTCTATATACGCGTTGCTGACAACTTTCCATAAAGCCGCCGGGCCTTTGCAATCACATCATTATCATCATCATCCAAGGCCCAATTTTACCCACGGCATAGGCCTCTCATTTCTTGTACCAATCCGCACGCTCCTGCGCCAGTCTCATCCACTTTTTGCCCACGATGGTAACAATGTCGACCGCCGATCTCACCGCCGGACGACCGATATCTTGCCTTCCAGTCCATCATCACTGCGCCTTGCCAAGTATCCTGCTCAACTCCATTTGAGTTCTTTATTACCGCTTTCCGATATCGAAGACCTTCGTACGTCTTCGTATCTCGACGTTTGGAACTCAGGCTACTAGTCTGATGCCAAGCATGGAACGGTCCATTGCTCTCTGTGCAACTCGCAGCCTCCTGTCTGAGCGCTATTACATAAAACAATAGGATAAACTTATTTTTACGCCAATCTAGTCATCCTGTGTAAACTACCTACTGAAACTGTGACTCACTTGAAGCTGGAGGAAAATTATAATTGATGTGGTTTGCCTTATCTCTTGACGCTTGGTAACTCGTCATTATTGGCTCCAACGTCCATAGGACGGAAATATTCTGAATCCGCCCATATATTTGTTTATTATAGGTTCTTTACTCTTGTTTCTTCATTATCCTCTTATTATGAGCAGAGTTGCCATATTAATTAGCCATATTGTCCCACTGCTCTCAAAGCCCCCATCTATTTTTTACATCAATCATGATTCTTTGCCACTTTTGGGTACTTCCTAAGGACGTAAAGGCTCCGCAATTAATTTATATAATTATTTAGGTCCATAGACAGGCTCGACATGACGGTTCGACGCGATTCTGTCAGAACATTTTTCATGAAGTTTTCATGGGCTTATCCGTTGGAGCCTTAACAATAAAGTTATCCCGCCATTCCCTTCGGGTATAACTACGGTCTCTTAAAGCTGTTTCAGGGCACAAATCCGGTGTTCTACGAGCCCATCGTTCGTTTGGCAGACCTATACAGCTTAGTCTCGTTCAAGTTCGTGATCCCTTTAATACACCAGTCAACGATCTGCCTTTCAAAGTAATAAAAACAATAAATTTGTCAATTATTCCATCAAGTTATATCTCACTTTATAATTAAATCGTTTCGTGTTGCAGACTCCACAACCGGCTCACCGTGTCATTTAACACTGCACCGCCACAAATACCAACAAATCGTATATACGAATAAATCACAGTCGTTTATCTATGATCATTACTCGGCACACCTAGCCTTCGACAAATAGATACTATATTTCACCCCCTTAGGCTATACTTAGACGGTTGCATTTAGCCCACGCTCCCTCGCTCCCACGCTGGACGTAATCAAAACGCGCCAGGATGTTTTCGCGCACTGGATCTTCAGCGCTGAGAGTTGAAACAAGAAAATTCATGCGGACGAAGTCGCGGGCAGAAGCTAGTGGTTAAATAAATAAAATCTTCACCACTTTCACAGACGGTAGGTGTCTCGATGTTCGTCTGCATACGGCCTTAGGCACAATAAATAAGGTGGGTGGTGATAAATATAGGCTCACTTCACCGCGGCAGCCGGTCACAGGTCGAGCGGTTATCTGTTATATCTTGGAGTGAAAGTTGATATTGGAGACGGAACCAGCAGATTATATTAATTTTTTTTACTAGCTTTTGCCCGCTGCTCCGCCCGCGTGATTGTCAGTTATGGCGAAAAAAGTAGCCTATGCCCTTTTCCATATCCCAGGCTATATCTCCACCTAATTTCATGATGATGGATTCAGCTGCTTGAACGTGAAAGCGTAACAGACAGACAGATAGAGTTACATTCGCATTATAATATTAGTAGGGACTAGTAGGGATTTCTGAATGAGCCTGCTATAGACTTCGATTCACGCCTGCTGGAAAGCGATGAATGAGATCTCTGATGGAACGGAACACGTCTTTGTAACGGATTTTAAAAAGGAGAAGCTATCGTGTTACCCAGTAACTGGGCTATCTGAACTGGAGCCGCTGCCTGGTCGCTCCATGTAAAATACTGACATTCTAGACTGTAAGCGGACACTAACATAGTTGGGTGAAGGCTAGGCAGAATGATTGAGGAGGTGATCAAAATAAATAGTTAAAAGTGATGGAGAATATGAAAATTGTAAAGCAAACACCAAATAAAAGGCAGAAAATTGAATAGATTTTTTATAAAACTTGCTGTGCTGTGTGGATGTCGAAAATTATCCCATGCGAACGTGCTGCCGGGACAAAACGCCTTTGTTACTCCTTTTTTTTTGAAGTTGAGAAATCATCAAATAACTTCTCCCGCTCTGTGTGGAGCAGGAGGGCGTGTCAGACTTTTACTGACTAAAACTCACCCGTGTTCCCTCAGTAGCCTGTGTGCCAGGGGCTGTGGTACCTCTTTCGAACAACCCGCACCCCTGGCAGGATGTTACTCCTTATAAGATCATCTGCCAGTGATGGTCCCGTCAAAATCGGGTCAGCCGCTTAGGAAATTAGCCGGAATACACAGCTGTCGGTTTGCTCCGGCGGAGTAAATGTTTATCTGTAGAAATTATCAAAAATGTGTGTTTTTGTAATACTTTCATGATGCATTTAGTAAAATGCTGTAATTTTTACATGACAAATAGACATTTAGATTTTTTTAGGAATACTACCTTTTGCCAGCAACATCGCTCGCGTGGGTGTCGGTATACATTAAACCTTCCTCTTGAATCACTCTGTCTAATAATGAAAACCGCATTAAAATTCGTTGCGTTTTTTAAAAGACACTAAAACCGACTTTGTTTTATAATATGTGGAGAAGAGACGTGAAGATTGTTTAGAAGACTTAGGTAGGTGTTTAAACCTTAATATTTCCACAAGATGACTAGAGGAAATAATAGGTCTAAAGTTTAAGATCTAAGGATGAGTTTAAGACTTAGGTGATCTAATTTTGCTGCAAGAATACTAGAATTATTGCTGTGGTTAAAATATCCCAGCCATTATAGTTAGTGACGCTAATAGGTTGCCTATACCTATGCAATAGATTCAGGTACGCACGTAAATCTTCCATAGAGGTGACTAAATGTTATTTGAAAACGTAATTTGCTGTGGAGTTTCTTGCCAGCTCTTCTCCATAGGAAACAGCAATTTGGAACCGTGCACCTAGCTTCTGACGTTTCATAAGAGCCCATGCAGGTTTATATGAAATAAAAAAAAAAAAGATTTTGCTATTTATCGAATTTCAGCTTCAGCTTCACCAGTCGAGCGAAATTAAGAGTGTTTTTATGGTTTTTACAATACCAGTAATTAGTAATTAATTTGTTTAGCACTTCTAGCTTATTCCTAGAATAAAATAGGAAAAAAATGCATCAAAATAAAATTCAAAAGCTTTCAGTAATAAATAAAGTTGGAAAAGTTTGGAAGTCACCTACACATTTATTTATTAAAAACAGTATCACCCACGTACCTAAATAATTTTACTTATTACTTTACAGTGTAATAAAATAAATCATTTTACTTCTCGTCTCACTGCTACATAAGCCCATCCGCATCTCGCAAGCGCCGGCGCATAATTCAAGATGCGTCGGATAATCGAAGCGCAGCGAAGTGATAGGTTTACCGTCAGTTCGTGCGATAAATTACTTTATTGTTTACGTTAAATAAACAACTTTATCTATATCTATATCTATATCTATACATATAATAAATCTGTAAAGGAACTTTTTCTGTACATTTAAAATATTTCGAAAATAATTGCTTGGGGTGGTAAGGGATAATCAACAGATGACATTTTAACCCTTATCAAAATTTTTGTCTGTAGCTCGGTTTTTCAGTTTCTATGTTGAATAGATCAAGTATCACGTCAAAAGAACGAAACTAATATGGTTATCTTTCATACTCAAATATTGTTTATAACTCAGAGTTTATGTTAGTCTTTGTTTCATCGCAATCGCTTCGGTCAACCTATCTAAATAATTTAAAGTGTTCAAGAAGAATTTATTTACGTAATTGAAACACTTAGCGACATCTATTGGCGTGAAACGGTACTAACGAATACTTAATATTAGCACGTCATTCTCATTTAAGTTACTTACTGTGTCTTTGTTTCATCGCAATCGCTTCGGTCAACCTATCTAAATAATTTAAAGTGTTCAAGAAGAATTTATTTACGTAATTGAAACACTTAGCGACATCTATTGGCGTGAAACGGTACTAACGAATACTTAATATTAGCACGTCATTCTCATTTAAGTTACTTACTGTGTCTGTGTTATTTCAAAAAGTAATGATACTGATTACTAAAATCGCTTTCCGTTGGTGGTTGATTCCCACGAATCAAAAAAGCTAAAAGAATTTCAAATAAAAAGTTGTGATAATATTAACTGACGTGGTGTTCTGAGTCATATACCTAGAATGCAATGTTAGATAAATATTTATTAGTTTTATCAATCAAATTAATACAAATAGAGGGGAAGAAATCTCATTTTTAATTGTGATAAAAGTCTTAGTAGCGCCATCTAGCATAATGTAGCAAAATTAGAGCGGCTAGAGGAACATCTCCAAATTCTTAATCTCTAGCGTCAGTAACGCCATCTAGGTTTGAATAGCAAACATGCAAAGACAACAACTTGATTTCGCGCGAAATTTGATAATGTTAAATTTAAATGCGTGTTTACAGCATTACTCGATTCAAATAATGGGAGTTTTGGGAGTAAAGAGTTGTAAATACTTATGTGCTAATTTTCGTGATGTTAGTTTTCGAGGTGGGGAGGGGTTCAAGCGAGGTCGGATGGTGAAAGTCAGGAAAAAAAATCCAAAATTGCGACCATAACTGCTGCATAACTACTGGTGGATTTGAGTAAATAGATAGGTTTTCACACGGGCAACTGTAGTTATGTCGATGCTCTTCCGAGCAACATCGCTTACAGAGAAGCATTTTCTTAGTTAAAACAAGTTTAAAAATGTATTTATTTATCCATTTGGCATCTCCAACAAAGGATACATTACCTACACAGGAACAATAGAAATCACAATAGTAAAATATTGACAATTTTAAAGTCGCTTCTTTAAATATAATTATTTATTGGTCTACAAATAAATGTATGGCTGAACAAAAGAAACACTGAAACATTTTTGATTACAATTTACAATAAAAAGGCATCGCAACTGAGAGTCGCGGAGGATCGCTCTGTTACGTCCATTATCCTCGGGATCGGGCTCTCTCTCTTCCTGCTGCCTGCGTCAGCAGCGGGGAGAGAGGTGGGGGCGCGCGCGGTATGGCACTACGTAGCAACAACATCGTACTTACTATGTTCATAGAAAACCCGTGCTATACAATTAAATAGTTTTTTTTGCCTGGTTTGGTTTTTTTTCAACAGCGCTTTTAATGTGGATAATGACCGACGTTGCTGGGCGTAGGTAATGGTAACATTCGCAGCGAGCATGTCTTTACGCCGTGTGCTAAAATCAGTGTTGCTCGCTCGCATGTTTTGCCGTAGGTACTACTGACTGCACGAATACTTGCTTGGTAACATATTAGGTGCATTTTGACCCGTGACGCCGGTCAGTATCCACCTTTACAGCGTGATCTTTCTTCATCGTGATAACGCCATGGTCCCACGGGCCGTTAACTGACAGGTGGCGTCAGGTGTTACTGCACTGCTACCTGTCGAGGCCTATCGCAGTCCGTGCAGAGCATTCCCACTGCTGTGGTTTTATTCAGTGGTCAACGTTTGATAAACAAAGCTAAAAGACACGCGCCTGTACGGGCCGAGATAGGCGCCCGCCCCCGCGTGGAATAATGCTTCAGCACACTCAACCAGACGCGCAGTCGATTTATTGAGTAAGTACAATAAAAGCTCCTTATTCGTGCTTCCTTCATTCGCGTTTTCACTACTCGCGGATTAAAAAAATGCGACCCAATTCCTATATCCGCGGCTAAAGATTTATTTATTTGCGGGTCTAATCGGTACATCGGTACATACATATTAACAAATAACAAAAAGGATTCCAATAGGTATCCAACCCAATATCCTTTGTAAACGCGTCGTCAGATGGACTATAAAAAAGTGAAATAGACCTTATTACAACTTCGCCTAAAGTACATTGTCAAATGATATCGCCGCTGTATTGGTTCGGCCTTTGACATCTACAATAGCCGCCTTCGCCGCGGTCGGTGTTTTTAACCGACTTCAAAAAGAAGGAGGTTATCAATTCGACATGTTTATATTTTTAATGTATGTTCAGGCATAACTCCGTCGTATATAGACGGATTTGCAAAATTCTTTTTTTTTCGAAAGGGGTTTACTCCGAAATGGTCCCATTGAAATTTCATATAAACAGGGCCCGATCTAGCTATTTAGCCGCTCCGGGCAAAAATAACATTCGCCGCCCTTTGCACTAACACCATCAAAGATGGTATGACCATAATTATGTGATATTCTTTTAACTATATAATATTCACATACGTTAGTCTACTACGGCTTCTGAACAAGTATACAAAAATTCATGAGAGTAGGTATGTTTGTAAGTATACATTTTGCCGCCGCTCATTTTTGCCGCTCTGAGCATTTGCCCGGCTTGCCCCCCCTTAGATTGGGCCCTGCATATAGATCTGATGATGCGTTTCGGAAACAGACAACGGAACTCTTCAAAAAATTACAGCAAATCAACCGCGAATGTTGCTATCACATAAATAAGTATGCATTGTTTTGACCCAAAGGATGATGAAATTTCGAATTGGTGTATGGTAAGGTAACAAAAAAGTGAAAAATAAAAACTTTTTTCAAAAAAATAACAACCGACTTCCAAAAAACACTACAAAGTGCAAAATAACTTTAATTTCGGAAGGCGGTGACAAATAATTAAAATACACATCCAACGTCACCGATTTCCGAAATTAAAGTTATTTTGCACTTTGTAGTGTTTTTTGGAAGTCGGTTGGTATTTTTTTTTTTTAAGTTTTTTGAGAATGTAAACAAACATAATGAAACCAACCTCATCACCATAAAGTATATTTATATATCATCATCATCATCATTTCAGCTGAAAGACGTCCACTGCTGGACATAGGCCTCCCCCACATTTATAAATGCTGCGACTTAATAGACATTCCATCCTTTGGTACGAGCCGCTTTGCGTGTTTTACCTATTGTTTCATCTTTCCATTTATTGCAAAATGTTGAAATTTTTTTTTTACTTAAAAACGATTTTCGACGCGAAAAAATCTGTTTAACGCATAGAAATGCTTGATCGTTTACGCCTTGGAGAGTCGCTTGCATCCATATCACGCTCATACAATTAATCAATATGGTCAAAAACTTCAATTAAATTGTTTTTTTTTTGTCACTTAGGAACGTATCCCCTATAATCCCATATAAATTACCATTCCATAGTCACGGTTTCTGTATTCGCGGTAGGTATTTTACGGAACGTATACCTCGCGAATAAAGAGCTTTTACTGTACCTACGGCAGGTGCACATTTATTATAAAATGAGCCTCGACCAGGCGCTTTGATTGGCGTTTTCATTGACCGTCCCCCGACTTGACAATGCCCTGATCAAAATATTACGTTCAAATTAAAAGGCCTATAAATATTATTTTTTACTTTTTAGAGTTTTTGTTTGGATCGGGGGTTTTTTAAATTTTAAATTTAATTTTTTATAACCCCTAAAGACGCCTGCAGGCCTAGACAAAACACCTTTCTGTTAACGTTCACGCTAAACTCTACGCCAGAATATATGGGAATGACATTACCGTGTCCTTTCCGCAGGTAATGTCATTCCCATACATTTTGGCGTACCGTTTAGCTGTGGTAGATTCCTACCAGGATAGATCGGAAGATCGGAGGAGTGGTACCTACACCGTCAAAGCGACACATTATTGTTTTCCGACATGCACGCGAACGAAGTCGCGGGCACAGCTAGTTTTATTAATAAACATGTTACTTGTAACGTAACTAAGTTGGTGATTTCCAATAAAATACGAGCTACAATAGAGTACGAGCTACGTAAGTAACGATAAAAGACGATTAAAGATATAAATGGCAATAGGGAAGCAATTGTAGCAACAAAAAAAGGTAAACAATTAAAGCCGTTTAATTTTTACCTTTTTTTTTGCGGCAACTGACAAATAGACACTCAGTGTAAATTTGCTGCAACAACTGCCTACCTATTACGGTTCTTGAGATTTAGCCCGCTGACAGACAGACAGACACATGGACGAACGGACGCATGGACGAACGGACGGGCAGCGGAGGCTTTGCAATAGGATAACGTTGGTACCTTTTTTATAGTGGCATCTTCATCGAATAACTTCTCTCGCTCTGGGTGGAGCAGGTGTGCGGGCGTGTCAGACTTTTACTGACTAAAACCCACCCGTGTTCCTTCAGTTGCCTGTGTGACAAGGGCGGCGGTACCTCGTTTACAAAACTCGCACCCCTGACAGGTACCCTTTGCGTACGGAACCCTAATAACTTACAACACAATAATGAGCAGAGCGATACAATTCGGAGAAATAATTTTTATCATCTCTAATAGTGCGCCGTTTGTTCGTTTTAATCGAATCTAGGAAACGATTCTTTAATTACAACACTTACAACATTATTGTTACAAAAGCTCACAAAGTACAAAAAAAGAAGTTAACTATATGAACATGTCTTTATTTTTTCCCGATGCTATGCTATCTTCCAGTCGTTTCAACAGGTCTAGACTCGTCTCGAAAAAAAAAAACGTAAAGATGGCGTTACACAACGTATTTTTGGGGAATGACCATTCCACTAAAATAATATGGGGAAATATGAGGGGATAGCCATACCCCAAAAAAAAGGTGGTGCAGTGAATTCTTAATTAATTAAAGAAAGGATTTTACAATCCCATTTAGGGTCCAACGTTCAACGAAAGGTACCTACCTAAAAAAATCACTTTAATACTCGCACTTTCTAATCGGTGTTCACAATTATTATTTCTAAATACAGGATGTGGCGTAAATAGTGGTCCACCGTTAAGGATTCGATATACCAGATAATTTACTATAAAATATAAAAAAAAAAACATTTTACCCAAGGATTCCGAAAATATTAATTTTTTCGTTTTATAAGTATTTACGAAATTTCTACCTTGTAACCAATGAAAAAATTCGTAAATACTTATAACAGATTTTTTTTTTTTTTTGTAAATTATCTGGTATATCGAATCCTTAACAGTGGACCACTATTTACGCCACACCCTGAATATTCGGAAATAATTTTCTAAGCAATTCAAATGCTTTGAATTACGAAATAAGTTTTAGTATCTAATTACGGTAGCCACTGCTAAAGCTCATTAGTAATTTTAGAAGCGTGAAACTTATGGAACTGATAGTCTGCACGACGCTCAATTAATTTAATTAGTTACAGTTAAGGTCTATAATTACGGCTAATTCAAGTGTTTTTGGATTTTTTACCACCCAGTGTGGAGATGTGAATCTGTCATAAAAAACTTGAGTTTTCATAAAAGGGTAAGAATTTTATTACAGCGCCATCTGTTGTCGAGTAGCAGAACTATCTTAATTAACTAATTAAAGTAAAAAATTCAAGTGTTTAAGGTTAGAAATGCTTACAGTACACGTTAAATATATTTACTAATACAATGTAAGATATTGTGTCTACCAGTTAAAAAAATCTTACGATGCAACTTCGTTTATTTTGTAATTTCTTATCTGCCAATACCTACCTGCTATTAACTATGAAATTGCTCACCGCGACGTAACCAGCACCCGGATTCTCTTATACACTGTTTTTTGTTCAAGGTGTTTATTTGCATTAACATCTGGTCTTTGCAATCTAGACTAGCAAAAAGAATGTTATTTACATTAACCTTTTTTCAGCCAAAATTAATGCAGCTGCAGGAATGCTACACGGATGTAGAGTTTTCTTAGATATGTAGGTAATGTAATAGTTGTTTGTGGTACAATTTTTAGTAAGAAAATCGATGAACCGTCGGCTAAGCGGACGCAGCTGAAGGATAAGTAAGTGGACCTACTACAATCAGTATGAGTCACAAGAAATGTATATACTGGGTTTATTGTGTTTTCGAATACCTGTTAAGTACCTATGTATATCTATCGACAAATAGAGGCTGGCATATGTCGATGGGCATACTGTAACTGAAGGGATTCAGAATCATCTACTTATTGAATCCATGATGACTACAGGTTGCGTGTCAGTCCCATGCCGCCCTATTTTTTTATCTTATAGGGATTAAGGATTTCGTAAGACGTTTTAACGCACATAATATATCAGGGCCACAATTCTGTATGATAATGATTCCCCGCGGAATCTTACTACATTCAAACTACGTCAATATAGTTTTTTTTAGAAACCGCAATGTATCGGTAAGGAATCGAAATGTAATATTCTGTGCGTTCCAAAACAATTTGCAGTTGCCGTGTGTGATTGACGTGGTTACGAGTAAGAAATCATTAAGTGGTCATAGTGAATTCAGGCCCGGAACTAAAAAAAAAAAACAAAAAAAAAAAACAAGTACCTACAAAAGCGAATTAGAGAAGAAAAGGTTAAGTATGTGGTTACAGTTAGGCATAATATTATGCTACTGTAAAGCGTACAGGGTAGTAATAAAAGTTACATTTTTTTTTTTAAACCCCAGACACAAAAAAAAAAACTCTAAAAAGTAAAAAAAGCTATATTTAGATAGTAATATTTTGATCAAGGCATTGTCAAGTCGGGGGACAGTTAATGAAAATGCTAGGCCTCTACTGTTTTGCGTTTTTATTGACCCCGAAACACGAAATGCAACACATCAACTAGACAAAGTTTCAACGTGTGTTACGTATAATTTATCTGGTACCTCTCTGGCATACGGGAACGAACTGTACAAGGGCACTAAGTAGATACTACCGTGGAGTATCTTGCCGGCTCTTCTCCAAAGGAATAGGAAGCGAGAAATTGGAACCATGCACCTAGCTTCTGACGTTTCATAAGTGCCTATGCAGGTCTATGTGTTTTTTTTTATTTTTTTGACTACGCAGTTTCGGATAAAAGGTCCTAAAACAACCAAGTTTATAGATCCAACAAAAACAATTGAACATAGTAATGTTCAATTCCAGCGCTCCAGCGGTTTTAGGGACTAGTCGGAACAAACAGACAGAGAGACAAAAATTTAAAAAAAAAAATATGTTATAAGTTTCCGTAGATACTTTTCAGCAACTAAACTTCGTAGTTTCATACTTGGACAGAAAGTCCTAGAACAACCTAGATCAAATATCCAACAAAAACAATTGAACATCACCACTTGACATAATCGATTAGCCAGCTACATATCCGTATCATTATCATCTTGTAACCTAATCGGTACATAATAGCTGCGTCAATTGAGCCCATGATCACGAGGCTTTAAGTGATGTCCACGTGGATCTAGGATAATTTGGTATCAGGTTATGCCTTAGCTCTATATCATTTGCTGTATTGAATCTGTTACATAAGCCTAGGGGATTCCAGGTTCAATTTAAATGTGAAGTAAATCTACCTCATTGGCTGTATGGTTGTGAGCTGACTGCTGAGTATCAGGTCATGGGTTTCGATCCCTGGGTCGGACAGATTTTATGGTGAATTTTCTAGTAGTAGCCCGGGTTCGGTTCGGTTCTGGAACTTATAATCATAATCGGAGAGATTAGAATATGAATCATTGTGAAGGATATAGTTGATCTATTTTGCTTTGTGTCCGATAAAATTGTGACTGACTGACTGACTAACTGACTCATCAATGCCCAGCCCAAACCCTTGGACCTTGGGAATCCCAGGCCGATTTCCGCCCACCGTAGGCATGAGCTTGCGGACGGCGAGTAATGGGTAGCTCGCTGTCCGGTAAGGACCAAGCCCAAGTCGACGGCGCGTTGTGTTCCACGCGCGCCTCAAAGAGATGTCAGCACAAAGTGACGGGGCGCGCAAGGGCCGATGCCTGTCAGGGGTGCAGGTTTGTTCGACAGAGATACCGCAGCCCCTGGCATACGGGCTACTGAGGGGACACGGGTGGGTTTTAGTCAGTAAAAGTCTGACACGCCCTCCTGCGCCACCCAGAGCGGGAGAAGTTATTTGATGATTTCCCACTCAAAAAAAAAGAACTCTTGGACCTAGAAACCTGACATTTTGCACAGACCCCTCTATGATGTAGAGAAGGAATAAGGAAGGATTTTTCGAAATTAAATCCCTAAAGGAGTTAAATAGGGGATGAAAGTTCCGCGCGGGCGAAGCCGCCGCAAAAGCTAGCAACACAATAAATGTCAAAATAATGTATGTTTGAATTATTAATTTTAGATTGTGTTTGCATGCCGCTGTGTCGGCGAAACTTGCTAAACCAGATATTTTAATAATTTCCTTTATGTATCGTGTTTCTGGCAAATAAAGACATTCATTCGGTCATTCATTCATAAAATCCATTCCTACTGTTAGTGTGTAACGCAACAACCCCGGAGGATGCCCCTGCCTGCTCCTTTTGGGAGCTATGAGCGTAATATATGTTATATTTTGAAAAGTTTGGTACTAGTCTGTTAGGTACAGCATTTCAGGAATTAAACTGACATTTCCAGGACTCAATTGTGTAAAATTAAGTTTAATTTCAGTTCATCTCTTCTTTTATTAATGTGTGAATGAGTAATTTAATGCTAATCTGTCATTCTAAAACGTGTCCGTTTATTATGACAGGATAAATTGAGTGTGTATTTTTGGATTATTTAACCACTTCAGAGGGGCAATTCTACTAATTTTAAGAACGTTCACAGTCTGATCTCAGTGTCAATCTGTCAAAAATACCTCGATTTTTCATACATTTTTGACATTTGCTTGTCGCTGAGATGACACTGCGACTAGATTTTGAACGGTTTTAATTACGAGAATTGGCCTTCTGTTCATTTTTATTAGCCAAGTACCTACTCTTTTTACTTACAGTGTGATAAAAAATTGAAGTTGGTTGAAATTACACAATATTATTGGCAAAAAACCTGAAAAATATCACGTTTCTTGTATGGAGAGTGGAGACCCCTTTAATTTTGAACTACATTTAAATAATTTGTTGTTATACACACTATGCGAAAATTTCAACTGCCTTACTCTGTATAACGAGAGTTCATAAGATAGATACAACTCGCTGGCAGACATATGGACGACGGACGATCACACTGACGGATGGACCGTCGGCGTCGGACAAACTGACCGACGGAGGAGACTTTAGTAGTCACCTCTGAATCTTAATAAAACACGACTGATTGACTAACAAACTTTTATCAGTCAATCATTCGACAGTCTTTAGACATATCTCTATGACATCATTGATTTGATTCGCTCACCACTATCTTAATCGATAAGTGTGATCAAGGCATTGTAATTAATAAAGAGATTAGTCAACTCCACGAATGTATTATCATCATGGTCGGGTTGACATCCAGTCTACCCGGATCCAGCTGAATAACAGTATTTTGTATTACATGGAGCGGCTGCCTATCTGTTCTCCACTTAAACCAGTTACTGGGTAACACATACCGCTTAGCAAGACTCGTTGTGAGACTTTCGGGCTTCTGACGTCATTCAAGAGTGACGTCAGTAGCTTGAAAGCTACTTCTGAGTTTTAGTCTTTACGCAGATTAATTGATGGTGTCTCATCCAGGGTTGATATTTATGTATTCTATTCATTTAATATCTGTATTCTTGTTGGTACATAGTTACTATAATAAGGAATAGACATCCTATATTTGACCGTTCAAATGTTGTTTGCGTAATTACAGGTATTGCGGAAAACCCAATAACATTTTCAACTGAACCGCAACTCGTAATGTCCCTAATTACATTTTTTTGCAAACATTTCATTGTCTGCATCACCCGCATTCAACAAATTAAGGTTGTGACGTCACTCAAATTAATGGCCCATACATGAAATAATAAATTAGTTCCAAACACTGCACACGTTAACAATACAAAAGAGAACAATAAAAAGATACATAGTTTACAGAAAAAGTTACAAACGCGAAACAAAAATGAACAAGCATCTTGTTAGCTTTGTAATATAATTCTTATGTAGGTAAATAGCACAATACATTGGCACGCAATTGTGCGTCAGCGTAATTGTGCGTGTCACAGGTGTCACTATGAAATCATTTTAATAATCATCATCTGCGATATACTTAATAGGTATGTAGGTAAATCCCTACTATGATACAATATATTTTTTAATTATAAATGCGAAAGTAACTTCTGTCTGTCTTGCGTCGTAACGCTTTCACGCCTAAACCGCTGAGCCGATCGTCATGAAATTAGCCAGAGATATAGCCTGGGATATGGAGGAGGACATAGGATACTTTTTACATGATAACCGACATCCAGGCGGGCGGAGCCGCAGGCAAAAGCTAGTATGAAATATAATATACAGATACTGCTTTGTTCGTCTAGTAGTTGCAAGCTCTAGAGCTGAACATGAGGTCCTGGGTTCTATTCACAGTTCGGTTATTTGGTGTGTCCATCTGGTATTTCGCTGTAGCTGAAATTGTGCTCTGTTGAAGGCAAAAGGCTCGCCTGCCTATTCAATAGCCAATTAGGCGTGTTTTGTGTCCCATGTAACCTATTAAACAATAGGGCCTATTGGCGAAATGTGAACTGAGAAGAATGGTACTTACTAGGCGCAAATTCTCCTTATGTGAGATTTTGCAAGGTCATAAATAGTTGCAGCGACCAAATCGATATTCACTTTGATGGTTTGGCAAAATTGAAAGCCACTTTTCGTACGTATCTGCTCGATTAGTTTTAGTCATCAAAATACTATAATAAGTTAGTCCTAAGTAATCTATGATGTTTTCCAAGTTGCATTTTTTAACCTAGTTTATTTAAGTTACTTTAGTTTAGTTTATTTTGTACAACTTCCTTTATAAACATGCGGAGTTTCCTCAAAAGTGATTATTACAATACAATGTTAATTTCTCTTACATGTTTTCTTTAGCATAATACCAGTGTAAACAATTGTTGGTGAATCTAATAAAAAAATAAAATAAAGTATAGGTGTACTGTATATGAAAAGGTACAGACAGACGCTAGCACATCAAGCTACTACAATCTGTAAAATTTCTTTTATTGGGCACGCCACAATTGCGGTGGTAAGTCCTCTCTTTGAAGAGTGGTTTGAGAAGCGGCATGGCGTCCTCACCTTCCGCCTGACGCAGGTCCTCACCGGACACGGTTGTTTCGGGAGGTTCCTGTTTCGGATAGGGCGGGAGGAAACGCCCGGGTGTTTCCACTGCGGAGATCGCCCTGAGGACACGGTGGAGCACACGGTGGCGGTCTGCCCGGCTTGGGTGGAGCACCGCCGTGTCCTATGGAGGCGATCGGCGGCGGCGATCTCTCGCGTCCGGCCCTGGTCCAGGCCATGGTACGGAGCGAGCAGGCATGGGGAGCCGTCACGGGAGGCGGCGCACGTGTGGGAGAGGCAGCATATGCGCCCTCGCGACCCTAGCCGCCGCAGGATATAGAGACGCCCTGGGCGTCGGGAATCCCAGGCCGATTTCCAGCCACCGTAGGCATGAGCTTGCGGACGGCGTGTAATGGGTAGCTCGCTGTCCGGTAAGGACCAAGCCCAAGTCGACGGCGCGTTGTGTTCCACGCGCGCCTCAAAGAGATGTCAGCACACACGTGATGGGGCCGGCAAGGGCCGATGCCTGCCAGGGGTGCGGGTTTGTTCGAAAGAGACACCACAGCCCCTGGCATACGGGCAATAGAAGGAACACGGGTGGGTTTTAGTCAGTAAAAGTCTGACACACCCTCCTGCTCCACCCAGAGCGGAAGAAGTTATTTGATGATTTCCCACCCAAAAAAAAAAAAAAAAAACCCTTCGGGCTATACTAGTGTGAGAATTATGTTATGTGAAATATTGTATTATTGTATACAGGGGCCACTACAATTGTAAATTAATTGGGTCTCATTAACCGGGATTTGACAGATTTAAGTTCTTATTTTTTTCCAATTTATTTTCATGAATATTTTAACCGCAATAGCTAGCAATACCTACTTAATCATAGGTATTACCAATACGTGACGAGTTGTAGGTATTTAGCGTGTATCTCGACAGTATCCGTGACATACCTTTATGTATCTTGCATTGTAATGTGGTCATCCGGATCTGTATTGCGTAGAGTTTTGTAAGAAACAGATGCGGTAACTAAAGTTACAGATTTGCATCGTATTTAGTTGGTATACAATTCATACCTACACGCATGGCTCGGCTGGAAGGAGCTTGTAGTGGTTAAGCTACGCTTGCCGAGGCCGGTCCGTGGATGGGTGATAAATTACATATTGAGACCCCGCTTTTCTCGGAAAGCATGAAACCGTTGGACCCTCACCAACTAGCCTAAAGCGTTGAGGATAAACAGTTTTGCCTACTTTAATTAAATATTGTTTGTCTCGGTAAATAGGTACCTACTTTCATAAGTATTTTAAAATCTAACATAAATAGTCTTAAATACAGTATAACACTAAAATAATAATTATACATACATAATTATATTAATGTCCGTGTGGTGCCGGACGTAAAGACCGTAGTACCAACCCATCTCTTCCCGTGAGTGTCGTAGAAGGCGACTAAGGGACTTACTAGAGAATGGGCAGCAGCGTTCTCTATCCATTTTACCACCATACTGCGATCGCCAACCCGCCTGCCAAGCGTGGCGATTACGGCAAACCCCTCAAAATTGGGGGAGGCCTATGTCCAGCAGTAGACGTCTTTCGGCTGAAATGATGATGACGATTATATTATGTGCAAGTACATAAACGAAAAATAAGGCAGAGCTAATTGGACATTGAAACATTCCTCTGCATCGCTGTCAGTGGGAAAGTGCCAAAACAGCTGGCAGCATTGCCACATTGGATGGCAACTCTGGTCCTTTGAACTAGAAATAGGCTAGCTCTCTGGTCACTTGAAGCCCAAGCGGTCGGCGATGTCCCGAAATATCCTTTGAGCACTCCGACACCATGGCCCTAAGCCACGGCCCTAAACTCCGACCCACGGCCCTGTTTTGACCACAAATGACTCAAACCTGCTTTTCTGCACCTGCAGCAGCCCTAGCGCAGCCAGCCATGCTAGGAAGATGGTATGGCGTAAGGTATAATCAATCATCCTGAAACTCAATCATATCACATAGCACAAGACCGTTCTACCAAATAATTACCATCAAAGTAGGCTGAAACAACCCGACTGACATCAACCTAAAGAAAAATTATTGACAGAACCGCGGTTATTTCTCGAATAACTGGTCCTTCAAGAAGAGCTAAGGAATCTAGACTGAATGACTAAGCCCACAGGATAATTGGCCATATTACTAGACTACCTGAACCATGTCCGTGAGAGATTTAAACACTTTCAAGGAAAAGAGATACATCTTGTAGAGTTCCAAGTATTTGCAAAGATGACTAAGGCTTAAAGATTGCTTTTACAAAATGTGATTATGGATAACTGGCGTTGGCCAAGTGGCGCCCGAGTCACCTACACGAGCATACAACGTGATAGTCTTATTACAAAACGGCATTTTAGGTTTAGCCAATATTAGTAGGTACATACTGTTTCCATGGTTCTAGCCTTGACATGTGAGCCATTTCGAACTTAAATCTGCTTAGCTTTTCCCAACTGTGTTGGGGTCAGCTTCCTGTCTAACCGGATGCAGCTGAATACCAGTATTTTATTGAAAAGTTGTAATGCGCCCTGAGATCCTAAGCATCTGTTGGTTATTCGAGAGTTTACTTCGAATTTCGTATCGGCATAACTATGAGTATACCGCGTGATCTTCACATACTCTTTTCATTCATCTTTGCATACTCCTTTCATTCATTTAACTTGCCAGTATCGGTTTTAAATAGTACGCACCTGGCCTCTTTAAAAGAACTCATTCAGAACAAGATTGTTGTATGCCCTTCTACTAAGGTCTTCCCTGCTGCTTTAACACACATCCTACTTACCTATATTATAATTGTGAAAGTTTGTATGTTTGTTACTGCTGTTTGAACGGATTTGGATGAAATTAGGCAAACAAATAACCGGGATTAAAACGTAGGATACTTTTTATCTTTTATGGGATAATTTCCGACTTCTTCGCGGGCGAACCCGCTGGCAAAAGCTATACCGCTATAATTATGTTTTTCTTTGTTAATCGCCTTTCATTCACTCTCCAAAGTAAACTATAAAAAATAATTCCTGTAAGTGGATTCCAAATTCTTCCATTATATGACATGCATCGTCGCATCACACATAATCACATAAGTAACATTTAACTTTTTACTGAAAGACATGAATTATCTCGCAATCGATAACTTTTCTTCCATTCCTGTCATTCACGCGTTAAGAAACCACAAATTCCATCTAATATTCAGTGTGGAACCCACCGACGCGCAAACTGAATTCATAGATTTAGTACCTACAATAATCAAGGGTGCTATGAAATTTTTGGTCGCTTTGTTAAAAAAGAATCTAGCTGTTCCATACATTTTATTCGCGTAGATATTGCTTTTCTCCTTCCATACGATTAAATTAACATTATAAAATGATTAATAACATTAAAGATAAGTTCATAACATTTTCAGGGTGTCAAGATACTTTTATCTAAATCCATTATTTTCTAGGCAGCTATGCATTTGGTTATTTTTTTACGTTTTCAATTTTAAGTGTTCATTTATAATATGCACCACCTAGAACCACAATTTACCTCGTTAAATATTTGCTTTATATATTCTGACAATATTATCCAGTAAACTGAAACTGCACACAAACATGGAATCTGCCGTCGAGGTAGCTCGACTTACGAGGTTGCAGTTACATCTTCCCACTTGGTTGCTGTGGGAAGTGGCGAAGTTTTTGTCCAAGAAAATTTGATTGATTGTCGTTCCTTCGACACCACGACGAAGAAGAGTCGTCACATAAGTCTCAGTACTAGCTGTTCCGGTTATCATGCTGTACGGCAAATATTATCATAATAAGTAGGTGTTGTTAGAATCGGATTGCAGTCCCGATACCGACCGATACTGTTGTTATGTTTCTTGATACATAATTCAATAAGACTTTCTTTTCGATTAGTAGTCCTAGCTGCAAAAACTGCTGTATTTAACCACCATTTTCAACTACATATTGTAGTTGAAAATGGTGTTAATGGTGGTTCCCATACCGGGCATGTGATGCGGAAGAATGACGAAAATGTCGTGCAGAAAGTTTTGAGCATGAATGTCAATGGCTATATGAGTAGGGGAAAGCGTAGCTTTTTGGTAATCAAATTCAAATGCAAAATATTTGATTTTTTCAGAAACCTATACATGCGCACTACGTAATATCTTCTCGTCCCACATTCCGCAGTGTCTCAAGACGAAAGTCTTTGACCAGTGAGTGTTACCAGTGATGACTGATGACCTCTATGGTACTGAAACGTAGTCACCACACCAACAGCTGCACTGGGCCCGCGTGGTGGATTACGGTCCACTCCCTCTCACCGAGAGGAGGCTTGTGTCCCAGCAGTGGGAAACATAGGCTTATAAAGCTATGCAAGCTTATGCAATAGAGCAGATCCTGATAACAAACGATAGAAAAAAAAAACGAAAAAAGGTACCAATCCGGTTTAGGTACAGTCGCCAGCAGGTCAAGCTATCCCAAACTGTTAAATTTTCCCAATTGAACATAAACCTTATTCCTTTGTCATAAAGATGAAAAACTATCAAAGAAATTTGACAGTTGGGGTAGCTTGATGTGCAGGCCTCTGTACCTAGTTTTTCCGGGATTTCCCATTCGGTTTTGCTTTAGTAATAATAAACGGGATTGTACTAACGCAACCTAAGTAAATATTGTTTAATAAAATGAACAGCTATTTTTACCAGATAACAAATGACTAACGCAATTATAGTTAGTTAATTAAATTATTCATAAACCTATAAATCAGGACAATACGATTATTCATGAGAATGGTTTTGAAAAAAATCTGTGTGTGAAATTAAATTATCTAATAAAATGCATGTCACACAAGGAATATAGGGCAGTGATATGTTGGAGCGTGGACTCATAGTTTTATCATTTAATTGGTAAAATATTTAGCAACAGTACTTTTTACAATAGATTCAGGATAGTATTTTGCTAAGTTGTCCGCTTGTAGCGTTTGGGAAGCTTCGTCGAGTCTCCTCGTCGCGTATTCCGCAGAGCCTAAAGACTAAGGATCTGCAGTGTGTCCTGCTTGTTATGACCTACGGAGCCGAAACGTGGACACTTACGGTTCGGCTGGTGTATCAATTCAAAGTCGCTCAGCGAGCTACGGAACGAGCTATGCTCGGAGTATCTCTGGAATATAGAATCCGGAATGAGGTGATCCGGCAGAGAACCAAAGTTGTCGAATTAGCAAGCTGAAGTGGCAAAACCGATGACTGTTGGGGAAGACGTGCTATTGAGTGGAGACCGCGAATCGGCAAACGTAAGGTAGGATGCGCTCAGGCTAGGTGGAGTGACGATCTTCGCAGGGTGACTGGTAGCAACTGGGTGAGAGTTGTTGAGAATCGAGCTGAATGGCGTGCAATTGGAGAGGTTTATGTCCAGCAGTGGACTGCTGTAGGCGGATAGTGATGAGGCTTATAGTCACGAGCTATCTAGAGTATCTACATAATCTAGCCCATATCAACCTTATTTGCAAGGCATACTCCAATCGTTTTCCTTTTCCACAGATTCCAAGTTTTAAATTTAAATTTTACTTTCGTAAAAAGCCGCACGGGTCGATTACGCTTGCCGCGGTTTGTCCGTGGATGAGCGAGCATCTTTTTATACCAAGAATGCTCCCTCTGTGCTTTCCAAGGAACGCACGGGCCGTGCGCGTGCCTCGGAAAGCACGGAGTGAGCACCGATGCCGATATGTAATTTTCATAATTTAAAGGCGTCCTTGTAGAAGAGACATGTAAATGTTTGTTAATTTCTGCAGTTCCAACTCTCGTCAGAAAAAGGCTTGAGTTTACTTGGGGTGGGTTTATTCACTGGTATATTTTTACCAAATGAAGAAGAGTAGTGGCTCGTAATCTTACCAATAACATCCGCTATTATATTTGAATAAATACGTTATGTCTCTCGCCAGTAAACAGGAAGAAGATGAATGTACTTAGGTAGGTACTATTGTGAGATAAAGGCATTATTAATTCACTGCTGCTGCATAATGACAATTCATAATTAATTATGAATCACATGAGGCTTGTGGCTAAGTTATAACAACTGCACGGGTCCGGGTTTTTTTTTTAAAGCATATCGTATTTCGCCTTGAGAGGCCGTGACTACTTAACCGGACTTTCCCGTGGCTGCCCTAAGAAAACTTAAAGCCTCCAGCCAGGGGCGTAAAAGTAATTAAATTACTAAGCGACTGCACGCTGAGGGCAGCCCCTGTGGGGTACGGGCTCAGGGCGTCACTGGTAGGGGGACAGCAAGGGACAGGCTGGATCAAAACATTTTCATTATTATTATCAATCGGGGAATTTGACTCTCTCACCTGCGACGCGGGCTGGCACTTCAACGAGCAAGGGACGGTAGGGACGGGTCCGGATATGTGTGACCAACTTTATCTACTAAGACACCTCCGTGCCTCGGAAAGCACGTAAAGTCGTTTGTCCCAGCTGTCATTCGTGGATCTTTGACAGTCGTTACGGGTCGTCAGAAGCCTGAAAGTCTGACAACCAGTCTTACCAAGGGGTATCGTATTACCCAGTAACTGGGTTGTGGAGGTCAGATAGGACAGATAGCCAGTCGCTGCATATAGAATACTGGTATTCTGCATGGAATAGGTGCATTCGGTTAGACTGGAAGCCGACCCCAACATGGTTAGGAAAAGGTTGACGTAGAGCACATAAAACGATCCTATTTCTGTCACAGGGTGAGCGGTGTTTCAAGGTATACTTCAATCAGTGACCAGGGTTGACTACTTTTATGTTTTGAATTCTCGATATCTCTCACTCGAAACAGCTAGCAGCGCTCCGCGGTTTCACCCGTGTAGTTCCCGTTCCCGTGGGAATACGGGGATAAAATATAGCCTATGTCACCCGGGGATAGTGTAGCTTCTAAACAGTGAAATAATTTTTCAAATCGGTTCAGTAGTTTCGGAGCCTATTCAATGCAAACAAACAAACAATCAAATCTTTCCTCTCTATAATATTGGTATACATTATATATTATATTATATATAGTATAGACAATGTAACAGGGGCGGCCCTTTTGCTAGCAATTTGGGCATTTATTCATACCAGTGGTCGCACAGTAGTCGAAATTCGACCATTATAAAAAATATCAGGTTTCTGCACTGATTCTCCACTACTCTTTCTCCAAACTTTATCATCTGTGCCGAACATACTCGCCGTAATTTTCGTAAAAGGGGTAGGTACTTACAACCACTTGATGTGGGTAATAACAAGTCAATCGCCAACAATCAGGCGCATCCGGCTGATAGTTTAATGACATTTTTCCGATATCCGTTCGTTATTCGTTACCTTGCCCGAGATCGCACCCACATTCTGCATAAAACGTGTATATGTACGGGCTTTACCCAGGTCACTATAGTCACAAACCGAATGAAGACCCCAGTTATTCAGGTCGATAAAAATCGCAGGTTCATTTTGCATCGAAATGGTAGATATTTCAATGCAAAATTAACTTCCGAATTACATTCATACGGCAAGCGATCACCTGCGACTGCGTATTTTCACGGTTGATTTTAGTCATCCGCCGTATTCGACCTGCTCCTAAAGTCGAAACTTACTCTACTTTGGAACCTGTGATTTTAGTCACTTACGTTACGATTACGACATAGCCGAATTACCATTTAGACAGTCGACTATTACTTATGTTATTGTCACCTGTTTAAAGCCTGAATAAGCGACCAGCCGCACAGAGAAAATCGACTTAGTGTAAATCCCCATAATTATGTTATGTGTGGTCATAATTATTTAAGGGTTTGGTACAGGTCATAAAGCTCAACAAGTTTCTCCATTGGACTAACAACGTAATCGCAACAAAATAAACAGCTGTTCCATACAAAACTTCAATGCCTACTCGACTCTAATGTATGTATGGGGCAGGGCAGCTGATTATTTTTCTACATAACTACGATTTTCTGGAGGTAAGCAATACAATTCCTACAGTAGTAAGCGATAATCTTTAGGGAAAAGTGGCATACGACCACGGCTGATGAGAATATTTTTTAGTTTCATACTGTTTAGAGCGTCGCGCGTCGTCGGAATTCAGTTTTTAACTTACTTTTTAAAGGTTTAAAAAAAAAAACTGAATTATTGTTTGAATTGTGTTGAACTGCCATTCATATCCAACCGAAAAACGGAACGAGTTCAACGTCCAAAGTGACGTCAGCTCAGAACCGAACCGGCCGAAAACCGGATTGGCAACCCTGTTGAAAAACGTGCAGCTGTATCTCAATGTATTTATTGAACGCAAGACACAGAGCACAATCGTTCAAGGATCATGTACAACCTATTATGGGTTAACGACTTAACAATAACTCCCTTGATTGCTATTGCTTCATTGCTGAATAATTTATGATATTTATCTTATCTAGGTGATGAATGCATTTCTTCCTGCGTGAAAAAATCTCATAAATCAAGTTCTTTTAGCGTTGCTGCTAGGTAATTCGTTGCGCCACTTCTTCCCCCAATTCTGTATGGTTATAATGATTCCCCGCGGAATCTTACTACGTTCAAACACGTCAATATCGTGTTTTGTAGAAACCTATGTAATGGTAAGGAATCGAAATGTCATATTCTGTTTGTTCCAATTCCAAGACAATTTTTCGATATATTTATGCCAATTCTCGTAATTAAATCCGTTCAAAATCTGGTCGCAGTGTCATCTCAGCGACAAGCAAATGTCAAAAATGTATGTAAAATCGAGGTATTTTTGACAGATTGACACTGAGATCAGACTGTGAACGTTCTTAAAATTAGTAGAACTGCCCCTCAGGTGTCGTGTGTGATCTGAGAAATTGACGTGGTTTCGAAGTAAGGAATCGTTAAGTGGTCATAGTAAATTAGGGCTCAGAAAGCACAATAGGAAGTGGTGAAGTTTGAATAAATAACTTTTGATTTTCTTACAACCAATTTCTTGTAAATTAATGACGTTTTAAAATAAAAGTCGTGTCAAGTGCTTTTGGCTGTTGACATTCTATCAATCAATCACAGAAATTAACATTGATATGTTAGAAAATTTCTTAGAATATTGAGTGTAGATTTTCGCTCCAGAAACGGGGTGAAGTGATGTGAGAACTAAGGAGTAAGTAGTTTCGATTAAGATGACATATTACCTACTCGAATTTATCCTTTTTTTTTCATTTGTTGCGATAAAGGTACATGTGGTCACGATTTACGATACGAATATGTAGCAGAATAATATATTGTGGCGTACCTACGTCATAAATTACCATACAGGTTACCATACGTTGGACTTTCGAATTCGAATAAAATTCTGATGGGTTGTAAACCGGCTTTTATGACATAAGTTTTGTATAAGAAAAATACTCCCCATATCAGCGTTGTAGATTACAATTTTCACGCCAAAGTGAGCAGAAAGTGAATACAATAGCCATTCTTATGATTGTACTAAAAAGTATGTGTATGCGCATGACTATTATTTACCGTTATACAAAGATAGCGTACAATTCTTTCTCTTATTTTTCACAGGCTACGTCATTTGGCTTCAATTACATAGGGACCAAAAACCGTAATTTCCCGCCTTGCTCTTTCTCAAAAGTTTTTTTTTTTTCTGTCAGTTAACGTGGTTTTCGCCAACCAGAATTCACGGAATTATTAATGACTAACAGCAGAAAGGACAAAATCTACGGCCTTTCACTTTGACTTAAGATGTTGTTAACCTTTGCAGTCAGAATACCCGGTTTTTCAAACCTTAAAACGGAACTTGAGAAACCAGGATCCTTTAAATAGTGTTGCCGCCAATCTGACGAGGACAATTAACGGGAAACAGATAATTTCGATCTTATCACTGTGATAATTATGCTTACGTTACGATAAACGTAAAAAAAAAACACGAATAATTCATAAAACAATACCTACAAAATAACTTACCATAGTCACAGTCCCATTACTGCCATTCAAAGTTTCATTCGAATTCTGAATGTTAATAGTAAAAACTTCAGTACTTTCCGTTGGCGATATTTTACTCGCATTCACACATTCGAACACTCCCATTGTTTAAAAAAGAAAACACTGGCACAGACTATAAAAACCGTAACAAGCAAAATACGTATTTTTAAAATTTTAATTAAAGAACATGGCTGATTCTTTAAAAAAAAAAAAACTTAATTCTCAAGTGTTCTAAGTTGAGATATCGCGGCGACTGACTGTCAGCGGCGTGCGCACAACGGTGAGCGTTCGTATACAGTCAGTGATATAACACGACTGGATGCCGTATGAGCGTAGGTGGTGTTCTTAAAGGTCAATCGGTAGACCGGTCTAGAGATGAAAACTAGAGCATGGGTGTTCCTTGGAATTAATTTGTTGTTTTGTAAGTTTGTATGTGTCTTGGGATTTTTAACGTTTACCATTTTCATGTGTGTCTTGCTATTTTTTTAAACATTTTTGTTAAGTTTAGGCCGAGTTTTTTTACGCGTATGTTTATTTGCTATCCATCTTACGTAAATGTGGCGTTTTTTGTGGTTTGGCGTCCAAATAATAATTGGCCTTGCATAAATTAGGTACAATTTACTGATTAAATGGGTAAGTCAAAGGTGAATGCTAAATCAAAGTTATAAGATAAATAATACGTGTTTAATTTCAACATTTTATTTTAATTGTTTGAGACTATTATAAAGAGGTGCAGTGGTGAGAGCAGTGGTGGCCCAGTGGTAACGGCCGCGACCGACGAGTTGTAGGTCGTGAGTTCGAACCCAGACAGGCGCTTTACTTTGTGTAAATTATTTCATCTCCACTGCTCTCAAAACGGTGAAGGAAAACATCGTGAGGAAACCGGCATGTCCTAGAAGAACCAAAAATTCGAAGACATCTACCAACCCGCACTGGGCCCGAGTGGTCGATTACGGCCCAATCCCTCTCACCGAGAGGAGGCCTGTGTCCCAGCAGTGGGAACATTATAGGCTGATGATGATGATGATGATGATGATTATAAAGAGGAAAGATTTGATTGTTTGTTTGCATTGAATAGGCTCCGAAACTACTGCACCGATTTGAAAAATTCTTTCACTATTGGGAAGCTACACTATCCCCGGGTGACATAGGCTATATTTTATGCATATTCCCACGGGAACGGGAACTACACGTGTGAAACCGCGGAGCGCTGTAATTAAGAGAAACGTTAATAAATAGGCGTCCGATAAGGTATTTAACTCATTATATCCAACCAAAATCTAAAAAAATATCGACGGAATAACTATACTATACTAGGGTTACTATGTAGATAATTAAAGCCCATTAATGTACCGATATCGCGTATTTCGGATATCACGTATTTCGATTAGATAGAAAAGACTGCTAAAATAAGTACTTTAGAAAGTATTCTTGTTTTCATTTTAAAGGTGAGTGAGTGGTACTTACAGAGAAGTATGTACCTACCACCTGAGTCATTGACCTATTATGACAAGTTATTTGGCATTGACACGTGTACCAAGTAGGTATAAATGCGGATAAAAATACCTAGCTATCACCGCTATCGTATCTAGCCGCATCATAATCAGTGAAGCAAAACACAATATCTCCAATATGAATCATTCACGTGTGCGAAGTGAATACTAATACAAACGAGCGTTATGTCAGTTTGTGGGTCATCCTGTAAATGTATGTATGTAGTTTTTTATGGAACAGTTCCGGCTCTAAGGTACCTGCTCCACGGTCAGCAGAGATAGCAACTAAAAAAAAAGACTTGGCGAGCAACTACCTCTTTAGTCACATCTATAGTCCAGTGCCACAGATGTGAGTCAAGACGTTGGCACCTACTCTACAGGAAGATGTGATCTTTGGCAAGAACTGCTTAAGCCTCCTGATTTATTCATTCGACCATCAAAGAGCCGGCTTAACTTACCGTAGTATAATTGGAAAACCTTAAATAGACTGCGTACCCAAGAAGGTCGCAGTAACGACAACCTACACAACTGGGTGTTCAAAGACGGCTCAGACCTCCGGTGTGTATGCGGCGTCTCTCCACAGACAATGACCAACCTACCATCGTGCACCGCAAGCCCTTTCGCCACGCGAGGACCGGCTGCGTCAGCAAACTGTATTCACGTTGCTGAATTTTGTGCCAACATTATATTCACACATTTTTTCGTGTTATTTTTGCTATCGATGTGTACATAAATAGGAAGAAGTGTTCCTCTTTTACCTACACGAGAATTACAATCTTTTGCATGTTTCTTGAGCGAGAAAGTAGTTGATAGCTTCTCGGATCGCTTCGTGGGAAAGGTGCCTTAGATACCGGTCACTTGCGTAAGAGTGCGTTCAGTGATAGTTTGTTATCAAATCAGTTGAATGGAGTTTCCGCTCTTTTTCTCAATGATAGCTGATCTTTAACCTATGAGTAGTACCAGTACCTATCTCAATTAGTTGCGTGATTGGGTCAGGCGGCAGCTGCTTCAAAACTGGCGATTGTCAGCTGCATTTGACGGTATTCATCTTAGCTTACTTATCTTTATGTTTCTGTGAGTTGATTTTTGTCGTTGTTGTTTTATTGTTTTTTAATTATTGGGGGTGTATTCATAAACGATGATTAAACGTCAAAAATGTATGGTTAATCAGTCGCTAATCATTACTTAACTTTAAGCAGCGTTTATAAATAAGGGGATGATGTTTATGTTATGCCCTATTCCTTCACAGTTACTAAATAACCAATAATGTTTAGGTACATACCGTGTGTGGTGGGACCCTGGTGATATGCGATACAGGTATTCCTAGTGGAGACACCAGTCTCTCACAAACTTGTATCACTTAGTTTTTTAGCTTTTGTATCCTTGTTTGTGAAAAGAAAATATATTTTTTTTAAATTTGAAACGTATATTACAGGAAAAGTTTTTATCCAGTGCGCAAATTGTAACCATGAATTCAGCATATCATTCTAGACGCCCTAGCGCAGAAACTTTTCGACGGATACACAAAAAAAAAATCAGCTGTTCCATACATTTTGACCGCGTAGGTATTGCACTTTTCTATGAAACAGCAGATTTTTTTTTGTACAACCGGCGAAAAAATTCTGCGCTAGGTGTTCTAGAATGATATAATGAATTCATGGTTACAATTTGCGCACTGGATAAAAACTTACCCTGTATAAAGAGCAAAGATTAGATTTTTTGTCCGTTTGTTTGTTACACTTTAATTTCGTTTATTCTTTCTTCACAATTAGTTTGTTTTTGGCTAATATTTAGAGACATAGGTGACCATCTTTAAACACCGAGAACCCTTCGTGCCTTGGAAAGCACGTTAAGCCGTTGGTCTCGGTTGTCATTCGTGGATCTTTCACAGTCGTTCCGGGTCGTCAAAAGCCCGAAAGTGTGACAACCAGTCTTACCAAAGGGTGTCTTATTAACTAGCAACTGGGTTGTGGAGGTCAGATAGGCAGTCGCTCCATGTAAAATACTGATATCCAGCTACATTCGGCTAGACTGGAAGCCGAAATGGCTAGGCAGATGATGATGTTATAATTTGTTCAGACTGAAAAAACAAAACATCAGTAGCAGCTCATTAGTCAGCTGCAAATCATAATGACATTGATGACGTCTTTTCATTTAAATTATTACCAAGGTAACTGGTGATATTGTTTGATTTGGGTAAAATGGACACTGGTCAAACACAATACTTTCGAAATTGTTTTGCTTTACGAATTATTTACCTACTTTCCTTTGAAGTAAAATAATGATGTCATCAGGTGTATCAAGCATTATGTATTCGCACGTAACCGGCGCCAATGCAAATTCCTTGCTTCCATATTTAAATATTCCTTGCGGTTGCTTCTACTGCTGCGCTTACGCATCAATTGGCCACTAGTACGAGGCGACTTTGTTTCGTGGTTTCAACTGTGGAACAATAAAATAACTACCTAATACTTTTTAATACATTAGGTATAATTAGAATTATAATTCGTTACTATATTCCATAGGTTAAGGTAGTTAAATAAAGATAAAGAAATCGTAAATTGATACAATTTATGTATAGCTAAACATGTGGACATATATATATAAAACCAGACTGTAACACCTTTATACCTAGTTTAAAGCAAATAAAGACTTATCTAAAGTTCCTTTTTTTTAGTTGACACTTTATAAAATACGGTATCTATATTAAAATTTAATTTACTTTCGATTTATACGATAGTTTCCTCTTTTATTAATGTATATGAAACTTTATAATTTATTCATAGACTACTCTTCCTAGATGTAACTGCTTGAGTATTCTATTATAATATTTTGTAATCTGCCTTTTCTAAAGAGCCCAAAAGGACAGGTTATAGTACCAGTACTCAACCAGAGCGCCTGCCATTTAATCTCTTCACCACCTTTGTTTGACTGCTAGAAATTGCCTAAGGCATTAAGTCTGCCTTTGAACCTTTTTTTTTGTCTCCGAAAAGTTAAAAAAAAAAATACAGTGGCACGCTGGGAGTGCCGAAAGAAGTGAAAACTTGGACAATTACGTGTGTATTTTTTAATCGTCAATACAGGATTTCACATTGCGTCCTTGGGTCCCGATTGCTCTCGGTAATAGTAGATTTTACAACAAGTGCACAAAACAAACTATTTTTATCCGAGACTTTTAGCAGCCCGAGCCGAAGGCGAGGGCTGGTAGTAATGTCGAGGATAAAAATGGTTTTGTGGACGAGTTATAAACTCTGCTTTTCACTTCGATTGCGAGGAAATAAAACAGTAGTATAACATAACATTTCTTTAATTAAAATTCAAAGTAAAATTAGAACAGTTTTGAATACTGAAGGAAATTGTTTTTCCCGGCATATTAACGGTATTTTTCTGAATTTGTGAAGACGACATATTGTGAGACGATGGCATATTATGAGAAGATGGCTCTGACGACAACAAGGAATCTCTGGATGTAGAAGGGGCGGGCTCGCTTGGGATTAAATTAATGGCTTCTGTTATACGGTCGGTAATCTTGCTTTTGTTCTGTACGGATTCTTCAATGTATCCCTCAGCAACCTGATCAGACTTCCACCCGCCATGTCTTTTCAGCATTGTTAAGTTTGCTCCCGAATCTGCTAGAAGGGTGGCTGAGGTCCGGCGGAAGCAATGACCCGTGTAATTTTCGGGATTTTCTAATTTTAGAAAAGTTGCGATCTGTTTGGGAAAGGCTGCAAATTTATTGCGTCCTATAACTTGCTAAGTGCACTTCCCATTTTGATAATTGAGGAAAAATTTATTAGTCGACACGTTTTGAGGACGTAGAGCTTGGTAATTTTTAACTATTTTTAGGTAATCTCCTTTGACAACAAATGTTCGCTCCCGTTTGTTTTTTGTGTCGGGTAAGTTTATTGCTTGCAAAAGCGTGTCCGTCTTTACGTCATTTACGGTAATGTTCGCAAGTTCAATGCCCCGGCACGCACCACTTATACCAAATATAAGTGCCACCTAAAACAAAATTAATAACTTTTATACACTTTAGAACAAAAGAGCAATAGGTATATGAGCAATAAAATATTAAAGGAATGTGTATTACGTACTTTTGTGGCTAAATATGTTTCATCTGGAGCGGTATTTAAGAAGGTTTCCACACTGAAAAAAAAAATCGGTAATACCAACCGATTTTTCGGTAATATTCACCGTTTTGGTCAGTAAAAATGGAGCCTATTGTCCAAATAAGTAAAATTAACTGAAAAAAAACAGTTGAGTTATGACAGTAGATTTTACTGTGCATCTGCTACTGTTTTCTGGCCGGTTATTCTTACTGTTTGTAAAACAGTAAAAGGAAAATTCAGATTTTCCTTCTCCTTCCTCCAGACAGTAAAAAAACAGTAGGTATAACTGAACTATGATAGTACCTATAACTGTCATACAACTTTAAGCAAACAGTTGATTTTACTGTGCATGCACAGTAGCGGGTAATGAATTTCACAGTTACATGTGATGTGAAGGACAGTACTTTTCAATGTGCATGCACAGTAGCGGGTAATTAATTTCACAGTTACATGTAATGTGAAGGTCAGTACTTTTTAATGTGCATGCACAGTAGCGGGTAATGAATTTCACAGTTACATGTAACGTGAAGGACAGTACTTTTTAATGTGCATGCACAGTAGCGAGTAATGAATTTCACAGTTACAGGTAATGTGAAGGACAGTACTTTTTAATGTGCATGCACAGTAGCGGGTAATTAATTTCACAGTTACATGTAATGTGAAGGACAGTACTTTTCAATGTGCATGCACAGTAGCGGGTAATTAATTTCACAGTTACATGTAATGTGAAGGACAGTACTTTTTAATGTGCATGAACAGTAGCGGGTAATGTATTTCACAGTTACATGTAATGTGAAGGACAGTACTTTTCAATGTGCATGCACAGTAGCGGGTAATTAATTTCACAGTTACATGTAATGTGAAGGACAGTACTTTTTAATGTGCATGAACAGTAGCGGGTAATGTATTTCACAGTTACATGTAATGTGAAGGACAGTACTTTTTAATGTGCATGAACAGTAGCGGGTAATGTATTTCACAGTTACATGTGATGTGAAGGACAGTACTTTTTAATGTGCTTGCACAGTAGCAGGTAATTAATTTCACAGTTACATGTAACGTGAAGGACAGTACTTTTTAATGTGCATGCACAGTAGCGGGTAATTAATTTCACAGTTACATGTAATGTGAAGGACAGTACTTTTTAATGTGCTTGCACAGTAGCAGGTAATTAATTTCACAGTTACATGTAACGTGAAGGACAGTACTTTTTAATGTGCATGCACAGTAGCGGGTAATGTATTTCACAGTTACAAGTAATGTGAAGGACAGTACTTTTTAATGTGCATGCACAGTAGCGGGTAATGTATTTCACAGTTACATGTAATGTGAAGGACAGTACTTTTTAATGTGCATGCACAGTAGCGGGTAATGTATTTCACAGTTACATGTAATGTGAAGGACAGTACTTTTTAATGTGCATGCACAGTAGCGGGTAATGTATTTCACAGTTACATGTAATGTGAAGGACAGTACTTTTTAATGTGCATGCACAGTAGCGGGTAATGTATTTCACAGTTACATGTAATGTGAAGGACAGTACTTTTCAATGTTCATGCACAGTAGCGGGTAATGCATTTCACAGTTACATGTAATGTGAAGGACAGTACTTTTCAATGTGCATGCACAGTAGCGGGTAATTGATTTCACAGTTACATGTAATGTGAAGGACAGTACTTTTTAATATGCATGCACATTAAAAAGTACTATTATTCACGTTACTTGTAACTGGGCACTAACCATACCCGCAACTGAGCATACACATAAAAATATTATCCTTCACATTACCTGTAACTGTGCAGGTACAGTAGCGAGTATTGTACGTGTACAGTAGCAGGTGGCGTGAAATAAAAAATATTTTCTTTGAGACGTTTATTTATTCTAAAATAATCATATGTATTAAACTTATATTTTTTTAAATATTTAGGTACTGCAAAATAAATGGGAAACAATCTAAAATATTTACACTTAGATAATTTAAAGATACATATTATCAATAACAGAACAACTTATACTAGGGGACCAAACCCTGAATCGCGAAAAAAAATCAGCTGTTCCCTACAATATGTTCGCATTAACTCGTCAAAATGTATGGAACAGCTGATTTTTTTTCGCGATTCAGGCTTTGGTCCCACAGTAAAAGTTGATTATAATGATGAGTACAATGACCCCTTAAGAGATTTCGTGTATGAACAGATAGACCTTATATGCACATAGTGAATTCAGTCCAAAATTTAAGTACAATATTTATAATTAAGTAGGTACAATACCCAAACAATATAATATCTAAAATATTTAGAATTAAGTAAATTAAAACAAGGTTCGAGGCAAGGGTAATTGCTACTGAAATTAGTCTGAAAATAATCACTTTTAAACTAAATCACATACCTAGCTGAAATTTTTTTCAGAGGGCCTGCAACTATTATGTATGGCTGAATTGTTAACCCTAGATCGAAGTACTTTTCCTGGCGCGTTTGCTGCTGTTCTTGAAGCTCTTGCTCTTCTTCAATATGAAGGATGAAGTTATCGCGCAGTTCTACCGCTGACCTTTTCTTTTTCTTTATATAAGTAGGTCCAAGCAAATGCGGAATTAGCAGAAGAACCGCAAGATTGCTCGTTTCAGGATCTGGGTCTGAAAAATAAATCATTTATAAATAAAGTAATTAAAAATATGTTCGAAAAATTGTTCTATTATTTTGTACTTGATCGACTCGAAACATCTCAGATTCTTACTCTGATACCAAAATAGCTGGAATAATAAAATGTATTTATGGTTACAAATACGAGTAGTTACTACCAATATAACAACTCGAAAAAACTGGAATTTGATATGGAGACAACTTAGACCTGTTGGATTGACACAGGCTACTTTTATTCCCGGTAAGCTCGATTAACACCGCGGGGTGCAGCTAGTCCAGTAATAAAATAAAAATTACACAAAAACAACTCACCACAAGCGAGTTGTTTCAACTCTGCCAGGTATGTGTTCTTTCTTGAGATCTTGTCAAATGCCGCAAGCAACTTTACTTTAAGCAGAGGGAATTTGTCATCGAATGAGGTTTCGTTTCCTGGGTACCAAGCATGGAAGTCGTCAATTAGCTGAAACCAAAATACTGTGATAATAGGATCCTATGTTATTATTATATTAAGATTTTTAGTACCTATACTAATGCATAATTTTATGTAGGTCATGGCCCTCGTGGATCTTGATTAACTTTATCTTAATTTGTTCGGGCGATTTGGTTTAACGAGGTGACAAACATAAACAGACACAAACTTTTGCGTTTTTATTATTAATATGATAATGATACATACCAAGGTATAGCCCCAAGAGCGTCGAATGCAGGGAAATTCCTGGATGTATGATACGTTTTCATTTGATAAAATGCGTTTTAGTCGTTCCTTATTAGTTTTATTCCATTTTTCTGCACATGAACCGTAATTATGAACATTGCTTTTTAGCCATTCTATCATTTCCTGTATCTCCTCGTTAGTGTCATCATCATTGTCAGCAGCAATCAAGTCATCGAAATGAGTTGTAGACCTCTCGCTAGATGAACTGGTAGATGGTTTCGGTGTTAATGTTTTTTCAAGTGAACGACGTGCCCTTGGTTCAAAGACTTTGTTGCGGCGATATTTTGCCTTTAAATTGGTAATGGCATCAAAGAGTCGACCGTGAGCTCGTCCCAATGACCCATTGGGTTTTGTATAATAAATGCTGCTATTCTCTTTTGGAAACACTTTCTCTGTAAGTAAAACAAGTACATAATTAAAAAATGTGCGAAAATAGGAGTCGCTACTTGTTATAATTGTCGATATTTAATATGGTTTCACAAACTGATTTACTGATTTGACGCATGAAATGAACCTATGTACATATTATGTGTGCTGGTAATTAACAGGTAAGTAATTTAAACTTACTTATTTCTTTTATCCAAGTAATATATGTTTCAGCTGTTACAGGGTCTTCGGATTTGCTCAAAGTGTGTGTGTAGCTATTTCTCGAACTAGTACCTTACGGTTATGTTCTCCCAATGGTTGTTGCCTTTCTTTTAGAAGCTGTAGGCCATCGGGAGTCTTTTCGAGCAGCGTTGTGAGACTCTGAAAACAGGGAAGATTGTTAATGTATAGGTATGAGAGTATAGTCTTAGACTTACAAAAGACCTTATTAAGACCTAGTTAAGAATTAGTTTAGTCTTAGTTTAAACTTAGTTCAGTTTTAGTTTTAGACCGCCTCATTGGCCTAGTGTTTAGTTTAGTTTAAAATATTTATTGATAACGCAGCTAGTAATCAAATAAAATTGTTATCGTGTTACCCAGGGGATGTATTTAATAGCACTTTAAATTTGACAAAAACAGCTATAAAATTGAATATCAACACTTTAAAATAATAATAGGTACCTACATAATCAATAATACAAATCTATAATTTAATAATTCGATAATTGATAGATAACTTACATCGAGGGACATGGATTTGCATGACGATGAGGTGCTTGGTGATGATAATGCCGAACTTCTTGGTGAATTTGTAAGTCCACCAATATTCTCTCCGTACACTTCCACAAGGTTTTCAAGATTGTCATAAATCTGTAAAAAAATATTTACCTATGTTCACAAAAAATCGATGCCAAGGCATGCCTACATTTTTACGAGTATAGATAATTTATTGGTTGCTTACTTTACTACACTCAGTTACATCGGAATTTAGCTTAGAAGCATTCCACTTCAGAAGCGCTCTTTTAAATTTGGCTTGTGGGCCAATAGCTGGTATTAGCACCCGGATTTGCTCATCATCGAGCAAAGACAGCGCCTCTAAGTCAACTTCATGTTCTGAAATAACAAAGATTTATAATACCTAATTAGTCTTGCATACAGATACAGACAGCGGCATCAGACAGCATTCTCAACACAGACGTTCATTAGCAAAATTTATTACTTAGTACAGACAGTAGAAACTCGATTAATCGGACTAATTGTTGTCGTCAGGCATTCGGATTATCGAAAATCCAGATAATCGAATGTATGAAGAATAGCGGGTTTTGTATACCTCTACCTACATAATGTTATGTGTTCATTAAAAATAACAAATAAGTATATTATATTAACGAAAATCAATGTTTATTAAGAAATTATTAAGAGATACATCCAACATACGTTGTACCTACCATTAAAATAATTTTACCTTAATAATGAAATTAAATATTTATGTACCTACCTACCTACGTTTGTAGGTACGATTTCTCAACAATTATGTATTGCGATCGGTAGTCTGGATAATCGCGAATCCGTACTTATAACTGAGGGCCAGATAATGGAGTTTCTACTGTATAGGTAGGTAGTTTATTTTACGTTACGCCCCCGACAGTCTACCTACTGGGCAGTCAGTAGCTCGCAACACAATATAAACAGTTTAAGCTACTGACCTGCACGATTAGGTAGGTACACGATGCAAACAGTTTTTACCCGACTGCGTAGCGTACCTACATCTTAGGCTACGTCCGGACAGAGATAAGCGCCTTGCTTAGCGACTAGAGCCTAGTAGTTGGCGCTCTGACTACATGCTAGGATACACGGTGGCCGCACTGCAGCCAAATTCCACAGAGGTTCTCTTTTAAAAACTGATGCAATTAATAAATTCATCCATTTTTTTCTTTTAAAATGCCTCGCGCTTCGTGACAAAAAACCAACACGTTTGTTTACTTTGATACACGCTAAGCGACTAGCTAGGCACCAAGCGCGCAGTGCAGCCGGTCGCGAACATTCTAGAACGTTCGTTTTATTAAGCTACTCGCTAGGTGACTCGCTAGGCTCTAGGCGCTAAGCAAGCCGGACGTAACCTTAAAGTATAAACCATAAAGCCATAGACCGTACATACATATGAAACATAACAAACGCCACAGAGGTGCAATGGTACAAGCAATCCCATCCCCAACATTTATAGGAAGATTCATGTAATACCGTGTCCACGGGACACACACACATACGAGTACTATCAATTTAGGTAGATCCTACTTCAAACAAAAAGCGTACCTAGGTACCTAGGTACTAGGGTTAAGTAAATTATCTGACTAAGCCTGCCCCGACACGGCGTAACGTGAATCTTCACAAGGTGAAAAATAACATACAGCATTCCTAATAATGTGTAGGTTATTTATTATTACCATTAAACTCTCTTAGACGTGAATGGACTCCAACAAGACGTCATGTCTGAAACATAAAATCTTATTCAATTTGGCACTAAATTGGTAAGGAACGTACGCTGCAAAGTAGGTAAGTACTTACCTAAGTTACTTACCAATAAATTTGTCGAGATATTTCTCAAAGCCCCATTCTATTAAAAGAGATTCCATATTGGTTCCTTTTCTTTTATATTAATAACTTACACAAGCGGATTTCACGGAACACGCACAGACTTGGTAAACTGCTTTGTCAAACTATGCGAAACACGGCTGTACCACACAGCAGAAACAAACTGACTGATGGATAGCGCGGCGCGCAGAAAGAAACTTTCCTTGTGCCCCGCTAGGGATGTGTAAACTAAACATTATCGATTTTATAATTGTAAGGGCAAGGTAATAAATAACTACTTATAAACAAACCGAATTCAAATTCCTGTTGCGCGATATCTAATTAAAATTCGAGTCTAATTTAGTTTGATCACACATGGTCCATGTTAGGTCCACAATGTGAGTTTAGGTGGTAAACATGTAGGCTTAATAGCTAAGTACAATATGGACCCTGTAGGGCACAGCAAAATCAAAATAAAATAATTTTAAAAATAAATTAATGAGATCACATATCATAATCAAGAACAATGATATTTTTAACATAATAATATAGTATATTTTGCTTATAAGCAAAACTAGCGTTTTTGTATTGAAAATTACAATGAACAAATCTGTGGTGTCAAAGTAAAAGGGTAGTAGTACTAGTAGTAAAGTAGTAGTAGGTAGTAAGTGCAAGTGCTTGCACTTTTTAAGACTGTTTTGTTTAAATGTATTTTCTGTGTACAATAAAGAATAAGAATAAGTAGTCATAAATATTGAAAAATGAGTTATTTGCATGATTCGGTATTAAAAATTATTATCTATTATAGTCAAAAGCACAGGAGACAGGAGTCAGTATTTGTGTCAGAATTTCGTAAAACTCAAATTTCAAATCGAGTCTAGTTAGAATTAGAAACAACAAAATACAAAAGAAGAAAAAAGAAGTAAAATGCGCCTGGTGAAAAATTGGGTTTTTTGACTTATCCCTTTTACTTTGACACCACAGAAATATCATTTCAATAACACTTCACATTAAATTAAAATAGTTAATATTAGCATTAAATTATTCATTACAAGCATTCATTCATAAAATAAAATTAAATCATTAATTATTCATTAATTATTTATCTATTGGAAGTCATATTTCCCCATTGCAATAGATTATATAGGTGTTTTAACATTATAATATTCATCAGTGGTAATTAGGATTAGTTCCCTTGGGTTATTTCTGTCTAAAATTCTAGACACACGACCACTATTTAAAAAAAACGTGTTCAAGTTTTGGGAACCATAGCATTGCCGTGAAAATAGGTACCTACCTAAATTAATAGTTGTCAAGAATGTCATAATCATCGAAACTTGAGTTGAGGTGGATACATCACTATCGTGATGCAACGTGCGTTCACGCCCCGCGCCCCGCGCCCCGCGCCCCGCTCGCTCCTTTCCCAATCACGCCACGTTAGACAGTTATTTTAAATGTTTTGCTAGGTTAATGCTACTAAATGTTTTAAACATGGCGAAAGGCCATAAAATTACTTTTCTTTTGTTTAGGTGGCTACTTTAGTTAGGCAGAGATGCAAAATTGCTCTTGTTAAAGAGCAGGGTCTGATATATGTACCTATTTAACCTATAGGTATGTAGCTTTGATTATATAATCAAAGGTATGTAGGTACTAACCTAGCAGTCTGATAATCTGGAGTACTTAGATGCATCGGGTAGGTACCTAGGTAGGTAATATCAGTGCTCCGCTCCGCCGTCACCCGCGCTCACTTTTGAGTTAGGTAATAGGTATTATACAAAATTGTATGTTATTTATTAGGTACTTAATACATATAGTTAGGTACTATATATAGTTTTCTTACCCCCAATTTGCAAGCTGACAACAGCTAACTACCTGGTTACTTATCTTCCAAAAATAATAAAAAAATAAATCGAACGTCGGGTCGTATCGAGAATACCGGGAAGAGTTCCTGGTCCATAAAGGAGCAAATGAAGTGCGACCTTCCACTTTACACTAAAACGCCAACTCATTAACATGTGTACCTACCTATATGACATCTATACATATAATAAATCTGTAGAAGGGTCAATTCTGTACATTGAAAATATTGAAAAAATAAATAGCGGGGGGTGTTGCTGGATCGATACCAAACCCAAATATGTGATTAAAAATTTTTTTGTCTGTCTGTCTGTCTGTTTGTCTGTCTGCCTGTATATGCTCGCTCTGTAAACAACAGATCGCATGATATCCCGGCAATGTGTTCACTTTTTGTGATTTGTTTTTTTTTTTGATTCTGTGATATTTTAATTTTTTATTTTTGGTTTGACATAGTAGTCTATATTCCTAATTTTCTCTTTTTTTCTTGAAATATTTGTACAAAATATAATACAAAAGTACGGAAGATGAAGACATGCTGCGCCGACCCCAAATAAATTGGGCTAAGGGCAAGAGAATGATGATGATGATTTCTTCAAAATCTAATAAGTAGTATTAGGGGGCAGATTCTGTTATGTACTATCAAGATTCACTAATGCAGTCGCATACTAAGGGCTATATTGCTATGAAGTGGCGGTCCGGGCCGTACCTACAGCTGTGTGTATAAGTGATGTATTAACACAAAACTCACCGCTCCACTCACACACTGGCGTTAGTCTCTGTATTTTATACATACCGTCGGCGACGACAGACATGACCTTGGTCGGTTCATACCATTCCTAAAATTTACTTTTATAATTTTAGTTCCGGTAGCGTGCAGCGTATCGTCTTGGATTAAGAAACTCATAGGTCTGGGTTCAAATCTCGCGATGAAGCTTTAATTTTTCTTTTCAACAATCATCTTCATCTGTTCTTTTATTATTCGATTTATTAATATACCAGAATAATAATGTAACATTTTTTTATTATTACTCGTATTGTTATTTAAATAAAGGTTTACCAATAATAAATGATTACAAAATGTTTATTCGTTATAACTTCATGAAGAATGTATAAAAATAACTAATAATAACTTCTTGTTAAAACAGTTTATTTTCTCATAAAGAACAATTTACTGAAGTAAACAAGCTAGTTGGTGAACTATGATAATCAGGCTATTGTATCTTAGTAAAATAATAATATTGTGCTGATTACTACTGTGTGTCGGTACTCTAAATAAATCACAATATTCTACAAAAATCTACCCACGTAAAAGTAACAAATGCAGACAAGTTGTCACAATACAATTAAATGACTCAGTAGTACTACTTTTATCCTACTGCGAGTGAGTTCGTTCTAACTCAAACCTCAAAGTTAACAAATCGTATTTAATAGGACTAAAGAGGTTATAGCTTAAGTGTTCATTTTCATTCCGAAAAGAAGATTGAAACTAAACCTCAAAATAATCCAGATTACGGATAAGACAAAATATTATTTGAATATTACTAAAATAAATAAATATTTGTAATTTATAACTTAATGTTAATGTTTTTTCCGTTAACTATGTTTTTTGAGCTGATTCTCGAGCTGGTTGATGCGAACCTTCTGCGTGGAGTGCACGGCGCACGGTTCGTAAAGATGTGTCGAATAATTCGGCAAAATGTCTTGTCGTTTTGAAACCACTTGTTTCATATTCGCTGAACGTGTGCTTGTTATAGGAGCTGGGGTCTTCCACTTTGCTTTCCACGGGCAAGGCTACCGCCTTCCTCATATCTTTTCACCCACCGACTCACAGTATTTCACTAAAACAAAAAAGGGGTACTGTTAGGCTACTAAGCAAAATACACACTTTATGTATTACCTACTATTTAGAAACAAAATTATTTAAAAGGGCAATTTCATATAGATATTAAGTTTATTGTTATTTTCATCGTTCTATAATCTAGGAAATAAATTTACATTGAAATTTTATATTTTTATTCTATTTAGACATTGTGATATTTATAAAACGTTTAAAAATAACTACAAGGATCAGCAGTTATACTTTAATTAAATAAATGTTTAATATTTATATTTAAATCATAATACTCACACTCAGTCCGGTTTCATCACATAGGTATTTGTGATATAGGTATTAAGTCCACTTTTATGCAGCGCAATAACATTCGCTTTCATTTCTATATTTAAATTTGCTTACATTTTAAAATGAATTAGAAGAACGCTAATAGATGAAACACACGTCACTAGCACACAATATCAACCAACACCGTTCTATAAGTCGCGGTGAATGAGTCGTAAATCATTTAAATTTATTTAGGTTTCTGTGGGTATAATGATAAAGTTTTACGAGTTTAGTGAATAAGAAGAACAGAACAAGAAACTATACTCAAAAGTGATTTTTAAAACAATAAAAAGACTATCACACAGCGAGTGCGATTCGAAACCGCGACTCGCTGCGCTCAAACGCGATAATCAAGTGCGGTAACCGCTCAGCTATCATGCCATTTGCTTTAACGGTTGAATTTAGGAAATACATTCATTCGTAAACGTATGAGAGTGTGTGTGTATATAGTATTATAGCCTATAGAAATTGCTTATTATAAGAAGGTCGTAAGTTAAAGCGAAGTGTCAATCTATTGCTTTTTGAGATTGGGGCACCATTAGTGAGGGCTACTGTACCTATACATGTTCTTGCTGAAGTTTAAGTATTTTTCTTTATCTATTTGCAAATGAGCGTCTTTTTTAAGTTTTGTTGGGTTTGGGACCCAGGATAGATCACGAGTTGCATGTATTAAAATTTGCTTTCGTTCATAAACTTCTTCTTAGCGTGCCGATGGTAATCTAAATTGATTCCCCCAGAAATTGACTTCATAGTCGAGTTCCTTTAATACCTACTTAAAGCAAAGATATACTAACAGGTTTTAGTTTAAATTAACAGTAAGTCAGTTAATTAGTATATTATTTTTAGAGGATCTTAGGAATATACTCACTCTTAATTCACGTCCCCATGTAATGTAGGTACCCTGACAATACCAAAAGAATACGCGGTCACGTGAGCGAAGCCGCGGGCACAGCTAGTGGTCAATATGAGTGAAGCATAGAAGTCCAAGCTCAAGATTTTCCAAAGGGCGATGGAGCGAGCATACTTACTAGGCTTCAAACGAATTGACTGAGTGCCCAACATCTTGTTAGGCTAGCCGCACACACTCAATAATATTGTCAATAAAGTACGTATTGTCAATAATATTGTATGTGTGCGGCCTGTATTGCGGTATTGTTTAATAATATTGTAGATTATCCAGAAATTCTGATTTTGTCACGTCAATATCGGGGGGAGGCAGGGGTATTGTCAATCATATTGACGTGTGCGGGCGCGCGGCAATATTTTAGTTGAGGAAAAGATTTCAAGGCAGGCGGACGCTCGTGTTATTTGTTCAAAATGGAAGACGAAAACAGTATCCAAAGCGAAAATAGTATTGATACTGTTGATGGTAGTACCCGTACGGAAAAACACTATTTGACAGTGTTTATTAAAACATGGGAAACTTATCCAGAATTATGGAATACATCCTGCAAAGCATTATTTTTAAAATTGCACTATGCAATTGCAAATTGCGCAATGCTCAATATTTATAAAAAAATTAAAACAAATAGTACAAGAGAAATTAAAGATAATAGTTTTTGAAAGCTGCTATCTTTCATTCTCATGTAATTTTTAAAATCATTTTCTTCTGTAACTCGTAGTTCATTTATTAGATTAAAGTGATTAAACTCAGCTTTTTTTCTCATCCAGTCCTTAATCCATCGTTTCTTTCTTGATTGCCTTTTTTTAGTTAGTAAAATTAATGCAATACTCAATGCAACGAGTTTTTTCTTTCTTTCCATTATGTTAAACGTGCGCACATGAACCTAGCTGCGGAGCGACTGAGTCAGATTGTACCATGAAAAATTGTCAATAATATTGTGTAGTGTGCGGGGATCATTTTATTGATGAAGATTTTGACAATCTTGCATTGACAATATTATTGAGTGTGTGCGGCTAGCCTACGCTCACTAACAACAGGCATTGCCGATGTAGGAGAGAAGACCGCCAGGTTAAAGTGGGATTGGGCTTGCCATGTCAGTCGTATGCAACCCGGAGAGATCAACATCTACCTACCTTATTAATTACTTGTAATTAATTAATTAATTGTAGGTACCTACTTGTCTCGTGTTATTTTTTAGGGTTCCGTACACAAGGGTAAAACGGGACCCTATTACTGAGACTCCGCTGTCCGTCCGTCTGTCTGTCCGTCTGTCCGTCCGTCTGTCCGTCTGTCACCAGGCTGTATCTGATTAACCGTGATAGTTGGACAGTTGAAATTTTCACAGATGATGTATTTCTGTTGCCGCTACAATTACTAAAAACCAGAATAAAATAAATATTTAAGGGGGCTCCCATACAACAAACGTGATTTTTTTGCCGTTTTTAAAGATAATGGTACCTAAGGAACCCTTCGTGCGCGAGTCCGACTCGCACTTGGCCGGTTTTTTGTAATGTTCTTTATCTGGTGTACAATAAAGCGATTTTGTATTGTATTGTAGTTAAGTACCTACTTATCTTAAGTCCTAGATTAAGATTTATTGTTATACCTAGGGTTGCCATCTCTAAAATTTGGCAACGAGGACAAGATGCGTGAAAACCTTGGATTTTAGAGCCTAGAACCTGGATATGTTAACAGGTTTTTTTAAACATATTCATAAGGCGGCCCCCCGCCTTATGAATATGTTTACAGTGATTTACAGAGTCGGTTCTACGGTTGATCGCGGCTTGCGGGCACAGTGCGTGAGTCGCAGGCGGCCCAAGAATATTTTTTTAAGCCCGGCCAGCACGCTCCCCGGATGCCCTCTAAACTAAGATAAATCCGGGGAAACCCGCCCGGACCGATGGCAAATATAGGTACGCAATAAAAATACCTACTGATTACTGAGATGGGCCAATGCTATAATATAACTCCTTGGCATACAGAAGATGAGAGACGACGACGAGGTCGGCCTCGTAAAAGGTGGCGGGACGATCTTACGGCCGGGAGTGTTGGCAATCTGCGAAAGACCGGGATTCTTGGAAGTTTTCAGCGGAGGCGTAGGTATGTCCAGCAGTGGGAGGATATAGGCTATTATATTAAAAATATGTTCAAACAATTTGTAGTATTAACTGTTTAAATCCTTACTGTATGCTACAGAAACTGTTCAGAAGCAGTAAAAATAACTGTTACGATAACAGTAAAGTCTAAACACGGCAATACTTAAAAGAAACTGCTTGTATCAGTAAACGCTAATGTTCAAACAGTTGATATTAACTGTTTAAATCCTTACTGTATACTACAGACACTGTTCAGAAGCAGTAAAAATAACTGTTACGATAACAGTAAAGTCTAAACACGGCAATACTTAAAAGTAACTGCTTGTATCAGTAAACGTTAATGTTCAAACAGTTGATATTAACTGTTTAAATCCTTACTGTATGCTACAGAAACTGTTCAGAAGCAGTAAAAATAACTGTTACTATAACAGTAAAGTCTAAACACGGCAATACTTAAAAGTAACTGCTTGTATCAGTAAACGCTAATGTTCAAACAGTTGATATTAACTGTTTAAATCCTTACTGTATGCTACAGAAACTGTTCAGAAGCAGTAAAAATAACTGTTACGATAACAGTAAAGTCTAAACACGGCAATACTTAAAAGAAACTGCTTGTATCAGTAAACGTTAATGTTCAATCAGTTGATATTAACTGTTTAAATCCTTACTGTATGCTACAGAAACTGTTCAGAAGCAGTAAAAATAACTGTTACGATAACAGTAAAGTCTAAACACGGCAATACTTAAAAGAAACTGCTTGTATCAGTAAACGTTAATGTTCAATCAGTTGATATTAACTGTTTAAATCCTTACTGTATGCTACAGAAACTGTTCAGAAGCAGTAAAAATAACTGTTACGATAACAGTAAAGTCTAAACACGGCAATACTTAAAAGAAACTGCTTGTATCAGTAAACGTTAATGTTCAATCAGTTGATATTAACTGTTTAAATCCTTACTGTAAGCTACAGAAACTGTTCAGAAGCAGTAAAAATAACTGTTACGATATCAGTAAAGTCTAAACACGGCAATACTTAAAAGTAACTGCTTGTATCAGTAAACGCTAATGTTCAAACAGTTGATATTAACTGTTTAAATCCTTACTGTATACTACAGAAACTGTTCAGAAGCAGTAAAAATAACTGTTACGATAACAGTAAAGTCTAAACACGGCAATACTTAAAAGTAACTGCTTGTATCAGTAAACGTTAATGTTCAAACAGTTGATATTAACTGTTTAAATCCTTACTGTATGCTACAGAAACTGTTCAGAAGCAGTAAAAATAACTGTTACGATAACAGTAAAGTCTAAACACGGCAATACTTAAAAGAAACTGCTTGTATCAGTAAACGCTAATGTTCAAACAGTTGATATTAACTGTTTAAATCCTTACTGTATGCTACAGAAACTGTTCAGAAGCAGTAAAAATAACTGTTACGATAACAGTAAAGTCTAAACACGGCAATACTTAAAAGAAACTGCTTGTATCAGTAAACGTTAATGTTCAATCAGTTGATATTAACTGTTTAAATCCTTACTGTATGCTACAGAAACTGTTCAGAAGCAGTAAAAATAACTGTTACTATAACAGTAAAGTCTAAACACGGCAATACTTAAAAGTAACTGCTTGTATCAGTAAACGCTAATGTTCAAACAGTTGATATTAACTGTTTAAATCCTTACTGTATGCTACAGAAACTGTTCAGAAGCAGTAAAAATGACTGTTACGATAACAGTAAAGTCTAAACACGGCAATACTTAAAAGAAACTGCTTGTATCAGTAAACGTTAATGTTCAATCAGTTGATATTAACTGTTTGAATCCTTACTGTAAGCTACAGAAACTGTTCAGAAGCAGTAAAAATAACTGTTACGATATCAGTAAAGTCTAAACACGGCAATACTTAAAAGTAACTGCTTGTATCAGTAAACGCTAATGTTCAAACAGTTGATATTAACTGTTTAAATCCTTACTGTATACTACAGAAACTGTTCAGAAGCAGTAAAAATAACTGTTACGATAACAGTAAAGTCTAAACACGGCAATACTTAAAAGTAACTGCTTGTATCAGTAAACGTTAATGTTCAAACAGTTGATATTAACTGTTTAAATCCTTACTGTAAGCTACAGAAACTGTTCAGAAGCAGTAAAAATAACTGTTACTATAACAGTAAAGTCTAAACACGGCAATACTTAAAAGTAACTGCTTGTATCAGTAAACGCTAATGTTCAAACAGTTGATATTAACTGTTTAAATCCTTACTGTATGCTACAGAAACTGTTCAGAAGCAGTAAAAATAACTGTTACGATAACAGTAAAGTCTAAACACGGCAATACTTAAAAGAAACTGCTTGTATCAGTAAACGTTAATGTTCAATCAGTTGATATTAACTGTTTAAATCCTTACTGTAAGCTACAGAAACTGTTCAGAAGCAGTAAAAATAACTGTTACGATATCAGTAAAGTCTAAACACGGCAATACTTAAAAGTAACTGCTTGTATCAGTAAACGCTAATGTTCAAACAGTTGATATTAACTGTTTAAATCCTTACTGTATGCTACAGAAACTGTTCAGAAGCAGTAAAAATAACTGTTACTATAACAGTAAAGTCTAAACACGGCAATACTTAAAAGTAACTGCTTGTATCAGTAAACGCTAATGTTCAAACAGTTGATATTAACTGTTTAAATCCTTACTGTATGCTACAGAAACTGTTCAGAAGCAGTAAAAATAACTGTTACGATAACAGTAAAGTCTAAACACGGCAATACTTAAAAGAAACTGCTTGTATCAGTAAACGTTAATGTTCAATCAGTTGATATTAACTGTTTAAATCCTTACTGTAAGCTACAGAAACTGTTCAGAAGCAGTAAAAATAACTGTTACGATATCAGTAAAGTCTAAACACGGCAATACTTAAAAGTAACTGCTTGTATCAGTAAACGCTAATGTTCAAACAGTTGATATTAACTGTTTAAATCCTTACTGTATACTACAGAAACTGTTCAGAAGCAGTAAAAATAACTGTTACGATAACAGTAAAGTCTAAACACGGCAATACTTAAAAGTAACTGCTTGTATCAGTAAACGTTAATGTTCAAACAGTTGATATTAACTGTTTAAATCCTTACTGTAAGCTACAGAAACTGTTCAGAAGCAGTAAAAATAACTGTTACGATATCAGTAAAGTCTAAACACGGCAATACTTAAAAGAAACTGCTTGTATCAGTAAACGTTAATGTTGTTGTTGATATTAACTGTTTAACTCCTTAATGTATGCTACAAAAACTGTTCAAAAGCAGTAAAAATAACTGCTACAATATCATTTAAGCCTGAAAACGGCAATACTTAAAAAAAAAACTGCTTGTTATAGTTAACGTTAATGTTCAAACAATTGAAATAACTGTTTGGCTCTTTACTGTATGCTACAACAACTGTTCTAAAGCAGTAAAAATAACTGCTACGATATCAGTAAAGCTCTGAAAACGGCAATACTTAAAAGGAACTGTTTGTTTCAGTAAACTTTAATGTTCATTCAATTGAAATAACTGTTTAGCTCTTTACTGTTTTTGCCCATTTCAGTGCACTGTCAGTAATCAATTATTTTAACGTAAAAATAAGTTTCCGGAACCGTTTTTTTTTTTACTGTACAAGAACAGTAGAAAGTCTCGTTTTATTTTTTTCAGTGCACTTGATTAGCTGAAAGGACCTTGCTTTTCTTGCTTTTGTGCCCACTTGAAAGCCTCTTCAACAAAGATGTAAGCTTCGAATAATTTTGTATATTAACATTGTCCTTCATTTGTAATGTTGCTTTCAGCATGGAATATACATATACTCCACAGTGTAGACGGCTGAAGTTTTTTGGATAATTCATCAAAATAACTCAAAAGAACACTTTCCGAGAACGTAGTTACTAGTTTTTCTTTTCTCCAATTTACAAAATTATCGTAAACTTTGAGATATTTTTCCCGAGACTTTGGCGGTAATATCTGTTGCACAACTCTCTGTGCATTTATTTCCATATAAGCGTATTAGGAGAGACTGTTAAATCCTCTTCTTCACTGGACATTTTTAACAATTTTAGCAAATTGAAGAAATTAATAAATGAACGAAAAAAGAACAAGAGCTGTTTCCCGCCGCTTTATTTTTTTTTAAATCTTACGACATTGATATTAGGCTGCAGACCTATACAGCCTACTATTAAATTAATTTTGTAATAATAATTTTCTTAAATCAACTAACCTACCGCCGTACTTGAATTAAAATTTTAATATCTATTAAATCTTAAAAAACATATAAGGCAAATAAATTAAAGTAAATATTATATAATAACAAATTCTATCTATGAACTTCTTATTGCATTTGGCTGTATGGCTCATTTTCTTTGCCTTAATATAATACATTTATGAGTAGATACGTTAATGCCCTTGTGCACAAAATTCGATTTTGTGCAGCCTATACCCTGCACAAAGAAGCACTTTCAGAGCATGAGAAGTGAAAAAATTATAAACGAGCGATCGACTTCCGCCATTAAAGGTGACAGCACAGATTTTTACGATAAAAATACAAAGGGGAAAAAATGGATAAAAGAATTAGAATTTCCTAATGGAAGAAAGTCTTTTTCAAAAGACACCAACGCGCGACTCATCCGTGTGCTCGTTCATCCATATATACCCTGTAGACATAAGCTCATGGAAAGCGTTCGGTGACGATGACGCGAGTTCTATGATATTTTGTTCACCCAAAAAGTGCTCAACGCGCCAAGAAGTTTTCACTTCATTATACTATTATTATAAATGCGGAAGAGAGTTTGTATGTCTCATACGCTTTCATGTGAAAACGGTTGGGTTTGATGCAGAATGTGCACTTCGCAAAATATACACTTCGCAACATACGCACTTTGCAAAATGTGCATTTCTCAAAATGGTTGAACGGATTTCGATGAAATTTGGCAAATGGGTAAACAATGACCTGGAGAAGAACATAAAGTTTTTTTCTTGGATCGTAGACGAAGTCGCGGGCTCCAGCTAGTTAGCTAATACAGCTAATTATTATATTGACTTAGTATTGCTTCATTCGCTACAACTGAGAATGAGGTCCTGTGTTCGATTGTCAGAAACACATTTCTGTTGGCGTTCACGCCAAACGCTACACCAAAATGTATGTGAATGACATTACCCGTGGAAAGGACACGACACGCGACGTAACTTTTCCGCAGGTAATGTAATTCCCATACATTTTGGCGTAGCGTTTGGCGTGAACGCTAACAGAAATGTGTTTTGTCTAGGCCTGCAGGTCGGGCAAAGTGTTAGAGGGGGATTTGCCATAATCGCTACGCTTGGCAGGCAGGCTGGCAATCACTATTATCACTATACTACCTCTGCTTAAACCTTACCCTCGAATTAGAGGCATGAAATTATGTTATGTTTTTATTGAGTACTTGCAAAAAACTCTTGTGTTTTGTCTGGTATTTCTGACTCATAATATAATAAATAACTTAAGCCAGATAAATTGCTGCTAATGTACGTAATAACACAATTTATGTGTTTACATAAATACATTTACTGTCAATATTTCTAGAAGACTGATTCATTAGGTACAGTGAACAGAATAACAGTTCAAAGGGTAGCTTTTAAAATTCAACTATTAGCGCTCAATTAATTAAGTAATTATTGACTTATTAAATTATTCGCAAGAATTTATACGTCCGAAACATGAATATGAACAAGAATTGCACCGATCCAAGCGTGGCTTGACTAGACTCGATTAATCTAATTTACCCCAAGATTAGCACTAGCCCCTAGAGCCTTATGCTTCATGGTGCTACAGAGGTTATTTTATATCAAGAAGTAGACCGGGGGCGCTGTTTTGGTCAGGTAGACAGGTAGACGTGCCCTTAGGATAAGAAAGGATTGCGAGCCTACCGGATATGCATCCTTGAGTAAGCATTAGACAAGTGGAGAGACGGGTGGTATTTATTTATAGGAAGGCATCTTTTCACGACGTCGCCTGCATGTTGATTCAGGTCGAGTTTCTTGAAAAATAATGTATTATTTTCTATAAGCGATTCACATGAAGTTATTTTATATGTTAATAAGTGGGCGAATCAATAGATTCGCCCACTTATATAACGTGCCAATTGCCTATACGTATTTCTAGAGTTATTACTCTAGAAATACGTATAGGCAATTGGCACGTTTTGCATTTCATGCAATGAAATAACACAATAACATTGGTTTGATTTCTCCTATGATGCAGTAGGTAATAAAAATATATTTTTTGCATATTAAACAAAACGTGCCAGTTGGATACTTAATACATATTACTGGAGTTGTCGATCCACCTAAAAATAAATTAATTTCGTGCGAATCGCCTACTTCGTATACCTAATATATTATTTAAAACTTAAAAAAAAAACAACCGACTTCCAAAAAACTAGAAAGTGAAAAATAACTTTAACTTTGGAAGTCAGTGACTTTGGATATGTATTTTATTAATTTATTGTCACCGGCTTCCGAAATTAAAGTTATTTTTCACTTTCTAGTGTTTTTTGGAAGTCGTTTGTGTTTTTTGTTTTTTTTTTTTTCATTTTTTTGTTATAATAGGTACCTACCCCACACCAATTCGAAATTTCATCATCCTTGGGGTCAAAACAATGCATATTTATGCTATAGCAGCAATCTCGGTTAATTTTCTGTCATTTTTCGAAGAGTTCCGTTGTCTGTCTCCAAAACGCATCATCCGATCTATATGAAATTTTAATGAGACCATTTCGAAATAAACTCTTTTCGAACAAAAACAAAAAAAGAAAAATCAAATCGGTCTTATGACGGAGTTATGCCCGAACCTCCATCTAACTCCTACCCGTTAAAGAGTTGTACCTTCCTTCATCAGCTCAGCGTCATGAGATGATGATGACCATACGCAAATGACTCAATAGCTTTAGGAAATATATGAAAAACATTGTTAATACCTACAAAATTTGAGGTTTGCCCTCGATTTCGCTGGGATTCCATCATCAGATCCTGACTTGGTGCCAATGGGACCACCTCACTCTTTCAAATTAAAATAATTTTGAGAATCGGTCCACAAATGGGGGAGAAATCGATGAACATACATTTAAAAAAAAAATACAAACAGTGGAACATATAACCTCCTCCTTTTTTTGAAGTCGGTTAAAAAGTGACGAAACAAATAATTTATTTTGAGTTTAACGATATTAGTTTATAGCAGAAAGATCAGTAGGCTTACCACGAGAACCGTAGAGAAGCGTTTTGTCGACGGAAGAGTAGACAAAAATGACGTTTCCGTGTAGACAGTTGACAGTTTTGAACCGAGAAATGTAGACAAGCGATTTCTATTCTACGGTAGAGTAGAAATATCAATCAAAATCAAAATCAAAATATTTTTATTTCATATAAACCTGCATGGGCACTCATGAAACGTTAGAAGCTAGGTGCACGGTTCCAAATTGTTGTTTCCCATGGAGAAGAGCCGGCAAGAAACTCCACGGTTACTCTTTTAAAAATAATTGGCTTTACAAATGTTTTTAAATTACAAAGATAAAATGTATGGGAGGACAGTGCAGGCCTGTCAATAAGTACCAGGTACTTAGACGAATACAGAGAAAATCGTCTACAAATCCACAGTCTGTAAGGCCTACAACGTTCTCTCATTCAAAATAATAATATTTAAAATAATCTACATTAAAAAAAAAGAACCTAATTAAACATAGTGACATGATTTCCATGACCATCACTAAAAATAGTCGATATTAAAATTGATGTATAATGTCAAATAATGACAAGAATATGTCAGCATTGTAAAAATAGAAATAAAATTGTATTTGAGAGCAGTTAATAGACTTTCACATAGTTATGTTGTTAATGAGGTACCAGGGAAGCCACATGTGCAAAAGGAATTAATGCCAAACTTCCCTGTCTTCAATGTAGTCTTTTATCTTATAATATGCTTTTTTGTTATGGACACGTTTGATGAATAGAAAACGTTATGCTAAGCCTGCAGCTAGTCTACAAGGTTGTAAAGTAAAGAGTCCTTTGGTGAACACTGCTGTGCGCTCAACCACAATCATTTTAAGAAGGTGCACAAAAATGTGTTAAGTATGATAAACGAGCAATAGAAAAAAAAAAAAAACATCTGGACTCGTTTTTTCACCCTGTCAAAGGGCGTTACTTAGGCAAAGACACGAAATTATGACATGGGGTCAGTCCGTTAACAGCTGTTATTTTACCTCTGACAGCCGTAATACCAGCAATCCAACAGCAACCTTATTGTAATGCAAGCAAAGATCACTTTGATTTTGACAGTGACGCAAATTCAGAGGTAAAATAAATGTGAACAGACTGTACAAAATTGGGATGAATCATCAGATGACAGCTGTTAGAGACTTAATAAATATAGAACACGCTACGCTGACAAATAAATAATTGAGATAAGAGCTGAAAGATGAACAAAATTATGAGCAATATTTAGACAATGTCCGATAAAAATCAGCAGAGGAGCTGTATATCAAACATGCAGGTACAAATCCGACAAGAAAAATAAGCACATACAATATTTGCAAAAGCCAGATATGTATAATCTGTACAAATACTTAAGGCATTCACATTCTTGAATACGGCCAACATTCTTAAGAAGCCATGGATGACTCATACCAAACATTACTTTCGCACTGACGCATATATTAATACCTATAGAAACTATAGTTGCGGGTTCAGTATTTTATTATACGATGTCGTGTCGCGGACTGCGCTCGCGCCAGTGATGAGTCACTTTACTACTGGCGCTTAGGATATACGGCGGCGATTGTAGATGCGTTCTGAGAAGCAGAGGTGTGCTAGAGTCCATTCTTAGTACAGGAATATGGGTCATCCAATATGACATTGAATATCATGAAAATACGAATCTATTGGGTGGGTTTAGGTGTTTAGTTGCCTTTAGTTGTGAGACTTTATTAACTTAACCATTTTTTTAGGTTTCTGGTTGAAAAATCCTCATGGATATCCTCCGTCTGGGAAGAAGAGGGTTATGTCAAGCTCCTGCCGGCTAAAACCCCACTGTTCTTTCTAATACCATTATGTCGGGGGAGATACTTGTACATTCGCTGCACTCCCGACTGGTATCGGGGGTGGCTACTGGCTACTACTACTGGCTCGCCATGCCTAGCGAGCCCCATCACTAAGTGCGGCCGATCCCGCACATCCTCCCATACTGCGTGCCACCTCTTTGAGCCTTAATGCTCGTGACGACACAGCCCCAATTTCGCCGTCCTTCGTAACAGTTTATGCAAAACCATAAAGGGAAAATACGTCAGTGTCACAAAACGTTTGCCAAATACTGATTCGATGACATATTGCTTTATTAGACTGCCCTATTGCCTGTTGGTGCGTGACTGATGAGAGTGGATTCAATTCGAGCGCGGGCAAAGTGTTCAATAGGAATATCTCAGTAACTCAGCGGAAGTTGGCGGTGTGATACCTAGGCGCCTCGGAAAGAAGGTCCTACGCCTGGTCTCTCTCCGGTCGACTTTAAGAGTGAGGAACGAGCGAGTGCCCCTGTGTCTGCGCACACGCTTGTGCACTATAACATCTTCCGCGCCAAAGACTGGGCTTCGCTGCATTTGATCGCTATGACCTATATTCGGTCTGGACGCCTATTATTGGTACACACGGCTCAGATCGTATTGGATTTCCGTACAGTGCGCGAGATCAGCGTAAACTGGAAATGTGTAGCTTGATGTGTAGCCGTGTGTACCTACATTTCAATATTCCTGCTGAGAATTTAAATTTCCGGAAATAATTAATCCAAATATAGTTATTGGTATAGTCATTCTTTTCCACCCATAATCGTACATAAACTTCATTTGAAATCTAGCTCGTGTTACTTAAGCCTCATTGCCGAGATTCGGTATTGAGGACTATTACTTTTAATACACAGCCGAATACAGATCCAAGATCATAGTCAAGAAAATGCGCAAACATAAATTATTACGATTACCGAAGTGATTATGACAACGTTATTATACCTACCAATCATGATTTTTGATAAGATAGTCAAATTAAATCATTGACACCTGCATTTTTTTATCTATTGTCAGTATTTGTCAGGTGTTTCGGCGTGATAAGCACATGAATTGAATTTATAACATTTAGCATTAATTACCTACGTCAATAGAAGGAAAACGTTTTAGTTTATTAATCTTTAATTCTTCCTGGTTTTGTTCTCACATGTCAGCATGAGCTATACCCTACCTCTACAACTTTTACTACAGTAGAAAGATTTATAGATACACTCAGCAAGGGGAAACTGTAGTAGTTTTTTTGTTTTTTGGTGGGAATTCGTCTAATAACTGCTCCCGCTCTGGGGTGGAGCTAGGCGTGTCAGACTTTTTAAAACCCACCCGTGTTCCTTCAGTTGTATCTCTTTCGAACAACCCGCACCCCTGGCAGAAGTGGGATGTCAGGTTAGTTATACCTGTGTTGATTGAAATATAATTCGCGACCGTAACAACTCTATCATCAAAAACTTAACTGAATTATTGATATACAATATAATATAATTTTAATTTTTATCTAATCCCATTCAATGACTGTATGAAAAATAATATTTTTAATCGATTTACAATCGGACAAGGTAACCGACATAGCCCGACGACTTGCCAAACTTAAGTAGTGGTTACATATTTTGAGGTTCAAATAATAATATTTTTATTATAAATTTAAGATTAAAATTCAACAGCCAAATCATGAATAAGAGGAAATAGAAATGAGAGTACTGAACAAAAAAACTTAGTATTATAATATAAAAGAATAAAATGAAATAGAAATTAATTAAAATTTATTTTGAGAATTTTTATCGAAAAATTCTCAAAATAAACCAGCCCATCGGGGCTGAAAGGTTCTAGAGTGACAAACGTATAGCGGAAGATAAATAGCGTTTAGAGGACAAGATGAACTAGCACTCTAATTGCGTAACTCGCGAGTATTCATAATCGGTTTCGTTTTGACAGTTCAACAATATTCATTGCGTTATTTACGTTGTTGAGCAGACACATTTTTCGAACATAAGAAGCAATGGTTTAACAATCCGTTTCAAAACGATACAGATTATGATGAATCGTGAGTTACGCAATTAGGGTGCTGCACTCTAATTGCGTAACTCGCGAGTAATCATAATCGGTTTCGTTTTGACAGTTCAACAATATTCTTTGCGTTATTTACGTTGTTGAGCAGACACATTTTTCGAACATAAGAAGCAATGGTTTAACAATCGCAATTACGCAATTAGGGTGCCGGTGAAGGCTACAGGAATCCGTTGGATGTGAAAAGCACAGAACCGGTCGAAGTGGCGGTGCTTGGGGGAGGCCTATGTCCCGCAGTGGAAATTTTCGGCTGGAATGATGATGATGATGATGACAACCTGACACTTACCTGCTAGTTGCATAAAACTAAAAATTTAAATGTATTTTGCGAGCTACCTTAGTTAATCCTCCTTAGACGTTCATGAATCTCGGAGACGCAAGTTTCCGGTTCTTTCACTGCACCCACAACAAAAATTCTCAAAAGGAACATGACGGCAAACATGTATTACTTTCTACGTTTTTGTCTGTATTTTCCCATGAACACGGAAACAAAGTGTAATGGCAACAATATAACAGGAAAGTCAGACATGTGAAACTATTAGCAATTACATTAGGTAATTACAGCGGTAACTGACGTATATACACATTGTACTGACAATATAAACTTTAACTGATGAAATACGTACTGAGCGTATTTGTATAGGTATAGTCAGACTACGTTTCTTTTTAATTCAAAGATTTTATTAAACTTCACCTACATCATCACCATTTCAGCCGAAAGACGTCCACTGTTGGACATTTCCTCCCCCAAAAGGGAGGTTTTAACATAATCGCCACGCTTGGCAGGCGGGTTGGCTATCGAAGTATGGTGGTAAAATATATAGAGAACGCTGCTGCCTATTCTCTAGTAAGTCCTTATGTCGCCTTCTACGACACCCACGGGAAGAAATAGGGTGGTGCTTTTCTTTTACGTCCGGCACCACACGGAACCACTATACAACCTTATTTTTAGTATATGCGAAACCCGAGACACGTGTCTAGTATTATTATGTAAAGAATCTGTATACAAAATTTCAAAGCTGTACCATCAAAAATCACAAAGTTACAACCTTCTTATGTTACCAAGTTGTCTACAGAAACATGGTCACCATAGGCCCCACGCGCCGCCCGCGCGTCCAGCGTGTTTACTGCTCATTGATAATAATTAGGCAGTAGGTACCTAACCGTATGGCAATTGTTTTGTAATTAAATGGTGATAAATAAATTTATAATTTTTATGGAAAAAAATATAACATGGTGTAAAAACTATTGGAATCGATTCAGTTCCTTATTCTGAACAAACTATATTCATTCAGGTTTCCCATATACTAAAAATAATGTTGTACATATATTTAATTCCACCTGTAAAGGTGAAGTTAAATAAGGACATGTCCTGGAATTTGCAATCAATTTTTCACTCACTTCCACTGGCTCTGTCGAGCTGAAATTTGGCAAACACGTTTGGTTTTCGTGAATAAGCACGATAAAAGCTTTTGTTTAAATTTTTTTTTGTGAGCTCTCTAATGACCAGTAAAACCAAAACGTCTATACCAATAACGTTTGTCTGTTGCCTGACTATTTGGAAACACCCCAAGACTATATTAATGATTTTCAAGCCTCCTGTTGTAGATTTGGACTATTAATTAGCGTGAAGAAGACCTAAATCCTAAAGCAGCCACCAAGAGAGTCAGGTCTGCAACGACAATAGGCTGGTGTCTAAAATTATAACACTGATTGCCAAAGTAAACTTTTGGGAAATTTGACAAACGTGTGTGGGGCATATCACGACCTGATACTGTAAACTAAGATATAAGCCAAAATAATATCAATTTTCTCGCAGAACATATGGCCGATGGGGCCGAAAAGTTCTGGAGTGGCGACCGCGTGCCGAAAGACGTAAAGTTGGAAGGCCTCCCACAAGGTGAACCGATGACCTTGTGAGGGCCGCAGGAGTCCGCTGGATGCGGGAAGCACAGAACCGGTCGAAGTGGCGGAGCTTACGGGGGGCCTGTGTCCAGCAGTGGACGTCTTTCGGCTGAAATGATGATGATGATGATTAATATCAATTTAAAGGGCCTAGTAACTTACCCATACAATATGTATCAGGAAAAAAATTCTACTGTCCCATACATAACTTAAATTACACCTCAATCAACTTAGATTATCGTAGTCCACTGCTGGACATAGGCCTCTCCCAGGCTTCTCCACAACACCCTGTTCTCCGCCTTCCACATCCAGTTGGTCCCGGCCACTATCCTAAGGTCCATCTAGCTGACGCTTGCCGATACGCGGTCTCCACAACAGGACTCGTCGGCTCCATTGGCCATCGTTCCTTCGACAGACATGGCCAGCCACACCTACTCGACTCAAATGTATGGAACAGCAGATATTTTTTTTGTGAATTACTATGTTGGTACCATGGACAAAGTTGTTCAGTTTGATGATCTGTACCACCCCTTAATTACCAGTAGACCATTGTTATATGACGTATTAAGGAGAATGGGTAATATAGGCATTAGGTACACATTATCCTCAGCAGTAAGAGCAGGATTTCAGTTTATGTCCGTATAAGGATGGAAAGAGGGCAACTAATAATAAAATATAGTTTTTACTATTTAGGATTAGTTTTTCATTATTAAACATAACTAGCGAAATGTACTATACGTATAGTTACACCTCTTCTCAACCCTTCGGAGAAACTGCCTTGGCATGAGTGTAAATGTGTTGTAGATGGACCAAACCTTTAAGCTTAATTGGGTTTATTGGTTTGGCCCATCTACTTAAAAACAAGGTTTGGTACACAATGTTCTTCTGTGATGATGCTGAAGATCATAAATGACCATCAATATCATTAATAGCAATTTCGTTGAAACCACCACCTCGATAGTGACTTTTTACAGACACCATTGTAATAAAAACTTCTTGAAACAACATTGAATAAAACTGAAAAAAAAAGAAAGCCAAACGTCATTTAAAAAACAAAATCCCGTCACAATGACGTGACATAACCAACCCTTTTGTCAAATTAAAATAATTCCTCAAAGCATACCAACATGAATGTTCCCGAAATAAAATCGTATGAAGAAGAGGCCATTGACACCGTGGTGTCTGTGATAAATCGGGCGAAGGAAAAGCTAGGGATGAGATTAACTCTCAAGCAACTTGCGAGTGAGTACCACACCACGGTCCGGGCACTGCTGCAATCGCTAGAAAAACGCTTGTGTTGCATCTCTGCTGATACAAAACACACGGTACTATCATCTTCTCATTTTAAATGGTTTTCTCGCACTGGATTAGGCGTAGGTCTTTTCAAAATTGATTTGAAACCGGTGGTATTTTCTGTACCTATGTACATCATCAGCCTACAGTTTTCCCACTGTTGGGACCTCCTCTCGGTGAGGGGGAGTGGGCCAGGCCGGTCCACCAAGTGGGTTGGTAGATGTAACATGTCATCCAGTTTTTGTTTCTAGGACTTACCGGTTTCCTCACGATGTTTTCCTTCACTGGAGAGCAGTGGTGATTAAATAATTTACACAAAGTAAAGTGCCTCTCAGGGTTTGTGCGTTCGGGCACTCCGATCGGTCCGTCACCAATCCAGGGCCAATCAGAGCGCCGAACGCGCTCGAAGCGTTTGATCGAGATGGTTTAATGAAACTCACACTAGGCTCGCTGAAACAGGATTAGCACCTGTTATCGCAGACTCGATTTCCGACCCTAAGCCACTTTTCATATATTAAAGTCAAAGTTTAATCAGCGACCAAGTTTAAACTTTGTTTGTATTGGAATTGGAATAGAAAAAAGATCGAAGTGCGTGTTGGACGACGAACAATGAACGGCTCCGTAGTTGGGCTGAATTGATAAATTAATGCCAAGAACAAGCTTAAGGGGACACTTTGTGCGGGCTCGAACTCACTGGTGGGCCTGGCTAAAAATCACGTTGTCTCACCAGGCTTCGTATCCGACAGAGATAGTATCAGTGGTGAGCAGTTAGACGCTAGTCTACATGCACAACGTTATAGAGTGAGATGCAGGAGCATTTTTGGAAAAAAATCGCGAAAAAATTAAGAAAAGTCCTTCAGAAGATCGGGTTTTATGAAAAAACCACTGCATAAATCAATGATGAATAAAGTTTATTGAATTTATTGTTAATTGAACTTTGTCGGTACCGTCTTGGTTTTCGAGATTTTACACTCCTTTTATTACTTAAACACGCTCAAAATTAGGTTAAATTAGCAAGAAAAACGAATCTTTGTTGGCTCATAACTTTTTAATGGCTTTTTATTTTAGTATTCTGTTTCCGTTCAGACAATAATAATAACGAGACAAAACCATACCATGTCTTATTTTTGATTCAAACAGTGGAGTAAAACCCTCCCGAAGTTTGTATGGAAAAAATGTGGACAAGTGTCACCTTAAGTTTAATTTTAAAAAGTTCTCCCATACATTGAAATACGTCATGCTCCAATAAAAAAAAAAAATGTGATTTAGCCATAAACTAACGGTTTTCACCAAATTTCATGATTGTAGGACGGGATTTATACCCTTTTTGATTTATTTGCGAGTACCAAAATAAGTCGAATAAATACCGCCATATACTCGTATTCTTATTGCTTTGACTTAGATACTTAACTTTTTTAGGAGACCGTATACTACGAATTTGATATTAATTTCAAATTTGAAAAAAATGGTCTTGACAGACGGACGGTCGGATAACGGAGTGATCCTATAAGGGTTCCGTTTTTGAGGTACGGCACCCGAAAAAAACTACAATTTCAACAAACTGGCAAAATGAAAGCCATTGTTACAGTAGGGCCTTTCGCCTTTACTCCGCTGTCCATCTAATCGAAATTTTATTTCGGGAAATTCTCAGTTGCAGCAACGTGGTGACGGACCTTGCGCACAAACATGCTCTCCTGACCCCCATCATTCGTCTTTGAAGAGCTTCGGCTGCATGCCAGCACCGAAACCTCTACCTACCCTTTTCGGGACTAGGGGCATGACTGTTACGTATGTATGATCTAAACTAAATATTAGAAAGAAAAAAAAAATTTTTTTTCCTAACTAGTTATGTTTTTTTGTTACGCTCTCACGTTAAAATGGCCGAACGGATTTGGATGAAATTTAGCACATGAGTGAGACCATGACCTGTATTAGGATATAACGGGATTAAGACTTATACGAGCAAAACCGTGGGGCGCAGCATTGATTATATGTATATTGAACAATATACTCTCACGTTTTGTCTGAGGTTCAAGTTTGTGAAATCTTTTGATTTCAGTTACCGGTCACAATGCGTGCACGTCGAAATTGACTTTTCTTCAGACAAACTTTTCACGAAATGATGGTAGTCACACGCATTAAAAATACAAGACCTGTCAAGCAAGTAAGTCGCTTTCGTTGTTAGATCTTGAATCCTCTAAAACATGTTTCGAATTCGCAACTCACTTAGAAAATTCACTTCCAAAAAATTTACTGATCAATAAATATTGACCTATTCTATAAGAAAATTGGTATGGTTGTCCTATTTTCAGTAAGAAATGCAGTCTAATGCAACAGGAAGGTTTTGCACCGTTTCAGAAATGACGCTTAGTGCAGAGTTAGACGTCACGCAAACTCGAACGTCACTTTGCGGTTATTTGACATCTAATAATGGGCAGCATCGTACATGTCTATGATATAAGAGTGTCAGTTACAAGTGACAAAAGCTTATAAATCACCAGTGCGAGAAAAACCATGAGCATAGGAAAGTGATAATCTCCAATGTAATGACGTCTCTCTACAATCAGCAATCATAGACGATTACCCGCGAGCATATTTTTGTAGGGGGCTCATTCGTCTGTAGTCACCGATCATCGTGTATGGTCGTCAGATGATCGTCACGATTCGTGAGTTGTCGGAATTTCCGATCGCGTATCACACGATTAACGGTCATAGCCGATTGTGAAGAGGAGCCATCCCATTGGATGGCATGATGTTATCCCATTCAATGTTTATCTCGTCACTTTTACATCTTAGGATCCCATTTGTTTCTACCCATTCTTGGTTTTGCTTTAGTGTTTATGAATGTGTTGAATTTTGGCGATGATTATCAATTGTTTTTTTTATCAAATTCCAGCCAGTCGCGACTTTGCCTACAGTATCAAGCTGTCCCTGAAACCCATTCGACCTCCATACGCGATCACCAGTGAGAAGTTCATCAACGAGACCATTGAGCATGATTGGAACCTTGGGCAAACCTTCCAGTACTTCGTCAGGTACATGGGAGGATCTAGGGATGAAGTGTCTCAGTATTACTATTTTGAGGTAAGAACTTAACTAACTATCCAGGCTCCTGTAGTCAGGTGAAACGCGACTTTAGAGTCGGAAACTGTTCGGTTAGTAGAATAGTTTCTAATGAAAACTTCATGAAAATTGATCTACTGGAGTCGCGTCCTGCTGTCGCGTTCCATCGGTCTGTGGGAGCCTTCATGGGTCGATCCTGGTACAGCAGCGGCAAGATTGACACAATTAGAAAAAGGAGTAGGTATGTCCAGCAGTGAGGGTGGGCTGTGCATAATGATTGTGATTATAATGATGATGAAGTTATTTAATCGGTCTGCCGCGCGATATTTTTTGAGCATCAGGTTCATTTTTCAAAAAAAGTTACAACGATTGCAAACAGACAGTTTTTTTTTTTTTGGACGGGAAATCATCAAATTACTTCTCCCGCTCTGGGTGGAGCAGGAGGGCGTACCAGACTTTTACCGACTAAAACCCGCCCGTGTTCCCTCGGTAGCCTGTGTGCCAGGGGCGGCGGTATCTCTTTCGAACAACTCGCACCCCATGGCTGGCATGTGCCCTTGCGGGCCTCATCAGTTTGTGCTGACATCTCTTTGAGGCGGGCGTGGTCCTTATCGGACAGCGAGCTACCCATTACTCGCCGTCCGCAAGCTCACGCCTACGGTGGCCGGGAATCAGCCTGGGATTCCTGACGCCCAGGGCGTCTCCTGCGGAGGCTAGGGCCGTGAGGGCGCGTATACTGCCCCTCCCTCACGTGCGCTACCTCCCTCTTCGCGAGCATTACTGCTTCGCAGAAGGAGATGACGGCTACCCATGCACTCTCGCTCCGTACTATGGCTTAGACCAGGGCCGGACGCGTGCGATCGCCGCCGCCGATCGCCTCCACGAGACGTATACTCCACCGTGTCCTCAGGGCGATCTTCGCAGTGGAAACACCCGGGCGTTTCCGCCGCCTTATGTGAAATAGGAACCTCCCGAGACAGCCGTGTCCGGTGAGGACCTGCGTCAGGCGGAAGGTGAGGACGCCATGCCGCCTCTCAAGCCACTCCTCAAAGAGGGGACTTACCGCCGCAATCGTGGCGTGCCCAGCACTGGGTTGCGACAGTCGCACTCTCCATGTCGCCATGAGATCCCGCCGGAGCTCTGCCCGCTGTGCCGCGATTTTTCGCGGTAGCGAAGTTACGCCCCGGCGTTTGGCCTCCTCGCACCACTCCCAGATGTGCGCGAGGATCTTTGCCTCCAAATCCCATGGCGTGTCAACAGACAGTTAAATAGCATGCATGTCTTCTTTTGCGACATGGCTTTTGATCGGCAGAGGTATGTCACAGGCTGGCATAATATTCGGTTGGCTTCATGTTCTCTTTTGACCATCCAGCTTAGCGAATATGGAAAGCTTAGGGGCTTTAGCAGTATTCAAATTCTATGATATATTATATTATTATACTAGCTTCCGCCCGCAGCTTCGCCCGCGTGGAAGTCGGAAAAGTCTTTTGTTTCTTTTACATTATTTAACATAAAGTTTATTTATACCAATTTTCAAGTTAATCAAGACACGCAGTAAAATCATCCCTTGTAAAATAAACTACCCTTTTTACCCCTTTAGGGATAGATTTTCGAAAAACTCTGGTACATGTTATTCTTTATATTTGATTTTAATCATAACTACTGAGTTTCGAGTTCATCAGACCGCGCGTTAAAATTCTTCCATACAAACTTTGACACCCCCCATTCCCCCTTTAGGGGGTAGTTTACAAAAACAATAAATAACTAACTTTATAATTTACTTAGATAATTATTTGTGGCAAGTTTCAAGTTTATTAACTCAAGGAATAAGATTTCTCGTACAAACAAATCCCCTCTTTTCACCCCCTTAAAGGTCGAATTTCCAAAAACCCCTTCTTAGTGCTCCCCTACATTATAAAAGGAAGCCGTGTACAAAATTTCACGTTCCTAGTCCTAGTAGTTTCGGCTGTGCGTTGATTGATCAGTCACTCAGTTTCTCCTTTTATATACGAGTATATAGATAGAAGATATCCCCGGACTGATGAATTTATAGATCGATTTGCATTGCAGGCTATCTTCAGTCAGCCAACCGTCGCGTACCCCATACCTCAGGCTACAGTATCAGTGTTCTTCACGCTTCAAGACAAACACATTGACCCCCCAGAAAGACGAGGTGTGCCGCGGGTAAGTCGAAAATGACCAATTTGGCCAGACTTATGCGGGTGAAATCCCCGGTAAGGTAATCTGGTGGTCTGGTTCTGGTAAAAATTAAAATACATATGTATTTTAATTAAAAATTAAAATACATATGTATTTTAATTTTATGTCACCGACTTTCGAACTTAGTTATTATGGTTAAACTAACCAGGTTTATAATTTTTTGCTTTTCAGTTTTTTCGGCGGTTTTTTTTTTGTTAAAAAGTTTTTATTTTATAACTTTTTTGTGGCTATAATCTACTAATTAATACATGCTTAATTTTTTATTACTTCTTTTAATACACAACTCAGTATTAAAATCTGTGAATAAACAATCAATCGTCCCCTGTTTTCCTACCCTTAGCGTTGGATTATTTTCTCGAAATTTATATGGGACCAACTTCGAAACCAACTAAACCCTTTCCAATGAAAAAATAATTATTGAAATCGGACTACTCTGAAAAAAGTTATGTGTGGTCATACACAAAAAAAAGGGGCCAACTTGAGAACCTCCTCCGTTTTTTCATCGGTTAAAAATAGAATTCTCCAAATCGGTTTAGGCGTTTTCGAGTAATAGCGGTACATACATAAATAATACAAAAATATTCCAATGAATTGAGAACCTCCTCCTTTTTTGAAATCGGTTACAAATTAAATGGTTTTCACTGTCCACAGTAGATAATAAACCTATTTAAAAAGCTTAATAGGCAACATAATCCAACTTACTTTTATTTCCTTTTTGTCCTAAAATGGTTGTCTTGTTGTTTTAATTAAACAGTTAATTCTAATTACTGCCGACAGTGCCGTGTTAAAAGGGACCTACTTATTGTTTATATGAAAATTAAGCCACAATATAGAATAGGTACGTCTATGCGGTTTGAGATAGTAATGTATTCGATAAGGTTAGGTACGGAGTCCGCTTTGCCATTTTGTTACATACTCAGCCTATAACGTTCCCACTGCTGGGACACAGGCCTCCTCTCTGTGAGAGGGAGTGGGTCGTAATCCACCACGCGGGCCCAGTGCGGGTTGGTAGATGTCACATGTCTTCGAATTTTTGGTTCTAGGACATGCCGGTTTCCTCACGATGTTTTCCTTCACCGTTTGAGAGCAGTGGTGATGAAATTATTTACACAAAGTAATGCGCCTGACTGGGTTCGAACGCACGACGTACAACTCGATAAGTCGCAGCCGTTACCACTGGGCCACCACTGCTCTCTGCCATTCTGTTAGCATTTCCAAAACAAATATCCTAAAGAAACTTAGTTATTTCCATTTAAGTGCATTTATGGAAATTACCATTGAGTTGTGGTCTCTTAAGAGGTAATTGATCCTATGCTTTTGCAAAAACACATCTATACTAATCTATATAATATTATAAAGCTAAAGAGTTTCAGTCTTGTTTTATTTATTCTAGAACTGAAACGACATACACCAATTACACGAACCTAGGGTACGATTCTTCATTTACAAGCCATGTGACCGTTGATATTTCCCATTGGCAAACCTGAAGAACTTCAACACAAACAGGAGATGAATTTACAATAATCCTTCGTCAGAACTTACCTTCGTTCTACAAGAAAATCTTTGCTTTTTTTAACGACTTCAAAAAGAAGGAGGTTATCAATTCGACATGTTTGTGTTTTTATTTTGTCGACGGCGCGTTGTGTTCCACGCGCGCCGTCAGAGATGTCAGCACCAACTGGTGGGGTCCGCAAGGGCCGATGCCTGCCAGGGGTGTGGGTTGTTTGAGATACCGCGAGGAAAACACGGGTGGGTTTTAAGTCAGTAAAATTCTGACACGCCCTCCTGCTCCACCCAGAGTGGGAGAAGTCATTTGATGATTTCCCACCCAAAGAAAAAACCAGCACGTCAAGCTATCCCAAACTGTCAAATTTTCCCAATTGAACATGAACCTAATGCACATTTTTTAAAGTTGAATATCTATCAAAGAAATTTGACAGATTGGGGTAGCTTGATGTGCTGGTGTCTATACCCAAACAAGTGTGAAAGAACTGTAGACGCGAAATGATACTTGTCAGCTGTAATGTTATCATTCAATTTCTGTTCATTCATTATCATCTCTAACAAAACCCATTCATATTCATTTGTTCACTCTTCATTCATCAATCTCTTATGCTCGGTTACTATAAACAAAAACAGATCGTGTTGCTTACTAATAGCAGCATTTTATTTCCGAACTGGGCAAATAAATAGTTTCGCAAGCTAATTTTACCTGTGATAGCTAATAATGAGGGGGTCTATTATGCGAAGGTATTTGGTCTTTGCTTCATTATTGGAAGAAATACAAGAGTCTGAATACAACTGTTCATAAATTATAGGAAATGCGTTTCTTTCCTCCTCATCTCTTGCCCATACCAAGAGAAACACTCAATACTTTTAAAAGTAACACTTTTCAAATCTTACTGCCAAAGTTTGTACACGGACAATCCATGGGTTTTTTTTTTTTTTGTTGGGTGGGAAGTCATCAAATGACTTCTCCTGCTGAGTAGAGCAGGAGGGCGTGTCAGACTTTTACTGACTAAAACCACCCACCCGTGTTCCCTCAGTAGCCCGTATGCCAGGGGCTGTGGTACCTCTTTCGAACAAACCCGCACCCCTGGCAGGCATCGGCCCTTGCGGACCCCACCGGTGGTTGCTGACATCTTTGACGGCGCGCGTGTGGAACACAACGCGCCGTCCCGTCTACCACTTTTCGGCCGCAGGGGTTAGGGAGAGCGGCTGACGCTATACCGACACTCCTCTTCCCCTGCGGCCCCACCGCGTCCGCCATCAAACGGTGGCGGCCCCGTCCAGGCCACGGAAGGGAAGAGCGCTGCTCAGAAGCACCAGCACTCCTCCTCTACCGCAGCCCGTAACCCTCAGCCGCGATGCCTCCCATTCGACATCGCGGCCCACCTCAGTTGCGGTGCACCTCACCGCGAGCGGCCCCACCTTTGGGTTCCTCTTGGCTTCACCGTGACCGGAATCCACGGTTACTGAGCCCCTCCGCAACGACAATGCGGGAACCCATTCGGGGGGGGACAATCTATGGGTCAATTGTATTAAGAAATCAATGCTTTCAGGATTTTGTTGAGGCTGCCTCGTAACTTAGCGCGTCGGAAATGTTTGCGCAAGCCCGTACCGACGGCTTCTATGCAATTATACGCCAAAAAAAAAAACTGCGTCGCTACTGAGGAGAGTGAGGGGTAGTCAAAACAGCATCCTGAAAACTGTAGCAGAGAGCTTCGGCTCTCCGATTGTACAGTAGTTTGTGCGGAGGTGGATTTCTCGTACTAACACTAGGCAATAAGTTATTTTCTTGTATACAACGTGTTGATTTGCATCCTCGTCAAACAGGAGGCTGTTATGAAAGACATAAATAATCAAATAAAATTACGATACTTGCTTACTAATTAATACATACTTGTTTTTTTCGTTATTTAAATTTAACAGTATTTCAGAAAACACCTCTTTCAAAGAACAGAATCGCTCCGTTCCGTATGCGGTAGGCAGTGTCGCACAACTATATCGCTGTGTGTTACAGTGCGGTATCACACGGGCCGGGTTTTAACATGCGTGTCCGGAAAAAAAAAATGCCAAGTGCCGATTTCAGAAAATATGAAAAAAAAAAAAACTACTTATTTTGTTATTGATTCGTGTCGAGAATCATTAGCATAGTTACCTCCTTGAACTTGACGAGGATGCAAAACAACACGTATTACTAACACTTTACAGATATTTGTGTCCGAAATAAAGTTATTCTATTCTATTCTAAAGCGCTTTTTTCTGTTCTAGATGTGGTTCAGGATTGAAGGGCATCACACGGACCACGACATGCGCTATGTAGCGCTTCAAGCAGATTGGATTCTAGCTGTACTTCAAATGAAAATCAAACTGTTCAAGAGGATTGAAGCTATTCGAATGTTTTGATTTTATTTCTTGGTTGTAACAGCTGTGGTTATTTTTATCATGAGAATTCAAATTGGAATAGTATTTAACATAGTTGAAGATTTTGAATTAATAGTTAGAAACTTTTGAGATAGATAGATCCAAATGAACATACGATATGAACCTTTTTAAATGTACTGAAATACAATTATGGTATTTTTTCAAATCATGTTTTACCATGTAAATCAAATTATGCACCCGTGTTGAAAATTTTGCATCAAAAAGTACACATTCGGAGCGAATCTTTTGAATTCATGATTTTCAAAATATTTATTAGTCGTGCAGCATTGTTAAAAAATACATTACAACAAGAAAGTACCAGAAAATAAACAAAATTTTATAAATTCTAGTTTTTATTTAACATTTAATACCTAACAGGAAAAATGTGAGCGACCTGTGGGTAAGTCATAACAGCCGTACGAGTTGATAGATCGGGTTAAGCTACGCTTGCCGCGGTTGGTCCCATCATCTTTAGAGAGCCCGTACGTGCCACGTTCAGTAAGCTGTTGGTCCCGGCTGTCATTCGTGGATCTTTGACAGTTAGTACGAGCGTCAGAAGCCCGAAAGTCTGACAACCAGTCTTACCAAGGAGTAACCTTTTTTCCCAGTATCTAACTGGGCTGTGGAGGTCAGATAGGCAGTCGCTCCATGTAAAATACTGATATTCAGCTGCATCCGGTTAGACTGGAAGCTGACCACAACGTAGGTGGGAAAAGGCTAGGCAGATGATGACCTAAGAAGAACAGTTTTCATAAATACAGGATAAGTTTTTATCCAGTGCGCAAATTGTAACCATAAATTCAGCATATCATTCTAGAACCCCTAGAGCAGAAATTTTTCGCCGGTTATACAAAAAAACATCAGCAGTTTCATAGAAAAGTGCAATACCTACGCGGTCAAAATGTATGGAACAGCTGATTTCTTTTTGTATATTCGGTAAAAAAATATGGTCTTAACACTAAAAATGGAAAAATATGGATTCTAAAAACCTCATTTTCCAGCTCCATCAACCATCATAATTTATGTAGAAAACCAAATAATGAATGCAAATGATTAAAATAGAAAATTTGTGTTTACATATTTATCCGAGCCCTAATTGTAGGTAACCATACAGGGACCCAATTCTGTATGGTCATAATGATTCCCCGCGGAATCTTACTACGTTCAAACTGTCAATATCGTGTTTTGTACAAACCAATGTATCAGTAAGGAATCGAAATGCCATTATTCTGTATTTTCAGACAATTTGTTGATATTTTTTATTAGCGCATGTCGTGTGTGGTCTACGGAATTGACATGGTTTCGAAGTGAGGAATCGTTAAGTGGTCATAGAGAATTAGGGCCCTATTTGAAGAGGCCTTAAAGCACAAACTACTGCGACTAAATAATAAAACGTCGTCGGGACAAATAAATCACCTACCAAAGAACCTATAGATACAATCAGCAAATTACAACATTTTGTGGGTTTCCTATGAAATCGTGAGAGAATTTTCAACGAACTATAAAAAACGAAGGCTGTATTTTTATTACAGGAAAATGTTGCAAATGAGTCATTCATTGATAATGGCGGTTCTCAGAAGGACGTATGTTTATTTTGGATCGATGCTATTTCGCAATATATTGCATTCTCGACCATATAACCGGTTTTGAACGGTGTCTGTGAGCGATGTGGTATTCGGTAAGTTTTAGTTGGCAACATAAATCTCTCAGGTATGGTTCATGTTGGATCTGGTGCTTCCATAAGCCGTTTTTATTGATGAAAAAGTTCGATGTAAATACAAAAAATCATTAACTTCCTACTTTAAAAAAATCTACATGATCTTGTATCAGCGACCCGCGCCGCTACAGGCTTCGCACGGTTTTCACGAGTACAAGACTTGATAAAACATTGACATTCCTGTTTTAAAATGTACATTTAATATTATGAATAATCTCTATAGTAATACGCGAAGCAAAAACTTTGTACCCCTATACGAAAATTACAGAGGACGGGGGCGTATGAAATTTCTCACAGTGAAAGTTTATGTGGAGAAGAAGCGCAGAAAGCGAATCATTTTATAACCTAAATAATGAATTAGAAATAGATTATGTATTATATGAATTAAGGTCGAATTTTGACCACTGGGCGACCACTAGTAAAGGCCCTGGTAATTTTAAATGTACTCGTCGTATTGTCGTTATGAGCGATAATAGTTCTTACTGCAATCCGATACGGGTTAAAATCTGTTGTAATAAATTAGATTTATTAATGAGCAAGTATTGTCGTAAAATTGCAAATAAAATCGTATAAAATTAGATATTAACTATTTAATAAACATTAATCAATCAGCGGATGCAGTTTGGCATTTGGCATTTTATGGTATATTTTTAATTATAATAATAATTGATATTGAAGGAATAAACTGGTTTTAAAGATAATTAAGAGGTGACTTTGATGATTTTTTTCATGCATTAAAGTACATTTACTTATGTTTTGAGTTCCATCACTGTATGCAAAAAAGACTGGAAAATATCATTTTTTTTTGGCTTTCAAAATTATTTACGGTTAAAGAGATACACTGGTACACCACCTTTTTGAGCGTTTTCAAGAAATCTCCGCCATAAACTCTCTAAATGATGGTCATAATGAAAACCGCGTCAATATCCGTTGCGTACTAAAAGAACAATGCGGTCACACTGACAGACTGTAAAACCTATGGATATCTTACAAACGATGTTTCAATTGGTGTATTGTTAAACATCACAAGTTTTACTACTACTGCAACTGTGTTATGGGCCATTTGATTTGATTACTGCAATAAAAGGCAATCGTAAATATTGTCATTATCATCGCTATCGTCATCTGCTTGTAGGAGCATATCACTGACCATCATCATGCCTAGCCTTTTCTCAACTATGTTGGCGTTGGCTTCCAGTCTAACCGGATGCAGGTAAAGACCATATTTAGATGGAGCGACAGTCTATCTGACCTCCACAACCCAGTAACTGGGTAAACCGATACCTCTTGGTAAGACTGGTTGTCAGACTTTCGGGCTTCTGACGACCCGTAATGACTGCCAAAGATCCACGAATGACAGTAGGTAACTATGGCTTAACGGGCTTTCTGACTGCCAGGGGTGCGGGTTGTTCGAAAGAGATACCGTGGCCCCTGGCACATAGGCAACTGAAGAAACAAGGGTGGGAGACTTTTACTGACTAAAACCCACCCGGAGTTTTAGTCAGTAAAAGTCTGCAACGCCCTTCTACTCCACCCAGAGCAGAAGGAAGTTATTTGAAAATGTCTCATGCTCAAAAAAAAAAAAAAAAACTACGGTCAAAGATCCACGAAAGACAGTCGGGATCGAGGGCTTAACGTGCTTTCCGAGGCACGGATGGGTTGATATGTAAAGATGGCCACCTAGCCACCACCGCGGCAACCGTAGCATGCGGCACAAGCTCCATCTATCTACCTAAAATGGATTTGATTAATTATTGGAGTCACAAACTCACAATACCTGAATACTATCAAGAAAAACACCCTTCTATCACTATTTTCCACAAATCGTTGTAGGTCCTAGGTTCAAACCCAGGCGGGCGCTTCACTGTTTCAACTGTTATAAAAACGGTGAAGGAAAACATCGTGAGCAAATGTTCTAGAACCAAAAAATTGAAGACATGTGATTTCTACCAACCCGCACTGGGCCTGCGTGGTAGATTACAGTACATCAGCCTACTCCCTCGCGGCTTGTGTTCTCCTGTGGTGATTATGCTATAGGTAAGTGAAGTGTCAAACAAAAAATAATCATCGAGCTTATCTACCTGCCACCGCGCTTTTTGTCTTCATCGTCATCGGCCACTGCTGGACGTAATAAGCCTCTCCAATAGCACGTCCTTCTACCAGATCCTCAGCCACTCTCGTCCAGATGTTATCCTACGAGACATCCCTGAAGATCGTAAGCTCCAAAGTCATATTTCAATCGTCCAAACCAAAAATCAACCAAGTTATGTCACACCGTTTTGGAACTTAACTACTTCTATTCTCAACATTTCTAGGTATTGATCGAACAGTTCATTGTTTCCTATGAATCATTCACCGGTGCTTGCGATCAATGTCCTTGCGCAAGCGCAGCTACTTTCACTTGGCAACACTGAGATTTATATGCAAATGGCGAGACTTGCACGCGACCATTAAAACTGTGTTGCTAGTTAACAAAACGTGTTTGAAGGATAAACAACTGTGATTTTAATGGGTTGTTTTTGTTTAAACAATAGCTTAACAGTTACTATTGTTTCATCTGCAGTTTGTATTTTTGTTTGTCTTATTTTATTTGTAGGGAATCCATTCTTTGATGGATCATCACTATCTTCTCTACTTTCATCATTTTAATAGGTCTGTAATTGGGAAAGCCATGTATTCCACAAATTAAAAAAATACACAATTCTACATACAGGATAAGTTTTTAACCAGTGCGAAAACTGTAACCGTGAATTCAGCATATCATTCTAGACCCCCCAGCGCAGAATTTTTTCGTCAGTTATACAAAAGTTATCACCCCTGTTTCATAGAAAAGTGCAATATCTACGCGACCAAAATGAACGGAACAGCAGATTTTTTTTGTACAACCGACGAAAGATGCGCTGCAAGCGCTGGGGGGTCTAGAATCATCATCATTTCAGCTGAAAGACGTCCACTGCTGGACATAGGCCTCCTCCAATTTGGAGGGTTTTGCCATAATCGCCATGCTTGCCAGGCGGGTTGGCGATCGCAGTATGGTGGTAAAATGCATAGAGAACGCTGCTGCCCATTCTCTAGTAAGTCCCTTATTCGCCTCCTACGACACCCACGGGAAGAGATGGGATGGTGCATGGAATTATTTACGTCCGGCACTACTCGGAGTTAGAATGATAATGCTGAATTCATAGTTACAGTTTGCGCACTGGTTAAAAACTTATCCTGTATACGAATTAATTTAAAATATTTGTTTTGTTGTAAGTAGGTACTTACCCTACAATTAATAATAATCTGTTATTTTGAACATTGGCAATTGGCATTGGTTATTTTTGGCATTATAGGTGTGCGATACAGAAAGATTTTTACGGTGGGTATACATAATATTATAGAGTATTCTGTCTGTCTGTTTAGCTAGACAACAAAATCCTTCATCCTTAAAAACCCATAAGTTCACAAAGCATCAGAACCGTGAGAATGAAAAAATGGTTTAGAAATATCTCCATTCTTCTCGAACTTAACAGCTAGGAAACAATGCAAAAAGGTTTATCACCAACCATCAAGTTCCTGATAAAATAGACAAAAATCTACCTGGCCGCTACGGCTTCGCGCCATAATGACCCAAACTGTCATTCAACCGCGCATGCGCGTAGCGTCCGCACGGCCATCGCGTTTTGCCGCCATATTTGATTTATACGAAGCGTAAACACGACTGTTTCTGAATTAAAAAAAGTGTTTGTTGTGCAAATAGTGATAATGGTGCGTACTTTTAAACTAGTGGGGTGCTTCAAAGTGCCAAAACGTGGCACTAAAGTGGTACCAGCATCGAGTGGCGAGGGGATTTTCACAATCGACATGTCTTCTACCTCCACATTGGATGTTGTCGTAAGTTAATTGCAAAATAATAACCTATTATGAGGCTAAATTAAATTGTTGAATTTGTGAAGAGAAACGTTCAACTTGTTATGACTTTCCGATAGTGTTGTGTCAACTAACAGCTGTTTTGATGTGACGTCATTTGAATGGCACTTGAGCGTAAGTTTAAGCTAAGTAATTTGGCTGTGCACTGTACTGTACATAGTTAAGTAATGAATGAGGTTAATTATAAATAATTTTGTGAATATTGTGAAGATTTATTGGTAACAAAATCAATATCATTCGGAAATGTTATCAACAAGAAATGTATACCTAAGTCAACCTGTAAGTTAATATTTATGATGATTTTTTTTGTCATCAACATGGATTCCATGTTCATAATTACTCCTAGTTTTTGAGTCGGCTTCTGGCAGTTTTAGCCTATCAAGTATCAAGATGACGCCTAAATCATTAACGCTTAACATCGTTACAGCATGTCACCACTTTGGTAATACCTAAGTAACATTTTTGAATCATGTGAGCCACCTAGCTAAAGGCACCAGCAAATTCAGCCTAGATTGTTCCCACTGATGGGATACAGTATTCTTATCTGTAAGAGGAAGTGGGCCGTAATCCACCACGCGGGTCTAGTGCGGTTTGATGCATCTCACATTGTCTTCGATGTTTTGGTTCTAAGACATGCCGGTTTCCTAACAATAGGGTCGTTTCGCCGGTATCGCGACCACCTTCAGTAGGCGACCATTTGACGGACTAAGTTTCTTTAAATCAAGATAATAGTACTTGTAGAGGTAACATAAAGAAAAAAGAAATGTAAGGTGCTATATAAATAATTATGAAATAAGAATTTACACAGTTTGAAACAAATGGCGAAAACCAGACCCGAAAAAAAATTGCTCAATGTGCATCTTGATTCAGGGGTGAGTGAACGTACCGCGAGTAGGAAAAAAAATAACACGGCGCGCGGCACTCAAAGATAAGTTTTATTACTTATTTCATGTTTTACACATAAGTTAGGTGTTAAATTGTACAATCGATAAGTTTTGGTTATTATTTAGTTGTATTTTTCTATTTTAAAACGTATTATTAAGATAAAATCAAGTGGTCGGTAATCGAAATGTTTATTTATCGAAAACGTTAGATAGCGACCACATGGTCGCAAACCGACGAGAACCGAATTATTTTGTTTTGATTAATATGATCATAATGCTTCTTAAAGGACTGTTACAATTTTGAATGTAGCATTGGAAAAGTTTTTCTTTGTAGTTCTTTAGTAAGCGACCACCAGTTTCTTTGAAAGAACTTTGTTTAATTTACGTACAAAATTGGTGCTAAACAGGTGGTCGTAAACCAAAATAATCGAAATAAAGACATTGGTTTCCGGCCACCATCATTTAGTATGAGAAAAATAACGGCCGCTAACAGAAATAAGTATGAAATTTAATTGAGTATGCGACCACGTCTGATTTTTTTAATTTGGTTGGTTATTGAAATGTCCGTTTAATAGTGATTTTAGCAAGCAACCATGTCGTTGTACCTAATCTGTCGAAAACTAAATATTATTACTTTTCAGTTTATAACAAAATTAGTCATAAAAACAACAATTAATTATTTTATATTACTTATTTTTAGATGGAGCTCTCAAATAATTCAGAGTCAATAAAAAAAAGAAAAAGACTGTCCACTACACTGCAGAAGCCCTGAAAAAGCTCTCGATGATATCCGAAAAGAAGTTTAATAATTAACCTTCTTTTCGGATATCATCGAGAGCTTTTTTTTTTAAATTACTATTATTGTTATTATAAGAAAACATTACACCAAATGATTAGGTACCATATTTGTTTTTAATAAGAGGCAAAATTAAAATATGTTTAAACCGATTATAGTTATTTTAATGCCATATTTTTATATTAAAATAGCGGTCGCAAACCAGCTCACTGGTGGTCATTAACTGATAAAAATGGTCGTAAACCGACGTTTTCGCTATATTTTCACTTTTTCAGCATTTTATAAATATTTTTGTATTAATGTATTTTATTTTATGTTTTGTATCCAAACTAGATTATATTTGGGACAAATTCGCATTAAAATATACTATTTTGCGCGTAGACATCACTTTTATTTTCTCATCTTAAGTGGGTAACCCAGCTAACTGGTCGCTAACCGGCGCAATGACCCTATTTTCCTTGAGAGCAGTGGTCATGAAATTATATATACACAAAGTAGGTAAAGCGCCTATCTGGGCTCGAACCTACGACCGACAACTTGTGAGTTGCGGCGGTTACCACTAGACCCCCGCTGCACGCTGCTCTAAAAAGTACTACAAGACTTTTTTCACGAATTTTGTCACATACGACAAAATTCCCGATATGGTCAGGTGGTACGGGCTCCGCTACGCTTGTCCTGATGACTTGACAGGTGGTTATTCCACCTTTTATGCCCGCACGTATCCAGTCAAACGTGTAGGTGAGTATACGATATTTTTTTCCTTGTGTAATGCACCTACAATTTTGCGGGGTCTTTGACATCCTTAAGACTGAGTCCTAGTTTTATACTGTATAATATTAATCATTGGTGGCCCAGTGGTCACGGCTGCGACTTAATAACGAGTTATTTGTCGTAGGTTTTAACCCAGACAGGCGATTTCGTCACCATCATCATTTCAGCCGAAAAACGTCCACTGCTGGACATAGGCCTCCCCCAAATGATAAATGATTTTATTTCTGTAAGTAGGTTTGTGACAGTATCATATTTTTTAAAACTAGATGAGGTCGGCGTTTCCTATCTGACTACTCTGAGAAGAAAGGCCGAAACAAACTCAGAGGTCACAGTCTCTTTTAAAGTCCAGACATAATCTTGGTCAGATCATGTGAAGACCATGTGGATTGGTGTCTGAAATGGCTCCTCCACTTCGACCGGTTCTGCGCTTCTCGCATCCATCCAATTACTTTGTGTAAATTATTTTAGCACCATTGCTCTCATAACGATGAAGGAATAGGTACATCGTGAGGAAACCGGCATAGCCTAGAACCAAAAATTCGAATACATGTGACATATATCAACCCGCATTGGGCCCGTGTGGTGGTGGCTTGAGAGGAAGCTTGAATCCCCGCTGTGGGAATATTATAGGCTGATTAAGATTTTGTTGTACACACGGCTACACATTAACACATCTAGGTAGGTATACATTTCCAGTTTACGCTGATCTCGTTCTGTACGGAAATTGTATACGATGCGAGATCAACTTATACAGGAAATGGCTTGATGTGTAGCCGCGTGTACAACGAAAATTGCACAAGTATCCGAAATTACACAAACTCTGACATATTTTACTGTTGCTCAACAGTAAAATTATGTTGGAATTAAGCAGAATGCGGTCAGATTAAGGTAAGGTCAAGTATACCAATTTCCTGAAGGTCTACTACAATCTTTAAACACACTATCAATCACAACATGAATCTTTTTGAAGGATCACTAATTCATTGCTTCTTAAGTTTCAAAAATGCGTTTGCTCAACGACGTAAATAACGTAATAAAAGACATTGCTATTAGTAGTGTTGCAGACAAGATTATTAACTAATCTGTTTATTTATATGTTGTACCACAAGGAGACTGGAATAACATTTAATACTAATACTAGTTTCTAATCTGTTATTTCCTTTCTCATTTACATAGACTCGTTTCTCTTTTCGTAACTATTCAGCTTTATTTTCAGCTTCAACTATGTGTTTGCATTTGCTATTCAGTCGCAAGAGAAAGTTGCTATTGTATAATGAAGGCTAAAACCACTAAATAAGTAAAGTTCAATGTCTTTTGGAGCCTTGAAGGCGTTGGCAATATTCATCGGCCACTTTATTCTTATTTACAGAGAACTTACCTATCCGGCCTTATTACAAAACAGTATTTAGTTCCACGTAAAGATAAACGATCGAGCAATTTTTCTAATCAAAAACAAACTTCAAACACGACACTAAGTTGTAATTTTTGGATTTGAACTTTATCGTGCTCTGAATAAAGTTTATAAGTGTGCCACGGCCTCTGCAACTAATGGAAAACCTAATGAACGAATAGAAGTAATACTAATAACGCTAAACCCATAATTATGAGTAAATAATAAATATAAATTGTATTTACGAATTACCAGAATGCGCATCATGGTAGGTACCCCAAAATGAATATTTTATCATTCGGGTGAGTTTTATATATAGCCTTAAAACAGCAGAGGTCATCGAGACAGAGGCCAGAGGGCTGAAAAAGATACCGCATACTATTCTAATCTCACATAAGGATTACGAACTAGGCAGGTAAAAATCGTGATACTAAAACCTATATCAGGCAACGCAATATTTGGGTTCATCAAAGAACCAATTTGAAAGGTAAGGGAGACTAGTATCTTTCAACAGCTTAGCCCAGCCTTACCCAAAGTTGGCGATAACGCCCCCTTGTGGGCGCTGTAGGCCTAAAGGCGGTAAGAGAACCGCTAATTCCGCTCAATCTCCGCTAATATAGCTCACAATAATTAATTAAATTTGAAGTTATAGTGGTTTTTAAGTAGGTGAAAAAATGGGGGCGCTAAAAAGTAATGTATTCTCAAAGTGGGCAGTAGACAAAATAAGTTTGCGAATCCCTGGCTTACCTCGAACATTTGCATTTCAAATATAAACGATTATATTAAGAAATGTTGTACCCAGACACGTAAATGTGGGCACAGTTGGGCACATTATGCTGATTACGTTTGCCATACACTTCAATCCTTACGTGTATTACAAAACATGCGTCATTGAGATAGTGATCGGTTGCGTCTTAATTAGATATCTGCCTAACTTTCGCTTAGAACTGAATCTATGCGCTTAACTTCATTTTAACGATCTTAGTTAACTGCAGTCATTTGCCTTTGGCTATTACCAATCAGGTTTTGATTCACGAGTTGCCTCTAAATTACAATGCAATTAAGGCCTTTACTTAGAATTTAATTTTATGTTCTGGTGGTCTCCTGTAGAGATATGGTTAGTCGTTTGCTTCGGTTGTCTTGCTTTGTCTATGAATATTGGCCTTTTCTAAATACATTTTCTTATTTACGGGAAGAGTAAATTTGTTTTCCATTTATCGATAAATAAATTAATCAGCTTAGTTAAATAAATCACGATCCCCTGCTGGACATCAAAGTCTCTCCCAAGTTGCCACCATGCGAGATTCTCCACCTTTTAAATGCATCTGTTAGAGCCACGAATTTCCATGAGTAATAGCGTACAATGACATATTATCCTAATTATGATATTTAATTTTAATTGAGCTAATTGCCGCACCATCTAGTCCTAGTGCAATGTAATGAAATGGGTCATTATCCTTCTGTTTAGTTTCCTCATCATCAAAAATCAAAACTCTATGGTATATTTTGTCCATATTATCAAAATTGTCATTCACAGAACTATCTTCTTTAATATCATTGTTTACTACAACCTAAATATAGAGCTTTATCTTTTGAAGACGTGTCTCGCAAGTTTCGCGTTAATTTATAGTAATAATACAAATCCCATTTGTGTGACAGAGTTATTGAGAATGTTGATAACATACGAACTTATGTAGCACTAATTGATTCGGTTGGTGCAATATATATATATACTGAGATCTAATTTATCCTGCCACTGAATATATTATATGTCTGTGTGCTTGCCGTTTTGTCTGTGGTATGAATAAGACCAATGTTCTACTGCAAGCAGAATTATTGTGTCCCGAAATGCATATACTTTCGCTTTATCTAGAGGACATTTTGTTGTTTCTTACCAACCGCATTCCTCGGGTACGTGCATATTTACTATTGTTACACTGTATGTCTGGCTCTAAGTTCCAAATAACTTATCTGGCTTACCGTTTACCAATCCTATATTTAGGAGATGTCTGATTGGGAAAGACTAAAAATTGAATGTACTAACGTTGGAGACTACACCGTTTAGAAACTTTCTTATCTTCGTCATTGTGAATGACGAAGATGAGAGAGTTATTTTTAGCATTAACACAGTCACCAAGAAGCAAGTGATTTTCTAGGCGTTACCAATATCTTTAGTGAAAGAAATAAAGACCCAATCAAGACGTGTGAACTATGATCGATTTTAATAGACTAGAGCTTCATGTTCCATTATGTTTTTCTTAGAAACCTAAGTCTATATTGAAGCGAGTGAGGGTGAAAGCAATGTTAATGTTCTTAGGAAATGAGCTGTCGTTTGTAATGAGCTGTTTTGATCGATATGTCCATGTTAATATGTGATTATTGCACACAGCTGTAGGTATGTGGTGATAAGTTTGTATTGAGAACAGTGTTGACCTTCATAACTAAATAGTATTTGTAGTATATATTAGATTATACAGTCTGCAGAACAAGAACCCACTGAAAGACTATTTACTGCAATGAATGTTGTTCTTATGAGAACAACATCTGAAGCTCAAAAGTCTGACAAATTTGTCTTAGGATATATCAGAATTGCCTTGGATTGTGGAGGTCGGAAACCCGTTGACGCATACAGGATAAAAATTTAACCAGTGCGCAAATTGTAACCGTGAATTCAGCATGCCATTCTGAACCCGCTAGCATAGCTATAATAATTATCGATCGATTCACTTGGATACGACACGTTTTTAATATGGAAGTTGTATATCCGGCTCTGGCTTATACTTACACACCTATCCGTTTGCTTGTACGACTATGGTCATATGATATATTGCTCTTGACAGTTCATTGTTACAGTCCATGCGGTCAGTGTTTTAATAGGTCAAGACACCTGCATTTTATCACCCTTTTATGGGCTACATTTCTATCCTGTCTGGTTATCCATTACAGGTTTTCTTTACATTGTCACCGTCTAGGCTCTGTAGCTTGCTAGCAGCAAGGTGAACAGTCTTCGGTTATTAAGTTTCTAAAAGCAGTCAGCAGTCGTAATTCATTTTTATCTTATCGTTTTTGTTTGATCACATAACATACAAATAGTGGAGTGATGTAAGATTTGTCTAATGTGTACCATCCTATAAAAAGTGCTGATAACGTAATAGAGACAGACATTATGGTCTAAAAAAAAAAGAAGAATGAAATATGGAACAGATTTAGAGACTATGTTAAAGATTCGTATCAAAATAATGGTTTGAGTACTAATGTCGCACTGTTGTGAAACACCCTTTAGTAGGATATGGGGTAGCTAATTAAACCAGGCTGACACTGTTCTACAGCTGAAGCAAGAAAAGCCTGAACTAATTAAACAAGAATGTCAAAGAATGAAAGGCCGTGCTTTCAAATATCCTCATGGAGACTGGATACCGGTTCCCTTGGCAAGTTTATGTAGCAGTAAAACGATTGGAAATTTTCGTATAACAAAACAATTAAGATGTAGTCTAAAAACAAATGCATTAGTTGAAAAAAAAAAACATTTATTGCAAATTGCTTCGACCGCTGCATGTTTTAAAATAAACCTGCAAAGTTAAAAATAGATTCGTCAGAATGCTTTTGTTAATTATGCAGGACTTTTGAAGTATGCCGTGTTAAACTTACCTGGGTGTTAAATTGTATATTTTCTGTTGTTCCATGTTGAGTCTAATCTTGTTAGTGGTAAGGTTTAGATTAGTAAGTGTGGTTGTCAAAGGCTTTGTGGGAAATTCCTCGAACGGTTGGCATTGGGAATTCCTTTGTTGTTGTTTCATAGGTTGAGGTATACAATTATTATAAGTTATAAGGTAGAAGGTAAGGTAGGTGAAGCTTTGCGGTAGTACAGCGGTTATTTTAATAAGGTTGTCACGTACATGAATATAAATAGTTGGCTACGAAACGTATCTTATTGATTCAGGGAATGACGTATATTCTTTAGGAAAAGGTTTAAAATAAAAACTGGGAAATTCTGAGATTGTTAAAATTCTGCTCAGGTTTCAGTCAGCTGAGCCTTAGATGTCTAATATCGTGAACACAGGGTCTTTCCCCAGTAGAGATTCAGTCAGCGAAAAACAAAATAGGTAATTGTGGAAGGGAGAATTTCAAGCAGCACGGTTGGAAGGCGGAAATCAACAGGATGTATCTAGGTAGCGTCATTCTGGGTGTTCAAGATCATTGAAAAAGAAAGAAATAAAGAAAACAATATTATACTGCACGAATCAAAAGCAAAGTAGACAGTAAACATAAAATACACTTATACAAAGTCAAAAGCCAATTCGATAAAGCAAAAGCGTTAAAAAAACAGAAAGATAGAACGCTTAAGTAGGTCTGCGGTAACTTCTTTCACCCTCTCTATATGTATACAGGATAAGTTTTTAACCAGTGCACAAACTGTAACCATGAATTAAGCATATTATTCAAGAACCCCCAGCGCAGAAATTTTACACAAAAAAATATATCAGCTGTTCCATACATTTTGACCGCGGAGGTATTGGACTTTTCTATGAAACAGCAGATTTTTTTGTATCACCGACGAAATATTCTGCACTGGGGGGTCTAGAATGACATGCCTAATTCATGGTTACAGTTTGTGCACTGGTTAAAAACTTATCCTGTAGCGAGGGTGAAAGAAGTTACCAGTAACCTTACTGCGAATTACACGGCACTAGTTAATATCCGGTATGATTACTAACCTAAGCTGCCGCTAATGCAATGTATTGAACTAGCTTCTGCCCGCGACTTCGCCCGCATGGAAGCCGGAAATTATCCCGCGGAAATGTACTACCGAGATAAAAAGTATCCTATGTGTTAATCTAGGTTATTTCTGTGTGCCAAATTTCATCCAAATCCATTCAGTAAATTTTACATAAAAACTTTCGCGTTTAAAATATTAGTATGGATAGTTTTTCTAGCATTCTTTAAAAGATTAAAGTCCATCTTATACACACGTTATTACTAAAAGGAAACTGCTCAGTATTCTAAGCGATGATCCAGCAATTTGCTCACGCACGGCAATCATCTTAAAGCCTAGATTATTACGGTGACCGGTTCTACCGGCGCCAATGTTAGCGGTATCGGTAAAGTAATGGTAGGCTACGGGGTAAATAGTGCTTTTGAAGTGTCCTCTTTGATTCTGGGAAAGAAAATTATTTAACATTTTTAATTAAGCCTCGTATCCACTAGGCAACATTTAACGCGCGACATGTTACACTACATGTTGCTCGCATCATTTTGAACGGCAACGAGAAACTTTGGTAACGTTGTTTGTTGCGCGTCATGTTGCCCGCCGGCTAGCAATGACGCGCGTTGTTATGCAACGTGTTGAGCATCACTTGTTGCACGTCAAATGTTGCTTAGTGGATATATGACGCTTGAAGCTAATTCACAGCACAATCTTCATAGCAACTAGAGTAGTTTGATCGTTCACTGTTAACACATTCATCGACTCTTCGCTGTAGGTAAAGTCAAAATGTAAAATATTATATATGGAAATAATGGGAAAACTTCCTACAGGATAAACCCGATTTCCGTATGGACGTTTGTATGTAGGTACGTCAGACTACAGTCATCCGTACGCACGAAGAAACTATTCATGACATAAATCATCATTATTTCATCCAAAAGACGTCCGCTGCTGAACATAGGCCTCGCCTAAGCTCCTCCACTTCGACTGGTTCTGTGCTTCCCGCATCCAGCGGATTCCTGCGGCCTTCACAAGATCATCGGCCCATGACATAAATACAGTCAAACCTGAGTAAGTGAGAACTGGGTAAGCGAGAAAACTCTATTAATTGCCAGGTCCCGTCATTTTGCCATTCTAAAGCCTCAATAAGTGAGAAATGTGAAACCTGTATAAGTGACGGTCATTTTTCATACGTGAACCTCTTTAAGTGAGATTGCTACTTGCCTTTATCTCTATAAGCGACCGTTTACTTTTGCTATATTATGACTCTTTCTTAAATTTCAAGGGACTCTTATTTCATTCGAATGACCAAAAAAATGTGCGTTTGTTATTGTTTTCTATAGTTCTAGGAACTTGGGTAAATCTTTATTATTTTATTATTGTTCATGGAACTCATACTCGTATTCTATTCAGAAAGCCAAATGTGAGTACCGACTTGCTTGTCAAGCATATAACAGTTAGTTCATAAAAGCAGTTGCATAAAGGCACTGGAGACGCTTCACAAGTTTCATTAAGGGCACACTTTGCGCGGGTTCGAACTCACTGGTGGGCCTGGCTAAAAATCACGCTGTCTCACCAGGCTTCGTACCCGACAGAGATAGTATCAGTGGTGAGCAGTAACACTCTAGTCTACACGCACAACGTTATTGAGTGAGATGCAGGAGCATTTTTAGCAAAAAAATACCGTCTTGGTTTTCGCGATTTTATACTCCTTTTATTACTTAAACATGCTCAAAGTTAGGTTAAATTAGCAAGAAAAACGAATCTTTGTTGGCTCATAACTTTTTAATAGCTTTTTATTTTAGTATTCTGTTTCCGTACAGACAATAATAATAACGAGACAAAACCATACCATGTTTAACTTTTGATGCATAGTCAGACTGGAGTAAAACCCTCCCGAAGTTTGTATGGAAAAAATGTGGGCAAGTGTTACCTTAATATACGGCGGTTGATCATACCATATTTGATAAAATTTACGAACTTCAAAACATACACAAAATATAAAATAGAATCGCAAAAGAAATTAACAGATTTTTTCAAATAAATGTTGTTATGAGATTATTTAGATTAAACATTTATGTTCAGCTATTATTTCAATAAAAATATAGGTGAGTGGGGGCAAGATCGAACGGGTTTTTGATGAGATGAACAGTGTTGTATTTGAAGTCTTGTAGAACAGTACTTAAAGCTTATGCTAAAAAAATGTTTGTAGTGAGTAAAGAGCAAAGAGTATATTTTTCTATCAAGGTAATAAAATCCAGTTAAATCAATTCCAAAGTACAAAAAAATGAATCATAAAATGGTTGTCTCACGAGAATGAAACAGGGGGAAGACGAAAAGATGGTGGGGAAAGATCGAAATAGTTACTAAAATCGTTCAAAAGATTATCAGACGTTGTTGGTGATCACTAGTCCATAGTTTGAAGTGCCCTAAAAACTCGGAACTGCCTGTAGTGTCAAAATACGTTTTGTTAACAAAGATATGACGATTTGTTATATTTTTATATTTCAATCTTACCCCACCGGGGGAAGATTGACATAGAGGTTCTCAAACTTTCAACTTCATTTGCATTATGGTTATACTAAAAATAAAACATCACTATCAATCAACTAAATTCTTTAATTTTACTTTATTCAGAGTTTGCATCTTTTTTTCACAAATAAAAGTGACACAAAGTTAAAAATATTTCAATAATAAGTAGTTAACCAAGAAACATCTTAGAAAAAAAAAATAGCTTCATGCCCATAACAAAAACATAAAAAGACTTAAAAGGTAAAAAGCAATAACAAATCACATAAGTTACATTAATTTGGCATATTTAGGAACTCGAATGTCCTTAAAGGTTATATTTAAATACTTATTAGGTTTTTTTATTGAAACGATTGTGAAGCGTGGAAATAGGTATATTGTAATGTTTAGCCGCGCCGTATAGTGTCAATTCCTTCCTTTTTACTTTCTCTATGGCGTTAGCAACATCGTCTTGAGTGTAGGAGGTTGCGCGTAGAGATTTCCGGACGTAGTTACGTGGCATGGTGATTCTGAATAGACAAAATGCAATTTTTGAATAGTCATTCGGTAGTCCTAAGTAGGTATTTATAACAATAACATTTGTACCTCTAGATGTAATTCAAAACAAACGATATTCTATAAGAAATATAAACGATAAAACACCATAAAAGATCATGAAATCATAAAAGGTAGGTACCTAATATTTTATTTTGTTTAGGTACATACATTATCATGAACAGTTTGAGAACATCTGACTATTAGTATGACTTTTGGAAACGGGGTAAGGTCGAAACTTTTATATGTTCGTCTTACCCCGTCAAATATTGGTGGGTAAAGACGGAAAATTGAATTAAATCCTAAAATACGAGAAATAGCCATATTTGGATGTAATAACACAACTAAGAATTAAAAATAATGAGCAGATATTCCAATAAAACATTCGTACTCACCACGTAAGTAAAGTTACAGGACACGGGGTAAGATTAAAATACTCGATTAACTTACGTAAAAGTCACTGCGCAGACATTTGCACTTTTCACACATCCATTCACTCAAAGCGGCAAACACTGACTGAGATGTGCGACGTAACAAAATGGCGGTCTCCACAATGTTGCCAACACTGCAAAAACTGCACTAAATCTAGCGTTATGGACAACTTTTTGTGTTACCCCGTTTTTAATCTTCCCCCCACTCACCTACCCATACTTATATAATACATGTGCATATTTTGTTTCTAATAACGTACATATTTACTGTATTTTTATAAAACTCTTTAAGTGAGACAGATTCCTCCTGTAACTCTGTAAGCTAGAAACTCGGGTTAGTGAGAAACCTCTGTAAGATAAAAACAGTTCGCGGTCCCTTGAGCTCTCACTTATCCAGGTTTGACTGTACATAATTGAAATTCCATTCATAACATAAACATTAAACGGGAAAGGTTCCCGATCAAATTTAGGAACAGCTGCTGTAGGGACTAAATATTTTCTTCGGGGTGTATGCCAAACGTAGGTATCGCAGATAAATCATAAATGGTGATAAAGTCATGTAGATAATTATTTCTGGAAACTGGTTCACAAAATCACTTTTGTACGTCAACATTAAATTTTATTGTAAAACTATACGAGATCGGTGTTTCTTAACTGAATACTCTGAGAAGAAAGACCGAAACAAACTCGAGGTCGCATTCTCTTTTAAAGTATAAAAACATAGTAACATAATCTTGGCCAGGTCGAGGACCATGCAGATTAATGGCAAAGCATAGGTTTGATTTATTTATAACTAGCTTCTGCCCCCAACTTCGACTGCATCAAATTTCTTGCTCGCGAGTACTTCGTATTCGTAAGTTTTTTGAATTTTTGCTCGGCTCCTAAGGGCTCTAGCGTGATGTTATGTAGCCTATAGCCTTCCTCGATAGATGGGCTATCCAACTCTAAAATATTTTTTCAAATCGGACCAGTAGTTCCCGAGATTAGCGCGTTCAAGCAAACAAACTCTTCACCTTTATAACATTGGTATAGATTTGAAAATGTATTCCCGCCTATTCTAGGCAATATCCTTTCGGATTTTCAAACGGACAAAGAGCTGGATTAACATAAAAGCAATCCACGTACCCCTGTGATTACCCCATAAAACCATAATGTTCAAGAGTTGCATCCAAATACAAATGGGTAAACAACACAACCAGCACAAAATACCATGCAGTGGGTCATCGCTTCCTGCCATTCATTTCTAACACAAATGGGTTTGTTGTGTTTCGCTCGGTGGCTGCAGATATGTTTCACTAGAATAATTTCAAAGGTCATTTAAATAATTACGATACTAATGCATTATCTGACGTGGACAATGTTTTGTTAAATGGAACATTTGATGTCGGTGAGTTGCAGGTTCAAGGTTCAATTCTAGAGATAAATGGACATATATTTTTTAATCTATTTGCAATTGTTAAGGTACAGATTCCGCCAAAATACGGCGTCTTAGTAAATGTTTAAGAAGCGGTCGGTGACTCTAAATTTGAGCTCCTCAAATTAATACTATTATTTACAAGAAATGTCGTGGTGTCAACTTGCAACAACGAAGAAAAATTGCCACAGTCAAAAACGACATAATTCAAGCCTTAATTTGCTTTAAATTCTGTGGTTCTGCTTGAGAGAAAAAATACCGCCTTCAAGGTCGTTGACCGTTCGTTATGGAGGATCTTGAGGTATTGTGGTCCAACATTACTGTACATGTAGATATAAATCTAAGCGACAATGCATTTGTCTTACCCGCATACTTACTTACAGTTGTAGATACAATTTTGTATGGTATTGCACTACTTCCACACTACGTCCAATACTTTACCGTTTTTGTTTATCTAACTTACGCTCTCTATTGATACCCTACCATAGGAAATCGTGAGTAATACCATATTGTCCATCACGAAATACCGGTATCAAATCATAAACATCACACACACAAATCATTGACATATGAGACGTGACTTCAAACATTGGACATGGAACCACAACACAAAGACGTAGTAGAATAGAAATACTATGTAAGTACTATTGAATTTATACAAACTGCAATTATATAACATGCCATTGTACTCAGATCAGTCATAGTTTATACAAAGTTGATTTTCCAAATGGTAGTTGCTGGAATATAATAGGTCTTTACCTATGAAATTGCCGTTTTGTATGAAAAAATTTAAACGAATTTTTTTCATGAATTTTTTATTTGTATTAATCGAAGTAATCACCCATGCAATCAATGCATCTTTGCCATCGCAGTGGCAGTTTATTGATGCCCTTCTTAAAGAAATCAGCTGGACGGGAGGCAACAAATTCTTCAAAGGCATTTTGTACTGCCTCTCGGGTATTAAATTTTTTTCCCGCCAAGAAGTTATCCAAATTCTGGAAAAAGTAGTAGTCTGTAGGCGCAAGGTCTGGTGAGTAGGGCGGATGACGGAGAGCTTCCAACCCCAGTTCTTGCAACTTGGAGACCGTCTGCAAGTTGCAATTATGTATGAGGTCGCGCGTTGTCGTGCAGGAGCAGCGGAGACGAGCGATTGACCAATGCTGGTTGGAGATGCGCCAGCTTCTCCATCATTGTGTTCAGTTCTTCACAGTACACATCTGCAGTAATGCTCACCCCGTTTGGTAAGAAGCTGTGATGAATCACACCGGCGCTAGACCACCAAACAGTGACCATCACTTTTCTAGGGGTAAGTTTTCGTTTAGGGCATTGTTTAGGTGCTGAACCAGGATCCAACCAACTTGCTGAGCGCTTACGGTTATCAAACAGAATCCATTTTTCATCGCAGGTAACAATGCGGTTCAAAATTCCTTCATTTGTGTGTCTGTTGAGCAGTGCAAGGCACGTCTCGACGCGTACTTCGCGCTGGCGATCATTGAGTTCGTGGGGCACCCATTTGTCAAGCTTTTTTACCTTGCCAATTTGACGCAAATGGACCAATATTGTTTTGACGCTAACGTCGAAAGCTGCTGCTAATTCAGCCGTAGATTGTGTATCATCAGCTTCCACAATCGCCTTTAATTCGTCATTGTCGACCAAAGTCTTCGGACGACCGCGAGGTTCATTTTTCAGGTCGAAATTTCCAGAACGGAAGCGAGCAAACCAATAACAGGTGGTGCGTTGGTTTGTAGTGTTAGCTCCGTAAACGTCGTTGATGTTGCGTGCCGCTTGTGCCGCGTTGCTGCCACGACGGTACTCATATTCCATAATTACTCGAATTTTTAACGTATCCATGATGACGAAAAAGATTGAAATGCGATGAAAATGTAACACTAATCAATAAAGAAATGACTACTTTTAGAAAAAAAAATCCATGTTTTTAAAATAAAATTAATTTGAAATTAGAATTCTTAGCCAAACAAAAATTATTTTGATTTGAAATGGCCAGTACTGCAGAACGGCAATTTCATAGGTAAAGACCTAATACTAAATATTAATTCAAAAGTGCATGGATCAGAAGAAAATAAAACAAGTTATACTTTATTCTGATTCTTGAATTCTAATGTCTAATTTAGAAGTTAACGATTTACTATTAAGTACATTGATGGTGATCTCTCTCCGGTCATTTTGGATTGCCGTCTCATCGGCGGCTATGAATGAGGAAAATAGAATGCACCTGTGTCTGCGCTCACACTTGTGCACTATAATATCACTCTCGTAGATGGCGAGTATCCGATGAGATTGGCCAAAATTCGGTCAGATGGGTTATATCGCCTATCCTTATGAATCAAATATTTACGATGGTATACTGTAATGCCATGGTTAAGGAGCCTCCAGCTTCATGATTGGCATCCTCATCATTTTCTTCCTAATTAATTTCTGGTTTTGTTTGGGTCTGTACTTTCTGCATCTACTGTTTTCCACTTAACCTCATTCTCCTGTTTAGTCCAGGTCCTGGTTAATCTCAGCTCTATGCCTTAGTCTCTGTACCCAATTCGCTTTCAACGATCACCGATCTTTCACCACGTCATCAAAACATTGTTCAGAACGTGGTCACCAAAAAAATCTTTACTAAACAGCATTTCATTTAAAACAACCTCATTCATCATTCATACATGGACATAAATCTTTACCAAAACACAAATAGTTTCCGAGTAAAAAGCGATCGTTTACGGAAACATCGTATAGGGGGGGGGGGGGGGGGACTGATGTGTTTTAACGTAGTTATGTATGAGTCATCGGAACTCGAGGCTCTCTTTGGTAGCCGACTGTGTTTAACCTGGCGTAAGAATTATAGGAACATGTTTTGAATATTTTGAAAACGTGTGCACGCTTTTTAAGGGACATTTAAATTTGGAATCTATATTGACCGTGTTGGTCGTTTAATGATACCAATCAATATTACATTGAATACTGTCAATTATACTCTTCATTATTTTCATAAATTGATACGTCATAGTAACACTTAATGGGTTATTTATCAGTTACAATGTCCATCATCATCATCGTCTTTCTCATTGGCTAAATGCTACAGCTATTAAATCTTTTTTAACTAATGCCACTGTATAGAATTTTATACTAGCCTCAAAAGTTAGCAAAAGGTTAATTTCAAGCGTTGACAGTAATATGCTAACATATAGATCCAATAAATAACGCCCAACATAGAGTCGTGCCGTAGACAAATTGATAGCCATCTCATTATCATACAATATACATTCGCAGAGGATTTATTAAAACATCGTTTTAAATTACCACAAAACTTGGTCATTTAAATAGATGAGATAGATATGAGAGAGATAAATATGTTAAAATAAATATTTGGTTGTTTAGGGATAATTTATGCAATATTGACAATTAGGTTATTAGGATTTATTGTATGAGCTTAGAGAGCTATTTACAGTAGGAATAGATAACGATACTCAAGCTAATTTTACATCAGCAGCAATAACTATTGATGTACCTACGGGAATTAAATTTTGTAGTTGAATCCAAAAACTATTTAAAGTGTTCTGCTGCGCTACGCTCTTCGTTGGTGCAACATGTAGCAATCCAGTATTGAGCGAGAGCCAATTCCTTGACTCTGTATCAGCGATCTTCACTTTCCCTTTTATATAAATGATGGGACTCTGCTCAGCTTATTTCTCTCTCTTTTCTTTATTCTTGCAATAAAATCCGTATGTATGTTTTGATATTGTGCACTCATTTTCATACACCAACTGTATTCATTGCTTGTTCTTTCAAGCTTCGCAAACTCTGATTTCTAAATCTCTGCCGTCAAAAGTGAAGAGGCGCGAACGTAAACAAGGTGTTAATTGCCAGCAGTTTACGGCTAAATTATGTTTATGACGCTAATTGAGTGATTTTAAAATCAACGTTAGTTTCTAGACATTTTGCAGAGATGGTTTCTTTTGATAGACCTGCTGAAAGGCGGTGATTTACTGTCTTATATGCTGTTAAACTTTCTTTATTATAACGGGACGTGAGCAAAGAAACTTACAGTGTCGTCGAAACGTAACATTACATCTTAGGTTTCACTTTAATGTAGGTTTAGCCACGGATGGATAAACAATAAGTATGCATGTAGAAAGTATCAAGAAATTTAAAGCAATTCGCTGGTGGGTTACCTGCATCTATTGGAGGATTAGCACGGAAGGTAAATTTTAGGGCATTTCTTGGTATACCATTTTTTTAAACAAAATATAGAAGTGTCGTTTTTTTACGCGTAGATGTCTTTAAAATGTAGTTTTAAAGTACGAATTACTTCCTCAGTATAGGCTGGCTGTTAGTGTGGCTACAAAAGTTGAACCAGCCAAAGTGATAAGTCAGTATCTGTCCAGGCAGGTTGTGCCAGACTTATTTAATCATCGTTAGTCATGAAGGGGATCTCCAGGCCACCCTAGCAATTTATGATGTTCGTCAGCTATTTAGAATATCCTAATTTGAACTTTATGTGACTCACGGATCTGACCAAAAACATCCTGGTAGAACCAGATTTTTGTAATTATCATTTGATTCTCCAAATCTGGTCCAGTCACGGATTACTAGTCCACAATGGATTGTATTGTACCAAGAAGTACAGAAATATTTATTTCTCAGAAGTCTGCTCGCTTTCTAGTCCATATTAGTTTGTTTATCAATATGTTGAACACTTGCTGACAGAACTGGTTGTTGAAACCGGTCATTGCCAACCAGTATCGGTGGTTGATGCGTGGCAAAAGGCTTTAATGGCTGTATATTAGTTTGGTGTAGCCAATATTTTGTCATGGTTTTTAAGATAAATCTGCCCCAAGATTTAGCACTCGATGATAAATTCTTTGACTATTCAATTTTCTTAGAAAAGCTAAGTCTAACTAGACGTCATATCGAAAGTTATGGTCAAGGTAAACAAATGAATAACTATTTTAGTGAAAGCAATTTCAACAGTTTGGAGATTATTTGTTTTGGTTGAGAGGTAGATAGATGGGGTATGAAGGTAGTAAATATCAAGATCTGTCTAGCCGTTTCCTAACTATGTTGGAGTCGGCTTCCAGTCTTACCTAACCTTTTATTTTTGTTCTGGGGTGGAAAATCCTCATGGATGTCTCCGCCTGAGGCGGGCGGAGGGATCTGCCAGATTCGTACAAACTAAAAAATATCTCAGTGTTCCCTTCTCACACATGCACCCCGGGATCACGGAATATGATGCGACTTCCGCGATCCCCGGAAGTATAACTTAACCTAACCTAACAAGTATTTTACATGGAGCGACTGACGACAGAACTTGTGCAGCCCGTCCGGCCCTGCAGACTTCCATTTAGGCAGCGGACGGCCTGCACGAGCTACATCTTGGGGGCAGATGGTAATAGCCCCCATTTCTGGTATGGGATTGCAGGCTCGCTCGACTACTCGAGCCCAATCTCCTTCGGTGTGACTGACAGGCACCGACCAGATACTGCGCCAAAGTGAACACATAGCATCATCATCCGGCAGGTGCGTGTCAGCCACACCTTGGTTCGGTCGCTCCCAAGCCCTATAGGCCCACCTTTCATCATTCTGGAAGGGGTGATTTTGAGTGTATCGGTCCACTCGCCGCTTATACCTACGAATACGGTTTGCTCATGCATACACTTTCTGATTCAGGAAGTCTATGCGCTCTGTGACACGAGACATATAATCCTGAGGGCTGGTATCAGTCCCTGAGAATTCCCGCCTCACAAAGCGCATCACTCTAGGGCGAGTGTTGCCCTCCCTGAAGCAGATTAGTTTGCCGATGAGGTCTCTGGCCCCACCAATATGACGTTCAATTCTGCACTGCCAAGCTGGTACGGCTGGTTTCGGTCGTGTGGCTCCTAGAGTCATTATCGAATTTGACGTGAGCTACACGACATGCCGCTACAGCCGCGCAGTACAGAATCGAATGAGTATCGGTGAGGTTTTGCAGTCATCAAAATAGTTTGACAACAGCGAGTCCAGATTCGCCACCAGCGCCCTATTTTTGTTATGCATGGGCAAACGAGGTAAGCGTGGCCTAAGTTCGTGTCATATGAACCGATATTCCCGAATCGCACCCTCCAAAGCACTCCACAATTTCTCATTGCACTGGATACCTACTTAAAGTCAAAGTCAAAGCATTTATTTCTATTAGGCACTTAAAAGGCACTTTTGAACATCAACATTTACATTTAAACGGAATTGATTCTAGTCACCCATACCAAAATGTAGTTTCGTATGGAGAAGAACGGGCAAGAAACTCCACCGTTACTCTTTTGAAATGTTTTACATACAATTTTATATTTATATTAATTCATAATTATATGTGAAAACGATGCACCCAGTATAAAATTACTATACCAAAAAAGGTAACACAATGTAACTGAAGCAATTAAGATAAATTAATTCTATGATAGATAGATACATGGTGCTCACATATTTACAAACATTGTAAGAGTAAGTATACGATTTTCCTAGAATATTAACAAGAAATAAGTCAGTGTGTCAGTGTAAAACAATGTCATAAATATAATTATTTATATAATTCAATTAGCAACCAGTTTGATTTTGTCTAGACTCTAGATTGTCCTATGGAACAGGACCAGCATGTTTCCAAGCATTTTTATCTTTGATATAATCCTCTAATTTATATTACGCTTGTTTACAAAGTGTTACTTACATTTGTAGCCCTTCATTTCCCTCGCCAGCTTGACTTGTGGTGAGTTGTAGTGGTACCACAACAGTCTGCGACGGGGGGACGATGACGTTATTATTAATTATTATGAAAATCTAGATACTATTTCTTGAGGTCCAGATAGGAAGCATTTAAAAGCTCTGGGGCCTCTATAATTAGGTACCACATTTTTTCCAATTTACAATTCACAGTAAGTTTTAATTTACAAGTCAGTGTACAACAAAACTCTACTTACTTTCGGCAGTTAAACAGCCCCACTCAGAAAGGTACATTAAATTGGTCACAATTGTTACGGAAATACTTTACAAATATGTTAATTGTTACCGTCTAACTAAGCCCAAACGCACGCGGGATGCGGGACGAAATTCGCTCACACCAATTGTGTAAACTATCTTGTATGGAGGTGTTGAAACTCCAAAAAAACGCAAAAACGCTATATTTAACGCTATAGCGTTAAATATGTAAAACGTTATACAAAAAAAATCTGCTATTTCATAGAAAAGTGCAATACCTAGGCGGTCAAAATGTTTTGTAAAATTATTTTTAGTTCGAAAGGGGTTGATTCCGAAATGGTCATATACATTTCTTAAACAACCTTATTTTGAGTATATGCGTAACCCGAAACACTTGTCTAGTGTTCTTATGTAAAGAATCTATGTACAAAATTTCAAAGCTGTATCATGAAAATTCACAAAGTTATAACCTTGTTATGTTACCTATTTGTCTACAACAAACATGGTCACCATAGGCCCCATGTGCCGCCCGCGCGTCCAGCGTGGTTTGTGCTCGTTGATAATAACTAGGCAGTAACTACCTAACCGTATGGCAATTGTTTTGTAACTAAGTAGTGATTACTAAAAAAAAAAAAATTGGTAAATAATATAACATGGTGTAAAAACTATTGGAATCGATTCAGTTCCTTATTCTGAACAAACTATATTCAGGTTTCGCATATACTAAAAATAATGTTGTAGATCTGAGTGAAAGAAAGAAAGAAAAAACGTTTATTTGCGGTAAACATGACGCAAAAAGAACAGGAATACAAAAATAAGAAAAGGTTGAGGGAAACATGCGTCACATTCACGCAAAACGGCTATCGCTCAGCATTATGCTGCGACCCTATGCAAGACAGAGCCCCAGCGCTGGTTTTCAGCTCTCGAATATAATTCCGATAGATCGACATTGGGATTGTCAGTCAAACGTCAGGGATTGGCCCCCTTATTACAGAACAAGGTTTTTCTTTAGGTATGGTTTAAACCTTCGAGCCTGTTTTTTAAATAAGAACCTAACTGAAATCGAAATACAGCTCCTTTTACAAAACTGACAAGTTAGTCCTGTGCTAAATTGTCAGTTTTGGAAAAGGAGCTGTAATTCTATTTCAGTTCTAAGTTCTTATTTCAAAAACAGGCTCGATGGTTTAAACCATACCTAAAGAAAAACCTTGTTTTGTAATAAGGGGAGTGAGTCCAGCCAATCCCTGACGTTTAACTCAACCAACTGACGTTTGACCAATGTCGATCTATCGGAATTATATTGCAGAGTAAGCACCCTGATGATGTTTTTCGGAGACAGATAACGGAACTTTAATTTCGAAAGGCGGTGACAAAAAATGAAATAGGTACATATCCAAAGACACCGACTTCCAAAATTAAAGTTATTTTTAGTAGTGTTTTTTCGGAAGTCGGTTTGTTTTTTGTCCTTTATAAAATCTCACAATTTGTGATCTACCTACTTTAGGTACACATTAACATAAATCAGATAATAACTGAATTTTCCTTATCTTTCTAAAAAAAGGGGAACCGACCTAAGAATGAATAAGAACGTATTTATAAAAAAAAAAAAAAAAATGTATCAGCTTGTGGTAATTTAGGAACAGTCACTTTAGTTTATCTACAAGGAAAATAATGCAAACAGGTAATTATGATTTTAGTTAGGGGGCCCAAAATAGAACTTATCACGCGATAGGTATAACTACATAATTACTATACACACTACACACACTCTCGTATATGTGAAGAGTAGCACAATAAACCGGATTACCTTTATCATTTTGACAAAGCAGCAATAAAAAATTACTGAATGGCTGCTCCGAGAAATCGGTCAAGCCCTTTTTGAAAGAATTTAAATTGATTTGTCGTCACCCCACATCAGTTTTTTTCCTGTTAGATATTGCGATAGGTTTTGATTCGCACGAAGTTACTCGCCTTAACGAACCTAGTCGCGGGCTCGAACTCACTGGTGGGCCTGGCTAAAAATCACGCTCTCTCACCAGGCTTCGTGTCCGACAGAGGTAGTACCCATGACGCTAGTCTACACGCACAACATTATTGAGTGAGCTGCAGGATCAGTTATAGTAAAACAGGCGCGAAAAAAAATTAAGAAAAGTCCTTCGGAAGATCTGGTTTTCTACAAAAACCACTGCCTAAATCAATGACCAATAAAGTTTATTGAACTTTTCGATAATTGAGCTTTGTCGGTTCCGACTTAGTTTTGGAGATTTTACACTTCTTTTATCACTTAAACACGCCCAAAGTTAGGTTAAATTTGCAAGGAAAACTAATCTTTGTTGGCTCCTAACTTTTTAATGGTTTTAAATTTTAGTATTCTGTTTCAGTAGGTACAGACAATACCTATTAATAATAAGACAGAACCATACCATGTTTAATTTTTGTCGTACATTGTCAAACAGTGGAGTAATACACTCCCGAAGTTTGTGTGGGAATAATGTGGACTAGGTTCACCTTAAAAGGGCGAATCGACACTTTTAGATATATTTTTTTTCATTTTTTAATAGTTTGGAAAAGGCCAGGCAGCTTGATTTCTGTAGGCGATTTCATCATTTCAGCCGAAAGACGTCCACTTCTGGACATAGGCCTCCCCCAGGCTCCTCTACTTCGACCGGTCTTGTGCTTCCCACATCCAGCGGATACCCGGGGCCTTCACAAGGTCATCGTTCCACCTTGTGGCAGGCTTTCCCACTCTACGTCTTCCGATACGCGGTCGCCACTCCAGAGACGTGCCAGAACCTTTCGGCCTCATCGGCCATGTGTTCTGAGGGCAATGTGCCCTGCCCACTGCCACTTAAGTTTGGTAATTCTTCGGGCTATAGGTTGCCTTGGTTTTCCTGCGGATCTCTTCATTTCTGATTCGACCGCGATTAGTACGCGTAGGCGATGTGCAATTTGTGGGGAATCGTCAATTCCAGAAATAGGTATTAGGTAATTGGCATGGTTTGATTTTTATGCAACATATTAATAACATTACATAGATTTATGTACTCCTTTATCTTGTAAGATCAAAATCAAAAATCAAAATCAAAATATTTTTATTTCATATAAACCTGTATGGGCACTTACGAAACGTCAGAAGCTAGGTGCACGGTTCCTAAATGAATGAGGAGAAGAGCCGGCAAGAAACTCAACGGTTACTCTTTTAAAAATGATTGGCTTTAACAATGTTTTCAGAGATGAAATGTATGGGAGGACAGTGCAGGCCTGTCAATAAGTCCCAGGTACTTAGACGAATACAGAATAGAAAATCGTCTACAAATCTACAGTCTGTAAGGCCTACAACGTTCTCCCATTCACAATATTATGTAAAATAATCTACATAAATAAAATGAACCTAATTAAACATAGTGACATGATTAACATGACAATCACTAAAAAAATGATCATATTAAAATTGATGTATAATGTCAAATAATGACGAGAATATGTCAGCATTGTAAAAATAAAAAGAACATTGAGAGCAGTTAATAGACTTTCACATAGTTATGTTGTTAATGAGGTACCAGGGAAGCCACATGTGCAGAAGGAATTAATGCCAAACTTCTCTGTCTTCAACGTAGTCTTATCTTATAATATGCTTTTTTGATAAGGATACGTTTGATGTGCGTTTTAAACTTTCCATCGCTAAGTTCTGTAACTGACTTTGGCAACTTGTTATAGAAGCGGATACTGTTTATTAGATCGTTTTTTGAAAAGGCCTAAGTTTTTGCGAACATACAAGATATTTTCTAGGATATAAAGAGACGGCAGTGTTAGAATATCAATTTCGCTGAATTTGTTTCTAAGCGACTCGCGAGGCCCCATTTTATAGATTGCGTGGATTGCCCTCTTTTGTAAAATGAAAATTGAATCTACGTCAGCTGCCGATCCCCACAACAGAACGCCATAAGACATAATACTGTGAAAATAAGCAAAGTAAACTAATCTAGCTGTGGCTACATCCGTCAACTGCCTTATTTTTCTTACTGCGTAAGCAGCTGAGCTTAATCTACTTGAAAGAGCTCTAATGTGAGCACCCCATTGCAATTTTGAATCTAAAGTAATTCCCAAAAATACAGTTTCCGAAATAGCATCTAGTTTCTTGCCATCAAGTTTTAAGTTTAGACCTACTTGGGGGTACATTTGGTAACGAGAACTTAAGACATTTAGTTTTGTTCGCAAGAAAAATAGATATACAGGAAAAGTTTTTTATCCAGTGCGCAAATTGTAACCATAAATTCAGCATATCATTCTAGAACCCCTAGCGCAGAAATTTTTCGCCAGATAGACAAAAAAAAAGTCAGCTTTTCCATAAATTTTGACCGCGTAGGTATTACACTTTTCTATGAAACAGCTGATTTTTTTTTGTACAACTGGCGAATATTTTCTGCGCTAGGGGTTCTAGAATGATGTGCTGAATTCAAGGTTACAATTTGCGCACTGGATAAAAACTTACCCTGTATTATGGAAAAATAAAATGATTTTTCAAAAATAAATTTTATAATGTCGTGCGAATCGCCTGCATCAATAATTTATTATTTAACAATGTCGATGCGCCCGTTCCAGACGAGTAAATTCGTGCGAATTAATTAAGCAAATCAATCGACTCATGCATATGATGATTAGATTTATTGAAGTAATGTTTATCGTGATACGTTTGACCTTAACATTTAAAGACTTCATACTCTTAGGACCCGATCACATTGGAGATGCGATGCGTCAAAAGGATAACAAACCAATTTCGAACGCGGATTTGGCAGTTACGGTTGCCTTATTTGAGTTCTCAGACTAGGTATTATGACTTTGGCTAATCTAAAATGAAGTATCGCTGTAGCAAATTGGGCTCGTTAATTTAACGGTTCCCTATGATTTGTAAAAAGAATAATGTTACTTTTTAGTTTTGGTACCGGTACCTGTCCCATACAAATTCGTATTTCACTAATTGTTATATAATTAACAGTGACATGGGAGGTAACATCATCACTATACACTAAGTGGAAAAAAATACGTACTTATTGGTTGAGGCCAGGCATAGTGAATCAAATTTATAGGGGATTACCACTATCCATAAAAAAAAAGAATTGTCGAAATCGATCCACTGAAATCCAGTTATCGCGTAACATTTATTGTATGAAAACTTTTTCCAAAAAAAATAAACAACGGACTTCGGTCTTATTTGGAAGTCGGTTGTTTTTTTTTTCACTTTTTAGTTCAAGTACCCACTCCACACCAATTCATCATCCGTGGGGTCAAAACAATGCATATTTATAAGATAGCAGCAATCGCGGTTGATTTGCTGTAATATTTTGAAGAGTTCCGTTGTCAGTATCCGAAACGCATCATCAGATCTATATGTAATTAAAATGGGACCATTTCGGAATAAAAACCTTTCTAAAAAAAGAATTTTGCAAACCGGTCTATATATGACGGAGTTATGCCCGAATCTGCACCTAACTCCTAAGTTAAAGAGTTGTACCTTCCATCATCAGCTTAGCGTCATGAGATGATGATAACCATACGCAAATGTCTCAATAGCATTAGAAAACATATGAAAAACATTGTTAATACCTATAAGATTTGAGGGTTGCCCTCGATTTCCCTGGGATTCCATCATCAGATCCTGACTTGGTGCCAATCACCTCAGGACTATACTCTATCAAATAAAAAAAGAATTTTAAGAATCGGTCCACAAATGGGGGAGAAATCGAGGAACATACATAAAAAAAACATTCGGTGGAACATATAACCTCCTCCTTTTTTGGAAGTCGGTTAAAAAAATAACTATGGAATTGAGAACCAACTCCTTTTGAAAGTCTGTTTACCTACCTGATAGACATCTTAAAGGTCGTTATTTTACTTTTAATAGTTTGAATAGCGTCTTTTCTAGAGACGTGGTTGAATAAAATGGGTCCAATATCGAAGGCCAAAGGAAGCTGGGGCAAAAACCGGTTTGTATTGAAATAAGCAAGACTTCAATCTTTTATAACATCGTGTTTATGATATTCAACATTCATGATTATTCATAATCTTTCGTGGAACTGGCAAACAGACTAATTGAATTTATTTTAATAGCTAGGTAGTTTAATGTCGAATAGATTGTTCCTTGAGACAAGGAAGAAGATTCCTAGAAAAAGGATGAGTTTGTTTTAGTGACCTGCCCATTGTTTAGTGAAAATTTTAGATGCATCATCAGTTCATCACACGTCTTTATTGTCTGAACTATTTACTTAGGTGTTAGGATTCACACCTACTTGCATTAACATAACACCAACCCCAATTGGCTGCAATTATTATATAGATGCATCGTAGTTGCGTATTTCGGTGGTAAAAGGTTTTTGAATTTACACGTAAGATAACATATCGCCTTGTTTCCCCGAAGGGTTGGGCAAGGAACATCCACATTTCGCCAGTTATGTTTCATTCCCATATCGCATGTACCACGGTTCGCCCCTTGCCCCAGCCTACCCTCCTTCTCCTGTGTTGTTCTTGCATTGACACCAATAGACTCTACCCCACGCCTGTTATATATCCAGTTCTTATCCTTTTGAATAGTTGTCTGACCACGTAACTTGTTCTTGGAAGTTATTTCACTTATTAAATGTAATCTTACAGACCTACCTTCAGTAATTTTGTTGTTAGTGCATGAATCAACATAAAAGAATCGTGATCCAAGCTTTTCTGTTAAAGGATACCCTAGACTAAAAAAAAAACAACCCCAATGAGACTATTATTTTCCAAGCTTGAAGACGTAACGGTTCGTTGCCCCGGGTGGTAGGAGGCTGTAGAGCTGCAAAAAAAGGCGAAAACGAACCACAGTCGCAAGTGGGCTTATTCAGCTCGCCTGACATATGAGCACTTTTCGATGCGGGCTGAATCATCGTGATCTGACAGACGAAGATCGACGATCTGATGATGATGATGATTGCATCAGTGTCAATATCACAATGATCTTTATTCTCGTTACAATAAGGTTGCTGCTGTCACTGCTATCATAGGTAAAACTGACTAGGAAACTATGGACAGACTACTTATCTTTCTATGCGCACTTGTTTTAGTGATAAATAAACCTACTTTTCTTTCTCTTCACCCATCCGATGTTTTTGTGTAAGTAAGTTGTACGGTGCATGGTAAATAAATGCTGTGTTTGATGAGATAAAGTGTATAATTGATTGTGTAGTTGCGTTCAGTTGTATCTATTGCGTTTACTGAACTGCATGTTTAGTAGTAGCGCGTGTTAGGGGCAAACTGGTGAGATTTCCGATACATTTTTCAATAACCGGGCATATCTCCTTATTTCTTATATCTATGTCTTCACCGCTCGCTGCCTTCCCTAAGTGTGAACCTCCTGCTGAAATACTATAAGATTCACATCTTCTTGTGTAGGTATTATTGTGCCTGTCAAGTTGGAGGGATCCTGATGGGCACCAATTTTGTACCCGAGGTATGATTCGTGACGTCATACAAATATTACGTTTATTTTAAAACAGGTTGTAGTTGACGCAATCCCACACAAGCGACCACCAAAGCCACTAAAAGCCACTAATTCCAATCATGTTAATACAGTTTTCGTCACGAAACCAATTAATAATTAGGTTTAAAGATCGTAAATGTTAACTGGGAGTTTATATTTAACTTATTTATGGGTAGGGAACGTCACACGATGCTATAGTATGTCGATAACCTAGTTACGTGTTGATTGTGTTTAGCGCACTATAAAATTGCTCGGGTAGCATAGGGAATAAATAGTACAGGCTATCTGGTTGGTTTCGCAACAGAGGTAATTAGATCTTTATTGGCAGATGCATCATACCATGGTAAAAGTACTAGTAAGACATTGTAATAGGGCGGACTGCTCAGAATACACCAAAAAAACCAGCCTACAAGTAGTTAAAACTTGTAAAAAATTATACAACTAAGCAAGTACATACCAAATTAAACACTCTTATAGTTTATAGCCTTTCCATAGAGCGCCTCGTCATCCAGGGTAAGGTGGAAGGTACTAGACCGCGTGGAAGGTCACCGACTCGATGGACCGACCAGATTAAATCCATTGTGGGCAGCTCCATAAACGAATGCAGTAGGATGACCTCCAGCAGAGATAGATGGCGGCACATCGTGAGGCGTATTTATTCTGCCCCCTTCACAACTACGACTACGTGACGACCACGACCGCTCTGCCAAGAGCGTACCGACTAAGAAGAAGAAGATAGTTTATAGGTTTAAAACTTCTCTATCCTATGTAGCATTATATGCCTATGAAGATCCCACTGCTGAAACAGCATACAGGCCTACTCTCTGTGAGAGACAAGGCTGTAAATCTACCAAGCCAGCCCAATGTGGGTTGGTAAAAATCAAAAGGTTAAATTCAGTTAACCAGTTTCTTGGGTTGTAGTTAGGCTCGCCATCATCCTGCCTTAGCACGAAGCCCGTTTACGACGTACTCATCATTATAACCACGCCAAGAGCTATTGCGTATTGTTCAGCCCGTGGTGACATCACAGAAGATAATTTTAAATCTTTATTCTACATCACAATGACACATCATACTTAACGATAAGCTACAGTTCAGCAAATCTGTAAATAGCTACTTACTAGGTAAATTAATTGCTTAGCGTAACATAATCACTTGAACAAATGAAGCGATGAGCGCACAAAGGCTGTCTTACTATTAAGTCATCTGTTGAGTATTAATGGGTAATTATAACCTTATGAAGAGATCTAGGATATAGGCTCATATAGTGGTAATTTTCCTGGCCACCCTTTTAAGGCTTAGTACGAGGAGTTTGTCATGTTCCGGCTATTAAGTTTACATTTTATAAGGTCAAAATTACAGCAAATAGGTTGTTAATATATAATTTAAAGAGATACACTTGCATTTTAAACAGTGTTCAATATACCTTAGCATCGCACTTTGTGTTTAGGGGTAGTTTTTGGAAAGCAATAGTACATTATTTTATTGTATGCTCATCAAGAAGTATTTGTAGTTTAAGAGGATTAACATAACCCTAGTATTTAGCCTTATTACGAGTATAAGTTTGAACGTGGATGTCCCTTAGGGTAGCCTTCTGGGTCCCATAATTTTCAATCCGATTTTGCTCTACAAATTATTGCATTGCAGGCCCTCTGACATTTATAAAAAAACAGTTCGTTTTTATGTTTCACATCATGCAATGACTGGATAAAACGCTTGATGTGACGTCATTAGTGACGTTTCTGCCCGATAACAGTGCAAGACATTCAACCGATGACTACATATTTTTTTATTATCGGTAGGTAAAGTCAAAATTAATTAATTAATTACCTACATGTAGGTCATTAATAGGCATTTTTAAACTTTAAAATGTACAACGAAATACAATGATTCTAGGTGCTCAAAGATAGGTTCGTATGTAGAAGACTAGGCACGAAATTACATAGTTACATAATCTTTTAAAAAGTTAAAAAAAAATTCAAGTGTGAGCATGGTATTCCTTATAGGTACTTACATCCTAGAATAAATGTACTATGCCTAGGTACATACTAGGTACAATGTACTTATTAAAAATTAAGCACGAATAGATCTCCAAAGCATTTATATATGATATCGTTTAAAGACGAATGTGAAGCAATAACTATCTAGTACGTAACTCTCATTCCCAAACTCATAATATCAGCTCAATGTTGAATCGTAATCAAAATTCATAAGCTCTTAGCACAAGGCCAGACTAATGTTGCAGAAAAAACACGGTTCAATTAACTGAATGTTTTACTCTTATTAATCTCATGAACCAGACAATTTGTGTGGCTCCCATTGGTCTAGCTACTAGACTTTTCTGTTAACGTCTTTAATAGATCATTTATTCATTGGGAAGAGAAATATTTATGATGCCCATGATAGTTAATTATTTATCTACGTTTGAACTTGTCTTGATATCGTACGCAAAGTGATGACGCAAATGGCATGTTAAGGGGTCGTGGTTACATAATAAATAATATCAAGTATTTTTAAGTTGTTAAATTGCCAATGCTCTACAAATTTATCTTGTTTGAAAATGATCTCGACTCAATGTTGATCTTGGGTTCATAGCGCCATCTAGCGGCGAGTAGAATAACTAAATCTGTAAACAATCTCTGTTGTTGTAGCGCCATCTAGTATGTAGTGGAACAAAATTAAAATTTTATAACTTTTTGAAATTCTCAATGTTTTGATTTTTGAGTGTGATGCAGGCATGCAGTTTCTTCAAAAGTGAATTACAATAAAGGTTTAATCAAAAGTTTTTTGTTAAAAGTGAATAATGCGTTGTTTATCTTTTATACAGGATGTTCATAACAGTTAAATTCAAGAATGTTTAGATTTTTTAGTTCTGCAAAGTTTTTGTCAACGTCGGAATTATAAACAGCGAGCATCCGTTCTAAGTACTGCGGAGTGTGTGTGTAGCGATCCCTCCAATTTTTAATCTCACACACAGGCCCACGGGTTCACTTCTTCAGACCGCTATCGAAACGCAACATCGCGTCAGTCAACGATTGCCCAGCGCGCTCAACGAACGCGCGACAATCCCGCGTACTTTCAAATTTCGAACGCGATCGAACATAGACACGATAATTTTGAGTTTTACCTGAATCCGACCTTTTTTATTCCTGTTTTATTTTTAAACGATTCTTTTTGAACAGTGACAGTGTTTAGTGAGGTGCTTTAATTTTTTTATTTTGAGATATAATAGATTTTTAGAAAATGTTTGCGGATAGGCTTTGCTGCATTATTGGCTAGTTAGCCGGACATAATTTTATTTGGTAAGTGAAAAAAATGTTTTAAATATTTTTACAGTTAAAACAGTTACATAATATATAAATCATTTCTTATTCTTCATTTAGCGTAATTTACTTTGAAATTTCAGTTTGAAACTTATCGTCTACTTATAGTCTAATGGGAATTGATAGCAAGAATATTATATTATAATCTAATGTGTACACTTGATTCTAATTAGTTAATGAGTATTGCATAATGAAACTGAGCATAAGGTATGATTAGTTGCACTCGTTAGTATGTTAATGAATACGTACCTAGAGTGCCTTAACATAACCAATCAAACCTATATTTTTTTGCTAACTCTAAATATATAAAAAAATCATGCTTACATGACACAGCAAAAAAAAAAAACAATTATTTTTTTTAACAAAACTGCAAGTAACCAGCTATCCATTAATAATAAAACAAGTCAGCAATAAATAAATTCAACCATGTACAGCTTAATTTCAAGCTCAATATGGTTTAATTCCTTCTCAGCTAAAAAAAAAAAAAGATCTGAGGAAGTGTATAAAACGTCTTGCACTGATGAACACAGATTTTTTATACACTTCTTCAGATTCTTTCACTATGCCATTGTACCTACTCAAAATCGACTAAACATAAACTAAACAACGGTGGTCTGGAAAAAATCATCGAAGCAATTCCAAGCAGTTCTTCAAAAGGTACCTAGGTAGAACCTTCTCTTTTATTGAAGTCGGTTAAATAGACAATTTCCCTTCGTATTAATTCAGTGTCATTCTTCAATACCTATCATAAAAATTTGTTACAAAATTACAATTTGCTTCTAGTTATTTAAAAACTGGTTTACCCACTTTTAATAAGTACAATCTCAAGTTCTGGGGGGTCCTGTTCATTAAGAGTTCATAAATTCATATTTTATTGAGATAGCTACCTTCCCAACCAGTATAGTCATACAAATTGCATACAAATAGCCAACTGGAGACTTAAATAATAACTTATTTTTATTATTTGCATTTAGTACAGTAGGATCCAAAAGCGGAGTACCAATCTCAAAAAGTAATAGATTGACACTACGGTTTAACTTACGACCTTCTTATATTAAGTAATTTCTATACTGTAGACACACACACTCTCATACGTCTACAAATGATTGTATTCCATAAATTCAACCGTTAAAGTAAATGACGTGATAGCTTAGTGGTTACTGTTCTTGGATTAGCGCCCTCGTGCGCAACGAGTCTCGGGTTCGAATCCCACGCGCGGTGTGCTAGCCTTTTTATTGTTTTAAAAATCGCTTTTGACTATAGTTTCTTGTTCTATTCGTCTTGTTCACTAAACTCGTAAAACTTTATCAATATACCCACAGAAACCTAAATAAATTTAAATGATAGTTAACTTACGACTCATTCGACGTGACATATAGAACGGTGTTGGTTGTTATTGTGTGCTAGTGACGTGTGTTTAATCTATTAGCGGTCTTCTAGTTCATTTTAAAATGTAAGCAAATTGAATAATAGAAATGAAAGCGAATATTATTGCGCTGCATAAAAGCGGACTTAAATATCAAAAATAACTGATGAAACTGGCCTGAGTGTGAGTATTATGATTTAATTATTTTATTAAGCACTTATTTAAAGTATAACTGCTGATCCTTGTAGTAATTTTTAAACGTTTTATAAATATCATAACGTCTAAATAGAAGAAAAATATAAAATTTCAAAGTAAATTTATTTCCTAGATTAAATATTTATGTGAAATTTATATTTCAAATAATTTCTAAATAGTAATACATATTAGTATGTATTTTGTTTAGTAGCCTAACAGTACCCCTTTTTTGTTTTAGTGAAATACTGTGAGTCAGTGGATGAAAAGATATGAGGAAGGGGGTAGCCTTGCCCGTCGAAAGCAAAGTGGAAGACCCCAGCTTATAAAAGAAAGCAACAGCACAAGTGGTTTCAAAAAGACAAGACATTTTGCCAAATTATTCATAGTGCGCTGTGCACTCCACGCAGAAGGTTTGCATCATGGAAAACCAGCTCAAAAAACATAAACATTAACATTAAGATATAAATTAGAAATATTTATTATTATTGACTTTTATTGATTTTAGTAATATTCACATAATATTGTGTCATATCCGTAATATGGATTATTTCGAGGTTTAGTTTCAATCTTCTTTTCGTAATGAAAATGATTACTTAAGCTATAACTTCGATAAGTCCTAATAAATACAATTTGTTAACTTTGAGGTTTGAGAGAACTAACTCACTCGCAGTAGATTTATTCCAATTGTAGTACTACTGAGTCATTTAATTGTATTGTGACAACTTGTCTGCATTTGTTATTTTTACGTGGGTAGATTTGCGTAGAAAAATGTGATTTCTTTAGAGTACCGCACATTGTAGTAATTACAGCACAATATTATTATATTACTAAGATACAATAGCCTGATTATCATGGTTCACCAATTAGCTACTTTACTTCAATAATTGTTCTTTATGAGAAAATAAACTGTTAACAAGAAGTTATTAGTAGTTATTTTTATACCTACTTCATAAAATTATAACGAATAAACATTTTGTAATCACATAATCTTCTTAATCCTTTGTTTAAATAATAATTTAAGTAATTTAAAAAAAACATTCTCGTATAACGAATAATAAAAGAACTGATGAAATTGTTGAAAAGATAAATAAAAGTCTCTTCGGGAGATTTGAACCCAGACCATTGTGTTTCTTAAGCAATGACAATACGCTGCGAGCTACCGAGACTTGATATTAGAGCGTGAATTTTAGCGATCGTATGAACCGACCAAGGTCATACGTAGTTACTACGTAACACAGTGCAGACAGAGACAGAGTACTCTGTGCGACGGTATGTTTTTTGTATCTTTCGACGACAGTGGTGTGTGAGTACCTACTGTGGTGTGCGGTCTGGTTACATCACTTATACACACAGCTGTAGGTACGGCCTGGACCGCGAGTCATAGCAATATAACCCTTAGCATGAGAATGGACTCTTGACCGCGACCGTACATTACAATACACGCACAGTAATTTCATATTTACATTTACAGAAATAAGTCAGTAAAGTAGGCAAATTATGGTTATTTCGTTGCGGAAATAACAAAACTTCAATACTTACTAGGTATAATAAAATTTAATCGAATTGTATTATAACATGGCATACACAAGCGCAACGAAAACTAAATCTTAAACAGCACGATAAAAATAACATTGCCAATTTGTTCAATTACCAGCACTGTAACAAACAATATCTAATTATCGATAACATCACAACACTATACTTAAAATAAAAGTAACGTTCATTCCCCACAAAAAGTGCCCGTATCATAATGACCCAACGTTTCTTCTCGATAAGGGCACAGCACTATGTTATCTCCGCCTTGACCCCTCACACGTTGACTGACATTTGACTGATAACAAAGAGTTCCGTGGCACTTGTGTTTTTGCGCCAAAATAAATGCTTTATACTTTAAGATTTAAAAAAATACGTTCGTGATACTTCAGTCTAAAATGTCACAAACGCAGTAAAAAAAATACTATGTAACTTTTGCCCTCGACCTCAGTCGCGTGGATGGAGGAAAATATGGGATATTTTCCTCTGGGAACGTACTAACGGGATTAAAAGTACCCTGGATAATTAATTCCGCAATACAATTGCTTTCATAAATATAACTCTTATTTGTTTACGCGACACACGCCAGTAAAACTTCCAGTCGGCGCGATTTTTTCCGATATATTCAACAATTATTGTCAGATTACATCCATTTAAGACAAAACTTTAACGTAAACCGAAGCCTTCCTCATATATTACTCCGTCCATTGGTGAAAATCGTATGAAAATCGTTTCGGTAGTTTTGGGTTTATCGCGTTCAGAGAGACAAACACGGCGGGGGACTTTGTTTTATAAAGTGTAGTAACACTTATATTTTCGTAAAATAAATTGAAATGTTCAACTTGACTCTAGAAAGTTGCCAAGAATTGTCTATGGCTTTCAGTGTCCTCAGCCTTAAAAACATCGAAAGAGGGGTGCTAAAATTATGAAATACCTATTCACTTATTTAAAAGACCGATGAATTATTACGCAAAAGTATGAAGAAGTTGCAATTTAAACTGACATAAAACGGTAATACCTACGTCATTAAAAAAACCTTTGAACTCGCGCATGACACCGTTTTCCAGTATATCAGCCGGTAAATGGGCTAAACAATAGTAACAACTAGCGGGATTAAAAGTACCCTGGAGAATTAATTCCGTGTTACAATTGCTTTCATAAATATAACTCTTATTTGTTTACGCGACACACGCCAGTAAAACTTCCAGTCGGCGCGATTTTTTCCGATATTTTCAACAATTATTATCGTCAGATTTCATCCATTTTAGACAAAACCTTAACGTAAACCGAAACCTTCCTCATAAACCACTCTGTCCATTGGTGAAAACCGTATGAAAATCGTTTCGGTAGTTTTGGGTTTATCGCGTTCAGAGAGACAGACACGGCGGGGGACTTTGTTTTTGTAGTGACACTTATATTTTCGTAAAAGAAATTGAAATGTCCAACTTGACTCTAGAACGTTGCCAAGAATTGTCTATGGCTTTCAGTGTCCTCGGCATTTCCGACGTTTTCCTTAAAAACATCGAAGGATGCTAAAATTATGAAATATTTATTCACTTAACTAAAAGACCGATGAACTATTACGAAAACTGACATAAAACGGTAATACCTACGTCATTAAAAAAAACTTTTGAACTCGCACATGACACCGTTTTCCAGCATAGCAGCCGGTAAATGGGCTAAACAATAAAATCATGCAATAAACATTAATTTCAATAATGAATCAAACTTAAAAATAGAAAAGGTTTGGTAAAGAAATCATTATTTACTACTTATCAAAGATCCATTTTCCCCTTTTCAACACACTACTTAGAAGTCTGAATTTATTCAGTAATTTCACCAATAATAATCTAATAGCATTTTCTGTTTTTTATTAGTGTTCACGTAAAACTAATTAAAATACAAAGGAAGTTTTTAAAATAGAATAAAACCTTCATCATTGTTAATTCTATGTTCCAACTTCAATTTTCCACAACATTGGATGGCGGTATGACAAGCTAAATCATAAACACATGTGCAATACACATTACTATGAAATAATCAGTTGCATTGACTCTTACTACTCGAAATGATGAAGTCTGTAACGTTATCCGTCAATCCAAGATGAAAATAATGGTAAATTGGAAATGGAATGGAAAATTAATTGCAGTTCAAGAGCGTTCATTCCTAATTTACATTAAAATTGCGGTTTTGGAAACCAAACATAGTAAGTAACGCGAAAAGGCTAGAAAAATCTATTTCTGTCAGAAAATTCTAGTGTTATCTTGTCACTTTGACAATAGTTCGGTTGGCGTTTTTCAAGAAATCTATGAATTAGCATCGGTGAAAAATCACAAACAAAGTAATTCAGTTCAAGAGCATTTAAATCATAATTGGCATGAAAATAGCGTTCATCGACATAATAACATAGTAAGTTAGTGTGATCCTGTCACTTCGTCGATGCTCTGTGGCAATGACAAAGGTCTTATTATTTTCCAAGAAATCCAAAAGCGCTGCTGAAACGTCGAGAAATCTACAATGTATCAATAGTACAAAGATCTAAATTAACTTAACCTCGGTGTGCTTTTGAGAGTACTACAACCCGAAATACAATCTCGAAAGACACATTTACATATACGATGTAAGTAGTTTGGATAAAATAACCAGTCTAAAATGTTCTCACTGCTCCTCTCCCTGTGAGTGTCCCAGTGCGGTAGATGTCACATGTCTTCGATTTTTTTTGTTCGAGGACATGGCGGTTTCCTCACGATGTTTTCTTAAAACGTTTTGATAGAAGCGGTGATAAAATAATTAACACAAAGCTGTCTGATTTGGAATCTATACTTCCACACTTTCACTGGGCCACCACAGCTCTCGTTTCAGTGTCAAAATACATCCCAAGTAATTCCAAAGTAAGGAAAGGAAACATTCGTAATATGCAAAGAATAAACCGCATATGCCATTACAAATTCCTAGGGCTGACAACCTGCTTGAGAAAATCTAGAAATGGTAAAGTGCTTTTAAATAGGTAGTTACATGGTTTCAGTTACAAAACACGCTTAAATTCTCAAGTAAGGATTGTAAAGAACCATTTCCCTACTACGATAAAACTGGCGCGGAAGTAGCAACAAGTTTTAATACGTTATTGTTTTATGGTACAAATATTACCAAGCTTTTAGTAGCCACTAGCCATGAATTCCACTTTTACTAAGGAAACATTACCGATTTTGTAATCTTTATCGCACGTGACTCCTGAATTCTTTGATGCACTGCGTGAATAATGAGATGGCTAGAAATAGGATCACTACCAAGATGACGACTAATAGAGAAGACATTATTCGCCTAGTCTTTCCCAATTATGTTGAGGTCGGCTTCCAGTCTAACCGGATGCAGCGAAATACCAGTATTTTACATATAGCGACTGCCTTTCTGACTTCCACAACCCAGTCATTGGGTAATACGTTATCTACCAAGGGGTATAGTTTTACGTAGACCAGGCTTAACTGGTTGTCAGATTATCGAGCTCCTGGTGACCGCTATCAACTGTCAAAGATCCACGAATGACAGCTGCGACCAACGGCTTTCCGTGGCACGGTATATAAAGATGATCACCCATCCACGGACCAACCGTGTCAAGTGTAAGTTAGCCTACTGGATCGACCCGTGCTTATAGAGAAGTTAGAAATAAAAATTGTTTAGCTGAGCCTAAATACATAGCGATAAGGGCGAGAATGATTATAACTTCTGAACTATTTGTTTCTATTTGATCTTACGGCGGCATAGTCATTTTTAAACAATACATAATTATGTAGATAATTATACAACTAATTATAGTAATAGATAAGGCTTTGTTTAATTTTTACTCGAAATCAACATGGCACTAGCTTGTTAAGAGGATAGATTTGGATGATGATACTATTATTGTCATTGCAAGACTTGGAAACTCTAGATTCAGACTAACTTAGAGTCATCGTAGAAATGATGAATGATGACCAAGTAATAGTTTACGTAAGTACCTCTGGACTTATGAAGTACACTATTGCTTCGCTTGACAATTGAGTTTATATGTTAGTCGTGTCATCAGAAGCTGATGATAATTTATTTCCGTAGTCACGAGAAAAATACTTTTAAAACAAAATTATTTTAAAATCTGGAGAAAGCAAATACGATTATACTGGAACGATTTTAAAACAAAAACATAAAAGTTAATAGTGCAGGAATTACAGCAGTGCTAGGAAGTGGTGAAGGGCAGGCGTTTCCGGGGACTGTCTTATATAATTTTGAGTTGAAAAGTGCTGTCTCACAGCCTAGTTTGAATAAATCACTTTTGATTTTGATTTTTGAGTGAATACCATTATTTCGCATGGGACAAATATTTACAAAACAGTCTCGATAAAAAAATAAAAAATGCGAAGAAAATAATCACGCGGAAATCCATGCGCTATTATTTGTAAATTCAAATCGATTGTATTGGCTTCGGGCCGATGCATTTGTAAACTATCGAAATATAACGACAAGGCCGGTTAATTCACAAATACTCAGTAGGTGTAGAAACTAAAATAATTTCGGAACTCACGTTAAATTTGCTACTTGCTACTTGGGGAGGGTAATTAAACAATAAAGCTGTCTTTATTTCAGGCGATAATGGTCAATTAAGCAATGAAACACAAGATCATTCTGTCGCCAAAATGATAAAAATTATGTCGTATACACAATCCGTCAGTAGAATCCGTATTAGATTTTCGATTCCGCAAATATAAAATTCAAAATTGAAATCAAGTCACTTGACTTTTTCTGACTCCACATCACTGTGCCAAATCCCACTCATCCAACCATTTCAATATGACTGTGTACTCGTACACCGTGTATTCGTCATAAACTTGCTTGTAACCCAAGCAGCGACCTAATTAGTGTTAATTTCATCGTCTGATCCGATAATGTGTCAAGTATCGCACTGGCATTTTAACTACCACTGGGGTCAGTTGTAACACTCGGATTTGATAGCTTTAAATATTTTATTATGCAAATCTGTTGGTTGGTAGTTCATGAATGACTAACAAATTTTATTTTATCAAAATAGATTAATCCGTTTTAGAGCAGAAAGGCCCCAGTCAGGTTACCGTTTAATACAAGCCAATGTTACTAGATAAACAAACAAAAAGTAATCCACCAGCGCATAGTAAATAAACCGAAAAACCATCTAATACAAAATCAATCAATCAATGATAAAAAATCGAAACCAATCGATAAAAAACTAACAGTAATTGGCAAGCTAGACACTTCAATAGAGAATAAAATAAATGTATTACTTTTTTATAAATTGCAATTGACTACAGTAGAGTTGAAGGCGATGACCCAAAATATAGCGTCTGGGTCAACAGATTCTGTTATCTCCATATCCAAATATGGTTTGGTTAATGTATCTAAAGCCACGAATAATAATATATCCTTACTTATAATTCTCTCGCCAAATCTGACATGCTAATGTTCCTAAACTCTTTGGAGATGAGCCCTTGTTTTTAAAAGAAAGTTGTCGAAAAAAGCTAATTTACTTTCCAATCCTTCCGTTACTTCTTGGCTTTTAACAGATTTCTGCGTTTTTGTTGTACGTACCTATAAAATGAAACCAGCAACATTACCAAGGTACATATATAAGTTTTGGAATATTAAAAAGTACAATAGTGTTACGACTCAGTCCCATATCGATTGTATAAGGCGATTCCGTCGAGTCGAATGTAATTCGATTCCAATAGGTAATGAACTCCTATAATTATTTTTGCGTGACCAACTTTGATTGATTTCTTCATCTATAGGTTCGTTTACGTTCATTCTGTTAGGAAATTCTCTTTTCATAATTATATGTTTTTATTTATTTTACACTTATTTATTTATTTAGTTAGTTAGGTAAAAAATATTTTGTAACTTATAGGAAATAAAAGGCTTTTTTTTTATATTTATTTATTATTTATTTTACTTCTAGCTAAATCTTGCCTTCAAATCAAACTATGAACGTCAAAACATTCTCTCACTTTTTTTTTAGAATAATGTTCTCTCTTTGGAAGGTCTTTACAATCAGTTGCTATTCATGTTATGTTATTCAATGAAAATACAAAGAAAATCATTAATATCCATCACACAATGTTGCAGTTAAAACTATATTACGTCCATCCGCATATTTCGCAACTCACAAATAAAACTATAAAAAAGAAAACTTTCTCACAGGTCCGTGGTTCTTACGAAAGGGCATTGTCTGTTTGTCTTAACACTTTAATCTCTTGAACGGCCGCGTTTCACGGAAGCTGCGGTTTATCATGTGGAACTTTTATGACTCGTGTTACGATCTCCTGTTTAACTAGTGCCTCCTCATTATTAGTAGTTGCTTCAATAATATCATTGCTCTAATTTGTATCATCATAATTTATAAGCATCATATTCCCATGTTATATTTCACCTAGTGCAGTACTTACTTGAATTAGTAGATTGTGTTTTACTCTAGAATATATATGTAGTTATACCATCCCTGTCATCATCATTCACAGCTTTAAATATTCCACTGCTGGGTACGATGAGCCTCGAATTAAGATGATTCTGTCATCAGTTTCATTGTGGCAGTGGATAATCATCTTGTCTAGTGTTGTTTTAATTTTCTTCTTCTTGGTCGAGTACTTCATACGTTATGTCCCTGACATGCCTCCGTGACTTTATGTACGATGTTCTTCCACTTCGTTCGGTTCTCGGCTTCTCATGGCAGTCGTAACATAGTGTCTAGTAAGAGCTAATTACCTTGTGTTTAAGTATTTGATTGGTCTAATAACTTTAATGTTAGCGTGAATAAAAATAATTGATCTTGTTTATTTTAAATTTAAACAATGACCTGTTAACTATACTTATCGTGGTCTTAACGAAAGATAATTATGGGGTCGAGAACCACAAAGACTTGTAGGGGAGTAGTAACAATCAATTGAGAAAGACGAGGTGTATAGCGCCCTCTGTTGAAGGGGCGATGAACTTGGCAGATGTTTGAAAAAGGAAGCTGGTGAGTTTATTACGGAATTGATTGACACTTATTCTGTCGTTTATTGCGTTTGAAATTAACTTTACGTGCCTCAATAAATATGACGAAGATACGATATTTGGGGTCGTAAAGACGCCAGGACATTTTTCTTGTAGATGTTTCTAAATCTAGGTTATATTACTAGTAGTGATCACTTTTCATACGGCTCGGGGCTAAGCTTTTATACCTACCGCCATACCAAATCCTATTATTCTACGTCCTACTAATATATAATATTATAAATGTGAAAGTTTGTGCGGATGTTTGTTACTCAGTCATCCAAATCCGTTCAGCCGTTTTTGCGTGAAAGAGTAACAATCATCCATATATCCATACTTACAAACTTTCGCGTTATAATCTGTATTAGTAAGGATTAAGTTGGATTCTCTAGCAAATCATTTCTTTACTATCTTCGAGCAATTTTCTAAATAATAAACACTTAACTAGATCCAAAGACTACGTGACATAAATTTAGTTCACACAGTTGCAAATCATTGTCATTACTCGACCAATTACTCCGGAAAGTGATGATTATGCGGCAAAACCCCAGTTGTAAGTAATTAGTTCAGCGGTTACTTACCGCAAAAGTAATCTGGAAGAAATGAAAATACCCAATGGAAAATCTTATGCAATAGGCTTCAATTAAGCAAATCGTTCTTATGGCAATGCCGAAACAAAATTGGGAATTTAACCGATTAAGCCAGAACTCTATTTATTAGACATAATGCAATATATTTGACACAATATCACGATAGAGGTGCACATAGTACAGAAGGTATGAAAGAAACTTGTAAAAGTGTCATATTGTCACTTACCGATTTTATTAAATGTCTCAAATGTAAGATTATAATGTCATCAAGACCGCACAATATTTTATAAACATTCTTTTGTTTTGAAGAATGTATGACAACACTAGAACATAATGGATTCCCACAAATGCATGAAAAATGTTGTATAGTGCCTTTGTTTTGAGACAGTTTCCATTTTATACAATGATTCATTGTGCAACACGACATCTTGTCTTCACAAAATGATTAATTACTTCTTGCTGAAGATTTACAAGATATTTATGTGCATTGAATGCATTTTTACGTTCATTTTTCACTTTGTAATGTTCTGGACATTCTTCGTCTTCTAAATTATAGATTGTCTTAACATCGCTCACCGCACCGGGGCAATTTTTCTTTGACCTAATGTAATGTCATGTCTGAAATTCTACGTGTGACACTCTTCTTCTTCATCATTATTTCCCTGTCTGTTTCTTCCGCACGTCTCTATTATTCGTCATCTCGATAGTCACTCCGTTTCTAGCTATATCATCTTGCATACATTCCATCCATCGTTTCTTGTTATCGCCTTTTTATTATTTTAAATTGAATCATCCGTTGCAGTCTAACCCTATCCCCCATTAAGTTGATAAAGGATCAATAACTCTTATGGCATCTCTCATTCACTTCAAACCCAAAGCCAATTTCCAATTAAATTATCTTTCAAAGTAATATATGTATACATTTAATCAAGTGTCAGATCTTAGTCTATGCATTTGACCTAGAGGTGCTAAAGTTCCGCTACATCTCAGATGCTGCAGCTATCTCTAAGCCTGATTATTATCTATGCATAAGGTCTACGATTCAGCTGCTATCTTCTGTCGAGTCGCTCAGCCATTTCTATGCAGTGATGGAGTAGATAGCTTCAATTGGAACTGTACCTTTAGAAGTGAGTTTCCTTACAATGCCTGGCACCAATACGTTTGTATGATAAATAATAATGCTGTTTAACGTCCATCAACTCTGCCTTTAATTCGGTGCTGCTTCTGAGTGCACTTGCGTGCAGGGCCGGGCTTAGCGAGAAATTTACAGATACATCAAACAAAAATATGGAATGATCTTGATCTTATACAATCATAAGGATAATCAGCGGACGAAATTGACAAGAGGGCTGTTATCTACCAAGCGGGCCAGATCTCACAATTATCTTTTTATTATTCACATTTTGCTTATATTAAAATGATTATAGGGTTAATTGGAATACTGGCAATTGTGCATTGTTGGCGTCCAGTAACTAAATAACTGTTACTTTTATTTTAGCGAAGTTTGAAAAATCTAATTGTTCTTACTCAAATTCGGCTAGTGATTAAGTTATCGTTTAGTTAATTAGTAGGAATTTAAATGGGTGTCATCAATTTATTATACCGTGCATTGTATGGAATGGCATTCTAACGAGGTGTGTTCGTGAATAAAATGTCATGGGGCAATGCGATTTAGCAAAATGGCATCTGAACCTCGTACCTTAATTAATTTCATAGTGTAAATAATGGTGCTTAGTCGTCATTTCAAGACAATAACAGTTTTTTCACGCTCTTTAAATCTTACGAGATTGTGAGAACTTCCAGCGGTATCAAGATAATATCTAAAAAATTAATGTTAAAATAATCTGAACACTCCAATTGTAAGCGCCTTTTGTAGATCGAATTTAAATTCGATCTACAAAAGGCGCTTACAATTGCAGTGTATTTGTGCATTAATGCCTCCAATGTATTTTAGCCGTTTACCCATATATTTTTTCTCCTGATTTCTTTGTTTGTGATTAGATATTTACCTATTATCCACTCATCTGTCGAAGTATTCAGTGGTTATTAAAGTAATTAGATTATAAATCTGATTATTTTTTCGACTTAAAATATGATATGTCAATAATACATTTTTGTACTACTCAATTCGAATTAAACAAAATTGGTATAAGTAGGTAGGTATATCGAATGTCCTGTTCCAATGTAAATGTTTGTACTTTTTTCTAAACATTCTTTTTCAAAGTGCAAACGACAAGTGCGATGGTTTGTTTACTTAGGACACCAAGTTAAAATAGCGTCTTTCTTTTCTATATTCCATAAAACATTACAACATGATAACGATACGAAGATGCATTTTATTTTTATTCCCGGATATCAAGAAATTGTATTCAAGTAAATATTTATGTCGCCCTAAATTCTTTGAACTGTGCGCAGACAAAATGTCTTCTGTTGTCAAACAATATTATCTTAAACATGGATTTGTTAGTATGTGGCCGCTTTACAACGTTGATAAACTATCTAATCACAATAAATAAAGATTTAACAATGCATTTGTTTATTCATTACAAAGTCAACAAATGCGCTTTGTTCAAAATGGTGAATAGAATGTTTTTCTTATATCCATTCTAAAGGAGAAATTTATCACCATGGGAGGAATTTATGATTTACTGACATCACGATTAAGTCGATCGGTGTGTTTTTTTTTTAGACTACATTTGATCTCGATAAAGATTATTAGAAAATACCCTATAGGATGGTTGACAGTTGCGATAAGTAGGTGTACGTAGGTAAGTGCACATATTAAAAAAATAAAAATCACGTAATTTACGCCAAATTTTTGTATTCAATTTAAACTCTTACTTACTCATTAGCTAGTCTCTACATATTTATTTGAACAGAAAACAAACAAAACAGCACCCTAATTGCGTAACTCACGATTCATCATAATCTGTATCGTTTTGAAACGGATTGTTAAACCATTGCTTCATATGTTCGAAAAATGTGTCTGTTCGACAACACAAATAACGCAATGAATATTGTTTAACTGTGAAGACGAAACCAATTATGATCAATCGTGAGTTACGCAATTAGGGTGCTGCTCAAAATACAACAACACTAATAAACTGTAGGTACTTCAAAAGTGCAACAAACCTTGGCTCCGTGAGTCCGTCCCTGCCCCATCTTACATCTTTATACACATAATGGTTTGTTCAGCTGCAGCGCACGACCGCGACAGACGCCATCAAATAATGGCTTTAGAATTTAGATTATTGATTTATCGGCGCCACGGGAAGGATCATTTATTTTGTTTAAATGTCAGTGCAGCCTTGGTTTCGAAAGGAGAAATAGATAGGTCACAGTTGCTGACTGTTCAATAAGGGTCTGCGGTCTGCGCAAGTTAAGAAACTACCGTGTAAAATCGCATGTTGAAGTGTTTTCGTAAGTTTTTTTCGTTTGGAAGTCGTGATTATTTCGATTTTTAGATTGGTTCCGTGACTCCAGAAGTGTAAATAAGGTGGATCAGCTAAAATAGCCAGCAAAATTCATTTTTTTTCCGTTTTTGGTAATTTGCAGCACAGTTGACAGACTTTATGTTGATTAAAATTTGATTTGAGATCGTAAAACGTAATTATTTACAGAATTCATCTGCCTAGCCTTTTCCCAGCTATGTTGGGGTCGGCTTCCAGTCTGACCGGATGCAGCTGACTACCAGTATTTTACATGGAGCGACTGCCTATCTGACCTCTACAACGCAGTTACTGAACTATTTTTATTCAGCGCGAATTATGTATGTTATTCCTATCGAGAAAGTTGTCCAGTTTAATGGTCTTTACCACACTCTTAAATATGACCACTCATTTAGGATACAAGCTGTGTGTACAAACGCGGTCAATAGCGGTGGATCACTTTTCATCCTTATGTCTTAAGCAATAAGGTTGCCATAGGTAGATAATTCTTATCTTCTTTTTAAAAGTTTTATATTTACAAGCAAACAAAAATCCTAGTCCTTGACCTTAGTATTTGACGTTCACAAAGATGCTTTACAGTTTCCACCCTTTAGGCTCAGGGTCGTAAGTTCGATGCCCTTGTAGGTCAAATATTAGTTTGGCCTTAGACATATGACTCTAGTCAAGTAATCAATATGTTTGTCTATGTAATGGCACCCGTCATTTATGTGTTTATTATTTGTTTTACATGGTCATTGAAATTCTTCACTGGTTTCTGTGATGTATTATTCCATAACATACGACTTCAAGGGGCTTGTGGCTAAGTAACAATAGCTGCACGCGTCAATCGATCTGGTAAAGCTACGCTTTCCGCGGTTGATCCGTGGATGGGTGACCATCTTTAAATACCAAGATTCCTCCGTTCCTCGGAAAGCACGTTAAACCGGTAGTCCCGGCTGTTCCATGTGGATCTTTGACAGTCATTACGGGTCGTCAGAAGCCCGAAAGTCTCACAACCAGTCTTACTAAGGGGTATCGTATTACCCAGTAACCGGGTTGTGGAGGTCAGATAGGCAGTCGCTCCATGTAAAATACTGGTTTTCAGCTGCATCTCGTTAGACTGGAAGCCGACCCCAACGTAGTTGGGATAAGGCTGAGCAGACGATGATGAGGTTGGAGCCTAGAAAAGCGTTTTAATTTGCATAAATTACATCATCACCGCTGCTCTCAAAACAGTATCTAAAGGAAAAACATCGTGAGAAAACCTATGTCCTACAACCAAAAATTCGAAGACATGTGACATCTACCAACCCGCACTGGGCCCGCGTGGTGGATTACGGTCCATTCCCTCTCACTGAGAGGAGGTCTGTGTCCCAGCAGTGGGAACGTTATAGTATAGTTATGCTGATGGCAATAGGCTTTCCCCCTCTCACGGGTGTACTATAGGAACATTTCTGCCTATCTCTTCGGGGATTAAATCACAGTCGTGATGTTGATATTTGTGTTCTTTACTTTTACTCAATAATGAGGGTTCACTAGGTGGCAGCGCTGAGACGTCAGTCCGGGCACCTGTCAAAAGTGTCAAAGCGCCTACGGATTGAACGGTGAACGAATGACATCAAATATTTTAAGTTCATTGTCGAACTGGAAGACCTCTTGTCAAAGTGGCGCCAACTGGTGGCTTGAATATTCAAGAAAACCCTCATTGAGCATTCATTAAAATTAAAGACAGCTTTCATACTTATATCTATGTAATAAATAAATTCTATTATAAAATCGTTCACCCGTACCATTATCTTTTCAAATCTAAAAATAGACTACTAATCGAAGCATTGAACTTGAAGTTTATTCAATCGTTATTATAATAATTATTCAATAATGGGCTTGACTTATTGATTGACAGACGCTTAATGACTGTTATATGAGTTCATTAAAGCATTCATTGTTCCATAAACAATTGACCACCTCGTTGGTCTAGTGGTCACAAGCGCTACTGCTGAGCACGAGGTCCTGGATTCGATTCCCAGGTCTGGCGAAGTGTTTTGTGGTTTTTCTATCAGGAATATCACAGTATCAGCCCCGAGCCTGGATTTGTGCCCATTTGATGGCAATAGGCTCGCCCCCTAATAATATAAGTGGCGTAATGTGAGTGTACTAAAGATACACCGCTGGCTAACCCTTTTTGCTTTTTTTATGATTGGAAATCATAAATAACTTATTCTCCCGCTCTGGGTGGAGCGGGAGGGGTTTCAAACTTTTACTGACTTTAACCCACCCGTGTTCCTTCAGTTGCCTGTGTGCCAAGGGCCACGGTATCTCATATGAACAACCCGCACACTTGGCAGAACACCCGCACCCCTGGTAGAACAACCCGCACCTCTGGTAGGCTGTCTAACCCTTCGGTGGAAATAGGCGTGATGTTATGTTTTGTTAATTTATTATGATCCTTGAACTATTTTAAAAACAATAAAATCGGTATGTTGCTATTGTGACTATATTTTAACTATTAGCTTGAAAGTCATTCATTTGGTTTTTACAGTCGCAGTGTTGGAACAAGTCTTTAGTTCAGATTATGACAGCAAAAATGTCAAAAAAAGATCTTCGTTTTACAAGTAACTTACACAAACACTTTCATTTACTCACTTACATATTTAGCAACAAAAAATACATTTCTTTCAACAAATAACGTATATAAATAAAAGTCTTTAAGTATTGTCAATATCAATCCAGTTGTTTAAACATAATTAAGAAACATGTTATTTAAACAGTTTTATAGAACTTCAAATGTCAAATTCCCTTTGTGTTGGGTTAACAACAGTAGAGAAGGTACAATTTGAGAATCTCCTTTTGTTGAAGTCGGTCAATTACCTTAAACACGCCGATTTAAAAATCGGAGATCTTCAATTCGGAGTCACCTCATGACATTGGTAAACGGGTGGAGTTCGAAGTTCGAACTCCGAAACCAACTAACAACCAACTTCGAAGTTTGAACTCTTTTGAGTTCGAGCCTCGAACCAAAGATCTCTTGCTTCCTAGTTAGCACCATAACCGTTTGGTTGCTATCTTATTACCTGTTCTGAATTACTGGGCTCACCAATTACACACACAAATGCGATTGTAAACAATCTTGCTATCATGTTTCTCCATTCTTTAATTCCAAGATTTGCATGCCATTTGACGCAGTCGTATCAACTTAATAATTTGCAGAAAGCGAACAGTTTGAGATTGCAATATAAGAGTCCATTGCTTTTAGCCAGAACTCCTTTTACGTAGAAATTGCAACCTTCAATAAGAGCCAATCAGGGGTGAAATTTTGAATAATCCATCTTTAACCAACGCTCCTAACTGTCTCTACGAAAAATGTCTTCCATTTCCATGTTTTTACCTTCATTGGTTTAGCTCGTGTGAAGGGCTTGTGGCTAAATAATACCAGCTGCACAGGTCGATCGATCAGGTTAAACTACGCTTGCCGCGGCTGGTCCGTGGATGGGTGACCATCTTTACATACTAAGACTCCTCTGTGCCTCAGAAAGCACGTTAAGCCGTTGGTACCGGCTGTCATTCGTGGATCTTTGACAGTCGTTACAGGTCGTCAGAAGCCTAAAAAACCTGACAACCAGTCTTATCAAGGGGTACCTATCGTGTTACCCAGTGACTGGATTGTGGAGGTCAGATAGGCAGTCGTTCCATATAAAATACTGGAATTCAGCTGCATCCGGTTAGACTGGTAGCCGACTCCAACATATTTGGGAAAAGGCTAGGCAGATGATGATGGTTTAGCTCCTGTGTCATCATAATCTGCCTATAGAGCTCCCACTGCTGGGACACAGGCTTCCTCTCTGTGAGAAGCAGTAGCTTGTAGAAGCTCGTGTGTTACCTTTCTTCATTTCAATCAAGGAATTCTCATACCGTATACGTATACATGGAAACATGTATGAACGCAAATTATTGATTCTCCACTAACGTTATGCTATACGTACATATTTTATCTAAAACCTGTACATTTTCCCGCAATTATTTCGAAGTCCCCATAAACGACCATGCTCGATTGACGTCACACTATAATTTAATTATTAGAGTCGTCAGTATATTGCATGTAGGTACCTAGAGTTATTAAAAACAACTCTATTGTCACAAAAAGTCGCTTTTATTACTAACTTTGTAAACCAAGACCAGCAGGTACGATAGAATAGCCCTACCAATCGTGTAACTTTGGATTCTTCAAACCACGAATGTATAAAGCACTTCTCTAGGCAAGCGCGCACCATCCTGAACGAGATAACCACATATCATCAAATGAGAATATTGAGGATCAACCGCTAGCCAAAAGTAACCATGGCAATAATAACTTAAAAAATGTCAGACATAGGGAAGCTGTAGTTAATCCAGAAGTTTAAGTAATAGCTGTAAACAATAAGAATGAAAGAAACGAACAAATCATTCAAAATATTCAAGTCACCGTGAGCTTACTGGATGACAGATCAACAATTGTTTTGCTGAAGCTACTAAGAAAACAGTGAAGCTTGAAGACTTACGAGTTTTAGGTAGACTTTCCGTAAATTATTTAATCACCACAGCTCCAAAAACGGTGAAGGAAAACATATAGAGAGAACCAGCATGTCCTAGACCCAAAAATTCGCAGACACGTGACATCTACCAACCCGCACTTGGTTCGCGTGGCCCACTCCCTCTCACAGAGAGGAGGCAGTGGGAATATTATTGGCTGATTACGATTGTGCTACTAAGAATTCAGAGCTAAAAGCAGTTAATGAAATTCAATGAAATGAATCGCTGCACTTTCATTCAAGAACTAAACGTCGGCCCATAAACAATTTCCTTCACACCTCTAACAGCACAGAGAATAATAGACTCTAGCTTCCATTTATAACTTTCGTAGTTCTAAAAATATCTTCTTTCTGATCAGCACGATTTATGAAAGATAATAACAGGTTGTTATCACTAAAAGATTTAGTTTCCAACATTACTCGTTGATTGCTTTAATAGTCTTTTCAAATCTGTGCCTATAAATCAATGTAATGAACTTATGAGCTATTCATAGTCCCACACTTCGAAGCAACACACTTGGCGCCAACGGAATTTATCAATGTTATATTAACATTTACGCACAACCTTATCTTTGTAGTAGCAAGACTTAAAATAGCATTTCTCGATTGCATCACTTCACTGGTATATCCAATTGACTTACAAACTGCATTATGCAGTTTTGAACGACTCTGTTCTTCATGAAATATGGCTCAAAATTAATTGGAATCTTCTCAGTAGTGTGGTCTTGGGTTAATTGCAGTCGTAATAATGACTTTGTAATAAAGCTTGTGCATTGTTACTCGTTGCTATGGCGACTGGATCTTTTTAATTTCTAACTTTGACCCTTGTCGTTTTATGGTGTTTGGCGTGTTTAAGTTTCTTCAACTTAATTCCAGCTAAAAGTATTTTTGTACTATCCAAGGTTAAATCGTCTAAATGTTCGTCCTTCATAGGTGAATGGCTTGCTGGTTTGAAGACCCTTTAGTTTTTACCTATAACGTTTAGTGCGACCTTTCCACGGCATGCCATGACCTTTTGCATAAACTATGAATACCTTATTCAAGGGTTTAAGGGCAGTCTCTCACATTTCTCTTGTTAATAATATTGTTCTTTGCAAAATAAACAAGTTAGTGAAAAATATCTTTAATTTCGGGAGTCAGTGGCACAAACTAAAACACAGATCTAAGGGCTAGTCCTTTTTCACTTTGTGGTTTTTGGAAGTTCATGGTACTTTTTTGTAAAAAAATGTTTTGTTTCGTGACTATTCCGAGGTCCGGCCTTGTTAGAGGGCCAAGAGTTTCTGCACATTGACAAATATTTACATGGCCTCCTATTATTGGTTTTGAACCTGGATGTTTGAGAAGGTCATCTTTGAGCTTCATAAAACATGCAGCATTAAAAATCTCGATCTTTTCTACTTGCCATTTACTTGTGACTGGTCTTGCCTATAAATCTGTCTGTTTGGACAGTGGAATCAAAACAATCAAATACAAAGCAATTACTTAGCCGACGATTGTCAAAACAAAGACTTTCGACCTTAGCTTTTAAACCCGCTTCAACTGACAGTTATTTCTATAAAATAAAACACTTAAACACTGCACTCGGAGTATTTACGTCTAAAAATAAACCGTCAATCCTAAATGTACATACAAACAAACATTTTATTACACAAATAAATCAGTTAGTACATCACTACTAGAACGCCCACTTGCTCTTGCGCATCTTTAAGCTAGGTACTACCACAAAATAGAGGCAGAATTTCCACTCTATATAGTGAAGTTTGTGGATAAAATCTTATCTACCAACTTCGTAAATCTTCTTTGAAGACTACATGACACCCTTTCGATATGTTTTTTTAATTTTTATAGCTGCCATCTTGTATTTTAATTATGTCTTCGTTTTCGGCATCAGTACTCCCGAAAATTATGACAATGATAACCCGACGATTTTCATCACTAGATATAGCGACTACCTTCTTTTTGGCAACTCAGGACAGGACTGCTTACCATATTTCTGCTGACTTTTCAGATAAGCTTTCGGCGTCAGACCTGTGCCTTTCTACAGTTGTTGTAGCTTTTATGTATTTTCTGTATTTTTTTTCTTCGGGAAATTCTGTCATACCTCTGGTTGGTCTTCTGTCTTTAAAATTTCATATATCCACGACTTAACCACTTCTCTCGCCCACCGATCGCGCGTTAGAGCGTTATTTGTAAAGTGACATTTAAATTAAATTGTACACATGTATGTATCATACATTATGCATATATGAGCGATCTCCTAAGACGTCTGTATAACTTGTAATTTGTGTTTTCTTTCTTTTTTAAACTGGTATAGTGTGAACACTGTACTGTTTGTAAAGGATGTGTGAGACCACCTCTTAGTTTGTTATTGTTGTTGTAAAATGAGATTGAAAGATGCTTACAGCAGGATCGAGCTTCCAAGAGACACTAACATTCAGCCAAGCTATAGTTTGTGTATGTGTGTGTGTGTATGTATGCTTTTTTTAAATGTATTTTTATTTTTTCTTCCTTATTATAAATTTTTAATCTTTTAATGTATTGTTTTTTTAATTGTTTTTTTTTAATGGATCATGTGGTCTGCAATAAAGATTTTTATTTGTTTATAGATGAGTTTCGTAGAAAGTACAATCATCAATTTTTGCGGTACTTGCTATTAGAACCTAGTACATTTAAATAACATCACGCCCCTATTCCCCGAAGGGTTAAGCAGTGGTATACCTACCTATTATAGTACACCCACATCACATTTTGCCAGTAATGTTTAAATCACGCATGTAGGTACATACTCGTGAAACGGGGCGAGCTTTCTGAGTAGACTTCCGAAATTCTACATATACATACATAAAGTCACGCTTTCTTCCCATGGGATTAGGCAGAAACTACACAATGCCACCTTAATTCTAATATGTAAATGAAAAATTTCTTCCGACACCATCATTACTTCAAGTACTTAGTACCTACCTATGATTAAAAGACGTGTGTGATAATGTGTCATAACTAGGGCAATTACTTCAAGAAACTTCAAGAAAAACGAAAAGAAATCACGGAAACTGACAATCATTCTTGAGTTTCTAAATGCCACTTTTTTTTTTCCCGACACTTAAGGCGTGTCCTCATTAATTTTTCAACAAGCCTTAACAGGTTTAAATTTTCTCACCTCATCGACTTATCACCTAAGAGTCTAGACAAAGTGAAAGGGTCCTCGAAAGCCGTTCTGGACTGGTAAAGGGCAGGCTGTCAGGGTTACGCGAGGTAATCAGCTGATAGATGAGGGATTTGGCTTTCATTTTCAATGATTGTGTTTGTAAATTGTCGGTTATAGATGTAAATAGAAGTGAATGTAGCCGTTCTTTGGTCTAGTAGTTAGTATTGCAGTTTAGTTTTGAGTTGAAGGTTTTACATTCACGAAACTGATGGCTCCTAATGTATTAACTGGGCTTTTCAAAACCGAGCTTAATCAAGTTAAGAGTTCGTTTTATCCACGCAAAGTGAGAAAACATTTTGAATCAAGCACATATTTTTACTATTTTATTGAACAATAGTGAAATGTCGGTATGATAAGAAATACCGTAACTAAAACAGTGCATATGTAGTAAAATGTTCATAAAAACGATTTAAAAATCCGTTGAAAACTCCCATAAAGTTTTTCATTCACTATTTTTCAGTCACGTGTTTGCAAAAGTCATACAAGCGATAAATGAATAATTTTGAAATCCGGAAATATACATTGAATAGGACGTAATAAAACAATAAGTTTTCGCTGTAAATTATTGTTACATTATTTCTATTTTTTTTTTTAATGCCCTAAAGAAAAACCAATGATATTCTGCAGCAGACAAAACAAACAAATAAAATGGTTGGTCTTATTGGAGAAAAATCTTATATTTTCACTTCAATATACTGTTATGGAGGAAGTCACAGCACAGCTTATTGTAGAGGTGCAAGACACAATAAATATGAGTGAAACAGTATCTAAACTGCCCTTTGTCCTCTGATATTTTCTCAAGAAGTCCAATTTTTTCGAAGAGTTCTATTACTTTGACAGAACTTTTATTGGGATAACTTAATACCTATGTGAAATTAGTGGTGCCCTGTGTTAATATTTTATGAAAAGCAATATTTTACTAAACAATATTATAAAATCGATTGGGAGAAAAATGCACACCCATCACTCATAGCACAGCATTCATGCATGTCAGTGAATTGGCACCCCTGCCCATCAATCATAATTTAATCAAGTAATAAAAAATACCCTATTCTTTATAACAATATAACATCACGCATACACAGAGGTATAGTACAGCCGAGTTCATTAATATATTGACACTATCAAGGATTCAAAATATTGTGAGCATGATAGCTCAATAAATTCCATAGAACCTATCGATCAAAAATATGTCCTCAAGTGAACGATTCAATAGTGTTAAGCAATAATATGAAAAAATGTTAGGAAAACCAGTCACATATTAATGAAGTTAAATCTTAACCACAATAAATAATGATGCTTATACTCGTAGGTGTCACAATATTATGAACTGTTTTGACGTTCATATATTTTTGAAGCCTGAAAGAGCATTGATGAACTGCACAACCATATTTCGCCAGTTATGTTTTAGCCCCATATTATTGGGTACGAAGCTCTTGCTAGCGGGAGAAGTCATTTGACGATTTCCCATCAAAAAAAAAGGCTATTGCCATTAACCTGGCAAAAATTCAGACTCCTGGCTACTGTTGAGAAATTCAAGGTGGAACAACCCAATAACACTGTCCGACCCAAGAATCGAACCCAGGATCTCATGCTCAGCAGTAGCACTTACTAACCAACACCAACGAGGCAATTCACTTCTTCTATACTTTATTACGATATTTAGTTCATAAAACAGTAACAAATCAATATTAAACCTAGTTTGTTCCCAAGTGATTGATTGAATACATAAATTGAAAACTTTTACGACCATAAATAGTGAGGTGCACACGATTTTAATTTAAACCTAACGGTCAACCATTTTATCTCCCACTGCGCCCGCGCAACCGATTTGTATAAAAACGTTGCGTTTTCACATGGTTTTTATTGGTTATTTTTGCGAATCAAGCAGAAGTTTAAAGACCATGTTCTATTTTAGCTATCATCATCTCATTTTGTCACTAACTTACTTACTAGCCATTTAACATCTTTCACACAGAAAAGATGGATGGGCTACCGGTCTTCTCTTTCTTATAGCCAGCAGGCTTAGCATGAAGCTTTCTATTTCCACTCTACTGTAGAATAGAAATCAGTTGTCTTCATTTCTGTGTGAAAAATTGTCAACTGTCTATTCGGAAACGTAATTTTTGTCTACTCTTCCAGGCAGAAGAATGATGACGATTTTAACCGACTTCAAAAAGAAGGAGGTTATCAATTCGACGTTTCTATTTTTTTTATGTATGTTCGGGCATAACTCCGTCATTTATAGACCGATTTACAAAATTCTTTTTTTGTTCGAAAGGGGTTTATTCCGAAATGGTCCCATTTAAATTTCATATAGATCTGATGATGGGTTTCGGAGACAGACAACGGAATTCTTCAAAAAATGACAGCAAATCAACCGCGATTGCTGCTATCGCATAAATATGCATTGTTTTGACCCCAAGGCTGATGAAATAACTAAAAAGTGAAAAATAAAAACTTAAAAAAAAAATGCAACCGAATCCGGAAAATAATAATAATATAAGTATATTTGTTTAACGTTTTTAAAAATTTCCAGGTCTAAAATATCAAAATTATTTTTATTTAACTCTTGGCAAAATAATTCGATGGGCTACAAAACCATAAGGGCCACATCAATCGTCTATCAGTCATACTTTTATTTATATTTTGCCATCTGTTCACTGTTGTTGTGCCGAGCCGCGTCCGTAACAATAAGGAGCTACAGTTATTCATGGTTTATTCATCGCAGTCAGTCGGTGAACACCCTGTAGAAATTGAACAGAAGGTTAAACTTGCTTCAAAGTTACCGAATTAAGTATTGAGTGTGTTTTTAGTAGGTAACTGTTAGTTACATAAATCATTCTAAAGCACGGTATTGCAAGTCTTCTTATTATTTTATAAAAAAAAAATTTTTAATTGCAATTATAGAAGCCCGAATATACTAAATGTTCTCGTTATTAATTAGTTCATTAGTCGTTTTGTCTCAGTCCAGATGGGTTTTTGTAACATATATGAGAAGTATTGCCTTTCATTGATGAACAGTCCTTGCGTTATTTTCGTTTTTACCCGACAAATTTTTCGAACTTATGAAGCAACTAGCTTCCGGCCGCGGCTTCGCCCGCGTGGAAATCAGAAATTTTCCCTCGGGAACGTACTACCGGGATAAAAAATCCTAAGTGTTAATATAAGTTATAATACTTATAATCTATCTGTGTGCCAAATTTAATTCAAATCCATTCAGTAGTTTTTGCGTGATAGAGTAACAAACATCCATATATCCATACATACAAAATTTCGCGTTTATAATATTAGTAAGGATGGGTTAGCAATATCCTTCAAACTGATTCAGATTCAGATTCTTAGTGTGTAACGCAATTTGGGTGCTGGGCAAAGTCCTCCTAGTCGTTCCAGTTTTCGTAATGTTGAGCTTTTCCACGCATTAATTTTCTTCACATTGTCGCATAACATCTTTTTTGTAAGATTATTATTCAAAATTGGAACACATGATTGAATATCAAGCCTATTGGTTATTTCTGCAACTAGTTTCAACGGAAATGCCATACAAAGTAACTCATAATTCCATGTATTACCAATTTACATGCACAAATACTACGTATTTGCACAGGAGGTAGGTATTACCTAATAATTAGCGTCGATTAGCATAAAGTTCACGCTAACACGTACTAATCATGTTATTAGATACAGAATTGCTAAAATTTACGATACATTTGTATAAATAAAGGGGGTATTAGCGCCGCCGGTTTAGTTTGAAATGGTCGCCTCAGTACTAGTGTTGAGATGATTGCAGATTTTCTTAAAGAACAAATAGGATAACATTGTTCGGTCATTTAAGAAGATATATAGGTAAGTAGCTTTTGCCCGTGGCTTCGCCCATGTGGAGTTTATCGGAGCAGTTGAACGTCGGAAAATATTCCACGGGAACATACTACCACTGAGGTGAAAAAAGGCGTAAAAAGGTAGCTGATAAACAGAGAGAGTAACCTTCGCACTATTTTAATAACATTGGCAGGAGTTGTATGAGAGGAGTGGGGTAATACCGTGATCCACTAACAGTAATAATGGCTTTCATTTTGACAGTTCAACAACATCCATTGCGTTATATACGTTGTTGGGCGGACAAATGTTTCGAACATATGAAGCAATGGATTGGCAATATCCATCAAAATAAATTGTTAGAACTAGCCAGTTAATAAGATTTTCTGTAGTGGAACTGACTAACTGATGGTGCCTCAGAAGTCGATTAAAATATCGTTATACTCCTGGAGGCCAATTGTAATGCATTCCTTGATCAGCCCTGCAGTTTTCTGTAGAAGTAATTAGTTAAGCTATTGATTAGATGTCGTTTTGTAATTCTAGATTAAGTATGCACAAACCAATTAAATGACAATTACCTTAGAAGACTTAGGGCGAATTTCACCAATGAAAATTTTTTTTTTCTGTGGGTGAAAAATCATCAAATAACTTTTCCCGCTCTGGTTGGAGCGGGACGGTGTGTCAGACTTTTACTGACTAAAACCCACCCGTGTTCCTTCAGTTGCCTGTGTGCCAGGGGTCACGGTATCTCTTTCGAACACTGCGTTCAAGAGCTGTAAGTGCCAACATTGCTGTGGAATATCAACACTGACAGCTCTTGAACTTGGTTTAGTAGTAAGTACTGTTCACGTTTAGTTTCAATGGTAAAATGCGCACTTCGTAATAATAGTGTGAGGTTTGAGGTCATAAAATAAAAACATACCCCTTTGTTTAGATTTTAACCAACTATAACAGTTAGTAGTAGCCAGAAATTACAAACGATGTTTCGATTTTGAACAAAAAAAAAAAAAAACAATGCACAGTCCAAAATGTACCTGTATTAGAGGGATTTAGTATGGAGCTTACATTTTTGTTCCTCTATTGAACTTCTGGTCCTCCTCTGTCATACGTCCTATACAATAAAACAACATAATATTATACAAATACACAAGCAAAGCATTTGATTTGACAAACCAACAAACACTTTGACGTTTCTGATCAAAACATCAACATCTTTGAAGATGGTTCAAGAAGCCCTGTCTCATTAGGAAGTATGTAGAATGATGGCATTTGAATGCACCTCTAATTCCCAAACTTTTTAGGCGTGGAACATAAATATTTTGGTTAAAAACCGGTTCTAATCAATCTTCACCGTGTAAATGTGAGTTGTGTTGAATCAATCTTTTGATTGAGAATTGATTTGTTTGAGACAGGTGTGTAGACCATGGGAACTACTTAAGGACTTACCTATGTGATTTTTATATTTCGACAATTAATATAGCGAGAAATATTCAGTTAAGTATTAGATTCGCTTTCACTAGATAGTGCAATGAAGATAAACATTGAGTCTTCATCAGATATTCCTTTCCCAATATTGTCAGATTACCTACATGATAATAAGTAAGGAATATCTGATGAACACAGATCTGAGCGATCAGGTTCATATGAAGCTAAGGTTGGCTGAGTCACCATCTTTACATACCAAGACCCATCCGTGCCTCGGAAAGCACGTCAAGTCGATGGTCCCGGCTGTTATTTGTGAATCCTTGTTCATCAGAAGCCCGAAAGTCTGACAACCAGTCTTATCAATGGGGTATCGTATTACCCAGTTACTGGTTTGTGGAAGTCAGATAGGCAGACGCTCCATGTAAAATACTGGTATTCAGCTGCAAGCGGGTAGAATGGAAGCCGACTCTAACTTAGTAGGGACGGGCTATCTCTCGAATAAAAAAGTTAGAAAGCGAGATTGACAACGCCGCTCACTATCCACAGTTCACCCTACGTACCTAAGAATTGTCACCTAGAAGAGACTCTTTTAATGAATATTATGATGTGTTGATGATCTCAGACTTAGTATTGCAGGCCACAGCTAGACATAAGCATTTCCTAAACCTCATTGTAACACTATCGCGACAGGCATCCAGTCACCCAATTCCCATAATTCTCATTGCACTCACATCCTCATTAAATGGCGCTTCACCACACACATACCTAACTAAATTATACACTAAGCTAAAAATAAATCGCTAAAGCTATAATTAAGATAGCTTTATCTCCTGCAAACGTGTCAAGTCTAAGTTAAGTTTCCACTAGCTAATGTTTATCTACTTAGTAACTTGTAAGTGTGGCATTAAGTATGTAAACGGTAAATTTAATTTTAATTACAACGTTTGTACAGTTAGCGTTTGGAGGGCTTGTGGCTAAGTAATAACCGCCGCACGGGTCGATCACTCAGGTTAAGTTACGCTTGCCGCGGTTGGTCCGTGGATGGATGACCATCTTTACATACCAAGACCCCTCCGTGCCTCGGAAAGCACGTTAAGTCGCTGGTCCAAGCTGTCACTCGTAGGTCTTTCAGAAGCCCGAAAGTCTGACAGCCAGCCTTACCAAGGGGTATCGTGTCACCCAGTAACTGGGTTGTGGAGGTCAGATAGGCAGTTTGAGTCATGTTAAATACTGGTATTCAGCTGCATCCGGTTAGATTGGAAGCCGACCCCAACATAGTGCTTTTCACATGCATACCATCGAGTGTGTTACTTACATATTACCCGCCAAGGGGTAGGCAGAGATTCATTTTGCCAATAGAGCGGGCTCCAGTCATTTCTACTTAACATTCGATTATTTTGAGACCAGTGTGGTGGCCCAGTGGTAAACGCCGCGAATGACAACTTGTAGAACGTAGACTCGAACCCAGAAAGGCGCTGTACCTTGAACAAATTATGTCATCACCACTGCTCTCAAAACGGTGAAGGAAAACATCGTGAAGAAACCGACATGTCCTAGAACTAAATATGGTAGACATGGGACATAATCTGCCAACTCGCACTGGACCCGCGTGGTGGATTACGGTCCACTCCCTCTCACAGTGAAGGTGACACTGTCAGTTCTTGAACTCGGTTTGGATTGGGCTGATCGCTTTCAGTTACATTGGTGTGATTTGGCCCTTAATAATATAGTGTATTGTAAGTGAAACGCTGGCTTAGCAACAGCAACTATTAATTTTCGCTTTACCAGGTTTCTAGGGTAACTTTTGTCCAAACTTTTAAAGGCTATTTCGTAAAACTAGGTGAACGGATAACCCGGCTATAACTCGAAATTGAACAGCCCTGTGAATGGTTTCCGTCGAGAGTTCGAGACTTAAACTAGTTTTCCCTGAAAATATAGGGCAATGGGGTACCTACCCTGAAAATACTGGCGAATGGATCGTAGGTACTTCTTGTTTATTTTCCATTTAGCAATGATTGTCGGTCGAGAACTAGATATATCTCACGACTTGTGGTATAGTACCCGGTGATCGGTGGCAGGAGTTTGCTCGAAACTGAGAAAGGTGGCGCATTTCAATCCACAAAGTAGCTGAATGCTTTGAAACAAATCGTCTTGAAGACAAAAAGCGCCAAAAAAGAAATGAAAAATTATTCGGGTCTCTGTCGCTAGATACTCGTACGTTGAAGTGGACTATAATACCTATAGATTTAGAGTGACAGTCGTTACGGATCGTGGAAGTCGGATCTGTAGATGATGAATTAGACACTTATGGTAAGGATTGAAAAGATCCATCAGATTCTTGTTAATTTCAACTATATCCAACGACCCCGGTTACGGTATGTCTTTTGGTGACTGTACATACCTACTTACTATTAAGTAATAAGAAAATCATAAGGCTATAAACTAAACCTACATATCAATATTGTCCCAAGGGTATAAAGGATGGCCCACAGAGGAAGTTACGTCACAGAATTGCATATAGGCTAATTTTTATTCCAAACAGCTGATACTTATATCCCTTGGGTGATATGAAGGATCATTATTCATGCTAATTGAATAGACCTCGTGATTTGGCCATTGGGTCTTTTAGAACTAATACTTATTATTATTTTTAACCAACTTCAAAAAAGGAGGAGGTTCTCAATTTGTTATTTATTTGTCTTTGTTACCTCGTCACTCCGTCAATTTACAAACCGATTTAAATAAAATTTTCTTTTGTTTGGTATTCATATAGAGTGGTCCCATAAAAAAGTTGTCAATAATAGGTTTTTTTCCAGTTAGTGTATATTGATGATGTTCTCTAATTATAATAATAGCTTCTTGCCACTGTTATTTACTTACCTAGTGAAACCTGTACGAAAAAAATACACTACTAAATAAGAAAAAACACTATTATATAAGTTTTTTTTGGAAGTCGTAGTGGGTTGCTTTTTAGCCTCTAAAGTCGATTGTTTTCGGTAGGTAGATGGCAATGGTACTAACTCTGATGTTTTTTCTGCTTGTATTGACCGATATCTTGAATGTGCCCTATACCCAATACCACCAATAGTATATTGGATTAAGGATAAAAGGTCTTCAACATTATCATCACTCAATTCAGCAACACATTGCCAACCACCTCGCTCATGCAGGTGTCTATAGCCCATTTCCTGGACACCTGCGAATCCAAAGACATTGCCAATAGCCAGTGGTTACGACCGTAACCACTTTGCATTAGATGGGTCGACAGCGGCTTTGGCAACCTATAACATTCCTAAGGAAAATCCCTGCATTATTTTGGCAGAAGATCCTAGAACGGACTTAAATTGTTATTTTATACAGGGCCATAATAAGTTAGCTAGTAAAACTGCACAGACGTGATCAAGATGATCAATATCTAATGATGATAACAAAATAAACTTAACTCAAAATTTCAAGTTTTCTACACCTGATTTGACGGGGTCAGCGGCCGTTGGCTTGAAATTATGACATTAGAAGATCATTGGAAGTACTGTAGTTTAAGGACCGGGATTTTTCATAGTAGCTTTTTCGATAGAATAATATATTTTTGACCATAACAAAACCATAGTTAGGTACCGTGAAAAAAATCGCCAAAAGTTTATTTCGGAATTGGTTGGTTTAATTTTGCTTCCAAGCAATAATAATAAGGCGTAGTCGATTAATGTATAAATAAAATTCGTCTTCAAAACTGAGTTAATTCCCGGCAGCTATTTAAAAATGAATTAAAGTTAAAAGCTTTATACGAAAAATCATTCAATCCGCTATCAGTTTGTCTGAACTTGAAACGGAACAACAGTAAAATGTCAATTTTATTACGTAATTAAGAAGAATTTTTAGAATTTTTTCAATTGTTTTTCTCGAAAACTGGGCGTTTGTTAGGTGTGACATTTTGCACAAGTGTTTTACATGAAGACATCAATACGCAAAAAAAAAATCGAAGCTTCACACGTGCGGCACAAAGCTCAGTGGAAATCTTTTTATTTTGCTAGTCTGTGAAGTTTAGCTAGCTTGTTTAAATTGACCCAAATTCAAAGGTTAAAGACCGACACACTTAGCCGTGATCCCACTCACTCAATGCTACATTCTTGCAGTCCTTAAAATAGCTCCTCCCTTTATAAGTCTCAGGAAATTCCAAATTAGTGGTAATTATTTATGGCTTGATGAACCAGCGCAGGCGCCTGCAGACGGTTGGAATTAATGATGATGGGCAGATGTCTGTCCAAGGTCGGTGCAAGGCAATTAGCAAGGAACCTAAGAATGAGCAAATATTGAGAATGTTATGGTATGGTTTTTTTTTTTTTTTTTTTAAAAAAAAACGTTGCCCCACTCTAGGAATTTCTCCTGTATTGTGGGTACGTTTACAAACATTTAAACTCACATACGCAAACAGCCAGACCAGGAACAACTAATTGTAGGTCATACAAATACTTGTTCCGTGCGGGAATCGAACCCGCGACACGCAGCGCAGCAGTCAATCGCTTAACCACTGCGCCAACCGTGCCGTCAAATAAAAAATTAAGACTGCTTGGCGACGCATGGTGACCTAGTGATAATGACCGCAACTTACGAGTTCGAGTTCGTAGGTTCGGACCCAGACAGGTGCTTCACTGGAGTAAATCATATTATCACCACTAGGTACTCACAAAACGGTGAAGGAAAACATCATAAGGAAACCGGTAAGTCCTACAGAACGAAAAAATTCGAAAAAATCAAACTCAAAGCATTTATTTCAAATAAACCAATTACAGGCACTTTTGAATTGTCAAGGTCGGTGAGTTAGAAAGATGAAGCTAGTTGCCCATTCCAAAGCGTAGAGGTACCTATGGAGAAGAACGGGCAAGAAACTCTATGGACACTCTTTTAAAATCGTGATATTGTTAAAAAAACGTTGGTTGGATGTAAAAAGACGTGCACATTATTAAAAGCATCCGTAATTAAAACAAAAATAAAATAGGTAACAATTCAGAAATTAAAACAAGCCGTGGGAGCTAAGAGATGACCAGTCCCTACTGCCGGCGCCCGTTCACAAACATGACGTATGGATCAGCACCATGTACCTAACATCTACAAACCCGCACTGGGCCGGCGTGGTGCATTACGGCCCATTATCTCACGGAGAGGACGCCTGAGTCCCAGCAGTGAGGATATTATAGGCTGATTATGCTGTATGCTGTGGAGAAGAATGCTGGAAATATCATCAGACCTACGAAAAACTTACATTGAAATTCTATCAGCAATAAAAATGATGGAGAAGTCTAAATTTTATAGGATATCGAAAAGCTTATGTCAATCCAGTTGGAAAGTACAAAAATAGCGTTTGTCCACCGCCACTGTCAACGGGGCGTCAACGAGATTATTCAAACCGAACGTTACGTCATCTCGTTCTCGTTGAAGTCCCGTTGTCGTGGCGGTGGACAAATGGCTTGAAAATGATTGCCACTTGTCTAGGCCCTGTGGTGACATTAGACAGAGCTAGATTAGTGTCTGAAGAATAATTTAAAACCTGACATACTCGTACGACCTACAATTTTGCACAGGTGTACCTGCTTTCACAAAAGGTAACTTATAGAACGGGGTACGGTAAAGTTAAATGAAAAGAAAATCACTCGCTCCTAAATAAATCATTGCTCTCTTCATCAGAAACTCAAGGACATCAACGGGATATCTATTGAGCAAATGGGATGATGGACCTCTCCCGCTCTGGGTGGAGCAGGACTTCAGACTTTTACTGACTAAAACCCACCCGTGTTCCCTCAGTTGCCTGTGTGCCAGGGGCCACGGTATCTCTTTCGAACAACCCACACCCCTGGCAGATGGTAGGAGCCTGCATGCATGCTGATATCCACCTCTGTATAAACGACAATAAGATGCCCAGAGTCACCCTCCCAAGTCTATTAATATACGTTTTAATGTAGCACTAGCTGTTGCCTGCGACTTCGTCTACAATCCAGGATGCAAAGTAGCCTATATCCCAGGTCATACCACCTAGGTTATGTTCTATATGTGTGCGAAATTTCATCAACATCTGTTCGGCCGTTTTACGTGAAAGTGTAACAAACAAACTTACTACTGCATTAAAATATTAGTTAGGATGCTAATCGATATTTTATGCTTATGCAGTATGCACCCTTTCTTCATGTCTGCAGTCTACCTTCATACTTCGTCGCTATGTCATAATGTCAAGAGACACGTAAACTTCAGTTATAAAGGTCTTATTGCCCATGCAGAAGTGGTTTCCACGCATTAAACTTCAAAGTGAGCTCACTTCTTACTGGCGCCTGCAACTAAATTACAAAACAAATATAATGGAACCACATGAAGGTGCAGACAGAAGGCTCAATGTTAAAACTTATGAAGTAAATCAGTTCTGCGCCCTAATCGCGTGCGTACCTAACACACAGAATATGAATCGTTTTGACGGTTATTGCTAGTCCATTGTTTCATATGGTCGAAAAATGTATCTGCTCAACAACGTAAATAACGCAATGAATGTTGTTGAACTGTCGCAATGAAAGCTATCCTATTGTTAGTGTGTTATGTAACTTGCTGGTCTAGTGGTCAAAAGTACTACTGCTGAGCATGAGATGCTGGGTGCGATTCTCGGCTCACGGACCAACCGCGGGATGCGTCCTGCCAGGGGTGCGGGTTGTTCGAAAGAGATACCGTGACCCCTGGCACTCAGGCAACACGGATGGGTTTTAGCCAGTAAAAGTCTAACACGCCCTCTTGCTCCGCCCAGAGCGGGAGAAGTTATTTGATGATTTCTCACCGTCAAAAAAAAAAAAACCGCGACAAGCGTAGTTTAATCTGATAGGTGGACCAGTGCCGCTGTTATTACTAGAAACCACAAGCCCCTCCACCACCTCAGTTGTGGTATATAGTCTTACTCTGTATTTTTCCGAGCATTTGTTCAAAGTGGATTTTCTATCCATCCCAACCTATTTGTATCACAGTACCTGCTTCACGCTCAATGCCACAGTTTAGTAAACTACCAAATAGAGCTATAAAACAATTTGTGTACACAAGTACGTGTGTCGCCTAGCCAATCAGGTGCGTCGTCTGAATGCGAAGTGAAGTAAATGAAGAATTTAGGACAGTTGTTTAGGTTTTTCTAATTGTTCGGACGTGATGGGAGTTCTTTGGGCAATAAGTTGTGACATTTGATGTAATAGTCGGTGTATGTGAGTTTTACTGAAGTACCGGAGTTTTGTGGTGCATTTATAAAGGTGTACCAGGTGCGGTACCACCATCAGTGGTAGCCCAGTGGTGCTGGCCCCGACTTTCGAGTTGTGGGTTGTTTGAACCCAGGCAAGCACTTTATTTTGTGTAAATAATATCAGACTGTATCTACTGGACTCAAAAGTGCCGATACCATTGGGCCGTCACTGCAAATGCAAGGGGCATATTTGCAGGGGTGGTCTGTGGTACAAGAAAAACTTACACCTAGGTTATTCTTGTAGCGTAAATTGTCTACGGATTTCATTAAACTTCAGCAGACGAGTACGGTTTTATAACGAAGTGGTTTTAGTGCCATTTGCATCACAAATCCTTACTAATATTCTAAACGCAAAAGTTTGCATGTCTGAATGTTTGTTACTCTTCCACGCAAAAACTACTGAATGGATTTGGATGAAATTTGGCACACAGGTAGATTATAACCTAGATTCATACATAGGATACTTTCTTTATCCCGGTAGTACGTACCCGCGGGATAATTTCCGACTTCCACGCGGGCGAAGCTGCGGGCGGAAGCTAGTCACTAAATAAGTTTAGCGCGTAATTCATTTACAGCTATGGCCTTAATATCCACAAAGATTTTCAAAGAGAGTGCTTATAATCAGTCGCCAGATCAATACTGCCGGATACCAATGAAGCTTTAATTCCCTAGTGTTTCAAAGTAACAGGACCAAGACAAGGTATTAAGCATACCTTATTCAATTATGTGACAAGGAAGCCCCACTTGTGCCTAATACCGGCTTACTTTACTGCAGGTTTGAAGGGGGCTTATCAACAGCGGTTTTGTTCACAAGACTTACTTAGCCCCCTTGACAACCGACCGTAAACATAATACGACTTCTTTGATATAAAAGTTCCCTGGGGCTTTAATTGGAAAGTATTTTTTTTAGGTTACATAAAACTTATACTATATATAAATGAATTTACAGCACTCAAACTTTCTGTGACTAAAGTAGTCAATTTTACACATAAACTGTGACATAAAATAGTGCCCATACAATACGTGTGACTTATGTAGTCAATTATCGCTTGATGGGCTACTAACGTCAACTCATAAGTATCGTATAGTATTTTGTGGTAGTTGCTTCTGACAACTTAACTTCATCATCATCATTTGCCTAGGCTTTTCCCAACTATGTTGGGGTCGGCTTCCAGTCTAACCGGATGCAGCTGAATATTTTACATGCGATTGCTTATCTGACTTCCAGAAACCAGTTACTGAGTAACACAGCCACCTCTTAGTAAGAGTGGTTATCAGACCTCTTAGTAAGAGTGGTTTACATGTAGTAACTGCCCATCTGACCTCCATAATCTCCTCCTCCTCTGGGTAACACGATACCCCTTGGTAAGACTGGTTGTCAGACTTATCTTTGATCTTATTTTGATGAAACTAGGCACGGAGATAGCCTGAAACCTATGAAAGGAGTTAGAGTAGGTACTTTCCATCCCATGAACTCGAGATAAACTTTCGGCAAAGTAACGTTTTCAAGATGGCAAACTCGACGCATACAAACAAGCATACAAGAAAGCACCACAATTCAATACCCCTGTCGTAACTCGTAAACCATGAATAAACTTTAAATATAAACCAGAGTACATTCGCGCTCATAATTGTCCAATAACATTAATAACGGTTATTACAACTTCAAAGTGTTTGTTATCGTTTATTCACGAGAACATAAATAACAGAGGTCGGAGGTGAACGAGACTTCGCTCCGTACGACTGTACTCGCAAGTTCAATTATTGTAATGCAGTCTTATACTTTTTAGTAGAAGTAAATCTCATCTCAAATAAGAAAATTAAAAAAAAATCTGGAGAAATACTACCACAATACTTATTTGTCGCTGCAGGGTCAAATTTAATGAACTAGCAAAACTTCCCAGATGCTGGGATGCTGGTATTGATATCCAAAAAATATGAACAAAAACTAAATGAATGTTCTTTTCACAACACATCAATCGCTGGTTACTTAAAGTATTAAGTGGAAAAAAAAAGGTTTTTTTGTATGGCTGCGGAGTTTTGTCAGCTAAATTAATCTGACCCTGGATTTTCCAGTTTGAAGGGAGATGGACACCGAGGTAATTTTACAGGCACATGAGACTGAATTCCAGTTTCGTCCCTGGGATGACAACGCTCCTGCAATGCCTCTGAAAGAACACGGTACTGCGTTCTAAGACACAAAACGTAGATATCACCCAAAAAGCAGCCAAGATCAAATGGGACTGCGCTGGGCACGTTTTCCGCATGTCGGATGCTTTATAGGCTAAGACAACTACAGCATGGTCCCTGAAAACGTCTAACGGCATCGCTGAAGACCCAGACGTATATGGCGGGACGAACCTGGCGACTACATGAGGAATCCCTCAGACCCTCTAGACCAATCGGTCTATATTGACTCGAAATTGAGTCGAGTGGAAAAAGGAAAGGCCCCCTTTGCCCAGCCGTGGGACTTTACAGTCTGATTATAAATTGCAAATAAAGCGTCCCTTACCATAAACTGGGCCGCTGGTTACTTGTCATCCAATAGCATAAAAGTAAACAGTTTAGAACGCGACTGTACTTTGTTTTTTATAGCTTTGGACGGACTTGAACTTACATTACTTACGCAACTGTTAAGTAATGTCTAAGAGCCGGTTTTGATAAAAGAATGTTTTGTGAAGAATCATACGTAATGATGAATGAAATTGCTGCTTCTAATTTGAAGCGAGTTACTAAAGTGAATCGAATTTAATTATTCCGAGTGGTCTTGTGAATGGACGAAAGACTTCACAATTACTTAGAGTAAATTTTGACTGCAATTTGGTCCCTTCATCAATCATCTGAGGGCTATTTAAAGAATTACCTGCCATCATGGTAAATGTGGCAATACCAGGAGCAGTCAGAGTCTATAAGACTGCAACGATTGTGATGAACTTTCCCATCTTATAACGAAAGATGTCTTCAACCGAACTGGCAACTCCTTCGATCAACTCAGTCTGCCGCAGTCCATAGCTTGACATAGATCTCTCCCAAGCTGCGCCACAACACTTTGTCTTCCGTTTTTCACATCCAGTCTATCCAAGCCACTTTTAAAAGGGAACTCTTTCAATTAACTCTGGCCCTTTTCCCAACCATGTGGGGGTCGGCTTCCAGTCTTACCGGATTTAGCTGACAACCAGTATTTTACATGGAGCGATATCCTACCTGCCTATCTGACTTCCACAAACCAGTTACTGAGTAACACAACTACCTCTCAGTAAGAGTGTTTGTCATACTTTCGAGCTTCTGACTACCCGTAACGACTATCAAACTCAATGATCTACGAAAGACACCGGGACGGACTTAACGTGCTTTCTCAGTCGCAGAGGTGTCTCGATATGTAAAGGCACCCATCCATAAATTGACCGCAGCAAGCGTAGCTTAACCTATGGTCGTTGGCAACTGTTTACCAGCATTAAATACTGCAATGACCTATCATCTATGAACCAGTCTACCCGTTACATTACGACACCTAACACGTGCCAGCAATTCAAACGTCAATCGTCCGCACATACATGCATATATTCAATATTCTATTACATTGTCTAACCTAGATACTGTGGCTAAGTAGATGGCGCCTGCGCCGGTGACGGTAAGAAAGCGCATCGCTAATAAGTAGACTCATTAGCTGAGTGGTTTCTTCCTGAGTTTTTGCTAGTCAGTGCCAGGTTTGGCGGAGAATGGTCGCTGTGATTATAAGGAATTTAGTGCAAGAGTAGAAATGGAATGTTCTGGATCTGTTGTTAGTTAAAGTCAAATCATTTATATCAAAGAAGAACGGGCTACTCCACGTATACTATATGACGGTCTGCCTCTCGATCGATCGTCGGGTCAAGTTCAACGGATTGGCAGAAGCTTTGTCTGCTAATAACTTTTCTTCTTCTCATGAACTGAAGAACTGAAAGCTAGCCATCAACCTATGCAAGAAGGAACAATTTAGCAGCACTCGTGGCTCCAATGAACTCCCGTTCCTAAACTAGAAAGAAAATGGTTTATTCTGAACAAAACAGACACAGATCATTAAATAAACATCTACACGTGCACACATAGCCAAAAGCCTCATAATCGAAAACATTAAAACAGGTTTACTATAATTACGTAAAATGAATATTAAACCCACAGCTGTGTGAAAATGGAGAAACTTTCAAGTTTCTGTGGTATTGTTATAGAGAAATTGCAATAAATGTAGCAGCATGCACTATCTAAAGTAAGTGCAGAAGTTCTACTTTTCACGAAAATAAGTGTAGGTACGAAGAACGAGGAAAGTGTCTGGCTCTTGTTAGAAATGGAAACGGAATTCAAGCATCTGACAATTTTTGGCTGTCGTATATCTCTCTGTCTTGCACTATAAACTGTTATGTCGTGCTTCCGCCAGATAGACCTGTTGGTTCATGATGACAGTGATTATTGCATTGACACAACGGCAATTTCATTCATTCCATACAAAAAAAAAAAGGTGGCATTCCGGGAGTGCCGAAGTAAAAACTTGAACAATTACGTGTGTATTTTTTGAACAGTGTCGCGAGTTCAATTGTTTTACCGACCTCAACAATGCCCAACGCGCCGAAAGAAGTTTTCACTTCAATAAAACAAAAATTTGTAGTTTGAGTCAATTTCGCAGCTATTTTACCAATTAGGTAAAATCTTTTATTACCCACATGTATTTTATATTGAACAAGCTTAACTAAAACTAATTTATATACAGAGGTGTCGGTAACGGTGTCGCGAGTTCATTTGTTTTTTGCCCACTCAAAAAATGCCCAACGCGCCTAAAGAAGTTTTCACTTCAAAAAGATACGCTTATTATCTCTCTCTTCTACTATCTCTCTCAAAGATGTTTGTACGTCATCATTCTATCACCAAACTACTTTATGGCATCCTGATCCATATTCCCACGTTACATAACAATGAAATTTGAAAACATGTGTTTCTTATCCTCAGCCTTTTTTCGAACCGACGAAAAAACGGAGGAGGTTACTCAATTCGACGCGTATATTTTTTTTTTTTTTTTTATGTATGACCACGCATAACTTTTTCCAGAGTAGTCCGATTTTGATAATTCTTTTTTTATTGGAAAGGGTATACCTCGAAGTTGGTCCCATATAAATTTTGAAGAAAAATTCCAACCCCAAGGGTAAGAAAACAGGGGATGATTGATTGTTTACTCACAGATTTTAATACTGAGTCGTGTATTAAATCAAAAATTAAGCATGTAGTAATTAGTAGATTATAGCCACAAAAAATAATAAAATTAAAACTTTTTAATAAAAAAATTGAACCGCCGAAAAACCGAAAAATAAAAAATAATAAACTAGCTTTGTCCAACCCCAATAAATAAGTTCGGAAGTCGGTGACTTTGGATATGTATTTGATTATATGTCACCGCCTTCCGAACTTAGTTATTGGGGTTGGACAAAGCTAGTTTATTATTTTTTATTTTTCGGTTTTTCGGCGGTTCAATTTTTTTATTAACAAGTTTTTTTCTTATCCTGAACTTCGACTTCTGCTTCTTACTCCATGGTGTCCACAGCAGCTTTCGATCGTTTTTTATGGTGTATTAGGGCATTTGGCACGTGCAACATCATGGCAGGCCATTATAGCGTTCGGATTTGCGCTTTCTAATCATATCTGCTCAATATTGAATGTTGGGAAGGAGCTGGCACTATTTGTAGAGGACAGTGCATTTCGGTTTGTTATCTTGTCGGATTACTATTAGTAGATAATTGTGAGTTTAGGGTTTGGTGTTGATTTTACATGACGCTTGTAATCCCCGAAGGGTTAGAAAGAATGAAAAAGTATTTATTAACTTGCACAAGAATATCACAAACTTAACAAGACAATATGCTTTTAACAAATATAAATTATAAAAAAATATTTAAAAAAACAGCAAAGTCTTGTACGAGGTCAAAAGGCCCCCCTATCTAAGCATGGTTAGGCAGAGGTGTACCAATAGTTTAACCGAAGTCGAACTCCGGACCTCGTGCTCAGCAGTAGCGCTTCTAACCACGAGACCAACGAGGCAGCATGTGGTATTATTGTGAAAAAATAGTAGAGGAGAAGCTTTTCGTTTGTTACCTAAAACTTAGTTATGCTGTATGTAACCACCATCATCTATTTATGGGTTTCTTTGAATCATCCAAATAAAGTAAAAACATAATTTAATTCTCATAAATTCCCTATCAAAAGAAAGTGTTCCTAAATTCCAAGAACTCTTAAAATATCATTCTCATTCATAGAAACTCGACTTCCATAGACGCTATAAATCTCACCTACCAGTATTATTTCCTTTTTTAATAACAAATATACATCAATCTTCCCATTTCATCCCGTGGGTGTCGTAGAACGCTGCTGCCCATTCTCTAGTAAGTACTAGAGAATGGGCAGCAGCGTTCTGTATGCATTTTACCACCACTCTGCGATCGCCAACCCGCCTGTCAAGCTTGGCGATTATGGCAAATCCTCCCATTTTGGGGGAGGCTTAAATCCAGCAGTGGACGTCTTTCGGCTGATATGATGATACATTTTAGAAAATCAATATAGAACAGGATCAAGCAGTAGGTTTATACAAATACCCCCACAAACAAAAACAAACAAACACAAACAAACAAACACAAACAACAAATAGCCCCACAACACACAAATAGTCCCTTTCGTTTTTGTGTTTTGGTTGTCTTTGTTTTTGTCTTTTATTAAATCGTCTTCTTTTTCGGAATAGAAAAAACCTAGAAAAATATACCTAATTTGACGCTCTCCACTATTTAATTTAAAAGAACCATTAACATTTAAGTACAGACTAAAATAAGCACACCATCTTTCGTTACCGTTAAACAAATCGCTTGCAAAAACTGCACAGGATTAACATTAACATTGAATGGAAGACATATTTGTTATAACGGTTCCCAACAACTTATCTATTCATCATACTGTGTAACAATAACATTGCCTAGTTATTTGACCGAGTCATCTCTTTATACTAGCAGTGTCTGAGGTTCTGCCTGTATATTTAATTTATTTATCATCACCAGCATCAACATTCAACAGTCAGCAGGGAGAAGTGGTAGCACCATAGTATATTTTTATTGGTAGCCCAATGGTAGCGGCCACGATTTACTATTTGTACCCCGTGGATTCGAACCCTGTTTTACTTTGTAATTTACTAGCTTCTGCCCGCAACTTCGTCTGCGTCAAATTTTTTGCTCCCCGACCCACCCCGTCGCATCGAATCGCCTGGCGGTGCGAGTACTTCGTATTCGTGACGTTTTTTTCGTGCTCGGGTCCTAAGCACCCTAGCGTGATGATACACTGGAAGAATTTTTCAAATCGGACCAGGAGTTCCTGAGATTAGCGCGTTCAAGCAAACAAACTTTTCAGTTTTAAATATTAAAAAAATTAAAATAAATAATAATTAAAGTAGTGACTACTGCTCTTAGAAAGAATACCCGATACCACAGGCCTTAATTTTTGAGGTAAAAATCGAATGTTGGCCATAAATTATGCCTTTTGATGCTTATCTGTAGGCTAATTAATCTCAATAACTTAATAAACATCAAGTACAAAATTATTCCGTCATACAAATAATTCCATCTTTAATTCATTGATCCTTGCAGGTCATTCAAATGTATTCACATTTCACGCCAGCTTATTTGCGTAGGCCCTTCTAGTAGATCCTTGAAAACACGAATTAGAAATAAGTAGGCCAAAAGTGCCATAGGTGCAACGTCAATTGCTTGGTAACCGCTGATACCTAAGCCACAGAATAGTGCAGAAGTTGGGTTCCGTGCAACGAGCGAAAATACGGCGCACGCACACTTAGACGCGTACGTGCGGCGATCTAAAACAAATGCCTGTCGCGAGTGCGCTTGCACTCAATGTGCATGTAGCGTGTCTAGGTGTTCGTGCCTTTTCGCTCTTTGTATGGAACCGACCTTCTGAACCTATAAATTTTGTGCCCAAGCATTACCATACGAATGTGAACCCACGCCTGGCGCCAATGTTGGGAAGTTGGGGAGTTGGGGCCAACATTTGAATGCATGCCAGGATTAAAGACGAGACAATTATTTACATAGGAAAGTGTGCAAATTGTTTGGTTGCATACATTGGGTTTTAAGTGCAGTTTCTGTTTGGTATGGGCAATAGAATTAAACATGATCTTATTTGTATTCAAGACGTTTTAAGAGCTGTCAAAGAAACTTGAGCATAGTTTTGTATGGAATTTAAATTAGAGATTAAATTAATGTGTGATTATTTTCGTTAATACAGATTTAATTAATGTTTGATTTACATGTTATAAATGAAAGTCGCTTTTCCTGTCTGTCTGTGTGACCGCATTGTTCTTCTAAACTCGCGAATATATAATAAAGCGACTCTAATATGATAATTTCTATGAAAACTTCATGGAAATCGATCTACTAGAGTTGCGTCGATAGGTGTTTTAAAAATACATTAGTTATTTATTTATTATTTATTTAAACTTTATGCACAAGTACAAAAACTGTACAAAGGCGGACTTCATTCCTGATGCATTTTCTACCAAACAACCTTAGGGTGATGCAGAGACAAAACATGTTTTGAAATTCGTTTCTTTAATGTTGTAGGTTTTTTTTTTCCAATAAATAATGTCTGCGTAATTATCCCTACTCTACTCATTTATAAATTAATGGGATTTATTATTATTGCCAACATAATTTGTTAAATAATTAAATTACTCAAGCAATCTTTTATTGCTTTGTAATCAATTTAACTACCTATAGTTAATTATGCGATCGCTAATGCCTTTATCGTAATTTATTCAAGACCTGAATAAATTAATCTATCACAATGGAAGAAAAATATACTGAGTCACTTTCAGAGTTAAAACCATTTACCTTAAATTAATAAAGGTGTTTTTTTTATGCTTTGGATCTACACTTTTTGAACGTCAAAATTACTTATGACAGTCTCCCAAAACGCCCGCTCTTCACAACCTCCTAAGTTCCTAGTGGGTTAGGTAGGAAGAACTGGCGTTTTAAACTCCCCAGTAGGACAGCTGTCTATTTCAACATAGTTACATACAAGAGGTAGAATAGGTATTTATAGAAAACTATAATATATAGGTACTCTACTGTGAAAGTTTGTATGTTTAAATGTTTGGATGTTTGTTACTCAATCACGCCAAAACGGCTGAACGGATTTAGATGAAATTTGGGACACAGGTAGATTATAACCTAGGTAGATTAACATTATAGGATACTTTTATCCCGGTAGTTCCCTTGGGATAATTTTCGACCTTCAAGCGGGCGAAGTCGCTAGCAAAAGCTAGTCATAAATAAAACGAAAATTTCATACTTTTCTAAACAATGAATCCTTGATTAAAAGTAAAATAACTTCCCCTCTTAAAACACATTCCTATGCCCATCCCATAATTACTCAACCATGATTGATCAAATGTTGGCCCTAACTGACAGTTATACGATTTACCACTAAATTAACATTAAAGGTTGAACACAAAGATTGGCTCGATATCAAAGGTAATAAAACACTTGTGTTGTCCGAGAAATTTGCGAAACTTCACAATGTGAATAGTAATTTTCGATTGGCTAGCATTGCTGGTGTTTTATAGCAAATTATGTCAAAGTCAAATTACTCTATGCTTGCCAAAGACGGCTATAACCTGTAAGTGTCTGGGAAAGCTGCGTATTTCTTTTACGATGCTTTTCTCTGCCAATTTCTAGTGGTTAAGTTGACATATTCATTAAGGAGAGATAGTCCATGACTTCGTTGATAACTTAACCCTTTCCTACAAGTTAGGATTAAGTTACAGTGGATTTATAGCAATGTTTGATCCAACGTTGGACATAACAAAGGTGGGCTACTTGTATATTCACTATTCAATGTTATTTTTAAAACTATAATAACTTTAAAAGATGAATTGACAGCTATATCTTATTATTTATTTATTGATTTCACTATTGCTGCCGTCGGTCGATTTGAACGCTGCGCGTAATCAAAAGCCGTTAATAACATTATATGACACCACTTCCTCCAAAACCAGCGCAGGAGCAAATCAAAAGATAATAACTGCTTATTTCCGTGACTACGGTAGACAAAGATACTGATCTTTCAGTCTAGTATTGATTTCCTATAGCTACCTCACGCCTTCTTTCTATCGGGGTAGGCAGAAACTCTGTACAGAAAGCCACATGCTACGATCTTAACATACTCTTTTTGCTTCGTTTAGGTTCATACATCTGGTTGTACATGAACGCCGGTTGTGAGCACTACACACCTGGGCCCCAATTCTGTATGGTTATAATGATTCCCCGCGGAATCTTACTGTGTTCAAACTACGTCAATATCATTTTTATAGAAACCAATGTCATATTCTGTATGTTCCAAGAATTTGTCAATAGTTAATAATATTACGATATTAGCAGATTTCGTGTGTGATTGACGTAGTTACGAGTAAGGCATCGTTAAGTAGTCATAGTGAATTCAGGCCCTGACGTTTCTGAAAAACACACATAACATCACGCCTTGATTCCCCGAAGGGTTTGGCAGAGGTGTTCCTATAGTACACCCAAATTTCGCCAGCTATGTTTAAGAACTATGTTCCAAATCACAAATCCGGACACCGGACTGCTACTGTCAAATTCCAGAAAGAAAAACCCATAATACTTTACCCGACCTAGAAATCGAACCCAGGACCTCAAGGTCCTCAAGAACTTTACCACTAAAGCCCCTATTACATCCCGCCCCTCCTTGCTTTTCCATTCACATCCGCCATGTAAATTGATTTCTTGTAGTAACAAACAAAAATAGCCCTATCATTAATTTTACTACTTACCTATTTCTGTCTAGTACCTGGCTAAATAAGAACAACCACACGGTTCGATCGATCGAGTTAAGCTACGCTTGACGCGATTCGTCCGTGGATGGATGACAATCTTTACATACCAAGCCGTGCCTCGAAAAGCACGTTTAGCCGTTTGTTCCCGGCTGTCATTCGTGGATCTTTGACTGGAAGCCGAATCCAAAACAGATGGAAAAAACTAGGCAGATGATGGTCTTTCTGGCACCTAAAATATATTATGTGGCGTCAAGACATAAATAAAATGGAAGTCTGAATCATTAACACCCGATTTGATTAGAAACGAATTGTATTTTGATTACATTTAATGTTACAAAACATTTATTTGTAGAATCCGCCTTTATCAATATCTGTTTTATTGATTTCAATCGGTAACTTCAAAGTGTAATCAATAACTAATAAAAAATCAACAGATCTTAAAATAATTACTCGCATATACACAGAACCAGTACAAAACAGTTAGAATATTTTTATTATTCATCTAACAAACGTAATTAAGGCATGCGTTTGCGCAGCTCAAAGTCAATGACAGTTTGACAGCGCTCCGAATATGGCTCTGATGGCTACTGTCAACCGATCCCCGGCAATAGGGCTGTCAAATTTAAAATATCTTTTTTGCGTGTGACAAGGTGGATGACAGAAAAAAAATGTTTCTTTTATAATGATATTTCGATGTTACGCTAAAAAGAAAAACAAACGTTAGTTGATGTGTTGTTTTGAAGAAAAATATAAACGTGGGTTTCAATTTTTTTTTTAATCTTCTTGTCTCAAGTTAAAATCATATTATTTGTTTGACTTCCTTTATTCCTACTTTGTACTAGAAGCCTTTCCAGGTACTCCTTGATTAACACCAATATCTTATCTAATCTTGATCCCCGTAGTAATATCCGGATAAAAAGTATCCTAAACCAGGTCACGGTCATCATCGAGGCTATAACACATTTACACATAGACCTTACACATGTGCCAAATTTCATCCAAATCCGTTCAGCCTGTTTTAGCGTGAAAGAGTATCAAATAAATACACAAAAAAATCAAGTTTAGATAATATATTATATACAGCGGCGAGGTGTAATTTTTTCTAAGAGAGACGCTGGCGCGAAGCCGGCTTTAACTTACTGAATTATCAAAAAATAATTCTTACTTTAATTCTAAAATTAAATACAGTAAAATTTAACAGCCGAAAAGCAAATCAAAATATGCAATATTCCTCCATCTCGTTCTCGAAGAGATCATCAGATGCGAATCTCCGAAGGGAAGCCGGTAGGAATCATGTTATATGGTGCTTTTGAGGCGCGCATGGAACACAACGCGCCTCAGAGAGATTTCAGCCGTCCTTACCGGACAGCGAGCTACCCATTACTCGTCATCCACAAGCCCGTGCCTACGGTGGCCGGAAATCAGCCTTGGATTCCCGACGCCCAGGACGTCTCCTGCGGCGACTAGGGCCGTGAGGGCGCATATACTGTCTCTCCCTCATGTGCGCCGCCTCCCTCTTCGCGAGCATTATTGCTTCGCAGAAGGAGGTGACGGCTACCCATGCACTCTCGCTCCGAACCATGGCCTGGACCAGGGCCGGACGCGAGAGATCGCCACTGCCGATCGCCACCACAAGGACACAGCGGTGCTCCGCCCAAGCCGGGCAGACTACCGTATGCTCCACCGTGTCCTCAGGGCGATCTACGCAGTGGAAACACCCGGGCGTTTCCTGCCGACTTATCTAAAACAGCAACCTCCCGAAACAACCGTGTCCGTTAAGGACCTGCGTCAGGCGGTAGGTGAGGACGAAGTGGCGCCTCTCAAGCTACTCTTCAAAGAGGGGACTTACCGCCCCAATCGTAGCGTACCCGGCACTGGGTTGCGACAATCGCATTCTCCATGTCGCCATGAGATCCCGCCGAAGCTCTTTCCGCTGTGCCGCAATTTCTCGCGGCAGCGGAGTTACACCCCAGCGTTTTGCTTCCTCGCGCCACTCTCAAGTTTGCGGGAGGATCTTCGCCTCCAGATCCCATGGCGGCAACACACTTACGGTAGGGATTGCTTTCGTTTTGACACTTGTTAAGCAGACAAATAAAGCAATATCCTTCAAAATGATTTAGATTCTGAATTATAGTGTGCTACGCAGTTAGGATGCTGAATGCTATGTTCATTTTTGCCTAAAATAAACCACATTTAAATCTATTGTTTTCCTTACAGACTTTTTTTATTGTGGGTTATAACGATTGCCAATAGACAGTTGTTTTTTTTTTGTAGGGTGGGAAATCATTCACCCACCCGTGTTCCTTCAGTTGCCTGTGTGCCTGGGGTCACGGTACCTCTCTACCCGCACCCCTGGCACATTTTTACAGCCTGAGAGAATCAGTAGGTACCTACTGTCTGTGACTACCGCGTCCAGTGCACGCGCAGCTTAACCAAAATACGTTTACCTATACGTAATATTGATTTCCCCATGTTCCCGCCACTCCTTTTTTGTAAAATATAATATTTTGCACATTATTATTGATAAAATAATAGTCTACCTATTATTTATTACATATACTCACTTTTTCCCTTGCATATAAGGAAATTCCTGGATTTTAATTATAATAGTATCATCGCTTGCGGTTTTCCTATAGAATTAATTGTTTGTTCCTGTTTTAGACAACTGTTTAGTTTTTATTATAATAAATACCTATTAGGTTTAGGTTCTTCTTAGTAACAGGATCCAAGTCCAAGTTCATAATTTGAGGAAACAATTAATTATAATTGTTTATTAAATTGAGAGGATTCAATAAGTTTTTTCTGGGAATTTATTAATGAATTTACTGTATTTATTTTGCGGGCCATACCGAATTCCTGCATACTATAACCTGATTTTTACTGTGCACCTGTCAACGTCAAAATATTGACATGATGGCTGCGTTGGTAGCGTCAGAACAGTATTTCAAATGAAAATAACAGTGCAAATGACACGGGAGTGCAGACCGTACTGATAGGCGTCAGCGGTGAGGTAGAAAGAGAAGCGGGCGGGCGGGGTGAATTCAATCTTGCCCATATTTTTAATTTTTTTTACTTTGACAGCCCTGGGTGCACAATATTATAATAACCGGTTTATAAACATTTTACTTATAGAAAGATAGACGATAATTGTTAAAAACTGCTTGATACGATGCTAAATCGAATGAGGGTACCTACCTAAATGCACTGTTAGTTTACTCGACATCAACTGTCAGCTTAATAAATGGACATAGGCGCCACAGAACCTAATTCCATCAACATCAAACAAAGGATTAACCTCATTGATTTGACGTTGATTTTCATTAAATTCAATCACGATTCAGCCATCGCGCTCGCCAACCCTACCGTTACGCCCATACCTGTCAGCGAATCGCAAATTATCGATACACCTACCTATTGTTATTCTATAATGACCTCACAGCGATGACCGTAGAATAAATATTTTTAATGGACATTATTACATCTAGACAATAGCCCCTTAGTCATTAAACTATTATCTAAGGCCCCGTTATAATCGGTCTTGTTAAACGATGGTTAATTCTAACCCTAATCACGTACGCTAACTGCCCATTAATCATGGTTTTAGAAAACACCGGTATCTTCGTTTATGGGGTAGGCTGTGGCTTTAAGAAATACATGGTATACTGTTATTTAATTGCTTAGCAAGAAGCCTATAGAACCGATCTACCTTCCTATGATTTATTTATATTAACGCAGGTCATTGTGCGTCATTCAATAAAAGTTGACCAAAAATAGACATATCAATTCTATTTAATAGACTCCGGTACAGAAATAGATGGATACGAAACCATAAATAAGGCTGAGTGTACCATATAGAGTTAAACAATGATTTTATCTGCTGGTTTCGATTAGCGTCAACAACAACTTAAATGTTATAAACTAGGTTATTGACACTGGTCTTGTCAGTTTGTTTTGTGCCTAAGCTTGATTTGTTTATGTCGAAGTGATTTGTTGTCTTTATTATGACCACTTCAGTAGTTTTATGCCATACAGGTTTACAACGGATCTATTGGTTGTAGTAATATTAGGTAAAATACGGAGAGATTAGAATCAGTGGTTCTATTGCTGCATATTTAATAGCAAAGCATATAATTTAACTCGCTTGTATTTAATTCAAAATACCTACTTAATGCCTACCTACAGTAAAACGAGAATTTAATCTTTATAAATCTATGAATATTACAATTCTAAGGTAAGGTCCTAGCTTGAGGGGAATGCTTGCATACCTACCAATCATATTTTTAGACACGTCCGTGACAACTTTTAAACTTTAGCTATTTGTGTTAACTGGAGTTAACGTTTGAAGAGTTAATGTGGGTTTACGATGGGCCGCGACGAATTCGTTTGTTACAGTGCAACCCACCCAATGTTGCCAGCACTTAATATTGTCAAAAGCTATTTTTTTGTTAGCAACAAGCTTTACAGCTTCAGAATAACAGTACTTTATAGATTCCTAGGCAATATATGTAGTACCTATATAATAACTTCGCTCACTGACGTAGTCATAATGCACCGCAATGGAATGATGAACGGTGGTCCATTGTCTGTGGGGAGGAGCTGCATACGCAGTCGAGATTTGAGCTTCGTCTATTCCTTAATATTTTCTACGGCAAGATTTTAAATTATTGTTGTTTTGAACTGTACTAATGATGTTGTCATCTTTGTTACAGACGGCATCGGAGCAGCGAGCGTCCGCCCCTGAGGAGATGCAGGCGAGGCACAGTATACTGTGGCACCTGCTTATTGACCTGCCTATCTTGTTATTGGGTAAGTGTTCTAATGCAATTGATCTCATTGTACCTCCTTGGCGATGAATAGGTACAACATGTAGGATTTAGAAAAATTCCAGTTTGAGGCTGTGATCACATTTCCACGAAACCGTAGTAGCGAAACCGCAGTAGGTCCGCCATGACTTACTTATCCGTTGTACGACAAGCGAAACAGAAGCGAAACTGCCTGTTCTATCGCACAGTTTAGATTATGATCTTATCTCTTTCCTGCGAGATTTCGCCGAGCTGCTCGGAAGCCTCTGTACACCTCCGCGTTGTGAGACGTACCTAAGTTTAGGAATTAATAAATCGTTCACTGCAAAACTTCTGCTTTCGTCATCTCCTCCAAAGAAGTCCAACTGCTGGACATATTTATATAAGTTAACCCTAAGTATTGTTGATCCTGGCGTTGTGGCGAAATAACCATGAACCATGGACTCGACATAATGCAATGCATCATCAGATCAAGTGCAATAAACGTTAATCAAAATACTAATTACAAACAAACGCTCCGTTGAATGCGATTATTACTGTGCATCGCTCACGTCTCATTGCACATCATCTTATGTATTTATCATTTTCATCTAGATGTTTTTTTATAGAAAAAAATAAAAAAATAGCTAAATGAAACGGATAACTTCGGGGTCAATAAGGAATATAAATATGGGTCGAACAAGGTATATCATAATTGGGACGGCTACTTATCAAATCTTATAATGATAAATTCGTTTATTTCAGAACCAGTCCATACGAATACATTGTGACATTAAAAAAATATTAAAGGATTACATAAAAGATAAAACATAACAAGTCATCAATAGAAACATTATAAATTAAATTACAATCATACAACAACAAAAAATAAAATAAAATACACTATTATTATTTATTATACTTTAGTAAATATTTTCAGTAGATATGGAGTTTTTTTTTTTGCAATTTAAAGGTCTGTGTCAGGTTTCGTGTTCATAAAAATATGATTCGGAACCGTAACAAAAATGGTTTTACAAAATTATAATACATGGTGATGACGATTTAATGAAAGAGTCATTCAATGGGATTCATTGAACATCGGGGGTACTATTGATATTTTAAATTCTGTAAATATTTGTAGATATATGTCACCGTAAGATTGTGAACACCGTTAGTTTATATGTCATTTTTTTTTTTTTTGATCTGACAACATTGGTCCACTGGTTAGTACAAATAACTTATCAAACTAAGGTTAGTATTTATAAAATTAATAGGTAAGTATCATCATGTTTATTTATCCCTGCCGCACAAGCAACCGGACAGCGTGTCTTAGTATTGGTGCATCGTGTTGTTCAGCTAGGGTTTTCAAAATACTGTCCCTGCTAGCCCTCATTCTGATTATTAAGGATGCGGTCTTCTTCCTCACAAATGCATAAAAGTCGTCAGTTTGTGCTACAGCAAACATGCTAGACGCGCTGCAGAACCGGGGCTACCTCAACAGTACTCTGCAGCCATTATACTGCACACGCAGGGCATCTAGAGCTCTCCGCTATAATATATCTCGCGAGATTAAAAACTGTCGATTCATTGTTAACTACACCACATTGCTTACCGAAATACCGACCGAATAGGTTAAGTTAGAACTGCGGCCAACCAAATTAGTGGTAGTTACTTAACTAGGTATTTAGTAATAGCGCAAGGTACTACCCGTCGATACCAGTTCACAATTTGACGGATGGATTATAAACTATCGAAAAATAGTGCGTTAAATTATAAATGGTTTTTGCAGTTCACAATTTATCGACAGTTTATAATATCTCGAGATAGATTATACACTAAGGACGGGCTACTGAAGGAACACGGGTGGGTTTTAGTCAGTTAAAGTCTGACACGCCCTCCTGCTCCACCCAGAGCGGGAGAAGTTATTTGATAATTACCCACCCAAAAAAAAAAAAAAAAAACGGTGGCCTGGCACTGACCTGTAAATTGCATAAAACGTAAGAAAATACGTACGTAAGAATTACACTTCTCTCTATTTCAATATTACCAAACGGTCACTCTCTGGGTTCTCAAAACCTCTATAATTTAATCATTTTAAAATAATTACGCTGTAAGGTAAATTATCTAATACCTGGTTGTAAAACGTGCAGTTTTAGCTGTTTGAGGACCATTTCCTTATCATTGCGATTTTATTATTTTATGACTGCGATGTCTTACGGTATTAAAGTTACCGTTCAGGATAATAAACAGTGTGTATGGCCTGTGGATACTACTAAACATCGACCATAGACAAGTAGTAGTGCATCGCAGATTGTCTTTGCTTTCCAGAAGTATTTTAGACGTTAAAAGGAAGAGGTTTGTAAGGAAATCTTATATCTCGTATGAATGTTTTTCAAGGAATGTTATCATCATCATCATTTCAGCCGAAAGACGTCCACTGCTGGACATAGGCCTCCCCCAGGCTCCTCCACTTCGACCGGTCTTGTGCTTCCCACAACCAGCGGATACCCGCGGCCTTCACAAGGTCATCGGTCCACCTTGTGGCAGGCCTTCCCACTCCACGTCTTCCGGTACGCGGGCACCACTCCAGAACCTGAATATCATAGTCGACCCGAAAATTTTGACCGCGTGAAAAAGACATTCAATGGGATTAGATGAACTTGAGACCCGGGTTGAATTGATGATTTCAATTACTTATTCTATAAAACCATATTTTTTGCGGTTTGAATCGTATGTAAAAATGTAAGGAAATCGTTATTTCGTGGGATACCCCGGCGCTTCCCCCTTAACATAGGCATACCTTCTCAGCCTGAGTACCTATAAATAACCTTAGAATAATAATAGGAACAATAACGAGCAATAACCCCCATAACAAACATCTTTTTAACATAGGCGTCACAGACAGCCCGCTTTGCATGGACTGTGTTGACGCCGAGGAATCAGCTGCCCACGTCATCCTGGAATGCGAGGCCGTGGCTTCTCAACGTGAAGAAATCCTCGGAACAATGAGGTCGCTCCGCGAAGCCTGTGAAGCTTCCCAGGAAGCTTCTGTGCTTTTGGGCGAAGCAAGGCTGGCTCTGTTAGCCAGAATCCCCACGCACAACAGACCATCATCATCATAGGTATTCCAAAAACGCTGTAAATGAAAGTTTTACAGATTGATAGTAATACCACGATAGCGAGACGGGCTTACGATCTCATCAAGTTCTTTTTGATAGAAATACTCTTTCTTATTCACCTTTTAACACCAGTTGAATGTATATCGTGATATGAAATTCAAACAACTTGTTTTGTATTATATGGAAAACAAACGTGGGGGCTTGTGGCTAAGTTATATTAGCCGCACGGTTCGATCGATCAGGTTAAGCTACGCTTGCCGCGGTTGGTCCATGGATGGGTGACCATCTTTACATACCAAGACCCCTCCGTGCCTCGGAAAGTACGTTAAGCCGTTCGTTCCGGCTGTCTTTTGTGGATCTTTGACAGTCGTTACGGGTCGTCAGAAGCCCGAAAGTCTGACAACCAGTCTTAACAAGGCGTATTACCGTCGTATTACCCAGTAACTGGATTGTGGAGGTCAGATAGGCAGTCGCTCCATATAAAATACTGGTATTCAGCTGCATCTGGTTAGACTGTGGAAGCTGACCCCAACATAGTTGAGAAAAGGCTAGGCAGATGATGATATGGAAAACAAACGATTTTTATTATTGACTATACAAGGTTATTGGAAAAAACACCAACAACCTCTTAAGAGGTCATTGTACTCATCCCGTGGAGATCAGAAATAATCCCACGAGAACCTAGGTACTAACGAGATGAAAAGTATTCCATGTGTTAATTCAGGTAATGAACTGTGTGCCAAATCCATTCGGCCGTTTTCGCGTAACAAATATCCAATCATACAAACATTCACATTTGTAATAAAATTAGGATTCTACACCCAAGGAGTAACTCAAGGTTCCCTATAAAATTAATTAGGTCTTTGATCTGCATCAACACCTGTCCAGATAATTCATAGGTACTATAAATAGGTAAGTAACTAAACGATCTCCATTCTGTCTACCAAGTCGGTTAAATTAGTCATATCAGGGTTCCATGTTCTGTAATGGACGTCTACAGTTATTTATGTCAAGCAAACGACACTTTAACTTCCTTGTAACTAATTATACACTTTAAAATGTTAGGAGATAACTCTAGTCTTATCTGACTTAATGGTCACCCTGCAGGCTTAGCATGACAATTTCTATTTCTACTCTATCGTAGAATAGAAATCGCTTGTCTACAGTTCTCGGTACAAAACTGATAATTTGTTTACACGGAAACGTCTTTTTTGTCTATACTCTTCCGTCGATAAAACGATTCTCTACGGTTCTCTTGCTAACCCTGCTGTCGATTGTTTGTAATGCGAAAGATTATGTATACATTATGAATACTTTACTTCGTCAAATGAGATGTGCACAGTATCTATAGTCTTCTTTCCTTTTTGAGAGCAGTGGTAGCTGAGTGGTAATTGCCACGGCTTACGAGTATTTAGTTCTAAGCCAGACAGACGCTTTACTTTGTGTAAATAATTTCATCACCACTGCTCTCAAAACGGTAAAGGAAAACATCGTGAGGATAACGCCATGTCTTAGAACAAAAATTCGACTAACACGCACAGGGCCCGCATGGTGGATTACGGCCCACTCCTTCTCATAGAGAGGAGGCCTGTCTGGCAGTGAGAATATTTTAGGCTGATCATGCTAAATCGCAGGTACAAATTCTCTCGTCCATTCACCTGTGGTCCTAATCTCCAATAGACTGGTAGACCAGTACGATTGGCAAAAGTTGGGAGGCAGCGAAGGACAGAAGACTCTGGATACTGGTAGATCAAGACGCTTCGCATTACCTTGCTGCATCATTGACCACGACAGCGGGACAGTAGTGAACGCCTATTCTGACCAAGCAGATTGTGTGCTTTGGGATCTCTTGATTTCCCAGAGTTGACTTTTACGGCACCCTTTTTTTTTTGGTGGGACATCAAATAACTTCTCCCGCTCTGGGTGGAGCAGGAGGGCGTGTCAGACTTTTACTGACTAAAACCTACCCGTGTTCCTTCAGTTGCCTGTGTGCCAGGAGCCACGGTAACTCTTTCGAGCCACCCCTGGCAGGCATAGGCCCTAGCGGACCCCTTCCATTGTTACATCTTTTTGAGGCGCGCATGGAACACAACGCGCTGTTGACCCGGGCTTGGTCCTTACCGGACAGCGAACTACCCATTACTCGCCATCACCCTTTGGAAGCGATTTTTTGCGCAGTGGTAGTTTTCTAACAATAATAGTCGTTTTTAAAGAAACAGCCAGAGAGAAGCTAATAATACCTCCAGAATTTGAAAGCTCATCAAGTTCAAGACTTCGAGTTCAGATATACCTATCACTGAAATGATTATATTTACATGGGACTTTTAAAAATAACTGACGACACGTTCGTTGCAGTGGTTAAGCGATTGACTGTTGCGCTGCCGCGGGTTCGATTTCCGCACGGAACAAATATTTGTATGAGCTACAAGTAGTTGTTCCGAGTCTGGCTGTTTGTGTATGTGAGTTTAAATGTTTGTAAACGCACCCACAATACAGAAAAAATTCCTAGTGTGGGGCAAGGTTTTTTTTTTAACTGCCTAATAAATTAGAAAAAGTTGATATACTTGGGTACTCTTGTGGCTAACCCCTCGGGGATTACAGGGGTGATGTTATGTGTAATAGTATGCCAATTGAATGGTGAACACGAGCCTTAAGCAGGAAAAATCACGTGAAAAAAAAAATACTTTCTTTCATGTTCTTTTGGTTAGAAATCTACATTGACTGGGAAACACCGTTTACGACTACATTAGTGATATTAATGTCATTTGAAATTAAACTTCAGCGAGCGGTAGTGTGCCTACAGCTGCAGAAGTTTCTTTTCTGTGTGTCATCACACCATTAGTTGGATTTATAGTAGCGGGAAGATTTATTGGTTTTTGAGTACCTACTTGCGATGACTTATAGCCAAAATAAAGGCAGATCAAGAAATGTTTGTAAATAAATCCATCTTTGTAAAAAGGGAACTCTGAAAGTCTTTCTGTCTCCAACGATCGCCTACTAGAAGCCTTTTGCACGTAAGCCCTCAATGGTTTCGCGTTTATGTTTATTGTATATTCGAGTGTATTGACAAACACAAGTTTGTACGCCATTTGTCAAGTTAAAGAATGGTGTCCCGTTATGCATACTCACTCTGCGATACATTTAATATATCTAATTATAAGTACCTGCTTCGACTCACATCAGCGTAACGGGATTGCCGGAAATAGCTAAAGAACTAGATCTACTAAATTGTTAAATTTATTTTAAAAAAGTTGAAACTAAATTGTTGTAAAGATTTGACATACTCTACATGCAGACAAAATTACATATCTCTAAATAAATTATAGTGCACTGTACGTAAAAATTATAGACTTTACTAACTTTCAATTAATTATAAAACCTAGTTCACAATGCCAACAAACAGTTGCAATTTATAAAGCCTAGTTCTCACGTCTCTATAACATCGGACTAACGGGTCAGCACGTTGTGGGAACCGCTTTTTGTCCGACTGTCAGACCACGGCCTTAACTGGCTTAGAATTCGGATTATCGGACATGGTATATCGATAATTGCCGATTAATACGATATAAATATCCGTGTGGTATCTAATGGTGCTATAAAAGAGTTATAGTGAGGCGGAAGAGTTATGGGTTTTGAAACTGGTTAGGAACTGACGACTTAAAACATCGTTATGGTTAGTAAAGAACGGATAATAAGTCTTTCTATTTATATAGTTCCACCATTAAAAATGACTCTTAATCGCAAAGCAGCATCATTTATCTAAACACAAACTCAAAGCATTTGTTTCAAATAAATGATTTACAGGAACTTTTGAATTGTCAAAGGGTCGGTCAGACAGAAAAATGAAGCTATGTTGTTGCCCATTCCAAATCGTAGGTAACTAAAGAACTGCGCAGTTGTCTTCAAAACACCAACGACGGCATTACCAATATTGTTGCAAGCTGCTCTCCTGTCTAAATCAATTAAAGCTGAATATTAGCCATCTACTAAAGAATGGGAAACTCAGATATCCTAAAGTAGGTAATACTTGTTCTAAATTTGAATATTAGTAAATTTAAAGACTAAAACCCGACTGCTGAAAAATCACGGTCCAAAAAGTAAGAAACAAGAAAATATTGTCACCTGAAAGCCATGTCGTATGCCACTTTGCCGTCAAGCTTATGATCGCTTACTATTATTAGAATGTATTGTTTTTTTCTGGTGAGTGGCATACGACCACAGCACTAGCGGAAGATCAAGACGCTGCCAACTGCCAGCGATACCTCATTTGTCAAATTATGATTAGTAATTTAGACAATACATACCTACATCAAAATCATAACTCTCCTTTTTGCTTTGCCATAGTCTGGTAAATGTAGGGAAGCCATTCCACAGGAGTCTGATAGAACAGGAAAGCGATATTTATATTACTTTATGTTTATTCTGACATTAGTAGGTAGGTGTTCAGAAACACTGAAATCTACCTGCGTCTTTGACTGCTTTTTTTTGGATGGGAATTCATCAAATAACTTCTCCCGCTCTGGGTGGAGCAGGAGGGCGTGTCAGACTTTTACTGACTAAAACCCACCCGTGTTCCTTCAGTAGCCCGTATGCCAGGGGCTGTGGTGTCTCTTTGGAACAAACCCGCACCCCTGGCAGGCATCGGCCCTTGCGGGCCCCATCATTTTTTGTGCTGACATCTCTTTGAGCCGCGCGTGAAACACAACGCGCCGTCGACTTGGGCTTGGTCCTTACCGGACAGCGAGCTACCCATTACTCGCCGTCCGCAAGCCCATGCCTACGGTGGCCGGAAATCGGCCTGGGATTCCCGACGCCCAGGGCGTCTCCGTATCCTGCGGCGGCTGGGGTCGCGAGGGCGCATATGCTGCCTCTCCCTCGCGTGCGCCGCCTCCCTCTTCGCGAGCATTACTGCTTCGCTGAAGGAGGTGACGGCTCCCCATGCCCTCTCGGTCCGTACCATGGCCTGGAGCAGGGCCGGACGCGAGAGATCGCCGCCGCCGATCGCCTCCATGAGGACACGGCGGTGCTCCGCCCAAGCCGGGCAGACCACCACCGTGTGCTCCACCGTGTCCTCAGGGCGATCTTCGCAGTGGAAACACCCGAGCGTTTCCTCCCGCCCTATCCGAAACAGGAACCTCCCGAAACAACCGTGTCCGGTGAGGACCTGCGTCAGGCGGAAGGTGAGGACGCCATGCCGCCTCTCAAACCACTCCTCAAAGAGGGGACTTACCGCCGCAATCGTGGCGTGCCCATGCGTCTTTGACTGCTCTGATTATGATATCCTATCAGTTTATTTTATTGCTTAAATGCTTACCTGATTCGAAAGGAACGAAATGAAACAAAGCTGTAACATTATGCTTATCTATCGGATTTGGGTGCAGTCAGATATTTTACGTGACGTATCACGTGGGCACAGCCTTGTCATTTGATACTTTACCAAATCAATCATCAATGACTTGCAAGGTTTCTTGAACAGGGCTCTACTGCCCTTTAAAAAGTAAACTTAAACAAATGTTTATTGTTTACATATGGAAGAGGTCAGGATAGTAAAATATGGACATGATATAATTGGGATTGTCATTTGTCATTTGCTTCAAAAATCTTTTGCCGTTTGAATGACGTTGACAGGGGGCGCTGTTGGTAACGTTTGTGTACAGACGCCAGCACATCAAATTTATTTGATAGATTTTCAACTTTATACCGTAAGTATAAGGTTCATGTTCAATTGGGAAAATTTGACAGTTTGGGGTAGGTTGACCTGCTGGCGTCTGTACCTAATGAGTTCCCAACACAAAGTAATACCTAATGGGCGAGAGGTGTTTTAATTTTATTTTGGTGAAATTGACGCGTTGTTGTGTTCCTAAATGCTCCGAAATTGTAGTCCACCATCCCTCCTGCTCCACCCAGAGCGGGAGAAGTTATTTGATGATTTCCCAACCTAAAAAAAATAAAAAAACCCGAAATACATTAGAATTAGAAGATTCTGGCTTAAAGCGTCGAGATGTTTGAATTCTATGACACGACATAGAATGAATGAACGAAATGACGAAATGACAAATTTACTGTAGGCCTTATGGACCTAGCCTAGCTATGATCACGCCATCTACAATTAGCTTCGCCCGACCTTCTACATTGTGTAATCTACTGAAAAGAACAAAATGGCTGCCATAATTCCAATTTTGGCCACGCGCCGAAAAAGCGCTGGCCTGTAAAGTTACTGTTTTCTATTAAATTTTATTTGATGCTGTAAATTCGCTTTGTAAAAGTTCATACTCCTTTATCCTGCCCACATTTCTTATTATTGTGTCCAACATTTGTTTGTCAAAATGTATAACTTGTTCATAGTTTTCACCTGAAAGAGAACACGTGCATGTAATATGTTGCCTACGGAAGGAACTGACGCAAACAGAAGAAAGACATAAAATACAAATTATTTTTATGATGTCGTAGTCAGGTTAATAAACTACGCACAATTTTTCAAAACAATACAATTTCATCATCAATCAAGTTGAATCAAATTACCCGAAGTCATCGAAGTGTTTTAGTAAACACGCTCTGTGAGAACTCGAATGCAATTGCGACCAGTGGTCTTCAACCTGTTGTCTGTTTGCCTATATATTGTAATTCACAGATGTTTTTAGTACCTACTGTGATAAATGAAAAAAACATTTTAATTCTGTGAGTAGCTTTATAGGTACAAACACTTATACACGTCAATCATATTTTTTAAACTAGATGAGGTCGGCAATTCCTTTCTGACTTCTTTGAGAAGAAAGACCGAAACAAACTCAGAGGTCACTGTATCTTTTAAAGTCCAGACATAATCCTGTTTTGATCCTCCACTTTGATAAGATGCATCGATATTATACAGTGAACTTTGATAAAAAATACATGTTGATTGAAGGCTACGAATGACCTTTTTACATGTTTATAATAGGGTGTAACTGCGGCTTCTTATGATTTATAATAGCCCTAATAACCGTTACTTCGTAGCTTGTTACATGACATTGGTAAGCGTTTCAAGTTTGAAACCTATCTCAAAGCGGATCCCACACTTGCGCACGTGAAGCGTACACACCTATGGACGCATCACACTACAAGCGTGCGTCGCAAACAACTTATGTATGGACACGTTCAAGAAATCTTCGCGAAACAACGAGAATGTGCACATAGTGAATGTAACACGCGAACTACACCGTTCAGGCATTTGGCATGGATCCGCCTTTATACCTATCAAACCACAAAAAGTACCTAAGTAAATAAGTTTAGGTAACTTTAGGTACTTCTCCGTTGATGTTCCTAAGAAAACAATATACATATAATTAATACATCCGTGTCATTTTAAAAAAAAAGTTGACTTCTCGAGCTTTGGTGACAAAAAATGATATCGGACGAAAAGTTTCAGAATCACTGCCCTAAACTATAACATTACACTTTCGTGTGAACACACACCATTACGCTATACATGTGTGGGTGTATATACACGTGTATGTGTAATGAGAGAGCATTGTTTTTGAATTCATCGCCGGGAAAGAATGTCAACATCATTGTAGCTTCAACCTGAGTCCTCGTGATCTACATGTATTGCGATTCTTTGAAGTAGACCACCGGGGTTTTGTTTACAAGAAGGTAGGTACGGAAGTGTAGTTGAAGCAAAAATGCTGTTGTGCTGAATGTAAACTTAGGGTTTGTGACGCCTGAGGAAAAGGAGGTTATTCTGTAAAATCTTACTTTAGAGTCTTAAGCCCGTATTACAGAATCTCACTCAAGACTCAAGCATTACATAGAACGAGTTTAGAGCCATTTGATTGGTTGAAACTAGTTTTAAGTAATGAGTTTTGAGTGAGGTTCTGTAATACGGGCCTTAATTGCTTCTGTGGTGTAATCGTGAAAACAGGATCTTGTGAATGGCAATGCAGTTAACATGCAAGAACAACAATTAATTCTATGAGCCTTGCTTGCTCGTATACGTTGACAATAGAAAAAACGGTTTTCAATACTTGTTTAATTTTCTTGTTTCTTTACCAACAAGCTGCAGTGGGGCGGTAAATTCCTCATAATCATCACGATTGTCTCAACCATTTCTCACACAACTACCATATTTGTCCAACTCCGTACACACGTCACAGGCTATTTGTCTTGACGCCTAACGAGTATATTCACGCTGTTTCTATTATTTTTTTAAAGTTGCTCACTAGCTGGGTGGTCAGAAGTGACATGCGATACCTGACACTGTTGACACAGCGGTGACATTGCCTTGACACCAGTCACGAGGTATGATCGCCCACACAAGTGCATTTAGGTACCTTACGTCAAAGTAGGTTTGTTGGTGATGTGACTTAAAAAAAAAAAGAACAGTTGGTTGTTTTACGCCTTTTAAAAAATGAAATGTAAATTGTTAGTAAATCTCTTGATTTAAATCGGTGAATTGCCTTACTTAAAATAATTGCGTTAACCGTTTATAACAGCTTTAAATATTAATTATTTACCATACTAATTTTAAGATATACGTCTATTTTTGAATTAAATTATTCTACAACCTACAAAGTAATTTAAATCATTAACCGTTTTCTCAATATAAGTAGTTAGATAAATGGTTTTATTCCTCGACTTAATATCGTGTTGCGTAAGACTAATTAACTTTAGGTACCTAAAAGTCAATATAAACAATAAAATAAAATGCTATCATTTTATGGCTAAGATAACATTTTCTGACGGGCAATATGCACGCTGTTTTTATTACAGATCGTTGATCAACGGTCAGGTAAACATTACGATAATATTGATTTATTACATAATTAATATCTTTAAGTACTAGAAGAGTTAGAATTTAGATTGAACGCGCTAATCTATAGAATTACTTACTGGTCCGATAAAAAAAATTAAATCTGTTTGCTTTTTATATCCTATTTCTTAGGGAAGGTTATATGCTATTTATCATCACGCTACGAGGAGCCAAGCAAAAAGAAAAAAGTTAGATAGAGCGCTAAGCGAAGACAACGTAAAAGCGCGGGCGACAATTATTTCAGGTGGACCAAGTTGCAGGGCAAATTTAATTTAGGTATTATTCGGGTGCAAGTTAGCAATCAGATAGTGTCATCCTCATCACCTGATGGGCAAAAAACTGAAATAAAAAATAGTTAAAAGAAATCGTCAGCTCTCGCCTTTGACCCACATTATTCTCAGATATGGTCAGTTGCGCAGTTCTCTCATCTCTTTGTTAAACCCTTTAACAGAAAATAATTATATCGATCTTGCAACACAATAAATTAATTAACTCTTAGCTCCGTTCCAATTTATAAATTCCTTTTGATTCAACTAAAATTAACGGTTCAACCTCATTCTCTAAAATTAACGTTGGTACCTACGCAACATAAATAAGTCGACAAAATTCTCTAACATTATAAAGTATATTAACTGGCAATACCGGTGTTAAATGACAATTTTTATGCATTTTCGTTCAAGGATTTTCTTTAAATGCCTTTTAAAATGTTTTTAAGAATTAACCATGTGACCAACGTATATTTTTATTGACCTAGTTCTTCTCAAGATGGGTGTAGTAGTAGGTATAGTCATACTATTTCCCGTTACGGAGTGGGCAGACTTAAATGGCGACGCGATTCGTCTTAGTGGTCCCAAAAGCCAAATGTTGTTGAATTAATTTATAACTTTGTATTAATTGGTGAAAATTTCTTAGTTTTTATTTACTATCAAATGAAGTTTTGTCACAGATTTTTTGCTTTACAATCTTCTTGTTTTATTGTTCAAGTAACTTTGTACTACGTTATTTTGTCCGCTTATAGAATACAAAGACTCACGAATTCATGATAACTTTAACTGAACTGCAGCATGTATTTAATTAATAAAAATAAAAAAATACAAAAGTGCCCTTGTCAGTGACTGTACAACGAATCTACTCACGCATAAAGCTCTGTGTACAAGTGCGTACACAATGTTATCGGCCACTTTATCGGACACGTAACATCCGATAGCCGATCTACAATAACGTCAGTATTTTTTTCTTGAACTTACAATGTCAATGATAACGATATCTACTTGCTTGAGAAAAATATATTGTGGTAGATTGGTATCATCGTGCTTGAACACTTTTAACACGCATCTTGTTAGGGTTGGGATTTATTTTGTCGGTCATAATTTGTTTGTTTTTAACCGACTTCAACAAAAGAGGTCTTCTATTTCATAGTGTTTTATATTTGTTACTGCAGAACTTCGTAATTTACAAACGGATTTGAAAAAAAATCTTATGTTTGTAAAGTTGTTTGAGTTAGCTTCGATAATAAGTTTTTTTTTCGCTTTGTTTATGTTGATAATGTTATAATAACTCCTCAGATTATAAAACAAAGGCAGATAGACCGCGCGGAACACCAAGAGTGAGGCCAAAAAACCAAATACTAAAGCGTTGCATTTTATGTAACACATAATGCGACGCTTCAGTATTTTTTTTTTTTTGTTTAGATTATAAAACAAAGGCAGATAGATCGCACGGAATACCCAAGAGTCAAAAAAACAAATACTAAAGCCTCGCATTATATACAATGCGACGCTTTAGTATTTGGTTTTTTGGCTTCACTCTTGGTGTTCCGCGCGGTCTATCTGCCTTTGTTTTATAATCTGAGAATAACTCTCTGTCACTGTTATTTACTTAGCAAGTGAAGTTATAAAAATTTGTGTGGGGTAGTTATACCACATCTTCAAAATATAAAAGTTTCCTTTTTTTAAGAGAAATGGAAGGATAGTCTTTATTCCACTTTCTCTTTAGTCCAAAAAGGTTTTCAGGAACAATTTTTCGACTTCATGATTAATGCAAACTGTTGATTGCTTGATTCATTAAGTTTTACTCTCATTTAACAGTTGTTGAATAGGGTTACCAAATGGGAGCGTTACCAACCGGGCGCGACCCGTCTAATATTTATTAATTTAGTCTAAATAGTCCGCTAATAGTGCTCTAAGTGTACACCAGTGCTATTTATCAAATCCAATTCAAAAAACACCATTACCCTCCTCTTGTACTCCGCTGCAGTCGGATAGAAACCCGACATCGTATATCGCTAGTAAGTACCCTAAAACTTCAAAATCCTTTCCCTTAAACGAAATCCCTTATTTAATCTTTTACAGGGAGAAATGAATTTTTGTTTTTACAATATTTTTTTACATTTTTAAAGTAAGTAACTTTTACTTTACTTTTTACTTTTATCGTCAAAACCGAAGCTACTATGGTGCCGTGCCGTGTGTCCGTTTCCCCAAAGCACCATACTAACCCATATCTGAACTAAACCGGAGTAGGCTACATCCACGTAAACTTTACGACACGACAGAACAGGAGTCCGATTTTATAGACGGGTGCCCGTCTTTATAGCTGGGTTGCAACACTCGCTCAGTGCATTCTGGCCTTATTTATTAACCCTTTAATACCGGGTGTTGATTGAAGTGACAGTTATGTTATGGTCATGTTGCGAGAGGGCAGGTGAATAGGGGTTATTGAGACTTGGTGATCGAATTGCGAGTAAAGCTTAAATTTCTTAAGAAAGCGGTGAACGATCACACTACAAGATGACTAAAATATAGAGCTTTTTTTGACACATTTATCTCAGCGCAGGTCGCAAGTTACCCCGCGGGAACGTATTACCGGGATAAAAAGTAAACCTAAGTGTTAATCCAGGGTATAAACTATTTGTTTGTCAAATTTCATCCAGATCCGTTTAGAAGTTTTTGCGTGAAAGAGTCACGAGACTGTTTCATGATGGCCGCTCTTCTAGGAAATCGTAGCTTATTTACAGGAAAAGTTTTTATCCAGTGCGCAAATTGTAACCATGAATTCAGCATATCATTCTAGACCACCTAGCGCAGAAAATTTTCGCCGGATAAACAAAAAAAATAATCAGCTGTTCCATACATTTTGACCGCGTAGGTATTGCTCTTTTCTATGAAACAGCTGATGTTTTTTTTATAACCGGCGAAAAATTTCTGTGGTAGGACGTTTAGAATGATATGCTGAATTCTGCATGGTTACATTTTGCGCACTGGATAAAAACTTACCCTGTATAAAGCCAAGCCAAGCCAAGAAAATTCCTGCCGTGCATGGTCCTTTGTACTGTGTTGACAAAGAACCGGGGCTATTTGGACTCGTTGTGATATCAATTTATTTGGTTAGAAACGTTCCATGACAAAAGAATTGGTTCAGTGGTAGAGTGTTTGGCTTTCGACGGCAACGCCACAGCTAGAGGCAAGTGCGAAATCCGGACGAAATAAGTAACCTCCTCCTTCCAAAGAATAAGAAACAACTTCCTTTTGAAGGTGAAGATTCCCATAGAAAGGGCAAAAAATTAGTTAAACTTCATCCGTGTTATTTATTACAAAACAAGATCTAACTTTAGTTCTAGCTTTGAGCTCTGAGCCAGTTTTTTACATTTCCAACTTTATTTCGGTTTTGATAAAGTTCAAAAATACACTAATACAGTACAAAAATTTCAGTCAGTTTTGAAAAAAACCATTGCATCTCTACATTTTGGATTCTTAATTCTAAAACTGGCTTGGTGGTTTTAACCTGCACCCTAATTGCGTAACTCACGATTGATCATAATTGGTTTCGTCTTCACAGTTAAACAATATTCATTGCGTTATTTATGTTATCGATCGAACAGACACATTTTTCGAACATATGAAGCAATGGTTTAACAATCCGTTTCAAAACGATACAGATTATGATGAATCGTGAGTTACGCAATTAGGGTGCTGATCTAAATAAAACCTTGTTTTGTAATAAAAGGGCGAATGGGTCCTTTTTTAATTTGATTTTTCTAATAAAATATTTTATCATTGCTTTCGTTATAATTTGTGTGTCTATTACTATTATTTCCGACACCAAAATCGACTGATGAAATCATAATGCGAATACCAGTAGGTTTCGCCACTCATCAGGTGACAGTTGCTAGGCGCCCTACCGGAAACTCTCCATAATCATGAATGAATGTGCGCTTGCGCTTGCTAATCATATGCAGGCCTAAACGGTCAGCCATTGAGCAAAAGGGATAGGTAGGACTTCATAATAGGCAGGGAAAATAATAGTATATACTTATGAAATAAAAGATGTACTTATCATAATCACGATGACATCATAATTATGAGACAACAATTATGGTTAATGAAAATATCGATTGTATGATTCGAACAATTGTTGTTTGTCCGAAATCACGGAATCACCCGATTGCATGATTCCATGTTTTCGCAAACGAAACTTTATAGACACTATTTTCGCGTCATCTTGCGTCGGTTGTCAATGTCAATGTCACTGCCAAAACTACATGTGATACATGAAGCATGGAATTAGTATGTACTATAGGTATAAAAATACTACAGAAGTGAGCTCGAAACTGAGTATTGACTGAAAGTGATAAACGGCTGGGCTGAATATGCGCAGTAATTTAAAATCAAAACATTAATTAATCACATAATCGCCTTGAGTCATCTTGTCACTCGTTGTCCTTATAGAGGTATTTAACGATATGCATAAATATCTTTTAATCGTACGTTACCTGTTTATGGGAAAATTACAAGAGCCAGCATATAAGTAGTGTTAATTTGTTTATGCAGATTATACTAAACGTTTATTTATTAAATCGACGGGATTATTGTGAAACACACGTTTACAAGAATGGCGATGCCTATAATTTTTAACGTTCAACAACATTCCTCGCGTTGTTGAGCAAACGTATTTTTCAAACCTAGAAATTTCCTTCAAAATCTTCCGAATTGCGATATGCGAGATAGAAAGTGTGTCAGGTACTTGGGTTGCTGAATTGACACAATTTATAATTCAATCAATGCATAATGTGTGCTCTATATTTCATGTGTGTGTTGCGTATAGACCAACACCTTTTTTTTTCTTGTCTAAGACGTCAGCATTGATGCAGTTGGTACCTTTAGAGTGAGAATAACGTCATTCTAATTCTTTTAAGAATATTTAATCGCAGTGTGTATGTTTCCTATCGTTTGTCGCGATATCCGGCCTACTGTTATAGTGTGGAACGAGCCTTTGTGATGCAGTTACTGCAGTCCCATATAGGGATTCCCCTATTAGAAGGAGGACCTTACTCAATAATAATGGCACGATACATCTGCTAATTATATACTGCAATAAAAAATCAGGGCAAATTATGACCTTAGGACTGATCAATTTGTCGCTGAATGGACCATTTTAAGCAAGGATATCTTAAATATCCATTTTATTGAATTTAAATGAAATGAAAATGAATGAATTTAATGTTCCGTGTGTTTCCGGACGTAAAAGAATAGCACCATCCCAGTTCTTCCCGTGGGTGTCGTAGAAGGCCACTAAGGGACTTACTAGAGAATGGGCAGCAGCGTTCTCTATGATTTTTACCACCATATAGCGATCACCAACCCGCCTGCCAAGCGTGGCGATTATAGCAAAACTCCCCTTTTGGGAGAGACCTATGTCCAGCAGTGGACGTCTTTCGGCTGAAATGATGATGATGATGATCATGAAATGAAATGAAAATGTTTATTCTGTAAATATGGGAATCAGTTTCACACGCCAAATAAATAAAAAGTCTAAGCGGAGACAATATTTCCTATCTGACTACCCTTGCGAAGAACTTGAAAGTCATGGGTCAGACTCATGTTGGTCAGATCATGTGTGGACCATGTAGATTAGTGTCTGAAATGGTCTCTTGGAAAAAGAACCACATAGATTTGAGTGGACCAGTGGCCCTAGTGTGAGTTTCTTTTAATCATCTTGATCAAACGGTTCGAGCGCGTTCGGCGTTCCGATTGGTCCGTCACCAATTCAGGGCCAATCGGAGCGCCAAACGCGCTCGATGCGTTTGCTCGAGATGGTAAAATAAAACTCACACTAAGGCCTCTGTCCAGTGCCCCAAGTGTGAGTTTCTCGATTGTTAACGCATCGAGCGCGTTCGGTGCTCCGATTGGTCCTGCACCGATCCAGGGCCAATCAGAGTGCCAAACGCGCTCGATGCGTTTGCTCGAGATGGTAAAATGAAACTCACACTAGAGCATCTGGTCCACTTAAGGGTACACTAGTCGCGGGCTCGAACTCACTGATGGGCCTTGCTTTTGCTTGCTTGCAAAATCACGCTGTCTCACCAGGCTTCGTGTCTGATAGAGGGAGTACCCGTGATAAGCAGTTAGACGCTAGTCTACACGCCCAACATTATTGAGTGAGCTGCAGGATCAGTTAAAGTAAAACAGGCGCGTAAAAAATTAAGAAAAGTCCTTCGGAAGATCGGGTTTTCTGACAAAACCACTGCATAAATCAATGACCAATTAAGTTTATTGAACTTTTCGATAATTGAGCTTTGTCGGTACCGACTTGGTTTTCGAGATTTTACACTGCTTTTATTACTTAAACACGCCCAAAGTTAGGTTAAATTAGCAAGAAAAACTAATCTTTCTTGGCTCATAACTTTTTAATGGCTTTTTATTTTAGTATTCTATTTCTGTACAGACAATATTGATACTGAGACAAAACCATACCATGTTTAATTTTTGATATACATAGTCAAACAGTGGAGTAAAACCCCCCCGAAGTTTGTATGGAAAAAATGTGGACAAGTGTCACCTTAAACACACTTTGCGTATTATACTCGTCCACAATATCCTAATTCTAAAGCGTCAGAACTCTTTATTAATGTCAATTAATTGCAGCGATTAGAACGCGACGAATCCACGTTACGCAGGTCATCAACCTTTTTACGCCATATTGCAAAAAAACGAATGACCGTCCACCCAATGCCCAGCTGTTCCAATGCATGCACACCTGTATTTATAAATTCAGTTCTCACAATACACTATGCAGTTCCGTTATAAAAGTTCCTGGAAAAGAGACGTAACTGCATATAGATTTTATAGTCGAAACCGCTTGTTACATTCCCAGTACGATTTGATCTTATTTGCATATGATTTTACCGACTATGGACGTGGAAGGAGGGTAATGCGTTTGTGTAGGAGTCTTTATTCGTATTACTTTTACTGGCCTTCAGTAAAACAAGAATTGAATTGAATCAGACAGAACAACATAATTTGAAACACTATCTAAATATACATATTTTAAATTAAAGTCGCTTTTCTTGTCTGTCTGTGTGATCGCGTTGTGCTTCTAAACTACACAACGGATATATGTATATGCGGTTTGTAACATAATTTAGAGATTTTCTGTAAGGTATATGTGTCAAATAACTAAAATATATTATTGAAGTAGAGCACTGGTGACCCAGTGGTATAGACCCGAGTTAAGAGTTTGTAGGGCTTTAGTTCGAACTCGGGCATCTCAATTCGAAGAGATGTGACATCTACCAACCCTCGTGGATGATTACGGGCAAATCCCTCTCACAGAGTGAAAGCCTGTATCTCAGCAGTGAGAACATTATAGGCTGATCATGCATTGTAATAAAATCTCGATGCTTTGTCAAATCGTACAAAAATCGTGCGAACTTGCGAAGCAAGGGCAGGCTCCTAGTTATATACATAAAAGGCATTTTAGAACGTTAGCAAAGCAGCAATAAAATAATCATAATATTCGTTCAGGAACACAGATCAGATTGGACTGGTATGTCGAAACCCAGCCTAAGGCATGCTAATATTGTACTACTATTACTTAAGACGGAAATCAGACAAGAACACTGCATGTTGCAAAACTTACTAAGACAGGACTTATAAATTATATGTCTAAGTTAATATTATTTATTAGGAAGATGGAAATTGTGGCTGTATTTGCAAAGATTTGTAATAATCAGCTTCTATAATAAATCGTATAGCTCAAGATTTGCAAGACCTCCCGGTTTAAGATTGTACAAGTCTATAATTTAAATCTGCTATGAAATCTCACGTGAGCATTATTAACTAAACGAAATGAGAGCTATCCAGTTTCCATAACGTGATGTGACTACCATATGAATAAAGGCAATTCTAAATAAATAGGCTTTCAAAATTGGAGATTAATCTATCAAAACCTCTTAGCTTACTTACCTGGCGATTAGAACCATCACCGTTTTCGTCATCATTTCAGCGGAAAGACGTCCACTGCTGGAAATAGGCCTCCCCCAAGCTCATCCACTTTGACCGGTTCTGCGCTTCTCGCATCCAGCGAATTCCTGCAGCCTTCACAAGGTCCATCTTGTGGGAGGCCTTCCAACGCTACGTCTTCCGGTACGCGGTCGCCACTCTAGAAACTTTCGGCCCCATCGGCCATCTGTTCTGCGTGTAATGTGCCCTGCCCACTGACACTTAAGTTTGGCAATTCTTCGGGCTATGTCGGTTGCCTTGGTTCACCACAATTACCTAGTCACAATTTGCCACAGTAACTAGTACAATTAAGGAAGCAAAACGAGTATGTTAGGATTGTATCAGGTGCATCTCTGCAGTTTCTGCCTACCTCCTTGGGAACAAAGCGTGACTTGTTGTATGTGGACTTAATTAGGACGGTAGCTCAATCTGTTCCAAAATCGCTTTCTGGTTTGGTGGTTAATGGTTTTAAAAATAGGTTCCCCAATTATCTTAAGGTGCGCTAACACGAGCAACTAAAATTGCTCCATCTTGGGCAATTCTCGTCAAATAAGACGTCACGACTACATCCAGTAATTTAGGGTAATGCCTGTTGCCAGAAATACGGCCACACACTATGGAGCAATACGGAGCAACTTAAAAAACTAAACAATGCGCCTCCCCCGCCGCCTCCGCCGCCGGCCGGTTCCTCTCGCAAAAACGAGACGTAGTTATACGTACAAACGAGATAGAAAGAAAATAGACTAAACATTTCCAAACTTATTGGATATTCAGCAACTCATGAAACCTATGGAGCAATCAGAAGCAATATTGCCGAAACACATCGGAAATTTATTGTGGTTGCTTCAGATTGCTCCACTTAATTGATCCACATTGATCCTTAGTGTTGCTGCCGAGCAATAAAGCTCAAAAAATTGCCCGTGTAAGAGCACCTTTATCTTATGTGTCCATCGCTTTTTTCCTCTTACTTTTACATTATCATCAACGTCCTTCCCTTATCTGCATGTATTATTGAAGGTTAGCATGCAGCGTCAATAGTTCTTTGTCCAAACATCTCTATCAGAAGTCATATAAAAATCGATCCCCTGACAGACCATATTAAATAATCTTGTCATACCTGTACATTGTTCGTTTACTTGATCTTGTCGATGGCACAAAATTCTGCAACGCGAATATAATTGTCGACGCAGCCTATTATAAAGCCGTCAAAATTATGTATAGAATAGAAAACATCCTACTAAATTGTGTGGCAAAAGTGATCTAGGACTCCAGAACTAATCTTGAGCTTAGTTTCAAGAAGTTTTCATTTTACTTTAAAATAAGGTACATCGAACTCAACGCGTCTATTGTTATTTATAAGGCTCTTGCTCATTAAAACATGAAACATTGTTTGAAAGGCTTAGCCCGCAGCGGAACAAGCATTGTTGAGTTATTACCAAAGATGTAAGTTCAGACATGCTTAGGGCGATGTGTCCTAACTAGATTCATGATTATAATCACTGTTTTCTACATCAATCAGGCTACTTATATAATAATACAGAGGATAACAATAAAGCTTTTGTTTCTATAGATCATAGAAATTACAAAGACTGTTATAAGATTACAACAGATGAAAAAAGAAAATAAATATGTAGGAGATGAATTTTGGCTTAAACATTTTTCTATATTTATTGCTGAGTGGTCCAGCTCTTGCCCTCGATCACGCCTGATGATAAGCGATGGATGAGGTCCATGATGGAACGAGCGAGCCCAGAAGATGCCTGTTCACTCTTGATTTTAGACGTAGACGAGTTAAATATGGAAGGGAACAGAGACGCTGGCAGAGAGTTCCACACATTGGCTGTGCGCATCTATATAAATAAAAAGAAAAGTCCTGACTGGCTGACTAACTCATCAACGCCCAGCCGAAACCCTTGGACCCAGAAAGCTGAAATTTTGCACAGAGGTTCCGTTTATAGTGTAGGCAAAGAATAAGGAAGAATTTTTCGAAATTCCACCCCTAAGGGAGTTAAATAGGGGACGAAAGTTCCGCGCGGGCGAAGCCGCTAGCAAAAGCTAGTAATAAATATGGAGGAGAAGAATACGACTGGTCAACGTAACTGGCGAATTAGAAATGTGAGTCTACTAAAAATCTCTGCCTAATCTTCTGGAATCCCAGAAGATTAATAACAAGCATAATATAATGTTATGTTGCAGATTTAAACAGCAATAAGGAAACATTTATTTTGAGACAACAACGCATGATTTAGAAATATCGATAAAAATCAACATCCTTCACATGCAGGAAGTGACAGTGGATATCCATAAACAATATCTGCCAAACTATCGATTAAATAGAGGATGTTTTACATCATAATTTGGCTCAAAAAGTTAAAGAGTGATTTTAAATCATGGGTTTCATGGATTTTATTCTTATGTTGGTAGGTAAAAGGTAGAGTCTGTTGCCCGTTCTTCTCCATGGGTCGTACTACACTTATGAATGGCCGACTGGCTTCATTTTTCTAACTCGGCTCTTCTCCATAGGAAACAACAATTTGGAACAGTGCACCTAGCTTCTGACGTTTCATAAGTGCCCATGCAGGTTTACATGAAATAAAAATATTTTGATTTGATTTGATTTGAACTGACCGACCCTTTGACGGGCTTGATGACTCAAAAGTGCCTGTAATTGGTTTATTTGAAACTAGCTTTTGCCAGCGGGTTCGTCCGCGTGCAGATCGACAATTATCCCACGGGAACGTACAGTCACCAGTAGGTCAAGCTATCCCAAACTGTCAAATTTTCCCAATTGAACATAAACCTTATTCCTTTGTAATAAAGTTGAAAAACTATCAAAGAAATTTGATAGATTGGGGTAGCTTGATGTGCTGGCGTCTGTACTATCAGGATAAAAAGTATACCTACGTGTTAAATAGCTGTTAAAATACTAGCTATGTGTTAAATGATAAAATATGATTTTATTTCTGTAAGTATGTTTGTACAAACGCTTTTACACGTCAATCATATTTTTTTAAACTAGATGAGGTCGGCGTTTCCTATCTGACTACCTACTCTGAGAAGTAAGACCGAAACATAAGTCCAGACATAATCTCGGTCAGAGGTCCAGACATAATCTTGGTCAGATCATGAGAAGACCATGTGAATTGGTGTCAGAAATGGTCTTTTGAGGAAAAAACCACACAGATCGAGTGGACCTGTCCAATCAGTGCACGCATTTATCAGTAATCATGCAGCTCAACTCAGTTGTCTGTCAGTCTGTTATTCCAGGTTACAAACTATCTATATGCCAAATATCATACAAATCCGTTGAGCAGTTTCTGCGTGATTGAGTAACAATCATCCAAACATACAAACTTTCACATTTATAATAGGTAGGTATTAGTAGGATAAATGCTTGGGTTTGAATTAACTTAGTTGCTCTTTCTGATTTAGCCCGTCCCTTGTTGCTCTCTTCCAGCAGGCTTAGCACGAGCACCGAATTTTCTACGGAATAATAGTCATGACTATTAACTAAATTATGTACAATAGAAGAAGATAGCTATGTTTTTCTATTAATTATCACAGTTATGCGTTCTAAACGAATCATGATTTTGTAGATAATCGTAATACTTTGTGGCCGTCGAGTAGAAAGGTTGTCAGTGTGATTTTGACAGTTTGGGAAGAAATATTCTTCTAAAATAGTCTACATTTTTAAGGACCTAGACAAAGATCGTTAGAAACGAAAAACAAAATGACAGATTGTAGAAGGATATCTAAGGTGCGATGTCGAAAATGGAGCAACGAAATGTCACTTTGTATTGAAAAGGCACTGTCTATTCTTCGTTAAAATAGAAAGAGTCATGATAAGCCTGCAGCAACGCCCTATGCCGAGGTGCGTACCACACAGAGGGCGCCCTTAGCGTGAAGTCACTTAGTTTTTAAGACCTGACTGGAGGCCTTAATTTGCTAAGGTAGCCACAGTCAAGTCCGGCTAAGGAGCAGCCGATCTCCTACGTTGAACTGGAAGATGTAATACCCAAAAAAAAAAAATTGCTAATTTGAAATGTCATAATATTCAATCGGATACACTAATCTTTTAGTAAACGAAGAAAAACCTGCTGACCACGGTTTAAAAAAAATGCTTATGTAGTTATGTTCCTTATGTAACATAAACATCTTCAAAATAAACTATACAGTGTTGAAATAAAAATTTTAAAATATTATTTGATCGTGCCGACGTCTTTGCAAAGTGGCAAGTTTTTAATTGGTCACCTGTCATCGTTAAAAAAGTTGATGCGATAATTTATCTCACTTTCGCAAAGATAATGATATTATGTAAGAAACTAACACACATTCACGTAATGGCTTTTATGAAATCCAGTCTGTACGGAAATTGATGTCACATCCGAAACTTGGACGAAAAAGATTCTATAAAAAATGATATTAAAATTTCCTTACGTATTTTTTGCAATTTGCAAGCCAGTATCAAGCTGTATCATCATCTGCCTAGCCTTTTCCCAACACGATAACCTGGAACACGATACCTCTTGGTAAAACTGGTTGTCAGACTTGCAAGCTTCTGACGAACCGTAACGACCGTAAAAGATGACAGTTACCAATGATAGTGACCAACGGCTTAACGTGCTTTCCGAGGCACGGAGGTGATGATAATGGTCACTGTTGAGTCCCCCATCCACGGTCCAAACGCGGCAAGGGTAGCTTAACCTGATTGATCGCCTCTAGAGGCTGTTATTACTTAGTCACAAGGCCCACAAGCCCCTCACAGGCTGGTATCAATCTGTATGTTAAAGAAAATCCCCCTTATTACAAAACAAGGTTTTTCTTTAGGTATGGTTTAAACCGACGAGCCTGGTTTTAAATAAGAACCTAACTGAAATCGAAATACAGCTCCTTTTAAAAAAATTGACAAGTTAGTCCAGTGCTAAATTGTCAGTTTTGTAAAAGGAGCTGTAATTCTGTCAGTTCTAAGTTCTTATTTCAAAAACAGGCTCGGTGGTTGAAACCATACCTAAAGAAAAACCTTGTTCTGTAATAAGGGGGAATATGTTTCGCGACCGTAACCAATATGTATGTAGGTATTTACAAAATTATAATCACTGAATGACTATTTTATGAAATATCAATGAACATGGTTATGTGAACTTAGATAACTTATCATTACTTATAATTTAGAAAAAAATCGAGGGATACTCTGGCACTTTCCCCTAAAGTGCTATGACTCTTCTTCATAATTCACGAAAATCTACAGACCATGAACTTTACTAAGCTAAGTGTGTTTCTCAAAAACTACTAACTATTTGCAAAATCCTTAGATGCAGATTTGAATATTATCTGCACATGCGAAGGTGTTTGAATTTAATCAATGGAATATAATTAATGACAAGCAATCAATTATTATTTAAATGGTTACTGAATTGTCACGATGTCGTGACGAACTGATTCTGATTGGCTAATAAGCAATCAATAACAAATAGTCTGATGTTTTTTTACTAAGTATTTAAAGCTAAAAGTCCTAAAATGATAGTTTAATATAGCATCACGCTTGTAATCCACGAAGAGTTAGGCAGATGTGTAAGTTATAGTACACCAACATTTCGCCATCCATGCAGATGGCGACCCTATTGTCATCACCCGGGCACAAACCCAGACTTCGGGTTGCTACTGAGAAATTCCTGATAGAAATACTCAATAAAACTTTGCCCAACCCGGGGAACGAACTCAGGATCTCAACAGTAACGCTTGCTACGACTACACCAACGAGACAGTCAGATTGGTCGAATTCACTTAACAAAGATAGCTATAGGGATAACCTTTTATCTATACTAATCTAATATTCTAAAGAGGAAAGATTTAATTGTTTGTTTGTTTGCATTGAATAGGCTCCGAAACTACTGAACCGATTTGAAAAATTATTTCACTGTTGGGAAGCTACACTATCCTCGGATGACAGGCTATATTATATACCCGTATTCCCACGGGAACGGGAACAACCCGGGTGAAACCTCGGAGCGCTGCTAGTAATTAGTAAAAATCCTATGCTGCGAATTTTTTTTTTGAGTTTTTCCACAGTTTTATTCCACGTATAAGATATATCTATATCCGACGTTGGTTCAATCAGCCCTCAAAATACTTTTTGACTTCATACAGCCAAAACTCAAATAATTATCCTATATCGATACTTCTTATTTGATCAATACCTATTTTGCTTATTTTGTTTTTCCGTATGTTTAACTAATATAGACATAGTATTTAGGGACATACTTGTAACTTTGAATTAATGTAATCAATGTGTCAACAATCGCATATTATTGTTGATAGCTGCACTTTTTTTATTTTTTCGTCACATTCTTGATAACCTAGCTTTATCAATGCCGTGAAACTCTGTTATTGGCTTAAGAGATAATTGTCATCATCTCGCTATCACTGTGCAGTGTGTGCAGACTCTAAGATGATGCAACTTTGACGCGACTGCATTGAGCTGTTCATTTATAGTGAGGTGAACATTCAAAACTCTTGTAAACTGTGGAGTTTTCAAATAAATAAATATCCTGCACAACTCAAGAATCATGACCAAGAACCTTCCAGAATACATTTCAAGTACAAAGCCCCAGTTCTAAATCCAACGAATAGTTCTAAACCTAGCTGTCTATGTGCAATGACCCCAAAGTCGCTAATTACTCTGAACAGCACACCACCAACATAACACCACCATCACATATACCTTATGTCTTCGCAGTAAGGTCGATATTTGTGTTTGTGAGGGACGATGTAAGTTGGTGCACCAGAATAAGGTCAGTGGATGCAGTATGCTAATTTAATAAAAACGGTGTTGTTTTATGTTTGTGTGTATGTTTGTTAGTGTGAATGGTCTTTGTGCAGCCCAAAATTAGTTATGCGGTCTAATATCGGATCGCGAAGTAAAAATAAAACAGTGGCACTCCGGGAGTGCCGACAGAAGTGAAAAATTGAACAATTACGTGTGTATTTTAAACTGTTCAATTGTTTTTTCCCATCTCAAAAAATGCCCAACACGCCTAAAAAAGTTTTCACTTCAAATTCGTAGGTACAAAGTTGTCGATAACGGTAACAGTGTCGCGAGTTCAATTGTTTTTTCCCATCTCAAAAAATACCCACCCTAAAAAAGTTTTCACTTCAAATTCGTAGGTACAGAGGTTTCGGTAACGGTAACAGTGTCGCGAGTTCAATAGTTTTTTCCCATCTCAAAAAAATGCCCAACGCGCCATAAAGAAGTCAAAAATCTTTCGTATTTTTGTAATTTTGATTTACAGGTTAGTATACCGTAACAAATATGGCTTTACAGAATTAATGCAATTGCAATATTCATTAAAATTGTCAATACAACGCTCTAAGTTAAATGAATCCCATTGTTTGGTTATTTCAAGAAAAAGCGAATCATATTTTGGTAAAATATAGCCTGAAATCAGGGCAATTTTCAGGTGCAAATTGCTAAAAATACGTAAGAAAATATAATTTAGAATTTTGCCGGTTATCCTGGTGCTTCCCCCTTAAGCATAGTTTTTCATTTAAAAGAAATTCCAGATGCATGTTTAAAGTCGTGTATTCCCGTTATCCACGTAGGCAATGTCCTTAAACCACAAAGGGAATTTAATAACTGGCATCTCGTGATCTCGTCTCACAAGCTCTATTAAAGCTTAAGCAAAACCAAAAGTTAGCTTAAGCTGTCAAGTAATTAACACAATTACTTTTCTATAACATTGTTGTCAGACTCAATGAGTTTGCCTAACAAACGAAGGGTTGAAAACATAAAGTATCTATTACCTATGGCTCAATGTCTAAACGATAAATCTAGTCAAATTAATTCACGCTGGGGTCGGTGCATTTCATTACTTCATTCTCTAAACAGTATGCTTAATGTCTAAAAATTGAGCCGTAATAATACCCAAATTATGTTTTCAAATTAACTTTTCAGTATTTTACAAGATTTACCTACCTGGTATCATAACTCCACATTTTTACAATAAAGAAAGTTGTCTGTTTATTCCTTGTAAAAATCCATCAAGAATATCTATTCTTGTTGGATTTTTGCTTCTTTCTCTAGTTACCAGGTGGATACATTTAACGAAGCTACCCATTTATAAACCTTATGCAAATGATCATGCGACAGGACATCAAACTGTCAATTCACAGGAAACGACTAATGGCCTCCAGTTTTTCGAACTGGCAACCCTTACAATAACGACTTATTGCAATATTACGTGTATATTTCTGCATGCAAAACTGCGCAACACGCGATGTGACCGTTATATAAATGAAAAAGAAACTGTTTAGAAAAAGAACACTTTGTAAGTAAGTAAGTAAGTAAGTAATGCTTTATTTGCTAAAATGTAGGTGTACAAAGTAGTATGATGTTATTATTTATGTACTTGTAAGTTAATGTTTTCTTAAAATAAAGTGGCATAGTTTTGTCGCCAGCCAGGTCAAAGTTCTTAACCTGTTTTAAATGGTCTTAGGTTAACGTGTGGCCATTTCCGTTCTCAATTATTAGTAGGTATTGCTAATCTGGTCCTGGCTAAAATTGTTCTACGGCATCGAAAACCGTAAGTTGCCTCATAAAAGTAATATAAATAAATTGTGACATGAACATGATGTACAACAAATTGTAGAATTATCCAGCTTCTGTGCTAGTTATAACTGTGTTGCAGGAGTCAGTGTCCTACCGTAATAAAGCTTCAATTTCGTTGTTGACAACACAGAATATTTATTTAAAATCAAGACAAAATCAAAAGTCATTTATTCAAACTAGGCTGAGAGTCAACACTTTTCGAACGTCAAACTACATAAGACAGTCCCCCAAACACGCCCTCCCTTCACCACTTCCTAGTGCTTAGCTGGGAACAAGAAGTGGCGCAACAAACTCCCCAGCAGCACAGCTGTCTGTTTAGTCGGATAGACTTGATTCTATACATACATAGGCAAAGCAACAAACAATAAGTGACACAGAACCTCAGATTATAAAACAAAGGCAGATAGACCGCGCGGAACACCAAGAGTGAGGCCAAATACTAAAGCGTCGCATTTTATGTAACATACAATGCGACGCTTTAGTACTGTTTTTTTTTGTTTTTTGTTTAGATTATAAAACAAAGGCAGATAGATCGCGCGGAACACCCAAGAGTCAAAAAAACCGGTCAAGTGCGAGTTGGACTCGCGCACCGAGGGTTCCGTACAAACCTGTGGGTATATGAGTAAAAGTTCAAAATTGTCAAAAATATTTTTTTTGTATGACGAAACTAAAAATTTACGGTTTTCGTAATTTTTCCTATATCTGTACTATAAGACGTGACTTCGTACAAAATTTCAAGATTCTAAGTTCACGGGAAGTACCCTGTAGGTTTTGATTCCCGTGCGAGTTTCGAAAATTTGCGGAATTTTGCGGCCTAAATGGCTGTATCTTTTGATTGCGTTGACTTAGAAGGTTGATTTTTCTACAGCTTCCAGGGACAGTAGAACTAAGTATCATATAGAAATTTCAGTTTGATACCTCCACGCGTTCCTGAGAAAAACGGTCTTGACAGACAGACGGACGGACGGACGGACGGACGGACGGACAACAAAGTGATCTTATAAGGGTTCCGTTTTTTCCTTTAGAGGTACGGAACCCTAAAAACGAGCACAGAACATTAATAAAATTAAATTAGTCATATGTCAGCTAGCCATGTCAATATACCTACAAATAAAATGAAAACTTAACTCAAACACAAAGAATAAAAATTTAAAAATCTAAATGAAGCACAAAAATAAAAGCCTCCTCGTATAAGGGCGTGATAGCTTACATAAATGCAATGCTGGATAATTGTTATGAGTAGATCATGTCAATAACTAATTACGTAATAGATAATAAAAAAATACTTGGTCAGTAACATTTAAAAAAATATATATAAATAATTATGTGAAGTTGAACCCATGTCTATAACCTGTCACTAGATACCGTAAACCGGGGTTACTTGAATCAATATTGAATTCATATCTCTTAAATTTGTAGTTATAAAAAAAAAACAATAATCGTTTCTTTTTTTATAACTCTCGATTCCTGTAATACGTGATAAAAATTGCTTTATAATAAGAACAAAATAAAAACTGATCGATCAGTTATACGCAGGATGTAGGGTTACTTTGATGCCCCCTATTTTATTGCGTAGTTATAAAGTAACCCCAATTTTAATGCCAATACAATTTTAAAAATCTAAATCTGCCAACTGGAAAAATAATTAACTTTTAAATTAAAATTGTTAGTGAATTCTCAGCATGTCCTCAGGAAAGGATTTGACAGTTCTTCGGTGTTGCTAACCTAGAAAAAAACTACCATGTTGCGTTTCGTTATTTATCTAAATAGAAGTTTTAATCAAAGTCATCCCGCGAATCAACGTAACCCCGGTTTACCGGTACGCTAATTCTGGAGAAAGAACACAAACACTAGATACAAAATTGACAAGTATGGATGAAAAAGAAATATTGTGGCGACCCGAAATAACGATGTTGACTTAAAACGATTTCATTAATAACTAATATTCATAAATTATAACAAAAAAGTTGAAACGTGCATTTTTGTTCAACTTACTTGAATAATGAATGTCTTAAATATGCCTATACCTACATAAAAAAACAACAGTCAGTAACAAAGAAAATCACATCAGTAGGTTGAAGGTTGTTAACCCATAGCCCAGTAAAGCAAAGTGGGTTTGTAAACCTACAGGCCACCACACCAATTTGTTAAAGATTTTCTTTAAATTTATGGTAAAAAATAACCACCATATTCTCTTCTCTCCGATTTAAAAACTGCACCTAGTTCTGAAGTAACTTACTGCCACTGACAAACGTTGACTATTTATCATAAATATCCGATAAATTTATCAGACAGAGACACAATACTAATGCAAATGTATTAACCAAAGTGTTTTATGTGACAGTATCTATAAATGCCAATTTGATATACACGGTACTCAGTTTAAGTCAAATTATATAGTCATTTAGATCTTGATCGTCGATACTACCAGTTATCACGGCAACTTTCACCTTTAAAACATTAATATAAGTAATTTAATATGTTAAGTATGGAGCAAAAGATAAAAAGAGATTGCTAATTTTATGCTGTCGTATCTGTTAAAGGGAATGTATTAGGTCTTTACCTATGAAATTGCCGTTCTGCAGTACTGGCCATTTCAAATCAAAATAATTTTTGTTTGGCTAAGAATTCTAATTTCAAATTAATTTTATTTTAAAAACATGGATTTTTTTTTTCTAAAAGTAGTCATTTCTTTATTGATTAGTGTTACATTTTCATCGCATTTCAATCTTTTTCGTCATCATGGATACGTTAAAAATTCGAGTAATTATGGAATATGAGTACCGTCGTGGCAGCAACGCGGCACAAGCGGCACGCAACATCAACGACGTTTACGGAGCTAACACTACAAACCAACGCACCACCTGTTATTGGTTTGCTCGCTTCCGTTCTGGAAATTTCGACCTGAAAAATGAACCTCGCGGTCGTCCGAAGACTTTGGTCGACAATGACGAATTAAAGGCGATTGTGGAAGCTGATGATACACAATCTACGGCTGAATTAGCAGCAGCTTTCGACGTTAGCGTCAAAACAATATTGGTCCATTTGCGTCAAATTGGCAAGGTAAAAAAGCTTGACAAATGGGTGCCCCACGAACTCAATGATCGCCAGCGCGAAGTACGCGTCGAGACGTGCCTTGCACTGCTCAACAGACACACAAATGAAGGAATTTTGAACCGCATTGTTACCTGCGATGAAAAATGGATTCTGTTTGATAACCGTAAGCGCTCAGCAAGTTGGTTGGATCCTGGTTCAGCACCTAAACAATGCCCTAAACGAAAACTTACCCCTAGAAAAGTGATGGTCACTGTTTGGTGGTCTAGCGCCGGTGTGATTCATCACAGCTTCTTACCAAACGGGGTGAGCATTACTGCAGATGTGTACTGTGAAGAACTGAACACAATGATGGAGAAGCTGGCGCATCTCCAACCAGCATTGGTCAATCGCTCGTCTCCGCTGCTCCTGCACGACAACGCGCGACCTCATACTGCACAGCAGACGGTCTCCAAGTTGCAAGAACTGGGGTTGGAAGCTCTCCGTCATCCGCCCTACTCACCAGACCTTGCGCCTACAGACTACTACTTTTTCCAGAATTTGGATAACTTCTTGGCGGGAAAAAAAATTTAATACCCGAGAGGCAGTACAAAATGCCTTTGAAGAATTTGTTGCCTCCCGTCCAGCTGATTTCTTTAAGAAGGGCATCAATAAACTGCCACTGCGATGGCAAAGATGCATTGATTGCATGGGTGATTACTTCGATTAATACAAATAAAAAATTCATGAAAAAAATTCGTTTAAATTTTTTCATACAAAACGGCAATTTCATAGGTAAAGACCTATTATTAATGTGCTAGTATCGTATTTTATTAGTGTCGCCAACACCTGAATACTAGAAATAGAAATACATTTGTTACAAAATAATTCGGTTTCCCTTCGTACCGCCTACGAAGGTCTATTGCGGTATTAAAAAACGCTGGTAAAATTTTGGTGCACTCAGTAATATGGTGAACACAAGACTAGGTACAGTAGAAAAAAATGCATCCCGTGCAATGTTCCCATACCCACTCATCTAATCTTTAAACTGATAGCCATACTAATATTTTAAAGAGGAAAGATTTGATTGTTTGTTTTTTTGTTTGCATTGAATAGGCTCCGAAACTACTGAACCGATTAGAAAAATTATTTCACCGTTGGGAAGCTACACTATCCCCGGGTGACATAGGTTATATTTTATCCCCGTATTCCCACGGGAACGGGAACTACACGGGTGAAACCGCGGAGCGCTGCTAGTAATCTAATAAAATTGCATTAAATGCTGAAGAAATTCCTATTCTAGATCCAAATGATGGTTTTAATTTATTTTTTCGTCACGGAAGTCTACCTAGCAAGTTGTCGGCTTAGCCGGGGATCGTGGAAGGTGCACAAGTTGGCATAATCCCCGGTCCAAGTGTAGGAAGGGAACACAACACCGGGGTGGTTTTTAATCAGTATGGGTCTGACAGACCCCGGGACTTCATGCAGGGTTTTCAACCGCATAAAAAAGCCTTTATTATGCGTCAAAAGCTTTATTGTGGATGTCTTATTAAACTGAGGCCTCCGGCCAGTGCACAACATTGGCTTGCATTTCTCAATTTTGTTTACTGGCCGTCTATCTTTCGCACTTGATTCATAAATGTCAACTCCTGTGCGGTCCCATTCCGTCTCGCCTAACCTTTGTTCTGTCATTGATAGACTAACATGTGCCTAACGATAACCGGAGTTTAACCAGCCGGAGGTCACAGCATTATCTACTGCAGGAGATAACCATCAATTTCCTAATAGGCTGATACACGGAAAGATTTTAGGACAGGTTACGTGACGGTTAGGGCGAAAACGCTGCGTTCATGTACGCAGTGATTTTGTTAGGACTTGAGTTCGTGCAAAGATGTATCTACTTGTATATTATATGTGTAATATAAAGCTATTATATTATACATGGACGTCAGTTTCTTACTCTTGCTTAATTTGATTAGAGCAAAAGTATTTAGTTCACTTTGTTACATTCCATTTTAATTTCCTTGCTAATTAAATTGATCATGTTGCTAATTTACGACAAAATTAGGCAAAGCTCTAACATCTGTCGCAATTGATAGTAAAAATATAATAAAAAATCTAAATGCTCACATAAATTTTCCAAATGGTTACCTTTTACAAAATTAAACCGGCCTAAATCTAAAATGGCTCTCATTAAATTATTTGTAAAATAAATTATGTTTTGTATTGATGATTTATGTCAACAAAAACAAGAAATATTTGTCAGATTTAGATAAACTTTCACCTGAACCTGAGCCATCTATCACCAAGTTTGGATTTTATTTGCATAGAAAATGAGCAAGCGCCATTAATGGCTCTTGTTCACACTATATTTGGAAAGACAACTTGCTTATGGGACTTTTATTTATGCTGTTTGGCTATAATCAATAATGTTTATAGCAGCGTTTATTTTATATTTTCGTCATTCTTAGAACGGTACTTTTTCATGGGAGTTCTGTCGCAGTGGTCCGGTTTTTTCGTAATAGTGGAGTGAATGCAATGCGATCGACTGTGTCATAAATAAGTCAATTTTATGGTTGAGATATTGACTAAATATTTAAAATTTACATTGTGTGTTTCGCTGATGTTGTTAATAGAAAATAATCCCGTAAGGAATCCCTATTCTTATGTAAAAACTTTATATTTAAATTAAGCTGTTAGCCCAGCAACTATCAATTTATTCAAAAATAACAAGTGAGACATTTTAGGTTGTCTATTGAAGGTCCCATGGTCACATGTACTTTCTGAGATTATCTTGGTTGATTACTGACATCTGTAAAGAAAAACATCGTGAGGAAATCTGGACTAATACCTAACATAAGTCTGAAATCACCAACCTCTCTTGAGCAAGCGTGGTGATCAATATTCTTGACTTCTCTATATGAGAAGAGCCCTTTGCCCTGCAGTGGGACAGTAATAGGCTGGGATTACTAAAGCTTAAACCAATCAAAATAGGCCGGGATTACTAAAGCTTAAAAAAAATAAAGCTTAAACCAATCATAATAGGCCGGGATTACTAAAGCTTAAACCAAATAGACCAATCATATTCTGCCTACCCTTTTCCCAACTATGTTGGGGTCGACTTCCAGTCTAACAGGATGCAGCTGAATACCAGTATTTTACATGGAGCCACTCCTCCACAACCCCGTTACTGGGTAATACGATACCCATTGGTAAGACTGGTTGTCAGCCTTTCAGGGTTTTGAAGACCCGTAACGACTATCAAAGATCCACGAATGACAGACAGCCGGGGCCAATGGCTTAACGTGCTTTCCGAAGTATCATTAATACGTTTCTCATGAAATTTTAATAGGTACATAACCGTCCAAACGGGCTCGTTCATGTTCCGCCCCCGTATGTTTCAAGCGCTAACGTCAATTGCCCAGTCAAATGCAATTGCAGTTACAATTGTGCTGGCCTAGTTTGGTATCATTTGCATTCTACGGGAAAATGTTCTAGATATCGAAAGCATGCTACTATTTCCGGAAAAAGAATTATTAAGAATTTGACACGTTTCCATCGCAAGTTACGATCCAATCTCAACATTTTAACAAAACGATATCTTATATCTAGTCGTTTTTGTAAAAGGCTCGTGGCTAACTAATAATAGCCGCACGGGTCGATCATCAAGGTTAAGCAATGGTTGCCGCGGTTAGTCCGTGGATGGATGAACATTCATAACGTATTGAGAACTTCCTGTACCTCGGATATCATGTTAAACAGTTCGTCCCGGCTGTCATTAGTAGATCTTTGGCAGTGGTTACCCGAAAATCTGACAACCAGTTTTGGCAATGGGTATCACCCAATAAATGGGTTGTGGTTGTTAAACAGTCCATCGCTCTATGTAAAATACTAGTATCTAGCAGTATCTGGTTAGAGTGAAACCCAACCCCAACGTAGTTGAGGAAAGGCTTAGGGACTACTCACACTTATTCAGCTCGGTTCAGCTTTTGTCCATAGAAAATAACGATTTTGTCTAGCGTCCGTTCAACTTTCCGCGGCTGAACGGACGCGTACGCATCTCATACGAAATGTGAGCAGTCCCTTAACCTGATCCTAGCTTAGCCTGGTCCAACGACTCTGCGACTACTTAGCCACAAGCCCCTCATACGCCATAACCTACGTTCTCATATTTTTCCACCGACTGCCTTCTTGGGCAATCGATCGATATTTTATAAATAAAACCTACATTATTAGGCCCTGAACCACATGAGTAACTGTTTAGTTACTCATGTGCCTGAACTATATAATATACATATGTTTAAAATGATGGAAATGATTTGATTTCATCTTTTAATAATATGACTATAAAACACTAGTCCATTTACCATAGAATAAAGTAAATATTTATTTATGAATTGCTAATTCATTGCTTCATATATTCAAAAAGTGTGTCTCGACAACAACGTAAATAACGCAAAGAATGGTGTTGATCTGTCAAATGAAAGCCTTTCTTACTTTCACATATATGTTTTGTTTTTTTTTGTGACATAATTTATTTAACAAATAATTAAATGAAAGCCGTTTTAAATTTAGGCCGGCTTCGTTTTATAAAAAGGCATCCATTGGAAAAATTATGTGAGCATTTCGATTTTTTTATTCCTTACGCAATTACCCTGCGGAACTCTTTTATTGCTCACAGTTTTTCCTATTGAGGATACAAAGCATTTTTAGGGATAGCATAGCCTGTTTACCTAAAGTCTCAATCATCTTCTCGTAACCACGTAAACGTACTCTAGATACGCGGGCTTGCGGATGGCGAGTAATGGGTAGATCGCTGACCGGTAAGGACCAAGCCCTGGGCCCTGTTTAATAAACGTTACAAATTGTAAATTGTAATTGTATTTTACAATTTACAATTCTACAAGTTTCTGTTTAATAAAGAATACAATTTACAATTTTACCATGGTGGAAAACTGACAAAATTGTAAAATTGTACCTACAATTTTACATATTTCTGTTTAACAAACATTTTCTCGTTACAGGTGACAATTTACATATTTGTAAGGAAAACTGTTTTATTGAACGCATAATTGTAATTACAATTTTACATATACTGTAAATTGTAGAAAAATTCCGACAGGTGGAGTCGCCTTGTGTCAGAATTTTACAATTGTGTATGAGTGAAGAAATTTAATTGTTATACAGATTCTAACAACTAGTAGTGGAAGTAGCAATAGTGACAGTAGTGATAATGCCTATATGAGTGAACGGCAGCGGCGGGTTTTTCGTAAAAGGATTAACTTTACTTTTGAAGTGACAGTTTTACGTTCAACGAAAAATTTCGGGTCTGCAAAAGTACGGTCTATTATTTGATAACGCATAAAGGATATGATCTAAAATACAATTTAGAGAGAAATTCAGCCCTTGCACCGCAGCAAATTTTGTGTGCATTGCGCTGAGTGGGCTGTGGCTCACAATACCATGTTATAGCAGATGCACACGGTGTAACTAAAGGAACGATACATAACTGCATAAAAAAATGTGTCTAGGTATGTGGTCAGTAAATTATTTGGAGAAGAAATCTGCTGGCCATCGAATTGTCTCGATATCCCTAGATTGTTAATGAAATATAATTTACCTTAATACTTTAAAAAATTAAGATTTTGAAATCTACTCTCGGTTTAAGAATCTTGAACAAAAACTTACATTTTATGTAATGTGTAAACTTACAATTACAAATTTGTAGATACAATTTTGTCATCGAAATCTACAGGCGTTTTCTACAAATGTAAACGTTTATTAAACAACACTTGTAAATCTAATTAATAATTGTAAAGTTTTTACTTGCAAAATTCTTACATAATTGTAAGGTTTATTAAACAGCACTTGTCATAAAACTTTACAAATATGTCAATAATTTACAAAATTGTAGGATTGTAATGTTTATTAAACAGGGCCCTGGTCGTCGGCACGTTGTGTTCCATGCGCGCCTCAAAGAGGTGTCGGCAACAACTGGTGGGGTTCGCAAGAGCTGATGCCTGCCAGGGGTGCGTTTTGATCGAAAGAGATACCGTGGCCACAGGCACATAGGTAACTGAAGGAACACGGGTGGTTTTGGTCAATGCCTCCTGCTCCACCAAGAGCGGGAGAACTTACTTGATTTGCCACCCAAAAACAAAAAACGTACTCTCGATAAGACCCTCGCAGCTATTGTCACAGTTATTTAAGCACTATGAAAGAGCTCCCTAGAATGACTACGCTCAGCAGTCATAAAACTACGCGTCACGTTACAACTTCTTGCGCCCTAAACGCATAACACTTTCAATCACTATCTGAATAATTTTGAAACTATTGCTAATCCATTGCTTCATATGTCCGAAAAAAAAAACTGCTCCTCAACGTAAATAACGTTATGAATATTGTTGAACTGTTCAAATGAAAATTATTCCTAATAGTGTGCGCGATAACCCCTCTGCACATCTATTAAAGATCAAGATTCACGGCACTATTTGATTCCCAGCATTCTCTCACCGATTGTACAGTACCTACCTACCTCTAACAAGCCTTCAATGGCCTTTCCCCGCATTCCAACACAAACCCTTGACACTAAAATGCATCAACTAATCCGAAGAATATCCACTTGTATGCAAATCCCATAGTGAAACCTCTGCGTTAAATTAATATACCGATAAAATCAATTAACCATAAAATCTAATGCCAATTAACATATTTATACCGAATTTTCTTTGCCTCTCAACTTATTGTGAAACAGAGATAGATGTATGCAATAATGTAAAGCTTCATCTCTTTCTGGTAGTAGTGTAGTGCTTCATTTGTCGCTGAGTTTAAAATTGAACGCTTTATGAGCAAGATTATTTAAGTTCCTATAAAAGTATTATCTGATGTGTCAAGGCTATAAAGTGTATCTTTATATCTGTTAAGCTTTTATGAATGGAAAATGCTTCTGTAGCTTGCATTTACTATTCCCAGAAAATTGTTTAACAGGTTTTAATAATGACATCAATTAAAATATGATGAGACGACTGACGAGAGAGGTCGTGGGTTTTAAAAATTTGAGCCCTATCCGTTATGTTAAGAACCATGATTACGATCATGCTTATCTAAATTATGTTCAGTAGAAGTGAGTTGTGGAAAAGTAAACAAAGACCCCAAATTACAATTATATCGACGGCGAAGTGCCAATATCACCTAACTAACAAAGTCAAAAATTTACACAAACTCAAAAAAACGTTTAATTTCTTGATAAGTAAAAAAATTGTTAATTAATTTAGATTATTAATAAATTAATAATGTATGCTTTATATATTATTCTAAAAACGTATATTTTATGATAGTGTAGTAGGTAGGTAGGTTAGGTATGTATGTAGTTGGTAAATAGACACGTTCGTTAAGTTGGGAGGTATTTCCCCATTTCAATTTAATGCTGTTGCAACTAAAAATACACTAAGGAGATTTCAGTAAAACATGCGAATAACGCCTTTAAATTCAAACTAATAAAAAAGTGAATTTCTCGAAAAATGTCAGTTAGGAGTTATTGGCACTTCGCCGTCGATATGCCAGTCAACTTTTTAAAGGTATCTTTGAAAGGACAGTGTCCAGAATTTTACATGGAGCGACTGCCAATCTAAACTCTGAAACCCAATTAGAGATTTTTGAACACGATACCTGTGGTAACTGTTTGTCAGACTCTCGGGCTCTCTGGCAGTCATTATAGGTATTAAGAAGAATACCTATATGACTGCTAAAACTCTACGAATACAGCAGTGAGCATATTATATTATATGAGAATAAGAATAGGTCATGCCTTAGTAAAATATTATGCAGTCAGCGATGTAAAAGCTGACTGATCACTCGTTGAGCTTTCTTTTAATGTAATCAGCACCACTGAATGCTTCTAAAATGGTTGTTTGAACAAATAATTAAAATGTAAATGTCTGTTTGTGATGTTTAGAGCTGTTACTTTAACAGCACACTTATTATTGCGTAACGCACGATCAATCAGAATCCGAATCATTTTGAAACAGATTGCGAATCCATTGCTTAATATGTTCGAAAAATGTGTCTGCTCAACAACTTAAATAACGCAATGAATATTGTTGAACTGTCAAAATGAAACAGATTATGATAGATAGTGTGTTACGCAATTAGAGGGCAGCTTTTTACTAAATTTAAATTTTCATTTCAATTTACGTACGGAACCTAAGGTACATTTAACAAAAAAATAAAAAAACATTTTCTTTTTAAATTTTGTCTTTCTGCCTTTGTTTGTTCCAGCTTATCTCCGAAAGGGCTAAAGCGATATTGATGAATTTTGGTATGGGTATACTTTGAAACCTGTGGAAAGATCGGCTACGTTTTATTAACATAACACACGGGTTGGAACCTAGTAAGAGAATAAGAATAGCTCAAAAACGAAGAAGCATTTTCCATAAACAATTTCTCTTTCTTTTTTCTTATGCTTTAGTAACACATTATGCAGTCAGCAAGGTTGACACTAACTGTACACGCTTGAGGGTGCTTTTAATTAAATCAGTACTAATTTATGCTTCTAAAATGGTAAATGGTTCTTGTTCTAATATAACAAGACAAGTACAAGAATTAAATTTAGCTATAATGTCCGCAATTACTATGATTTATAGACACACTGTCACTATAAACGAGTGACATTCTGCTATCGAGCTATCTAGGCTTACTTCGACGTAGCCCGTGTACTATTTAGATAATTTTAGAACATATAGAACTTAAAGTTTGTTTGAACTTAACAAATATTTCTATTGTTAATAACTTTTATCGCAAGCTTGAAATTACCATATCGCCAGTATATCTTCTTTTTGGGATCTGTTCTACGTTTTGCATTTGCCTATCGTAAAATTCATTTATTCTTAGGCTAACGATCAGCACTTTTTAAACGTAACAATTACATAAGAAAGTCCCCAAAAACGTCGTCCATCACCACTTTCTAGAGCTATAGCTGGGAAGAACAAGTGGCGCAAGAAACTCCATGTACTCGTCTGCTCTAACAGCATTCGTTTTTTTACACCCTATTCTATGACTTCCACGTCCAGTCTATCTCGGCGGCCTTTTATTTCAACGGGATTCCAAGCCATATTTTCCGATTCACGGTCTCACTCTAGTACTCGTCTCCTCCAACAGTTTTCGGTCCTTTAGGTACATGTTATTCTCCGTCTTCCACATTCAGTCCGTACCAGCTGCCTTCCCATCTTAGTGGGATCTCACGCCACATTTTCCGATTCGCGGTTTCCACTCGAGGACTCTTCCAATCGAACAGCTATCGGTCCTTGGACAAACTCGGCCATTCCACTGCATCTAGAAGTTCGCTATCTGAGCAAGCCTATCGGTAACTCCAGTTTATGTTTTGCATAACGTTGATGTATTTTAATTGATTTTATGCTTCTTCCTCTATAGTGACGATTGTGGCTAATTGCCAGTATCCGTATTTTCAAAGGACGTGTGTGTATTTTAATCTGCGTAATTTATTTTTCAATTTATCTTACAAATTCACAACTAATACCTATGTCCCACCCAAAAAAAAAAAAAAGAAGGTGATAATTGAAAATTTAGTGATGAATTCAGAAAAGTCTCAGTTTTGCCCACAACTCTCCGCCTACTAATATTTACAGTGAACGACTATGTTTGACCTAAAAACCAAAGTAGAAATTGACATATTGTAAAACATTGAACATCTCTTATTGAAAACACCTCCATGTCATTTTTTTATCTGAAAAATGTTAATACTGCCAATATCTAGCGGATATATTACAATATACATACTTATTATGTATTGTCTGCATTGAGGACGTAAAGATAGTGCTACATCAACAGATAAAGCGATACAAATAAACAGCTCTAAACAGTACAACATAAGGTATACAACAATAAGATGATTGCAGCCGAACCTACAAAATGCATTGAAGCTTAAATATATAAATAAAGTAGCAAATCACCTTCTCCTTAGGTGATCACGTTAGGTTTTTTTGTTGATAAGTACCTTTTGAAAACGTCATAAAATATTCATTATCTCAAACTTAGCGATATGTTCATTATATGATTGTGTTTAACCACCACAATGCCCCTGGCTGATTTCCGGCCACCGTAGGCGTGAGCTTGCGGACGGCGAGTAATGGGTAGCTCGCTGTCCGGTAAGGACCAAGCCCAGGTCGAAGGCGCGTTGTGTTCCAAGCGCGCCTCAACGAGATGTCAGCACAAACCGATGGGGCCCGTAAGGGCCGATGCCTGCCAGGGAAGCGGGTTTGTTCGAAAGAGATACCGCAGCCCCTGGCATAGGCTACTGAGGGAACACGGGTGGGTTTTAGTCAGTAAAAGTCTGACACGCTCTCCTGCTCCACCCAGAGCGGGAGAAGTTATTTGATGATTTACCACCCAAAACAAAAAAAAAAAACCACCACAATACGAAATATTTATTGTACTGACTTATTAACTTGCGGTTTCAGCTCAGGTCAATTGAAAACCACCGTGTTACCTTGAACAAAATTCTACACACATTGTGATATTATTTACTTAAGGCCCTAGTAATTTTGAATGTACTCGTCGTATTGTCGTTATGAGCGATACTAATTCTTACTGCAATCCGAAACGGGTTAAAATCTGTTGTAATAAATTCGAATAATAAATGAGCAAGCATTGTCGTAAAAACGTTAGTAAAATCGTATAAAATTAGATATTAACTATTTGATTATATATATCTAATCTATCACTGGATGCAGTTTGGCATTTGGAATTTTATGGTAAATTTTTAATTGTAAAAATAATTGCTATTGAAGGGATAAACTGGTTTTAAAGATAATTAAGAGGTGACTTTGATGATTTTTTGATGCATTAAAGTATGTTTAATTATGTTTTGAGTTCAATCAGTGTATGTAAAAAAGACTTCAAAATATTATAAATATTTTTGCTTTCAAAATTATTTACGGTTAAAGAGATACACTGGTAAAAAAAAACATATTTTTGAGCGTTTTCAAGAAATCTCCGCCTTAACTTACGAGAAGCTTTACACGTGCAGAAATAATGCACATACGTAACGTAAGTTTAAGAATTCTGTTGCATTCTTCACAACACTACGACTGCCATTAAATTGAGTACTTACCTTTAGAAGACGTTTGGTTTTTCTGTCGCTACAATGAAAAATAGGTAATATAGAATTGCGGAACACATGATATTGTGTTCCGCAATTCATCACAATCTGAATGATTTTGAAAAATAATCCTCACTCATCCATTGGCCTATATGGTCTAAAAATTTGTCTGCTCCACAACGTAATAAACGCAAATAATGTTGTTGATGATGTAGGTACTTACAAGTAAGACCTTCTAAGAGATCCCTAATTTAAGCCTTCTTATCATTGACGGTTTGAAGAATCTTTGAAGTAGTCTTATCTGGCAAGAGCAGAACTTAATCATAGTTATCTTTTTGCAGAAGCGCTATAAAAATGGAAATGAAACGCCACATTCTACTTCTAATCAACTATAATTCTGGATTTAACAGATAAAAAATATCCAGTTCCATAGATTAAAAGATTATCTATAATTTTCCATGTTAATCTATAAATTAAAAAGTACCAGCTTCTTATCATAGACAAGATGTAGCTGTCAAATGCAACCGGTTGTCTGTGGTGATTAGAGTACCATGCATAATTATGATGTTTTAATGCCATAACTTATTGCGAGAGATTCTGAGAGATTCTAATGCTCATATGCTGATTTTCCTAAGCCTTGGAATGGTAAGATAGACAGACTGGAACTGGAAATTATTCGTATCTTGAATGGGAGGCATTGATCTTGCGTATCGGAATGTGATGGATTTTACGATAGAATTAGATTATTTATGGAGGTTAATGAATGTGACAACTGGATTCTAAAAGAGCTACAGTTACTTCAATAGTGTTCCAAATAACACTTTTAAGAAGCTAAGAATCTACTAATAGGGGTAAGCAGAAGCCATAGGACGCTCATGCATGCTCCTTTTCTTCGGTCACGTTAAAACAGCTGGTCATACACGCACGCCGGCAACTGCTACACTGTGTTAATAACTCAACCAATAACAAATAAAGAAATAATTCCATTCGTTTGGCAGCAACCTTTGAATACATAACATTACAGCCATTTGAAAAATGATAAATATGTAAATTGTTTGTTCTGTAAATAAAAAATAAGCTAGATGGAGTCGATGTGTCCTATCTGACTACCCCTGAGAAGAAATGGCGAAACAAACCCAAGGATCAGAGTCTCTTAAAGTCCAGACAGACATGGTCAGATCATGTGAAGACAATGTAGATCAGGTAGTGGTTGAAATTAATGAACGAAATGAAAGAACCATGCTGATTGGAGTGGACCAGTCCAGCATTTGTCAATAACCATGTAGCTCCACTCAGAACTTTTTGGCAACTTAATGTACATGGCTATGACAACATTATGTACCTACATGATCACGAACCACAGACAAACAATCGAAATTCGAAATTCAAAATCCGTCAAAGACTCTAATATCTATAAATGCAACAAAACTCCCATCCATTTCCGTTAAACCAGCAATCATTAAACCGGGAATGCTATACAAAGCGATAAACCTCCTACACTGGACAACTCAATGTCCACGCGTCACCTACGCGTGCTTTCTCTTCCGAATTGACTGACCAATGTCTTACTAATAAATTCACAGTTTGTAATTATGCTTCTTTGTTGTCCACAGCTTGGATTTATGATTTGTTTATAAGTTATGGCAACACGTGTGGGCCACCTACTACTGGTTGTGATTATAAAGTAGGAGGATTTTTTAGTTTATGGTTGCAATGTGTCGGGAGCTATTAATTTTGGGATTTTTGGAAGTATCTAGTTGTACAGTAGTATTCTGTATTTAGTATATGGTATTGAATTATTGTTGCATGCAGTAGATTGAGTCAAATGTCGGCTAACATAATTATTTGTATAATTGTTAAAAATATTATTAAAATAAATAGTTACTTTGAAAAATCGTAAGTGTCATGATGTGAGAAAATGGTTCTAAGAATAGAATGTCTATTCTAGATATTAACTAGCGTCCTTTAAACGATGATGGCTTAGATTATAGAGGAGTTAAGCTAACCAGCACCCTAATTGCGTAACACACGATCAATCATAATCCGTTTCATTTTGACGGTTCAACAATATTCATTGCGTTATTTACGTTGCAGAACAGACATATTTTTCGAACATAGGAAGCAATGGATTAGCAATCTGTTTCGAAATGATTGCTAATCCATTGCTAGTCTTGAAAATCTCAGGATGAGAAAGCCTAGCCTTATCTCATTTCATTTGCGGTCGGCTCCCCTCGTCATTCTTTGATAAGATACGTCGTGATGCTTCAATACCAGAATACTGAGTATTTCGAGTAACACTCAGAGACCAGGGTGCTTACTCTGGAATATAATTCCGATAGATCGACATTGGTCAAGCGTCAGTTGGTTGAGTTAAACGTCAGGGATTGGCTAGACTCAGTGAGTCCAGCCAATCCCTGAAGTTTGACTGACAATTCCAGTGTCGATCTATCGGAATTATATTCGAGAGTAAGCACCCTGGCCTATGTCCAAGCAATGGAAACAATATAGGCAATTAATTATGCTATGCTATGATTACTGTAAAACGAAAAAGAAGATAATGAATTCAATATAAAAAGCTAAATTACGCTCATTATCTTTGCAAAATAACATAAGAAAAATTACTTAAGTACCAGAGGACAGAAAAATAATACCAACACGACACATGTCCCCAAAGCCTGGTTTCTCTCTATACGGAAATCGAAAGTGGCACACTATGATTATTTGTCCTATTACGTCACAATCGATTTCTATTATAACTAAAGACCTTTAATTAAAAGGGAACTTAATGATCTTTGGATTCTCACGCCCTGAAAATAATTGTATTGGAATTTATTGCCATATTTGTGAGACTACTATGGCAACGAATTCTTGTGGTATCGTTAGTGCTCAATAACTTATTAAAGAGTATTTTGTAGCAACTCTGTTATAAGCCCTTTTCATGAAATAATGATTAGCTTGCCCACATCGCAGTAAGGTTACTTCTACCATTCACGGCTATTATTTATTTAAGGCTAGCAGCCTTAGCTCCACTTTAAACTATCGCTAACACCAATTACATTTTAAATGCGATGCTAAAAATAACTTCAAAGTGCCAGTGAATATTTTACTACACTATCTACTCTAAAATTCTGTTAATACCATACCTGAAAATATGTACCTACAACTACAACACCAGACCCAAACAAAACTAAACTGAAGTCTTTGAACCTTTCAAATAACTGGTCATTAGGAAACTTTCTTTCACCTTCGCCCTCCTACCATTAACTTCCGAAGGTTGTTTATCCCCGACCTTCAAAGGTTTCAAGGTCTCGGAAGCCGAAACACGCGACCGCGTCAAGGACCTTCCATTTTCAGGGCCGACTAGGCTTTCGTCAAGGGTAATCGGAAGTAATTTGTCAAGCTACTACAGCTCGTGTTTCGTCTCAAAAGACCATTAGGACCAGGGTCAGACATACTTTCTTGTTCATTGAAATGACAATGCTTAGCAAATCTTTTTTATTATCAACATCATTTTCTTCATTAGCTTTTCACTTACACAATAGTCAATTACGTAATGTTGACTTCAGTATTCTGATTGATTACTTTAATTGTTACTTATTGTTACAGACTTCCATCGCTTCTAATTCGTCTTTGTTTTTACGAGTATAACTCAACTCCAACGGATCATTGTTTTTTTTATATTTGCCCGTAAACTTTGCTCATTGTAGGTTTTCTTTCATATTTATCATATCTTAAATTAATTAAAGATTTTATTGCCTTACAAATATGTCAGTTTTTTATCTCTTTTTCATCTGGAACTTTAGTAACAGAATCTAGGGTTCCCCGTTCATCGTTTACGGTGTGTCTTCCTCAACAACTTTTTTCTGGTTCTTATGAGTTAGCTACACCTAACAGGAGCTAGTCATTCCTAAGATTACTCCTAAGATCCCATCACCGTTAAAGTGTAGACCATAGCGTAATTTGTTCAAATGTGTTCCTTGCTTAGTTAGGGGGTCAACGGTCAAACAAAAAATTGTGATGTACAAACTTAACTGTGTTTTATGTAAGATTACTGTCTGTCATCCATCACCTTTTCGTTTTGCCAATAAGTTATTTTTTGTTCGTATTTTGTATATGCCACATACTTTGCCAAATACACGTTTTTCTTACTTTCTTTCATAGCTGGGCATAAGTCCCTTTGTTCCTTCCCAAACAAGCCGCCTTACCATCCCATGTCTTCCATAACCATCAATTACTCCAACTTTTGCTCATTCAATACCTCCGAAACCACGGTCTATAAATAACCCATGTTTACCCAATGGACTTCCAATCATTACGTGGCTACTGCCACACTAATTAATTTCAAGGCGCCATGACACTTTCGTTATCGACTGACGTTTTCCGTGTGTCAATTAACATGGAAATCTCGTGGAGATTAGTGATGCGCAAGCTGTACTAGTTGCACTGTAGAGGCTTAAGTATTTTGGGTGTAGATTTTTTTAGGCGCCATCAAAATGTTTATTGGTTTCTTTGTCTTCTGGTTTGCGTAATGGCTAATGTTTCAAAGTTAACTTTTATCCAGACAATATGATGTACTACTACTTTTTACTCTTCTCTTTTGCTTGAATGCACAGGTGTCGCCCAGATTAGGACTGAAACCCTCCGAACACCCAGATCTTACACGGACATTCTTAACAGACCAGAAGATATAATATAATAAGATCAACCATTGGATCCAAGGTGGGCAACCACCGACGGGCATTATGGCCCACGCACAATAGTTCACTTGACCTAAATGCGGAAACCAAACCCTAGAAATATAGAACTTATACGATGTATAATTACTATACATATTTGTTAGAATATACCTCGCAAAGTATCAGAAAAATCTACTCAATGGCCGTTCAAAAGTGGTATATCTTTAAACTAATGATGTCGACGGAGTTATCATCGATTTAAATTTTTTTTTCATTCTTTCCTATATTATCCAGATTGAACTATGTTTTAATACTGCGCCTAGTCTCTGAAAATATTTCTCCCTCACCTACCAATAATCTAGCAAAAATTTCTTCTATAGCTTGAAGTAAAGATCTATCTGCAAAGCCTTAGCCTTATAAATCGTCGCAATTACCACCGTCTTCACATACCACACTGATTTGACAAAGCACCTCATTATATTGTCTCAGTCAACGATAGTTAATTGCAGAATGATTGCTAATCACTTTACTATTAAGAACGCATTTGTTGAATGTTTCTGTAATCGTTATAACACGACCTAATCGTCTGCCTGGCGCCATCTTGAGTGCTTCTGTTGGCTCTGGTCTTTACAAAAATGTTTGAAATTCATCGTTTTTAAAAGCGAATGCCAATGTAGTCCTGCCACAGGATGTCACTAAAATTCCTTTTTTTGTGTTGAATTCTGCATGGATAGGTATTCTACTGACTAAAACCACGGTGCAATTCTCAAAATTCTACGAATGCTTTTAAAAAGTCTTCTTGAGTGAATACACTTGAGTAACGTTGACGCATCTTGAACGACTGTCCCGTCACCAACTTTGCTAATAGGCCAATCATTTTATCACAGCGTTTTTATCACATACCTCCTGCCAGATGAATTCAGCTTGCTATGTTTGTTCCAGCTATCTCCAAATCCGCCATTCAACTATGTCGACCGCCAACATATTTCCACTATCTCTATCGAAAGTACCCTCCACTAATAAAGTCATCTACATAAAATCGAAATCGACTATTCCTAACAGTTGTCAATTAATTATCGCATTATTAGTCGATTTATGAGATAAACATCCCATCTCTATTCGAGATCGCATAGGAAACCGGTCAATGAGTCCACGAGATTGGTCGGCCGGAGTAGTGATAAGGGCCTAGCTTAGTCTAGCACATAGATATGTTTATATAAGACAGTTATTTATTATTTGCATATTTTATGCAAGGCTGTTTGGTAGGAAATGTCGTGATATCTTATCAGGTAAAAAATAGTGCTAGAACAGTTGATTTGAAGTGGGTTTTCTCAATCTTGAACCCATATTTAAACCTGTAGAGAACAGTTAACTTGAGACGGGGCGCATTCATTTGTTTCTCGACTTATGTAGGTCCGTAGATGCTGCAGTCTCATCTGAGATATCTTTAATTTGTAGCTGTAGTGTCTTTGATACAATTTGTTGTTAAAAAGTGATTATAATGTTGCAATATTGTATTAAATAAATATATTTAGATGCACGCGGTTAATTAATCAGAGACAGGGTTTATATTTTTTAATGATATTTGTAGCTTTTAACTTTTGAACAAACAATAATGTCTTGTAAATTTTCATGAGATACTTACTTACTTATTTATTTATAAAGACCAATAATTTTTAAAGAAAAATTGTCAAGATCAATCAAGCTTATGCCGTAATTCACTGCTGAATATAGCCCTCACTAAAGTAACGTTATGGGCCTACCACACGCTCAAGCTTCACCACAGTTTTGCCTGCGCAGGCCGGTTTGTACACGGAACACCGTGCGTGTGGTTGGTAAAACTCGCCGATTTCTACACGCTGTTCCGTGTACAAACCGGCCTGCGCAGGCAAAACTGTGGTGAAGCTTGAGCGTGTGGTAGGCCTATTACATACATCAGCCAGATGTCCACAAAATATTTTAACTTGGGTACAGTTCATAGCCCGTCCATTTTGACTTGAATGCACCTTTATTTCGTAGCAGTTCGTAGCGGTTTTCATAGCTCAAATGACATAATGACTTGCGATTGACCGTAAATGCGAAAAAAATCTAGATCTCACACATAATAATGATGTACGAGTACCAGCGACCTGTGTTATCCTTTTATGGAATAAACAGGACACCAAACCAATATGGCGCGGGTCCATTGGGGTCATGACAGTATCGAGTTAAAATATTGACATAATAATGCGCCAGCGCACACGATGACAGATTGATAGGTTTAGTCATAAACAATGCTGTGATTGGTTCTTTACTTAAATTGTATGGGTTAGAAATGTACCATAGTTTATTAAATTTTATCGTGAGGCACGAATCGTACCTACTTACGAATTATATGAAACGTAGGGTATTATAAAACGTAGCTATGCAATTAAATGCCGCCGCATTTAATTGCGGACACGATTTTCAACCCGGTTGAACCAAGCAATGGAAATTCAACAACGTTAATCCCAGCGCGTCGAATATATGTCGCGGCTAATTGGATGCCTGCCTTCCATTAAACGCCGGCATCCAATTAGATGCCTAGGCCGATAGTTGACTGAACTTGAATCATTCAACGTTTAACAACTTGAAGATGACTGACCAAGACTCAGACAAGTGATTCAAATTTAGTTCAGTTTTTTTTTTCAACTTCAGCGCATCACCAAAACAAATGTACTTTGTTGTGAACCAACATTTCACTATTACTAGTTACTTAGTGGCAGGTATTAGTAAAAAGTAGTCGTACATAATTTCGGAACCCTGCGAAGATAGCCCATCTAGCGTGGTTTATTGGCACCTGGATAAAAGTACCAGAGGATCGAGGAAAATTACGTGCAATTAGAGAGGCCTATGTACAGCAGTGGACTGCTATAGACTAATGATCATGAAACTGTCGTCTAGGAATCATATCTTAAGGGTACACTAGTAGTGGGCTCGAACTCACTGGTGGGCCTGGCTAAAAAGCACGCTGTCTCACCAGGCTTCGTGTCCGACAGAGGTAGTATCAGTGATAAGTAGTTAGACGATAGTCTACACGCACAACGTAATAGAGTGAGCTGCAGGATCAGTTATAGTAAAACAGGCGCGTAAAAATTAAGAAAAGTCCTTCGGAAGATCGGGTTTTCTGAAAAAAAAACTGTATAAATCAATGACCAATTAAGTTTATTGAACCTTTCGATAATTGAGCTTTGTCGGTACCGACTTGGTTTTCGAGATTTTACACTCCTTTTATTACTTAAACACGCCCAAAGTTAGGTTAAATTACGAAAAAAAAAACGAATCTTTGTTGGCTCATAACATTTTAATGCCTATTTATTTTAGTATTCTGTTTCCGTACCGACAATATTAATAATGAGACAAAACCACGCCATGTTTAATTTTTGATGTTCATTGTCAAACAGTGGAGTAAAACCCTCCCGAAGTTTGTATGGAAAAAATGTGGTCAAGTGTCACCTTAATCCTGCTAATACTGTATTTTTGGGAATTACTTTAGATTCAAAATTGCAATGGGGTGCTCACATTAGAGCTCTTTCAAGTAGATTAAGCTCAGCTGCTTACGCAGTAAGAAAAATAAGGCAGTTGACTGATGTAGCCACAGCTAGGTTAGTTTACTTTGCTTATTTTCACAGTATTATGTCTTATGGCGTTCTGCTGTGGGGATCGGCAGCTGACGTAGATTCAATTTTCATTTTACAAAAGAGGGCAATCCGCGCAATCTATAAAATGGGGCCTCGCGAGTCTCTTAGAAACAAATTCAGCGAAATTGATATATTAACTCTGCCTTCTCTTTACATCCTAGAAAATATCTTGTATGTTCGCAAAAACTTAGGCCTTTTCAAAAAACGATGCGATTTCCATAATCTGAATACACGTAGTAAAGATAAAATTGTGATTCCAAAATTTAGATTGACTAAAACTAGCAAGTCATTTCTAATAAACAGTATCCGCTTCTATAACAAGTTGCCAAAGTCGGTTACAGAACTTAGCGATGGAAAGTTTAAAACGCACATCAAACGTGTCCTTATCAAAAAAGCATATTATAAGATAAAAGACTACGTTGAAGACAGGGAAGTTTGGCATTAATTCCTTCTGCACATGTGGCTTCCCTGGTACCTCATTAACAGCATAACTATGTGAAAGTCTATTAACTGCTCTCAAATACAAAGTTCTTTTTAATTCTTTTTATTTTTACAATGCTGACATATTCTCGTCATTAATTAACATTATACATCAATTTTATTTAGGTTCATTTTATTTATGTAGATTATTTTACATATTGTGAATGAGAGAACGTTGTAGGCCTTACTGACTGTAGATTTGTAGACGATTTTCTATTCTGTATTCGTCTAAGTACCTGGTACTTATTGATAGGCCTGCGCTGTCCTCCCATACTTTTAATCTCTGTAATTTGAAAATATTGTTAAAGCCAATTATTTTTAAAAGAGTAACCGTGGAGTTTCTTGCCGGCTCTTCTCCATAGGAAACAACAATTTGGAACCGTGCACCTAGCTTCTGACGTTTCATAAGTGCCCATGCAGGTTTATATGAAATAAAAATATTTTGATTTTGATTTGATTGAATATTAAAAATGTGAAATTTTGTGAAGATGTTTGGAAGTTTGTTACTCAATCACGCAAAAACTGCTGAACAGATGTAGATGAAATTTGGCACACAGATAGTTTGTAACCTGGAATAACACATAAGATACTTTTTATCCCGGTAGTACGTTCTCGAGGGATGATTTCCGATCTCGACGCAGGGCGAAGCTGCTGGCAAAAGTTAGTCAGCCTATAAAAGTCACACTGTTGGGACACACGTCTCCTCTCTGTGAGAGGATCTGGGCCATAATCCACCACGCGGGCCCAGTGCAGGTTGGTAGATGTCACACGTCTTCGAATTTTTCGTTGTAAGACATGCCGGTTTCCTCACGATGTTTTCCTTCACCGTTTTGAGAGCAGTAGTGATGAAGATAAATACGCAAAGTACTTGCTTGGGTTTGAACTCACAACCTACAACTCGTAAGTCAGGGCTGATACCTCTGGGCCACCACTGCTCTCCATCATACTGCTCGGGATAATATCAGTGACTAGCTTTTGCCCGCGGCTCCGCCCGCGTGGATGTCGGTTATCGCGCAAAAAAGTTGCATGTCCTTCTCCATACCCGAGGCTATATATCTGCCTAATTTCACGACCATCGGTTCAGCGGTTAAGGCGTAAAAGCGTAACCGACAGACAGATTAGAATATCCCTATCCCTAGATAGGGATATTATAATTATAGTAGTGATTATGAATGATGTGCACATTATAGGACATAGGTACTTATAGCAAAATATTTAAGTATGCAGGTCAAATTAACGTCTGTGCAAAAGGTAGGTAGGCACAGGCAACTCATTGATATTAAGTGCGCAATAATTTTTAGTAATCATTATTCTAATCTCGTGTAGGTCCGAGTTATATGAAATTAGCCTTTATAAGCCTACAACATATGCTATGGAAACGATTAACCTCTTTTAATGCATCCCCAATAGGATTTTGATTTGTAGCCTAAAGACAGATAATCTTTGTATGAAATGATGTCTATTTTAGCACTAGCATTATAATAATGTTCCGTCTAGTGCCGGACGTAAACAACAGCACCATCCCATATTTTCCGTGAGAGTCGTAGAAGGCGACTAAGGGACTTACTAGAGAATGGGCAGCAGCGTTCTGTATGCATTTTGCCACCATGCTGCGATCGCAAGCCCACCTGCCAGGCGTGGCGATTATGGCCAAACCCCCCTTTTGGGGGAGGCCCATGTTCAGCATTGGACGTCTTTCGGCTGAAATGATGATGATTAGCCAATAATATTTTCTTAACAAAAGTGGTTTTTTTTTTTTGGAACTCCATTGTAATGAGTGTAGCTCCTTTAGAATAATGTTAACGGATTTTAATCGAGTTCTGTCTTAAATCCGGTATTTCCAATAAGCAGGATCAATAATCCATTCAAGATACGAGTAATTGCCAAGCGTGGCGATTATAGCAAAACCCCCTTTTGGGGGAGGCCTATGTCCGACAGTGGACGTTTTTCGGCTGAAATTATGATGATGATGATTATAATAATCGGCTTATAGTGTTCCCTGTTGAGGTTTAATGAAAATAACTTATTAATTTAGATAAAAGCAGAAAAGTTTAATAATGTGCAATAATACAATTCCCGTAGCTAGGGATGTCCACGGAGCAGTAGTGTAGTGACACAAAGTTACTATTTATTAGTGTCCGTTTACATAGATAATAAAAGGCTTGAATTTTAACTAAATACAACATTCCCATTGCTGGGACACAGGCCTCTTCTCTTTAGGGACCAACCAACACTGGGCTCGCGTGTTGAATTAACACGCGAGCCCAGTGTTGGTTGGTCGATATCACATTACTATGTTTTAGAATTTTCGGATCCAGTTCCTTTATTGCGTAACACAGTATTAATCACAATCTGAATCATTTTCAAGAATTTTGCTAATCCGTTGCTTCATATCTTCGAAAAATGTGTCCGCTCAACAACATAAATAACTCAATGAATGTTGCTGAACTGTCAAAATTAAAGTCATTCCTCATTTCATCAAATCGAAGTATCATCATTCTTGGGATCAAAAGAATGCATATTTATGCGATAGCAGCAATCGCGGTTGATTTGCTGTCATTTTTTGAAGAGTTCCGTTGTCTGTCTCCGAAACGCATCATCAGATCTATATGTTTAAATGGGACCATGTCACTTTCGAACAAAAAAAGAATTTTTCAAATCCGTGTATATATGACGGAGTTATGCCCGAACATAAAAAAGAAATACATAAGATATACTTCAAAAAGAAGGAGGTTATCAATTCGACATGTATACATGTCGAATTGATAACCTCCTTCTTTTTGAAGTTGGTAAAAAATACATTACCTGCCTGGACCCGCCGCATAAAGTTATGACAAATGCAACCATTGTTCTAATTACATTGTAGGTAGGTAATTAAATACAATAATTGTAATATTGAGTTGCACGCGGTTTCACACCTGCCTTGCGTTTGTAATCAAACGACCACAACTAGATCAATTGTAAGGAACACCTATGGGCTAATGATTCATTGATACCTGCTGATGACAATTATTATTCTAGGTAAGTACCTATCCTTAGGTATATTGGTGACTAAGTAGTCACCAATATACCTAAGGATAGTTCGGGTTGAATACTCACTATAAGACTGAGTACAAATGAATCGGCTGAAATCTGCTTCTTAACGATGATGCCATTACCATGTCTTTTAAAATCGCAATTTAAATGGAATGTAAAAAATAATAGGTAGTTAAAAAAAAACTAAAAAAAACACGCTTTTATTGCTGACCGAACTAAAAAGTAGAAAATAATTTTTAATTACAAAGAGTTTATGTTACAGTAGTAGGAAGTCAATAATTCAATTCAGAGTAAAAAGCGTGGGGTGCATTTTCCTATATTTTCATGACTCTCCTCTCATAGATGGTTGCCAATAGAATGGTTGTAATAATTAAAATATCAAGCACCCCACGCGTTTTACTCTGAATTGAATTATTGACTTCCTACTACTGTAACACAAACTCTTAGTAATTAAAAAATATTTTCTACTTTTTAGTTCGGTCAGCAATAAAAGCGTGTTTTTTCAAACTATTATTTATTTTCCCTTTTTTAGTTCGATCAACTTTTTATCGGGAAAATGTCAAAAATTTGAATTAAAAAAATATATATTTTTTTTTTGAAATTTTTTATTGGGTTATTGCATTGTCATCGGCCCTTAAGACGTGTGCAAAGTTTCAAGTTGATCAGACATCTAGAAACCAGTGAAAATTAGGCTCAAAGATTCCGTTACATACTCGTACATAGATACATACCTCGTACATACAACCCGAGCTAATAAAAGCGTTATAAAAACAACTTTCCTAATTAGTGAATATCATTAACAATAGTACCTATACTAAAATATGGGGTTGCAATATTCATCTGCATCGATGTCAACTGGTAATGTACCCAACTGACTGAGGCTAAGCTTTGCCGCAGCCCGTGGCATAACGTTGGACGGCAATGTTTAGCCTCTGCCCAGTGAAAAAGCCAGGGGCTCCACAGTGGCTCTGTAGAGCTCAGATTATAAAAAAAAGGCAGATAGACCACGCGGAACACCAAGAGTGAGGCCAAAAAAAACAAATACTAAAGCGTCGCATTTTATGTAACATACAATGCGACGGTTTAGTATTTGTTTTTTTTTTTTTGTTTAGATTATAAAACAAAGGCAGATAGACCGCGCGGAACACCCAAGAGTCAAAAAACCAAATACTAAAGCTTCGCATTATATACAATGTGACGCTTGGGTATTTGGTTTTTTGGCTTCACTCTAGGTGTTCCGCGCGGTTTATCTGCCTTTGTTTTATAATCTGAGCTGTAGAGTACCTACCAAATTACCCCCACCTGTCTAAGTAGTAGGTACCTGCAGTGGACCACCTGACTTGGCTTGGAAAAGTTATTAGCCGAATTACTACCATTGAAGCTGCACATGAGCTTTTTGCAAACATCGACACAACGACCGGTCGAATCCAAAGGCCCCCAACTAAGGTCCATAACACTAAATAAAGCAATAGCTTTACAATGCAAATGAGTAATGATCACGTTAATTACTCGACGTCTTTCACCATCATGGCGGTCGCACAGCACACAATAAACTTCATACAATGTTGCCAGATTAGATCATTAAGTATGCACTCACATTTTAAGAGGCTTTCACGACGTAACTACCAGTCTAAGCCAGCATGCGACTGGAGTAACTGTGAACTTGAATACTGAAATATCCTCTTTTTTACCCTGACCATGAGACCTGTGAAAATTAGAGTAAACAGGTCAACAAATCCATTTCTTCCCGTGGGTGTCGTAGAACGCGACTAAAGGACTTAAGTACTAGAAAATGGTCAGCAGCGTTCTTTATGAATTTTACCACCATACTGCGATCGCCAACCCGCCTGCCAAGCATGGCGATTATGACAAAACCCCCCTTTATGGGGAGGCCTGTGTCCAGTTGTAGATGTCTTTCGGCTGAAATGATGAAAAAAACACTGGAAATATATATTATAACTAGCTGACCCGGCAAACGTTTTTTTGCCTTTTAAATTATTTCTAGTTATGGAAAATAGATGGTAGCCGATTCTCAGACCTACTGAATACGCATATAAAATTTGGTAAAAATCGGTAAAGCCGTTTCGGAGGAGTACGGTAACTAACATTGTGACATGGACATTTTATATATGTATTAGATTTACTTTGTTGCGCCACTTTTTCTTCCCAGCTAAAGCACTAGGAAGTGGTGAAGGGAGGGCGTTTGGGGGTTGTCATATGTAATTTTGATGTTGAAAGTAGGTACTGACGCTCAGCCTAGTTTTAATAAATGACTTTTTATTTTTATGATGATGATCATAAAGTTAAGTCTCATGTGTTTCCAGCACCCTAATTACATATCACACTATAAATCAGAATCTGAATCATTTTGAAAGATATTGGGAATCCATTGATTCATATGTTCGAAAAAAATCGCCTGTCCAACAACGTAAATAGCGCAATGGACGTACTTGAACTGTCAAAATTAAAATCATTCCTACTGTCAGTGTGTTTCGCAATTACCCCGCAGGATTGCTTTTTACTTCGTATTTCAGAAAGTTTATTTTTTCTTCAAATCTTCATCTACGAAAATCAGAAGGAAATAAAAACCGTTCAAATTCAAGTCGCAATCTCATCTTTGCGACAGTACATGTCAAAAACTGTTCAACGATGGCGGTAAATTAGAGGTTTTTTGACAGATTGAGACACAGATTAAAAATGCGAACGTTCATACAAATACGGGAAATAAATGACAGCTACAGACATGGTCTTTAAACCTCTAACTGAAGTAAGTACTTGCAGTGCATGTAGTAAAACAGATGCCATTTGCTCATGAGTCACTCATATAGGCAATAAACAGCAGCATGACTTGTAAACCTACTGAGGGAAATTGATTTCTTGTCGGCACGACTGTACTATTTTATTGCCATGTCGTTCTAGACAATATCGCTGCTTACGGCACCGCTAAGAAGTCTGCCAACCCTAAAAGGTAAAATGGTACATGATTTTCATTTAGCACACAAAGTAATCTGTCTTAAATGTATTGAACTATTCAAGATAGTCGATTTTGTAAGCTGTGTATGCAATATTTGGACAAATTAAATGTAACTTTGAAAGGTTATTACTAAGCTTAGAACACACTATCGATTACTTGTCAAATTGACAGATTTCCGCAAGAATGTGGGAAATCATTTATCATTTTTATTTAAATTATAGATGAAAGGAAATGGGTCGAAAGACTATAAAGGCTGGTCTAAATCAACGCAGTCATAGCAGCATAGTAATTATTTGTATATTGTTATTGTTTACAACAATGCTGAAGAACTAAAATAACAATAAAGATGTTTTACAACCACTCGCAATAAATATTTACTGCAAGAATATTGTTATTACGGCATTGTGTTCAAACATTCATCGATTTATTGATTACTAAAGGAAATTTCTATTATTTTATAACTTCAGAGATTGATTTCCTATGCTTTCTAACATAATGAATCCACGCAATGTTGAAGGTGCGAAAATAATGAAGACTGTACTATAGGTACCATTAAATTTCGTGTCGTGGGCTTTTGGGAGTGCCACCTTTAAGTACAATAACTAATTTTAGTAGTCTTTTGGGATCACAAATAAAATGAACAAAGTTATGTCTTGGTAAAGTACAGTCAACTTTTTTTTTATAATTATATAAATAAAACTATTTTTATAAAACGGTAAATATTTCTTTTATTTCAAAAAATGGCAGTCTTTTGAGTATTTAAAAATAAAATTACAACTCCTTAATTGATACCTGATTAACTGTACTTTAAATTCTTTTTTCTTGTGGTCCCAAAAGCCTACTAAAAATAATTCAAAAGTGGCATCCGGGACCGCGGTCACTGTCCCAAAAGCCCCCGACACGAAATTTAATGGTACCTATAGTACAGTCTTCATTATTTTCTCACCTTTAACATTGCGTGGATTCATTATGTTAGAAAGCATAGGAAATCAATCTCTGAAGTTATAAAATAATAGAAATTTCCAATAGTTTATGAATTCACAATAACCATTTCGTAATTCTCTTGCCCTTTATCGCAATATATTTGGGATCAGCGCAATGTCTTTCGCGTCCGTACCTACTTCGCCTTTAGGCGTCATCTCGGTAGTCACTCCCCTTTCTAGGCATAATCATCTTTCGCACAATCTATTCATCTTGACTTCGATCGAATTAACAATAACCGTTTATGAGTAAAATTAAAATAAACAATTTATTAGCGACCTTTTAAGAAAACCATGTAACACAGACAACATCTCATAAGTTTCTGTACTTTATTATACATCTTTGATGACATGTCCGCCTGGCATGTTCAAATGACTTTTATAGCTTAACAATAATATGGGCTTGCCATAACCGCCCGCACAGAACGATACATCATTATGCCTAGAGCAGTAGCTGTCAAATTAGAGATTTGTATCGCTCGTACTAAATAGATGATAAGTTGCCCACCTGGATATGACTCATGACAGCTACTGTCAAATTATGTGACGTGCATACCAAGCTTTATATGGTCGGAAGTGTATCTGCCGTATATGGTTTTGGTAGATTGTAGTTATGGATTTAGCTTAGATAATGATTAAAGAAATTGTGAATGGTTTGTTGATCGTAAATATATTATTACATTACACAGAAACGTCTATTTTTAGATGTGCTTCATTTTCTGCTGTGATAGAAGATAACATAATTTCATCTTTGGAAAACATTTTCATTTGTGAAAGACAGACGCAAATATTCTTTATTACATATGCTTAAAAAAAATTATACTAGTACCTATATTTAAATGAATTACATATGTCAATTTAACTATTAAAAATAATATTAAACATTAGTTAATTGTAGTTCAGAGAATAACCGTATAAATTAATTTACAGAGCTTCAATAGAAGCTATAATTTAACAGTGTAACGCGCTGCCCAAACGTTTAGCTTGGTACCAACTTTACGCGGTAAACGGGAGGGCTACTCTACCCCCCCCCGCTTCAGCACCGCGCAGACCCTGCGCCGCTAGTGCTCGCGTAACCAACAGTCCGCCCGCGCGAGTCGTTGCAACGCGCACGGTATGGTGCGCTAGCGACTAATATGATTGATTTCTGTATCTGGTTGTAAATCTTGTGTGCCTAATAAGACATTATTCTCTAACACAACTTGTTTTCTTCCGTTCGTGATAACCCGCAAAGAAACTAATGTTATAAGTGGCGCTCCAACTCGTGGCCGCGAACCAGTTTAAACAAGTTTGTGCCGGTCGACCCTTAGCGGTTTTCGGTGTTCCTGTGTTCCTGTTCTCTGGTACCTACGTAAAGAGTGAAGATGCCTCCACGTAAGGTACGAACGGACCCAAAGGCAAGTGACGCTGACGCGCACTCCAGCTCGGATGAAGAAACCAGAAGACCTTCGCCAGTGCTCATGTCTGGTGACCAGCTGACTTCATTTCTTACCGCCTTCGCGAATACTCAGGCGGAAGCAAATCGGCAGCTCGTCGAATCCCTCATGGCATCGCACGCGGCAGGTGGTTTTTCCGCGGCGACGCCCTCACCGACACCGTCGTCGACTAGCAAGTCAGGGAACATGTCCAAGTGTGCGGCACGCTTTGATGGCTCGAACCGAGACCCTGAAATCGTGGAAGCCTTCATCGACTCCGTCGAGATGTACAAAGAGTGTGCATTGGTTAACGATGACCTTGCGCTTCGTGGTCTCCCGATGCTGCTCCATGGCGAGGCTGCAGTATGGTGGAGAGGGATCCGGACGGAGGTGTCCTCGTGGTCCGAAGCCGTCAAACGACTACGTAGTATGTATGGTACTCCGTGTCCTGCTTACAAGTTGTATCGAAAGATATTCGCTAACGAACAAAATGAAGAACTCGCGGACTCCTTCATTGTACGTATACGAGGCATGATTGCTAAGTTACCTTACGTATTACCCGAAGAAGCTAAGATAGACATGATATATGGATTATTACATAAACGTATTCGAAAGCGATTACCCCGGGATACAGTTAGCAGTATTGAGTCGCTAATCGACAAAGCCCGAGATATAGAAGAATCCATCACGGAAAGTTCCAGTGCAAGTACTTCATCGCAGTCGGCGCCAGCGGAGGCGACTCACGAGCGGTACGCGCGAGCGCCGCGCGCCGCCGCCACGTGCGTCAAGTTGGCGGGAAACGGTGCGACGTCCCCGTCGCTCAGTGGTGCGGGAGCTCAGCAGTCGATCGCGCGTTCGCAGGTTCGATCAGTACGTAATACGTGTAATGAAGTGCAAAGTGCCGATAAAAATAATACCGCGAGTGAAGCAAAGTTATTCTGTGTGTATTGCAAAGGTCGAGGTCATACGCGTGAGTTGTGCCCAAAGAAAGACTCTAAAGTATCGTCTAGTAATAATAAGTCTAGCCTTATTTGTTATGGTTGTGGTGAAAAAGGGTATGTACGAGCAAATTGTCCTACTTGTAAAAGTAATATATCGAGTTTGAGTTGTAATGTTACTAGTTCAAATGAACCACAACCTCAAAGTAATGTTTATTCACTTACCACGACACAAGACTGTTTTAATGTTAGTAGTACTTCGAATAATATCATCACGCAAGACCGTCCTATTTTAAATATAGAGATTTTAGGTTATAGTGGTACAGCGCTTATAGATACTGCCGCCCGGCGTAGTATCGCGGGTTCAACGCTGTATGCACTTCTTTTACGTTTAAATGTTAAATTTACATCGCAGACTATGTCGGTTAGACTGGCTGATGGTAGTATTCGTACGAATATTGTAATGTTAACATGTGTTAATGTGAATTGTATGTCTTTGTGTATTCCTATTGAGTTTGTTGTGTTTCCCGATGCCTCAAACAACGAAACGTTATTAGGGATAGACTTCATTACTAAGTCTAAGTTGGTCTTGAATTTTTCTTCTATGACATGGTATACAGCTGATCGGCCTCAGGTCATTCACCCCCTACGGACGGAGAGTTCTCGCGAGGTGGTGGAGTGTGCCTCTCTCAACCTACTGAGGGAAGATGAGGGCGCTCTGTTGACTGAGGAGGAGCGTGGTGGTTTGCAGAATCTTTTATGTGAGTACTCCGATATTTTCGATATAGTCGGAGAGCCGACTCCATTTGCGGAACACCACATAGATACCGGCGACCATCCGCCTATTGCTTTGCCCCCGTATCGCGTTACTCCTGGCAAGAAGCAAATCATGCGCGACGAGTTAGACAAGATGTTGGCGGAGGACGTGATCGAGGAATGTGAATCCGCCTGGGCAGCACCGTGCGTCTTGGTACCGAAACGTAATGGTACGTATAGGTTTTGTGTCGACTACCGAAAGTTGAACGCGGTCACCAAGACGGATGCATACCCCATGCCGCGCATTGACGAACTCTTACAGTCGACCAAGAAGGGTTGTGTAATGAGCTCTCTAGATCTTCGCAGTGGTTACTGGCAGGTAAGTACCGCCGATCGTGACAAAACTGCGTTCGTCACGCCTTTCGGTACGTACCGCTTCAAACGGATGCCGTTTGGCCTTAAGAATTCGCCAGCGACGTTTCAGAGGCTCATAGATCGTTTCAGATCAGGGTCTACTCTTGGCGGTAAGACTATTTTAGGTTATTTGGATGACCTTTTGGTTATTTCGGAGGACCTGGAGTCCCATCTAGCAGATCTGCGTGCGGTATTCGAGCGTCTCCGTATGTTCAAGCTTCGAGCAAACCGAGAGAAGTGTGTGTTTGCCAGAGACCGGCTCAAATACCTCGGCCACGTGATATCTCGTGATGGTATATCTCCAGACGAAGAGAAGGTAAGTGCTGTTATAGATATGAAGGAACCGATAACCCTCCAGCAACTTCGCACCTTCCTCCAAACCTGCTCATGGTTCCGCAAGTTTATCCCAGAGTTCGCCAAAGTTGCTGAACCACTTACTCGCTTAACTAAAAAGTCTCAGGCGTGGGTATGGAGTTCGCAGCAAGTTAAGTCTTTTGAAACTCTTAAGAAACTCCTGACCACGGCCCCTATTCTTGTTCAAGCGGATTATACGAAACCATTCGTATTACGGACTGACGCCAGTAATTACGCACTCGGCGCAGCCTTACTCCAGGGGGAGTCACCGAATCAGGAACATCCAATTGAATATGCCAGCCGTCTTCTCACTTCGGCCGAGCAGAATTATTCCACCACGGAGAGGGAGGCTCTCGCAGTGGTGTGGGCAGTAGAACGTTTCCGAGGTTACATCGATGGTCACCAGGTCAACGTGATGACAGATCACCAACCCTTGAAATGGCTCTTTACCCTCAAGTCCCCAAGTGGCAGATTAGTACGTTGGGCCTTGAAGTTACAATCTTTCGACCTGCGTATCGATTATGCCCCAGGTAAGGTTAACGTACTTGCCGATACGCTCAGCCGTCCCGTGACATCAGATGGTCCTGCATCTGAATCGGCTATCTGTCCCGTTGTTGTTGATGTACCGCGCTGGAATGCATCCTCCACCCGTGATGCGCAGTTAGCTGATCCGGAAGTTGCAAAGATCATCCATGACCTCGAAGGTAAGGATGAACTTAATATAAATCGTTTGTCTGAGAGAGGCTATCTCCTGAATCAAGGTGTTCTGTATCGGTATGTACCTGATACTGATTCCGAGGAGCCCCAACTCGTCGTACCGGAGAGCCTGCGGAAAGAAGTCATGATCGAATGTCATGACTCGCCTACCGCCGCTCATGGAGGTATTGATAAAACAATACATCGTATCTCGCAACGTTTCTATTTTCCTGGTATGAGACGGTTTGTAACCGAGTACCTGAAGACCTGCATCGAGTGTCAACGCTACAAACCATCAACACTCAAACCAGCCGGCTTGCTTCAAACTCCTGTCCCGTCTCAAAGGTTTGAAACTATCGCAACTGATCTTTTTGGTCCATTACCTAAAGGACCCCAAGGTGAGAGATGGATCCTCATCGTGGAGGACACCACTAGTAAGTGGGTGGAAGTCTTCGCACTCACCGAAGCTACAGCAGAGACGTGTGCTAAAACTTTGGTCAATGAGGTATTTATGAGATTTGGTCTTCCTAGACGGATGATTTCTGATAACGGAGTGCAATTTGTGGCAGATGTTATGCAGAAGGCGATGTTTGTTCTAGGTGTTAAACAATGTCTGGTGCCCTTATATCATCCCGAGGCGAATCCCGTTGAGCGGAAAAATAGGGATCTAAAGGCCCAGCTCGCCATCTTAGTGGAAGGTCGCCATCAAACTTGGCCAGAGGTACTACCGTTTGTACGGTTTGCTTTCAATAGTTCCGTAACTAAGTCTACAGATCATACCCCAGCTTACCTGACTTTCGGTCGTGAGCTACGGTCACCCTTAACTGCTCAGGCAGACCTAAGAGCAGTAGTGGAATCCGAGAACTTTGTTCCCCAAATTACGCCTTATCTGCTCAAGCTTGCAGATAGCGTCTCGACAGCCAAAGAGACTCTGGAACGGCAACAAGATGTCCGTAAGACATATGCCGATCGGGGTCGGACGTCAAACCATGAATACCTGGAAGGAGATTTAGTCCTGATGCGGACCCATACGCTTAGTAATGCCGCAAAGGGTGTCACATCGAAGTTTAATCCAAAACGAGATGGACCGTACGTCATCTCTAAAAAGGTCAGTCCTACTACCTACTTCCTAGCTCATGATAAGACAGGAGAAATCTTCGGTAAGTATCACGTGTCAGATTTGCGTCCTTACCATGCTAGGGACGGTGAATGTCCTGAGCCGATTAATCCTAAACGTAATAGAGGTCGCCCACGGAAGGTGACTTAACTGCAGCGCCCTTGTCATCATTTTGTTTGACCATTCGGGAGACCCTTCCCTGGTCAAAAGGGGGAGAGTGTAACGCGCTGCCCAAACGTTTAGCTTGGTACCAACTTTACGCGGTAAACGGGAGGGCTACTCTACCCCCCCCCCCCGCTTCAGCACCGCGCAGACCCTGCGCCGCTAGTGCTCGCGTAACCAACAGTCCGCCCGCGCGAGTCGTTGCAACGCGCACGGTATGGTGCGCTAGCGACTAATATGATTGATTTCTGTATCTGGTTGTAAATCTTGTGTGCCTAATAAGACATTATTCTCTAACACAACTTGTTTTCTTCCGTTCGTGATAACCCGCAAAGAAACTAATGTTATAACAGTCATATTATTATTTATATTCTAACCCAGAACTTATTGATAATTCATCATATTTTTTGTAAATAAGAAACAATTAATTTAATATGGACAAACCGGAAATTACCAAAAGCCAGGATATTTTAACCCTGCACCCAAAACAATATAAATCAGTGATATTTATTAACACCTTAGTAAGAAATGTATTTATTACCGTCAATAAAATATTTACCAATAAATTATACGTGTTCCAGTAAACCATAAAATGTTTTTTTGTTAAACGATATAATTGGATTCCATTGTTAAAAGTTTATAGGGCATTAAATAAAGCATTTTATTCTTGAAAAGCTGATTGTGATTATTATCATGTCAACAATTATACTTGACACGGTCACGAGGTGTTAAATGTTATTGTAACAGTATTTTTATGGTTTTTACTTTTAATAATACGAGATGAATCATCCCTACATCTATACATCTTCTATACATTCTTTACCTACAGTTAAATAAAATTCGAGTGTCTGTTTGTAATTTTAAAATGACCGATTTTTACTAAATGCATATGTATGAATACACGGTACATATGCCAAAATAACATTTTTTGCAATTTCTGTCAGTCTGTTTGTTACGGCTAATCTCTGAAACGGCTAGACCGATATTGACGGGACTTTCACTGGCATATAGCTGATGTAATAAGGAGTAACGTAGGCTACTTTTATGGAAATTTGTTAAATTCCACGCGCACGAAGTCGCGGGCACAGCTAGTACTTACCTATTGAAAACGTTAACTTTCAGAAAATAGTAAAATATGTTACAGGACATAAACTTAGTTAAAAACAGTTAATACACAACCCGACTCGTTAGATATGACCACTTAGGTCATACATGGGGTCTCCATATTGCAAACGATTCTGAAAAGTAATCACCCATTTCAGTCGCTAAATGGTATTTTTGCTATTGGCTTGTCTCTAAAAATAAAACGAGACAATAAAAAAATAATAGACATTACTGCGTTTAACAAACTCATTCCTTAAATTTTTTCCTATCACAACTATATAATAGGTCTTTACCTATGAAATTGCCGTTTTGTATGAAAAAATTTAAACGAATTTTTTTCATGAATTTTTTATTTGTATTAATCGAAGTAATCACCCATGCAATCAATGCATCTTTGCCATCGCAGTGGCAGTTTATTGATGCCCTTCTTAAAGAAATCAGCTGGACGGGAGGCAACAAATTCTTCAAAGGCATTTTGTACTGCCTCTCGGGTATTAAATTTTTTTCCCGCCAAGAAGTTATCCAAATTCTGGAAAAAGTAGTAGTCTGTAGGCGCAAGGTCTGGTGAGTAGGGCGGATGACGGAGAGCTTCCAACCCCAGTTCTTGCAACTTGGAGACCGTCTGCTGTGCAGTATGAGGTCGCGCGTTGTCGTGCAGGAGCAGCGGAGACGAGCGATTGACCAATGCTGGTTGGAGATGCGCCAGCTTCTCCATCATTGTGTTCAGTTCTTCACAGTACACATCTGCAGTAATGCTCACCCCGTTTGGTAAGAAGCTGTGATGAATCACACCGGCGCTAGACCACCAAACAGTGACCATCACTTTTCTAGGGGTAAGTTTTCGTTTAGGGCATTGTTTAGGTGCTGAACCAGGATCCAACCAACTTGCTGAGCGCTTACGGTTATCAAACTCCATTTTTTATCGCAGGTAACAATGCGGTTCAAAATTCCTTCATTTGTGTGTCTGTTGAGCAGTGCAAGGCACGTCTCGACGCGTACTTCGCGCTGGCGATCATTGAGTTCGTGGGGCACCCATTTGTCAAGCTTTTTTACCTTGCCAATTTGACGCAAATGGACCAATATTGTTTTGACGCTAACGTCGAAAGCTGCTGCTAATTCAGCCGTAGATTGTGTATCACCAGCTTCCACAATCGCCTTTAATTCGTCATTGTCGACCAAAGTCTTCGGACGACCGCGAGGTTCATTTTTCAGGTCGAAATTTCCAGAACGGAAGCGAGCAAACCAATAACAGGTGGTGCGTTGGTTTGTAGTGTTAGCTCCGTAAACGTCGTTGATGTTGCGTGCCGCTTGTGCCGCGTTGCTGCCACGACGGTACTCATATTCCATAATTACTCGAATTTTTAACGTATCCATGATGACGAAAAAGATTGAAATGCGATGAAAATGTAACACTAATCAATAAAGAAATGACTACTTTTAGAAAAAAAAATCCATGTTTTTAAAATAAAATTAATTTGAAATTAGAATTCTTAGCCAAACAAAAATTATTTTGATTTGAAATGGCCAGTACTGCAGAACGGCAATTTCATAGGTAAAGACTAATATTAGTTTCCATATCTAACAGTTTGTGTATTTTATTGCAATTCAAGTGAACTATTCAGGTCGAATATAATAATAGAGAAGCTTGATATCTAACTAGTTATCATATCCGCTTGGAGGTTGAGCCACGAAATTATGACGAATTACCGTGTTTACCTACATTAACTACATGCAATACTGTGTTGAACTTAGCACTAGGACCTACAACGCAATTATCTAAAGGGTACATTCAGACAGAGGTATGTCGTTGCAAATTCTTGCCATCGCCAATGTCAGGCACGTCCAAGGCACGCATAGTGTGGCATTTGTGTCGCGTGCCTCATTCCGTCTGTATGCGCCTTAATACCTGAGCTACATAATCCGAAATCAGCACAGGCTGTCCCTTTGTGCATCAAGAGCATTCGACTATGGGTACTAAATAATAATTCATTTATTCAAACTTGGCTGAAAGTCAGCACTTTTTGTACCTCAATCCGTTTAGTTACTCATGTGCCTCTATATTACATAAAACAGTCACCCAAAACGCCCGCCCTTCATCACAAAAATTGGCGCTAAAAACTCCCCGGCACCACATGTTGCCTGGGCAGACTGCCGAATAGTATAATATACACTTTGAGCATGCTGGGAATTCTAGGTCTGTATCTAAGTGAATTTCTTCCTTTACAAGTCTTCAGAAAGTGCGATATCGAACTAATGGCAGCACTAGTGCTCACCAGCTCTGTATGTCTGCTACCGGTTCAGCCGGAACAGCTGAAAGGATTTAGATGAAATTTGTCACACGGATAGAATAAGACCTCTAATTTGATGAATCTGGAGGGAAAGCTATAGTTTGTTCCTATTCGTGACCAGCACCCTAATTGCGTAACTCACGATTAATAATATTCTGTTTCAATTTGACAGTTCAACAATATTAATTGCGTTATTTACGTTGTTGAGTAGACACATTTTTGGAACTTATGAAGGTTTAACAATCTGTTTCAAAACGAAACAGATTATGGTTCATCGTGAGTTACGCAATTAGGATGCCGATCGATAAGAAAATAAAAGATCTCGTTTCCAACCTTTTTGACACGCAATGTCCAAGTAAAGACATGTTAAAAAGCCTTTTACAAGTTAATTATAGCTCAGTTATCTTGTGAACAAACGTTTTGACGGCGGTACTAACAGATTAGATTGTGACGATAATTATAGTCTACCTCCCAGCCTGTCTAGAAAGTGTTAGCTCTAGCAATTGTCTGCGGCCGCGCCTGTGTAAAAATTGCTGCGTAAATTATACATGGTTATTTAAAATTGCAGAGTTTGACATGTAGAATAGGCATCTAACACACTAATACAACTGTTGCTAGCAAGCAGGTTTTCGATGTCATTTCCCTGAAATAGGCCCTTGAACCACTGTTGAAACCTCATTGGTGTTATCACATAAAAAAAGTTTTTCTTTAGCTATGGTTTAAACCATCCAGCCTGTTTTTGAAATAAGAATGTAACAGAAATCGAAATACAGTTCGTTTTACAAAACTGACAACTTATTCCGGTGTTAAGTTTTCTTAAATCGAAATAAAATTGAAAATGCAAAAATTCGGAGCTTAAATAGAGTTAGATCACGTATTGTAATAAGAAGGCTTGACTTTAAAATTCTTTATAAGATTCCTTTCTTATTTAAAGTCGACCCTTGACAATTCCCTCTAGGAATCGTTTCCATTAGTATTTTTATTTTATTTCATTTATTATTTATTCATTAGGTTTACCAACAAATATTTACACTGGTATTATGCTAAAGGTGGCATGTAAGATAAATTCATTTAGTAGTGTTACAATTCAAACCGCAGTATCGATCTTCTAGTACCAGTATAACGTCTCACATCAACAAATTTTGGTCCCTTATTGTTCTTTCAGGATGAATATTTCGAGAATGAACACGGTGTTATTTGACCTGTTACTATCTCATGCCCCGAAATTTGTTAAAATGCATGTTATTATTTCGATAGTCTTCTTGCCGGATCATAATTGGAGCATCTACATACATTCAAATCACCTTTGAACTTTTATTGGTCCTATGCGTCTATGTTTTAGGGTTCCTCGTACCCAATGAGTGCCAATGGGACCCTATTACTAAGACTCCACTGTCCATCCGTCTGCCACTGTATCTTTTGAACCGTTATAGGTAGTACTTGAATTGTCATTTTCACTGAGTGTGTATTAGGTATATGGCCGCTATACATACATACATACTCAGCCTATAACGTTCCCACTGCTGGGACACAGGCCTCCTCTCAGTGAGAGGGAGTGGGCCGTAATCCACCACGCGGGCCCAGTGCGGGTTGGTAGATGTCACATGTCTTCGTTTTTTTTTGTTCTAGGACATGCCGGTTTCCTCACGATGTTTTCCTTCACCGTTTGAGAGCAGTGGTGATGAAATTATTTACACAAATTAACGCGCCTGGCTGGGTTCGAACGCACGACCTACAACTCGTAAGTCGCAGCCGTTACCACTGGGCCACCACTGCTCTAATGGCCGCTATAACAACAAATAAAAGAAAAAGGAAAATTTAATTAAAAACGCCGAAAAGTACACGTTTCTTGCATGGGGACCACAAGAAACGTGTTCTTTTCGGTGTTTTTGCTTGATCTTATGGTACGGAACCCTTGGTGTGCGAGTCCCACTAACATTTGGCCGCTTCTTTGGTGTTTATTGGAATGTTTCAATATCGAAATTAAGTTCCGTCAATTTCAATAATCTTTCAACCCATTGCATTTATGATGTGTTATCGCCACATCTCTCATTTTCAATATAGAATGTTGGTCGTGTCTCACAAACTTCTGCCATTCATCCAACGTTAATGAGTTTCCGGTAAAAGCTGAGCAAGCATTGAATAACCTGACCTTTGTCCCTTGGGTACTAGAAATTTCTAGACGTTAAGTATAGGCTAACTTTAGAAGTTTTCAATAATATTAATATTATAGATATGTTAAGGCAGGTTCACATTAGATATGCCAGATCATTGTGTTGACTCAGAGCATTTTGACCGGCTTTTGATGTTGTTTCATTCGTTTTTATGTGCAACAAATGTATACAGGGTGGCAAACGACGATGCGCAAACTGTAACCATGAATTTAGCATATGATTCGTGACCCCCTAGCGTAGAAATCGTTCGCTGGTTTTTAAATAAAATCAGCTGTTTCAAAAAAAAAGTGCAATACCTATGCGTTGTCCCAATGTACAGAACAGCCGATTTTTAACCAACTTCAAAAAGAAGGAGGTTATCAATTCGACATGTTTATTTTTTTTTTTTTATGTATTTTCGGGCATAACTCCGTCATATATGGATGGATTTGCAAAACCATTTTTTTGTTCAAAAGGTTTTTATCCCGAAATGGTTCCATTTAAATTTCATATAGATCTGATGATGCGTTTCGGAGACAGACAACGGAACTCTTCAAAAAATGACAGAATATCAACCGCGGTTGCTGCTATCGCATAAATATGCATTGATTTGACCAAGTATGGTAACATTTCAATTTGTTCATTGATCTCCCTGCCACCTTGTATGTCAGGTTTCAAGCCTGATTCAGAATCTCAGGCTACCACCACCTTAAGATGCGCGTAATTTCCCGGCCAAAGCAGTCCCCTGATGGACATAGACGTCCCCAAGCTGCGCCACAATACTGGGTCCTCTGTCTTTCGCAACCAGTCCAAATGCTCTAAAACGGGCATTTAATTGCGAAATTCTCGTCACTTGTGGTTAAACAAGACGTCTCCGCAATCCCGAGCAATTTACGGTAATACCAACGTAAGCGCACCATCAATTACCAATTTAATTCGTCATGGTTGATCAATTCAATTTACAATAAATATCCAATAAAATTTACGAAACGATGCATTAACTGCCACATCCTACAGCCTTAGATCCTTAATCTAACTTGTCAAATGCGAAGAAAAATGGACTTGAACTACAAGCCTAAAGAAAGAATAAAGGCTGTTTCGAATAGCGTGCAAGTAACCCATTACCACAGGCCTGCGGCATTTTGTGCAACCTATTGAAGCAAGGATTGCTATAATGCAGAAGTAATTATAGGTTGCCAACCTTTTACCTAACAACGCTGTAACTACCTGTACTTAGACTATTATTAATGCCACAGGATGATAAGAAGCAGTTAATAACTCCTTGGTAGGTTATAATTTCTTGGGTAGCCTTTTATGTTAGATTTTACTTGCAATTGCCATATGAGATCTGCGAAAGATCATAAACTATTAAAATAATTTAATAGTTTATGATTCAGCTAACGTATGTCAATAGCTGAATTATAAATGGTTAAATGCATGTATGTACAGACGCCAGCACATCAAGCTTCCCCATTATGTCAAATTTGTTTGATAGATTTTCATCGTTATTACATAGGCATAAGGTTCAATTGGGAAAATTTGACAATTTGGGGTAACTTGATGTGCAGGCGTCTCGGTACGTAAGAGCCGTACGAATTTTATAGGACCTCTTTATACAATCCCAGATCGTGATTAAATGGTTTATGATCAAAAATGTTCCCACTACTGGAACACAAGCCACGTCATCAGTGAGAGGGAGTGGGCCGTAATCTTCCTCTTTGATGTCACTGTCTTCGAAATTTTGGTTCTAGGACATGCCGGTTTCCTCACGATGTTTATCTTCACCGTTCGTAGAGCAGGTCACCACTGCTCTCATTACGTGCTTAATTGTGATTATTTTGTGGTTTTTAATTGGTATGGCTCTGGATGAATATGTATGTGTGCTGCATGTATATACAGTGTCCGGTATTTAATGGGTAACCTTGAAATGGTTCATGGTAGAACTAATGGACATTTATAAAAAAACAAAAATGTTTTTTTTCTGTAAAAAAAATAAAAAAAATTTTTTACAGAATTTTCATGGTTATCCATTAAATACCGGACATTCTGTATATATGTGTACATACCTTAAAGGTGCATCAATAAGGTTCTTCGGTTCCTATTTCCTCCTGAAGTGACTTGATACCGCTCAAAAATTCAATATTCTTATAAAATTAAAATACTTACATGAGATATTTGCGCGATTTCCGCGTACCGTTAGGCAGAGTGGGTTGTCCCCTCACAAGGTAGACCGACGACCCGGTGAAGGTCGCGGGAATCACTGGATGCGGGAAGCACGACCGGTTGTTGTGGCGATATTTGGGGGAGCCACATGTCCAGCAGTACATGTTCTTTGGCTGAATGATGGTGTCGACGATCAAAATCGAGTCAAGAGTAAAAAATTCAAAGCAAAGACTCTCCAGTTCAGGACCTAAATCCTCAAAAACCCGATACATACAGTTACATCTAGTTTTCGTTGTTCGTTTCATATTTTAACCTTGTCTTCTCTTCTTCAACAGTGGCGGCAGTATGTATCCTGTTGGAAGTGGGCGCACTGCCGAGCCGGAGAGCTGGCTTCACCTGCAACGACCCAGCGCTATCATACCTTCATACCGGAGACACCTTCTCAATATCACTGGTGGCAGCCATCACTGTCATCGTGCCTTACTTAGTGGTGAGTGTCTAACAATTTAGTTATTATTTGATAAACCTGCTAAAATTGATGGGCACATGAGAGATTTCAGTTTTGTCTCTGGCATTTCAAGGCAACGCGTTAATAAGTAAGTGATGGCCGCCGGCGAAAAAACTATTGGAGTCATGAGGAACCTAAATACGTACATTATTAAAATCATAACATCCTCCTTTGGCTTTTCCGTTGTCAGGAAAAAGTCTCATAATGGCTCCTATAGGCAGGCACGACGCGACAGCCAAAGGTTCCATGTGGTGAAACTGAAGCTCAAAGCTTAATAAAGCTTATGCCGATGTAGTCTAGGCTGCACATCCTGCTTTTCTTAGCCATCAGCATGGCGGTTGCTACTGCACATAAAATAAACGATTGTTAAGGAAACGCTATTGTAATGGCCACAGTTACTAATGTACACAGGTGCGTTTTAGTATACATAAGCTGATGTACCTCGTACAGTTTATGACAATGCACCTATCGTCATACAATGCAGGTGCAATGCAAATGAAGCAAAAGTACAAGTCTCTAGAGATTTTCATGAAAATGTTGAGACAACCGCAAATATTTAAACGAAAGAAAACTGTCACTGTTAACACTTCTCTAAAGGACAAGGGATTGGACAAAATGCAGTACAGCAGGCTTAGCATGAACCTTTCTTTCTCTACGAAGAATAGACAGTGCTTTTTCAATACAAAGTGACATTTCGTTCCTCCATTTTTAGCATCGCACCGTAGAATGATATCCCTCTACAATCTGTAATTTTGTCTTTCGTTTCCAACAATCTGTGTCTAGGTCCCTATAAATGTAGACTATTTCAGAAGAATATTTCTTCCCAAACTGTCAAAATCACACTGACAACAAACTTTCTACTCGACGGCCATAAAGTATATACCTAGGTACCTACGATTATTTACAAAGTCATAATTCGTTTAGAACGCATAACTGTGATAATTAATAGAAAAACATAGCCATCTTCTCCTATAGGGTATTTTCAATTTTTTCAAAAACTATTCTAATTTGACGATTGGAACGAGATATTTAACAGAAAAATAAAAATAAATTGATTTCTATCCATTTTCTCAATTAAAAACGATTTAAACCATATGTATTTTTGGTTGTTTTGAATTTACCGCCAAAACGCTTCTTACGATGACTTTTTATCACGTGACGTCAATTTTGTGTAAACTAAAGTAGTTAGTAAGTAAATAAGTGAATGTCGAGTTTATAATTATCAAGATTTTTTATGGATTTAAAGTGATATTACTGGTGTGCGGTGCCTCTGTGCACAAATATTATACTTCTAAAACGGCGCCAAACTAAGTATTTGTACCGGTGCCGTATAAACAAAGTTGATGTCACATGTCACGTGATAAAAAGTAATCGTAAGGAGCGTTTTGGCGGTAAATTCAAAACAAAGAAAAATAAATTAGATTTTAATCGTTTTAAATTGAGAAGATGTGTATTAATAAATTTATTTTCATTTTTCTGTAAATATATCGTCCCAATCTTCAAATTAGAATAGTTTAAAAAAATTAGAAAATACCCTATTGTACATCATTTAGTTAATAGTCATGTCTATTTTTCCGTCGACAAATCGGTGCTCGTGCTAAGCCTGCTGGAATGTCTCAGTAGCACCCCGGAGTCTAGTTCTGTGTCCCGTTGGTGGTAATAGTCTCGCCCCCATGTTACATGGGACTTAGCATACACATATGAGACTCATGGGACTCTTACTATAACTGCAGCTCTACCTAATCCTTCGAGGGTTACAGGTGTGATGTTTTATCTATATCTATACTATTAATAAAGAGGAAAGATTTGATTGTTTGTTTGCATTGAATAGGCTCTGAAATTACTGAACCGATTTGAAAAAATATTTCACTGTTGGGAAGCTACAGTATCCCCGGGTGACATAGGCTAAATTTAATCCACGTATTCCCACGGGAACGGCACCCTAATTGCGTAACTCACGATTGATCATAATTGGTTTCGTCTTCACGGTTAAACAATATTCATTGCGTTATTTATGTTGTCGAACAGACACATTTTTCGAACATATGCGGCAATGGTTTAACAATCCGTTTCAAAACGATACAGATTATGATGAATCGTGAGTTACGCAATTAGGGTGCTGGAACTACGCGGGTGAAACCGTGGTGCGTTGCTAGTTATGTATACGCAGCTCATACTATGTATACAATTATTATAATCTAAGTACAACATTTTTTTTTTAAATCGGACTACTCCGTAAAAAGTTATGCGTGGTCATACATAAAAAAAAAATACGAGTCGACTTGAGAACCTCCGCCGTTTTTTCGTCGGTTAAAAATACAAAAATAATGTTAAACAAACCAACACTATGTAACAAAATGTCCAAACAATATCTCGTTGAACCTTTGACAACTCCAAAGAAATGACGATCAGCATTTTAAAACTCAAACGTTAATTTATTCAGTGTAAGGATTAAAACAATTGAGCCACTCACAAGCTGACACTATTATTGCTGAAATAATTAGCAATATGTCAATTGTTATTAAGGGTATCGTCGACAGGTTTCTGAAACGCATTGACAAAAAGTTGTTATCGTGATGCCTCTGCTTCTGAACTAACAGCTTGTCCATCACAATTAGGTACAACGCTGTCTGTCCATCATTAAGTGTCCATTTTAATATGTTGTGCGTCATTAGAATATGATGTATGCAGAGATGTTTGTTCAATTACTTGACGCTCAAAGATTATAATATCAGATGACAATATACTCGTGTCCATCATCACTCAGTTTCATCATCACTGTCTTTCTTGACCCACTGCTGAGTTGTTCTTTAAGCGTTTTCCTCTATAGTTTAGAATCTAACCCACACCGGCTTGACAAAAAGAACTCCTTCTTTTTAGCGAGTATGATAGCAATCTATTTACAGTCAGCCCAGAATTTAGCTATGAGCTAAGAGCACTTAGCACTTTCAGCAGCATCCATTCACTCCTGTGACATGCAGACGACAGTACACGCAGGACACGATATTAAATGACCCATTGTTTATGGGACAACACCACATTTGTTTTGTGATTCTCCACCTCAGCAGGTTTCATTTGCTTCGGCCTACCTGAGTCCGAAGTCTATTTGAAGACTTCCAGATAAAAGGAGCCTCCCCGAATTACGTATCTACTGAGGCATTATACGTCCGCCGCTCCCTAGGCAATCAGCAAGTTTCCAATCCTTTCACTACGATGGCAATTCAAAAATCTCCTTGTATACAGTTTCTACTGATCCCTTTTGCTTAATCCTTTCCTGTTATACCTCAAGCTTAGTTTGTAGCGTCTTGTCACCATTAAATTCAGCAGTGAGAGCCATGTTTATATGTAAAACATTTAATAACCAGATTAAATCAATTGAAACTCTCACCTTCTTTTAATAAGACCTTCCTAATAATTCCTTCACCAATTTTAACAAATCCTTTCCTTCCAGCTATGGGCCGTCGAAACAACGCTTCAACGAGAAGACGAATACAACCTCAAGAAGAGTAAACTCCTCGACAGTGCCAAGACAGCTGCCTTCTTATACCGGGACTACATCTACGGGTCTGTGGTCAACCTAACCATATTGGAGGTCGTGAAGTGTGTGGTCGGATCTCCCAGGCCTACCTTCTTTGATCTGTGCCAGCCGGATAAGGCTAGCACTTGCAACGAGTGAGTATTTTTAAATATTATGTTCATTAGGCATGTATTTTAATAAATGTATGCTTAATTCTACTACAATGACACCTATTTTGGTTTCTAAAAATATTAATAGCCAAGTAATTGCGAATAATAGTAATTTCGATTCGTTTTCAACCTGCGTAAATACGATCATGTATCTGCGCATCGGTCCCTTCTTAAGTGGTTGCCCATACGCCAGCGCAGAGAGCAAAGGGCGCTGACCACCTTGTTCTCATTTCTTGATTCTCCGTCTTCCCCTATTTATCTAGCGCCCCACTTTCAGGACATTTGTGCAAACCACAATAAAAATCTACGCTCATCGCATAATCGTCTTCTTCAATGTCCCACTCACCGCACAGACTTCATTCACTCTTATTTCTTCGTCCAGTCCATCGCTCTGTGGAATGCGCTCCCCCAAGAAATCAGGATGGCAACCAACCGATTGACTTTCAAAGTTAAAGTTCGCGAACACATTCGCAAAAAGTTGGCAGTATCATTACAACGGTAATGTTCTCTCATTGTTTGTCTCATTTGTTTTAGTAAATTCGTTTATTTATGTATATTAATTTGTGCTTATATTTATATATAGTTAGGTATATATATTTCATATTTTTAGTTTAAATAGTTTTATGCACTTATTATTCCTCTAATTTATTGCACCTACCACTGTTTGTCTCTGCATCACCCAAAGGTCGACTGGTAGAAAATGCCTATGGCATTAAGTCCGCCTCTGTACATGTACGTGTGCTTAAAGTATTAAATAATAAAAGTCACCCAAAGGGCAATGGAGAGGGCTATGCCTGGAGTTTCCCTACGTGATCGGATCAGCACCCTAATTGCGTAACTTACGATTGATCATAATTGGTTTCGTCTTCACAGTTAAACAATATTCATTGCGTTATTTATGTTGTCGAAGACACATTTTTCGAACATATGAAGCAATGGTTTAACAATCCGTTTCAAAACGATACAGATTATGATGAATCGTGAGTTACGCAATTAGGGTGCAGGAATGAAGAGATCCGCACGAGAACCAAGGTAACCGACATAGCCCGAAGAATTGCCAAACTTAAGTGGCAGTGGGCAGACATTGCTCGCAGAACAGATGGCCTATGGCCAAAAGGTTCTGGAGTGGCGTACGCGTACCGGATGACGTTGAGTTGGAAGGCCTCCCACAAGGTAGACCAATGACCTCGTGTATGATGCAGGCATCCGCTGGATGCGGGAAGCACAGAACCGGTCGAAGTGACGGAGCTTGGGGGACGCCACCGATGTCCAGCAACAGATGTCTTTCGGTGAAGATGATGAAGTAACTGCGACTTGGATTTAGCGCTCGGTAGTCGCGGGAAGCTTCCGCGGCACTGCTCTTTTCGTTCGCTCAGCTGTTGATGATTTACTCAAGAATTATTCTAAGAGTAATTAAAGGTTTATTTGACAATTATTTGGAAAAATTTCTAATAAGACAGGAGAGGAGGGGTGATGAGGTCAGATATCAGATGGCATTCATTTGGTGATATACTGGCAATATTGAGTCTTATTGATTGGCAGTTCGTCCCATGATAATAATACTTGTTTATTAATCTTCTTCCTAACAAACGGTGAAGCCACGTCATAGTTCTGCATGCATTTATTTACTTATCAGTTTTATGTATGGGTGTTTAATCAACACTTGCAATAACCACATCTTTACCCAACAGTTCGGAGTACGTCAGCAACTACCGCTGCACGTCGATGAAGTACTCTCGCTACCTGCAGATCGACTCCAGTCGCAGCTTCCCTTCTGCGCACGCGTCGCTCTCCATTTACTGCGGATTATTTTTAGCTGTGAGTACCTAAATATTTATTTTATCTCAAAAAACAAATTGATTATAACATAGATATATATACCTACTTGAAACCTATGTCTACACAGGGGTCAAAATATTTATTTTTTAGTCATCAAAATTCCAATAGACAGTGTTTGTAAAACTTTTCTGATAGCTTCACTTCCATTCATTAAATTCAAAGCATTTTTCGTTCAGCTGCACCACCACTGATTAACTTAGTTCCTGTTTAATTAGTTAGCAGATAATTTTATACAATTTGTTTCACATTTTCGGTGGTAAGTAGTCGCTATTATGACATGCATGAAGCCCTTAACTTAAACTATCCATTAGGTAAAATATAATAAGTAATCGTTCTTCCCCTCACAGTGGTACCTCCAAAGGCGAGCATTCAGCTGGCACAACCGTTCGGTCCTGCTGGTACCTCTGCTGCAAGTCCTCTGCATCGTGTACGCCGCCGTGTGCTCGCTGAGCCGGCTCAGCGACCACCGGCATCACTGGTGGGACGTGCTGGTTGGTGGAGCGATGGGGGTTCTTAGTGTTTTGTACACGGTAAGTTTTTTACTCTTAGCTAATTTTTATATCAACAGAACACGACTAATTATGTGATTTAGGAGGAAATGGTCGATGGCCTTATTCTTAATGTGATAGAGTATTATTTATACATAATGACCAGGGAAGCATGAGACAAAATGGAGCAGACCTATTCTCAGCAGGGGTTGGAACTATGCCACATATATACTATACTAGCCAATGATGATGTTAAGAATACATCATCACTTAATATCAAGGGTTAGGTAGTACTCAAACAAGACAAGCTAGAAAAAGTCTCAAACATGGGACAAAAACCACTAATTCCGAAAATCCAAATTCCAACCAATCCTTCATCAGTAACAAAGTCATTACCTTCTATATTTGTGCAAGAATCCCCTTAAAATAATTGCAACGCACCGATGTCCACACTTTCAATTAAAACCATTGAATTTAAATAAAAAACCATGTTCTATCCTAACGAATTGTATTTAAATAAAGATTTTAATCAACCATGTTGTCATCACTACCAGTTTATTTCATTCCAGCCAGTGATTTATACCTAGCAGACAATAAACCTCATTACAGTTTATGTAAATGTGTGCAAGGTGCAACCATGATGGAATCGTTTTATAGCAGCAAGGGATTACCTCAGCAGTCATGTTTACATGGGCTTTGCTTTATTGTTTTAATGTAATTAGTACCTTTAATCTCTCGACAGCTGCATAGTATTTATCTAACAATACAACCGTATACGGCTCCGATTTAGGACACTTGGATAAAGTTCACCGGACCTTTGTGGCTTTTGGCAGTCGTATGGGTACTCAAAATCCCAAAATTTCTGACATCCAGTCTTACCAAGGGGTATCGTGTTACTCAGTAACAGTGTTATGGAGGTCAGATATGCAGTCGCTCTATGTAAAATAGCTGCATCCGGTTAGACTGAAAGACGACTACAAAATAGTTGGGAAAAGTCTAGGCAGATTCATTGAGTTTTGTGGCCGTTCCACTTATTGCACTCGGATCAGATTTTACAATATCGATCAGCCAAAAATTATCTACTCCTGGGTTGTCCTAGTAACCAACTAGAGGTCGTTGGGCTTCTATTTGGTTACTAGAAACTATTGTAGTCCCTAAACGATTTAACAAAGTTAATAAAATATACTCTTTTCAAATCACAGCGCAATCACAGATGCCACATATGTAAGACTACAACCTTCTTTTCTTTTCTAGATCCTTGTTCTCTGCAAGAACTTTTCGCAGCCAGCCGTTGTCAGCACAAGCGACATTTCCAGCAGCGATGGCAACAACCACCAGTCAGTGCGGCGGCTACTGTCCAGCGAAACCCACGTGGTCGTCCCCTAGCCTCAAGCTGTGTAAGCGAACGCTTACGTTGTGACAAACTCTTGAAGTGAAGTGAGTCCGGTGGTACGAAATCCGGGTATGGATCGATGAACCTCATTTAGATCTAGATGTAGTCTAAGATTTCGAGGTCTGAATCTCATTTGTTTTATAAATATTGTTCTTGATGCTCTGTTATGATTAATTACAGAATTCGAGATACTGGCGATACTGATTATTTAAGTGGCAAAGTGCAAATTCTTTTGTCAAATTAATCTTGCTTAGAAAGAAGCTTTTTAGATCTGAAATTGTGGAGAATTTATTCATTTTTAGATCGTATCTTAAGACATGTACATAAAGTAAGAAGTATTTTGTCAAGAAAGCTGAACATGACGTAAAGTCCTTATCTTTAACAGAGTAAGCCTCGAGCTTACTTGATTTTAAAGTTGGTTGAGTCAGAATCTTGATGAATAGCGTTTTATTTAGTTGACTGAGAATCAGATTTTTTGTAGACCGTTTGATGATTGGATTTTGCAGTGCAATTTCAGTGTTTCTTACGACACTATTGGGTATTAAAGGAACAAAAAGTTCTGAAAAAATAACTCTTAATTGAAGAAGAGTTTTTATGTTTTGCATTAGTTATGTGCGTAGAAGAGAGTCTTAGTATAAAAATTAAGGTAATTTTGACGAAAGAATGTTTGGTAATGGTAAGATAGAATATGTTCAATTAGCTTAGATTATGAGCATTGTTCAAATTAATTTGTTAGTGATCTAAAATTGATTTAGTTTTAGTTTTGTGATGGGAAAATGAGTTATGTTGAATTGTAAATAAAGTTAATTTTAAATAATTAGTATTTTGTGCGAGTGAACTCTGAATAGATACATCTTATTATATTAGAAGTGGAAGCTAAATTCTAGAATTTCATTGTAATAAATGGTACTATTTCAATATTCAGTACACAATTTTAGATACACGTAAAGCGACGTAAAACTTTCTAAGAAATAATAGCTTGGCAGCTCATATTATACCAAAACATTTCACACTTTTAAAATCTGTGATCACAAATAAATTCAATTATTTAACTTAATCATTACATAAAAATAACTAAGTGACTAAGTGATGCTAGTTCGTAACATATAAATTCACTTACCGACAAAACCCCACGAGATTTCTTTCATCTTAATTCCCCTTCTTTTAAAAGAAAGGGGGTGTCAATGTTTTCTTTGAAGCTTCATATTTAAAAGGGGAATAGTCCTCTGTATATAACTTTTGTTTACAATGACAAATGGAATTAGTTAATCATTTTTCTGTACAACACCCTCCTTGAAAGGGACGGTATTTTTAGACAGAAAAAGTTTGGGAAGCGTTGTCATTTATTTGAATGATTGTTTGTTTCGAAAACCTATACGATAATAATGTATTGGTTTGCAAAGGAAACTGATGAAACATAATTATTTACCTTGTCATAAAATATTTTGATAGATGTATTCGGTTTCTACAACTTTTGAGATTTACTCTTAAAATCAATAAATCTTCTCAGCATTTTCCCAACCATGTTGGGGTCGGGTTTCAAGTCTTACCGTTTGCAGCTAAACCAGCACTTTACATGGAGCGACTCCCTATCTGACCTCCACAAAACATTTACTGAGTAACACGATATCCCTTGGTAAGACTATTTATCATACTCTTTATGATACGTCAATTCAAAACGGTTTTATTAGGAGTTAATAATTTGCGCCTAATTATAAATAACATATTGAGTCATTCGTAGTTGTATATTTCATTATAATTAATTATAAGATTTTAAATAATACCAGTGATATTGTAGTGCAGATTTTAAACATTAATTATGGATATTTTTAACTATGCTGATCTAAAGTGCAAAGCTAAAAAGACCATTTTTCTCCTCAAAATTAAATGACTTTTTTAAAATCTGGAAGATATCTGGTTTGTTTTTAATGATTACCATGGATTTTAAAAATATCCATAATTAATTAAATTAAGTAATACTAGATTACAGCAACAATAATTATTAGAAAACATAAAGTAATAGAATGGTTTCACGGCGTAACTCTACTTACTAATTTATTAATTAATTTTATTAAATATAATTAAAATACATTTTAAATAATAACAACATTTGACAGTATTCACTGCTTAGTACCTGTCTAGTCGTAAGGTTATTAAAAAATATATATTTATTGTTAACATTTTTCATGAAACCATGTGTAAAACCACCCACCTGTATTTATGCCTAAATAATATTAAAAACACATTACTCTTTTTTGTTTTTTTACCGAAGTTGGGTAAAATTAGTTTCACATATCAAAAATAATTTAGAAGAAAAATGATGTTGTTTTTTTTTTTTTTAATTGAAATTAAGTCTGTATGTTTTTTCAAGAATTTGACATTCCTGTGCATTTAGTATACTATTAATTTTAGTTTTTTTTTTATCTGAAAATTGTAAATATTCGGTGTAAGGTGTAGATGTGTGACTGTGGCTGTCTGTATGTAAACTTGTATAAATAAATGAATTAAACAAATCTTAATTCAATGTTTTTTTTTTTGTGCTTTACCTTTGTTTATAATCAAAAGAAAGATATAGGTCGTTCAACAAGATTTTAAAACGTAATGACAATAAATTATGATGGTTTTAAAACGAAACTCAAATCAATTTGCATTGGGGTCGACTTCCAGATGGTCGTCTTCCGGATGCAGCTGAATACCAGTATTTTACAGAAAGTGACTGGCTATCTGACCTACACAACCCAGTTACTGGGTAACACAATACGAAAGTAATGTCAATTTTCATTTCCTGGGGTTCGTTCTTTAAACAATCAATGTTGGTTCGTCAACTACATTTAATTGAAAAATAAAGTTTTGATCACCATTTAAAATAGTACAAGTCACGAGCGAAAGTAACGTTAAGATAAATAATAGTTTGTTTCTGATAACCCTTAGGGGAAAGCCTTTTTATAGGCTTGCAATTACACGCAGTGTGGATTATGGTAATTCTCATAAGGAACGCTCAATTTGGAATGATAAAAACTTTGTTTTACATTAGTTTGATGACTTAATCAAGCAGTACCTTTAGGACTCCATAATCAGCAAATTATTAATGTTCCCGCTGCCGGGACACTGTAACGTTACCGTTACCCGGGAGGCTAACCGTAAGATAGGTACTTTTAAAAACAATGAAGTAAAAAAAACACAAGTTGGGAACCTTTTCCCAACCTTATCGGGGTTGGCTTACAGTCTAACTGAATGCGGGCAGTCGTCTCGGTCAATGATAGGTAGTCACTCCACGTAAAATACAGAGATTCGGTTAATACGTACCAGTATTTGACATAGAGCGACTGTTTATCTGACGTCCACAATCCAGTCGGTAGCACGATACCCCTTTGGTAAGACTGGTGGTCAGACTTGTTGAGCTTCTGATTACCCATAACGACTGTCAATGATCTACGAGTGACAGCCGGGACTAACGGCGTAACCTGTGTTTCGAGGCACGGTGGAGTCATCTCGATCTGTCATGTATGTTCACCCATCCACGAAGCGATCGCGGCAAGTGTAGCTTACTCTTCAATCGACCAGCACTGCTGTTATCATTTAGTTGTAAGGAACATGATTCCTTTTTAATATTTAGGTATTTATACAGGATAAGCTTTTAACCAGTGTGCAAACTGTGACCATGAATTCAACATATCATTCTAGATATTTATCATCGGTTTAAAAAAAAGCTGTTTCTTAGAAAAGTGATACCTGTGTCGGCTGTTCCATAAATACCTGCGCGGTCAAAATTTATGGAACAGCCGATATTTTTTTTTTGTATAACCGACGGAAAATTTCTAGGTTAGGGTGTCTAGAATGATATGCTGAATTCATAGTTACAGTTTGTACACTGGATAATAATTTATCCTGTATTTAAACAAGGTCCTATTCGTCCACAACTACATATATATACCATGTTTTATGCAAATAAATATTATGTCTATTTCTTTCTATTTCACAAAACTACTCAAAAGCAACTGGTGACAAAAAATCACCAATGAGAAGTTAGAATGTGACAGCACTATTATTTCAATGGTTGTCAATCATTCTCCTGACCTTATCCCTATTTATTTGTTGTCGGCGTTACTTATCTTTTTCTTCCAAATATCTCTAGTCGTCAGAGTAGTGACCCTTTTTCTAGTCATATCATCTTTCACACAGTCTATTCATCGTTACTTTGGTCTTCCCCCACTCTTATAACCATCGACATTGATATTCAAAAATTCCTCACGACATTTTCCTCATTCCTCCGTATCACATGCCCATACCATGACAACCGATTTCCGCACAACTTTTCAGTTACCAGTGCCTCTTTCAGACTTTCAGGTAAGTATTAGTCTACCATGTGAAAAATACTAGACTTACCATCATTCATCTTTATTCGCCCAGGCCCAGACCTCAAGCAATTCTGTGTGAACCCCTGGGGGTCCATGTGGTATTGACTACTTTGAGAATAACTTGTCTATCTAGCAAACTCAATCAATTAGCACGAAAATGATTATATTACAATAAAATACTGTATTTTATTACAATTGTTACTGTAAACTAGCAGCGCCCCTCGGTTTCACCCGCGTAGTTCCTGTTCCCGTGGGAATACGGGGATAAAATATAGCCTTTGTCACCTGGGGATAGTGTAGCTTCCCAACAGTGAAAGATTTTTTCAAATCGGGTTAGTAATTTCGGAGCTATTCAATGCAAACAAACAAACAAACAATAAAATCATTCCTCTTAATATATTAGTATAGATTATACACAGCTTTTTCATTACCTATTGTAAATTATAAACAGCTTTTTCACTTTATAGTTTAATTGATGTGTAACTGTTATTTAATTTAACATTAACGTTTTGTTAAATTCTTGACGCAACCCGGAAGAGCTATAAATATGCTCCGACGATGACAACTGTTAAGCATCATTTTTATGATATTTTATAAACCAGAAGAATGGTGCTACACCATGCTATTTTCATAATATTCATAACAATAACAAAACTGCATTCCTTTAAGTTATTTCTGTAAAGTGTGACAACACAATAAAAACAGTCAATTTCTGTTAGATACTTGCCTACTGCACTTGGAATTTAGGAATGCTAGATAAATACATCTGTGTGTTTAATGAACTGCAACCTAAAAAAGAAAAAGTAATGTAAAATTTAGGCTCTTTCTTTCTGTAAGACGAATGAGCTGAGAAGGTACATAACATTAAATTTCGTTTTGTATATTCAGATAGATACTAATTTGACAGGTGTCAAAATCATGGCAAAGTCCTTTAATTAAAAAAGCGAACACAAGACTTGAAATGTCAGATTAGTCTCTGGGATTAAAAAACCAACTTTAGGAGTGTTTTAATAAAATATTTACATAAGAAGCAGTATAGGACTCGCTACTCTTAAACTGTCCCGTGCTTCCTCATCATCATGTCAGCCGAAAGACGACCACTGCTGGACATAGGCCGCCTCTGCACATCGCCTTCCAACACTACATCTCGTCTTCTGCTACGCGGACGCCACTCTAGAACCTTTCGGCCCCATTTACCATCTGTCACTCAAATAAATATGGAGAAGGCTATGCTTGGAGTTTCTACGTGATCGAATCAGAAATGAAGAGATGGACAGGAGAACTAGGGTTACCGAAATAGCCCGAAGAATTGTCCAACTTAAGTTGCAGTGGGCAGGGCACATTGCCCGCAGGGCTTTCCCGTTAAATTATAATAAATAGGTACTTGCCTAGAAATCACGTGCCTCAGAGATTAATAACTTCAAAATACATAGGTTGGCGTTCATAGAAATTTAATATTGTGTAGCAAGACACACGTCCCTGTGGTTGTCATGAACATAGTCACAATTATTTGAGAGAAGACGATTCACTAAGCCCGCATCTTTCATAACTTGTTTTAAATTGATTTTTTAAATTAAATAGCCACAAGGGGCCTTCAAGACTTTGTAATTCTAAAATATAATGTAAAATACAGTTTGTAATGAATACTTGCCGTGCTCATTAAAAATTAAATTAATGTAAAGTAGGTACGTATTCTATATACCTTTCTGTTTCTTCTATTAATCACCCTTTTTGAATGGTTATCGTTAGGATAACTAGAAGGTTTTTTTTTTTTGTAAATGGGTTTTGAAATTAAACGTAGGGATTAAAATGTAAATAAATTGTTAACGAAGTCTTTATCGTTTAAACTTTGTGGCCGTCGAGTAGAAAGTTTGTTGTCAGTGTGATTTTGACAGATTGGGAAGAAATATTCTTCTGAAATAGTCTACGTGTAAAAGGACCTAGACAAAGATCGTTAGAAACGAAAGCGCTACCTGTCAGAATAAATTACAGATGATTTATTGTTTTAAAAGTTTAATGTGGATTACATTACTCAGCCTCATGTCTTTTCTAAAGCCTTGATTTTCACAACAGGTACCAATGAACCTCGATATTTTAGTACATATTAAGTACCTGCAATTTACCTGTATCCGGTTAGACTGGAAGCCGACCCCAACATAGTTGGGAAAAGGCTAGGCAGATGATGATGAAGTACCTGCAATTGGAATCAACACGCTAGAGAGTTATCAGTCGAATCGCACAATAAAACTCGCCCAAATCGGGCGAATCGCCACTGCGACTTACACGAAGTTGATTCATTCATGGGTGAGTTTTTTCGTGCAAATGGACTAAAAATCCCGCTAGATAAGTGGGTAGGGAAACAGTAGGTACGGTTTTACTTACAGGACTTACCTATGATGTACTTTATAGAACCGGTAAAAAAAACCTGCTACAGGCCGAGCACGATGCCCAACACATTTATTTTGGGACTCACCAATCAGTGTAATTTGATGTTCTCCTTTTCTAACTAGAAAAAGCACTTTCTGACGCACTTGGGCAAAAAATCAAAATCTGTACTTCTTCCTTTCTTCTATCTCTGTTTGAATGAGTTTTTTGCCCCGCTGTGGGACAGTAACAGACTGGTATACGACTGCATAGATTTTTGCAGCAGACGATAAAAATTAAAGTAGAATTGTGACTAAAGGTGCCTTCGTGTGTTTTGCATGTAAAGTGCTCAGCGCCGGGGACATAAATTAGTGAATGTTTTACAAGGTAAGGGCTGGCACGAAGGCAAATAGACCGTGCACATCACAAGAACCTTATATAGTACATAGGTATCTACTAATTTCATGACACATGCCTATTATTTTGCGGTGACCATAGAAAAAAAATCCTCTGCTTTTAAGCGTTGTTCAGACAAAGGCGGTGGCAGATTGGGTACTGACAACTAAAAAAGTGCAAAATAAAGTCGAAATCTTCTCAATACAGATCAAGGTGTTACTTATTCCCTTAGGCCCACTTGCGCATTCATGGGTTATTCCTAATAACTCGGAGTTAACAGCTAACTCAGGGTTCACCAAATAATTACTCTTGCGCCACCAAGAGTTAGAAGTGAAGCTAGAGTTATTTTTTTTTTATCATTTACCTTTAATTTATGGAGGCGCAACGCGTATTATGACTTAAATTGTTTATTATTTAACTTCGAGTATACAAACTACATTTATTCATGTAACCCGACTAAATGTGCAAGTGAGCCTTAAGTGATTGATTGTGTAGGAACTTAACCTGAACAGGGTTTGTTTACACTTTTATGAGATACTTTTGGAACAGACTATAAGTTTGAAAACACTACTTTACAAGGTTTTTTACCCATAGATGAAACTAATGTGAATCGGTAGAATGATGAACCCTTGTTTCGATATTTCAGTGGAAAAAAAATATGACGTCAATTTTTGTTTACTCTCAACAATATTCTGATACCTACGTGCCCCACAAAAAATCAAAAATGACACAAATTACTCCTTCTTTTATACTAGTTACAGTCAGTTCCTCTTAATACAGAGCAGTAGTAATCGGCTAACATATTTTTATCCCAAAAACCTCGGTACCTCTCTTCGTAAGTCTTCAAGTCTCAATGGAACCGTTCACCACGTTCATCACTTACGCTTCCCAGGTTCTCAGGGAAAAAATGAAGGTGCGAATTCAAAAAATGATTTTTTATCGACATGTTCACTCCCATTCGATGATAATTCATCAATAAAGTGGATACAACTTTTTCATAAACCTGTGATTTATTCTCGCCCAAGAAAGTTTCACTTCCACTTTAAATGAATTTTAAGCACCTTTTTCGACACTGGATAAGTGACCAGCAAAATGTTCATCCTTTCATACCTTTCTTATTTGGAGCCTCACAAAGATTCCTGCTTTTACTTTGGAATCAAAAAGATTAGGAAAAATGATCCTTAAATACTTAAAAGCAGGTCCATCTTTGTCAAGTCAGTAGCGTGATTTATTGGTTTTCTGAATAACATTGGGATGCCAAATTGCAAGTGTTTCCTTGTTCAATAATAAGTTCTAGAATTTTCGCATACTACTCCAGGAATCCATTTTCTATCAAGATTTGTTACTGAGAAATGGAAATATTGAAAATTGGCTCGTTTTACGGATGGTCTCGTCTTTTTGAACCGACGAAAAAACGGAGGAGGTTACTCAATTCGACGCGTATTTTTTTTTTTTTTTTTTTTATTTATGACCACGCATAACTTTTTCCAGAGTAGTCCGATTTTGATAATTCTTTTTTTATTGGAAAGGGTATACCTCGAAGTTGGTCCCATATAAATTTCGAAGAAAAATTCCAACCGTAAGGGTAAGAAAACAGGGGATGATTGATTGTTTACTCACAGATTTTAATACTGAGTTGTGTATTAAATCAAAAATTAAGCATGTAGTAATTAGTAGATTATAGCCACAAAAAAATTATAAAATAAAAACTTTTTAATAAAAAAATGAAACCGCCGAAAAACCGAAAAGTAAAAAATAATAAACTAGCTTTGTCCAACCCCAATAACTAAGTTCGGAAGTCGGTGACTTTGGATATGTATTTAATTATATGTCACCGCCTTCCGAACTTAGTTATTGGGGTTGGACAAAGCTAGTTTATTATTTTTTACTTTTCGGTTTTTCGGCGTTTCATTTTTTTACTAAAAAGTTTTTATTGACAGGATAATTTTACTACAAACATACCTAGCGAAAGTTACTTGGGTTGAGTTTCCATTGTCTTAAGGACATTTTAAAACAAGTTGTAATGTTTAAATAATAGCTTAACACAACAGTAGCGAATGAAAACCCAGACACGACCACAGAACATAATTATATACTCCTAATTATATACTCCTAACGGAGGACACGACTGACAAGATAACTTAATGATGGTGTATTAAAGAAACTTAACGTACATAAAAATATGAGAATTTTTTTTTGTAGTGAGAGGGTAGGTAACAAAACACATTCAGTATGAATTATCTTTGGGTAAATGAAAAATATTTATTTTGTGAAGTAGTGTAATTTACGAGGCTTCTGAAAACTTATTGAATTGAATCAGTTGTCAAATGTTTTGTGAGCTGATTTGATATCGGCTGTTGTTATTTCAGTTGGCTATAGAGTTATTATGACTTTTCAGAAAACGTGGGAAAAGTGTACACCGTATACTTTTAAGGGTCAATTACAATTAAGAGAACATTAAATCAGAATCCATCTAAACAGGGTGACAGGGACATCGACGCAAAATTGCAACCATGAATTCAGCTCATGCTTTTAGACCCCCTATTTTAGTGTAGAAATATTTCGTCGATGATCAAAGAAAAATTCAGCTGTTTCATAAAAAAGTGCACCACCCACACGGTCAAAATATAAGAAAAAGCTAATTTTCGTTTTGAAAACCGACGAAATAATCATGTACCTACCTACGGAATTCTTGGTACCTTCGATGTCTCTGCCACCTAGTGTAGGTAATTTTGTTTTTACATAGTTGCGTTCGTTTTCCGGGATTTAATTATCATAAATATCAAATAACATGGACTCTTAGTAATTGCGTAGAAATAAAAGATACAGCAATAACTCTACACGATAATAAATAATTTTGTTTCCTGTTATAACAACCATAGAACAATATGAAAGTCCTCTATTGTACCTAACTAAGCACTATGGTTTTTACGACGATATAACAGTTTGCTATGGACACGTTATCAAAGAAAGTCAATTATTAGATGAAGAAAGCTTATATACTTAGTTATATAACAACATACTGAGTCTAGAGGCTTGACAACAAACACAACACACTTTATCGAATTGCAACAAGGCATATATTTCGATAAAACCAGCAACATGAAATTGATTGGCGGCAAGTGGAAGATAGTTGTCTAGTAAGACGTCAAACCCGGCCATTGTGCAGCAGTTTTCACCAAACTTAACGATCATCTCGAAGCCGTATGCTCAAAACTAGAAGACTCAACAGGTTTAGAATTAAAACTCGCTCACCGAGTCGCAAAAGTTCCGCCTTGGGGTTTGCCAAAGAGCAATGGAGCGCAGCATTAAACGAACCGCCCGAATACGAAACACCACGCTGCCCTCCAAAACGGGAATCTTAGACGTAGGCAAAAAGACTGCCAGGCTAAAATGGGACTGGGCAGGTCACACCAGCCGCCTTCACAGTGACCGCTGGGCAATTGTTGCCACACAGTGGGTGCCGGAGGATGGACCGAAGGCCGGCCCAAGAAAAGGTGGCGTGACGACCTAAACGCGTATTGCAAGGACTGGATCGAGGAGGCCCTGGAAAAGGATGCCTGGAAGGATTTGGGGGAGCCTTTGCTCAGCAGTGGGACAGTGTAGGCTAATTAAAAAAAAAAGTACTATTCACGTTTTCAGGAGAAAAATTGACATGCGCGTCTGCATAAGCCAGAAGCTCTTGCATACACAACCTGGGACACAGGCCTCCTCTTAGTAAGAGTGGATAACACAAATCTCTTCGATTTTTCGGTTCTAGGCGATTAAATTATTTAGGTACAACCGGTAAAGGCCTGCCTGGGTTCGAACTTACGACCTTCAACTCGTAAGTTGCGGCCGTATCGACTGGGCCACCCACCACTGCTCTCCAACATAATAATAATATGTTTTAATTCATTATTCATATTCAGACTTAAGTCATGGATGTGGAAAAGTGACAGAACTGGAAACTTTAGGTTCGCAAGTTTTAGATAGACTTCAGGTAGCCTTAGTCGATTATCAAAGACGCCATCATCATTCACCATACCAAGGTATGATGAAGTCGTACATAAATGCCAGGCATTGGACTAAGGGACTTACCTACTAGATAATGGGCAGCAGCGTTCTCTATGCATTTTACCACCATACTGCGATCGCCAACCCGTCTGCCAAGCGTGGCGAGTATGGCAACCCCCCCAGCCCTTTGGGGGAGGCCTATGTCCAGCAGTGGACGTCTTTTGGCTGAAATGATGACGATGATGATGAATGATTGGAGACTTATATAGTAAAAATAAAGAAGGCCTTATTGTTACATAATTACAAAAAAAAACTTAATCATAAATGTGATTAAATTAATTAAGGACCCCTCGACGGATATACAGGCCTCCTCCAGTAATTTCCAGTTATGTCTGGTTTTTGCTTTCACAAGCCATGATTCACCAACCAAATCCACACCTCGTAATGACAACGTTGTGCTGGTCTGTCTTTTCTTCGCTTTCCGTATGCGTTCAGGACATTTACCTACTTATGAGTACATACCCTAACCTAAATGTTCACTTTTTTCAATGCTTGCTCCATATCGCATGAACTGTCCTCACCAATTTCTCTAACACCACAGATGATATTAGTTCTTCCGCGTTTGTCACATTTAACACATGAACTTTAATCTGTCAAGTTCGGCCAATGAGACACAATTGATTTTCTATTGTATCGTACAGACGCCAGCACATCAAGCTACTCCAATCTGTCAAATTTATTTGATAGATTTTCAACTTTATACCGTAAGCATAAGGTTCATGTTTAATTAGGAAAATTTTACAGTTTGGGGTAGGCTGCTGGCGTCTTTACCCTATCGGGTGCGGCCGGGGCTAACTCTTCATGATTCTAGTCTAGAGGTTTAGGCTGTGCGTTTTCTGTTAGTGAATTTAAGTTTTTTTTTAACCGACTTCAAAAAGAAGGAGGTTATCAATTCGACATGTTTATATTTTTTCATATTTTTTTACGTATGTTCGGGCATAACTCCGTCGTATGTAGACGGATTTGCAAAATTCTTTTTTTGTTCGAAAGGGGTTTACTCTGAAATGGTCCCATTGAAATTTCATATAGATCTGATGATGCATTTTGGAGACAGACAACGGAACTCTTCAAAAAATTACAGCAAATCAACCGCGAATATTGCTATCGCATAAATATGCATTGTTTTGACGCCAAGGATGATGAAATTTCGAATTGGTGTAACTAAAAAGTGAAAAATAAAATCTTTTTTCAAAAAAATTACAACCGACTTTGGATGTGTATTTTAATTATTTGTCACCGCCTTCCGAAATTAAAGTTATTTTGCACTTTGTAGTGTTTTTTTGGAAGTCGGTTGTTATTTTTTTTTTTTAGTTTTTTTTTTTATTCTAGACCCCTACTGCAGTTTACTCATTATTTATTTATTTGTTCCATTCTCCATTTTATTTTTCCCATTCTCTCCGTGGCAACCCTAACACCAGCAAAAACAGGCACCTATACTGCTCAACGTAAAATAGTGAATAAAAATAAACGAAGAAGCAACAATCACGAATACTGGAGGATATAAATTTTGTCGTGACTAAGGACGCCTACAGACGGGCGATACGATGCCTGACGATGTATCCCAAACGTTACAACTTGACGTACAATGAGTTTTTAAATAAAATAAATACTTATGTAGCCTCCTACGCCATTGCCAGTCTGACCACACACGGACAACGTAGGTATCACTTGATTTAAAAGACTGGGTTTTTTTTTTTGCTATTTTGTTAATTTGTTCACTTCTCGTAGATTCACTTTGACAATCGAGAGGCGAGTGGTGGCCCAGCGTTGTATGTCGTGGGTTCGAACTCAGGCGGTGCCTTACCTTGTGTAAATAATTCCACTGCTCTCAAAACGATGAAGGAAAACATGGTAAGGAATCAAATGTCAAATTGCATCATGAACAGCAAGATGGAATTCGAACAACTTTAACAAGACGGCCCTCTCTATACAGGGTTAGATTTCATAAAGCGGGTACACCCGGTACAAACCATCAACTGCACAATTTTCTCCATTGGACCAATATCGTCATGTCTCGAATCGTCTGTCTTGTCCCACATCCTTACAATTGGCAGGTCTTTGAAAACTAACCTTGTATCATCATCATCATCATTTCAGCCGAAAAACGTCCACTGTTGGACATAGGCCTCCCCCAAGCTCCGCCACTTCGACCGGTTCTGTGCTTCACGTAAAGTTGGAAGGCCTCCCACAAGGTTGACACATGACCTTGTGAGGGCCGCAGGAATCCGATGGATGCGGGAGGCACAGAACTTTGAATAGTATCGTCGTATTTGGTCAATTTCTACGCGACGTCAGAGGTGAAACTTTATCCTTGAGCCGGCTTTGCATTGTACAAAGTTTCAAAGGCCAGCCAATACGTACCTACAGCTCATATTTAGGTTGACAGTGACATGAATGTGCAAAAAATTAAGCTGCTGCATACATTTTGACCGCGTAGGCATTGCGCTTTACTATGAAACGGCAGTTTTTTTTGGTAATCGACGTAAAATTTCAGTGTTTCAGAATCATGTAGGTACTGAGTTGCACTGATTTTGTTTACACTTACATGTGGCCTGCCGTTCGAAGATATCAAGCAGAGTAACAGTTAAACCTGTAAATGACAGGTTTAGATGGCACAGAAGTGCGAGATGCCATTGCATGAGATATAAATTACCTTAATCAAGCAAATATCTTAAAATAATAAAGAACAGCTGTTAATGGTGTCAATCCATTACAATTTTACCACAACAAGATTATTTATGAAGTCTAACATTATTTGATAAGAACTTGGAATCAAGTTTTAATGTTTTCAGTTGATAATAAATTCAAATACATTTGACAGTTAGAGATACATGCAGCATTTTTTTTGCCTCGTGTGGGTGTTTTGAAACGTTACTTGTAATAACAATAACTTTAAAACAGCACTTTATTGTCACTTATCTTCTATATGAGTAACGGGAAGAGAGTAATCCATAAAATGGTGAGAAGGCTGGCTAACCAGCATTACTATTCTGTAACATTCTCATCGCGTGAAGTGAGCTGTCAGTGCCGTTCCACCTAATACTTGGCCAATGCCTAGCATCAGTGGGATGACACTGTCAGGTAACTCCACGCTCACTTTACGCGGTGAGATCGTTAAAATCGACATGCAGCAAGGTTAGAAGCAGAGGTTTTTTTTTTTTTTTTTTTTTTTTTGGGTGGGAAATCATCAAATAACTTCTCCCGCTCTGGGTGGAGCAGGAGGGCGTGTCAGACTTTTACTGACTAAAACCCACCCGTGTTCCTTCAGTAGCCCTTAAGCCAGGGGCTGTGGTGTCTCTTTCGAACAAACCCGCACCCCTGGCAGGAACAAACCCGCACCCCTGGCAGGAGAAGCAGAGGTGAGGTGAGAAAAAAACAAACCAAGTCAAAGCATTTATTTCAAATAAACCGATTATAGAGACTTTTAAATTGTCAAGTGGTCTGTCAGTCAGAAAGATGGAGCTAGTTGTCCATTCCAAAGCGTAGGCGCCTATGGAGAAGAACGGGCAAAAAACTCCATGGATATTCTTTTTATTTAATCAAAATATTTGTACAAAAGTAGTAACATCATTCATGTTGAAATTATACATGTGAGGTCGATGTGAAAAGACGTGCGCAGAATAGCATCCGCAATGAAACAAAATCCCTCTTGTTAGTAATTTTTATTGCATGTTCCACTAAAATCTAGACTGCAATTAAAATTATTTTGACGTGACGTCAAAATCAGATACTTTATTCTTGAACTGACGTAACTTCTTAAGCAAATGTTGAGAATCTTTGGCGTGGTCTTAAGATAAATACAGAGATGTGTGTGCCCGATAGGTCTTAAGATAAGGATCTGAACACATTCGTCCGGTAGCCCGTCTTCCTTGCTCGGCGTGACAACTGTCTTTGTACTGCCTTCGCTAAATCGAGTTGGGCAAAGTGGTAGGTATTATTTCTGTTATGTAGGTAGGTTCCATTTAGTATGATCTGTTTTCTAAAAATCCGCCAGGAATTGTACTACAAACACTGTGTAACTTTTAATGTCATTAATGCGAATGTAGTTTGGTTTGTTTGTTAGAGTGTCACGCTAAAAAGTCTGAACGAATTTGGATGAAATTTGGCCCACAGATAGGCCATGTCCTGAGTAAGGACATAGACTACTTTTTATCCTAGATCGCAGACGTAGTCGCGGGCGACAGCCAATATAGAATAAATAGTCATTTAAGTTTTCGTCTCCTGAAAATATCATTTTTTGTCTCCCAAAGAAAATCTAATAAGAAAATATTACTCCTATACCTACGTAAAAGTTACAGTAAGAGTTGAACAAGTAATAGCGAAGTAAATAATATTAATGCAGTTAATTTGTACTTGTTCTGTTTAATGCGTTTAGAAAGGGAATTTATGGCGTCACTAATCACTAAACAGGGTATTCCACCGCATCTAATGCAAAACGAGGATGTTTACGATATTCCATAAAACATTACTGGCCCAATTGACTTACATGTGGTAATAGAAGCTACTACAGACAGAGGGGTAGTTGCGTAATATAAACCTACAATTTCAGTACGAATCGCTTTCATTTTGACACTTTGCAACAACATTCATGGCGTTGTTTACGTTTCTAAGCAGACAATTTTTTGGAACTTAAGAAAGAATGGATTAGATTGAGATTACCTAGCCTTCAAAAAAATTCCGATTCTGATGAAAAGTGTACGTAATTAGGGTTTTTTTAACGTGGGAAATCATCAAATAATTTCTCCCGCTCTGGGTGGAGCAGGAGGGCGTGTCAGACTTTTACTGACCAAAACCCACCCTTATTCCTTCAGTAGCCTATGTGCCAGTGGCCACGGTATCTCTTTCGACCAACCCGCATCCCCGGCAGTACGCAATTAAGGTGCTGTCTTGATTTTGTAGGATCTCAACATTAAGTACCTAATTTATTTTATTGCCATAAAACAGTTAAAAGTTGAATCCACAACTTTGATTGTGCAAGTTGACTTACGCATCCGGCTTGCACTGTGGAAGGTAAATAAAGAATCGCGGCAGATTGAAGTTTTTGTTTGTCAGATTAATAGGTACAGCCAGACAGTTACTGTTGGTCGATTTATTTGAGTGTTGGTAACACATTGCAAGTCAACTGAGAAACCCGAATGGCTTACATCATAAAGGATTTCCATATTATCTACGATAAGAAAGAAAAGCACAGAAAATAATTACACTTCCCATGACTTAATTAAATCAAATGAAAATATTTTTTTAAACAAGGTTAAGTAAATTTACAAACAAAACATTTGAAGTGACATTTCTCATTTATTAAATGTATGTTTAAAGTATGTGTATATTGGCAGACATGTTAGTACGCCTTTCAGCTCAATCGTGTACCGGGAACTGGGTCAAAAACTTGCAAATTTTGCAGAAAGGACCACTCACATACGAACATTGCAAGTAAACAAAATCAACAATCAAAAGTCATTTATTCAAACTAGGCTGAGAGCCAGCTCTTTTTGAAATGCCCGCCCTTCACCACTTCCTAGTGCTTTAGTTGGGAAGAAGTGGCGCAACCAACTCCACAGCAGTACAGCAAACGAAGGTAAGTATTTCATCATCATCATCATCATCATTTCATCCTAAGAGTCCACTGCTGGATATAGGCCTCCCCCAAGCATTTGGGAGGTTACCATAATCGCCACGCAATATTACCTACAACTTAAAAGTAATTGTATGTAATATTTTGATCAAGCCATTGTCAAGTCGGGGGATTTTCATTGACCGTCCCCCGACTTGACAATACCTTGATCAAAATATTACCTACAACTTAAAAGGCCAATAAATCTTTCTTTTTTTACTTTTTTGTGTTTTTTTTGTGTCGGGGGTTTTTAATTTAACTTTTATATCCTGCTTTTTAAACTTAATGTCTCGCTTAAATCTTCACAGCGTTGCGTATGTTTCCCACAGTGAAGTTTGTTGCTAATTTATCCTAAATCCTCGTCCTGATCACCATGTATCCATAACCTATTCATTGAGACCTTTTCAATGAACCCAAACACAATTCAGCTGCTGTTTGTTGGTGAGTAACTTGGATGTCCTGCAAATTCCAGGTGTTGCTCCAGCATCGAAAATATTGTAATAAAAGCTTCACGTACTAGAACCATAAATTTGGACACATGCGATATACACGAATCCGCACAAGACCCGCGTGATAGATTACAGTACAGCCCACTTCCTCTCTCAGACATGGTCTGATTATGAGCTATCGTTGGCAAGTCAAAAGCGACAGCCAATTCTATTGCCACAGTCTTGAAGTAACCTGATCTTATAAGGGCACAGCTGTGGCACATTCTTTTCCGTGAATCACACATTTCTCCGCATCAGCGAGTTTGTAGGTGCCAAACACATCTCTGATCACCACATTAATGTTAACAGCAAACTGTGGAGCTGTACCGTTGTAACCTTCTAACCTAAATGTAGGAAGACGCTCAGTTTGCTCTCCTAGTAACATAACCAAATCTTCATAAACATCTTTAATAGCTATTAATTGCATTTCTCCGTCCATTTTGTTTGTTTAATTACTAGCAGTTATGTAATTACTACCATGTATTAGTAGTTGTTTTTAGGTTAATTACATACGCAGGGTTTTCTCGTAGATGCAGATATTTACACGACTTACCTTGGAGTTTCTTCGTAATCGGGAAATATCCTTATTTCCATACTTTAATATAAAATAACATAACATCACGCCTTTTCCCCCTAATGGTTGAATAGAGGTGGACATCCATATCTATACCTACACCTTTTTTTTGGGTGGGATATCATCAAATTACTTCTCCCGCTCTGACTAAAACCCACCCGTGTTCCCTCAGTTGCCCGTTTACCAGGGGCGACGGTAACTCTTTCGAACAACCCGCACCCCTGGCAGGCATCGGCCCTTGCGGACCACTCGGTCACCCTGCGACGGGTCAGCACAGTAGGCCCCGCCGCCTACCACTTTTGGCCACAGGGGATAGGGAGAGCGGCCAACGCTATACCGACACTTTTCTTCCCCTGCGGCCCCACCGCGTCCGCCATCAAATGGTGGTGGCCTCGTCCAGGCTACGGAACAACCATAGAAATATATCTATGGGAACAACCTACTTTTTTTCGCCGCTACGTCGTTGGCTTTGAGGCAAACGCCTTGACGAGCGGCCCCACCTTGAGGTTCCTCTTCGCTTCACCGTGGCTGGGAGACCACGGCTACTGAGCCCCCCCGCAACGACAATGCGGGAACCCACTCGGGGGCGTAGGGTAAGGGCGGTTAACAGTTGTGGTCCTCGTGTTCACGGGATTTTGTTTTCAAACTGTATGGATATGGATGTCCACAAAAGTACCTACCTATTAGTACACACATTTCGCCGCTTATGTTTAAGTCCCATGTAATAGGGGGCGAGCCTATTGCCATCACCAGGCACAAATCCAGACACCGGGCTGCTCCTGGGAAATTCTAGATAATGGAACCCAATAACACTTTGCCAGACCTGGGAATCGAACTCAGGCATTCATGTCAGCCATACTCATCCTGCGCCCGCGGGCCGCATGTGGCCCGCCGGGCCTTTATGATTTGCCCAACTGGAGTTACAGTCAAAGTTTTTAAATTGAAAAAGTGTTCACAGTATCAAAAATGTCATCACAACAAGTATGTTTCATACGAAACATCTTTGTTAAAACCTGAAGACATTGTTAGTTCTTTCAAAGTTAGCTTTTTCAAAATTTGGTCTACATCGCATGTGGCATCATGAAAACCTTATATTATAAAGGTTAGCTGGCTTTATTGTGACCACCTTTTCTATTTCCAATAAATACATCGCTAATTTTGAATTATGTTTTATTAACACCTAAATAATTTTTGCGGCTCGCGGCATCAAGACCGAAACATGTTTGTGGCCCAATTAAAAAAAAAGGTTGATTATGGCTGCGCTTGACCAACAAGGATTTTAATATCCACTCTAATATTATAAAATCGGATGAAAGTAATTCGTACTGATTTGTATGTTACCTTTTCACGCCAGAACCACAGAACGGAATTCGATGTATGGCAAGGAGAGATATGGTATCCTGGGGAAGGACATAAGCTAATTTTTGTCCGGGTACCACGTTCTCGTGGAATAATTTTCGACATCCACGCGGTGTTTTCCGCGGGCGGAAGCTAGTTAAATGTTACATGCTAAAGTAACTCGGTCTCTCTGTTACCTTGCCGAACAGATTTGGATGAAATTTGGCATACGGGTAGATCATGACCTAGGTTAGGGCAAAGAACATTTTTATCCCGGTAGTACGTTTTTGTGGGATAATTTCCAATATCGACATAGGCAAACCCATGGATAAAAACATGTTTCTTGCAAGAATTTTCCCATTTTTCTGTAACCACGCATGCACTCAAATTATACTCCACTAAACGAGCCAGTAAAATCGAATTGTGATCGATTTTACATCTCGATGCGATCTCAGATTGATATCAATTAACAACGTCGTTACCATGGTAACTATGTTTACGAACAACAATAATAAAGACTCTATTCCTATTCTTTCCATTCCATTTTCAACCATAACGTTGAAGCATAAAACCCAAAATAGTTTGCATACAAATATTAAACGTTACAAATATTTTTGTCTCTATTCACGCTATTCTCATTTCTAATCTCCTGGCTATAAAGATCAAATTCTTCTATAGTTTAACTTTTAATAGCAAACTTGAGGACAGTGCGTGTTTTGTAACTATAAGATTCACTTAACGATATCTGATGTTGCATTTTATAGCTCAAAAACGGTCAAATGACATCCCTATAGGCTTTCGAATTGTTAAAACGTTGTTTCCCTGTATACCCTCTAATGGCGAATTTCACCGATGAAACTAAACGCGATCAGCACAGCTAAACTAAGTTTAAGGGCGCACCTACCTTCTGGCGCTAATAGGAGTGTGGTAGCTCTAGCTAAAATAGACGGTTCGCTAGCTAATTTAGGTATTTCCTTCGTATTAATACAACAAAGTATACACATTTTGAAAATTTAAAGTGTAGGTATACGGTAGACAAAACATGTAGTTTTGATATTGTAAAAAAAACTCATGGCATGCCGTGAAGCAATTAGTATGTTGTATCATTGTATGTATGTTTAGGATGTTGGAATTGGATGTTTCTTACTCAATCACGCAAAAACAGCTGAACGGATTTGGATGTCATTTAGCATACAGATTATAAAACTGAATTGAAACATGGGATACTTTTTATCCCGGTTGTACCTACGTACGTGGGATAATTTTCGACCTACACGCGGTCGATGCCGGAGGCAAAAGCTAGCCTACAAATCAAGTAATGTACCTACGATTTATAGAGTGAATCTTAAATATTTTACCTACATATTAATTGCATAACTAAAGGTTGAGTAATAACGATGAAGCAACGGATCAAACGAACGCAATTATTTCGAAAATCCCTCAGTGCGCGCCCTTAAGGTGACACTTGTCCACATTTTTTCCATACAAACTTCGGGAGGGTTTTACTCCACTGTCTGACTATTTACATCAAAAATTATACATGGTATGGTTTTGTCTCGTTATTATTATTGTCTGTACGGAAACAGAATACTAAAATAAAAATCTATTAAAAAGTTATGAGCCAACAAAGATTCGTTTTTCTTGCTAATTTAACCTAACTTTGAGCGTGTTTAAGTAATAAAAGGAGTGTAAAATCTCGAAAACCAAGACGGTACCGACAAAGTTCAATTAACAATAAGTTCAATAAACTTTATTGGTCATTGATTTATGCAGTGGTTTTTTCATAAAACCCGATCTTCTGAAGGACTTTTCTTAATTTTTTCGCGATTTTTTTGCCAAAAATGCTCCTGCATCTCACTCAATAACGTTGTGCGTGTAGACTAGAGTCTAACTGCTCACCACTGATACTATCTCTGTCGGGTACGAAGCCTGGTGAGACAGCGTGATTTTTAGCCAGGCCCACCAGTGAGTTCGAGCCCGCGCAAAGTGTACCCTTAAGAGCTGTCAGTGTCACTTTTGTTACAGAATATTGACACTGACAGTTCTTGAACGCAGTTTAGAAATCGGCCTTCAGGGGTGTAGCGTGAGTATACAACATTGTAGTAAAAATAACAAATACAAAAACATTATCTAATGGTTAGATCTAATTGCCACTTTTCATTGTCGGACTTTTATTTCGTGCACTTGTTTATAGAATTGTTTTAGGGTACGTATTCATTTGTTTGATAAATAAAACACAAGCGATGTCGGGGTGAGATAAGATGCAGGAATGTAAACGAGAGACCGGTGGTCAACAAACTTATCTAGAAAATAAAAGAATCATGCATTTTTCTTTAAACGCATTAAGACTATATTCTTCGTCTTTTCCAGACCCCCGCTTTTTCAGAGGATTATTACTTTTATAATAATTATCTGCACTAAACAGGGGGGGGGGGGGGGGGGCAACGACGCGCGCAAAGGGTACAGACGCCAGCACATCAAGGCATCCCTAACTGTCAAATTTTCCCAATTGAACATGAACCGTATTCTTTTGAAATAAAGTTGAAAAACTATCAAAATAATTTGACAGATTGGGGTAGCTTGATGTGCTGGCCTCTGTACCTAACCACAAATTCATCACATGATTCTAGACGCAGCGTACCAATGTATTGTCGGTTTAAAAAAAAAAAATACCTATCATCTATTTCATAGAAAAGGACAATACCTAAGTACTCGGTCAACCAAATTTTTTTTTACATATCCGACGAAAAATTTCAGCGTAACGGATTTTGATGCAGTTTTCGTCATCATTTTGATAATTCAGTCTGGAAGGTTTATGTGTAGTATATATGTATATTAAACCTACAATCTATATAAATAAAAAGTCCTGACTGAGTGACTGATTGACTGACTCATCAACGCCCAGCCCAAACCCTGGGACCTAGAAATCTGAAATTTTGCATAGAGGTTCCCTTTATAATTTAGACAAGGAATAAGGAAGGATTTTTCGAAATTCACCCCTTATGGGAGTTAAATAGGGGATGAAAGTTCCGCGCGGGTGAAGCCGCTGGCAAAAGCTATTACAATATGTATAAGTTTTCCGTTTGATTACCATGAAGTGGCAAACAGCACCCTAATTGCGTAACTCACGATTGGTTTTTTTCATCATAATTGGTTTCGTCTTCACAGTTAAACAATATTCATTGCGTTATTTATGTTGTCGAACAGACACATTTTTCGAACATATGAAGCAATGGTTTAACAATCCGTTTCAAAACGATACAGATTATGATGAATCGTGAGTTACGCAATTAGGGTGCAGTTCTAAGATTATAAGATCCATCTAGGTACTCTCTCGCAAATCTAAAAGCGGGTCCCTTCATTATAACCGTACAGTTTATTATTATGAAAGTGAATCATTCGTTTGGTACCTACCTATCCAGTAGGTACACCTCTATACGGTGTTATGTAGGTCGAGAGACTATTTCTATACATTTTCTTTGGGCGTAATTAACTGTCTCGTGTCCAAGTAATGAGTTGACAGCGGCTTAGTTATTTATGGAGCATTTAATTTATGAAGATGAGAATAGTTAGTCTGGGCAAGGTGCAATATAATTTATATTTACAAAGTATGGAAATGTTATCAATAATTTTAGTTTTCAGTGTATTGAGGATTAATTTATAACTAGCTTCTAGCTGCAGATTTGCCCGCGTGGGTGCCGCAAGTTATACCGAGGGAACGTGCCCCGCCGACAAAAAAGTTGTGACCTATGTTACTCCTTATAAAATCAGGTATATATGCCAGTCCCGTCAAAAACGGTCCAACCTTTTCGAAGATGAACCGGAACAAACAGAGAGACAAAATGTTTAAAATATGTTTCTTGTTACAAGTGCCGTACCGTACTTCCATATGCATTAATAGTAAACAGCTGTTATTTTGACATAACAAACAGAAAGTTTATTCAATTGAATTTATTGGCACTATACTACTTATTTGTAGTAGGTATACATATTTCTAGTATGTAGTATTGTATAAATATTCATTAAAATGCTTTTATAATAAGTATATATTCCACTTACTATTTACACTATACACTAGGTAGGTAAATAACGAAGTATATAAGTAAATACAAAAACAAAAGGACACTTAGGTGTCGAAGTACTCTCAAAGCTCTCATGAGAGCTCAAGTTCTATATGAAACGCTAAATAAGTAGGTAAGTGGTTGATCTTTCCAAATTTTCTTCTGGATGTTGCTTTTGATGACCTTTCTCTCCTCATATGTCTATTATAATATTTGTAGCCCGTATCTGTCGTTGTTGACCCATACGTAATTAATAATCAACCACCCGCGGGGTAATGCTTTAATTTTGACCGTTCATCAATATTCATTGCGTTATTTACGTTGTTTAGCAGAAAAAATATTCAAACTTATGAAGCAATGGATTTGCAATAGCCTTAAAAAAACAGAATCTGATTGATAGTCTGTGACGCAATTAGGCTGCTAGAAGTTGTCAAAGCTTCTTTGATGGACGAAAGCGTGTTATTTGTACGTTGATCTTATGCCTTGGACCCGAATCCGCGCTCCATAGCGTAGTATCCAAAATTGAATGCGCAGTGGACCATAAATGCTCAGCACTGGCAGCTTTCATTGACATCGAGGGCGCCTTTGACAAGACTATGTTCAATAGCATTAGCATGGCCCTCGACAGACACAACATAGACACGACCCTGAGTGGGTGGATCACCAACATGCTCAAATTGAGAGCGGTGCAAGTCACCGTAAACGACACTACAAGGGCAGTAGTGGCGAAGGGCTGTCCACAAGGGGGCGTCCTCTCGCCGCTTCTATGGAACCTGGTCGTAGACAGCCTCATCAAATCACTGAATGACAAAGGTTACTTCACCGTAGGCTATGCCGATGATCTAACCATAATAATAAACGGCACCCATGAAAATACCCTATGTAACCTTATGCGCCAAGCCTTTAAAATAGTCGAGGACTGGTGCCACAAACACCAACTATCAGTAAATCCTACAAAAACCGAACTGATCCTCTTTACAAAAAAGAGGAAACTCGCGGAACTGGAACTTCCGCGTCTGTTTGGCTCTACTCTAAGCCTAGCAACTGAAACCAAATACCTGGGCATCTTTTTGGACAAACAGCTGAATTGGGCAAAACACACCAACTACATCACCACAAAAGCCAGCATATCCCTGTGGCAGTGCAAGCGAATGCTTGGCAGGAACTGGGGCATAAGCCCCAGAGTCACCCACTGGCTGTACACCACGGTTATTCGACCAATTATTACATACGGCTCAATAGTCTGGTGGCCCAGAACGGACTTAGGCACAGCACAAAAGGACCTTGAAAAACTGCAGCGGTGCGCCTGTGTGGCAATCACCAGCTGCATGAGGACTACGCCCACCGCTGCCCTACAGGCAATGCTGGGGCTGCCTCCTCTACACCTCATCGTGCGGGAGGAGGCAGCACTGGCTGCCTTGAGGCTCGACATAGCAGGAAACCTAAGCAAAGACTCCAGAGTCAAGCACACACGCATTAAGGAAGATGCGATCAAACGACAACCGATGATGGCATCACCCTGTGACAAAACCCCGAAATTGCACTACTTTCAGAGACACTACAACGTAGTACTCACAGGAGAACAGAACGACTACTCAGGCCCGGATGAGCTTAGAGTCTACACTGACGGATCAAAGACCGACTCTGGAACCGGAGTCGGAGTTTTCTCACAAGACCTTAACATAAACATATCCAGCCCGCTGGGAATGTTCAACACCGTATACCAAGCGGAATGTGTGGGCATTATACAAGCGGCGTATGCCATAGAAGCCAGGAGGGTCACGGATGCACACATACGTATACTCTCCGATAGTGCTTCAGTTCTTCAATCCCTACGGAAAAAATACATCACATCGAGCTTAGCACTAGAATGTCACAATGTACTAGAAAGAATAACGGTTGCCAACCGCAACACCGTGACACTGCAATGGATAAAAGGACACAGTGGGTCACTGGGCAACGACGCCGCAGACGAACTAGCCAGAAGGGCATCCAGCGTGTCAGTCTATGGTCCCGAGCCCATTGTGCCCATACCCTTCAACCAACTACGCAGGTGGCTCCAGGAATACACCCACAAACAAGCCGAGAGCTGGTGGACCCTGACACCAGGCTGCAGGCAGTCTAGGGAAGCAATGCCATCCCTGGATAGCAGGCTGACCAGACGTCTGTTACGCCTGGACAGAATAGACCTGCGTCTGGTGACTGGAACCATCACAGGACACTGCTCGCTGAACAAACACTTCCACACAATAGGCATAACGGACAGCCCCTTGTGCAGGGCCTGCATGGAGGCTGAGGAAACCGTTGCGCACGTGCTTTTCGTATGCACAGGCGTAGCACAGATTAGAACAGAAACCCTCGGGGAACCCAAATGTTACACGGATATTCTGAACAAACCAGGAGTCATAGCCAACTTCTGGAGGGAGGTGGGCTGGCTGGAATAATACCAAAAGGCCGCCATGGCTCACGCACAATGGTCCACTTAAAGGACTAAGTGCGGAAACCAAACCCCATAACATAGAACATAGAACATAGAACATGCCTTGGACCACAGCAAAACAATAAAACACGGGAAGATAAGTATGGTAACATTTTCTATGATTTACCACCGAGTTAAAAAGTTGTAAGTAACGAAATAAACATTATTGTGCAACATATTATTTATATTGATTCGTGCAATAATATATTATTACGACTATTATGATAGGAGTTACATTTTATATTTTTACATTTCTTGCTTATTTATACGGCTTGATAAAGCTATGTAGCGGTCTGATTTAATTTTATGTTTTTTTACACAAAAGGCTATGTTTACTGTTTAGCATATTTTGTGGTAAATTGATACATTTCCATGAAAATAGAATTTAGATATTATTTTGAATAAATTGGTGTTTCTTAATATTTGAAGAACGGTATGAAGATCTCGATAGGTACCAATTATTTACCTACCTACAAAGTTACAGCTTAATGGTATTTTAGTTTTCCTGTACCTCTAGATTTTATCTAATTTTATTTGTATTTGTAACTAGAATAAAGGGGAGGCCTATAGCCAGCAGTGGGTGATTCCCGGCTAAAATGATGATGATGATTTTAACTAGGAACTAACATACCTATACCTATATCTTCTCTCCTATCGCAGGTGTGCTGGAAGAGATTTCTGTAGAAATAAGCATTACCTTTGTACGTATTTTTCTGTTCCTCTATTCTTGTCTGTTTATATGTGTGTGCATAAATGGTTAAATAAATAAATACCTGTTTGTGTAGGAAAATTATATATAGGTATTATGAATGTTTCATCAGGGGCTCATGGCTATTAAATACAAGTTTCTACCGGACCCTCAACTCGTGGTAGAAGATACATCATCATCTAGCCTTTTCCCAACTATGTTGGGGTCGGCTTCCTGTCTAACCGGATGCAGCTGAATACCAGTACTTTACATGGAGCGACTGCCTATCTGACCTCCACAACCCAGTTACTGGGTAATACGCTTTTGACGAGCCGTACGAAGAAATATTATTATCATTTATTTATGTTGTTTCTTTTTTAATAAAAGTTTATATCTCACCAGATAAAAAAAAACAGTGGCACTCCGGGATTGCTGACAGAAGTGAAAACCTGAACGAACTAATTGTAATCAAACTTATTAGCGCTATCGTACATGCATGTGTTTCTATCTACGTACATACACAATATATACAATACGTATATAAAAAGATGTCAGTTACAGTGTCGCAAGTTCAATTGTCTTTTCTCATCTCAAAAAATGCCCAACGCGCTTAAAGAAGTTTTCACTTCAAAACATATAGAGAGAGAATATTCCCTTATACCCTCCGTATACGGGAACAGTTCCCCTCTAGTAAAAAAATACAAGGTAGGCATTTCTGATGTCTACAACTAACCCAGGCCATTCAGGTCACAGTCCATTCTATTGCCCAAGAAGTACATTTCTAACTTCGCAACACTATTATCATCATCTCGATGTCATTACTCCGGAATGAAGATTGCACCACTGCGTTTATCCGCCTGCGCGGGAGTGAATAATGCGTTTGGAATGGTCGTGCGAAAGTGTCATAGTCATGATATATGTAATAGTCGTGCTAACGATCCTGGATTTATTAAAGTAGGAATATTTTTTGCTATAATTTGTTATGCTCCATTTAAAAATGCATTAAAACTTGATTGAGAGTTGTCGAGTTGCCACGAGAAGGGAGTTATGGGAGTCTAGCTCATATCTCAGATGTTAAAAATAATAGATTAAAAAATCTAAAAAGAAAAACGCTTTAAAAATCAAAATAAAAAAGCAGAAAATAATTTCAAATAAGCGTGGGGAGCTTGATATTAATTGATTGTAAAAATACATCAAAAAGCAACGCTTGTTTGAAATTATTTTCTGCTTTTTTATTTTGATTTTTAAAGCGTTTTTAGATATTTTCCATTTTTTACCGACTTCAAAAAGAAGGAGGTTATCAATTCGAAATGTTTTTTTTTTCTTTTTATGTATGTTCGGGCATAACTCCGTCGTATATAAACGGATTTGCAAACTTCTTTTTTTTTTCGAAAGGGGTTTACTCCGAAATGGTCCCATTGAAATTTCATATAGATCTGATGGTGCGTTTCGGAGACAGACAACGGAACTCTTCAAAAAATTACAGCAAATCAACCGCGAATGTTGCTATCGCATAAATATGCATTGTTTTGACGCCAAGGATGATGCAATTTCGAATTGGTGTGGGGTAGGTAACTAAAAAGTGAAAAATAAAAACTTAAAAAAAAAAGTGTAGTGTTTTTTTGGAAGTCGGTTGTTATTTTTTTTGAAAAAAGTTTTTTTAGTTCTGCTAACTACAAAAGCGTATTTTTTTATTTTAAATTATTGAATTGTCATCGGTCCTCGATAAGTCTACAAAGTTTAAATAAAATCTGACTGTTTGAAGTGGGTCAAAATCAAATCCAAATGAGCCTGTTACAAACAAACATGCTTGCAAACATACAGGTGAAGCTAATAAACGCTTTTTTTTATAAAACCGACGAAATCTTTCTACGCCAGGGGATCTAGAATGATATGGTGAATTCATTGTTACAGTTTGCGCACTGCCACTGGAAAAAAATTACCCTGTATATCTTATCATAATTAATGTCCACGTTATAATTATTTATATTTGGTGTTGGGTACAGAGGCCAGCACATCAAGCTTCCGTCTAATTCTGTCTAATTTCTTTGATAGTTTTTCAACTTTATTCCAAAGGAATAAAAAATAAGGTTTATGTTCAATTGGGAAAATTTGACAGTTTGGGATAACTTGACCTGCTGGCGACTGTACAACACCAAATAGAAATAATTATAACGCACGGGCGTAGCCAAGGGGGGTTCAAACCCCCCCCCCCCCCCCCGAAAAGTTCAGACATTCATAGAATTAAAATAAAAACAGGCGTGCGACATATCTCATCTGTGTGTCCTTTGGCAAAGGCAGCTTAATTTCAACACCACATCTTGGGTTTTTGTAGCTTTCCTAATTTTGCTGTGATTGATTTTATCTATTTTTCTTTTCCCCATCATGCTTCTTTCCATGCTTCGCTGGCAAGTCTGAAGTTTGGTTTGTTGAGATTTAGTAAGTGCCCAAGTCTGGCAACCATGTTAAGATAGGCAGTATGCAAGTGTTAAATAGCTTTCCCTTAACTGAGATGTGTATTGTTTTGTCTTTCATTATTTCTCTGTGTGCCCAGTATTTCTTCCATGCATGTCCTATGCGTGTCTCAATCTCTTTGATTGACATATTGTTTATCTTGATTATCTGACCCAAATACGTATACTCATCCACATAATCAATGGGAACATTGTTTACTATAATTGTTTCTTTCTCTCTGTTAGTCATTGCCTTAGTTTTGGATGTATTCATATTTAAGCCCACTGCCTTGCTATGCGTGTCTAGATCTGTCAGCATATTTTGAAGCTCATGAGAGGACTTTGCGAACAGAATAATGTCATCAGCAAATCTTAAGTTTGTTAGATACTCGCCATTGATTCTTAGGCCACAACTCTCCCAATCGATTTGCCTGAAGACTTCCTCAAGTACTGCATTAAACAATTTTGGTGAAAGTGGGTCTCCTTGTCGTACACCCTTTTCTAGATTGATAATCCCTCCTTCTCTTTCTAGCTTAACTCTTGCTGTACCACCAGTGTAGATGTTCTTTATTATCCTTATATATTTTTCTTCCACCCCTTGTTTCTTCAAGGCATCCCAAATTTTATTGTGGTGTAAGGAATCAAAGGCCTTCTAACTACAACTACTACTATAACCTACATTAAAATATACAGTGTTTTATTTTATTTTTTTATTTAGCTTATAGTTTATATTGTCCCACTGCTCGAAAACGGACTCCCCTAATTCCTTCAAGGAGATTTTTTCTGTAGGTATGTATTGTTCACATCCTTAATATTTTTCTTATGAAAGGGTTATTTTATGTACTTTTAGTCGTTGTATTTTCTTGAACCCTCCCCGAAAATAAAACCTAGCCAGGTTTATAACGCCCGTGTTATATCATAACGTGGACATTAATTATAATTATTATTTCTATAATCGTTATTATTATTTCTATTTGGTGTTGTACCCATCGTGGACATTATTTATTTAGCCATAAATACTACTAATTTATACAGGGTGTAAGGGTAGCCCTTCTTGAAACCAGAACGTAGGTTATATACAACCTAAATGCAAACGGATACCAATATTAGTTATTTTGCATCAACTTAAAACGTTTGAGGCTTCTATAATGTTTCTGCTTATTTCATTTTGCAAGCGCTTTACAAAGGTTGCCTAAACCTACAGTCGCCGCCTGGACTTGGGGTCGTTTTTAAATGTGTAACTTAATCTCAAATAATGGTTAATTTATCTGCCACAGCATAGTGTACAAAAAATGCTAAAAAAGATTTAAATTGTGAAATAAAATCTTTTTTTTTTTGTAGTATCAAAGGTAAGGTATCAAGAATCATTAGCCCTATCGCCTGTCTTCGTTTTCGGAATCGTTTCCTTTACACCCTGTATTATAGTGGAGTTGGCTACACCTTTGAACAACCCTTCGTGAAAACAAGGCTTAATGTTATGTAAAAAATTACCTCTTTTTAATATCAATCAACAGTTTCAAAATCAGTTAAAAACATCAGAAGGCCAATTCTCGTAAATAAAAACGTTCAAAATCTAGTCACAGTGTCATCTCGGCGACAACAAAATGTCAAAAACTTATCAAAAATGTATGAAAACTAGAGGTATTTTTGACAGATTGACACTGAGATCAGACTGTGAACGTTTCTTAAAATTATGAGAATTGCCCCTCTGTTGAGAATCACATAATGGTTCAATAGCACTACACTAGTGGTAATTTATGAAGTTTACCTACACACACCAACTATGTAATTAAATAAATAAATGTTATATGTTTGGACATAAAATTATCCATACTTATCTCAGGTGTCATTTTTGTGGGTCCCAGCTAAGTAAATAGTGGGCACTTACATGTAGGTATGTTATGTTTTGTGAGCTTGTGCAATGGTTAATAATATGCTAATCAGTTAGGATTGGGAAACTGTGTGTATTGTACTGGTGGGATCAAAAGTGGTAGTTTTCTGTCTTCAAATCTCATGAACCGAAGTGAAGTGATGTTTTTTTTTTGTCTAATAATATTTTTTATGGAAAACTGTTTCGTCGTCGACCTACAACAAATCCCAATAAAATTAACCTTTTTTTAACTTATTTAATGTTATAAATTATAGCCATAATTATATATTTTTTAATGGTTATCCAGTTTCCTATTTATTTAAGTGGTTTTTTGCTTTGCCCTACAGTGTCCGTAATTGTACAGTAGGATCCAAAAGCGGAGTACCAATCTCAAAAAGTAATAGATTGACACTACGGTTTAACTTACGACCTTCTTATATTAAGTAATTTCTATACTGTAGACACACACACTCTCATACGTCTACAAATGATTGTATTTCATAAATTCAACCGTTAAAGTAAATGACGTGATAGCTTAGTGGTTACTGTACTTGGATTAGCGCCCTCGTGCGCAACGAGTCTCGGGTTCGAATCCCACGCGCGGTGTGCTAGCTTTTTTATTGTTTTAAAAATCGCTTTTGACTATAGTTTCTTGTTCTGTTCGCCTTGTTCACTAAACTCGTAAAACTTTATCAATATACCCACAGAAACCTAAATAAATTTAAATGATAGTTAACTTACGAATCATTCGACGTGACATATAGAACGGTGTTGGTTGTTATTGTGTGCTAGTGACGTGTGTTTAATCTATTAGCGGTCTTCTAGTTAATTTTAAAATGTAAGCAAATTTAATAATAGAAATGAAAGCGAATATTATTGCGCTGCATAAAAGCGGACTTAAATATCACAAATATCTGATGAAACCGGCCTGAGTGTGAGTATTATGATTTAATTATTTTATTAAGCACTTATTTAATTAAAGTATAACTGCTGATCCTTGTAGTTATTTTTTAAACGTTTTATAAATATCAAAACGTCTAAATAGAAGAAAAATATAAAATTTCAAAGTAAATTTATTTCCTAGATTAAATATTTATGTGAAATTTATATTTCAAATAATTTTGTTTCTAAATAGTAATACATATTAGTATGTATTTTGTTTAGTAGCCTAACAGTACCCCTTTTTTGTTTTAGTGAAATACTGTGAGTCAGTGGATGAAAAGATATGAGGAAGGGGGTAGCCTTGCCCGTCGAAAGCAAAGGGAAGACCCCAGCTTATAAAATAAAGCGACAGCACAAGTGGTTTCAAAAAGACAAGACATTTTGCCAAATTATTCGACACATATTTCCAAACCGTGCGCCGTGCACTCCACGCAGAAGGTTTGCAGCCAGCATTGACAACCAGCTCAAAAAACATAAACATTAACATTAAGATATAAATTAGAAATATTTATTATTATTGACTTTTATTGATTTTAGTAATATTCACATAATATTGTGAAATATCCGTAATATGGATTATTTCGAGGTTTAGTTTCAATCTTCTTTTCGTAATGAAAATGATTACTTAAGCTATAACTTCGATAAGTCCTATTAAATACGATTTGTTAACTTTGAGGTTTGAGAGAATTAACTCACTCGCAGTAGATTTATTCCAGTAGTAGTACTACTGAGTCATTTAATTGTATTGTGACAACTTGTCTGCATTTGTTATTTTTACGTGGGTAGATTTGCGTAGAAAAATGTGATTTCTTTAGAGTACCGCACATAGTAGTAATTACAGCACAATATTATTATATTACTAAGATACAATAGCCTGATTATCATGGTTCACCAATTAGCTACTTTACTTCAATAAATTGTTCTTTATGAGAAAATAAACTGTTAACAAGAAGTTATTAGTAGTTATTTTTATACCTACTTCATAAAATTATAACGAATAAACATTTTGTAATCACATAATATTCTTAATCCTTTGTGTCATGGCAGTGGTTAATACGAGTGAAAGACGATCGTTCTCGCAAGTTAAACAGTTTAATACATACACAAGTGATACACAACTTGTTACAACGATATCAGCAACACGTATAGAATAGGTAACATATAGTTTCACAATTTTTGGCGGGAGCGAACGAGAGCCGCGGAAGGACGTAACGTGCGCGCGTTGGAGCGGGCGTCATACGACTTGTGTGCGCGGGAGGGACGCCGCAGGCGGCGCGCGGGCTGTCAGCGCATGCGCGCGGCTCTCGGCCGACGCGACATCACGTTAACCCTGCGGCAGCGCACCATACCGCGTTTCAACCCTCAAATGCGTGTGATAGTCTCCCCCTCTAACCCGAACGAACGCCCTCGTGTTTGGGTTAGTTTCTACGAGGCCTCCCTCTTTTACGTTTCTCCTGTACTGGAGCTTGGATGCGACCAACGAAGGGAGTCAGTACAGAAGCATGGTACTTCCCTAACACCGTGCCGTCACTGAGGCGCTCGAGGATGTATGTAGTGGGGCTGACTACAGCCTGGATCTTATATGGTCCGTCACGGCGAGGGATAAACTTTGACGTCTGCCCTCTGCCGGTGTCATTAGCCCCTTGGGTTTTCAATAGCACTAGATCACCAACCTTATAATCCGGAGCTGGTCGACGATGTTCATCGGTGTACTTCTTATGTGCCGCCTGGGCACTCTCATAGACGTCACGAGCATCTAAGAGTACCGATGAAATCTTCTGAAGATAATTAGTTATGTCACCTACATAATTATCGTTCTCGATAATGGTGCGCATCTCTGACATGACATCTGCTGGCGCGCGCATGTCTCTCGCGAAGTTCAGATAGGCGGGCGAGTAGCCTGTTCCTGATGTGACTGCTGAGTTCATGGCGAAGCGGACTGCAGGTAAGTGGATATCCCACGTATCATGGTCTTTACCTACCAAAATTGCCAGCTGTGGCTTAAGGTCCCGGTTTTTACGTTCCACCGGGTTCGCCTCGGGGTGGTAAAATGAGGTAAGTGATTGCGTAATTCCCATTGCGTGGCAGGTCTGCTGCATTACCTCACTGATAAATTGGACACCGTTGTCACTAACAAGGCGCCTGGGAACTCCGAACCGTAAGTATACCTCTGATACAAGTACCTTTGCGCATTCCTCACTGGTAGCTGAAGCAAGAGCAAACAGCTCCACCCAGCGCGTGCAGGTGTCCTCAACTATCAGGATCCATTTGCTTCCTTTCGCTGTTTCAGGTAGAGGGCCGAACAGGTCCACGGCTAACACCTCAAACCGGCGTGTAGCAGCGGGCGTTTGTAACAACCCAGCTGGTTTCCTAGTGTCTGCTTTATAACGCTGACAAGGTACACAATTTTTAACGTACTGCGTAACGTAGGAACGCATTCCCGGCCAGTAGTACTTACCGACTAAGCGTTGCAGCGTACGTTCCGCGCCCATGTGACCAGCGGTGGGTGCATCATGGTATTCGGCCAGTACTTTGGCGCGTTCTTGTTCGGGGACCACCAGACTAGCGTCGTCGTGTTCCTCGTTCTCAGGGCAATATCTATACAACACACCTTCGGCGAGTACATACCCTTTGTTTGCCCATACCCTCCCCCTGGAGGGATCGTCGGATTCCAGTGCCTCAACGATCTTACTTACCTCCGGGTCCTTTATTTGGTTCTCGCGCAGGTCCTTCAGACTACGAGAGGGCACGTCGACCGCAGCGCAGCACAGGTCACAATCGACGTCTTCGGCACATGCCGGACGGGACAGGGTGTCGGCTATAACGTTAGCCTTACCTGGTGTGTATTCTATTTTCAGGTTATACTCCTGAAGGCTCAGGGCCCACCTTGCTAGGCGACCGCTCGGAGACTTCATACTCATCAGCCACCTAAGCGGCTGATGGTCTGATTTGATCATGACTTCAGCGCCATCTATATACCCCCTGAACTTGGAAACTGCCCAGACGACTGCTAAAGCCTCTCTCTCCGTCGTACTGTAGTTTCTTTCAGCCGCGTTCAAGAGTCGGCTGGCGTATTCTATTGGGCGCTCGTCGGTCCCCTCCCCCTGGAGGAGAACCGCCCCGAGAGCATACCCACTGCTATCGGTTCTGAGGACGAAGGGTAACGTCGCATCAGCCTGACGCAGGATCGGCGCCGATACTAGCAGCTGCTTAATCTTTTCGAAAGCTGCCTGCTGCTCCGGGCCCCATTTCCATATATTTACCTTTTTTAGTAGCGTTGTCAACGGTTTGGCAACCTCTGCGTAGTCAGGGATAAAGCGCCTGAACCAGCTGGAGGTCTGCAGGAAACATTTTAGATGTTTTACGTTCCGAGGTGTCGGCATGTCCACGATTGCTGCAGTCTTTCCTGGATCGACGTGAATACCACCTGGTAAGATAATGTGCCCTAAGAACTTTACCGAATTCCTCGCGAAATGACTCTTCTCGCGGTTTACTCGCAGGTTGAACAAGGCGAGTCGATCAAACACGCAGGTTAAGTCGGCGAGGTGCTTTTCGAAGGTTTCATCGGACAATATCAACAAGTCATCTAAATACGCTAGAAGAGTGGTACCTGGCAAGTTCGACTTGAATCTGTCAATCAGCCTCTGGAACGTAGCGCCTGAGTTGCGCAAACCCATTGGCATGCGTTTAAATCTATAAGTGCCGAGCGGTGTCGTGAAAGCTGTCTTGTCCCTGTCATTAGGATCGACGTTCACTTGAAAGTAGCCAGCTCGGAGGTCAAGGGTAGTCATGTACTTAGCAGTTTTTGCGTCGTGAAGAATGTCCTCGATCCTTTGGAGAGGGTACCGGTCAGGTTCGGTGACAGCATTGAGCTTGCGGTAGTCAATACACAGTCTGAAGCTGCCGTCCTTCTTCTTGACAAGCACGACATTCGATGCCCACGGTGACTCGCATTCCTCAATGACGTCAGCGTTGACAAGTTTGTGCAGCTCCTTCTCAAGTGCCTCTCTCTTAGGCGGCGACAATCTATAGGGCGGAGAAGCCAAAGGTTCCTGTGTCTCGCTTACCTTAATCTTATGAACAGCGAAGTCTGTAGGAGGTCCAGCCGAAGCGAACTGAGCGACTCTGCCTTGCAAGAACTCGTTGAGTGCGGCCCTGTGCTCCGGTGACAAGCTCGTACCTTCATCTTGGCGCAGTGATACGTCGCAGACCTCTGCTTGCATCACAGCCGCGCTGTTCAGTACATAAGACTGCAAAAACGGGAACCGGTCTCCTGGACTATCTGCAAAATGCCATGACTCCTGCGCTATGTCTGAAACAATAGCCGCGTTAGCGATAAAATCACGACCTAAAAGTGTTCTGGTGTCATCACCAGGGAATACCATAAACTCGGTATCGATTCTTCGACTATCTAGGGTGACAGCTACGGTAGCGGTCTTCACCATTTTCCTATGACACGAGCCATCGGCGAGCCCGATATAACGCTCGGTTTCTTGGAATTCAACGCCGTTATTCACTAACAACGAATACAATAATGGGCTAGCAACACTGTGCGTAGCCCCGGTATCGACTATCGCGACCCCTTCCTTACCGACTACGCTTATAGTTATCAAAGGATGTGACGTCGATGTCGCATAGAAGTCACCTCTTACGACATTAAAATCGGACGGTTTGGCGGGCGCGGGTTTAATCGAACAAGTTTCACACTTTGACTTGACTACCCCTGGTTGGCCGCATCCATAACAACGTATCGGATTACCTTTACTATCACTAGTACCTACTTTATTAGTTTTATTGTCACTATCGACTTTAGTAGCCTTACGACATTCGTTAGCCGCGTGACCGAACGCTTTGCAAAACGAACATCTAATGCGAATACGTTTCGAGCTTTCGTTCGAGTTAGAGGTGAGTTTGGAACCTGTGGTTGCGCTCGGACTCGTAGTACCGCGGTCGGGAGCGGTAGGTATATTCGGGTTATTCGCGGAAACGATCGAGTTTTTTAATTCCGTTATCGAATCTTCCACGAGTCTCGCTCTCTCTAACAAATGATCAATATCGCTAATGGTGTCTCGCGACAACCGTTTACGTATTCGACGATGTAATAAGCCGTACACAATATCCACTATCATCGCACTTGGTACTACATAGGGTAATTGAACTAATAAAGATCGTACCTTTGATATAAAAACTTCGGCGCGTTCACACTCACTTTGTTCACATGTGAATACCTCGCGCAGTATCCTATACGCAGGCTTGTGCACGCCGTAGGTAGCGCGCAGGCGCGCGAGTGCGTCCGGCCACGAGCCGACGCAGGCCCGGGCGCCGCGCCACCACACCGCCGCGTCGCCGATCAGCAACATGGAGAGGCCGCGTAGCGCGTGGGCGTCGGTCACATCGGCGCACTCCTTGTATACCTCCACTGCATCGATGAACGCCTCCAGTACCTCGGGATCGCGTGACTGCCCGTCGAACCTCGCGGTGCACTTTGAAAAGTTACCGCCAGAGGTCGCAGGCGCGTTCGCCGTGGGCGATGCCGCCGATGTCGACGCAACTGGATTCTGCTGGTTGCTATGATGTAGGGATCGTAGGGTTTCCACTAGCGTGCGGTTAGTCTCAGCCTGCATCTTGGCGAAGGACTCCATCGCAGTGGACAGCAGCCGCTCGGTGTTGAGCGCTGCGGCGGGTGCGCCGGTGAGGGCCCCGCCGAGCGCGTGCTCGAGGGCGGCGCCCCCCTGGGCGCGCATCTCCTCGGCCGCATCAGTTGAATCACGTGCATGGGTGGTAGCGGCGCCGGCACTGGCGCGCGGCTCCACCACTGAGTCGCAGTCGTCGCAGTCCGCGTCTGAGTAACCGTCGCTTCCTTGCTCCTCCGCCTTGCGATCGGTCGCTGCTCGGGTTGCTCGCGTCGTTCGTGGCATGATAATGTCTTTGTAGTCACTGAATATGTAATAACCACACTTCACTGGGTTCGTTTAGCCGCTGTTAAAATGGCCGCGAGTTGGGCGTCACTGTCATGGCGGTGGTTAATACGAGTGAAAGACGATCGTTCTCGCAAGTTAAACAGTTTAATACATACACAAGTGATACACAACTTGTTACAACGATATCAGCAACACGTATAGAATAGGTAACATATAGTTTCACAATTTTTGGCGGGAGCGAACGAGAGCCGCGGAAGGACGTAACGTGCGCGCGTTGGAGCGGGCGTCATACGACTTGTGTGCGCGGGAGGGACGCCGCAGGCGGCGCGCGGGCTGTCAGCGCATGCGCGCGGCTCTCGGCCGACGCGACATCACGTTAACCCTGCGGCAGCGCACCATACCGCGTTTCAACCCTCAAATGCGTGTGATATTTGTTTAAATAATAATATAAGTAATTTAAAAAAACATTCTCGTATAACGAATAATAAAAGAACTGATGAATATTATTGTTGAAAAGAAAAATAAAAGTCTCATCAGGAGATTTGAACCCAGACTTATGTGTTTCTTAATCAATGACAATACGCTGCGAGCTACCGAGACATGATATTAGAACGTGAATTTTAGCGATCGTATGAACCGACCAAGGTCATACGTAGTTACTACGTAACACAGTACAGACAGAGACAGAGCACTCTGTGCGACGGTATGTTTTTTGTATCTTTCGACGACAGTGGTGTGCGGCCTGGTTACATACACTTATACACACAGCTGTAGGTACGGCCTGGACCGCTAGTCATAGCAATATAATCCTTAGCATGAGAATGGACTCTTGACCGCGACCGTACCTTAACTTTAAGCCATTGTACCTAACACCATTAAACTTGTTGCGGGTTGTTCGAAAGAGATACCGTGGCCCGTGGCACTCAGGCAACTGAAGGAACACGGGTGGGTTTCAGTCAGTAAAAGTCTGACACGCCCTCCCGCTCCACCCAGAGCGAGAGAAGTTATTTGATGATTTCCCACCCGAAAAAAAAACGCAATTAAACGTTATGGAATGCAAATAAAGATATGAAAACGAATATGAAAAAAAAAGAAAAGTTCTATGGGATATCTTTATGAGCAGACGACGAGGTGACTGCAATAGGTAGGTCTCGATTTCCGTAGCAGTCATTCTTAAAATGTTATGGAATGACTTTTACATGGAATAGTCATTCAATGGAATTAAATGAGCTTAGAAATGCCAAACTAAAGCCGCAGTGGGCAGGGCACATTGCTCACAGAAGAGATGGCCGAATGGATGGATGGATGGATGGATGAGCCGAAAGGTTCTGGGGTGGCGACTGCGTACCGGAAGACTTAGAGTTGGAAGGCCTCCCACGAGGTGGACCGACTTTGTGAAGGCTGCAGGACTCCGCTGGATGCGGGAAGCACGGAACCGGATCTTGGGAAGGCTTAAATGATGACGATGATGAAATGAGTTTAGAGGGATTTATGTTTGGGGGGGGGGGGTTTGATGATTTCCTCGGTATCTCTTTCAAACAACCCGCACCCCTGGCAGGCATCGGCCCTTGCAGACCCTACCAGTTGGTGCTGACATCTCTATATGTATTACGGTCGCGAATAATATTTTGTTCTACATGCAGCCTGACACTCATCTGCAAATTCCAAAAAACGTTATAAAAATGAATTTCGCGGGTTACCTGGCGCTTCTCCCATAACTTAACAAAAAATCCCAAAACAAACTTATATATTTTATTTTTCCCAAAAATACTTTTGTCACCATCTGTACCCGCTTTTCAATCGCTCTCGTAAATGGAGGAAGAGGTTTCAATGCAGTAACAGATACGGTGCAACTATTGATAGAACACTTAAAAGATTAGATAGGCACCATACCTTATGCCCTTTGTGGGAGCTCGCTGCACAGGCTTGTGCAAGCGGGTTCGCTAGCGGGAACATTATTTTACGTTCATGGTAATCATGGTAACATTTGGATACCCATGTTATTCAATATGACATGGGAATCCAAATTCTGTAAAAAAAATAAGAGTGAAGTGACCCATTTTATGGTCCCATAAGCTTCACAAAGAGAGCAGTGGTGGCCCAGTCAGTGGTATAGGCCTCGACGTGATGAGTTCGAATCCAAGAAGACACTTTACTTCGTTTCATCACCACTACTCTGAAAACGTGAAGAAAAACATCATGATTTGTGAGGAAACCGGCACATACTAGAACCAAAAATTCAAAGACATTGTGACACCCACCAACTACCAAACCGCACAGGGCCTGCGTGATGGACTGTGTGCCGCTGAAACATCATAGGGTGATTATGCCAAGACCCACATCCTTTCTACTGGAAACCCCCGAGAAACTCTATGATAAACATATCCCAGACGGAAATCTGCAAGTAAAACACTCCACAATCAACAGCAAGCGTAGTTACTCCACCGGCAGATCAACAGAATTCGAGATAGAAGTGGTATCCAAAATTGAATGTGCAGTGGACCTCAAATGCTCATCACTGGCACGCACATTGGTCAACCTGAAGGACTAAGTGCGGAAACCAAACCCTCTAACATTGATAGATAGAACCAATTTTCTGATCCATTTTTCTCAAACATTTTAACATTTCGTAAGGCAAACGTCTCCAGTGTCTTACAATAATTTATTTACAACAAAAAAAAATGGTGAAATGACAAGCAGTATTTTAGGGTTGTAGGTAAAGGAACCAACCATTGTATTTACTCTGTGGAGCCAACAGACATACGTCATCGAACATAAAATAAGTAGATACAGTGGGTGAATAGGAGTTCGAGATCAGAGATCTAGATATTTAGGTTGACCTAGAGCATCACGCTTGAAGTAAATGGGGGTAACAGCCAAGGTCGTGGTGACGTGTTTATTTATGTAAGTTGATCTTTCAAGACACATTCACACGTCAAATTTTGTTTATCATTTTTTTTTTAATAGATGGCGCCGACATTTCCTAGCTGATGCGTGAACTCTGAGCCTGCCGAAACAAACTCAGGGGTCATGATCTCTTTTAAAGTCCAAACATTATGTGATTAGGATTTAATGTGAGTCTAACAATGCAGGGTCATGTCCGGAAGGAGTTTTTGAAGACAGAGCTGTCCCAACAGACGGCCTGTATGCATCAGGTAAAGAGTTACCATCTTTACCAAAAGAGGCTTTATAATTTGTAGTCGCAAGTTCTACTGCAGATCATGGGGTCCTGATGGGTTCGATTCTCAAGACAAGCAAAGTGTAAATAGAGTTTTTCTGTCAGGATTTTATCAGTATCAGCCGGGAGTCTGGATTCGTGCCCAATTGATGGCAATAGGCTCGCCCCTTATTACATGGGACTTAAACGTAACTGGTGAAATGAAAATACGTATGCATAAAGATGAAGTTGATAGTCATGACAGTCAAGGCTTTCGGCGAGACCATTGCAAACAATACGCAAGTACGTCATCCAAGCTGCCTTTCATCAAAAGATTAGTTCAAAAATATCCTAAAATTATGCGCATACGTTGACACAAACAGAACCTCAATATTATTAGCAGTTTATTTGTGGAACTTAAGAACAGAGGTTATCGGTGTACCTACTTAAAGGTATCTCAGTTTCTGAATGGTATGTAGATATTGCGACGATTTAAGCTCCCGCAGACGAAAGTGCCATGCGTCACTCGTATGAATCAATTTCTATGATTACTTCATGGAAAATGGGCTACCAGAGTAGTAGTTACTAGTGTGAGTTTCATTTAACCATCTCGATCTAAAGCAACGAAAGCGCTCAGCGCTCCAATTGGCCCTCGATTGGTGAAGGACCAATCGGAGCGTCTAACGCACTCGATGCGTTAGATCGAGATGGTCACTAGGGCCACAGACTCGCGTCGCACTGTCTCGTCGTTCGTATGAGCAGAAGTCTTTATGTGGTCGAAAGAGGTTCCTAATTAAGCACCATCTTGTTTTATGACTGATAAAAACTAAAAGTATTTTATTAAAACCAATAAAAATCAACAAAATTTATTTGAATCTCAAAATTTCATAATACAGTCCCCCAAAACGCCCGCCCTTCACCAATTCCCAGTGCTTTAGCTGGGAAGAAGAAGTGGCGCAACAAACTCCCGAGGATTTTTAATAATAAGCTAAGCGGTCATAAGAAAACGGTGTCTTCGATGCACCTAAGATGACATTGCAAGGGTTTGTGAGGTATTTTTCAGGGACTGTAGTGACTGTACCTCAACGCACTACGAAAAGAGTATGTTGGCTCTCAATTGTCTATGGATCCCATAGTGGCCCTCCTATGCTGCGTCATAGACCGTCCCATAGAGAGTCGTCAATTCTTCATTGTTTAAAAAAAATGGGTTTGATTTTCATACCCATAAACTTAACCAACCGGCTGTCATTCGAGGATCTTTGATCAGTCATTACGGTTGGTCGGAAGCCCGAAAGCCTCTCAAGCCTGTACTGTCAGTATTTGAGGCAGTCGCTCCATGTAAAATACGGGTATTCTACTGCATCTAGTTAGAATGGAAGCCGACCCCGACATAGGGAAAACACTAGGCCGATTGATAGCATGTAAAATGACGTATCGAGACTATTACCTTTTACGGCTTTGTTTACAAGTTCCCGAGTCGTGGCGCCGCACATTCCACGATTTCCTACCATTCTACCAATGTAAGCGTTGTGTCAGTCATTGCGCACACGCAGCTTTGAACGCTAAGGTACAGTGAGCCTCGAAAACACATTTAAAGTACATCGACAACACTTTCAAATGACAGTTCAGTCAGTTCACGTTCAGTTTCTCAAATGAGAACATTACTAATACCTATTGTTTAAATTGTAGTTTTTTGCCAATTGCCGGCTCTAATCCATAAGCCGTGGTACACCTAGCTTCTGACATTTCATATGTGCCCATGTAGGCTTATGCGAAATAAAATATTTTTAATTTGAATTTGAACAATTCATTTGATGGTTTAGGTACTGCTTACAATACTGTAGACAATGAAATTAATATTTAGTTGTTTTTTGTTGCAATATTTTATGGAGTAGCCAAAAAAAAATATATTATTATTATTATTACACTTTACTTAAATTTACTGGGTAAGCATGGATTGTAGACAATTGACTAAATTCTTGTCGATAGCCATCTTTTTGAGGCTGACTGTACATCCAGTTCGAATGTAAACAATAGCAATAAATAAATACCGTAGTTTATGGTACACTAAACTACAGAAGGAATCTTGCCGAATTTGGATCCATTTGTTATAATTTAATAAACAATGCTTGTGAGGAAGGTGGAATAACACTTGAGGGGAAAGGACTCATAAACTATGAACGATTTTGGTTCGATATCCTATCGATAAGCAACTGATGTGGTTTCTCTCGAATTTAGAATCGCTCTCAAAGATAAAGTTGTTCGTGTGTAGGTACGCAAGCGCTTTCTTTAGTGATGGGGAATACCGGTTTTACCGAATACTAATATTCGGCCGAATGTTCAGTTAAAACTCTATCGAACCAAACATTCGGCCGTATATTCGGTAGGAATTGGAGCAGTGTAGCGAAGGGCACGTCCCTTCCGCCCGCTGACACCGCTACCCCTTGACGGTTATTGCATTGCTTGTGTAGCAATCATTCATTTTTAACCGACTTCAAAAAGGAGGAGGTTCTCAATTCGATTGGTATTTTTTTATGTATGTACAGAGGCCAGCACATCAAGCTACCCCATTCTGTCAAATTTCTTTGATGGTTTTTCAACTTTATTTCAAAGGAATAAGGTATATGTTCAATTGGGAAAATTTGACAGTTTGGGATAGCTTGACCTGCTGGCGACTGTACATCGATTACGCTGAGATTTATGATCCGATTTACGTAATTCTTCTTTAGTTTGATGCTGAATAGTTGCCATTTGGTCCCATAAAAATCTAACATATTTAGGTCTAGTAGTTTTTATTTTATGTTTGTTTTTATATTTATATATGTGTACTTTTTTATGTATGTTCGCGCATAACTCCGTCATATACGGATATGCATTTTCTTTTATTCGAAAGGGGTTTATTCCGGAATGGTCCCATATAAATTTCATATAGATCTGATGATGCGTTTCGGAGACAGACAACGGAACTCTTCAAAAAATGTCAGCAAATCAACCGCGATTGCTGCTATCGCATAAATATGCATTTTTTTGACCCCAAGGATGATGATCTTTAAAAACTTTAAAAAACACAATCGACTTTTTTTTTTTTTTTTTTTGTTATTTTAAAAGGGCCCACTTGTTATGCTACTTCATATACGCATAAATACTTTTTTGATATAATACTATTCGGGTGAATGTTTAGCATTTTTGCTGAATAATCGGCCGAATGCGAATGTTCGGTAAACCAGCTGAATATTCCGAATACCGAACATAAAACGAATATTCAGCCCGTCCCTACTTACCAAATTTTCATAATACATATAAAACCGCTAAATAAATTCTACTCAATAGTCTGAGTGTTCGTTCAAGTTTACAAGACAATGCTGTTGACCACGGAAGACATAAAGTTCAAGTCCGATCGACGCAGGCGCCACGAAAGTCCGCGTTGTGTCAGTCACCGGCGCAGGCGCAGCTTACGTCCACAGCGGTATGTAAACAGACAGACGTACGGTTTCACCGCTAACGCTAATCTACTGTGTTTGTATTGTTTCGTTTTTTTTACTCCGACGTACGCATGTTGCGGTGTTATGTGGACTTTGGAAGATTTGGGAAGTTCCTACTTAATCTTACAACACGTATTTTATCAAACTGGATATATTTGGTCTATCTAAGCAATTATTTAAGAAAATGGCTCTGGATATTTTGTTTAACTAGTAGATAATTCAGCGAGTAATTGAAGTAAAATTAAGCTAAGTAACACAGCAATATTGTAGCAGCGACTATTGTTTTATTTAATTTTTGGAGTGAAAACTTCTTTAGCAGCGTTGTACACTTTTTTTGTACTGGGTAAAAAATGTTAAACTCGCGTCAGGACACGTGATCTGCAGGCCTAGACAAAACATATTACTGTTAGCGTTCACGCTAAACGCTACGCCAAAATGTATGGGAATGACATTACCTACGGAAAGAACACGACGTAACCTTTCTGCAGGTAATGTCATTCCCATACATTTTGGCGTTGCGTTTGGCGTGAACGCTAACAGAAATGTATTGCCTAGGCTCTGATCGAAAATTCGTAAGACGGATGGCGAGTAGACAGCCGGCGCAGCGTAGGAGAGGAAGTATTCTCCTCTCTTTCTACGGCGCGGCGAAAATGTATGCCTGCGCCTGCTGTTTCGTTTAGGCGGCGCAGGGCGCTTGCGCGAATGTTCGTGTGTGTTTATGTTACAGCGTGCCACGCGCATCCATGGATGGTGACAGCTGATGGCTTGATTTTTCTGAGAGATAAACTTTTTAATGTAATTTAAATTGTCATGTTTGTGTACGATAGCGCAATAAATAAATATTGTATTCTACCACATAAATGATAGTACTTTTATACTGATAAAATTAAAACAATTCGTGCAAAATTATTCCCTAACCATTCCAAAATATCAAAAATGCACAACATTAATATTCAAGTTTTCACTTCTGCTCGCACTCCCGGAGTGCAACCGTCGTTTTTTTTTTTAAATCACTTGTCTTCTGCACGTCTTTTAACCTTTAGTTAAATCGTGGACAATGGTGTGGGTTACATGTTTGCTAAATCTTAGTTTTAAGAATTTCTCTAAATTGTGTAGCAATGTAACTGTTTTTTGTCCCTAATAAATAAATAGACAGTGACATAAAAAACCAATTTCGTAACAACACCACAACATACTAGGTACGCCCATAATTAGACATACAAACATAAGCGCGGAAGTACAAACAAAGAAATGTTTTTAAAACATATTATTTTAACTAAAACCGGTTAATCTTAGTCAGGAACAATTAAATAATAAACAAATAGAAATAACTTTCATTTCTCACGTAATAATTTAGTTGTTGTGACGATCTTGAACTGTTGTTATTGTTAAGGCAATATTGAAAAGCTGGTGGAAATTGACGTCTAAACATGTGGAAAATATCCTGGGATGAATATATAGTGATGCTGTACAGATTGGTTAAGAATAAACCGAGGAATTTGTTCTTGCAAGAGGTGTAAAGCTTGAAAAAAGATTTTTCAAAAGCCAATAGGGTATTTCCAATTTGATAAAAACTGTTTTAATTTGAAGATTGGGACGAGAAAAATTAAATAAATTTATTTTAATCCATTTTCTCAATTAAAAACGATTTAAATCAAATTTAGCTATCGTTGCCTTGAATTTACCGCCAAAACACTCCTTACGATGACTTTTTTATCACGTGACATTTTTTATTTATTTATTTTTTGGTTGGGAAATCATCAAATAACTTCTCCCGCTCTGGGTGGAGCAGGAGGGCTTGTCAGACTTTTACTGACTAAAACCCATACGTGTTCCTTCAGTAGCCCGTATGCCAGGGGCTGTGGTGTCTCTTTCGAACAAACCCGCACCCCTGGCAGGCATCGAGCCTTGCGGGCCCCATCATTTTTTGTGCTTACATCTCTTTGAGGCGCGCGTGGAACACAACGCGCCGTCGACTTGGGCTTGGTCCTTACCGGACAGCGAGCTACCCATTACTCGCCGTCCGCAAGCCCATGCCTACGGTGGCCGGAAATCGGCCTGGGATTCCCGACGCCCAGGGCGTCTCCGTATCCTGCGGCGGCTAGGGTCGCGAGGGCGCATATGCTGCCTCTACCTCACGTGCGCCGCCTCCCTCTTCGCGAGCATCACTGCTTCGCTGAAGGATGTTTCGGCTCCCCATGCCCGCTCGCTCCGTATCATGGCCTGGACCAGGGCCGGACGCGAGAGATCGCCGCCACCGATCGCCTCCACGAGGACACGGCGGTGCTCCGCCCAAGCAGGGTAGACCGCCACCGTGTGCTCCACCGTGTCCTCAAGGCGATCTTCGCAGTGGAAACACCCGGGCATTTCCTCCCGCCCTATCCGAAACAGGAACCTCCCGAAACAACTGTGTCCGGTGAGGACCTGCGTCAGGCGGAAGGTGAGGACGCCATGCCGCCTCTCAAACCACTCCTCAAACAGGGGACTTACCGCCGCAATCGTGGCGTGCCCAGCACTGGGTTGCGACAATCGCTCTCTCCATGTCACCATGAGATCCCGCCGGAGCTCTGTCCGCTGTGCCGCGATTTCCCGCGGCAGCGCAGTTACGCCCCGGCGTTTGGCCTCCTCGCGCCACTCCCACATTTGCGCGAGGACCTTTGCCTCCAGATCCCATGGCGGTAATCCGGCAAGGAGGCCCGCCGCCTCGCCGGAGATCGTGCGATATCGCCGGATCATTCTGATCGCCATGACCCTATGGGACGCCCTCAACCGGCGAGCTGGTTGGCGCCTCAATGCAGGCGCCCACACCGGCGCCCCGTATAGGGCCATGGACCGCACGATCCCCGCGTAGAGCCTCCGGCAGGAGGCGTTTGGCCCCCCTAGATTGGGCAAGAGCCGCTTCAACGCAGCCCCGGCCCGCTCCAGTCTGGGAGATCACGTGACATATGGCGTCAGCTTTGTGTAAACGGCACCGGTACAAATATTTCGTTTGGCGCAGTTTTAGAAGTATTTGTGCACAGAGGCACCATACGGCAGTAATTCTACTTTCTATACGTAAAAAATCTTGTTAATTATTTACTCGACATTCACTTGTTTACTTACTAACTACCTACTTTGGTTTACACAAAGTTGACGTCACGTGATAAAACTCATCGTAACGAGCGTTTTGGCGATAAATTCAAAACAACCAGACCTAAATTCGATTTAAATCGTTTTTATTTGAGAAAATGGATATAAACTAATTTACTTTTATTTTTGCTGTTACATATTTCGTCCCAATCTTCAAATTATAATAGTTTTTAATAAATTGGAAAATACCCTATTTGCTTGCTAATCGATTCGCACGAATTTAATCGGCCGAATCGGGCGAAATGACACTGTAATATTTCCTATAGGCGACTCGGTCGAAGTAATTTATTTGTGGGCGAAACGACAACTCCAGAAAAACGTAGGTTTGGCACGTTTTTCGGATGTGTTCTAACAAGCATACTTACCTGCATGTTTTTTTATTGTTTCAGAAGTTGTAGGTCGTAGGTTCGAAACCAGAAAGACGCTTTTCTTTGTGTAAATGATTTCGTCACCAATGCTCTCAAAATGATGAAGGATAACATCGTGAGGGAACCGGTATGTCCTAGAACCAAACATTCGAAGACATGAGACATCTACCACATCAGCCCACGTGGTGGAACACGGCCCCCTCCCTCATACCAAGAGGCCTGTGTCCCAGCAACAAAATTATAGGCTGATTGTGCTAAGCATGCAGAAAGCTAATGCTGATGTGGTCATCATGATTAAATTATGCAAATCTTGGCTATAGACAACAAAAATCTTGCAGCTTTTATAGCCCGTCACGTCATAATCTAATCAAACCTTCTTTCTCTGCGAAGGCGTCAAAATATAAACCAGTAGCATCAACTTGAGGTGTCGTGCAATGATTATCATTTAGAACATGTCCGCCCACAGACTTAAGAATAAATTAAACACTTTACTGTGACACCAGACGTTAATTGGCTATTATACCACTTAATTTTAAACTTCTCTTCAATAAAATGCAACCATATAGGTCCATATCGATAACAGCTTTACGAAACTGAGATTAACTAAATCCCATTGCGAAAGAACCATAAAAACGTTATCACTTAAAACTCATGGTAAACTAGGCTTCATTAATACTAATCCAAAGTGGCCCATATTATCTATGCTGGCTATAAATTAAGTGCCTGAGGTTAGCCAACATCCCGACTTGGACTTATAAAAGAGTTGCCGTGGCCACACACGGTGCAGGAATAAAAAAGTTTATTGACGCTTCGTGTGTTGTCTATGGCCGTACTCCTTTGTCCTGGAGATAAAAATTAAGCTTTAATGTATTCATTTCAATCATACTGCGAGGATTTTTATTTAGATAACATTTAAGAATTGAAGAGGCTATTAAGATAAGACGGGTACAAATTGAGGGCACCTTACATTTAAAATGGACGCTTTGACAAGTTAAACATGGTCAAGGGTGTTTATTCAATGATTAAGTTAATGGTAATAACTAAACATGGAAATACAGTAAACAGTCGCTTTTTTTTTGTTTTATTTACCAATTAAATAGGTGTCATGAATTAAGGACTTTTGTAGACTTTTAAGTTTACGCTAATCAATTTAATCATTTAATGAATCCCAACGGACTTTCAACTGTACACAACATTTAATCAAAATAGTGTTCAATGCAATATTAAACCTATAGTTTTCAATACCTACCATGGTTTCCTGGGCGTCATAGGTGGCGACAGAGTCAGCAGCTCAGTTGCTGTTGAGCAGCACCGCATAATTAAAAGTCGGTGTTCAAGTAAAGTAAATTTGCCCAAATTACGAGTTATCCATACTTGCACACTACCCAATATTTTAATTATATTTCTGTAAATTGGTTCAATAAAACACTTTTATACGTCAAAATTAAATTAAATTGCTAAAACTAGATGATCATTTCGGTGTTTCCTATCTTCCTACTCTGAGAATAAAGACTAGTCTCTTTTAAAGTCCAGACATAATCTTTTTCTGATCATATGAGGACCATGCAGGTTTTATCTCTGAGATAGTCTTTTGAGGGAAGAACTGTATAGATTTGAGTGGACCTATCCATGCGTAAGTAACTCTGTCTGTCAGTTATACAGGTACACCAATGACCAGTGCGGGAATTGCGTAGGTACCTAACACAGTTACCCCCCGGCAATATCCCAGTGACCCGCCAGCAAAAATATTCCCTCGTACATTTGAAGGAAAAATATTGCTGAGGCAAATAATATAAATTTGATCCTGGGGATATTTTTATGTTTTTAATTTGTGCTGGTGCCCCGCCATTAGTTCATAAATTGTCCACGTGGCCCATGGTCTCAGGAAGTCTGTGCATCCCTGATATAAAGCAATGGATTAGCAATATAATTCAAAATGATTCAGATTATGGTTTTTTAGTGTCTTACGCAATAAGAGTGCTGGGTTTTTTTTAAGGGTTCGATTTCATCAAATAACTTCTCCCGCTCTGGGTGGAGCAGGAGGGCGTGTCAGACTTTTACTGCCTAAAACCCACCCGTTTTCCGTCAGTTGCCTGTGTGCCAAGGCCGACGGTATCTCTTTCGAACAATCCACACCCCTGGCAGGCATCGGCCCTTGCAGACCCCACCAGTTGGTGCTGACATCTCTGACGGCGCGCGTGGAACACAACGCGCCGTCCCGCCTACAACTTTTCGGCCGCAGGGGATAGGGAGAGCGGCGAACGCTATACCGACACTCCTCCCCTGCGGCCCCACCGCGTCCGCCATCAAACGGTGGCGGCCCCGTCCAGACTACGGAAGGGAAGAGCGCTACTCAGAAGTACCGGCACTCCTCCTCCGCCGCAGCCTGTATACCCTCAGCCGCGATGCCTCCCATTCGACATCGCGGCCCGCCTCAGTTGCGGTGCACCTCACCGCAACCTACTTTGTGGCCGCTACGTCGTCGGCTTGAAGGCAAAAGCCCTGACGAGCGGCCCCACCTTGGGGTTCCACTTCGCTTCACCGTGGCTGGGAGACCACGATTTCTGAGACCCCCGCAACGACAATGCGGGAACCCACTCGGTGGGGAAGGGTACTGGGTTAGGACATACTTAGGATACTTTTTGTCTCGGTATTACGTTCCCGTGGAAACATTCCCGACTCCAACGCGAACGAAGCCGCGGGCATAAGCTAGTTGTTCATAATTATGTTTATTGTGGTACTACCTAGGAAGGGCCCATTTACTTTTCAGTTCATTTACCACTGCAGAACATAAAAACAAGCCAGTTCTTGAAACATGTTTTACAGGAATTTTACAGCTCCCTCCGTCGTAATCGTAACACGGCGAGGTATGTAAACAATCGACTATTGTTTCCTCTATAATTCGTATTTAAAAGCTTTACGTAAAGGTTAAAGAGTTCGTGTTGTTGTTTTTTTATAATGTGCAGTTTGAACAGACTGTAGTTTGAAGTCTATGGTATTTGAAAAGTCAAGGAGTAGAGTAGCGTTAGATTTAGGGTTATCTATGGGTTCAAATTACCGTATTTTCAGAATTCTCGTGAGCTCAGTAGGTTTATCATCGGACAAGGACATTGATGGTATCTGCATGGTTGAAGACTAAAGATGACCAAATGCAAAAGGTTATTTCAGAAATCTAGAGGTTAGCTACCTACCTATCTGGTCTTTAGTACCTTAACATGAAATTATTTACAAAGGAAAACGACAAAATGAATTATTGTGGTTCGAAAAAGCAACAGGTTGCTTATATGAAACATGCAGGCACACCGATTCGAACATTGTAATAGAGCTAATACTTGGTGGGTGATACCATACTACTTACTAATTCTTCCCGCAAAAGGGAACCTTCCATCATTCAAAAGGTAAAAAAATATCTAACAATAACATTCATGGCGTTATTTACGTTGCTAAGCAGACAACTTTTTCAAACATACGAGGGTCATTTGAAAAGTTCTTAGCCTAACTTAATTAATGAAACCACACGATTTTGAGTTTATTTTTATTTTTCAACATACTCTCCTCCGAGCTCAAAACACTTTTTCCATAGACCCGGTAAGGCTTCGATACCCGTTTAAAAAAATTCTTCGTCTAACTCCTCAAAACAAGCGTCCACGGCGGCTATGACCTCTTCATTTGTAAAAAATGTTTACCACCTAAAAAAAAAATCAGCTTTGGGAACAGATAAAAGTCGGACGGTGCTAAATCCGGTGAATATGGGGGGTGAGGTAACAATCAAAGCCACATTGATGGATTTCTGCCATGGATTGCACAGAGGTGTGAACGCGCGCATTGTCCTGATGAAACAAGACTTTTCTTCTCAATAAACCTGGACGAGCCCTTGCGGGCCGCACCAGTGGTTGCTGACATCTCTGACGGCGCGCGTGTGGAACACAACGCGCCGTCCCGTCTACCACTTTTCGGCCGCAGGGGATAGGGAGAGCGGCGAACGCTATACCGACACTCCTCTTCCCCTGCGGCCCCACCGCGTCCGCCATCAAACGGTGGCGACCCCGTCCAGGCCACGGAAGGGAAGAGCGCTGCTCAAAAGCACCGGCACTCCTCCTCTACCGCAGCCCGTAATCCTCAGCCGCGATGCCTCCCATTCGACATCGCGGCCCACGTCAGTTGCGGTGCACCTCACCGGAACCTACTTTTTGGCCGCTACGTCAATAGCTTGAAGGCAAAAGCCCTGACGAGCGGCCCCACCTTTGGGTTCCTCTTGGCTTTACCGTGGCTGGAATCCACGGTTACTGAGCCCCCCCGCAACGACAATGCGGGAACCCACTCGGGGGGAATTCTATTGGGTCAGCTTCATATAACTCTAAACAGTCGCGAGAAGTTGTGAGTCGGTTGCGTTTTTGTTCCACTGAAAGCAGTCGCGGTACCCACCGCGCAGACACCTTAGAAAATCCGTACATTCAATCAGTAAGTTCAGTAGTAAGTAATTATATGATGTGTTCGCTCAGATGAGATGCCTACAGTCTTAGCTATCTCCTCGACAGTCAATCTTCGATCAGATAAAATTAAATCACAGATTTTTTCTTTGTTTTGATCAGTGGAAGCAGTCGAAGGCCGGCCACTACGGGGCTCATCTTGAATGGTCTCACAACCACGTTTAAACTTTGCCACCCAGTTTTCAACAGACGCATACGAAGGAGCGGACTAACCCAAAGTAGCAGACATGTCTTCATGTATAGCTTTTGGAGTTAAACCTTTCAAATTCAGGTATTTTATCACTGCACGATGTTCAATTTTATCCATTTTCAAAAATAGCTCTGTCTTGACTTACGGTATCACGTGTAAACGAACAATGAGTTACTGTGAATAAACTAAACTGTGTATACTTGTTGTTAAATAATGTAACTGGGTCATTCTCAGGAGACTCATTATTTGGTTGACTTTGGTGTCATTTTTGTTATCTAATTTAGGCATGAAATATCAAATCTAGAGTTAACACTCTACTACTAATATGCTTTAAATTAACTCTAGATTTGATATTTCATGATATCAAGGCCTAAATTTAAAAAAAAAAAATGACACCGAAGTCAACCAAATAATCAGTCTCCTGAGAATGACCCAACTACAAAATGAGGGTAGTTATAAAAAAACCAATGACTTTAACCATTTTAGGCCAAGAACTTTTCAAATGACCCTCGTATGAATGAATCGATTAGCAATATCTATCCATCAAACTGATTTAGATTCTGATTGATAGTGTGGTACTCAATAAGGGAGCAGGGTTCAACGTGGTAATTGAGAGTGTGGTACGCAATAAGGGAGCAGGGTTCAAAGTGGTAAGTGATAGTGTGGTACGCAATAAGGGAGCAGGGTTCAACGTGGTAATTGAGAGTGTGATATACAATAAGGGAGCAGGGTTCAACGTGGTAATTGAGAGTGTGATACGCAATAAGGGAGCAGAGTTCAACGTGGTAATTGATAGCGTGGTACGCAATAAGGGAGCAGGATTCAACGTGGTAATTGAGAGTGTAGTACGCGATGAAGGAGCAGGGTTCAACGTGGTAATTAAGTGTGGTACGCAATAGGGGAGCAGGGTTCAACATGGTAATTGATAGTGTGGTACGCAATAAGAGAGCAGGGTTCAACGTGGTGATTGATCGTGTGCTACGTAATAAAGGAGCAGGGTTCGACGTGGTAATTGTTAGTGTGGTACGCAATAAGAGAGCAGGGTTCAACGTGGTAATTGAGAGTGTGGTATGCAATAAGGGAGCAGGGTTCAACGTGGTAATTGATAGTGTGATATACAATAAGGGAGCAGGGTTCAACGTGGTAATTGATAGTGTGGTACGCAATATGGGAGCAGAGTTCAACGTGGTAATTGAGAGTGTGGTACGCAATAAGGGAGTAGGGTTCATAGTGGTAAGTGATAGTGTGGTACGCAATAAGGGAGCAGGGTTCAAGGTGGTAAATGGCTTTCATCTTGGCAGTTCAACAATCATTCAGATTCTGATTGATAGAGTGTTAGGCAATTAGGTTCCTATAACCATTTTACGATGTCTATGGCTAATCAACTTCATTCTCTAACGTTCCGTAGGTACGTTTCAGTATGCAAAAGGTAGGATGAATAGATAGAAACAATTCTTCCTTTGTAATAATAGCAAATACAAGCGTGGGTACTAAGATAATGCTCATGACATGAATAATGTATTTAATAAATCTAATAGATAGGTAGGTAGTTACCTAAACCCTTCTAAGTTTTCACAAAGATACATTAGGTGTATAATTCATAAGGGGATTTTATTTCCATAATTATATGTCTATTCTACTACACCTACATGTTAATGAACGGCACTCTCACTTGCTTGAAAATAATGGGATATTTTTGCCTAGTTGACCTGCACTTCACCTAACTTTTAAGAGAATTTACATTAGAATGTTTATTATACAACGTCAACGAACACGACTTTCGTAGATGATTCTTTTATGAAATTTTCATAAAAATAGGATAATTACCCATTTTTCAAAAACTTTTGAATATTGAAGATTCGGACGAACTATGTAAAAGAAAAATAAAATAAAAATGATTTATATCCATTTTCTCAATTAAAAAAACGAGTAAAATCAAATTAATTTTTCGTTGTTTTGAATTTACCGCCAAAACGCTCCTTACGATAACTTTTTATAACGTGACGTCATCTTTGTGTAAACTAAAGTAGTTGTAAGCAAGTGAATGTCGAGTTTACAATTGACAAGATTTTTAATGGATAGAAAGTGGTATTAATGGTGTGCAGGCACCGCACACCATTAATACCACTTTCTATCCAATGCACAAATATTTCTAAAACTGTGCCACGCAAAATATTAATACCGGTGCCATTTACACAAAGCTGACGTAACGTGTAGTCCCGTTTTTGCGATAAATTCAAAACACCTAAAAATAAATTTGGTTTTAATCATTTTTAATTGAGAAAATGGATATAAATCAATATACAGGATAAGTTTTTTTCCAGTGCGCAAACTGTAACCATGAATTCAGCAAATAATTCTAGACCCCCAGAGCAGAAATTTTTCGTCGGTTATACAAAAAGAAAATCAGCGGTGCCATACAATTTGACCGCGTAGGTCTGTATTGCACTTTTCTATGAAACAGTTGATAAAAATTTATCCTGTATTTTAATTTTTCTGTTACATATTTCGACCCAATCTTATAAGTAATTGAAATAGTTTTTAACCGACTTCAAAAAGAAGGAGGTTATCAATTCGACATGTTTATATATATATATTTTTTTATGTATGTTCGGGCATAACTCCGTCGTATATTGACGGATTTGCAAAATATTTTTTTTGTTCGAAAGGGGTTTACTCCGAAATGGTCCCATTAAAATTTCATATAGATCTGATGATGCGTTTCGGAGACAGACAACGGAACTCTTCAAAAAATTACAGCAAATCAACCGCGAATGTTGCTATCGCATAAGTATGCATTGTTTTGACCCCAAGGATGATGAAATTTCGGTCGGTAGGTAACTAAAAAGTGAAAAATAAAAACTTTTTTCAAAAAAATAATTACCGACTTCCCAAAAAACACTACAAAGTGCAAAATAACTTTAATTTCGGAAGGCGGTGACAAATAATTAAAATACACATCCAAAGTCACCGACTTCCGAAATTAAAGTTATTTTGCACTTTGTAGTGTTTTTTGGGAAGTCGGTTATTATTTTTTTGAAAAAAGTTTTTTTAATACATTGGAAAATACCCTATTGTTCTAGTAGAGTTGTGTCGCGCTGTCACGTAGGTAGGCTGGCAGGGAAGTGCCTTCTAACAAATTAAGTACATAAATACATAATATTACTTTACGTAATAATAAACGACGGAGACATTTTAGTATCATAATAAATTGTTGTCCATACTCATAGTAAAAAAAAAAAACAGAAATATCCATAAACAACAATGCCAATGTGCATTTATAATGATGTTACGAATAAGTTATTTGTTTAAAAAATGTCATAATTTTAAAATATTGCTTGTTTAAACGAAGAATATCGTTAGACTGTGCCTTAAATATTGTTATTTGTGAGACAGCTAACAAGCTTATCATAGCCATTTTGTAAGAAAACGCACATTTGATTGTACTTTATTGACAAATAGTAACGGTAAATACTATTTTGAATACGTTAAACAATGAATAATATGACAGTTCATTCACAAAATAGATGGGTAATTTATCGTTAAGTAAGAAAAATGCAAAAAGCCTAATTGAAGCGGTTACCCCAGGCGGTCACCTATTTACATACCTGTACCCAATGACGTATAGTTTTATACATCATTGCCTGTACCTGCGTCCGACGTTGCTTTACCTTGGTGAACAAAAAAAAAAAAAAAAACGTTGGTGATCAGACGAGAAAAGGTGTGATCAACGTGATTTTTGAATGTTGGCGCATAGACTATGGTAGGTTTACCATCAGAATCAGACCTTGATTCTGGAGTTTAGGAAGCATTTTCCCTTGAGTAGAAGGAGCAGTGGTGGCCCAGTGGTAACGGCTGCGACTTACGAGTTGTAGGTCGTTGGTTTGAACCCAGACTAACGCCTATTTTGTGTAAATTATTTCATCACCACTTCTCACAAAACGGTGAAGGAAAACATCATGAAGAAAACAACATGTCCTAGAACCAAAAGTTCGAAGTCATGTGACGTGTACCAATTGGCACTGGGCCCGCGTGGTGGATTACGGCCTACTCCCTCTCTACGAGAAGAGGCCTTTGTCCCAGCTTAGGCTAAGGCAATATTCCAGAAGACAAAGCCTATTTTGGAAAATGTTTACTTGTCATGATTACCGAGCATTTGATAGAAATCTCAAAAAAAAAAACTCCCACACAGCCGACAACAATGCAGTTTCCCGGTTCATAGCGTTCTCTATTAACGCTCCTCTGACATAATAGCTTATTGTCGCTGAATCGTGGGCGATGCGCCTGACATCAGATTTTGTCCGTGACCACCACACTAAAGATATCTAAACATCTTGTTTCTCGTTTGTGAAATATAAATGTCAGACTACTTTTTACTTGGGCGTAGCGTGTACGTATTGTGAAAGACAGACTAATAGATTGTAGATGTACCTACATTACAAACCCGCCATGATTTTTTAACCGCTCAACTCCATTTGGTCGCATTCGAAACCGCCATTTTTTAGTCCCAAAAGCTTTGTGGTCGCATCCCCGACCGCGCCGTTCAGGCGGTTTTTAGCCTTATTTCTGAATATAAATAAAGTTCTATATCGTCTGCGACAATTTTACTGTAATGCTAGATACACACACAGTTGGTTGAACTAAATCTCTATGGAAAATATAATCTGGTAACACGAAAAAAAAAGTTGAGGCGTGGAGAATGACATTCATCATCTGCCTAGCCTATTCCCAACTTTGTTGGGGTCGGCTTCCCTTATAACCGGATGCAGCTGAATACCAGTATTTTACATGGAGCGCCTGCATATCTGACCTCCACAATCCAGTTACTAGGTAATACGATACCCCTTGGTAAGACTGATTGTCAGACTTTCGGGATTCTGACGACCCGTAACGACTGTCAAAGATCCACAATTGACAGCCGGGACCAACGGCTTATCGTGCTTTCCGAGGCCCGGAGGGGTCTTGGTGTGTTAAGATGGTCACCCATCCACGGACCAACCGCGGCAAGCGGAGCTTAACCTGATCGATCGAACCGTACGGCTATTGTAACTTAGCCACTATCCCCTCACTGCGTGAAGGATGACGTTATTAGGCCTTAAAAACTTTCATAAATAACATTCAAGATTCACACGACGTGTATAGTTTTGGGCTCGACCCGAGCCTCCTCGTACGATGGACACAGAATATGCGACAACATCTTAGAGTAAGGCGATAGCCGCTGCCAGCGTGCCGTAGGCTGGTAATTGATCGTCTTCGGTGATCTTCTTGTCCAAGCTTTCTTGTTTACATGTATCTACGGCTTACAAATGTGTATCGGTTGCATACTATACAAACTGAAAACAAAAATGTATTATTTATGTAGCTACTTGAATTAGATCATCATTTACCTAGCTTTTTCCCAACGATCAAATCGAATCAAAATCATAAGTCATTTATTCAAACTAGGCTGAGAGTCAGCACTTTTTGAACGTCAAAATTACATAAGACAGTCCTCCAAAATGCCGTGGTTGATGATGTTGGGGTTGGCTTCCCAGTCTAACCGGATTCAGCTAAATCCCAGTATTTTACATGGAACGGCTGCCTATCTGACCTCCACAACCCAGTTTCTGGGTAATACAGTCGCCAGCAGGTCAAGCTATCCGAAACTGTCAAATTTTCCCAATTGAACATAAACCTTATTCCTTTGTTATAAAGTTGAAAAACTATCAAAGAACTTTGACAGATTGGGGTAGCTTGATGTGCTGGCCTCTCTACAATACCCCTTGGTATAAGACTTGGTTATCTAGGTACAGAGGCCAGCACATCAAGCTACCCCAATCTGTCACATTTCTTTGATAGTTTTTCAACTTTATTACAATGGAGTAAGGTTCATGTTCAATTGGGAAAGTTTCGGATAGCTTGACCTGCTGGTGTCATGTCTGTACTTGAACTAAAGAGGTCTTCCGTCCGAAGTTAGGTAAATAAGGCTATCAATTAGGTAAAGGTAAAAATCAGGTAAGATAGTAATCAATGATAGCCTTTCCAATTTGATAAAAATCACGTGCCTAACAAAAAAAAATACTAACCATCCTTCTGGCGCAGTCAGGTAAAAACCATCTTGATTTTTGTAGCCAGCGCATTGTGTAAAACGAACTTCGGAAATGCATCTCAGCTATCACTGTCAGCGTGATTGACGGTAAGAGTTTCGTTCAAAACTAGTGAATAGTCTTTAGCAAGTTTTTTCCTTGTGTGATAGATGCCTGCATTTCTTGAGTTTTCAATTTTTTACTGCACCTAAGACGATCTACTGAATAATGCTAGTGTGATTTCGATACAAATATTGTATTCATAAAACAAATAAAATAATTCAACAATACTGATTTTGAATACTTATGAAACTCTTTCCGAACTGTTGTTATGAATGTCATTCACAAACTGATTTTCGCAGTTACAAAGTTACAACAGCGCTTTGTAGATACACTGTTAGTACTAATTTAATTCGCTAATTTCCGCGATCTCTTTTATTGATTTATTTTTATTTTATCACGATAGGCAACGCTATTCCAAGGTTAAGTTAGCCGTGAGATAAGGCAGTCATTCACTGTCAGACGTCAGTTTCCTTTGCTAACTCGAAAGATAGAAGCGTGTATTGAGCGGGCGTCTATTATAATTACGACTAATAAAATCTACGAAACTGAGTCATGAAATAAGTGATTTTCCGCGCGTGAAATGATGTTCTAACGACTAGTATTCTAATAGATTTAGCTTTTACATTGGTAAAAACGTGCGGAAGTTCTAATATGATGGATAAAATTAAGTTATTGTGGTCAAAAACTAACCGGTGGCATAAAGGTTTGTACAAAATTTTTATTGATCATAAATTTATTCAAGCTTGAGATAAACTTTATAGCTTGATTACTTACTTGGCTGTATTTTATACATTGTATTTAAATTGCAGTAACCTCAGTATTGTGTTGCAAGTGAATATTAGATAATGTTATCAATACCTAATTATTTTAGTCTAGAAGGCTAAAATAGAAGGCCTAGCGATAATTGCTTTGTAATCACACAGGCAAGAATTTTTTTGAAATAGGTAATATCAAAAAAATTGTTGCCTGTGTGATTACAAAGCAATTATCGCTAGGCTTATTTTCAATTTCAACAAGGTAATAATTTTTTTTGGGAGCTTCTTCGCCTTTATTTACAACCAGTAATTTAAACTTTGTTTATTACTTAGGTACTTATAATTAACATATTTAAGTATTTTAACAAACACAACAATATTTATTCACATAATGGCATTAAAACGAATAAATATGAAAGATTAATGATTGTGTAATTATTTGACATTGAGCCATTACAAAACAAATACTTATTACTTACTTACAAGAAGCACACATAATTCATATTTTTGTGTACATTTCTTGTTTATTCTCTAAAGAGAAACTTATATAGCCAGATTATTAACAGCGGCATGGGTCGATTGATCAGGTTTAGCTGCGATTGCCACTGTGGGTCTTTGGTAGGGATATTTACATACCGAGACCCCTCGCCCCCCGCCTCGGAAAGTTTCTAAAAAAGTTAGCATTCCTTCTTTTAGAGTAACATGTTTAAAGCTTGATTACGTATTTAGGTTTTATTTACTAGACAAATATGCAGTAATCACGAAATATCGAATATTATCCTGGTTATATCCCGGACCAGTACAAACCTTTCCCATTTCTGTATCTTTGTAAAATAAAACTTTTGAAATGTTGAAAAAATTATTTAAATTTTATACCTACATTTTTGCTTACTCATAGTGACTATGAATAAACAAGATAATGTGTAGGTAAACTAAGAAACACAGCTGATTCACTCATAATGATTGCAAAACACAATTCCTCCTTCCATGAAAATAATATTTTCTGCAGTTTTAGCATATTTTTTGTTCTGTTTAAAGATTTCATAGTTATTACTAAAAGTTAGTTATTAAATTCTGCCCATACCATAAAAAATCTAAAAAATCTAACTATATTGCAGAGAGCTGTGGTGCCCCAGCGGCAATGGCTCCGCAACTTCTGTGTTGTAGGATGGGTTCAAACCCAGGCAGGCACTTTACTCTGTGTAAATTATTTCTTCACCATTGCTCTCAAAACGGTGAAGGAAACCATTGAGGAAAAACTGGCATGACCTCAAAAATCAATCCGCCTAGCCTTTAGCCAACTACGTTGGGGTTAGCTTCACGTCTAACCTGATGCAGCTGAATGCCAGTATAGGACCAATGGAAGACCAACCAGGAAGGGGCCATAACCTAAGACCAAAAATTCTAAGACACATTCAACAATCTGCACTGGGATCGTGTGGTGGATTATAGCTATCTACCATACAGCGGAGGCCTGTGTTCCAGTTGATCCTTTGCCTAGCGTTTTCCCAACTATGCTGGGGTTGTCTTACAGTCTAACTGGATGCAGTTTAAAACCAGTATTTTACAAGGAGCGACTGCCTATCTAAGTACCACAACCCAGTTACTGGGTAATACGACCCTACCCCTTGGTAAGACTGGTTGTCCGACTTTCGAGCTTCTGAAGACCCGTAACAACTGTCAAAGATTCACGATTGAGAGCGAGGACCAACGGCTTAACATGCTTTCTGAGGCACTGAGGGGTCTTGGTAAGTTAAGCTAGTCACCCATTCACGAACCTACCACAACAAGCCACAAGCTCCCCGAGTTCTAGTTGTGGTAACGTTATTGGCTGAATATGCTAAGCTATAGTGACTGACAGTCCTAAATAACTCTTAGACTGATAATATGATTATTATTCTCCATAAATAAATGTGTTTGGCAAAAGATAACATTAGAACTGTTCAAATTACAGATTTCATAATGATAAAACGACTGTGAAAATCACTGTATTTATTAAATAAATAAATCCCACTAATATTATAAATGTGAAAGTTTGTATGTTTGGATATTTAGATTTTTGGATGTTTGTTACTCAATGACGCAACAACGGCTGAACGGATTGGGATGAAGTTTGACCCACAGATAGATTATAACCTGGATTAACACATAGGATTTATCCTGGTAGGACGTTCCCGCAGGATAATCTCCGACCTCCTCGGGGGCGAAGATGATGGCATATTTATTTTATTGATGTAAAACAGTAATACATTTACACATTGAAGCCCTGACTCCTGAGCTAGGTTGTAACCTGTGTTACAGGAATCGGTGTCTTCTCCCATTTTTGTTATAATAATGTAACAAAAATGGGAGAAGACACTGATTCCTGTGTATGTATTAGTTTTATCTTTCAACTACCTGGTTGCTGTTGATTTCACTCCAAACCTAATAGAACTTCCTTTTCAACCTGGATAACAAAATAAAAAGTTATTTATTCAAATTAGGCTGAGAATCAGCACTTTTCGAACGTCAAAATACATAAGACACCCTTCACCACTTCCTAGTGCTTTAGCTGGGAAGAAAAGTGGCGCAACAAACTGCCCAGCAGCACAGCTGTCTGTTAATTCGGATAGACTTGATTCTATACATACATAGGCAATCGAGATGAATTATCTAGAGTCTTGTGGCCTAGTAATAATAGCCGCAAGGGTCAATTGATCAGGTTAATCTACGCTTGCCGTGGATGGGTGACCATTTTTACAAACCAGGACTCCACCCTCCGTGCCTCGAAAAGCATGTTAAGCTGTTAGTCACCTGCGAGGGGTGCGGGTTGTTTTGAAAGAGATACTGCCGCCCCTGGCACACAGGCAACTGAAGGAAAACAGGTGGGTTTTAGTCAGTAAAAGTATGACACGCCCTGCTGCTCCACTCAGAGCGGGAGAAGATATTTGATGATAGCCCACCCAAAAAAAAACGTTTGTCGCGGCTGTGATTTGTGGATGTTTAACAACGTTACGGGTTGTCAGACGTCCGAAAATCTGACAACCACAAGTCTTACCAAGGGGTACCCAGTAATCGGGTTGTTGAGGTGCGATACTCAGTCGCTTCATGAAAATACTGGTATTCAACTGTATCCATCATTCAAATGGAAATCGACTCCAACATAGGAAAACGCTAGGCCAACGATGAAAGGTGTTCATCTAGGACTTGGTGAACACCTTTCATCAAACCACACCACCACCATCACCTTTCTCAAGTTTCATCCAAATCTGGTCAGCTACTTATCGAGTTATTTGCTACCTAACAAATTAACATAAAAGATTCAATAAAGATAAGTAGATAATTAAGTATTTAATCAAAGTCATTAATCTTTATCACCTACACTGTCTTGCCTCTATGCTAAATCCCTGTACGTTATTCTTGAAATCATATGAAAAAATCATAATCAGCTGTTTAGACTAGCTAGGGGCCGAAAAAGTGCTAATCAAAAGTCATTTATTCAAATTGGGCTTATAATCAAGACTGACCCTCAGAACGCCCGGGTATTCACCACTTTCTAGTGCTTTAGCTGGGAAGAAGTGGCGCAACAAACATTTTTTTTTTTGTTACCTACTAAGTTTTATATTTTTAAGTAATAGATCCTATAAATACCTTTTGCTGTGCCCTAACAGGGTCTACAATGGCTCTTAGCTTGCCTTGCCTTGTGTTAACATCTGTTTTTACCATGTAGAACCCAGTGAAATGAATAAATAAACTCCCCAGCAGGAAAATTGTGCACCGTCAGCAAAATAATTATCTGCACATAAACATAACTGGCGAAATATGGGTGTACTTAAGTACAAAGGCCAGCACATCAAGCTACCCCAATCTGTCAAATTTCTTTGATCGTTTTTCAACTTTATTCCAAATAATAAGGTTTACGTTCAATTGGGAAAATTTGAAGCTATCCCAAAGCTTGACCTGCTGGCGACTATACCTACACCTCTGCCTAACCTTCCGGGGATTGCAGGCGTCATGTTATGTTATATTGTTATTATTAACTTGTAAATGGCCTTCAGTCTCATATTGTTTAGTAACATTGTTTATGTTAGCTCTAAGTTTCCCGAATAAAATAAAATAAAATATTAATTATCTGCAATGATTTAATGTAAGAACGTCATCATCACCACCACCATCATCATCATCATCATCATCATCATCATCATCATCATCATCATCTTCATCTTCATCATCTTCATCATCATCATTTCAGCCGAAAGACGTCCACTGCTGGACATAGGCCTGCCCCAGGCTCCTCCACTTCGACCGGTCGATGTCGGTACGATGTAAGAACGTAAACGAAGCAAAATGAGTACCTACCTATGTAAGGATCGTAGCAGGTGGAATATATTTAATTATCTGATACAAGATTGTGGCTAAGTAATACCAGCCGCACGAATCGATCCATCGGGGTAGGCTACGCTTGCCGCGGTTGGTCCGTGGATGGGGCACCATCTTTACATACCAAAACCTCTCTGTGCCTCGGAAAGCATCTATTATTCCTGAATATTCGACTGTTGTTATGAGTTATCCGATCAGAAACTCTAAAGTCTGACAACCAGTCTTACCAAAGGGTATCGTATTACCCAGTAACTGGATTGTGGAGGTCAGATAGGCAGGCGCTCCATGTAAAATACTGATAATCAGCTGCACGCGGTTAGACTGGAAGCCGATCCCAACGTAGTTGGGAATGGGCACGCCACGATTGCGGCGGTAAGTCCCCTCTTTGAGGAGTGGCTTGAGAGGCGGCATGGCGTTCTCACCTTCCTCAGGTCAGCAGGTCCTCACCGGACACGGCTGTTTCGGGAGGTTCCTGTTTCGGATAGGGCGGGAGGAAACGCCCGGGTGTTTCCACTGCGAAGATCGCCCTGAGGACACGGTGGAGCACACGGTGGCGGTCTGCCCGGCTTGGGCGGAGCACCGCCATGTCCTCGTGGAGGCGATCGGCGGCGGCGAACTCTCGCGTCCGGCCCTGGTCCGGGCCATGGTACGGAGCGAGAGTGCATGGGTAGCCGTCACCTCCTTCAGCGAAGCAGTAATGCTCGCGAAGAGGGAGGCGGCGCACGTGAGGGAGAGGCAGTCTATGCGCCCTCGCGACCCTAGCCGCCGCAGGATATGGAGACGCCCTGGGCGTCGGGAATGTCATGCCGATTTCCGGCCACCGTAGGCATGAGCTTGCGGACGGCGAGTGATGGGTAGCTCGCTGTCCAGTAAGGACCATACCCAAGTCGACGGCGCGTTTTGTTCCACGCACGCCTCAAAGAGATGTCAGCGCAAACCGAAGGGGCCAAGGGCCGATGCCTGCCAGGGGTGCGGGCTAGTTCGAAAGAGATACAAGCACACACACAGCCCCTGGCATACGGGCTACTGAGGGAGCACGGGTCGGTTTTAGTCAGTCAAAGTCTGACACGCCCTCCAGCTCCACCCAGAGCGGGAGAAGTTATTTGATGATTTCCCACACATAAATAAAAAAAAAATATAGTTGGGAAAAGGCTAAGCAGATGATGATGAAGATTAAAATATCAATTACCCGTTAGTAGGAAACATTATCTGCTCATTCAAAGTTCATAACAGATGTCATGTCACGACTCGTTAGTAATGCCTTATAAATAACTGAATGACATATTCAAGCTGCCTAGATATCTATGACGTAGTTTAGAATAGGTAATAATAGGCTACAAGGTCATCTAGATTAAAGCTACCTTCACAACATCATGATACTTAATAAGTTTGAAGATATATTTATCATTTTTAATGAGTTTAAAGTCCAACCTCTTTAGATCTGCCAAACAATTCGCTTCAGTTAGTACTTCCAGGTAAAAAAACGCGGGGTTATTAACCTTGGGTAGGTAGGTACTGTTGACATGACGTAATACTTTGAAATTTCAATCGTCATGCTTTCGAAGCGTGGTTCTTGAAGCGTAACAATACCTCATGCGCTATCATACAAGTGCAGATAAAGATTAAATTGAATGTGATAGTAATGATAGTTACGTCTTTTTACATCGTTTGTCATTAAATACTACTATTCCTACTACTTCCTACTTACTACTTCCTACTTATTCCTACTTGTTCGTACCTTTCTACTATTCCTATTCCTACTTACCTACTAATGTTATAAATGTTAAAGTCTGTATGTAGGGATGTTTGTTACGCAATCATGCAAAAGCGGCGTCATGGATTTGGATGAAATTTGACACACAGGTAGTTTGTAACCTGGATTAATACACAGCATACTTTTTGTACCGATAGTACGTTTCCGTGGAATAATTTTAATACTAGCTACCCCCGAACCGTCGCGCGTCGCGTCGCATCCCATCGCCCGGTCGCGCTAATTACTGCGTTTTCACTTAGCCTTGTTACGACTTTTGATTCATCAAAATCCCTTTTCTTGTATTCCAGTGTTCTTCGTCTTTCTCGTGGTAGAGTTTAGGGTCTTCCCCGGTGGTCAGCTGGGGTTTGAGTGCAACGACCCCGCGCTCTCACACCCCTTCAATGGTGACACGATCAGCTTCAAACTGCTTCTGGCTACCACTGTGCTGTTGCCGCTGGCTGTTGTAAGTAGTATCAAAATACAATATCTCCGTACATTGTTTTATTAAGGCCCTGGTAATTTTGAATATGTGGAGCAATCAGAAGCAATATTCCAGAAACACATCGCATTTTATTGTTGTTGCTCCAGATTGCTCCAATTAATTGATCCATATGGTTCCACTAGTGTTGCCGAGCAATAAATTATTGCCAATAATTGCTCAAAAAATTGCCCGTGTAAGAGCACCTTAAGGCTGTTATTAGTACACAATTCCCACCAATTAGGGGTGCCAACTGAAAACCAGCGCTGGGTGTCTCACGCCCAACAAATGCTGAGATGGTAACCCTTTCGGTATGGACACGCTCAGCACAACTGATACTAAATGTTTTTTGTTATGTTTAATGTTCTCTTTTTTTAATATGTTTGTTGCTGTTGTGTTGTGTCTGTGTCGAATAAATGTTTTCTATTCTATTCGATTCAGTTAATATTTTACTTTTTCAGATGCTATTAGTAGAGAGGATATACCACAACGACAGGACAGTGAAACACAAGCAAGCATTATGTTGGTTCAGAGAGTTTCTGTTTGGAGTCATGATGAACCTCGTCATAGTGCAGACGCTGAAGCTCATCGTGGGGTCTCCGAGACCTCACTTCTTCGATACATGCAGCCCTAAAGAGGCGTTGACTTGTCAAGGGTAAGGATCAATTCGGCATTTACTTTTAAAGTAGTTGCAAGAGTTTCTAAGGAATAGGTTCTTGAAGATCGAAGCCGCCGTCGAACACTGCCCAGAATGAGGTAGCGAAATTACTTTGACGTGTACCATTAGGGTGCATAAGAGTACCTGAAAGCACATGAGGTAGGCGTTTGCCCAACAGTGGGACAGTAATGGCTAGTTAGAAAACTATGCAGTGGCAAGGTTCCCCTTTCAATGCACAGTCAGATGACCTGGTGAAAGTCACAAGGCGTTAAACACAAATTGGGTCACAGCTGTTCTATAGGGTTCGATTTTAATTGACTAACGAAACTTTACAGACGTGGCGTATCGATATTAAATATGGCAAATGAATGCGTACCGTCTAGTGTGTTGGGGCAAGTTTTCTGATACTGTACGAATGTTTCTGGTATTCTCCTCTAAAAACCTGACCGGATGCTACACTGCATTTCATTAGACTATTTTTATTTATCTATATATATAAAAGAAAGTCGTGTTAGTTACTTCACTTATAACTCAAGAACGGCTGAACCGATTTAGCTGAAAATTGGCAGGGAGGTAGTTTAGAGCCAGGAGAAGGACATAGGAGACTTTTTATCCCGGTATTAGGTAGGGTAGCGTAGGTAGGGTAGGTAGGATAGTGTAGAGTAGGGTAGTGTAGTGTAGGAGGTAGGGTAGCGTAGGTAGGGTAGGTAGGTAGGGTAGTATAGTGTAGGGTGGGGTAGGTAGGATAGTGTAGGGTAGGTAGGGTAGGGCAGCGTAGGTGGAGTAGGTAGGTAGGGTAGGATAGTGTAGGGTAGGGTAGGATAGTGTAGGGTAGTGTAGGGTAGGTAGGGTAGCGTAGGTAGGGTAGGTAGGATAGTGTAGAGTAGGGTAGTGTAGTGTAGGAGGTAGGGTAGCGTAGGTAGGGTAGGTAGGTAGGGTAGTATAGTGTAGGGTAGGGTAGGTAGGATAGTGTAGGGTAGGTAGGGTAGGGCAGCGTAGGTGGAGTAGGTAGGTAGGGTAGGATAGTGTAGGGTAGGGTAGTATAGTGTAGGGTAGTGTAGGGTAGGTAGGGTAGCGTAGGTAGGGTAGGTAGGGTATAGATTTTGTATGAATGACTTTTGGATGGATAGGACAACGTCTGTCGGGACAGCTAGTTTAAGATATTTTCTAACTTAAAAAAAAGTACCTTGAACCCTGAGTTTGTGACGCCATTTCATCTCAGGTGTAGTCAGATTTTAATTTGGTAAACATGAAGACACTTATGGTAGTTCCGATATCTAATTTAAAGAATAAATGGTATAATTTATTTCAAATCATGTCTGTGGAATTCTTAGAAGAATTAAGGTCTGTCAAATCTGTAAAAGGTGGACCGTTTTACAGTTTAAAACCGAAGTGATGACGAAGTCTTTGGTATTCCGCCGTTTTTGTGCTCAAAACATAAAGAAGAAGAAAATGTTGAACGTAGGTATTACCTCTTTTCCAGGTCGGAATACGTATCAAGATACACATGCACCAAGGCGCACTGGCTGAACCAGTCGGACAGAAGCTTCCCTTCAGGGCACACGTCGCTGGCAGTGCACACAGGAGTGTTCATAGCTGTAAGTTTTATTATTGATAGAATTCAGTTAAATCCTATGTAATAAGGGGCGAGCCTATTGCCATCAACGGGCCCAAATCCAGCCGAGGACCCTATAGCACTTTGCCTAACCTGGGAATCGAACCCCAGGCCACCATGCTCAGCAGTAGCGCTAACGACCACTGTGCCAACGAGGCAATCTGGTAAAACGTGGTTGTACTATAGGCCGAGGAACTAACATCTATACACCGTAAGGACTATTATTGCTTGCAGCGCTCAGCCGCTATAGTAACGCTTGCTAACAGATGTGGTCATTGTGCGCACGGGATTGTGTTTTCAAATTGGTCAGATGTAAGTTTCCTCGATAGTACACTTCTGCCCGACCAATCAAATGCGTGATTTTATATTATGCTAAATTCAGTTATATAACTCATAGAAATCACGTCCGAATCTGTTGGGTAAATATTGTGATTTTTAACGTGTTTGGATTCAGAAGATTTTTTCAACAGGCATCTCAATCTGCCTAGCCTTTTTCCAGCTAGGTTGGTGAAGGCTTCCAGTCTAACCGAATGCAGGAGCTGCATCTGACCTCCACAACCCAGATATTGAGTAGCACGATAAGCCTTGGTACCCCTTCTGACTACCCATAATCACTGCCAAAGAGTCTACGAATGACAGCCGGGACGAGGGAGGTTAGCGTGCTTTCGTGCATGAGGGATCTGGATGTGTAATGTATGGTCACCCATCCCCGAACCGACCGCGGCTGGCGTAGCTTAACTTTTGATTGATCCGTGCAGATGTTACTGTTTAGCCAGAAGCTCCTCTAATCTGTGGTGTGATGTGGTGAACGTTGGCGTATCATAGGTCCGAAACTGTAGGGCGTAATATCGAAAAAAACTGAATTTGAAAACGATTTTTCTTTTAAACAGTGATCTAAAATGTACGAAATAATACCTTTTTAAGAAGGTACCTTGAAGCCTTGAATTTAAGTAAAAGTTAATGAATATGTCATGTTCTACTGTGTCTAAAAAATACTTAAATAATAGAATAAACAAAAAGCGTTTCAAGGTTTTGGTTAGTTTTAAGATAACACAATCACTCTGATCACATGGCAGTATTTTTTTGACAAGTAGAACATGACACATTCAGTGACTGTTACCTTATCGTCACATTATTTTTTCATCCCTTCTATTCGAAAAGTGTCGTTTTGTTCTTCTATGAACGGGAGCAAAGTAGCTCTTTTCCCCACTAGACTTTTTAGCGGGCAGTAATAAGATTTGAATTTGGAACATGAATCGTTCATTGAAATCGAACGCAAAATTTATAAATTACTGGCTGTAAGTGTTGGCTGTAAGGTGCGAGGAGGCGCGGTTTCTAAAAAAAAAGAGCGCGATTTACTTCACTGTTCTTGTAATCTGTACGACGGACTTTATTGTATTTTGCAAAATAATGAGTTCTACGTCGAGTTCTGAAAGTGATAGTGCATTAACTCCTGAAACAATAAAAATAGAAGCTAATAATGTTAAACAAAACTATAATACCTACGATATCCCGGGAGAAATATTTTCTCATCAAGGAGATGATAAGTAGAGTATATGACTCGAGAGCAAAAATATTTTTCCCTCAGGAGATAGATGTACTTTAAAATCCCTCGCTACGCTCAAGATTCTATTTTAGAATCCCTCGCTATACTCGGGATTCTATTATAGAATCCTTCGCTTCGCTCTGGATTCAAAATGGCACCCTCGCCGTAAAACTATTATTTTACTCCCTTGTCATACAATCTACTATAGTATAGCGAAACCTGAATATAGTTTGTTCAGAATAAGTAACTGAATCGATTCCAATAATTTTTACACCATGTTATATTGTCACGCACAACGAACCGAATGGGAGTCTACGTGCGGAAAAGGGAGTCCCATCATCATACACCATGTTATATTTTCTCCCAAAAAAGTTTTGCAAGTGTTATGGAAAAACTTATCACCAGTTAATTACAATACAATCGCCGCCCGTATGGTCGGCCAGCACATCAAGATATTCTTTCAATGAAATTAATTTGAAAACAAAAAATACTACCACATAGTTCAAGTTGTAGTGCCTACGTTCTACCAATGTTCGCATTTTCGCAAGCACTGTTGAGCTCATGCTCAACAGCGCTCTTATGGTCCGGGGTTGGATCAGGTCGGGCAAACTGTTATTTGGCTCTTACGTCAGGCATTACTCCGTAGCAGCCCGGAGTCTGGATGTGTGCCCGATTGATAACTATCATAACTGTCGGAATTAGTACCTATGTACTATAGGTATGTACATTTCCAGTATAAGCTGATCTCGCATTGTATAGAATTTCCGTACAGTGCGAGATCAGTGTAAACTGGAAATGTATAGATTGATGTGTAGCCGGGTGTACACGTTTAACCCTTCTGGAATTACAGTCGATATTTTTTATTATGTCACATTTAGATAGGACGTAAAGTTGGAAGGTTTCCCGCAAGGCGGACCGATGACCTTGTGAGGGCCGCAGGAGTCCGCTGTATGCGGGAAGCATAGAACCGGTCGAAGTGGTGAAGCTTGGGGGAGAAAATGATGCCATATTTCATTTCAGTACTACCTCCATCGCCGAACAAGCGGTGCTGCCTCCAGTAAGATTATCATCGTGCAAGTGCTGTGCGTGGCTGCAGCGGTGATATGTGGAGTGTCGCGCATGACGGACCATCGGCACCACTGGTGGGACGTGCTGGCCGGAGTCGTCATAGCGGCACCCGTGTTATTGTGGACTGTAAGTAGCTGTGGTCTGGTCCAAATTACATGACCAAGGGGGAAGCGCCAGGGTAGCAGTGGCGAAAGCATAATATAACACGATTCCTACCGGCTTCCCTTCGGGGATTCGCATCGGCAACTCTGTCGCTATTAAAAAATGGCACGTTAATAGTGGCTAGGGCTACTATTGTCAAAAAATATAGTTACACTACGGGTATTGAATTCACCATTACATTCAAACCATAAAAAAGGTTATTTTTGGCTTTGTATTACAACAACAAAAAAATGAAACTAACCCAGCGCCAAAACGTCATAATCGGGAACTCAACATTCATACAACAGCGATCCCGTAATGATGTCACTAAAGTGACCTAAAGGTCACGTGGCACCGCTTGATATTAACGAGAGCAAGCCGCTGCATAACAAGCTATGACAGAGACAGATATAGAAGAAAAAATGCGTGAGCGGGAACGAGACGGAGGAATATTGCACATTTGGTTTTGTTTTCAGCTGTTCAATGTTATTGCATTTAATTATTTACATTCCTATATTAATTTTATAGTGATAGTAAGTATTCTTTATTGATAACTCAGTAAGTTAAGTTAAAACCGACTTCGCTTCGGCTTCCCCCTTAGAAAAATTGACACCTCGCCGCTGCAGGGTATCCCGTGATATTCAAAGGACCAGTCACATTTCATACTAAGTTGGCCCCAAAACTCAAACCGTCGGGCCAGAAAAAGTCCTCCTTATCAATTTATACTATTGCGCCAATCGCTACGACCATTAAGGAATGGCTAAATCTAGCTGATAAATCTAGTTCAACAAAGATTTTCTTCGACGCAACTGCGACGAACTAAATTCCGACACGCCAAATTTAGGTGGTGAGCAAAATTTTTTTAAATGAAAACCTAATATTCAGATGACCAAACCTTGAAATTTCACATTCCAGTAACATTATTTCTGCTTTCTCAGATAAACTCCCTGTGTGGCAACTTCGAATGTGCCAACACAACACCAGCAACAGACTTCCCGACTAGCATCGACACGGGTGTCGCCAACGTGCCCCTTATCAACAAGGAAACGTAACTAACTTATTATAGTATTATTAGTTATAACGCTAGCTGTAATTGTTACGCGAAACAACACCAGTGTGCCAGTGTTTCCAAAATACTGGTATCGTAAATACTGATATTTCCAATATTTAGATACTAATAAACCCAATGTTATGGTATTTAAAAAAAATGGATTGTACAATTCTGATATCCAAACTACTGGTATATTCAACAAAGTGGTATCAAAAATACTGATATTATTCCAATATTTAGATATTGATAAACTCAATGTTAGGTACGATATTTTCAAAATAATGGCATGAAAAATACTGATGCCCAAAATACTGGTATATACAAGTACAAGATACTGACAAATCTAAAATATTGGTAAGTATCCAAAGACCGCCAGTATTTTGGATATCAGTATGTTATCCAAAATACTGTTATGGCTTAAGAAATGCTTCACAGCCTTAAATGGAATTGCAGTAAATGAAGTTGTTACTAAAAAAACGTTTTAGAATAAGAAATAGTAAAAATTTTATACCATTGCCTTAAAAAGTACTGATGACGAATTTAAAACTTTGGCCCTAGTGTGAGTTTCTAATAACCACCATGAGATGCGCTCGACCAACAGCGTTCAGCGGTCCTATAGGCCCTTAATCAATTCAGGGCCAATCGGAGCGCCGGACGCAGTCGTTGCGCAAAGTCGAGATAGAATAGATTTTTTCATTTTATTATCTATAACTTGGTGACAAAATCAATTGTACAATTTTTTGGTACGGAGATGTGAGAGTAATTTATCTCTTGGCTCCCAAACTAGGTTTATTGCCTGTACCTTGGGAGTCAGTGATTCCAAAACTTATGCTAACATAAAACTGAGTACGATACACTATAATATGTGTGTCGTACTCAGTTTTATGTTAGCATAAGATGGTTTAAAGATACTCACACTAGAGCATCTGAATAATAATGAAACCATACAAATGCAATAGAAATTATTAAAAATATAAATACATATATGTAAATTTAGATTCTGCAGTTTTCTATTAAAGTTTTCTAACAGAAACGGTAAAGTTTGGTTTTTAATATTTATTTAAAAAAAATACTGTGATTTCTTTCTTGTATGAAAATAAACTACAGCACCAAATATGTTTATGTTATGTTTAAAATACGGTTAACTTAGATAGATGCTTCTTCATACAGTAGTAATTTAATCACTTTACTTCGCAGGTTATTTTTTTTTTTATTCATCTTGTTAATCCACTGCTGGGCAAAAATTCTCCGTCATAAACAAAATAATCCAAGTTACATCCAAATTTGCAGTATGACACCTCGGGATCGTGACTACTGCTTACTTTGAGCTACTGGGCCTGGAATAGGTCTAGTCCGAAAAAGGGATAGTGCTATACGTTTGTAAGAGCTCCCTCTCTTTTTCGCCTTTGATGATATTGACACTTCTTTGTGCGATATGGGTAAATAATGTTTGACTGTGACGCAATGAGAAAAATAAAATATATTAACCGTGCAATGCTGGTCATTGTATTCATAATAGATGAATATTATTATTTTAGTGTAATTTATTTATTTTTATTTATAAGCATATTCTGGTATTATTTTTGTGACCATTAAACTTGGTTTTCAGAGATTAATTAATATAATGACTACATTAAATGTAAATTGTGGGTAGGAATATTTAGTTTAATTTAGATCGAATGGAAATTGTGTTATTTTTTTTATTAAAAACACAATAATTTAACAAATATGATTCTTATATTTAAGACTTGAAACACTAGAGCACCAGCAAATCGCATCGATATACCTAAATGTATACATTAAAAAAGTTAAGTATAGAGGCCAGCACATCAAGCTACCCTAATCTGTCAAATTTCTTTGATAGATTTTCAACTTTACTGCAAAAGAATAAGGTTCATGTTCAATTTTACAGTTTGGGATAGCTTGATGTGCTGGCGTCTGTACATACGTACATTATATAAAAGCAACAATATTGTACAAACTTATGAGTGATATCAGCAAAAGCTTAGTAAAAAATATATTTTCGATAGTCAGGAACTCCGCATTTCTATCCTGCAAGTAGTGTGTACATCTTGTGTGAAAACTTGCAGGATTGTAAGTTACGCAAGTCAGACAAAATTGTCTTGCATGCAAGTTCTACTTGTGCCAGTAGAAGAAACGCAGTAAGCTAGTACCAATTGTAAACCACGCCAAATAGTACATTCAATATTTTCTAAGGAATTATCATTATTTTGTATGAGATGTATTAATTTATTTTGTATCGTGTGTGTATTAAAGGTGGTTTATTTTTAAGACCTGTGTTTTATTTCAGCTTCTTGCATAAACCCCTAAACTATTTGCATTGTAGAAGAACGATAAAATTATTCGTTTTAAATAAAGAGTGTCTATGTTTCGGGTATAACTATTTCAAAACATGTACGGCCTCTCGGAGCGTCCACCTTAAGTTCTGTTTCCCGTCATTTATGTATGTATTTCATAAAAAGTGTCCTAATAGGTAGCTTTGTCGTATTGGTTTTACAAACGAATAACTAAAGGTTTAAAGTATCCTAGATATTGTTTAGCAATATCATCATCATTTCAGGCAAAAGACGTCCACTAGTGAACATAGGCCTCCCCCAGGCTCCTCCACTTCGACCAGTCTTGTGCTTCCCACATCCAGCGGATTCCCGCGGCCTTCACAAGGTCATCGGTCAATATGTACAAGCAAAATTATTTGTTACTTTTAAGTGCACGGCCACACTAACAAACACTCATAAATGACTAATTATACGTTTGTCAAACTTCAAAACACAATAACCAATATTTAATTACGTAGATGTCAGATAATTACCCCTACATAATGCTCACTGACTCCATGCAATATAATTATACGTTCAAACAACCCATAATTACGGTAATTATGAACAGTTTCGAATCAAAACCGAATATTTCTTCGAGATCTCATTAAAAATGCAATATATCGTGACTTGAGGAAAGTGTTCCACACTGTTGACATAACTAATTTGCCTTAAATTCTGCTTATCCATCACCTATTATTACAGTTTAGCGTTATTCTGTCTGTATACTGGCGGTATTCAACATGAAAATGAATTTTGGGGCTTTGATTTTGGTTTTCGTTATGTTAGAAAAGGAGGTGTACTCCAAGGATCCAACTTGGGTCCACTTCATTAAAAGTTATGTTGAGAATGAAGGGAAACCTACTGTATTGATTTTGGGTGACCTTTGCTGGGATAAAAGTAAGTACCTAGTAGGTATTACAACTTTTGAATATTTTCGAAAGAAAATAACTGACAAGAATGTGAGCAACTCTTTGATATTTATATTTTTCGTGATCGCGATTTCTATATTGTGATTTATACTGTATTTAAATTAGTTTTTATTATTTTTCCAGGTGTTATAGTTAATTTAGCAAATGAAATATCAAAAATTGGAAGCAGATCATCAACATCAATGGGTGTTAACTCCAAATATTATTATCATGACTTACTGTATGTAATTGACCTGGACTGCCCAAGTGCAGAAGAAATCATTGTTTTGGTAACCATTGTTGGATTTGGCTTCTTATATAGGTATTTGTTGTTGATGCAGTAACACCCGCCCTATGGACATCGATCATATATGTTGTACACGCAGTACACGTTCATCGATCGACAGGTCGACGCAATCTAGTTGCAATTCATCTTATTTTAATAATGACAATTTGTTAGGTGCAATAATTAATACGGCCCTTAGTGTCAAAGATTTCGGAGTTTGCAATATACATGTGGCAATATAACGTAAAGACAAAAATAAGCTGGTATACCTACTTATTACTAGACACGTTAAATTGACAAACTTAAAAAAATGGTGTCCATGGTAGAAACTAATAATTATTTTTATAGGCAACAAAACGCAACCTGTTTCGTTCTCCTTACCGCTGGCTGGTTATCACCGCCTGGGCTAAGCACGCAAACATGGCTGCTTTATGGAACAGCCCAATATTGGCCGACAGTGACTTGGTACTGGCTGCGGGTACTGGCAGTTATTTCAAACTAATGGAACGTGAGTAGTGAGTCAGGCACTCCAGCTGGCTGAACGAATAAGTATTAGTAGAGTTCTTTGTGAAGGAGGTCGTCCTGGGAAGTCGGTATTACCACCATATCTCCTCACCTGTCGAGCGGCGGTATTAGTAATAAGAGAGAAGAGAAGAGAAGAAGAGTAGAGTTAGTGGGAAGAGTAAATACTCTTATACTCATCTTCTCTTCTCTCTTATTACTAATACCCTTATTATTAGTACGTATCTACGTACCCATTATAAGTCCACGTCGCATGGACGTAAAAAAATCGCAGTGGGATTTTTTCGCGCATTCTATCTTCAACGCACTGCTACTATTTCGACGGGCTGGGTTACATACTGCCGGATTTTCAATGTTCCGTTCAACACCGAGGGTGGAAAATCCAATGCACAATTAAATTTGGCCGCGATATTTTTACACAGCATACATACATACAGTTTACTTAGCTTTTGGTACCTACTTGTATTTTGTGATTTATTGGGTGATAAATGAAGCATGTAGCCCACCTGATTGGAATTTGGAATATCTCTGCTATTCGAAAGACAAAGCTAAAGCGTCCCAAGCGGTTGTTTTTTTCCTCGAAACACATCCAACTCGGCTTGACGTAAAAATGGTGGTACTTCTCTGGACGACGTCCTCCACAAAGAGATCTACTCTAATACTTCGAAAACGTATTTTTTCACCCTTCATTTCCAAGTCCACAAGCCTTCGCCCAGCGGTTCCATGTTATCCACTGTCCGCGGCTACTACAACGGCAGTTTGGTAGACGTACGTCCTTACCGGGAGCAGTTCCGCAGACGCCGTGACGTCATGGGACATACCATCACCATGTCCAACGTCATTCAGGACAGCAACACCACGCTGTACCATTTGCTGAAGGAGGATAGAATGTGAGTTTGAGATTGGTCTTTAATTGTAAGGTGTTTTTTTTTTTTTGGGTGGGAAATCATCAAATAACTTCTCCCGCTCTGGGTGGAGCAGGAGGGCGTGTCAGACTTTTACTGACTAAAACCCACCCGTGTTCCTTCAGTAGCCCTTAAGCCAGGGGCTGTGGTGTCTCTTTCGAACAAACCCGCACCCCTGGCAGGCATCGACCCTTGCGGGTCCCATCACTTTTTGTGCTGACATCTCTTTGAGGCGCGCGTGGAACACAACGCGCCGTCGACTTGGGCTTGGTCCTTACCGGACAGCGAGCTACCCATTACTCGCCGTCCGCAAGCCCATGCCTACGGTGGCCGGAAATCGGCCTGGGATTCTCGACGCCCAGGGCGTCTCCGTATCCTGCGGGTCGCGAGGGCGCATATGCTGCCTCTCCCTCACGTGCGCCGCCTCCCTCTTCGCGAGCATCACTGCTTCGCTGAAGGAGGTGACGGCTCCCCATGCCCTCCCGCTCCGTACCATGGCCTGGACCAGGGCCGGACGCGAGAGGTTGCCGCCGCCGATCGCCTCCACGAGGACACGGCGGTGCTCCGCCCAAATAGGGCAGACCGCCACCGTGTGCTCCACCGTGTCCTCAGGGCGATCTTCGCAGTGGAAACACCCGGGCGTTTCCTCCCGCCCTATCCGAAACAGGAACCTCCCGTAACAACCGTGTTCGGTGAGGACCTGCGTCAGGCGGAAGGTGAGGACGCCATGCCGCCTCTCAAACCACTCCTCAAAGAGGGGACTTACCGCCGCAATCGTGGCGTGCCCAAATTGTAAGGTGTTTAAGCACATTCCCGAAATTCATACTCATTGGCCAGCTTTTTCGATCTGACAAATTGGTGCACATTGGATGAAAGCTGTCGGCCACTTTAGCATTATCTCATGCTTAGCCATAAAAATTGAAAGAAAGATCGGATTTTGTTTTGGAACTGAAAAGCTTTTTATAGGAAAAAACAGCTTTTTTTTAAACTAGTGTAGCACGGCAGTCAGCAACTGTGTGTGAACGTGCCTTAACCGCGGCGACAGGCGGCATACACCACAGAGTACTTTTACTATATAGGTATGTAGGCATACACCCCCGCCAGCACTCCTGGATGCCCGCGCTAACGGACAGTGGACGACGGCTCGCGAGATAGTAGGTACGCCAAGCTCGCGACCCGCTCTGATAGTTTTGATTGTTTTTACCATATTTACCTGTTTGTGCTCTTGAGTTTTGTTTCTGACTAATATACACTTTTACACTATCAAACGCGTGCCAATAATTCAACACCCAACAAACCCCTGAGAAACCTCCTACACTAGCAAATTCAAATCTTTTCATCCTTACACCAGAAAAATCGAAAAATATCAAGTATCTACTTAAAGTTCATTTTGTGGGTAGTTCTTGTCTTGGTTGGCTATTATCTACCCTACTATGAATTAATTTACTGTGGACCATTCACGCATATAAATAAACATCTATTTAGTGTAATTTTTGTAACTTGTAATTTGTGCTACAATCTTGTGTAGGGAACCACAATACGACTCCATAGCTAAGATCTGCTGGATGAACGTGAGGCTCGCGTTCCAGATGTTGAACGCTACGCCTGGGTCTGTGTTCAGTTACCGATGGGGTTACAAGGTTGATGGCCAGTGGTCGGGCATGATTGATGATCTGCATTCTGGAAGAGCAGATTTGGGTGAGTACCTAAGCTACCTATTTCATCATCAATCTTCAGCAGTCCACTGCTGGACAAATGCCTTTCCAGTCGCACGCCTTTCCACTCTATTCTGGACTGCTCTCATTCAGCTGCTACCAGCCACACTGCGAACATTGTCACTCCACCTAGCCTGAAGGTTTCCTACGTACCTTACCTTACTTGCCTCCTTAAGTATGCATTGTCTACCTAAGCACTTACCTGATACCATTTTATTTATTCGTAGTGTATTTTATGATCCTGATAACCAGGGCCTAGAGACCAAACACATTTCTGTTAGCGTTCACGCCAAACGCTACGCCAAAATATATGGGAATAATATTACCTGCAGAAAGGTTACGTCGTGTCCTTTCCGCAGGTAATGTCATTCCCATACATTTTGGCGTAGCGTTTGGCGTGAACGCTAACAGAAATTTGTTCTTTCTTAATAAATTATAATGGTACATTAAGACATAGTCCTTTTGAAGAACTGCCAGAAGCATTGTTCGCAAAACGCTTGATGACCTGAGGAATGCCGCAGCAATTCACGAATGGATCCGAAAAGCTCAGAAGCGATAGTTGTGACCATACTTAGAGGAGACTTACCTCATAACTGTGAACTAAATGTTTTGCCTCACAAATGTGTGAAAGTTTGTGAGGGTGGATGGATGGATGTTTGTTAGACGCAAAAACTACTGAACGGATTTCATCCCGGTAGTACGTTCCCGTGGAATTATTCCCAACCTCCACACGGGCAATGCCGCTTGTAAAAGCTAGTTTCAAATAAACCTGCAGTTACAGGCACTTTTGAATTTTTATGGGGTCAGTCAGAAACATGAAGCTAGTTGCCCATTACAAAAGGCAGTAGGTACTCGTACCTATTGAGAAAAAAGAAAGGGCAAGAAACTCCACGGATTAGCAGTAGACGTCTTTCTTCTGAATGACGATAACATAATAATAGGTCTTTACCTATGAAATTGCCGTTTTGTATGAAAAAATTTAAACGAATTTTTTTCATGAATTTTTTATTTGTATTAATCGAAGTAATCACCCATGCAATCAATGCATCTTTGCCATCGCAGTGGCAGTTTATTGATGCCCTTCTTAAAGAAATCAGCTGGACGGGAGGCAACAAATTCTTCAAAGGCATTTTGTACTGCCTCTCGGGTATTAAATTTTTTTCCCGCCAAGAAGTTATCAAAATTCTGGAAAAAGTAGTAGTCTGTAGGCGCAAGGTCTGGTGAGTAGGGCGGATGACGGAGAGCTTCCAACCCCAGTTCTTGCAACTTGGAGACCGTCTGCTGTGCAGTATGAGGTCGCGCGTTGTCGTGCAGGAGCAGCGGAGACGAGCGATTGACCAATGCTGGTTGGAGATGCGCCAGCTTCTCCATCATTGTGTTCAGTTCTTCACAGTACACATCTGCAGTAATGCTCACCCCGTTTGGTAAGGAGCTGTGATGAATCACACCGGCGCTAGACCACCAAACAGTGACCATCACTTTTCTAGGGGTAAGTTTTCGTTCAGGGCATTGTTTAGGTGCTGAACCAGGATCCAACCAACTTGCTGAGCGCTTACGGTTATCAAACAGAATCCATTTTTCATCGCAGGTAACAATGCGGTTCAAAATTCCTTCATTTGTGTGTCTGTTGAGCAGTGCAAGGCACGTCTCGACGCGTACTTCGCGCTGGCGATCATTGAGTTCGTGGGGCACCCATTTGTCAAGCTTTTTTACCTTGCCAATTTGACGCAAATGGACCAATATTGTTTTGACGCTAACGTCGAAAGCTGCTGCTAATTCAGCCGTAGATTGTGTATCATCAGCTTCCACAATCGCCTTTAATTCGTCATTGTCGACCAAAGTCTTCGGACGACCGCGAGGTTCATTTTTCAGGTCGAAATTTCCAGAACGGAAGCGAGCAAACCAATAACAGGTGGTGCGTTGGTTTGTAGTGTTAGCTCCGTAAACGTCGTTGATGTTGCGTGCCGCTTGTGCCGCGTTGCTGCCACGACGGTACTCATATTCCATAATTACTCGAATTTTTAACGTATCCATGATGACGAAAAAGATTGAAATGCGATGAAAATGTAACACTAATCAATAAAGAAATGACTACTTTTAGAAAAAAAAATCCATGTTTTTAAAATAAAATTAATTTGACGAATTAATTGATTTTTGACGGCAATTTCATAGGTAAAGACCTAATATATATTAGGTCTTTACCTATGAAATTGCCGTTCTGCAGTACTGGCCATTTCAAATCAAAATAATTTTTGTTTGGCTTAGAATTCTAATTTCTATACACAATCTACGGCTGAATTAGCAGCAGCTTTCGACGTTAGCGTCAAAACAATATTGGTCCATTTGCGTCAAATTGGCAAGGTAAAAAAGCTTGACAAATGGGTGCCCCACGAACTCAATGATCGCCAGCGCGAAGTACGCGTCGAGACGTGCCTTGCACTGCTCAACAGACACACAAATGAAGGAATTTTGAACCGCATTGTTACCTGCGATGAAAAATGGATTCTGTTTGATAACCGTAAGCGCTCAGCAAGTTGGTTGGATCCTGGTTCAGCACCTAAACAATGCCCTGAACGAAAACTTACCCCTAGAAAAGTGATGGTCACTGTTTGGTGGTCTAGCGCCGGTGTGATTCATCACAGCTCCTTACCAAACGGGGTGAGCATTACTGCAGATGTGTACTGTGAAGAACTGAACACAATGATGGAGAAGCTGGCGCATCTCCAACCAGCATTGGTCAATCGCTCGTCTCCGCTGCTCCTGCACGACAACGCGCGACCTCATACTGCACAGCAGACGGTCTCCAAGTTGCAAGAACTGGGGTTGGAAGCTCTCCGTCATCCGCCCTACTCACCAGACCTTGCGCCTACAGACTACTACTTTTTCCAGAATTTTGATAACTTCTTGGCGGGAAAAAAATTTAATACCCGAGAGGCAGTACAAAATGCCTTTGAAGAATTTGTTGCCTCCCGTCCAGCTGATTTCTTTAAGAAGGGCATCAATAAACTGCCACTGCGATGGCAAAGATGCATTGATTGCATGGGTGATTACTTCGATTAATACAAATAAAAAATTCATGAAAAAAATTCGTTTAAATTTTTTCATACAAAACGGCAATTTCATAGGTAAAGACCTATTATTTGAAGCTAAGACCTAAATAACTTCCACTTTCCAGGCACAAACTGCGTGGTATCAGACTTGGAGCGTCTCGACGTGGTTTCCTACACAGATAGACTAGCTCCCTTCAGGGTCCGGTTCATATTCCGCCAGCCCCCACTGCCATACGTGGCCAATATATTCTCCATGCCTTTCTCCACAAATGTGTGGATAGCTATGTCTGTGTGTGCTCTGCTTTCTACTGGAACTGTGTACCTGGCTACGAAGTGGGAAGCTGAAGAAGGCAAGGTAAGATTCTTTCGTTATACTTAAACTGGGCCATTATAAACTTGCATAAATTAAACTAAACGGCTAAAGATAGGCGCTTGAATTTTGAAGAGTAGGTAGTCAATGTCTAGACACAGAAATACTACCTAAAAGGGTTGTTAGACAGGGCATCATGTTTTTTTGGTTAAGCTCAATAAAGAATATAAAACCTAAATAAATGATTTACTTATGAACACTTCCCCTAAAAGAAGGTATCGTAGGAAATCAACGTTTAGTAGGAATTTCGGAAAGTAAAAACTACACACATCAACACAGTGCCTAAGATTTTTCTGCGTTTTTTCTTATTTCCTCCTCGAATTAATTCCAGGACTTAAACGTATTAAATGCACGTACATCTTTTACTTTCCACGTGCTTACTTTAAACTCTATGTACAGACGCCAGCACATCAAGCTACCCCAATCTGTCAAATTTCTTTGATCAATTTTCAACTTTATTTTATAAGCTTATGGTTCATGTTCAATTGGGCAAATTTGACAGTTTGGGGAAGCTTGATGTGCTGGCGTCTATACAAATGGTTATTATAAAGTGGACCCTTTGCTTGATCCAGGGTCCAACACAATTGGACAGCGTAGGCGACGCGATGCTGCTGACATTCAGCGCTATTGGCCAGCAAGGCTGTGTTATGGAACCTAGGAGGCTATCAGGTCAGTTCTTCAGTTTGAAAACAGTTCAAATTATGCCTACAATTTAGTTAGGGTACCTAATGCTTCAGCAGTGCAAAATTTATCGATGAATTATGTCGTGCTGAAACGAGATGTGACTATCATCATCATTGGCAGCCTCGTTCAACCAACTGCTGAATGCAGACCTACTTTTTTTGTGTTCATTTGTTTTTTGGGTTCTCACATAATTATTCGTGTCTAGTTAAAGCGCAGGATATCTTGCGAGGGGTGCGGGTTGTTCGAAAGAGATACCGCCGCGCCTGGCACACAGGCTACTGAGGGAACACGGGTGGTTTTTAGTCAGTAAAAGTCTGACACCCTCCTGCTCCATCCAGAGCGGGAGATGTTATTTGATGAATTCCCAGCAAGATATCCCGATGAACGAAAGATTTAACAATTTGAAGCCCTCCGTAGTTTTCTGCATGTTTTGGAAAACCTTGGACATGCGGCGTATTATGTTGATGTGTCAAAATGTGCGTGCAGGTCGCATGATGGTATTCGTGCTGTTCACGGCGCTGATGGCGCTGTACGCGGCGTACTCGGCCAACATCGTGGTGCTGCTGCAGGCGCCGTCCGACTCCATCCGCAGCCTGCCGCAGCTCGCCGGGGCCAAGATCACGCTCGCAGCTAACGATGTCGATTATAACCATTTCGTTTTTAAAGTGAGTTGTGATTGTTCCTTCCTCGTCATGATTATTTCGCTGGAAACGTACTGATGGACATGGCCTCCCGCGAGCATCGCCGCTATGACTGATCATGTAACTTTCGCATTTAGCGGATTTCCGGGACCTTTACCAGATCATCTGTCCACTTTGTGAAGGTTCTACTAATGCAGTCGTGCGGTATTTAGTAATGAGGTCTACATTGTCTGTAAACGCGACTCATTCAGTTTCCTTATTCATTAAGGTCTACCACGAGAGTCGATCAGGTGACCCATTTCAGTGGTATCTTCCACCTGTTTCAGTTGTTCAAAGACCCAGTGCGTGAGGTGGTGTACAAGAGAATTGATCCAGAGAAGGGGAAGAAACATTTCTACGATTTGAACGAAGGAGTTGAGAGGATCAGACAGGTAATTGAATACTTAACAGATGTAGGTACTTATTTTTAACCAATTTCTAGGTACTTAATACCTAAGCTATGCTGTTGGGAAGGTAAAGAGCGTTTTTTTACTTTTTATGTATTGTCGCTTACCGGGTTCGGTCCGTGGATGGGTGACCACCTTTACATACCAAGACCATTCCGCGCCTCGGGAAGCACGTTAAGCTGTTGATCCCGGCTGTCATTTGTGGATCTTTGACAGCCGTTATGGGTAGAAGCTCGAAAGTCTGACAACCAGTTTTACCAAAGGGTATCGGAATACTGGATTGTGGAGGTAAAATAGGCCGTCGCTCCATGTCAAATACGGGTACTCTGCTGAATCCGGTTAGACAGGAAGTCGACCCTAAGATACTCGTAGTCCAGATGATGTATTGTTAGGCGTTTGTAGATATGCAAAGACATTTGTATTTAGGTATTTGACCAGACATTGTTTCAACGTATGTAAATTTATCATCATCATCATCATTTCAGCCAAAAGACGTCCACTGCTGGACATTTACGTCTTCCGGTACGCAGTCGCTACTCCAGAATTTTTCGGCCCCATCGGCCATCTGTTCTGCGAGCAATGTGCCCTGCCCACTGCCAATTCTTCGGGCTATGTCGGTTACTTTGGTTCTCCTGCGGATCTCTTCATTCCTGATTCAATTACGCAAGGAAACTCCAAGCATAGCCCTCTCCATCGCTATACTTTTATATCTATCAGTAATTTATATGCAATAACGAGTTACTTAATAACGAGTATTCTATCTATCTATGTGGTGTTAGGTAATCTTATCTCTCTCGTCATCCAGGGTCTATTCGCCTTTCATTCGATCGTGGAGCCAGTATACCTACGCATCGAGCAAACCTTCCTGGAAACTGAGAAGTGCGACCTGATGGAGGTGGACTTTCTGAACAGCTTCGATGCCTTCGTGCCAGTTAGGAAGGGATCGCCTTACTTGGAGCTGCTAAGAGTTGTGTAAGTATAGTACCCACGGCTGAAAGCCGGCTAGTAGTCTCTAACGGGATAGAGGCGACTGACAACGCTCTTCGAAGCCGATCTTTTACCAAAACTTGATATGCTATATTCACAGCAGCATAGATACAGGGTGGCAGGGAAATCGATACGCAATGTTTATCGGTTATCAAAAAAATAAAAATGTGTTGTTTCATAGAAAAGTGCAATAGGTAGCTACTCGGTCAGAATGTTTGAAACAGATTTAAAATAAATAACCGACGAAAACTTTCAACGGGAATAAAACTCATGGGAGTTCAGAACTACTGAATCCATGAATTCCATGATAACAGGTTGTACGTGGATTTACCTGCTGCCAGCCTGTATACCTACATAAAATATCGGTTAAGTATGACCTATGATTTTAGGTTTGGTTTGAGTTCTAATCTTGTCCGAATACTCGATATTAATGCATAGTAAGTACTTATATGCGTACGTACGTACGGACAGGTAAATGAATTGTAAAATTGACAAACTAGTCCGTTCTCAAAACTTATTTTCGAACATGTAGAATTTTATGTATGTTCGGGCATAACTCCGTCGTATATTGCAAAATTCTTTTTTTTGTTCGAAAAGACTGAAGAAATATTATGGAATTTTAATGGGAAAATTTCGGAATAAACCATTACGAAATGGTCCCATTAAAATTTCTTAAAGATCTGATGATGCGTTTCGGAGACAGGAGGACAACGGAACTCTTCAAAAAATTACAGCAAATCAACCGCGAATCCTGCTATCGCATGAATATTATTTTTTTTGACCCCAAGGATGATGAAATTTCAAATTGGTGTGGGCCGCCGCCCTCCTGAATACTGTTTGCGTAGACCAAAGGTCAATAACTCCTTGACTGTGACCATGGAGACCTTCAATGCAGACTTTGCCTTCGAAAGAATGGATTTCAGATCAACATTGGAGAACCTTACCAATACTGGTCTGTCCTTTGCTGGATGTTCCAAGTTTGTGACACACTTTGATACAAAATGGAGTGATGTCAGTCAGTGCTAGTTTGTTCTTCAGCACATCTAATACAAGAGCATAACATTTCAATATGATTGTGTTGGCGCTAGTAGTTATGATGTGGTTATAATGTGGCTAGTTTTTGCAGACAAGTAAATTGACTCCATCTGTGTCATCACGTTGGCACAAGTGGCAAAAGTTGGCAAAAGTGAAAAATAAAAACTTTTTCAAAAAATAGCTCGGTGTAAAATAAAGTCGGTGACTTTGGATGTGTATTTTAATTCTTTGTCACCACCTTCCGTTAAGTTATTTTGCACTTTGTAGTGTTTTGTTGGAAGTCGGTTGTTATAACGAGAATCAAGATCACTGTGATATTGAAAGACTTGTTACTGGCAGCAATCTAAAATCGACCGCATTTAACTAGAATAAAGATCACTTTGATTTTAAAATTGACGCATCAGAGTTGAAATAAGTGTGAACGGACTTCGTCAATTTGCCTTGTTATTACCAAAGTTGGAAGTTTGCGTATTTTATTAAATAATTAGTTCTGGAATGACATAAATACTTTCATATGTACATTATCAAGTTACATTTTAATTCAACCAAAGTATTATTTTTTTCTTTTTAGTGTGGGAAATCATCAAATACCTTCTCCCGCTCTGGGTGGAGCAGGAGGGCGTGTCAGACATTTACTGACTAAAACCCACCCGTGTTCCTTTAGTTACTTATCTCTTTCGAACAACCCGCCGCGCCGGACAGTTGTGATTTGAAAGTACCTACGGACAATAGTTTGGGATTGGGGGACGGTGTAAAAACAATTAATGACACGGTCCCGACCGCACAAGGTATTACGCTGTCAAAGACGAGTCTTCAGATTTCTTTATTGTATCTAATATTTTGTGATTTACTTCCGATGAACGAAATACCATTTTTAATCAGAGATGCGATTTATTTGAAATACTTCTATTTAAAATGCAAATACAAAATGCAAAATTCCTATTTTGAATTTTGCATTTAAATGCCTTTTAGTAAAAAACATTTTGTATTTTATTTGAAATACCTTTCTAGATGTATTTTGCATTTTTAATATTCATTTCAAAATGCAAAATACTTTGTAGTTTAGCCAACATTAGACTTGGAAATCCTACAACATTTAAAGGATAAGTGCACAATTCTGGAGATGATAAACACTTATCCTATAATAAAAAAAGTATTTTTAAAATACAACACATCCTTACCAAGTTCAGCACCAGTAGAAAGACTTTTTTTGGTACGGTGGGATGATTATCAGAAGAAAATCACATCACAGAAGAAAAATGAGTGATGATGTATTTGAACAACTGGTATTGTTAAAAAGCGTAATAAATAAAAATTTATGTTTATAATTTTCACTTTTTAACAATACCAGTCCAATTGTTAGTACTATAAGAAAATTATAATAATAATAAAATAAGAACTAGATGCACATTAACCGAAATAAATGGCCACACAATTCACAAAATGGAGCTATGGGTATCTTTTCGTTAGTCTAGTTTTTACATTATTTTAAGTGAGTATTATTATTGTTAATAACATTACAGAATTTAATGATACGCGTACTGATAAATATGACCAAAATGTCATGCATAAGGTGCCATTTGGCTCGGCATTATATCTCTATTCTATTTCTCATGATAAATACCTAAAATAAATAAAACTAACTTACGATTTGGTCAAAAGGTATTTTATTTTGAAAAAGTATTTTGAAAATACCTACCTATTTTGCATTTAGCATTTGAAATACAAAACGCAAAACTATTTGGTATTTGCATTTGAAATAGTAAATCTGAAAAGTATACAGTATGTAGGTATTTTGTACTTCTCTGTTTTTAATGTTACTTTAGGTACCAAAATAATTTCACATGAAACAATGAATGTCCACAGATTCAAACAAATCCGCGAATCTGGCATCCAGTCAGCTCTATCAAAGCGCCTGCAAGTCCCAAAGCCACACTGCACGTCCAAGATGTCATCATTCAGTAGCGTGGGCCTGATGGACATGAAGCCGGTTCTGATCCTCATGCTGTATGGATTCTGCTTGTCTGTGACCATCGCGGTTGTAGAGATCGTTGTGTTTAAAATGCGAGTTTTCGAAGTTTTTCAAATGAGAAAAATTTACTGTTTTCTAAAATAATTAAATGAGACGAGAAATGGAAGGAGCGGAAGGCGATCTCTGCCCAGGAGTGGGATAGAAAATACAACAAAAACAAAATACGTGTGGCACTCGGGGACTGCCGCGGTAAAACTATTGCATACAATGATACTCGTATATCAACTTATGCAATTATAATTACCTATTTATTTAGTTTTTATTTGTGCAGTAATTTTTTTCTTTGATATAAATTCAAGTTACACTTTTTGAGCGTGGTGACCGATAAGAAAACAAATTTTATTATATCGGACAGTCGTACCATAAACATACACGTTAAGCGAACGCTCGGCCGAGCTACATGGTAGGCGGAGTGGGGGGTGTTAGGTTTTATTTTCGTTACGGAATTTCTTGATTCGGTAGCCGCGCTCAAAGCCCGCGATAAAAGCTATGCAATAGCTTAAAAGAATAAAGTAGGAAACAGATGAACTAATTTCAACTCGGTTTTTATTATTTTCTTTTAAGTAAAAATAATCACATTAATTCATTTGTTTTTACAGGAACGCGCGGAGGAAGCTCTACAAAGTTGAGACAACGGATATACCGAACTCGGCATGAAGACGAAAGAATTTGATAATTTTATCATGTTTCAAGATAGCATTATGATTTTACTTAATCTATTCTATTACAATTTGTGTGTATTTAAACATTTGACACCGGTAACAGAAGACTGTCTTGCTTTGCAGCATAGACCTCCCCTAGAGCTTTCCACTGTAAGTGGGTCTGCGCTCATCTCATCCAATTTGTACCCGCAGTTCTCATAACGTCGTCCTCCCGTCTACGACGCAGTCTTCCTTTCTTGTTGTCTTGGGCACCACTCTGTATCATAAAGTCCTTGGACCATTTTTCCTTTTTACTCCGAACCATAATAGATATGTCCTGCTCACCTAATCAATCAAATATTATGTATCTAATTGTATTTTATTTTAATTTCAAGTATGCTCCGTTCTATGCTGTGTTGGCAGGTTTCTAGTTTGCGTAGGTATATTAATATAAGCATTATGATAATATTGATTAAATATATGCATAGCGGAACTCCTAGTTTTCTTTTACATAACAACGTCACGCCCGAAATCCCCGAAGGTCTAGGCAGACGTTTACCTACCTGTAGTAAACCCACATTTCGCCAGTTATGTTTCAAGTTGCATGTACCCTAGGTACTATTGTTTTATGTATTCTTCTATTGTTTAATGTACCCTACTATTGTTGTATGTACCCTACTATTGTTTTATGTACCCTACTATTGTTTTATGTACCCTACTATTGTTGTATGTACCCTACTATTGTTTTATGTACCCTACTATTGTTTTATGTACCCCACTATTTCCATCAACTGGGCTGCTACTGAGAAATTTTTGATGGAAAAACCCAACAACGCTGCCCGACCTGGGAATACACAATAGAATATGCAATAAAGTTCAACGCGGCTGTCTAGTAATTTCTTTTAATCCTGTTTTGATATAGGTGTATGCTAGCTGAAACAAACCAGGGTGCTTACTCTCGAATATAATTCCGATAGATCGACATTGGAATTGTTAGTCAAACGTCAGGTATTGGCTAGACTCAGTCCCCCTTATTACAGAACAAGGTTTTTCTTTAGGTTTGGTTTAAACCACCGAGCCTGTTTTTGAAATAAGAACTTAGAACTGACATAGAATTACAGCTCCTTTTACAAAACTGACAATTTAGCACTGGACTAACTTGTCAGTTTTGTAAAAGGAGCTGTATTTAGATTTCAGTTAGGTTCTTATTTAAAGAACAGGCTCGACGGTTTAAACCATACCTAAAGAAAAACCTTGTTTTGTAATAAGGGGGATAGAGTCTAGCCAATCCCTGACGTTTAACTCAACCAACTGACGTTTGACCAATGTCGATCTATCGGAATTATATTCCAGAGTAAGCACCCAGGTCCGTCCAAAAGCGCGTTGAGTTCTTGATATCACAGAGACGCACGGAACCGAGAAGTATGACGCAAAAAAGACGAGGCCTATACTCAGCAGTCTAGGCTGAGATGATGATGATGATGCTAGCTGACCCGGCGAATTTCGTACCGCCTCAGAATCAATAAATGCTATATGAACCTATCAGCAAAACATCTTGAGTCGTTACGCATGATCTTTTACCTAGTTATGACAACTTGGTACTTTGTTTGAAGGCATAAAGCGTTTGTAGCTAACACACCTACATACATAATAATTATGTTATGTAAGAGGGGTGCGGGTTTGTTCGAAAGAGACACCACAGCCCCTGGCTTAAGGGCTACTGAAGGAACACGGGTGGGTTTTAGTCAGTAAAAGACTGACACGCCCTCTTGCTCCACCCAGAGCGGGAGAAGTTATTTGATGATTTCCCAACCAAAAAAAAGAAGCCTACTTCGAAGGAATTAAACATTTTCTAGCTGACACACCTATGTTAGGTGAGCTCCTACTAAGTTATGACAACCTGGTACTTCGAAGGCTGAAAGCATAAAGTGTTTTCTAGCTGACACAACTACGTAAGCTGAGCTCCTACCGAGTTGTTATGACAACCTGGTACTTCGCAGGCATAAAGCGTTTTGTAGCTGTCACAACTGTATGTTAGGTGTGCTCCTAGAGTTATGACAACCTGGTACTTCGAAGGCATAAAGCGTTTTGTAGCTATCACAACTTTAGGTTAGGTGTGCTCCTACCGAGTTATGACAACCTGGTACTTCGAAGGCATAAAGCGTTTTGTAGCTATCACAACTTTAGGTTAGGTGTGCTCCTACCGAGTTATGACAACCTGCTACTTCGAAGGCATAAAGCGTTTTGTAGCTGACACAACTATATTTTTGACAGCCTGCTACTTCAAAGGCATATTTTGCTTATTTTATTTTTCGTGAAATTTACCTACGTTTGATAGTTAGTCGGGGCGGAGAACATCCAAAAAATCAAAGATCATAAAAATCGGTCCAGCCGTTCTTGAGTTATAAATGATGTAACTAACCCGACTGTTTTATTTATATGGATTTTTTCTAACATTATATTAGGTCTTTACCTATGAAATTGCCGTTCTGCAGTACTGGCCATTTCAAATCAAAATAATTTTTGTTTGGCTAAGAATTCTAATTTCAAATTAATTTTATTTTAAAAACATGGATTTTTTTTTCTAAAAGTAGTCATTTCTTTATTGATTAGTGTTACATTTTCATCGCATTTCAATCTTTTTCGTCATCATGGATACGTTAAAAATTCGAGTAATTATGGAATATGAGTACCGTCGTGGCAGCAACGCGGCACAAGCGGCACGCAACATCAACGACGTTTACGGAGCTAACACTACAAACCAACGCACCACCTGTTATTGGTTTGCTCGCTTCCGTTCTGGAAATTTCGACCTGAAAAATGAACCTCGCGGTCGTCCGAAGACTTTGGTCGACAATGACGAATTAAAGGCGATTGTGGAAGCTGATGATACACAATCTACGGCTGAATTAGCAGCAGCTTTCGACGTTAGCGTCAAAACAATATTGGTCCATTTGCGTCAAATTGGCAAGGTAAAAAAGCTTGACAAATGGGTGCCCCACGAACTCAATGATCGCCAGCGCGAAGTACGCGTCGAGACGTGCCTTGCACTGCTCAACAGACACACAAATGAAGGAATTTTGAACCGCATTGCTACCTGCGATGAAAAATGGATTCTGTTTGATAACCGTAAGCGCTCAGCAAGTTGGTTGGATCCTGGTTCAGCACCTAAACAATGCCCTAAACGAAAACTTACCCCTAGAAAAGTGATGGTCACTGTTTGGTGGTCTAGCGCCGGTGTGATTCATCACAGCTTCTTACCAAACGGGGTGAGCATTACTGCAGATGTGTACTGTGAAGAACTGAACACAATGATGGAGAAGCTGGCGCATCTCCAACCAGCATTGGTCAATCGCTCGTCTCCGCTGCTCCTGCACGACAACGCGCGACCTCATACTGCACAGCAGACGGTCTCCAAGTTGCAAGAACTGGGGTTGGAAGCTCTCCGTCATCCGCCCTACTCACCAGACCTTGCGCCTACAGACTACTACTTTTTCCAGAATTTGGATAACTTCTTGGCGGGAAAAAAATTTAATACCCGAGAGGCAGTACAAAATGCCTTTGAAGAATTTGTTGCCTCCCGTCCAGCTGATTTCTTTAAGAAGGGCATCAATAAACTGCCACTGCGATGGCAAAGATGCATTGATTGCATGGGTGATTACTTCGATTAATACAAATAAAAAATTCATGAAAAAAATTCGTTTAAATTTTTTCATACAAAACGGCAATTTCATAGGTAAAGACCTATTATATGATGCCACCTTATTTTAATTTGACATTTTCATGTGTACATGGAATCTACGCGATATATTCGAGGCGTCTACTTGGAGTGTTCTAGTGTATAAATAAAACAAATATAGACATGAAAAGGATAATTTTATTGTACAAAGCTAGGTTCAAAACATTTTAAATGCTTATTCATAAACCTAAACCGTACATAAAAGCGAGTTGCACACCGAAACTATACATTCCTTCTACAACCTGGCTAAGTTTTTTCATATAAATATACTCACTGGTGAAAACACCAGTACAGCAGACAGTCTAATAAGACTTAAGAGCGAATTTCGCGTGTACCGATTCACCGATTTCAGTCAGCGATTCGGCAGCATTCAAAAGATGTGTTACTAGTGTTTCCACCACAAATAATTAGGAAATTTGGAAAGTATTAACATGTTTTTGTCTATGACTTTACTTGAAGTAGAAAATTTCACTCAAAAATTGTATATTTTTTTTTGTCGTGGTTTCGGTGTGCGATACATATTTTAGAACTTTTGAAGTTGACAAGCTTAAGTTTACTACTCAAAATAAATTACTACGTGATGGAAAGGTACCCAAAGTGTTCATAGTTTATAATATCCCACAGGTATAACGCCTATCCTGGAAGCTAGAACATAAATTCACTAATAATAATAAGTTCCTAACCTAGTAGCCCAATGCTGGGCAAAGGATTGTTCCCTTATATTTTAGTAGAAATAGAAACAGTTTTCTACCAATTTGGTAGAAATATCAAAACTCTAGGCTAGGAGGAGCAACACCAACAAACATAAATTATGTGTTTTTCTTTTAATTTTAGGTAAAAAAATACTCCGTATTTATGGAATGCTTTGCCCAGCAGTAGGAAGTCAAATGCCAACGTAAAACTGAAATTCGGTGACTTACATCCTATTTAAAACTAACGTAGATCCACATAAGAACCTAGCGTTCTAAATAAATAATTGAAAACAATTCAGATAGTGTATACCACTTTTTGTTGGAACAATACTTTTAATTCTCTTCCCGTTAATTTAATTTCTATTTTAAAGTGTTATTTTTGAATCGTTCATCACGTCAGGAGTTAAGGTCCTATAAAAACGATTTATCTAATATAGGCCTTCAGATATAGAGCATCAATGATAATATCTTTTTATTATAATATTAGAACCTAATCAATATTTTTAAATAAAATAAATATTAATACAGGTAAGTTTATTTACTAATTCATTCACATTCACATTTTCCTCAGAATTTCATTATGATGAATGACAGCCAGGACCAACGGCTTAACCTGCTTTCCGAGGCACGGAGGGGTCATGGTATGTAAAGATGGTCACCCATCTACGTACCAACCGCGGCAAGCGTAGCTTAACCTGGACTATGGAACCGTGCATCTGTTATTACTTAGCCAAAACCCCTTAGAGATAGGAATTATCCTACATAAAAATAAATAAAAAGACAGTACAGCATAATATGTATTAAATTGTCTGCCCGGGCCAGGGATGGTAAATCAGGCCCGTTTTCCTAACGTTGACATTATGAACGATTCAAAAACCGAACCCAATCACTTGCTATCTACTTGAGTAGTTCACTATCTTCGGACAGGGTCTTCTCTTTGACCAGCGTGTTGAGATGGTCGATAAGGCCTTGTACGGACATCTCACCGTGCACTTTGTTGTCGCGCGTGCGCACGTTCACTGTACCTGAAGACTTCTCGCGATCGCCGACCACTGGGAAGAAAAATATACTATGTTACTAAATTGTTTAATCTTGGGCTAGCCTACGCTGGACTGGCAAATGATGATTTGTATTCACCCCCTCCGTGCCTCGGAAAGCACGTTAAGCAGTTGGTCCCGGCTGTCATTTGTGGATCTGACAGTCATTACGGGTCGTCAGAAGCCCGAAAGTCTGACAACCAGTCTTACCAAGGGGTATCGTATTACCCAGTAACTGGGTTGTGGACGTCAGATAGGCAGTCGCTCCATGTAAAATACTGGTATTCAGCTGCATCCGGTTAGACTGGAAGCCGACCCCAACATAGTTGGGAAAAGGCTAGGCAGATGATTCAACGATTTAAACTTCATTTTCTCTTAGCGTTATTTCTTACTTTTATGTCTCCTTACTCTGCTCCTTAGTGTCGTGATGTTAAATAGCCTATGACCCTTCTCAATAATTTGGTTAACAAATGTATTTTTTTTTTATATTACTACAAACCTACAAACAAATTTTATCTGTTTATAATGTATCTTTATAATATATCATCAGGTCTGTGAGGCATGCATTATGAACGGTCGCCCAACCACTGCAATACTTCCGTAAATCTATACTTACTGACGTATTGCAGTTGTTGAAGTTTGAGATCTATACAGATAGGCCTAGAAGACTGATCTCGCGTGATTTTTGTTTTGGCCCTTCACAATGCTTGAAGCGACCGTGCTCATCTTAGGAATATAGTAGGTATAACAAAATCTTACCTAAGATGTAGTTGAACTGCGCAAGCTGCGCGTTTCGTACTTTCTTGTTCAGCGTGTCGCCGGCGTCCGTGTCCACTTCCGACATGAAACCTGCCGCGAACAGCTTCTCGTTCACCTGAAACAATAGTTAGCATATAAGTGACTGCGACGGCATACTTTGGTAACATATGCCCTAACTGTTAATAAATATTGGATCGACAGACACCTCCACGTCATTGAATCAGGAATTCTAAAAAGTCCCTAAACCCGCAGTGGGACCGCGTGGTGTGCTACGGTACATTCCCTGACAGAGTCGTGAGTCCTAGCAATGGAAACATTGCCTTAAGCATAATCAGCCTATAACGATCCCACTGCTGGGATACAGGCCTCCACTCTGTGAGAGGGACTTTGGCCATAATCCACCACGCGGGCCCTGTGCAGGTTGGTAGATCTCACATGTCTTCGATTTTTTTTAAGTCTAGGATCACGATGTTTTCATTCACCGTTTTGAGAGCGGGTGTTGATAAAATAATTTACACAAAGTAAAGCGCCTGTCAGGGTTTGAACCCACGACCTACGACACGTAAGTCGGGGCCATTACCAGTGGTCAAAGAACATTCTAGTCAACTTTATCATCAATCATTATTTTTGTTTGGTAAGCTGTATATTTACCTGTTTGGCATAGTCGTCGAAGTGCGGGCCGACGGGCACGACGCACACCTGGCGTGGACTGAGCCAGAAGGGCCACTTGCCCGCGTACGACTCGCTGAGGATGGCGATCATACGCTCCACTGAGCCCAAGATGGCGCGGTGGATGATCACTGGACGCTTCTTGTCGCCGCTTTCACTAGAAAATTAACAGTAACAATATATAAAAAAACTAGCTTTTGCCAGCGGCTTCACCCGCGCGGAACTTTTATCCCCTATTTAACTCCCTTGGGGGTTGGATTTCGAAACTTCCTTCCTTATTCCTTGTCTAAATTGTAAAGGGAACCTCTGTGGAAAATTTCAGCTTTCTAGGTCCTAGGGTTTGGGCTGGGCGTTGATGAGTCAGTCAGTCAAGACTTTTCTCTTGATTTATATAATAGATGTAAACTCACGCAAAAAGTTAAAAGAGTACGCTTAGATGGTTTGGTCATGCAGAGAGGACGAATTAAGGGCGGCTGGCAAAAGATATTCGTACAAGGATACAAGGCAGATATGACTGAAAACGCTGGGAGAGGACGCCCTAAGACGACATATATCGTGACCTTATTGGTGTAGTTTTTTTAGAAAAGCCAGATACGTAGTACTCGCAACAGGCGTGCGTGTACGACCAGATGTACATATGAACGTAAACGATGCTAAAGAAATATGTCAATATCGTAGTAGGCGGCGTTCCATAGTTTCTGCCTACACCCCCCTCCCCCCATGGGAAAAAGCCGTGAATTTATTTTTGTATGTAAAATCACGCATGTTATAGGATTTTCTCCATCTGGAAATTCCATCACCATCATTTCAATCGAAAGACGATCACTGCTGGACATAGGCCTCCCCCAAGCACCGCCATTTCGACCGGTTCTGTGCTTCTCGCATCCAGCGGATAAATGCGGACCTGACAAGGTCATCGGTCCATCCTGTGGGAGGCCTTCCATCGCTACGTCTTCCAGTACGCGGTCGTCACTCCAGAAATTCCATAGTAGCCCATTAACTAGTTTTTGCCCCGGTCATGGCTAAAGGAAATCCTACCTATTACAAGGATCACATAACATAATTGGGCGAAATAGCGGTGTACTATGTATACTTCTACCTATTTCTTTAGGTAATATGGCGTGAAGCTAAGTTAATTATTGCGACATTTTTCTTACCTGACATAGGTAAGGTTGAATCTCTCCGGCAGCTGGAAGTCCAGCTGTATGGTAGCACATTGGTGCGACCTACGAAGCGCATCCTGTATGGTGATGTCTATTTTGGGCCCGTAGAATGCGCCATCACCCGGGTTCAGTTGCCAGGGGCGACCGAATTTGTTTAGGGAGTCGGCTAAAGCCTGCAAAGAACGAACAGATATGAAAATATATAGATTTATTCGTGATTCCAGGGTAGAAGTGTCGAAATAAATAAGAATTGCTAGTTAAATTGTAACAATAATGTAATTTTTAAGATATATTAATATCGTGCTCCTTTACGTTCAAAACTACTTCTTCTGCGATCCATTATTTCGATAGTATATTCAACTGAGATAATTCTCGACCTCCGCGCCACGAAAAAAAGGTAGTGAAGATATAACGTGAAAAATTAACAACTTGGAATTATACCTTCTCAGCCTGGTCCCAGGTAGCCAGTTCACCGAGGTACTTCTCGGGCCGCGTGGACAGCTTCAACTGGAACGTGAACCCGAACGTCGTGTATACGCACTCCAGGAACTCTAGGCAGGCCAGCTGAGGATAACATAATGATAATGTGTTTTTACAGACCACAGAACAAGCATGCTGAATTGGAAATGCTCGGGCGAAAGTTAGGCTTACAACAGAGGTAAGTATACCTTATTCCATAATATAAAATGTAAACCGAAATTTCTAATTTTCAATGTAATTTATTAGCTTGGCTATTGAGAATAATTTTCTCACAGAGAGGGGGCCTCCCAGCAGTGGGAAAATCGTAGGCTGATTGCGAAATATAGATGAATGTGTTTCTAATACCCTTTAGTTAGTGCTGGCATAAGAATTTAGCCGACGTTTTTATCACAAATTCAATTCAATTAATCTTTATTTTAATCCATAATGTACACATACAGGAGTCTTGATAAATAGAAACAATCATGGACCCTGTCGGGCATGGCAAAATATTTCTGTTGGTAGGTTTGTACAAACACTTTTTTATAAATCAATCATATTTTTAAAATTAGGTGTTTCTTATCTGACTACTCTGAGAATAAAGGCCGTAACAAACTCAGAGGTCACAGTCTCTTTTACAGCACAGACATAATCTTGGTCAGATCATGTGAAGACCATGTGGATTGGTGTCGGAAATTGTCTTTTGAGGAAAGAAACACACAGACTGAGTGGAACAGTCCAATCAGTGCACGCATTTATCAGAAATCAAGAAAGATAGGAGATACTTTTGGTACAGGCCAAAGATAGTACTGACGATGCCAAGACATACCATCTCTTGCTCGATATGCTGCGGCGTGCAGAATATGTGCGCGTCGTCCTGTTGGAAGCGCCGCACGCGCGTGAGGCCCGTCAGCGCGCCGCTCAGCTCGTTGCGGTGCAGCACGCCGAAGTCGGCCAGGCGCAGTGGGAGCTCGCGCCACGAACGGATGCGGTTGTCAAACAGGAGGCTGGGGGAAATATAGCGGGATTACTACAAGAAAACTAAATTACAGCCAAAATAGCACACCCGATTACTAAAAGCCTTAGCCGGCCGGGAGTCCGCTGGATGCGAGAAGCACAGAACCGGTCGAAGTGGCGGAGCTTGGGGGAGGCCTATGTCCAGCAGTGGACGTCTTTCGGCTGAAATGATGATGATGATGAAGCAATGGCTCAACAATCTGTTTCAAAACGAAACAAATTAAGATAAATCGTGAGTTACGCATGCTGTATTACTGAAAACGGTCATTAAAAATGAAAAATAATTAGACTAAAAATGATTTTCATTACCTATTCAATGATACGCAACACTTGACATAGTTCTTCAACCTATTTTTTTTTTTCTTTTTTTCAATATGCCGTCGGGTTGTCGCTTTATTGAATTTTGATTGCTGGCATGTCTTTAGTGACACTAGCAAGATTAAGATAAATCGATGGAAGTTAAGTATCATGAAAATAGGCCCACGCGATAGGGGAGGGTCTTGCGTTCACAAATTTATGTTTTGGCCTCCAACAACACGCTTCGCTTTCGCTTGCTTGGCTTGGTTTTGTAGACGCAAACCTACCTTGCTTCCTCCCTCAGAGGCGGTAAGGTGGCGTGGTCTTGAGGGAGAGCGCAACGGTCGCGTAGATCCTCAAGGCAAGTCTGGTGATGTTCCTTCTCGAGGTTGCCGCCCCGTTCTTGGTCTAATTCCATATGAATTAGACATAACAGAAATCACCGGGCGATTCACCTCAGGGGTGGCGAGGTCATGCCCCTGGGTGTCCATCATCGAACAAGAGCAGATGATGGACAGCAATGACCTCCCGCGTGTTTGTGCCGTGCGCGGGGACCCGTACGGGGGGATGAAGGAATCCTGGTGGTTGAGTGGAGCAGATTGCACACAACACACCACTTTGGCCCGGATTTCCTCCTACACGGGAGGTCGTGGGGTAGCTACCCACGATCAACCGGCTGAGGCATCCCATAAGAGGGTTGTCAGGCGAGGATCGGCTTAGTGGGGGAGGGCAGCCGGCGCGGCGTGAGGTCTCGGGGTGAGTTGCGGCATAGTCTCGTGTCGTATACAGTCCTGGGATCTTCCGTCGCGTGCGGGTTCGTCAATTTCCTACTAGGTTGATCCTATACCGAAGGAGTAGCTCTGGCGTTCGCTCGTTGAACGGGCGACGTCCCCGACTGAGGGCTCCGTGGCGGGTGGAGAGCTCCAACGGTGAATCTTAAACGTCCAAACCCATGGATAATGAGACTAACCACAACATAACCAAGCTACAAGCTGCGTCCCGCTCGTCGGATGCGCTAACAAACACACCACGGGCCGCGTCTTCAGATGCGCCTCCCACAACCAACAGAAGGGTTGCGTCTCAAGATGCGCCTAAGCGACAACCGCCTAAGGCTGCATCTACAGATGCACCAAATAAAAATAAACGCTCGGCTGCGTCCAAGGATGCGATGAGGAAGGTAACCGCAAGGGATGCACCACAACAGGCTGCGTCCCGAGCAATACCAACCACATCTGCGTCCATGGATGCGCCCCCAAACACAACCCTGACAGAAAGGCCAAGGACAGTTCTCGCTCATGGCGACTTGAGGAGCACTGCAAATGTGGATGCGCCCAAAACACGGGCTGCGTCAACGGCTGCGGTCTCTGAAAGGGACCTGTCGAGTCTGGCCAAAGCCCCACTGGCAGGAGTGTCGAACGACGACAACTGGCAAACAGTCCAGGGCAAGAAGACGTCCCTCAAGGCGGTGCCGGCAACGGCTGAGACGCCAAAAGGTGCCACCGGCGTTATGCGCAAGCGCAGCGCAAGGCCAAGAGGGCGTAAAAAACCTAGAAATACCAATACGGTACCACCGGCCAGGGCGCAGAAGCGTACGCGTCCCGAAGATACCGTCACGCCAACGGGGATCAGCAAGAAGAGCAAGCCTGCTCGCTCCCGTATGGTGGACGGTACTTTGGTGAGCTACGCCGAAGCGGCCGCGTCGTTCCGGAGCAACGAGCTGTGTGTTGCCGTCATGACGGAGCCCTTCTTGGACATGACGCAGGAGCAAGCAGAAGGGATCCGACACACAGTCGAAAACCAGCTCCGGGATCTGCTGAAAGCAGCTCCCGATCCAACCGACACAACCCTCAACACCGCGATCCACTTTAGAGGCCGGGCCCACTTCGCAGAAGGCGTCCTCAAGACGTGGTGTGAGGACCATTTCACACTGGCCTGGCTCAAGGGGGTCGTGACAAACATACCGTCCCCGCTACTGGGGACCAAGCTAACCGTTCGGCCACAAGCAGACATACCCAAGAAGGTCCTGTGTATGCTGTATGTCCCAGAGACCAGCGAAGACACTACGGAACTGATCAGGATGCTGGCAAGGCAGAACCCTAACCTGAAAATAAATACCTGGACTCTGACACACGAAAGGGTTAGGCAGGAGCCCCCGGGTACCTGTCTCTTCTTTCGTGTGCCGGAGTCCATGGTAAAAACAATAAAGGACCAACAGCGGCGAGTATACTACCTTATGGGTAGTATATACATCCGCTTCCTGGAGGAGGGTGGAAGCAGGGAGGCGGCCGCTGCGTCGACAGCAGCAACAGCCTCGAGTGCGCATGGGAGTGGGCCGGGTCCGTCGCTGCCCGTACGTTCCCCGTCGCCTACCGCGATGGGAACCGTTGGGGGGGCGGTGGAGTTGGCGACTTCCATGGCAGCACTGGAGGTTGTTTCAACAGCGGGATCAACGCATGACCCACCCTCGTCCGGTCAAACTTCGGACGAGGATTGCTTTCCGTCAGGGGAGGGTAGTGAGGGCGAGGACAGCAGCCTCTGCTCCTCTCCTTTGCGGGACTAAAATCCTGCAGACCAACCTCCAGCACAGCCAATCTGCGTCGGCCACCTTGCGCAGAGTGCTGGAGAACAAACAACAACAAGGGAACACCATCGCCCTCATCCAAGAGCCGTGGATCAGGGGTGGCAAAATATGCGGTCTTGGTAACATCGGAGGTAAGTTGCTACTAGATGCCTCCGCAAGTAATCCGCGCACCTGCATTTTTGTCCCAAAACATGTACCTAACCTTTTAATTAACGAATTCTGTTCAAGGGACCTGACAGTAATCAGGCTTTTCAGAACCGAACAGGATCTCCCGGACATCGTACTAGCCTCGGCATACCTGCCTGGCGATGAGAACGTGCCTCTGCCAGAGCTCGCCTTACTGGTTGAGTACTGTGAAAAGGAGAAACTGGAGCTAATCATCGCGACAGACTCCAATGCGCATCACACGCTCTGGGGTAATGTCAAAACCAACAACCGAGGTGAGGTAATGCTTGATTTTATTCTTAGTAATAACCTTGTTTTACTCAACAAGGGCTCTGAACCTACCTTCGTAAACGCGAGATCGCAAACAATAATTGATTTAACAATAGCAACCATAGGTATTTCCAACTCTATACAGGACTGGCATGTGTCCAATGAGATATCGTGCTCAGACCACAGATGGATCCGTTATACCATTAATTTTAACCTAACCAAACCACAGCCTAGAAGGGTTCCTCGCAACACAGACCAAGTCAAGTTTGTCAAACTAGTCGAGTCTGAACTATGTAGATTACCCGCCCCTCCGGCTGAAATACCAGTAACCAACCTAGACGAACATGTAAACAACATCACATCCATCCTCTTATCTAGCTATGAACAGTCGTGTCCCCTCACGGTACCAAGGCAGGGCGCTCGCCATTCCTGGTGGAGTCCTGAACTGGAAAGACATCGACGAAAGCTGAGAAGACTGTTCAACAGAGCTAGGAACACACGGTCGCCGATAGATTGGGACCGTTATACAACAGCTCGGAAAATTTATAAAAAACTGGTACGCCTCAGAGGAAAGAATAGTTGGAGGCGTTTCTGTACCAACATTGAAAGTAACAACCAGGCAATGAGGGTCAAGACCTGTCTTGCTCAAGAGACAGACCACTCAATAGGATGCCTGAAAAAACCAGATAATACGTTCACAACAAACGACGCTGAGACAAGCGAACTACTCCTAACCACTCACTTCCCAGGATGCCAGATTGCGACCCAGCAAAGTTGGGAACCGCAAAGGGAGAGAGGCACGAGCAGTTTAGATTGGGAAGTGGCGTTAGAAGTAATAGACAAAGACAAAATAACATGGGCAATCAACACCTTCTTACCTTTCAAGGCAGCAGGACTGGATGGTATATTCCCAGCTCTGCTCAGATGGAGCCGTGACTTACTGGCTGATTACCTCGTCAAGGTGTTTCGAGCCTGCCTCGCCCACCGCTACATCCCCTTGAAATGGCGAGAAGTAAAAATAATCTTTATACCGAAACCAGGTAGGGGCGACTACACCCAGCCCAAATCTTTTAGACCCATAAGCCTCTCATCGTTCTTCTTGAAGACACTGGAGAGGCTGGGGGATAGAAAGATTAGATCCCAAATTTCGGTACAAAGACCATTACATCCCAATCAACACGCCTACTGCGCAGGCAAATCAACTGAATCAGCACTCCATGGCGTAGTTTCACGCATAGGAAATGCTCTCAAAGCCAAAAACCCAACCCTAGGCGCCTTCATTGATATAGAAGGCGCTTTCGACAAAACTAACTTCGCCAGCATCGAACAGGCACTTGCCACGCACGGTGTTGCACGAACGCTCATAGAATGGATTAATAACATGTTAAAATACCGTGCTATTCAGTTTACCGTGAACACCACCACACGAGGCATCGTGAGCAGAGGCTGCCCACAGGGTGGGGTGCTGTCACCACTACTGTGGAATTTAGTCGTAAATGAGCTCATCGTAGAGCTCAACGCCAGCAGTCTTTACTCGGTAGGTTACGCGGACGATATAGCAATTCTGATTTCGGGGAAATTTGAGGGAATCTTATGCGATTTCATGAGAAGGGCCTTCAAAATAATCGAGAATTGGTGCACGAAGCACGACCTATCGGTTAACCCCTCGAAAACAGAACTAATAATGTTCACCAACAAAAGAACTCTTGGGCCCCACAGGCTTCCAAAACTTTTCAACACAGAACTAACACTTAAAGACGAAGTCAAGTACTTGGGGGTGATCCTTGACAGCAAACTGCTCTGGAACAAGCATCTTGACTACAAACTTAATAAAAGCACAATTGCACTATACCAATGTAAAAAAATGCTAGGAAAAACATGGGGGCTTTCTCCGAAGATCACTCTGTGGTTATACAAATCGGTAATCAGGCCAATGTTGGCTTATAGCGCTCTGGTTTGGTGGACAAGGACTGAACTCTCGACCACCATTACCAGACTACAAAGATTTCAACGACTGGCCTGTTCAGCTACCACTGGCTGCTTGAGAACCACCCCAACAGCAGCCATGGAGATAGCCCTTCAACTAACTCCCCTTGACCTGTACATACAGCAGGAGGCGGCGCTAGCTGCCATCAGGCTAATGCATCTAGGCATATGGGGCAAGAACCTTACCAGTCCACACGCTAACATCCTGGACCGGGCGATTGAGTACCAGCCTCTCATCGCTGCCCCGTGTGATAGAACACCAAACCAACCTATGTTCAACAAAAACTATATCATACAAACAGTAGAGGAAGAACGGGATCAGTCAGGAGCCAATGAAGTGCGCATCTACACTGACGGCTCAAAAACACAAGACGGTTCAGGTGCTGGCGTACACTCCCTTGACCTCAACATCAACCTTCACATACCGCTAGGCACACACAGTTCGATCTTTCAATGTGAATGTGTTGCCTTAACACTAGCCGCAACAGCAGTAAAGCGCTTAGGCATCCGGAACTACGGCATTAAATTCCTATCCGACAGCCTATCTGTGCTCAAAGCTTTAGAAAACAAACAAACTAACAACAAACTAATTTTTGAGTGCCATCTAGCTCTGGAGAGCCTATCGACGTCCAATCGTATTGCACTCCAGTGGATCAAAGGGCACAGTGGATCTTTAGGCAATGATGCCGCAGACGAACTTGCGAAGAGAGGCTCTGATATGAAAGTGCTAGGCCCGTACCCACTTCTCCCCCTGCCTTTCTCACAATTTCGTGCGTGGATTCGCCAAAGGTCGACCGAACTCCATAACAACAGATGGTCACGGGCAACAGACTGTAGACAGTCAAAATTGGCTTTACCGATTGTACACCCGCGATTAACTAAAAAACTTCTCAGCCTGAGTAGAAATAACCTTAGAATATTAATTGGAACAATTACGGGCCATAACACACTTAACAAACACCTTTTTAACATAGGCGCCACAGACAGCCCGCTTTGCAGGGGCTGCCTTGACGCCGAGGAATCAGCCGCCCACGTCATCCTGGAATGCGAGGCCGTGGCTTCTCAACGTGAAGAAATCCTCGGAACAGTGAGGTCGCTCCGCGAAGCCTGTGAAGCTCCCAGGAAGCTTCTGTGCTTTTGGGCGGAGCTAGGCTGGCTCTGTTAGCCAGAATCCCCACGCACAACGGACCGAATGGGAGTCTACGTGCGGAAAAGGGAGTCCCATCATCATCATCATCATCATAGGCCCACGCGTTTGGCCTCTTGAGTGCAGCAAAGAAACAAATATACATTAGTACATAGACTGATAAACACATTACCCTACGTGGCGTCCCGCGGTCCGGTAAAAACCATCGTCTGTTTGAGAACCACAGCTTACCTTTAGTTACAAATTACTTTGAATGCTTAGTTATAATCATTAATTATCTAATTCAAAATATCTTATAATGTCTTCAAAATGCGTTTAAATAATTTTAAGGAGGCTGGTCTCCTTGACAAAAAAAAAAAAACTGGTCTTTGCCAGTTTCTTTGCAGGTTTAAATTTTTGCTATTTGGCTAGAACGAAAATTCGAAGACATGTGACTACCAACTCCCACTGAGCCCGCGTGGTGGATTACGGCAAACTCCCTCTATGATAGAGGAGGCCCGTGTACCAGCAGTGGGAACGTTATAGAGTGATTTTGTTTATGGTATAAGGCTGTATAACTTGTGTACGATCAGACTATTTAAAAGGTGTAAGCTACTCACCAATGTCCCGGGCAGTTCATGGGCTTCAACGCGAAGGTTTCCTTCTCGACGTCGAAAGAGAACATGTTCTCCGAGTAGTGCGCCCAGTGGCCTGACGTCTGCCACAGCTTGGCGTTGTACATGTTCGGGGTCACTACCTCTTGGAAGCCGCGGAGTCTGGGGACAAGACAATGTCATGACAAATATATAAAAAATGTTTGATGAGGTTGGGATTACGGCTTCTCTTAGTAAAAAAACTCACAAGTACATAGCTGTATACTTTAGAGATATGAGGAACAGGGTGTGAAGGTCACTCAACCTCTATAGAAAAGGGATGATCCTCCATCCAGATGGGTGTTTTTGCTGGTGGATTGATGTCGGGAAGTTTTATACAAACAAAGTAGGTTACAGAGTAAACAGAAAAATGTTGGGCGATGAGACCGTACATAATCTATACAGGGTAAGTTTTTATCCAGTACGCAAATTGTAACCATGAATTCAGAATATCATTCTAGAACCCCTAGCTCAGAAATTTTTCGGCGGTTGTGCAAAAAAAAAATTTACTGTTTCATAGAAAAGTGCAATACCTACGCGCCACGCGGTCAGAATGTATGGAACAGCTGATTTTTTTTTTGTATTTCCGGCGAAAAATTTCTGCGCTAGGGGGTCTAGAATGATATGCGGAATTCATGGTTACAATTTGCGCACTGGATAAAAACTTTTCCTGTATAAATAAAAAAAAAGTCCTGACTGACTGACTCATCAACGCCCAGCCCAAACCCTTGGACCTAGAAAGCTGAAATTTTACACAGAGGTTCCCTTTATAATGTAGACAAGGAATAAGGGAGGATTTTTTTATAAATAGAGGGGTTAGAATGAGAGTAGAACAGTGCAGTTAAATTAGTCGCTTTTAACTGGTACACACGGCTACACATCATGCTATACATTTCCAGTATAAGCTGATCTCAAACAAGATAAACACAAAATAATTATAAAACTATTGTATTGTATCAGTGACCGTTACCTAGAATAAGCTTATATGCAATATGTTATCTTATGTTCTCATGTAAGTGGCTCTTTTGTCTTTTTGAGAATCAAGTATTTAAACCTTATCTCACATTGTTTTGGATTTCTGTACAGTGTGAGATCAGCGTAAACTGGAAATGTATAGCTTGATGGGTAGCCGTGCGTACATCTTATTTTATGGATTGAAGACAGTTTTTTTTTTTTTTTACGAAAGTGTAATACACTTGAATCTGTACTTAATATTTGAATCTGTACTTAATATTTAATTATCAGTTTCACATACCTGTATTGTTCCCTAATAAAGTTGACGAGTGTGTTGTAAATGTGAGCACCACGCGGCTGAAAGAAACACGAGCCGGGCGACATCTCGTGGAAGAAAAATAGCTCTTGTTCCTGTAGGAATAAAGGTCAAATTAATTACAGTTAAAACAATAGACTATTTGTATGGCAACAAAAGTAGATTAACACTGTCCATAGATTCGGAAGAATAAAACATTAATCAGCTTACTCGTATTGCCCTAATGTTGAATGAAGCACATATGTTGAGCATTTTTTAGAAATCGCCACAATACGAAAAAGCGTTACTACTTCAGGCGACTTTTTATTATTTAAAACTAGCTGCTGCCCGCGGCTCCGCCCGCGTGGAAGTCGGATATCGCGGAAAAAGGTAGCCTATGTCCTTCTCCATATCCCAGGCTATATCTCTGCCGAATTTCATGACGATCGGTTCAGCGGTTTAGGCGTGAAAGCACGACAGACAGACAACAGACAGAGTTACTTTCGCATTTATAATATTAGTAGGGAAGTAGGAATAGAGTTACCGAGAGACATCGTTTATATGTTTTCGAGCGTACTGAACCTAATCGTGAGGTCAAAATTAATACCAAGATGGCCACTGGGAAAATGTTCAAATTTCTCATCATGAGTGACGTTTTTATGGTGTTCGACAATCTAAATCTCCATATTGAATTCACATTCGAAATTGAAGAAAAAGCATTCGTTCCTGGCGGGTATCCCCGGACCCCACACATTTTTACTAAAAAAAACAGGATCTATTAGATATTATTACATACCCTGCCAATCTTCCTGTGGTCCCTCTTAGCGGCCTCCTCCTGTATGTGCTCCCACTCCTTCAGCTGCTTGGGCTCCGGGAACGACACGCCGTACACTCGCTGCAGGCTCTCCGCGTCGGCCTTGCCCTCCCAGTATGTGGCGGAGTTCTAGAGGATAAAACTATGTGATTAGGGAAGATATAGTGCTAACGGTATTGAGTTAATGAAAGTTTTTATGAATATTCAAACCACCAGTTGGCGCCACTTTGACAGGAAGTCTTTCGGTTCGACAATGAACTTAAAATATTTGATGTCATTCGTCCCATTCATTAGTTCAGCATTCTGTCCGTAGGTGCTTTGACACTTTTGACAAGTGCCCGGACCTGACGTCTCCGTGCTGCCACCTAGTGTACTTCATTTCAGAAAACCCTCATTGCTGGAAGTTTCGCCGCAAGAGAGCGCCGAGTATTTGTCACTCAGTCGACGCAAAGACGGACGTAATATTGCGGCGGGATTTCGACGGGCTGAGATGCACTTTGTTGGATTCTCAATGCTCGGTTCAACACCGAGAGTTTAAAATCCAGTACGCAGTCCGTGTGAACGTCAACTAAGTGATCTTGAACGAAATACGACCAATCAGCAATACAAGACAAAGAAAAGAAAGAAGATACATTTATTTAGCACAGACTAAAAAGGCACACAATACAGCGCCAGAAAGCCTTAGCGCCACCTACGCGGAACTAATTTGACAGTTTTTTCCATTTCTACCTCTAATAAATGTGCCATTTTGTTTTCGTTTTTAATTTGTGACTTTCAAAAGACCTTTTCATGTGATTCAATGATTCTACTAAATATTAATAATTATGAAGGGTAAAAAGAAGTAAATCAAAAAAGGCAAAGCGAAAAAGCGATGGCCGATTGGTCTAATCTAAATCTCGCCAGTTATAAGTGGGCCTATCGCCATGTACCCGCAACAAACTCAGACTTCAGCTTGCTACTAACAATTTCTTAATAGATGTGCTACACCCACTTTCGGCAGTCCTAGCGACCATTAGACTATAGAGGTATGAGGAACGGGTGTAAAGTTCAATCAACCTCCATGAAAAAGGAAGGATCGTCCGACCAGACGGGTTTTGTGTCTGGTGGGCATATTTTTCTTTTGACTATATCGTACCATAATGTACAAAGTTGGTAGGGAAATAAAATTAGTCACAATTATGGACCCTGTCGGGCACTGTAGTATCAATTTATTTATTTAAATTTTTACCTATTATTATTTTTTGCATTTTTTGTACATTATGCTGTGAGAACAGTTAAATGAACCATTATTTGAGATTAAATACATTTAAAAACGACCCAACGAGTCCAGGCGGCGACATTAGGTTTAGGCATCTATAGTAAAGCGCTGCCAAAAAAAAAAAAAAATTAATGCGAAAGGCTACTGGTATCAGTTTGCATTTAGGTTGTACATAACCTACGTTCTGGCTTCGGAAGCGTTCCCCTTACACCCTGTATATGCTAGTTGCACGGTAAACACTGTTAGCGCGATGCAAGATTTTGAGTGACGTCAGTTTGATGCGTAGTTCTCATGTGGCAATGTAGATGCCGCTTCAAAGCCCACAAGGCACTGTTATAAAAACAATAGGAAATCAACATACCTTAGTGACCTTTAAGGCCTTAACCTTCCCCGTATGCCTCACATGGGGTCCCCTACACAAATCAATTAGTGGGCCACATCTATACACCGTGGTTTTGGGTGTGTTGACCTTCTCGTTCAGAATGCGCACTTTGAACGGGTTGTAGTCAAACATCTCCAGTAATTGTTCCTTGGTTAGTTCTAGGCGTTCAAACGGCTGCTTTTCTTTTGCTATTTTCTTTACTAGACCTTCTAGGACGTGGAAGTCAGTTGATGAAATCTGTTGAAGAAGTAAAAGCAAATATCGTTAATTTTAATCATTATAATATGGATATACCGTTGGTCCCAAACTAGGCACAGTCTGTAGCTAGGAAACCATAATTATTATATATATTTTATTTTTTATTAAAAGTTGAAAGTGGCGACATTTAAACTAGACAGCCTCTTCGAGACTGCAAAAGTAAAAATACAAAGTATTTCGTAAATAAAGTTGAATTATATTACATTTCTAAAACCGGGCGGGCGCAAGTTTATTTTCAGGGACCCGGAGCATCTACAGCTCCAAGAAGCGAGCTCGATCACTTCATTTCGGATATGTTAGCCTATGTCCATTCATACAAGGAGTAACTTACTAGTCGATTTATGCAAAGCAACAATAAAGAGAATGTAGGATGCAAGAGCGAGCTCAATGACTTGCATATACCGAATGGGATAGGTTTTACTTTATCCATACATACTGAAAGAGAACTAACTGTGTCGATTTATAGGTATAAAGAAGCTTAAGAATTAAGATCTCTTGCATTCTACTCGAGGATGCAAGAACGAACGAAGCAAGCTCGATAATGTTACCATCCCGCCTAGAGTCGATTAGATTTTCGGAAATAGGAGTTCGGTACTTTGTAGACTAATGCACAAAATCTTTATAATCGAGAGAATGCAAGAGCAAGAGTAGCCAGCTCGATTCAGGATCTCGACTCGAATAGGTTGAGTTCCCTATTATTCTGTTAGGCGTTTTCGGATATTTTTTTACTTCCGGAAATATATGTCTAAAATGATTTTTTTTTCAAATCTTGGGTGGTGCATGTGCACCCTCTTGCATCCCAGTCCTGGTCCCCATGTGGTAACATATCTAAAACTTATTCTGCAGTATATTTTATGTATGCTGTTGTGATTTCATGAGCGATAGCAATAATCGTGTCAGAAAACAGATAGATCCAGAAGGTCGGCTCCATACGAGTGAAAACAATCACACACATAGACACGCTTCACGTACAGGGAGTGCAAGCGCACTCGTGACTGGAATTTGTTTGAAAACGCCGCACGTACGTGTCTATGTGTGCATGCGCCTATTTTCACTGTATGGAGCTGACTTTCTGTACTATTCTGTGATAGGGTCGATATGGCATTTGACAACAGATTAGCTCCATTAAAATTATGGCCACAATCTTGTCATTCACATGTCAACTTTGTTGTGCTTGATGGCAATTTGGCGTCATTGATCAGCAGATAAAAGTGACATGCTGATATAAATATGATAAATAGTAATGGAGGGTTTGAAATATCAGGCATTATTTTATCATGATTATAAATTAATAGAGGTTTCTTGCGATTTCTTCTGCTTGTATTTTCGACAGTTTTTAAAACAAATATTCAGGATGATAAGTGTGAGTGTTTTAGGTCTCACATTTATGTGCGCTGGGTTGGAGGTCACCACTATGTTGTTCACTTCATTAAAAACTCTTGCAAAGCTTGAAGACTATTTATTTCTTCATAATTACATCCAATTTTTCGTAAGACTAAATTACAGTTCACAATGGCCCTATAGTCATACAAATGCACATGGGTACAAGTAGCGGCGGTAGCGCCGTATTTTGACACGTAATTATCCAATCGTATTTATTTAGATTAAATCGTGTTTGCGCTCGACTTCAGATCCACCAATCAGAGGCGAGCAGATGCGTCTCAGAGTCGGAGCAGGTTTCGACAAGTTTGAACCTGCTCCGAACTCGATCTGGAGTAGAGTGTGATCGTAATCTACGTTCCTAAGGGTAAGCAGAATCGAACTTAATGACTACTTAACACTATATAATACACTATATACACTTAAATATGCACACTATTGTTCTATGGGAGGGCGTCCTGCACATTCCTCCCGCCGTGCGTCGTCCGCCGCTGACGTCGCAGTCGTAGAGGCCGGTGCAGGATCGCCGTGGTCGATTGACAGCACTACTATCTTCTTCACTGGACGCCGCAGGATACCTCCTTTTGTAGATACGTCCACCGTACGCACCACTCCATCTGGGCCGGGAAACGTAGCGCAGATGCGTCCTCTTAACCACATGTTTCTTGGGAGGTTGCCATCCACAATCAAAACTAGGTCATTGACCTTAGGTATTGTGCCTTTGGTATGTGGTTCTCTGCGGTTCCGTAGTTCTGGGAGATATTCTTTTAGCCACCTGGCCCAGAATATGTCGGCAAGCCTCTGAGCTGCACGCCAACTGGCTCGTAGACGTAGATCGCTGTCGTCGAATTCTCCTGGCGCCGCGATGCGGCCTGAGCTGCCCAAAATGAAGTGATTGGGTGTCAATGCCTCGGGATCTTCGTGGTTCACAGACACGTGCGTGAGTGGACGGCTATTTACGGTATGTTCAGCTTCGATGAGTAGAGTGTGAAGCACTTCTTCGCTCGGGAATCGCTCGTTCAATGTGGCGGCTAGTGCCGTTTTCACCGACCTCACCAGGCGCTCCCAGGCGCCTCCCATGAATGGCGCTCCAGGCGGGATAAATCGCCAGTCGATCATTTTCTTGGAAGCTTCTTCTGCCGTAGCTGCAAAGATGGCTGCTCGTAACTCCTTTTCAGCGCCGTGAAAGTTCGTCCCGTTGTCGGACCATAGCTGCGTTGGGCACCCTCGTCGTGCTATCATACGTCGCAATGCCATAATTGCCGAATCTGTGTTGAGCGATGTTACCAGCTCAAGATGTACGGCTCGCGTCGTCAAACATGTGAATAAAGCGACGTATCTTTTTTGATGACTTCGTCCTGCTGTAACGGTCAATGGCCCGAAGTAGTCTAACCCGACGTAGGTAAATGGTCTTTGGTGGTGTGCTAGGCGACAGGAAGGGAGGTTCCCTGTCATCGGCTGAGGTGGAGAGGCGGCCTTTATTCGACACCGCAGGCATTTGCTTATGATGTTCTTGACGGTGGGTCGTAGACGGAGCACCCAATGTTGCTGACGACATTCATTGACCGTGGTTTCGGTGCCCGCGTGATGTAAGTTGCGATGAACGTGTTCGATCCATAATCGTGTCGTAATATGGTTTCCATCCAGTATAATTGGATTTTTCAGGCGTTCCGTGATGTTCGTCATCGCAGTTATCCTGCTCTTAAGGCGAAGCTCTCCCTCTGTGAGCTCTATGCTTAGCGCGTGTAGGCGACTGTTTCGTTGTATGGGTTTCTTATTTTTCAGAGCTTCTATCTCTTCCTGGAAGGATTGTTCTTGTGAAGCTCGCAGGATCAGACTTTCGGCGCGGCGTAGGAGTTCTGCGGTGAGAGGCAGGTAACTATTTGTGGTTTCTCGGCTCTCTCTTGGTTTGGCTGGCACTGTCTGCTTATTTTTCTTCCAGTCAGGGTCGCTGCTACTGTTCCTTTTGGTTCTCTTGTAGTTGACGTTCTGCCCTGATTGGCGGCAGAGATGCAGGAACTGTAGAACTCGTGCTGTGGCTCGTAGGTATCTTTCCCAACGTGAAAATCTATTGACGTTCGGTATAGCTTCGCTGATTTTCTGTATGTTCTCGTTTTTCACGTTACATGTTCTTTCTTCTCCCGTGATTATGACAGGGATTTTTTCATCAATTGGCCACGTTTCTGGGGGCCCACGAAGAAACTCTGGACCGTTGAACCAGCGATGATTTTGATCATAGTGTTCTGGCACGTCTCTCGTAGCGTCGTCTGCTGGGTTCAATTTGGTCGGGATCCAGCGCCATTCGTTGGTGGAGCTGTGTTCTTCGATTGCTGCGATGCGATGAGCGACATATGGTTTATAAGATCTGGATCCGGTTCTGATCCATGATAGTGTCGTTCTGCTGTCGGTCCAGAACGTGGTTGACTCTGGGGTTTTTTCATGTTCTTCTTTAACCACTGTTGCCATACGTGCGCCAAGGACTGCTGCTTGAAGCTCTAATCGTGGAATCGACATTAGTTTCAATGGTGCCACCTTGGCTTTGGCTGCGATCAGGCAGACGTAGACTCTTCCATCTCCGGTGACAGTTCGCCAATATAATGTTGCTGAGTATGCGGATTCGCTGGCGTCGGTGAATATATGCAGCTGTAGTGATTCCGCAGCGCTGAAGCCTGGGTAGGTTCGTGGAATGGAGACGTGTTCTAAAGCTCTGAGCTGAGCGAGCCATTTCCTCCAGCTCGCGGCGAGGTCACTGTCCAGGGCTTCGTCCCATGCCGTCCCACGACGCCACACTTCTTGTAGCATTTGTTTTGCTCTCACGGTAACTGGCGATACAAGTCCCAATGGGTCAAATAGGGACATAACTATTCGGAGAGCTTCTCTTTTAGTAGGCGTGTCGTTTTCCAGGATGCTCTGAGGTATGCGAGTCAGATTCAGGTTGAAGGCAAGTGTGTCCTGTGTTGGCTTCCATATCAGGCCGAGAACTCGTTCTGTCTGGATGTTGTCTTCCAGCTTGATTGTGTCTTCGGTCTTGGTTGCTTCTCCTAGCGCTTCAAGTAGAGCGGTAGAGTTTGACGACCATTTCTTGAGTTCAAAATGCGCTTCACTGTGGATGCTGCGCACTGCTTGTGAGATTCTCACTGCTTCTTCTAAGGTTTCAAAGCTGTTCAGATAGTCATCCATGTAATGCTTTCTTTTGATAGCTTCGACTGCCTCTGGGAGTTCATGTTGGAATCTTTCGGCGTTCGTGTTCTTTATGTATATCGCTGTAGCTGGTGAGCAAGAAGCTCCGAAGATTAGTGACTTCATACGGTATTGTTCAGGGGGGTGAGTGTCTCTTCGGTCCCCTCGCCACAGGTAACGCAGAGCGTCTCGGTCTTCAGGTCGAAGTTCTATTTGTAAGAACATTTCAGTGATGTCGGCGGTCACGGCGATTGAGTGTTGACGGAAGCGCATGATCACTCCTGGTAATGATTGTAGGAGGTCTGGACCGGTGAATAGTTGATCGTTCAGAGAGACGCCTCTGGTCTTGGCTGCCGCGTCGCAGACAATCCTCAATTTGTCCGGCTTCATTGGATTGAAGACCGCGAAGTGAGGCAAGTACCAGGTTCTATGTTTTGAACTGGTCGGTGGAGCTGGTTCGGCGTATCCTTTTGATACTAATGCTTCCATTTGTTCAGAATACCTCTTCTTCAGTTCTGGATCTTTATCGATTTTCTTTTCCACGCTGATGAGCCTGTTTAAGGCGCTGTCGTAGTTGTTCGGCATTTTTATGTTTTCATTTTTCCATAATAGAGCGGTTTGATACCGTCCTTCTGAGGTTCTCTTCGTATATTGCTTCAGGATGCGGAGCGCCTTTTCATCAGGATCATTGATGGGTTTCTTTGGGTTGACTTGCATGTTGTCCATCGTGATGTATTCCTTCACCAGTTCATGAAGTTCGTCGTCTGTGTTAGCATGTCTGATGAAGTTCACTCTGTGGCCAAGCGCACGTGCGTGGCTGCCGTGCAAGACCCAACCAAGTGGTGTCAGTGAGGCCACTGGCTGGTTCTTTTTTCCTGTCTTGATTTCTATTGTGATGAGGAGATCCCAGTTATCTTGGCCAATCAGGAGTCTGGGTCTTGCATCTCCAGTCACTATATCTTCGGCTATGTCTCGAAGATGTTCACAGTTCTTGACTGCTTCTCCAGGTATCCTCTGTGCAGCCAATTCTAGCTCCTTAACTGTTCTTGCATGTAGCTTGCGTTCAGGAGTGTGAAGTCCCTTGATGAAGAAGTTCACTCGTCGAGACGTCACGTCGATCGTAGGACTGCCATCGAAGGATGATATTCGTAGTGGTTCACGTGAACCTTCTGCTCCGATTTGGTTAGCTAGGCTCTCGTCGATCAGTGTTACAGTAGAGCCGTCGTCCAGGAGTGCGTAGGTGTCCACGGCTCCCGCCGGTCCGGAAAGATGAACTGGTATTATTTTCAGGAATGACACTTTCGGTGTCCACGCTGAATGAACCTTCTCTTGTTCTTCTTTAGGGCGTTCTGGTTCTTCTTTCTTCTTGTTCGCTGCGATGTCGGCGTGTAACATCTTGTGGTGTAAATGTACACAGTCGTTTATTTCGCATTTCTTTGGTTTGCAGCTGTGTTGCTTTGTTCTGTATTTGAGGCAACGAAAACACAAACGATGTTTCTTCGCTATATCCCATCTAGCATCAATACTTGCTTTCTTAAATTGTTCACATTCTATGATGCTGTGCCCCTGTCGTTCACACAAACCACACTTCGGTTTATTTGTTTCTTGCGTGGCGTGTACTCGCTGCTGGCGTCGCTGCGTGTTCTGAGAGGTTTGTGTTGTTGCAGCGATGTTTTCAGGCAGTGCATACGGGCTGCATATTTCAGCTTCAATCTTGATGAATCGAGTAAACTTCAGGAGATCCGGTTCTGTTCTGGGGTTCATTGCTGAGAACTGGTACCACTGTCTCTTCAAGGTCGGTGTGAGCTTCTCAACGATAGCTTTCGTTACTTCTGGATTGAAGAGATAATGTCCACAGTTGAGTGCTTGCAGAGTCCCAACTATGCTCTCCACTTTGGTGGCGAATGTGCAAACTTCACGCGGAGATTCAGTGAGGCGCGGCAGAGTTCGTAGACGTTCTATCTCAGCTATTGCAATTGAGTCGGAGCGTCCGAAACGTAGCTCGAGTGATTTCATAACTTCACTTGGGTCTGCGTTCACTATTAGTAGACCTTGTACGGCTTCCTTGGCTAGACCTCGAAGGCTTCTTCTGAGTCTGGACATGTTTTCCACTGCTGTTAGTCGATGTGCCGTTTCATAGTAGGCGGCACGGAACGTGAGCCAATCTTGATGTGCTCCGTTGAAGCAGGGCAGTTCAGTATGTCTCATTGGCTGCTGGAACTGCGTAGATTGTACGGCGTGTGTGATCGCAGCAGCAAGTTCTTTCATGTCCGTCCTAGGTTCTTGGACGGCCAGTGTCGTTGGCTGATGCACGACGTGCGCTGATGGCATAGGTTGCGGCACCCGAGTCTGATCGGCGTATCCCGGAGTGTAGCTGTGATGTGGTGCCGTCGTGTAGATCGGTTGCCACGATGTGTTCGATGTCACGTACGTCGAGTTCTGTGGCCAAGATGCGACAGGTTCTGCCGGCGTTGGCGTTGGTCGTGGCTGCGCAGGCACGTAGTTCGGTTGCCAGGATGCGGATGTGATCACTGGCTGCAGGTTCGGGTGTGGCTGCGCGGGCGCGGAGTTCTGTTGCCAAGCGGCGATAACTGGCGGCGGGTTCTGCTGCGGCTGTTTAGTCGCGGAGTTTTGCTGCCAGGCGGCGATTACTGGCGGCGGGTTCTGTTGCGGCTGTTCAGCCGCGTGGTTCGGTTGCCAGGCGGGGATCACTGGCGGCAGGTTCTGTTGCGGCTGTTCAGCCGCGTGGTTCAGTTGCCAGGCGGCGATCACTGGCGGCAGGTTCTGTTGCGGCTGTTCAGTCGCGGAGTTCGGTTGCCAGGAGGCGGCGGTGCTCACTGGCAACGTGTTCACAGGTTCAGTGTTCAGGTTTTCAGGCGGCGGCTGCATGATGTTGACTCCCGCCGGTAAGGTCGCCGGGATGCCCCAGGACGCGGCGGCGGTCGCTGGGACTGCAAGTTCGTTCGACGACTTTACCTCAGGTTGATGCGGTCCCTCGGTGATGGCGAGCAGCTGACTTGATTGTAGCCAGGTAGTCACTCGTTGATCGTTTCCGGCTTCCGAGGCGACCGAGGATGAGTCTTCGTCACTAGATTCAGCTTCGATCTCGGCGAGGCGCGCGGTCGCTAATTCCACTAATCGTTGTGCTAGCTCCGCTTTGGCTTTGGCTATGCGGCGCGTTTTCGACACTTTTTCACTTTTTGGTGACGTAGGTTTGTTACGGCGACCACTTTCCTTTTTATTTTCCGATTTTCCGGCGTCTTGTTGCGTGGCGGCGCGTTTCACTGTAGACGTGGTCGCGGCGGCTGCTTCGGACGTGTCTGTCGTTGTTCTCGTAGTTTCCGTAGTACCTGTCTCAGTCGTAGTCTCCGTAGTGGTCGTTTCAGCCGTAGTTTCCGTAGTGGTCGTTTCAGTGGCAGTTTCAGTTTGTTCTGTAGCCGTAGTCGACGCTTGCTTGCCTTTTTTGCCCGTAGATCTCGTGACTGGCATTGTTCTTGGATGAAATCTTCTAAATATTCTTCAAGAAGTTCGACAGAGTCTTCTTAATAGCGTTTCCTCGTATCCGGCTAACGAAGGACCAGAAAATGTGAGTGTTTTAGGTCTCACATTTATGTGCGCTGGGTTGGAGGTCACCACTATGTTGTTCACTTCATTAAAAACTCTTGCAAAGCTTGAAGACTATTTATTTCTTCATAATTACATCCAATTTTTCGTAAGACTAAATTACAGTTCACAATGGCCCTATAGTCATACAAATGCACATGGGTACAAGTAGCGGCGGTAGCGCCGTATTTTGACACGTAATTATCCAATCGTATTTATTTAGATTAAATCGTGTTTGCGCTCGACTTCAGATCCACCAATCAGAGGCGAGCAGATGCGTCTCAGAGTCGGAGCAGGTTTCGACAAGTTTGAACCTGCTCCGAACTCGATCTGGAGTAGAGTGTGATCGTAATCTACGTTCCTAAGGGTAAGCAGAATCGAACTTAATGACTACTTAACACTATATAATACACTATATACACTTAAATATGCACACTATTGTTCTATGGGAGGGCGTCCTGCACAATAAGTAACCTATTATTCAGTTTCTTAAAAACTGTGATATACGTTATGATTGTAGGACACATCAATTGATATCTCTTTTCTGTTTACCCTAAAGAAACCTTTCCAGGTAACGGCCTACAAACTTTTCATATCTTGGGAAGTATTTGTATTGTAAAAATGTTTGTTAGACAGAAAAATAGAGAATTTTGAACTCTCTTAGATTCTATAATATAATATAAAAAGTAAAAATTTATCAAGTGAGGGTTAACGCCTTCCTGAATAAAGGACGGCAGTATATTCTGCTCCAAGTCCTAGGCTACCTTTCTTGTCAAGTTTCATAAGTATAAGTTCGCAAGGAGGTAAAAATATCGTGGAGGAATTTTTCGCTCACTGGATCTTCAACGCAATGTTCAGCGCTTACAGTTGAAAATAGAACTGTGTGATGTGTGATGGGCTGGGATGCACTCCCGTTGTATTCTCAGTGTTTTGTACAACACCGAGAGACAATAAGGTGCGCGATAAAACCCCACCGTGATATTTGTATGTTCGTGCAAACGTCGACTTACGATCGGTCCTGTAGTTTAGTCGTGAAAATATAACAAAGTTACTTTCGCATTTGTAAAAGTCAATAATGATAAACAGTCAATTCTTACCCCCTTTTCCGGATGATACATGTCGTAATAGAAGCCTTCTTCGATCGGAGGACCGTAGCATAGACAGCCTCCGTATACCTGATAATAAATAACATTAGATATTAGACAATAATAAGTATCGTATTCTTATATGAAAAGAGTAAAAAGAACTTTCATTCAGATTAAATATCTCCAAGCTTTATGATAGTGTGTCTAACCTAATAATAATAAATCCAAAAGTATATTTAAAGACACTTTTAAAACTGCACTATCTGTAGTTTTGTATGATAATGTTCTGTATGAGAATCAAATCAACAAAAAAATGTAGTTGCAACAAATTTTGCTTAGTTTTATTTGAAAATAAAAGGAGAACAGCAGGCCTAGAGACAAAACACATTTCTGTTAGCGTTCACGCCGAACGCTACGCCAAAATGTATGCAGGTAATGTCATTTCCATACATTTTGGCGTAGCGTTCGGCGTGAACGCTAACAGAAATGTATTTTGTCTCTAGGCCCAGGACCATTATTTTTAAGAATTGCAAACAATATTATGAGCTGATAAAGATCTTGACTATTTTATTAATGGCACATAAAGCTGATTTCAATCATCAGGAATAATCAGAATTAACCTTTAATTTTACATGAATAAAATAGTTGCAGACTGTGTAGACATTGTAAAGAAATACTTCAAAACAAAATTCTCATATTTACAAAATACACTGAGAATTCTCAAACTTAAATAAACTGTAGACATCCAACAAAATCCCCTTCCATCAAAGCCCAAAACAAAAGACAATCTCAGCACTCACCCTCTCCATAGCTTCTCCCAACATATGCGCAGAGGAATGCCAGAAGACTGCCTGAGCATCCGTATTGTCCCACCTCAGGAGTTCCAGCTTACAGTCACCTTCCAGTGGCCTGTCCAGGTCCCAGAGCTCATTGTTCACCCGTGCGATGATGGTGGAATCGGCCAGTCCCTGGCTGTGATGGAGGACAGTCATCATGAGGGTCGGATGTGGAATAGCAGGGTGGAACTGGAGTGGCTTTTGACTGGGAACTTTTTAAAGCTGGATTTGGCTTGGTTCAGCCAAGAGCCAAGTTTTTTGATCAGTGTCAAAAAAGGACCAGGATATGCATTGAACGAGCATTTTTTCTTTATGCAGTGGTTTGGAAATATTATATGGTAGTAAGATTGTTAATAAATGTATGCTTTGAAAATGTCTACCAAGATTATAATTACCATATAACAACAAGCATTTTTAATAAATAATAGGATATTTTCCAATTTTTCAAAAACTATTCCAATTTGAAGATAACAGAAAGATAAAAATAAATTGATTTATATCCATTTTCTCAATTAAAAACGATTTAAACCAAATTTATTTTTTGTTGTTTTGAAATAACCGCCAAAAAGCTTCTTACGATGACTTTTTATCACGTGACGTCAACTTTGTGTAAACTAAAGTAGTTAGTAAGTAAATAAGTGAATGTCGAGTTTATAATTAACAAGATTTGTAATGGATAGAAAGTGATATTACTGGTGTGCGGTGCCTAGGGTTGCCAACTTTTTTTACAAGAAATAAAGTAAATTCGGGTCTATGAAGAATATTAAACAGTATTTTAGAAAAATAAACAGTATTTTATTTATTTAGTGTTTTAAATACATATTTTTTAGAGTTTCTCGCACAACTTACTAATTTACAATCTTTTTTAAAACATCATACGCCTCACCACAATTATATCTGAAATTAAAATAAATGAGGAGCTCATTTTTTATTAAATTAATAGATGCTCTATTTCTATCCTCCCGCCACTTAGCATTCATTACTGAAAAAAGTCTTTCAGTAAACGCTGAGGTGGCGGGAACAGAAAGTAGAAATTAGAAATTTATTAAAGTTGTAAAACAAAAACAAGATCCACGCGAAAAAAGGTTATGTTCTGAGAAAGCACACACTCACTCGCATGTGTCAGTGAGTGACAGTCTTGAATATTTGACATTAACAGATTCGTTCAGTGTGATTTGTTTGTGGCTGCGCTGCACTGAGCAGTGAGCGCCCTCTGACTAAATAAAAACAATACATTATAATGTGTTTGCATTTTGATGCTGAAAACAGTATTTTGTATACTTTATTTTTTTTCAACAGTAAAAAGTATAATTTAGTGAAAAACAGTATAATACTGTTGAAAACAGTATAGTTGGCAACCCTAGCGGTGCCGCAGTGCACAAATATTTCTAAAACGGCACCAAACTAAGTATTTGACCCGGTGCCGTTTATAAAGAGTTGACGTCACATGTCACGTGATAAAAAGTCATCGCAAGGAGCGTTTTGGCAGTAAATTCAAAATAACGAAAAATAAATTAGATTTTAATCGTTTTTAATTGAGAAAATATGTATTAATAAATTTATTTTCATTTTTCTGTTAATTAAATCGTCCCAATCTTCAAATTAAAATAGTTTTTATCAAATTGGAAAATACCCCATTGTAGTATAAACACCAAATAAGCGCAGTATATATGAACATTATAGAAACATGCTGCACAATAGGGTATTCTCCAATTTGATAAAAACTATTTTAATTTGAAGATTGGGACGATATATTTAACAGAAAAATAAAAATTAATTAATTTATATCCATTTTCTCCATTAAAAACGAGTAAAATCAAAATTCTTTTTCGTTGAATTTACCGCCAAAACGCTCCTTACGATGACTTTTTATCACGTGACTTCGTGACGTTAGCTTTGTGTAAACAGTACCATTACAAATACTTAGTTTGGCGCAGTTTTAGAAGTATTTGTGCACAGAGGCACCGCACACCAGTGATTTCACTTTCTATCCGTAGAAAATCTTGTTAATTATAAACACGACACTCACTTGTTTACTTACCAACTACTTTAGTTTACACAAAATTGACGTCACGTGATAAAAAGTCATCGTAAGGAGAGTTTTGGCGGTAAATTAAAAACAACGAAAAATAAATATGGTTTAAATAGTTTTTAATTGAGAAAATGGATATAAATCAATTTACTTTTATTTTTCTGTTACATATTTCGTCCCAATCTTCAAATTAGAATAGTTTTTAATAAATTGGAAAATACCCTATTGCACATAGTGCACACATAGCCAAACACATTGTTTTTAGCATGCCTCAAATAATGTTATTCCCCCATACATTTTTCTTTAAAATGCTTGTTTACAGAGCCTTCCAATTACTTTATTACCCAATCATTTCATACAGATATACATGGATCTTTTAATATCATACAAAACATTAAACCCCATTTTTATAAAATGTTACCTAAAAAAGTAATGATTAGTTAGCGTCTGTTTAACCATACCTTATTGACATTTAAGCATGTCTTAACTTTAAGCAATGTTTATAAATAAGGGGGCAAATTCTCAACATTGACCATGCTTTAAGAGCATTCATTCCACGCGGGCTGGCAACAACGCATTTATAGTAGTTTTTCGTGATTATTTCATAAAATACAAACAAAAGTACATTTTTTTTTCAGCCAAGCACTAGATATTCTGTATTTATGATTATTTTTAACATTTACTCTTTAATAAAAATATATAATCATACTAAATAATGCAAACAGAAAATAATTGACGGTATGTCGATTTTTGTAATTAAATAGCAAAATCACTGCAAAAAAATAGCATACAAACAAGAAAATACCAATTATCTAGTGCATGGCTGAAAAACATGTTTACTTTTGTTTGTATTTAATGAAATAATCGCCAAAAACTGCTATAAATACGCCGTTGCCAACCCACGTGGAATGAATGCTCTTAAGTTTAGGCGGTATAGACATTAACCAGTTAAAGCCATCTCAACAGTCCACCCTTAATTAAGGTACTTACTATTCTCTCCACCACTCGCTTGTGTGCAGGTAAATAAGTAATTAGTTATTATATACATTCGTCTAGCAATATTCAGATGGGGATATCAGTAGGTAATATTTGAAACCTTTTTGCTGAAATATCTTCTCAAGCAAAGCTTATGATCTATTATTGATTATACACCTGTAAACCACGAAGGGTTATGCCGTGGTGTACTGACAGTACACCTACATTTACGTTTATCCGAGTTATGTTTAAGCCATTGCCATCAACCGGGCACAGACTCCAGGCTGCTACCAAGAAATTCCTGATACGAAAGCCCAATAACAGTTTTATCGACCTGGGAATTAAACCCATAGAGCATACTCATACACAGAGTGGCAGATGCAGTAATTTTAAGTTTGGTAAAAGATAATGCAGAAACAAGGCATAAGAAACCCTATTCAGAATGTTTAATTTTATTGAGCTTTTTTAAACAGAAGGAAAATATTATTAAATGTTTATCCTTTTAGTGTTAGAATATTATGTTTTCATGCAACTACCACCAGGTTAATTTTCAGTTTGGGGATTTTTTTTTAATCATGATTATTTAACTTTCTACTTAAATAACTCCTTGTCTAGATTCTGTAAATTATCAATCTTATCAAATTTTCAATATCAATATAGGAAGTCAACAGCAAGTTTGATTGGAATTCACAATATTACTCAACAGCAAGTTTGATTGGAATTCACAATATTACAAGGAAAATGCTAATACAAAGTAGCATGAATGCATGACTAACTTCCTATGAGTTAGCATGATGAAATAGAGACTAACTATTGCAATAGAATACTTGGGAATTAAGACCATTACAACCAAAGTGCAGTTGCTTGCACAACCAATACTCGGTATAAATTTAACATACATTTTGATAAGTAAAAGTTTAACTGATCTTTTATCATGGGCATACGGACTTATTTTTGGTAAATAATTGGTAGTCATTTGGTTGGTACAACCCCACAAGTATTCGAAAGACCACTTTTAATTCTTAAATTATTGAAAGGTAATTGACCAGGAATGTTCACCTACATACTTGTGCCATTGTAATTGCTAGTACCATTTGCAGTAGGCTTTGCTGTGTTCATCATAAATTATAATTTCTCAAGGATGTGGACTTTTTTTTTTATTATGTTTTTAATACAGTATTTATTGTCAGTAGTAAAAATTATACAAAATATTTGAATAACTCACCTAATTCCCTTAGCAACATCATATGGACTAGTTTTCCATGCTTTCGCTTCTACCGTTTTGCCATCGGGCAGCGTAACCACTATGCTCAAGTCTGGTTTACTTGCTATTTCTTCTGTGTACTGGATTTTGAACTTATCCCAGAGATCAATTCGTTTCTGGATGAATTCTGGCCATGGGTTTAGTTCAGCAGCTCCTCCAGAACCTTCATCAGGTTTTTTCTTTTTTTCCTTCATTGCTTTGGTCTTTGACTGCAAAGAGAATTTCTAAGTTAGGTCTGAATTTTAAGAGACTATTTCAATTAGATTTTTTAACATAAAATTTGTCATAATTAAGACATACAAAATACTAGCAGAACACTATGCAGTGCCCAGCCTGCAAGACACACTGAATGCCAACAAACACATTAGCGTGGGCTTCTTTAAAGTTAAGGGAAAATTCTTCAATGACAAAAAGCGTTTGAAGCAAGTCTAACCGAGTTATAACAAGTCCTATCAATTTTTTTAAATGATAATGACATAAAAATGTAGTTTGGTGTGTAATACTAATTATAAGTTTGTAGATATCTGTATATAGTAGTGTAACAATTATTAATATATTATAACCAACTAACAAAACTTGTCTTGTCCTTTCAGCTAAACTGTACAAATAACAACTACCACAAAGTGCCAAGTTCGACGGCTCATCTTGTTGTGTTGCCATCCCTACATGACACTGGCAGAATAGTCGACATCGGCTCAATTGGCAAAAAGGAAAAAAAAAAAAAACATGGAACACTGAACTGATTCAAGAATCGACTGGACAGATTCCAAGTTTTTTGACACCTAAGCATCAGATAATTCGCTGCTATTGTATCTAAATAAATAATTATTTTAATGATCATTTCTATTGCCAGGTTACTTTTTAATTTTGACCTACTAACAAAATACTGCAATCAATTTTGGTGGCAAAGTGTGAGCGATTATGACAATAATACTTCACTATTGATATATGTGAAGAGGTTAGTAAATAATAACAGGGAGATAAGATGTGTGTGTGCTACTGGGATTTATTAGTTTCATTAAAATGACACATTATAGTGGGCACCATATTCTGATAAATGATTTAATACCAATGTAATACAAGGACACCTACTTAAATCTACTTTAATATTGTTTGCGGAAATTACGTAAAATCGAATTAATTACACAGGTGTGTGTGACAATCAAGTTACTTTCACGTTAATAACCTATTGTATACTTTCTATTACGTTTTATTATGACCTAGGTCCCTTAAATGCACAAATCACAGTGACTAAATTCGGTTACAAGGTTTTATAGACAAAAATATCAACAAAAATCAATGGCTAGAATACAGAAAATAAGAAATATAGGCAAAGGAAACCGCATGATATCATTCCAGCAAAAAACGCTGAAGAAAGTCCTACAGACCCATGTGGCATATGCGTAGTCCTTGCAGCGGACCACACAGCCTCCACGGATGCCAATAAACTTTATCATGACTTACATAACGTACATATATACTTTCTCAAACTAATTTAAAATGTATAAAACCCTGCCTTTGCGTCAATGTTTAGTTTTGGGATTTCTTCAGCCACAGTGTCACCCATTGCAGAACGTGTATGTTTCGAATTTGACAGCCGAACTAATGATGTTGCAAGCGTGCAAAGAAAAGAATCCATTTTGTTTTCCGTTACACGTTACATTCTATATTTTTTATTTACAAAACTAATTAATTTTTGCCTGGGCCGTTTTAGTACAGCACAATCTGTGTGAGTATTTTCATTTTGCTTGATGAAAGGTTTGTTTGATAAGGTAGTCTAGCCACTAAGGAGTTCAATGCTTGTGAATGATAGAGGCAGCCAGCCAGAAGCAACAGTTTATCAGCTGAATGCTACGATTTTTATTACAGGCGCTGGCGCCTGTAATAATTTTGGTTGTCCCTGCACATTTCTAAAAGCTTCTGCTTTCGAAATTTCATAGATTTCAGATGGAAGTTTAGCGTCGTCAGATGAGGACAGATGCAACTTCACCGAGGCAGAATCGAAAAAGTTTATTAAGTACTTAGTACCTAACTAGGTTAGATGGTCTAATGTCACTTATATTTAATTTGTATAAATGTCGAACGAAGAAGAGCTAATAAAGGTCCTCCTGACCATTACCACCTCATTGAATAATCGAAGGAGTACCTACCAAAGTATTTTATCATCACCAACCCTGAGCACAGACCTCAAATTAAATCCTGACCCTGTCACAAAATGACAAATATGAGTAAAACAAAATTCAAAATTATATAAATAAATAGGTATTTAAATTTTCTAGTGTAATCCGGAATTCGAATTTAAAATGTATGCGCAGAAAACTCGTCCGATAGACGCTTTTCAGCGCATCATGACGTCCTTCAAGCATTTTGAAAATAAGCTGGACAAGTTACAGGAAGATGTGAAATATCATGGACAGACCCTTTCAGAACTTCGTACTATGGTAACAAATCTTTCAGGGGGGACAATACATGCTTCTGACAGCAAGGCTGAAGATAACAGGCGTGCAATCAAAACAACGGCGATTCAAAACGAGGACAGGGCGGTATATTTGGAGAACTCTAAAACAAAAAGGAAGCATTCTGGTCAGCCCTTGCCCCCAGCGTTAAAAGTTAAAAGTTACACAAGTCAGAAATCTAAGATCTCTCCTCAAATTTCGCCTTTTCAAGTTCACAGCAAAAAAATGGAATTAGGTCCCAAAGGCATAAGTCCGAAGCATGCCCAAAGACACAGAAAAGCGGACGCTCAGAGAAAAAAAAATACACTGAGAAACCAAAAAGTGACAGACCACAAACGAAGTAGACCGCCAAAGTAGGATTTGTACTAGAAAATTGAAAGTTTTCGTCGTTTGGTTTGGTTTTCATGGAAATTTTTGTTACTTCTAGACAAACGGGAATATATCTACAGGAAATAAAACATACCGTAATATATGTTAATTTAGTTTTTTATTTAATTTTCAACGTACAGACGCCAGCACATCAAGCTACCCCAATTTGTCAAATTTCTTGACAGATAATCAACTTTATAACAGTTTAAAAGTTCATGTTCAATTGGGAAAATTTGACAGTTTGGGGTAGCTTGGTGTGCTGGCTTCTGTAGATACAACTTACTAAGGTAAGCTACTTAACTTATACTTAACTTCAGACTAGAATGAACTGGTAACAATCACAAACTAGTCTATAGCTATCAGCCCCAAAATTAAATGAGAGTATTTAGGAATGCCGTAGTAATCTGCCAGTAATTTTCCCACTGATGGGCCACAAGCGTCCTCTCTGTGACAGGGAGTGGGCCATAATCCACCACTCGGGCTCAGTGTGGGTTGGTGGATGACGTCATGTCTTTGAATTTTTGGTTCTAGGACATGCCGGTTTCCTCAAGATGTTTTCCTTGACCGTTTGAGAGCAATGGTGATAAAGTTAAATACACAAAATAAAGTGCCTACCTGGGTTCAAACACACGTCGTCATCGGTGTCGATACCACTGAATTTTCTGTGTAAATCAACTAAGTTTCTAAATAACTACTAGGCATTTTTTTTTTTAATTTATTGATTTAACATAATACTATGTACAGACGCCAGCACATCAAGCTATCCCAAACTGTTTTTTTTTCCAATTGAACATGGACCTTACACTTAAGTGATAAAGTTCTCTCTATAAAATAAATTTGACAGATTGGGGTAGCTTGATGTGCTGGCGTCTGTACCTATAGTAATATTGCATAGGTGCAAACGTAAAGTTGCCATCCAATTTGAGGGCAGCAGCCAGTGACAGCGCGATTAACGCAAGACCTTTATAATTTGCACTTTTGGCGCCCTCTTGTGTCGAGTTATTCTGAAACAAAGGATAATTCCATGAGATTGTATAAGCGAGAGGTAATTTCTCCAAACAGTATGGGATCAGGAACTTACAGGCTGTGGGCTATCGAGGCTCAAGGTCCGTTATATAGAGGATGAAATTAAGTAGGTAGCTAATTAAACTTATGATAAAGCAAAAAAAATATGTTTTTTTTTTCGGGTCCGCAAGAAGATATGTGAAACTTGAAATAAAGTTATCATACTGTTCGATATTTATACCCATGAAGTCTGTGGAGTTTTGCTAGGTAATTTAATTTGACCTCGTATACCTGTCAGAGTATATGTCAAAAAGTTGACACAACTTGTGGATTCCAGCATTACAGCAATCTTTTTCCTACTTATTTTTTCCATCATGATTCCGCTGCGATAAGTCGGGATCATGTTCTATCTCACATTTTCTCTCTCACTCTTGAACAATCCTGATTCTCAATGTTGAAAAGTACCTACTTAGGTTTGTACAAACACTTTTACAAACACGTCAAATAGTTATGTTAAACTAGATCCAGATCGGTGTTTCGTATTGGCCTAGGTACCTGCTTTGAGAAGAAAAGCCGAAACAAACTCAAAGGTCACAGTCTCTTAGATAAAATCTGGGTTAGATCATGTGAAGACTATTTAGATTGATGTCTGAAATTGTCTTTTGTGGAAAAAACCATACAGATTTAGTGGACCTATTATCCTGCAAGTTGAGCTGCACGATTACTATGCAGCATTAATATGCAGTTGAACTCAGAGCTTCCGGAGCTCAACGACTCGAATAAAAATACCACGGAAAGAACATTTGGGTAAAACGTCACAATATTAATTAGGCCTGTCAGGCCACTTTAGCCGGATCTCTCATTATATAGGGTGACTGGTAATTCTTCATCAGCCTATAATGTTCCCACTGCTGGGACACAGGCCTCCACTCGGTGAGAGGGATCGGGCCGTAATCCACCACGCGGGCTCAGTGCGGGTTGGTAGATGTCACATGTCGTCAAATTTTTGGTTCTAGGACATGCCGGTTTCCTCACGATGTTTTCCTTCACCGTTTTGAGAGCAGTAGTGATGAAATAATTGACACAAAGTAAAGCGCCTGTCTGGGTTCGAACTCACGACCTACAACTCGTAAGTCGCGGCCGTTACCACTTGGCCACCACTGCTCTCTGACTGGTAATTAGTGACCGACATTTAAACACTCCGCTAAAAATAAATCCGCTGTTCCATACATTTATGTTCGCTTAACGCGTCAAAATGTAGCGAACAGCTGATTTTTTTTTCGCGATTTCAGGTTTGGCCCCATAGTAAAATTTGTTCATAATGATGAGTACAATCATGTGTTTAAATTTCGGTCACTAATTACCGGTCACCCTATATATTTAAATAATACACCGTGACATTTTAGTCGTCTCACAAAGATGGTCCGCTCAATGTATCCGACATAAAATACCTCTAGGCGTGATTAAAAAATTGTTACCATTAATTAAGATAATAGTTTAAAGAATAATAAATAATGCTATGCCATGCCTAATGCCTTAGCATTATGAAACACTCTGTTAATAATGTTTACGTATCAAAGGGTAGAAGGTACCCATAACATTCTATCATTCATTCCATCGCCATCAGGATGTCCCAAACTACGTCATGCGTTTTAGTGTTTTTTTTTTTAATAATTCGATTTTTTTTTAATTTAAATTTATTGTAGTCATCGGATACACGAAGTGAGCTACCGTTGTAAGACGACTAAAATGTCACGCTGTATATTAGTCTATGGCCCATAGACATATTTTTCCTACCTCAATGCTATGGCCGGATCCCTTCTGCAATGTTTTTTTTTAGCTTTTTAATTGCGTCTTCAATAGCGGAGTGGACTCACAGTATATGCACAACGATCTCTCCGACCGCGATGGTCACGGAGACCGCGACGCCATACAGCATGAGGATCAGGACAGGGCGCATGTCCATCAGACCCACGCTGCTGAATGAGGACATCTTGGTGATGCAGTGTGGTTTGGAGACTAGGAAGCGTTTGCGGATCGCTGATTGAATACCGGACTCTCGGATTTGCTTGTGGCTGTAAAGTTTCGGTTGAAGATTTGAGGACCACATTATGTCAGTTTTTTTTTTTTTTTTTGTGAAAGCATTTTCGTTTTCTCTAGAAGTAAAATACCTAACAGATAGTTTTGAAAAAGTTTGAGTAAAGATAGATAGGCTTTAATTATTGAGGATGCGCTAAGACAGCCCGCGTAATTCAATACGTTTTATGCAAATTACAGCATGACGTTTTCTATTTCTACTCTATACTGTAGAATAGAAATCGCTTGTCTACATTTCTCGGTGAAAAACTGTCAACTATCTATACGGAAACGTCATTTTTGTGACGACGGGTGCGGGTTGTTCGAAAGAGATACCGAGGCTCCTGGCACACAGGCAACTGAAGGAACACGGGTGGGTTTTAGTCAGTAAAAGTCTGACACGCCCTTCCGCTCCACCCAGAGTGGGAGAAGCTATTTGAAGACTTCCCAAAAAAAACCTGGTCAGTGTCAAGTTGTATGTTATGTAATTGAAATATGATACAATTTCATGAGAAAGTCATTCAATATGAATTTAGTGTGTTGATGATTTTAAGGTCATTATTCTGTGAAGCCATATTTGTTATTGTCAAAGATTCAGAAATATTTCGAAAAAAAAAAAAAATGTTTTGTGGGGGCTACCTTAGCGCATCGTCCCTAACGGACTGATATTTAAATTGTAAATGAAAATAATAACAACATGATGTCCGAAATCTATGCAATAACATCAAAATCGAAACAACAACTTTGTGTAACAACCTTCCTATGGGTTTTGATCCTGCTGGGTAAAAAAGCGTGTGCAACATTTAAAGCAATGAATTTTAAAGGAAATGTTCTGTTAAAGCAAAATATAGTTACAAAGCAACTAACACGACTCTAATCAGCTCCAAATAAGGGGATCCCTTCCTGACAGGAGTGAAAGAGTCGAAGGTCACAAGGTAGTCCACTGTTGCGATGTCGCACTTCTCACTCTCTAGGAATGTGGCTTCGATCTGACGGTACACTGGCTCCGCCACGGAATGGAGAGCGAATAGACCCTGGGAAGGAAGATCTGGTTAATTATTTCTTACATAATCTTGCATAACCTGGATGCAATGAACTGGAATCCTTGTTAAAGTATTGGCCCACCATCAATTTTACAATGTTTGTATATAAGTGAGCACCATGTATCTATCATTCATTATCTATCAATAATTCACCTTTTTACACTTATAATATCATTGCAATAATTAATGTATCTGTCATTGCCTCATTTTTGATTATTGTTACCTATTGTCGTATGGTAATTTTATTCTAGGTGCATGGTTTTCACACATAATTATACGAGTATAATTAATGTCTTACGTAAAATATTGTAAAACACTATAAAAGAAAAACGATGGAGTTTCTTGCCCATTCTTCTCCATACGAAACTACCTTAATGAAGGAGCGACTAGAATCAGTTCTATTTTAATATAAATGTTGATGCTCAAAAGTGCCTTTTGTGCCTATTTCAAATAAATGCTTTAACTTTGACTCTGATCACAGTAGAGCGGGAAAAGGGGAAGAGGCTTTTCCCTGCAATGGGGAAACACAGGCATAGAACAATAATAATATCTTGCTCAAGAAGTACCTATATTTTCGTGGCATTTTACTATCTACTCGTAGCTATGGATACTGTTGCGGTTTTAGGAAAGAGAAATTTTGAAGCAGGAAGTAGTAATTTAGTATGACAATCATTAGGTTCAAAGATGGTGATGATGATATTCATGGAAGGATAAATAACAATGAGAATGGAAATAGCTACCTTTCGGATTCTTTCAACACCATCGGCTAGGCTGTAAAGTTTTGGTTTTCCATTTACCGGAAAGACTCTATCCCGTACTGAAATGTGCAGGGGTTCCTTGCTTTGATTCTGGAAATAATTTATCTCATCAAACCGTCTATCTTATCGACTACGTTCAAAATGAATGGAATGCAAGGATATAACACAAAAGATCCACGTACAAAAACGAAATGATTGTAATCGACGTCGTTCGCTGCGAGCGTGATCTTGGCCCCGGCGAGCTGCGGCAGGCTGCGGATGGAGTCGGACGGTGCCTGCAGCAGCACCACGATGTTGGCCGAGTACGCCGCGTACAGCGCCATCAGCGCCGTGAACAGCACGAACACCATTATGCGACCTGCACATTGTGACACATCAACATAGTACACCACGTGCAGTGAGAACAACACGAATACAATCATGCGACCCACAAATTGTGACACATCAACATAGTACGCCGCGTGCAGCGAGAACAACACGAACACAATCATGCGACCCGCAATTTCTTTATAATTCTGAATTATGGACACCTACTTCGCTTGTGGCTAATTTCGCATTAGGTCTCTTAATTCTAAAGGTGCGAAATCTAGACAAGCGATTTCTATTCTACGGTAGAGTAGAAATAGAAAGCGTCATGCTAAGCCTGCAGTAGGCACCACATACAGCGCCACCAGCGCCGTGATCAGACGAGAAGGAGGAACGTGAAGATATGAAGTGCGTAAGTAATACCTGGTGCTCTTCTGGGTTCTATATAACATCCTTGCTGAGTGACGGCGCTCATTGTCAGCAGCAAAGCATCACATATTCCTCCGTCCAGCTGCTGTTGTGTACCAGCCTAAAACATAAGCATTTTTAACCGACTTCAAAAAGAAGGAGGTTATCAATTAGACATGTTTTTTTTAATGTATGTTCGGGCATAACTCCGTCGTATATAGACGGATTTGCAAAATTCTTTTTTTGTTCGAAAGGGGTTTATTTCGAAATGGTCCCATATAAATTTCATATAGATCTGATGATGTGTTTCGGAGACAGACTACGGAACTCTTCAAAACATTACAGCAAATCAACCGCGAATGCTGCTATCGCATAAATATGCATTGTTTTGACCCTAAGGATGATGAAATTTCGAATTGGTGTTGGGTAGATAACTAAAAAGTGAAAAATAAAAACTTTTTTCTGACTGACTTTGGAGGTGTAGGTATTTTAAATCTTTGTCACCGCCTTCCGAAATTAAAGTTATTTTGCACTTTGTAGTGTTTTTTTGAAAGTCGGTTGTAATTTTTTTGAAAAAAGTTTTTTTCGTTGCTGCATCACGGAACAAGAAATACTGGGTTCAAAGAGCTTTCAGACGACGATCGTCGAATTCAGCAGCTACTGAGCAATGATATCTATTATATGGCATAATAATATAGTATAGCCAGTCATTACTTGCTGAGCTGAAAATTTCTACGCTAGGGGGTATAGATCAGAATCATGTGCTAAATTCATGTTTGCAGTTTGTCCCTGCCACCCTGTTTTGTAAAAATGGCAGTTTTCCTTATTGCCTACAGACTAGACCGACTGAGTTTTCAGTTGAAATCGGTCTATATTAATTCGGGCAGTAAACAGAACTCTCAAAACCACCAACCTTCGTTAGTACAAGTTCTACCTTGCTGGCCAGGAATATTGTAACAGTGGCAATAGCAGTACACACGGCTATCGTAACCCAGACCCTGGTGGAGAAAGGAAGGTAGAAGACATTGGCTACATAGGCCAGGGGAGGCTGTCGGTAGATGAAGAGCATCCGCATTGGAGCCACCAGGTCTGTGTAGGTAACCACGTCGTATCGGTCGCGGAATATCACGCAGTTTGTGCCTGTGGAGAAAAACTTACTGGTAAATGGGGCAATAAATGGGAAATAAAACTTGAATAACATCACGCCTTGTTTTCCCGAAGGGTTGGGCCGAGGTGAACATATAGTGCACGCACATTTCGCCAGATATGTTTAAGTCGCATGTAATAGAGGGCGAGTTGTGCCATCAACCGGGTACAAATTCAGACTCCGGGCTACTAACTACGAAAAATCGCAACAACACGTAATGAACCCGGGACCTCATGCACAGCAGTACCGCTTGTGACCACTAGCCCAACGAGGCAGTAAAAATAAATTGGAAACTGTTCAAACAACGTGTCTTTTAAATCCTAACAAATGGGATTCAAAAACGTAATGTTTTAAATGATCAAGCACTATCCTCAATTATGATTAAAGATCTTAAAAAAAAAAATGGATAATAATCATTTGAAGTATTTATTTTATTTTATTTAATAGTACACATACATTATTATACATTTAATGTGGTGCCAACATAAACTCATTAGAGTTTTACCGTGCACCAAGGTCATCGACTACATAATATTGGTTAAAAAAATCACTTAGGTAGGTAGTTAGCTTATATACAAACAACAAATAGAATTACTTCGGGTATAGAAGAAATAATATCTACATAACGCGAGACATCGAACATCGGTGACCAATCTCGCCGTCCATCATTAGAACAAAAGTGGTGGTGGAATGTTTTAATTTGATCATAAGGATCATGGCTCATCAAGGACGTCTTGATTCAGAAAACCCCCCAAACCATTTAAATAACTACTATTTTGACACCACGTGCTAATGTAGAGACCATAAAGCCAACCTGCTTCTCCACTCACCCATATCAGCCTTGTTAGCGTACAGATCAGCGATCATACCAGACCACTGCCCATTCACTTTGTACCCGTATCTATAGCTGAAGATATACCGAGCAGTCGCGTTTATCATCTCGAAGCCAATCTTAGCAGCCGACCAGCAGGCTTTCGTGATTGAATCGTACTGAAGCTGTCTAAAACGGAAAAGGTAATTGAAATAAAATAGGAATACGAGTAACGGTTTCAATAAAACATTATGAAAATCCAGTTTTCAATGGCGTCATTGATTACGTTGCAGTCTTTTTGCGGGCGCGGCGCGGCCTGGCCCGGCGTGACTCCTCCCAAACGGCACACTCTGCCAGCGTGTGCCGAGCCGTGAGTGAGCCCTAATTCAACTATTTTGAAGGATATTGCTTCATATATTTGTACAAATTTTTGCTCTCAACAACGTAATTAACGCAATGAATGTTTTTAAACTGTCAAAATGAAAAAGCCCCTAGTTTTCGTTTGTTAAGGAATTACCATCTGGCCGGTGGTACGGTAATTCAAATATTGGCTATACACAACCACTAGCTTTTGCCAGCTACTTCGCTCGCGTGGAACTTTCATCACCTATTTAACTCCTTTATGGGTTGAATTTGGAAAAACCTTCCTTACTTCATGTCTACATTATAAAGGGAACCTCTGTGCAAAATTTCAGCTTTGTAGGTCCAAGGGTTTGGGCTGGGCGTTGATGAGTCAGTCAGTCAGGACTTTTCTTTTTATATACAACCGTTCCATGTTCCTGGGAGCTTGATTAATTAGGCCAGGCCATTGTATGCACGAAAGATTGATTGATAATCATCAGCTTAGCCATATTCATCCCACAGTGTTTGAGAGAGACAACAGAGGGATTGGCCATCAAGTACTTACAAATTAATTCCTTGGTTTTTCGGACTGCATCCTACTCACAAAGTCATCGTCTGCCTAGCCTTTTCCCAACTATGTTGGGGTTGGCTTCCAGTCTAACCGGATACAGCTTAGTACCAATATTTTCCAAGGAGTGACTGCTCATCTGACCTCCAAAACCCAGTTTTTGGATAATATGAAACCCGTAACGACTGTTAAAGATCTACAAATGACAGTCGGGACCAACGGCTTAACGTGCTTTCCGGAACACGGAGGGGTCTTGTACCTATGTCAGGATGGTCACCCATCCACGGACCCACCGCGGCAAACCTAGACTAACCAGATCGATCAAACGTGCAGCTGTTATTACTCTACTCTCATCAATAGAGATCTTTTGATAGGTAACTACAAAAGACTACAGAACCGTCATTTGGAGAAATGAGCAGAAAATCTTACAGCCGATCCTCCCTAGGGAGATGCAACCGCGTGGTGTTACTGTCCTGGATGACGTTGGACATGATGATGGGATGCCCCATCATGTTCTTCCGTCTTCGATACAGCTCCCGATGAGGTCGTACGTCCATCAGGCTGCCGTTGTAGTAGCCGCGGAGAGTTGATATCATGGAGCCGTTGAGACCTGGCCTGTGCACTTGGAAAAGGTAAGGGGTTTTCGGTTCAATACACAACTAACAAAAAATCTACTCAAAGGAAAATCAGTCATAATGTCTCATACTGTCTCTGTTTCTTGAAGGCACGTTGCAGCGACATAAACATTATTATAAGAACGTATTAAAGTTAAATTGACGTTTTGAGGAGTATCACAATTCTTAAAGTAGTGATCTGGATCAGGGGAGGGGGAAAGAGATGAAGATCCACCACGTGGGCCTAGTGCGGGTTGGTTGGTGAATACAGTGGCGTAGCGTGCCCCGTATCAAAATTAGGGTAAAGATTTTCACAAAAGAAACAAAAATGCTTGCATTAAATAAAAATAAATGTTTATTGATTATGAGTTATCACTTCCTCCTAGAAATTAAGCTAGCCAAACGATTCGAATTAATCGAAGTCCTTGGGTAACTTTTATCAGTTTTAATTTTGACTGCGAATCGGGTGGCCCGCCGGGCGGGCCACCCGATTCGGGGCTTGAAGGTACCTAGTAACAAATGGCGGCCCCTAGCGGGGGTCACAAGTGTACCGACCCGGGAAAAAAAGGATGTTTTTTTTTACTTTTATCATTTCTGAAGTGAAAAGTTTCTATAGGCACGTATGACATATTTTTTTTTCCCGGGAAGCACGAAATTAAGTGACATTGTGGATAACATTTTATTAATTTTTGCTTGTACATGTTAGGGGCCGTCTGTCGGGGGCCCCGTATCGTTGATACGGCTGATGCCGTATCAGCCGTATCAATAATAGCTACGCCCCTTGGTGGACTGCAATACATGATTGAGTATTGATACTTAGCGGAGGTCCTGAATACTTAGCTCCATTTCTGTCCCACACTGACTCACTACTTTCACTTACACGGCCGCCCGTCGAGATATAAATCATACTGCTACTAGATGTGGTTATGGATTTCCAGGTGTCAGTTATTCACAACACATTTGCTTGAAGCAAGCGACCGTTTAGCTAGTTACATATAAGTCATGGAAACGCTTAGCTTCTTATGCAACTTACTTTCCACCATTTTGAACTGGTTCCCAATCCTCTCAGCGAGGACCAGGTCACTGTCAACTAGGACTGGACCGTTCTTCATTAGAGCCAGTGTTGACTGCTGCAGTTGAGGAGAGGTGACCAGGACCAGCCAGCGGTATGTAAATTGGAACAGTTCCTTGGACAAGGCCTGCAGAAAATGTGGATAGAGATTTTTATTATTTGGGCGGGTGCAGGACTATTTTTCGTTTGTTCCACGTTCGCACTGACGTAAGTATATCGTGGCGGGATTTTCTCGCACATTGGATCTTCAACGCACAGCGGTCAGCGCCGAGAGTAGAAAATAGAAAAGTGTGTTGTTTCGATGCGCTAGGATGCTCTTTGTTCGATTCTCAACGCTCGGTTCAAAACTGAGAGTCGAAAATCGAGTGTACGATATTTCCCGCCGCGAAAATTTTACGTCCATGCGGACGTTATTTTGTGTTGTAGTTGTGAAGAGGCTTCGATACTTAGGGTGTGTTCATTCCTCATTCAGCGATGCACAATCTACTTGCATACATAGGAGGTAGTTGTTCCGTGTCTTACCGGACGTAAAAGAATAGCACCATCCCATTTGTTCCCGTAGGTGTCTTAGAAGGCGACTAAGGGACTTACTAGAGAATGAGCAGCAGCGTTCTCTATGCATTTTGTTACCATACTACGATCGCCTACTTGCCTGCCAAGTTTGGCGATTTTAGCAAAACCCCCCTTTTGGGGGAGGCATATGTCCAGCAGTGGACTTCTTTTGGCTGAAATGATGATGATAATAATGACATAGGTCATTACCTACATCATTTTTCGGTACAAATTTTTCACTAGGACTGAACAATGCCTTGGATAAAGACTGCTATTATGCTGTGCATGCGCATATCATTTATTCGGTAATACGTGTAAATTGGTAGTATGAGCTGGCATCTGAAACTCAACTATTCATTTGGTAACTAAATAATTGAAAAAGAAAGTTTTTTTTTTTTTTTAGGAAAATTGGTACATGTTAGTAAGGACGGCGGTATTGGGTTACTGGCAAAGAGACTGTAGGGAACTACCAATAAGCGACTTCTAATGCATAATCAGCCCAATAATGTTCCCACTGCTGGGACACAGGCCTCCTCTCTGTGAGAGGGAGTGGGCCATAATCCACCACGCGGGCCCAGTGCGGGTTGGCTGATGTCACATGTCTTCAAATTTTTGGTTCTAGAACACGGCCATTTCACGATATTTTCCTCCACAGTTTTGAGCGCAGTGGTGATGAATGAATTTACACAAAGTAAAGTGCCTGCTTTGGTTCGAACCCACGACCTACTCGTAAGTCATGGCCGACATCTAATGCTCCTCAAATTAGTTATTGGCTTACTTACATAGGAAATAACAGCTTTCGACTGAGTACAGTCCAGGTCAGTGAGGTACAGTATAGCATGATCTTGGTACTTGGACATCGGTTTGAAAGACGCCGATGTTCGCACCCCTATGTTTGACATTTCCATTACAAACTTGTTTATTACGTCTGCAATAAAAAAGTTCATACTCAACGCATTTCACTTACAGTTAAAACCCTATAGTCAATTAATGAGATCAAGCGAAGGATATTTCTAACAAATTGTTTCGTAGCGGCAGACCCCTTAGAATTACAGCCAAGACCAACGTGCTTTCAGAGGCATGGAGAGGTCTCGGTATGTAAAGATGGTCACCCATCCACAGACTAACCGCGGCAAGCGTTACTTAACTTGATCGATTGACCCGTTCGGCTGTATTAAATACTTAAAGAACTAAAATGATTGCTTGTTTGTTTCGTCTATTATTGCATGTTCTTCTGAGTTGCCAAACGAATTGCAATATTGCTTATCTCCCATGGCAAATAGCGTGATAATTTACAGCCTACAGCCTGACCACACTTATAGGGAATATCTATGCTAAATTTCAACGAAATCTATGTGCTCATTTTTGCGTGATGCTGGAAGATACATAGAGTTACGTTCCCAGACCTCGCAAAAATTAATTACTTTAAAAAATGCACAGTTTTGACTTTGCAGCGATTCCTATAGATATAGCTGGTATCAGGTAGATTTTCTTAAAATAGGTAAGTACTCACGTTTTTTCCAGCATATTCCACCATAAATCAAATGCGTAGGTTTCTGATCGTTTTGAATGAACAATTTAATAAAGTTAATAGTGTCCACATCTTTTGCGTAAACACAAATTTGTATCAGCAGTAAAAATACTAAATAAATTTTCATATTGCTGAACGAAGATCCAGGGCAGGGAAAATGGTAAAATGAAGAATTCGATTGGGTAGAGTAACTTTGGTTGAAAAACCCTCAGATCTTTTTCTACGTAAAGTCAATTGATTTTTGTTATGTTGAACTAAATGTGATGTCAGCTGTAATTGAGAGCAATTGGAGCTGACAAGTCTTCAAACAAAGACAATTTGAGTCGGTTATACTTCGACTCTAGATACACCTAGAATTGTACTTGGTCTGTGCGTCCGTGTGTCTCTTTAATACTTGGCATTCTCACATTGAGACCCATTCTGTGTTTATTATTTACTGTCTTCGCAATTTCGGTTTTGCAAGTCAGTTTGTTACCCTATGTAGCCAGTAAGCTGTAGGTAGATAGAGGTAACCATACCTAGTGAATTCCTTGCCAATGCTCCATACTTTATCACAACCAAACCGTTTCTAAACCAGTAGCTGATGTCCGTGATTTCATCTACGTTCCAATACAAAATAAGACCCTGTCCTTATTCAAGTCATGGGGTGTACCAGATTTGTTAGCCTGAAGGCGTAACAAACAAAGAAACAAACATATTTATTTTCGAATTATGTTATGAAATTACCGCTATCTTGGTCGCTCACAATTGGTCTCATAAGAAGGCTCAAAGTCACCCAAAGGGCAATGGAGAGGGCTATGCTTGGAGTTTCCCTGTATGATCGAATCAGGAATGAAGAAATCCGCAGGAGAACCAAGGTAACCGACATAGCCCGAAGAATTGCCAAACTTAAATGGCAGTGAGTGGGGCACATTGCTCACAGAACAGATGGCCGATGGGCTCGAAAAGTTCTGGAGCGGAGACCGCGTACCAAAAGAAGTAAAGTTGGAAGGTCTCCCACAAGGTGTACCGATGACCTTGTGAGGGCCGCAGGAGACCGATGCGGGAAGCACAGAACCGGTCAAAGTGGCGGAGCTTAAGGGAAGCCTACGTCCAACAGTGGACGTCTTTCGGCTGAAATGATGATCAAAATTACTTCTAGCTTTTGCCAGAGCGGCTTGGCCCGCGTGCAGGTCGAAAATTAGCGCACGGGGAAGTACTACGGGAAAAAAAATATCCTATGCCTGATTCCAGGTATACTCTATAGTGTCGTAACACACTATCAATCAGAATCTAAAACATTTTTTAAGGATATGGATGCGCTTCATATGTTCGAAAAAAGTGTGTGCTCAACAACATTAATGACGCAATGAATGCTGTTGCACTGTCAAAATTAAAACCCACTGTTAGTGGGTGTCAAATTTTATAGTTATCTGTTCAGCCGTTAGTTAAAACGTGAAAATCTAACAGACAGAGTAATTTTCGCATTGAAATATAAAACGTATGCCTTATTCGACCCTAATGACGTTGAAACGCTTCGACCCTGAAGTAAAATAGTAAACCAAAACCAAATAAAAAGACAAACATATCCAGGGCGACGACCTAGTCACCGAACAAGACAGCTAAGGTTTTCACTAAAGATAATAGAGCTTATTTACTTATCATTTTCAACTGAATATTACATGACTTGCGTCTACTGTTTGACGAACCAATTGAAATGGTGACATCAAACGAATATGCCTCATTATACTCTAAAAAAAGTGTAAAAAAAACCGTAAGCTATGAATAAAACTCAAGACTTTTGTAGTGGCTTTATTGTGAATAACGTTAGGTAGGTACTTATCTAATTTGCATTGAGTGACATTTCGATGATTATAGTCAATTAGGTGATATGATTTTATTGCTTCCATTGACATTACAAATTTAATTATTTTACTGGCACTAAAATGTTCCCACTGCTGGGACACAGGCCTCCTCTCTGAGAGAGGGATCTGTTATCACCACGCGGGCCCAGTGCAAGTGCCAGTTGCCGGTTTCCTCACGATGCTTTCCTTCACCGTTTTGAGACTAGTGGTGATGAGAATAAATACACAAAGTGAATTGCCTGTTTGGGTTCGATTGACCTACAACTTGTAGCTAAGTCGGACCGATAGCACTGGGCACCACGGCAGGCTTAGCATGCTTTCTATTTCTACTCCACCGTAGGATAGAAATCGCTTGTCTATATTTCTCGGTAGAAAACTTTCAACTGTCTACACGGAAACGACATTTTTGTCTACTCTTCCGTCGACAAAACGGTTCTCTACGGTTCGCGTGCTAAGCCTGCTGGTCGCACCGACACTGCCCGCTAGACGATAAATGTCGCCCTTAAACTTAGATCAGCTGTTGTTAAACCAATGTCTTCCTGGCTGTGCTGTCAATGTAGACATTTATCAAAGCCTTCTTTGCTAAGCCTGTTCTTCTATTTGTAGTGGTCATCAGCCTTGACCGAGCCATCTTAGCTACAACTATAATGTGAATACTTGGTGCGTAACTTTTTGCAAGAACTATTTCGTAATGCTCGTGGTTTAATATCACGGCTTTAAAACGTTTTTCTAGAAATCTTAGTCAGTGCCGGAACGGGATGTGGTCATCAGCCGCATATGCTCTTTTCTGATGTCTGATCGTCATTCTGAAACAAAAGACTCATCTGAATAAAAAGTTCAGTTCGGAAAAGGAGCCGATTAGCAGTAAATTCGCAACTCCAATGAACATAGGAGTAGAATTGAAATTAAATAAAATGTTCATTTATGTACTTAGTACTTACATATTTTAAGACACTTTTACACGTCAAAATATTGTTGATCAATATTTTAAAACTAGATGGCGCCGGCATTTCCTAGCTGACTGATCCCCGAGAAGAAATACCGAAACAGACTCAGAGATCATGGTCTCTTTTAAAGTCTGAACATTCTATTATCAGGACTTGAGTGTGAGTCAAAGTCTGTGAGTCTACCAATGCAGGCCCGTGTCTGGAAGGCCCTTTTGTAGAAAGAACCATTGCTGCTTTGAGTTGTAGAACGCTTCTGACGCTTTCCTGGCAAGATTCAATATAGTGGGAATATTGGTTGAGACTTTCTTCTATAGAATCAAGCAGAATTCAGGAAAAGGTTGGCTCTAGACATGGTGAACAGAAAATCCAAAGTTTAAAAAAAAAAAATATTATTAGTGTATTAGGAATTTCCCAATATAAGGTCTATTCTATTCATACACGAAATATCTGAAGGGGTCATTGTGCTCATCATTATGAACAACTTTTACCATGGGACCTAACCTGAAATCGCGAAAAAAAAATTAGCTGTTCCCTACATTTTGACGAGTTATGCGAACATAAATGTAGGAAACAGTATATTCTTTTTCGCGATTTCCGGTTTGGTCCCTTACGTACAATGACCCCTTCAGGTATTTCGTGTATGAATAGATAGACCTTATATATCTCTTCACAACGTTTTAGTTTTACATACAATCTTTTGTACAGGATCTCCATCACCAACACAGCTGGAGCCAACAGCATGCCATACAACGTCATCAGCATAGCGGGGTACATGTCTGTGATGCCGACGCTACTGAACGTGGACACGTGGCCGGAACAGCGTGGACGAGGCACTGTGAGGCGCTGGTGGACGTTGGCTTGAACACCTGACTCACGGATCTTGAGGAAGCTGGGGATGTAGAGATGGCGTTTCATAATAAATTCTAAATTGTAGTAGAAGATAGTTATGCTTAGCTGGTTTCCTGGTAGCATATGCGAGGACAAAAACACTAGCAGGCTTTGTGAGGAAAGTAGAGGAGTAAGCTACAGAAGAAGAGATAAACATTATTGAAGTCCCTTTAAAATCAAGACTTCTAGTATGCTCACGATGTCCTCACGTGATCTTGGCAAATAATTGCACTTGAAAAGACTACCTAGGTATTAGAGATGTGATTGGTGTGAATATTTCAGCTGTTTACCTTTGACTATGTATGGGCCATTGTAGCCTGCAATCCTGCAATATATGTTTTATTATTTATTTTTCCCGTTACTGGTACCTGAATGTTCTTTTGCAAATTCCCAAAGTGGCATATTGGTGATAGTTACAGTTCTACTCTCTAAATATTGCGACAGGGTCAGCTATACTTCAGCCGTCAACCAAAACACTAATAAAAAAAACTTATTAACCACAGCATGACTGCACCCACTGCTTCCTGGAACAGGCTGGCACAGGAGTGTGGGGATTGGTACAAGAAACTAGACGCTTGAGCTTAGGCCTCTTTTTTCTTGTGCCAATCCCCAGTTTTTATCTAAGTTTTGCCGCCGATGTCAACAATGTCGTCAGCCCATCTCACCGCCGGACGACCGATAACTTGTCATCCAGGTCTTGGAGGCCACTCGGTTACAGCCTTACTCCATCTGTCAATTGTCATCACTGCGCCTGGCCAGTAGATAAAACTCACTTGATCTTAAACAAGTCTTTAATCGGGGACCTCTTCTGCCCCGGTACCCAGGGATCGATCTCGTTGATGTAGTCAATCTCCACCAGGTCACATTTCTCGTCTTCTTGGTAAGTCTCCTGAATCAGACGGTAGCCTGGGTTCAGCTCCATGTGGAACGCGAAGAGACCCTGGAAGAGAGAAGAGATTGATGGCGTCATATTGCTGATTGTTTCTAGATTTGATTGGGTTCTTCATTTATTCAGGTCAGGCTGAAACTGATAAGAATTAAATCTTATTTGAATGATTAAGATAAATGATAAATGATTGATGGAATTACAAACACGAAGATGTCGGGAATCAAGTTGCATGAAACAAGTTAGTAGGTAGGTACAGAGGCCAGCACATCAAGGAACCCCAATGTGTCAAATTTCTTTGATAGATTTTCAACTAACAAATGGATAAGTAGGTACCTACTAATTACAAAAAATAAGGTTCAAATTCAATTGGGAAAAGACAGTTTGGGATTGCTTGATGTGCTCTGTCTGTACATACACATTTACAGATAAAAATCAGCCAATTGATTTATCTAACAAAGTTTTTTGTTGCTTAAATTTTAATTTTACGATTAATACATTAATTATCTATTTGGCGTTCGTAACACTATACCCAATACAAAAATATAAATAGGTATCAAATCATTGAAATTAAAAACAAATGACAAAAATCCAATCAAAATAATGGTGAAGTGCGATAAGATAATTATAATATTAATAAGTTATCTTTTAATTCTGTGGCTATTATTATAAAAAGAGTTCGACGAGGATGGGATTCGAACCCACGCGTGCAGAGCACATTGGATTAGCAGTCCAACGCCTTAACCTCTCGGCCACCTCGTCTTATAATGCGATGGGCCAATTAAGGGTGTGGTATATAAGTACTTATTAAACTATTTTTATCATAAAATATAATGGTTCAGTAGCTAATCTGCTAGTTCAAGTGTTTTCATTGTCATTTATTTAGTTGTAAATAGGCATGTAAGTGTATTGTTGGAAATATTGCTGACGTAAATATAACCAGTTTAGGTTTTAATGTGTAACATGCCATCCATGCCCTGTGTGTACCAACACACAGGGCATGTAAACTACTCAAAACAAATCTCAAACTCAATTTAAAGTGTGTACGGTAGGTACACCTATTTATTAGTCTAGGTAAATAGAAAAGCCGAATTTATGGTTTATCGATAATTTGTAGGTAGTCTACCATAGAAAAATACCGAATGAAGAACATTTCTAGACCCCATTGAAGCTATTAAGTATTTCCTCTTTGATCTTTTCTTATAGTTTAGAGTACCTAAGTATTTGTAACAAAGTTTTATCAATATTACCCAAACTCCATATAACTAACAGATGTATTTGCATTTACGTGTTATTAATGTGTACTTCGTTATTTGTATTTTGTTTGTATAGTTGGAACGATTGCTATTAAAGTAACTACAATATTACACGTTTATTGCCTATACGTATGTATACCTAAATGTCAATGGAGAATTGAACACAATCTCTACATCGACGTTGGAAAGGTAAAATTGCTAAAGCGCCAAGGGATATGAATCGTAAAATAATTTCTAAATCATTCAACTTTAAAATTCATTCCTGAGATTTCAGGTTTTGACGCTTTAGCAATTTTCACCTTTCCACTGTCGACATAGTACAAAACAAAGTCGCTTTTCGTGTCTGTACGCTTAGATCTTTTAAGGGTACACTAGTCGCGGGCTCGAACTCACTGGTGGGCCTGGCTAAAAAGCACGTTGTCTCACCAGGCTTCGTGTCCGACAGAGGTAGTATTAGTGATGAGCAGTTAGACGCTAGTCTACATGCACAACATTATTGAGTGAGCTGCAGGATCAGTTATAGTAAAACAGGCGCGTAAAAAATTAAGAAAAGTCCTTCGGAAGATCGAGTTTTCTGAAAAAACCACTGCATAAATCAATGACCAATTAAGTTTATTGAATTTTTTGATAATTGAGCTTTGTCGGCACCGACTTGGTTTTCGAAATTTTACACTCCTTTTACTATATTACTTAAACACGCTCAAAGTTAGGTTAAATTAGCAAGAAAAACGAATCTTTGTTGGCTCATAAGTTCATAACTTTTTAATGGCTTTTTATTTTAGTGTGTTTCCGTAAAGACAATGATTAATAATGAGACAAAACCATACCATGTTTAATTTTTGATGTACATAATCAACAGTGGAGTAAAACCCTCCCGAAGTTTGTATGGAAAAAATGTGGACAAGTGTCGCCTTAAACTACGCAACGGATTTTTATGCGGTTTTCATCGATAGACAGTCTGATTCAAGAGGAATGTTTATAAGTATAATACACCGACCTCCACGCGGGCGACGCCGCTGGAAAAAGGTATTTAATTATGTTATAAAGAATCCATCAAAATAAAATAATAAAGTTTTTCAGTTTTCGTAGAGGTTAAAAAGTTGAAACCATAGTTGATAACCGTTTTTTATATCTATGTTGATAACTGAGTTATTGAACTGAAGGGGAGAGGGTTATAATTAATAATATAATAAGTAACGAGTAATATTATAAAGAGGAAAGATTTGATTGTTTTGTGCATTGAATAGGCTTCGAAACTACTGAACTGATTTGAACAATTCTTTCACTGTTGGGAAGCTACACTATTCCCCGGTGACATAGGCTATATTTTATCCTCGTATTCCCACGGGAATGGGAACTACGCGGGTGAAACCACGGAGCGCTGCTAGTTCGTTATAAAATCAAAATCAAAAATCAAAAGTCATTTATTCAAACTAGGCTGAGATTCAGCACTTTTTAACCGACGAAAAAAAAGGAGGAGGTTATTAGCCGACGAAAAACGGAGGAGGTTACTCAATACGACGAGTATATTTATAAAAAAAAATATGTATGACCATGGAAAGGGTATGCCCTGAAACTGGTCTCATATAAATTTGGAAAAAAATTCTAACCCTAAGGGTAGGAAAACAGGGATGATTGATTGTTCACTCACTGATTGTAATGTATAACCACGCATAACTGCTTACAGAGTAGTCTAATTAACCGACTTCCAAAAAAGGAGGAGGTTATATGATAAATGATAAATGGTTTTATTTCTGTAAGTAGGTTTGTACAAACACTTTTACACGTCAATCATATTTTTTAAACTAGATGAGGTCGGCGTTTCCTATTTGACTACTCTGAGAAGAAAGGCCGAAACAAACTCAGAGGTCACAGTCTCTTTTAAAGTCCAGACATAATCTTGGTCAGATCATGTGAAGACCATGTGGATTGGTGTCTGAAATGGTCTTTTGAGGAAAGAACCACACAGGTTGAGTGGACCTGTCCATTCAGTGCACGCATGTATCAGTAATCATACGGCTCAAACTCAAAACTTGAGGAGCTCAACGATTTGACGAACAATACCAAAGAAAGGACATTTGGGTAGGCCGCATAAAGTACTCAAACTGCCAGATTAACATTAAAAACGAACTGAGAAAGAGACGAAACACAAAAACAAAAATACCACATAGTCCTCACATTCACAATAATTAAAACAAAATAGTAGATTTTACAACAAGTGCACAAAATAAACTATTTTTATCCGAGACTTTTAGCAGCCCGAGCCGAAGGCGAGGGCTGATAGTAATGTCGAGGATAAAAATGGTTTTGTGGACGAGTTATAAACTCTGCTTTTCACTTCGATTGCGAGGAAATAAAACAGTAGTATAACATAACATTTCTTTAATTAAAATTCAAAGTAAAATTAGAACAGTTTTGAATACTGAAGGAAATTGTTTTGTAATAATAATTTTCTTAAATCAACTAACCTACCGTACTTGAATTAAAATTTTAATATCTATTATATCTTAAAAAACACATAAGGCAAATAAATTAAAGTAAATATTATATAATAACAAATTCTATCTATGAACTTCTTATTGCATTTGGCTGTATGGCTCATTTTCTTTGCCTTAATATAATACATTTATGAGTAGATACGTTAATGCCCTTGTGCACAAAATTCGATTTTGTGCAGCCTATACCCTGCACAAAGAAGCACTTTCAGAGCATGAGAAGTGAAAATAATATTATACTTCTCAAAGTAAATATTCATGTCAAAGTGTATATAATAATAATCAAATGTCAAAGTGTATATAATAATAATCAAATGTCAAAGTGTATATAATAATAATCAAATGTCAAAGAGCAAAACAAAGAAAAAACAACATTCAGTATACAAAATTGGAGCAGGTCAATCCCAAGCTTTTTTGTCCTCAATATAATCTTTAACGGTATAAAAGGCTTTCAGGCACAACTTACGTTTGATGAATGATTTTTTGAGACTTACACCTATATTCTAAGTCGTAACCTCGAAAGCTCCTCGACTCATAACTCGTTCGAGGAGACCTCAAGGCGTGCCTCGAAAGATCCTCAAAATCGGTATTCATAGACGTAAGACTGAGGAAATTATGAGGGGCCTCGAATGAGTGTGAGTCGAGGTGATACGTCACCAAAACGTCATTGTTTGGAGAAATATTTCGTTTATTATGTTGGCTAAACGTATTTTTAGAACGGACTAGAGTGGCAAGTGGGCTTATTCATCTCGCTTGACAGATTAGCGTTTTTCGATGCGGGCTGAATCATCGCGACCGGCAGATGGCTAATTATCGCGTGATCTGTTGTTTTCAACTTAAAAGTGTCACATTTGTCAATATAAAGTAGAGCGACAAAAATAAACAAACTCTAATATCCACTTGAACCAAAAACCCAAGTACTGGGCAAAAAATAAGGTGATACTTGAGAATTGGTTTGCTTGGGAACTTAATAGCACCATCCCATCGCTTCACGTGGGTGTAAGGGACACTAGAGAATGGGCAGCAGCGTTCTCATTGCATTTTACCACCATACTACGATCGCCAACCCGCCTGGGATGGTTCGTCTTTTGTGTGTTTGTTGTACTTACTTGCCAGAAATTTCTGGAACTGGAAGACAGTTTTTTAATGAATCTGAAAAGATTTGTCAGTCTTCAGAAATCTAATTTTAAATTAATTTTCATCATAAAACTCAATTGGATTTTCTGCATCTCGTAAATAACGTCGCGATACGTAATAATATGGATTATCGTACACATGTTCAATAAACTCTTCAAAAAACATTACGAAAATGTGATAAAATACGCTTTTTTTTTGTTAAAAGCTTCCTCAAGGTAGATCGCGACGTACCTTATATTTGACAGTTGGTTCCTCAACTCAAACTCACCTCGATTGAGGAAATTGTATAAGATGAGGAGTAAAATTGCAACTATGAATATCAAACTACCTTAGTGAGGTTGAGTCGAGTCGAGGAAAACATGAGGTTTTGACTTAGAATATGGGTATTAGATCTTGAACATGGCTTGGAAGTTTATTATAAAAGCGTATACATTGACATCTGAATGACCCACCTATTTTCTTGAGCCTTGTTGATGGTACAACAAATTTGTGTTTGTTCCTAGTATTTATACTATGGATATCACTGTATTTTTTAAACAATTTAATATTTTTATGAGCATATAAAATATTTTCATAAATATACTATACTTCTACTATGTTCCACTGTACGTATTTTTTTTAATGTATGTTCCTCCATTTCTCCCCCATTTGTGGACCGATTCTCAAAATTCTTTTTTTATTTGAAAGAGTATACTCCTGAGGATTCAGGATCTGATGATGGAATCCCAGGGAAATCGAGGGCAACCGTCAAATGTTATAGGTATTAACAAAGTTTTGACCTGATGAAGGAAGATAGAACTCTTTAACTTAGGAGTTAGGTGCAGATCCGGGCATAGGTGTTTATTTTGAAATGGTCCCATTTAAATTTCATATAGATCTGATGATGCGTTTCGGAGACAGACAACGGGACTCTTCAAAAAATGACAGCAAATCAACCGCGATTGCTGCTATCGCATAAATATGCATTGTTTTGACCTTGGATGATGAATTGGGCTGGAGTGGGTACTATAACTAAAAAGTGAAAAAAAAAACAACCGACTTCCAAAAAACACTAGAAAGTGAAAAATAACTTTAATTTCGGAAGGCGGTGACAATCAATTAATAAAATACATATCCAAAGTCACCGATTTATTTTTGTATTGGAAAGGATATACCCCGAAGTTGGTTCCATATAAATTTCGAAAAAAAAAAAACAACCCTAAGGGTAGGAAAACAGGGGATGATTGATTGTTTACTCACAGATGTTAATACTGAGTTGTGTATTACAAAAAGTAATAAAAAATTAAACATTTAGTAATTAGTAGAGTATAGCCACATAAAAAATTAAAGCGCCGAAAAAACTGAAAAGAACGAAATAATAAACCTGCTGTGTTTAACCTTAATAACTAAGTTCGGAAGGCGGTGACAGAAAATTAAAAAACATTTCCAAAGTCACCGATTTCCGAACTAGTTATTAAGGTTAGCTGGTTTATTATTTTTTTCTTTTTTGTTTTTTCGCCGCTTAAATTTTTTTGTTAATAAGTTTTTTAAACATCAAAATTACATAAGACAGTTCACTAAAATGCCCGCCCTTCAATAAAGAAAGGTATGCCCACAGTTTTGTATTTTTAGAGTTTAATCTATGAGTGTCGCACGTGCAAGTAGGTCTACTAACCTTCCTAATTCTCTCGACCCCCTCTTTCATCGAGTAGAAGTTTTGTTTCTTTCCTTTCGGAGCAATTTTCTTCTCGTAAATCGACTTGCGTATTGGATCATTGAGTTTCTGAAAAAGAAAAAATGTTTTTATTTAAAGATTTCTTTACATTAAGTTTTTTGTATGAATTTGACAAGAAAATAAATATGCATTCGAATGTTCTCTTGGACGATTGCAAACAAAATACTTACATAACTTAAATCACGATATTTATTTATGGCTTCTTCATTCGTTTTTGTTGTAGGGGCTTCTCGTCAAAGATGCGCGAATAATCAGGTCAATTTTGAGGAACTTACCTTAAAAAAGTACCTATTGTACTCAAAATCACTGGCCCCCAACTTGAGAGGAGAGTTGAGCAGATCAGGCAGGCTCCTGACTGAAGAGCTGGGGGCTCGGAGTAGCACCACGATGTTGGCAGAGTAGGCAGCATACAGGATCGTCAGAGCCAAGAAGAGGATCAGGGTTACGCACCGACCTGGTGGATTTAGAGAGGTGTTAATGTCTCCATGATAGGGTAGCCTTAGAGGGACTCTTCGAAGGCGTGGCCTTAATAGGTGTAATTGGGTAGGTGAAACCGACAGAAGGCTCCAGTTGAGTTGGGCAGCATTTGGAAAACTTCGCAAAGTCTTCTCGTCACCTATCCTTAGGTATTCAACCAGTGCATCCTGCCCGTTATGACATATGGTGGAGGTGAACACTGACAGTTGGACAGGTCCACACATTTAAGGACACTCAACGAACTATAGAGCGCACGCAGCGAAAAAATTAAATTAACCGGGAAAGAACCTGGGTTACGGAATTTGCTTGCAGAGAAAGCAAGCTGAAGTGGCAGTGAGCTGGCCATCATGTTTGTCAAAATACCGATGGCCGGTGAAGCAGAAAAGTCCCGAAGTGGAGACCGCGTACCGGCAAGCGTAGAGCACAACCCTGGCTCGAAGGACCGACGACCTTACAAAGGTAGTTGGGACAGACTGGATGCGGAAGGTGGAGGACAGGATGTTGTGGTGCAGCCTGGGAGAGGCCTATGTCAAGCAATGGACTGCTGGGCTGAGTTGATTGATTGACTCAGTAGGTAATCTTGCATATGTTCATTAATTTTAAAGTTAACTTGATCAGAGGGACAAAGTGACATTCTTTAAACGAAAATCATGATGATGGAAAATTCATAGTTGTGGATGTATCTAATACGTAAGTGTCCGAAAGCTTATTTTAATCCTGTGTGAAAGTTGCTGTAGAAACTTTCCATTTTTTATCAACTGTCAAATATAATAGACCGATAGTCTTCTGTCAGCTTCGCACTTCATAGAATCGAAAAAGAAAAGGACAGACAGCATTGTGTAACTTTAAATATCGGTCCAAAGCTACAAACCTGCCCCATATCTTGGTTCCAATGTGCACCCTTGCTGTAAGACTGCTCCGATTATCAGGATTAACACGTCAGCCCAGGATCCATCAAGTTGAAGAGGATGCTGGAATATTAAGAATTTTTGGTGGTTGTTATTATTATTAATTATTAAAAGCCTGTGATGTCCCACAGCTGGGAAAAACCTATCTACCCTCGGTAGGAATCGCTTTAATTTTGACAGTTCAACAACATTCATTGCGTTATTTACGTTGTTGAGCAGATACATTTTTCGAACATTTGAAGCAATGGATTAGCAATTTCCTTCAAAATTATTGAGACTGTGGTTAACAGTGTGTTATGAAATTAGAATTCCGGTCATATTATGTAGGATTATAATTGAATAATTAATATAATATAGAATATATAATTACCATCCCCATACTAGCTTCCCACTTAGAAGCTATATACAAGAAGATAGAACATCCCAACACACAGATAAAGATGGCCAACCAGACAGCCCCAGAGAATGGCAGCGTGAAGATATTGGACATGTAGGACAGAGGGGGCTCCCTGAAGACGAACCGGACAGCTGTGGAGCCGACCATGGCGATGTAGTCCACTGCCATCATGCGCTCTTGAGTGAAGATTGTAAGGGTACCTGGGGTCATGAAAATTATGCAAATTAAAACTAAGAGCCAACGATTTAGTATAGGTAAGAAAAGGTCAGGAATTGATCTAAAAGAGCGTTCTTAGATTTTCGTGCCTGCTGGTCTCTAGGCTCTAAGCTATATGTAATTGCCCATTCACTCATATAGAGCAATTTGTTGTTGAAATAAATTCATATGAATCCTCTTCACAATCAGCGATGATCGTTAACAGTGTGATCAGCAATCAGCACGATCATCGTTCAAACATCCTAATCTTTGTCGTTGATCGTCTATAGTCATTTTGTTGAGTGGTGTTTCCTTTGATGCGTGCCCGAAAAATCAACAACTCAAGGATTGCCGCGATCATATGGCGCTGATGATGACCATGGTGATGAGAGGATGATCGGCGAGTAGTATCTACCTAATCCCTTCACACAATCGTGTGGAGTCTCCTCCACGCTCGCTCTGAATGTGGGCAGCGTAGCGATTGGCGATTCTTTGAGAAGTCTTCGCCCATAAGTGATAGTCATTTGGTTAATCGATTCGAGGGTTTAAGCCTAGAAGCGTCGCGAGTAGCTCTCCAACAATGCAGGGGCGATTGCGTAACACACGAACAGTAGGAATCGCTTTCATTTTGATAGTTCAATCACATTCATTGCGTTATTTACGATGTTCAGCATGTCTATTTTTGGAAAATATTTATAAAGCAATGGATGAGCAACGTCCTTCTAAAATTCTAAATGATTCAGATGGTAATTGGCAGTTACGAAATGAGTTGTCATAGTCGCTAGCTCTATGGTAAAATCGTCATGGATGTCCCCCGCCCTGGGCTGAGAGGAGGGGTCTTTCAGACTCTTACTGGGTAAAAACCACCCAGGTATTCTCTTCCCACACTTGGACCAGGCTTCATGGTGGGAACTTGTGCGCCCTCCACTTGGGCGTCAGCCGCCGAAAGTGGGGTCGAAGTCCCACTGGGGGACTCGACAGCAGTACGCTCCCCCCCCCCCCCTATCGCGACACGTCTCGATACGCCTAGTTATAGCCTAGGTTGAACTTTTACGAAAGTGTTACCGCTAACTAAAACCAACTCCCAGAAGATTGTAGGTTAGCTCTTACGCTTGCAGCCAATTTAATTGGCACTAACGTTTTACTAGAATACTAGCAACAAGTTTAATAACTGTAACTGCTTTTTCCTACTCTTGATCAACTGTTATTTAAAAAAAAATAGTCCGGTTTTAAATATTATAACAGTTATTTTGATTAAATACGGTTTGACCTGCCATTCCTCTAGTGATTAATCAATTGGTCTATGATCTACAAAAAAACTATAGACACCAAATTAACATAAGGTCAATGCACGGTGAAGAATACTACAATAATACTAACTAAATCTAGAATTTAGTTCTAAATTCCTGATGCAATCAAAATTAACCGTCAGTGTTAATTAACTTAAATATAATTTGATTATACTAATTTAGAACAGTGCTAATGATGTAAATTTTAAAGCTCCCGTAGACAGGCCTCGCGGCTCCGCCTGGTAGAATAATTTCCGTGATGTTTTCATAGAAATTATTGTACTAGAGACGCGTCGCACCTGTCTGCGAGAGCCTCCAATTAGGTATGTGCACAGATCTTTTTTTTGTGATTTGCAGTTTCAAGAATTTTGTCAAAAATAAAATAGCAAGGAGATATATCAATATTTATTGTTTAATTGCAGCGTAGTTTGCATATTTTATTGCTATTAAAAAAAAAACACCTTCATGTTTACGTTAATACTAGTATGCCAAGGTGACTTTTAGTGTCCGAGGGAGAAAATGATGAATTTAATAAATTAAACAAGATTTCGCAAAAGGACTTGGCGTTCGGTGCACTTCGGGCAATCAACACCTATAACAACCTTGCTGCTTTGCTTATATTTTAAATACTGCAAGGGCTGTGCAAAATTAATAAGGGTCGCCAGAAGCCCGAAAGTCTGACAACCAGTCTTACCAAGGAGTACCTAATACGTTGGTCCCGGCTGTCATTTGAAGATCTGACAGCCGTTACGGGTTGAGGGTCTGACAACCAGTATTACCTAGTAACTGGGTTGTGGAGGTCAGATACGCAGTTGCTCCACGTAAAAAACGGATACTTATTCAGCTTCATACGGTGAAACTAAAAGCCGATTCCAAAAATATTTGGGAACAGGCTAGGCAAATTATAAAGGCTGTTAAATAATAGCTCCATAATAGAGAGAAAAGACGCAAAATGATATCTGACGAGCTTTAAATTTACCCTCTGATCCAGCATTTGATGCTGTCAAAATGGGTAAGTTGCTAACACAAGCATTACCATAGATGATTGAAAAGCTACTGACGAATATTACCTAGATCAGCCTCCTTCTTCAGCAACTGGTCGACGATCCCCTGCCACTGGCCGTTCTTGTCCTTATATCCCCAGGTGTGCGTAAACATCAGCCTCTCAGTCGCGTTCAGCATTTGGAAGCAGATTCTCACAACGGCATACGACATCTTTGTTATGGAGTCCTGGTGCAGGTTCCTGATTGGAAGAAGGATTTATATCAGTAACTAGTTGACCGTACAGACTTTGTCCTGTTTCCTAGAACTCGATCGCAGCGCCACCTACCAGGCCCAATACTGAATCTAAACCATCCAGGGAACCACTCAAACAGTCAACGACACACACAAAAAAACCATCAAAATTGTGCTAGCCGTTTTGAAGGAGTTCAGTGACATACGTATGCACTTAAGAATTATTTATGTAAAGACTAGGCTACTATCCTATACGTTTAAACCACAGGTTCTCAAACTTATTTTGTCGGCCCCTTTTTTATCTAGAGTTAAATTCACGACCTTCTGACTTGCAAACGCAGCTGTGCTGCTGGGAAGTTTGTTGCGCCACAATCTGTTATAATCTATCTGTGTGCCAAATTTCATCCAAATCCGTTCAGCCGTTTTTGCGTGATTGAGTAACAAAGATCCATTCATATTCACAAACTTCCACATTTATATTACGGACTACCCTTTTTTACCCCTTTAGGGGTAGATTTTCGAAAAACCCTGATACTCTTTATTCTTCGTTTTAGGCATAAATACTGAGTTTCAAGTTAATCAGACAGCGCGTTAAAATTCTTCCATACAAATTTTGACACCCCCCAATCCCCCTGCATGGGGTAGTTTATAAAAACAATAAATGACCAACTTTATAATTTACTTAGATAAGTATTTGTGCTAAGTTTCAAGTTTATTAACTCAAGGAATAAGATTTTTCATACAAATAAAATCCCCCCTTTTCACCCCTTTAAAGGTCGAATTTCCAAAAACCCGTTCTTAATGCTCCCCTACATTATAAAAGGAAGCCGTGTGCAAAATTTCACGTTGCTAGTCCTAGTAGTTTCGGCTGTGCGTTGATTGGTCAGTCAGTCAGTTTCTCCTTTTATATGTATAGATATGTAGTTTCATAATCATCATCATCATCATTTCAGCCGAAAGAAGTTCACTGATAGGCCTCCACCAATCTCCGTTACTTCGACCGGTTCTGTGCTTCCCGCATACAGCGGAATCCGGCGGCCATCACAATCATCATCGGATATTCTTTATTTACTTTTTTAATTTTTTTGCTAAATAAATTGTCTTTCTTTTATCGGGCCACGTTGTGGGAGGCTGTCCAATTCTACCTCTTTCTCTCAGAACCTTTGACGCTATCGGCCAACTGTTCTGCGAGCAATGCTATCAAGTTTGGCAATTCTTCGGACTATGTCAGTTACCTAGGTAATAAGTATGTTGATGTAGTTAAAAACAATTTAAACAACGGAGTTGACTGTTCGTCGTCTTTGAATCATGATATTAGTTAAAACAGAAGTTTCTATTCAACACGTTAACAGTAGGTTTCTAGGGGCCGCGGATGAAAGTTTGAACCGATATTATCTACTGGAAAATGTGCTGAAAGACCTGACAAAAGAGATGTAATTAAAAACAAAATTGAAGGACAGTAATTGTCATTCGTTCGTTGAACCTAATTGTGTGCATAGTCCCTACTTAGGCTATTTACCTAGTCCCTAGTTAAAAACCAGAAGAAGGATAACCTTTACCAGAAACGGGAATAATATAAGTATTGTGGTCGATTTATTAAAGAATAAAGATCAGAAACAATGAAATAATGTAAGTCGTAATATTCTTTAGTGCCCCAGTCACGTCTTAGCAGATGACAATGAAACTTTGCCAGATAAAAGTTTATGATACGAATTACGAAGATGTTAGAAGTAGGCCGCATCTTATCCCGACATTTTTCTTGAAGATATTTTATAGAAATGGTATAATTTTATGTTTCACTAACTGCCTGCTCTTTTGAAAAGCTTTTATTTAACTTGGAATGTTTGTGTATTGTTTGTTCGGGTCAAATCTAGCAAGTTGAATTAAAACCACTTCCTCTTATCCTACGGAGCTGAAATTTCACGTTATAATTAAAAGCCTGTGATGTCTCACAGCAGGGCATCGGCTTCTCTACCCTCCTTCCACCTCTCTCTGTTGCTAAAGCTGCTAAGGACCATTTTCTTGCTGGAGGAGTTCAGCTCATCCCGCAATCTCCGTCTTGGCCTGCCGCGATGACGCTTGCTGTTGAGAGGGACCCATTTTTTTGTTTTTTTGGGTGGAAATCATCAAATAACTTCTCCCGCTCTGGATGGAGCAGGAGGGCGTGTCAGACTTTTACTGACTAAAACCCACCCGTGTTCCTTCAGTAGCCAGTATGCCAGGGGCTGTGGTATCTCTTCCAAACAAACCCGCACCCCTGGCAGGCATCGGCCATTCATTCAGTCATTTTTTGTGCCGACATCTCTTTGAGGCGCGCGTGGAACACAACGCGCCGTCGACTTGGGCTTGGACGCTTGGTCCTTACCGGACAGCGAGCTACCCATTACTCGCCGTCCGCAAGCCCATGTCTACGGTGGGCGGAAATCGGCCTGGGATTCCCGACGCCCAGGGCGTCTTCGTATCCTGCGGCGACTAGGGTCGCGAGGGCGCATATGCTGCCTCTCCCTCACGTGCGCCGCCTCCCTCATCGCGAGCATTACTGCTTCGCTGAAGGAGGTGACGGCTCCCCATGCCCTCTCGCTCCGTACCATGGCCTGGACCAGGGCCGGACGCGAGAGATCGCCGCCGCCGATCGCCTCCACGAGGACACGGCGGTGCTCCGCCCAAGCCGGGCAGACCGCCACCGTGTGCTCCACCGTGTCCTCAGGGCGATCTTCGCAGTGGAAACACCCGGGCGTTTCCTCCCGCCCTATCCGAAACAGGAACCTCCCGAAACAACCGTGTCCGGTGAGGACCTGCGTCAGGCGGAAGGTGAGGACGCCATGCCGCCTCTCGAACTACTCCTCAAAGAGGGGACTTACCGCCGCAATCGTGGCGTGCCCAAGAGGGTCCCATTGGGTCGTAAGTTCGCCCATTGGTCGTCTCACATGCTACAGATGAGTCCAGCCCAATTCCATTTCAGGTTGACAGCTTTCCAAGTGACATCAGTTATCTTTGTGATGGAACGGATGGTAGTCGGTCTCGGTCTTTTAGTTTGACACCCAGAATATTCCGGTCCATGATAGCCCTCTGGCAAACGTCGAACCAATTTACACAAAACTTTAACAAATTACACACTTAAACCTTCCTCATGAATCACTCTTGAGTGTCTATTGGTGTGAGTGTGAGCGCATGAAAATCCGTTCAGTAGTTTTGAGTTTATTCCGTAAAGACAGCGCCGTGGGTTTTATTTAATATTATGTAGTGATATAGTGATGACTGTTTCTGTTAAATTCTTTCTAAGTTCTAATAATGCTGGTACCTGTTAACTGTTCCTTTCAATAAAAATAAAATTAGCAGCTTTTAGCTTTTCTAATTGTCTTTCTAAAAAAGCAGAATATTTTTTTTTGAGAGCAAATGGAGTGCTCAGCGCTAGTTACTGTCCAATCGGCAGAGTTAAATGATCCGGAAAAGCTACAAGGAAAAAGAAATTCCTCATCGCTTTAAATAGAAATACTATAGACTTACTACGTCGTCGTTAGGAATCTTAAGGATATTGGCAAAACCTGACACGCAAGTAAGTTGCGATGCAGGTGAAGGCTAGGTATTTATAAAATAAATAAAATGTTTTATCTCTGCGTTTCAAATGTGTGGTCCATTAGCATAATATTGATATGCCAATGAATAATATCTGACCGCTGATAATTTGCAATACCAAACGAGTAGTAAAATTTATTTGACACACACGTTGGGTTAACATAGGTATAAGATAAAATTACATTAGTTGTTTACTTGCTATGGCGATGAAGCTGAAAATAGGCACAGCCTAGTACGTAGCAACAGCCGTACTGGTTGATCAATCAGGTTAAGTTACGCTTGTCACGATTGGTGGATGGGTGACCATCTTTACATACCAAGACAGCTCCGTGCCTCGGAAAGCACGTTAAGCCGTTGGTACCGGCTGTCATTTGTGGATCTTTGACAGTTGTTTGACGGGTTGTCAGAAGCCTGAAATTCTGACAACCAGTCTTACCAAGGGGTATCGCATTACCCAGTAGGGACATAACTGGGTTGTGGAGGTCAGATCCATGTAAAATACATATTCAGCAGCATCCGGTTAGACCGGAAACCGACCCCAACCAAATAATTGCGAAAACACAGATAAGGCAGATGATGAATAGAAATCCTTCAGAGCTTCGCTAGATAAAAAGCAAGTTTTTATGCAATAAAGTTCGTCATCAGGCGCAGGACCAACGGCTTTACGTGTTTTGCATTACACTGCCATCTTCCCATCTCCGGGCTATTGCTGAGAAATCATCATCTGCCTAGCCTTTTCCCAACTATGTTGGGGTCAGCTTCCAGTCTAACCGGATGCAGCTGAATACCAGTATTTTACATGGAGCGACTGCCTATCTGACCTCCACAACCCAGTTACTGGGTAATACGATACCCCTTGGTAAGACTGGTTGTCCGACTTTCAGGACCCGTAACGACTGTCAAAGATTCACAAATGACAACTCAGCATGCTATTGCTGAGAAATCGAAACAGAAATTCCCAATAACACTTTTCAAAATCAAAATCAAAAGTCATTTAATCAAACTAGGCTGGTGTCAGCACTTTTTGAACGTCAAAAATTACAAAAGACAGTCCCCCAAAAACGCCCGCCCTTCACCACTTCCTAGTGATTTAGCTGGGAAGAAGTGGCGCAACAAACTCCCCAGCTGCACAGCTGTCTGTTAAGTTAGAAGAACTTGATTTTATACAATGGTAGGTTACGAAATATAAAAATTGTTCTAGATATAATAGATCAATTATCAAGGTCGCTAGCTAGCTACATCTTGCAACGTTATTTTACCAACGTTACCTATCTCTTTACGACACCACACACCAGTAATTTTACAGGTGATTTTAGCAGACGCCTTGAGTGCCTCGTTGGTCTTGTGGTTGTTTGGTCTACTGCTGATCGTAAGGTCTTGAGTTTGATTACCAGGACGGGCAGAGGGTTTGGGTTATTTCTTTCTCAAATTTCTCCGTAGCAAGCAACAAGTAGGTAATCTTACGAGTATTACCTACTTGTTTAATTTGACTGGCGTTGTTGCAATGGTCGCAAGCGGTAATGCTAAGCATGCAGGCAAGCAGATTTTGGTTTCGATTTCTAGCTCGGGCAAAGTGTCACTGGGTTTTCAGGAATTCTTTAGTAGCAGCACAGAGTCTGACTCACCTCCTATTACATGAGATTTAAACATAACTGGCGAAGTGTGGGTGTAGGTACTAAATAAAGAAGAAAGAAAGAAAATACGTTTATTTGCGTTAAGATATACCTTTGCCCGACCCTTCGAAAACACAGTGCGTGATGTGATGTTATTTGTAGTCTAGAGTTTACAATCTAACAAATGCGTACACAGGATACGTTTTTAACCAGTGCGCAAACTGTTACCATGACTTCAGCATATCATTCGAGACCCTCCAGCGCAGAAATTTTTCGTCGGTTATGCAAAAAAAAAAAAAATCTGCTGTTCCATACATTTTAACCGCGTAGGTATTGCAATTTTTTTTTGAAACAGCTGTTTTTGTTTTTTTTTTTTTGTATAACCGACGAAAAATTTGTGCGCTGGGGGTTACAGTTTGCACACTGGTTTAAAATGTATCCTGTATAGATACTCTCCTGTATTTGTTAATAACATAGCTACATAACATGCTTCAATGTGCTTAATCTATTCATCATAGCTACTTCATACATGACACAATTGCAACTTCTTTGAATCGTGCTGATCAGCTGGAGAGATAAGGCATCTTGTCATGTTCACGTCTTATTAAATAAAATATTACACATAACGTTAGTACATCACGCTTTTAATCCTCGAACGGTTAGGCAGAGGGGTAGGTACCCTATTGTACCTACACCTACTTTTATCTAATACCGTTTAAATCCCATGTTATAGGGACAAGTCTATTATTATCATCGAAAAGAAATTTAGACTGCGGGCTGCAATTGAGAACTTACTGGAAAAAACCCAATAACACTTTGCCCGACCCGAGTATCGACTCCAGGACCTCATGCTCACAGCTCAGAAGTAGCGTTTGCGACCAACAGATATCGAGGCAGTGAATAAAATATTGCGCAGAGTGTAGTATTCTTAGATTCAGGAAAAATATGTTTTTGATTGTTAACATTTGATTTTGTTATGGGGTAAAGAGCGAAACGTATCTTTACTTAATGTATACGAAGAAAGCTGTGCTGCTGGGGAGTTTGTTGCGCCACTTCTTCTTCCCAGCTAAAGCACTAGGAAGTGGTGAAGGGCGGGCGTTTTGGGGGACTGTCATAATTATGTAATTTTGACGTTCAAAAAATGTTGTCTCTCAACCTAGTTTGAATAAATGACTTTTAATTTTGTCAAATTTTCAAAATATTAGCTTCCAAAAAAATATGGTACCTACCTTCTAAATTACATTTGGCATTCTTCTATATTTATTTAAGTAGCCATCATTTTTTTATCAAAATATCGATTTCTGATATAAACACGTGCGATTCAAAACAAATGTAAAATATTATATCATATTTTTTATGCAAATCTATAAGTAGTTGGGTAACTATTTAAAACTTGAATGTCTAGTTTAAAGTGTCACGTACTCACGTTATTACACTGATTAGCATAATAATAGAAAAACGAATCATAAATTATTGTTAATTATCATAATTAAGAGAAGGTCCGTATCAAGTAATTTTTTCCTTGCAAATTCGAATGCGAGAATGTCTGATCTAGTCTAAGGCTATAAACCCATTGATTTCTATGGAGCCTCCATGGAGTTTAATTCCTTCTCCTTGTCTATAGAGATCACCATGAGAACTTTTGATTCTAGGACATGACGGTTTCCTCACGATGTTTTCCTTCATCGTTTTGAGACAAGTGGTGAAGAAATAATTTACACAAAGTGAAGCGTCGGGGTTCGAATCAACCAAATAACTCGCAAGTCACGGGCGTTACTATTTGGCCACCTCTGATCTGATGCTCCGTGTGGTGTCGGACGTTAAGAATAGTACCATCCCATCTCTTCCCGTGGGTGTCGTAAGAGGCGACTAAGGGACTTACTAGAGAATGAGCAGCAGCGTTCTCTATGTATTTTACCACTATACTGCGATCGCCAACCCACCTGCAAAGCGTGGCGATTATGGCAAAACCCCCAAATTGGGAGAGGCCTATGTCCAACAGTGGACGTCTTTCGGCTTACATGATGATGACGATGATCAATACAACCCTCTAACTTTATTTAATTCCATTGTACGACTTTTCATGACACATGGCCGAGTCCTATAATTTACGAACCGTAATTGGTTAAAATTATGACGGTTGTATCTTTACCAGTGACGAAACAAAGACCACATAGCTTGGAAAAGTAGACCCTCCCATATGGCCGTAGCTATCACAGGTAACATTAGCTTAGGAATCTAGTTATGTGGCAGTAAAAAATGCTACGCAAAACGATTTATTTTTAACTAACTTCAAAAAGGAGGTTGTTATCAATCATTGTGTAGGAATGCTCGGACATAAATAACTCCATCATGTACAGACGGATTTGCTAAATTCATTTTTTTATTCGAAAGTGGTTTATTCCGAAATGGTCCCATTAAAATTTCATATAGTTCTGATGATGAGTTTCGGAGATAGACAACGGAACTCTTCAAAAAATGACAGCAAGAAAAAAGTGAGTTTCAAAATGACAGCTTGAAAAAAAAAGGGCTCTAAAATCGGTTCCGCTTCAGCCTCTGAGGTATGAACTACTAAACATGCTGATCTGATACTCATCTGGTATATCGCAGTCAGACCATGGAAAATAAAATCTATATATAAATAAAAAGAAAAGTCCTGACTGACTGACTGACTGACTCATCAACGCTCAGCCCAAACCGTTGGACCTAGAAAACTGAAATTTTGCACAGAGGTTCCCTTTATAATGTTGACAAGGAATAAGGAAGGATATTTCGAAATTCAACCCCTAAAGGAGTTAAATAGGCGATGAAAGTACCGCGCGGGCGAAGCCGCTGGTAAAAGCTAGTGATTAATAAATCTGTGTAGAAATATTTCAATTTCCTTAACAAATCTGCTAGGAAAATTAACTATCTTAGAGTATATTATAGTTTCCCCGTTTTCTGTTCGTTCTTTCTCTTCTGACTCATCCAGTATTCTTGGAAGGGATTGTTTGTAATAATAATAGTAGGTACGTACTAGTAATAGTAGTAGGTAGTTTCTATAGGTAGTGTTAATTAGGTACCTACTTAACAACACAGTATAAAAAGATTCAGTAGGACGACGCCTTTGATCTCGTGGTAAATGCCGCCAACGTGTAAGTATTGTCGAAACAGGGTTGTCTCAAGTAAACAATATTTACTTATTTATTTCAGATCAACATCGTCATGAACATTATTAGTATTACTATAAATAATAATTAACAATTCTTGCCCTGTTTGTTTATTTATTTGTTTAGGTCAAATCAAGTAATTGAAATTTGACCCCCTTCCTGTTGACGGATTGGTCTGAAATTTGGTATGTACCTTTAGTTCTGATGACACTATAATTTAACATCATCATCATCATCATCATCATCAGCCTATAATGTTCCCACTGCTGGGACACAGGCCTCCTCTCAGTGAGAGGGATTGGGTCGTAATCCACCACGCGGGCCCAGTGCGGGTTGGTAGATCCCAGTGCAATTTAACATATTCGGTATCATTGTAAATCCAAGATGGCCGCCGCTACAAAATGACGGATTACATATTTTATCACTTACTTCCTCATTAAGGGTATCAAATGAAAGGGTTTGATTCGTCAAATAGAGTTCTAAATGAAATGAATATCCAATATGGTCGCCATAAAAATGGTAGGTGTTTTTTTTTTTCAGTACCAAAACTTTTTTTCAGTATCCAATGAAACGGCTTGAGTAATAGAATACTGTAATATGATTTGACAAATTTTAACCATAACAAAATTTAAAACTAGAAATTAAAAATACGTACATACACTACATAAATTTTAGCAATAAAATTAAATATATTGACACACGATAGCCCTGAAAGTTGTCTCCCGATTCTCCCGAACTACTAACACGGTAGCGTACGCAGTTCGGGTACAGAATAACGTTTGGGAGCGCCCTGCCCCCGTCTCGCCCCTAACACCCCGCACGATTGCCCTGTCTAGACGTCTTCGTTGGACGCCTGTATGATTTATAGACTGTTAACAATGAGTAACACAAATACTTACTTGTTTTGACAGTTATTGATATTCTACATTGTAATTTATTTTAATATAGTACCATAATTACTGTATTTACACTTTCATCGCCGAAGGTCGCGTTGATAATATTAACATCATTTTATCACATAAACAATGCGTTATTCATTGAGTTTTGAAGTTTTGACCCCAAGGAACATGACATTTCAAAATAGTGTGGGGTAGGTACTATAACTCAAAAGTAAAAAATAAACTTTTTCCAATTAAAAACAACCGACTTCCGCAAAAACACTACAAAGTTGCTTTTTTGAAAAAGTTTTTTGTTTTTAGGAACCGAGCATTTCTGATCATTTCGGCCTGTATTTCAGCCAGTATTACTCATTCAATGGAATTAAATGAACTAGGCTACCTTGGACTTTTTACCTTAAATAAAATACTTACAATCTATCATTCATATGCAGCCTCGTATCATTACTGTCTGTGATAACATTTGACATAGTCAGAATGTGTCCTCTCAAGTCATATCTTCGGGATGACAGCACATTGGAACTCCTGTAGTCTTGCATCCACCCGTACTTGGTAACTGTTATTTTTGGTAACGCCTTCTGTCCCTCCAACAGCACAACACTAGTATTTTCAGTAACTAATACCTGGTTCCCGCCTCCGTAACTGGTATTTTGAGTATCGTAAACCAGATTTTTGTTTACTAAGCTGGTATTTTCGGAAACGGAATGCTGCTGTGATTTTGTGCTTTTCCATGTTGATCTTTTTGTGTAAATGACTTCGGAGTTTTCTGATATTTTGTAAGCTGAAACAAAAGAGGATAATTATATTTTAAAGATACGAGGTAATTTTTATTCAGATCTTTAAAATCATATACAGAGGGTTTAATTGTGTTACATGCAAACTAACAGTAGGAAGGGCTTTCAATTTAACAGTTCAACAACATTCATTGTGTTATTTAAATGATTGAGCAGACAAATTTATCGAACATACGAAGGATTAGCGATATCGGTTAAAATGATTCAGATTCTGATTGATAATATGTTACGAAATTAGGGGGCTGGTATATGAAACAGGTACAGGATAAACGTATATGGAACTGGTACAAATTAAAATAACATTGAAATAAGAACAACTTCATAAACGTGATACCTAAAAAAAAACGACGTTGTAGGATATTGAGTTGGTATTCATTTATAGTCATAGTTATGGCAATTTAGATAACTGGTTATAAGCTGTATAAACGGTTTCTGCATTGTAAGTTTAGTCTAGGCCAAGCTCGGCAAACGGGCGCCGATTGACAAGCACAATGACAGAAAATATAAGAATCTGGACAAAAAATACTCATCATTTAATCCCGGTTGACATTCGTAGAACTTTGACAGTTATTACATGTAGTCAGAATCTCAAAAGTCTGCAACCCAGTCTTACTAAAAACTATCGCGTTACCCAGTAACTTGGTTCTTTTAAGCTATTGCATACCTTCTATCGCGGGCCTTGAGCGTGGAGACCGAATCCAGAAACGAAAATAACCTAACACCCCCGTAATTCGGCCCTTAGCAACAGGTCGGACTGTTGCATAGCAACGGGGGAATGACATGTTAAAATTGCAATTTTGAGTGCTCTATCTGAATTTTCATTTACAACATCGTACATTTATGGATAGTTTATGAAATTTTCTTACCGTTTTAGCAGTATTTTAGCCATTTCATACAAAATACGCACACGAAAAGTCACCGCAAATATTTTATGATTTTATATGGCGGCCATTTTTATGTATATGGTACGACTGTACGATGTAATAAAATTTGTTTTCTTATCGGTCACCACGCTCAAAAAGTGTAACTTGAATTATATCAAAGAAAAAGCTTGAATTAATTTAAAAGAAAAAAAAATACTGCTCATATAAAAACTAAATAAATAATTATAATTTAAGTTGATAAAAATGCTATGCAATGCTTTACCGCGACAGTCCCCGAGTGCCACAGGTTTTTTTTTTTTTGGGTGGGATATCATCAAATAACTTCTCCCGCTCTGGGTGGAGCAGGAGGGCGTGTCAGACTTTTACTGACTAAAACCCACGCGTGTTCCCTCAGTAGTCTGTGTGCCAGGGGTGGCGGTATCTCTTTCGAACAACCCGCACCCCTGGCAGGCCCAGTAACTGGGAGGACTCCGCCAAACTGCTTAGCAGTTTGTGAAAATACTAGTATTGAGCTACATCCAGTTATGCTCGAACGATCCCAACATACAAGGCCTGAATTCACTGTGACCACTTAACGATTCCTTATCTACTCGTAACCAAGTCAATCACACACGAATTCAGCTAATACTTCACGTATTAATAAAATTGACAAATTGTCTTATAACAAACAGAATATGACATTTCGATTCCTTACTGTTACGTTGGTTTCTAAAAAAATACGATATTGGTGCCGATTCTGTTGTCACAAAATTCTCTAAACTAGACTAAAAATCACCAAAATTTAGTTTATTCCTGTCAAACGACGATTTCCTATTCTGAAATTGACTAAAGTGACACAACTTAACTATATTTTAGTTTGACAGCACTAAGATTGCACTGAATTATTAGTTTAGTGAAAATGGTAATTTTGCTATTCTGTTGTTGTCAATTTCATTAGTGTATTCAACCTAAAATTTTGGTTGTCTAACTAAATCTGACTATTTTTAATCGCGATTAAATAGGTGTGGAATAAAATTAGTTGTCAAGAACTAAAATTCACACCGACACCTTGACTTCTGGTGCAAAAATAGTACTGTATTTTTTTTCTTTTCTTTTGCTTATATCTCGAAAACGGTGTGTCCTATAGCAAAAATAATGAAAATTTCGACCCCCTTTATGAAACCCCAAACACCCCCTAAAACTCAACATGTGGCTAATAATTTTTCATATTTTCCATGAAAAAAGTGAAAATTCCATACAAATCACGTCGAGGCTGCTGACCCCGGCGCGCTGCTGGCTCTAAAAAAAAACACGGGGTAGGGCAAACAAGTACCACGTTGCGAAGCCAAAACATACCACGTGCGAGTCGCAATTGTCAAATTCGATTTTAGTTGTGTCAAAATAGTTTTTAAATTTAGAGATATTTTTTTGCAGAATAGCGTTTAGATTCTCATAGTAAAAAGTAAGGAATTTTAGTTATAGTTTAGTTAGTTTAGTTCGGTGTACAACAGAATCGGCACCATTGACGTAGTTTGAACGTAGTAAGATTCCGCGGGGAATTATTATAACGATACAGAATTGGGGCCCAGCTGACGATAGAAATAGAAATGTATGTTATTGTGTTGTTGTTATCTTACATGGAGTGACTGCCTCCATCTTAAAATTATTAAATTAAATATGCCACTCAGATCAACAGTCGTTACGGTAGGTAGTCAGAATTCTAAAAGTCTGTAACTAGTCTAACCATGGGTATAGTGTTGCCAAGTAACTGGGTTGTGGAGGTCAGATAGCCAGTCGCGTAGAATACGAGTATTCAGCTACATCCGGTTAGACTGGGGACCAACCCCAACATAGTTGCGAAAAGGATAGGCAAATTATAAAGCCACTCAGATCAATGTCATCGTAATCATCTTATAACGTTCCCACTGCTGGGACACACGCCTCCTGTCTGTGAAAGGGAGTGGGCCGTAATCCACCACACGTGCCCAAGGCGGATTGGTAGGTGTCACATATTTTCGAATTTTTGGTTCTAGGACATGCCAGGTTCCTCATGAAGTTTTCCTTCACCGAATACTACTTCTACTTCAAAACTAGTACTTAAATAAAATTAACCATGTTGCTCACAACTACTTAGTATTCAATAAGCGTAGGACCGCGGTAGTGCACACGTTCAGATTAAGGAATTTATGATCTGACCTACAGGTGACACTGACTACGTGAGCCTGACTAGCACGTTACATATTTTTTATTTATTTAACCCAGCACCCTAATTGCGTAACAAATTATTAATAAGAATCTGAATCATTTTGAAGAATATTACTTCATATTGATTGATTGTGCGTTTGGTTTGCGCAGAATAGATAATTTTTCTTTCTTTCTATCTTTTATTTTCTTTCTTTTCTTTATTTATTTTCATTCTTTTATTTTTCTTTCCTTCTTTCTATATTGTCAGCAACGTAAATAATGCAACGAAAGTTGTTCAACTGTCAAAATTAAAGCCTTTGCTACTGTTAGTGTGGAACGCAAACGACCAACAAGGTAGTCATTAGTCTTTTCCACGGAGTAACGAAAATGACACCGTTAATCTAGACATCTATAGAGATATATTTGAAGTTATGTGGTAAGACAATTTGTCTTTTAGAGGTATGAGGAACAGGGTGTAAAGTTCACTCATTGAGTTGACTCATTGATTGGTAAGGGAGGATCCTCCGACCAGACGGGTATGAGTGAACTTTAGACCCTGTTCCTCATACCTCTAAATTGGTGACCCCGACGTGATTAAATATGTGTATGTAAAGGAAGTGTCGGGTTAGGGAAGTAATATAAACGCATAGATTAATCGAAAGATCATTTATTTCTCCCTATCCCAAAATCACTTCAGTCTTATCACATGACTTCAAATATATCTCTATAGATGCCTAGATAGCTTAATACAAAACTGAACTGTAAATAAACCAGAACTTTGCATACATTATGTGCTATAATTAATTCTACCTTAAACAGTTGTAGATTTTAATCAAATTGCTGAATGTCCCTACACGCTCGCAGAGTTTGTCTTCACAGACAGCTGAACGATTTTAGAACGATATCATAATTCATGGTAAAACATATCTTCCTTACTTGAATTTATGTAATCAGAAATCCTCGACATTCCATTGAGATTTGTATCAATTAAAAAATAAAATAATATGTAAAGTATAAACGGTTGGTTCCACCTGTCATTTGTGGATCTTTGACAGTCGTTAAGGGTTGTCGGAAGCCCGAAAGTCTGACAACTAGTCTTACCAAGAGGTACCGTGTTACCCAGTAACTGGGTTGTGGAGGTCAGATAGGCAGTCGCTCCATGTAAAATATTGGTATTCAGCTGCATCCGGTTAAACCAGAAGCCAACTGAAGGCTAGGCAGATGATGTGTAAGGTATTCACAATCTCAAATTTCTCAGGGTAGGTATGCCTAGGTATGATAGAGGATAGCGGCAGGGCAATTCTTGTAACATGAAGTTTTATTTCACTTTAGCAATATTATAGTGTCTCCGAATTTCTAGCCGAAAAAGTTTTCTATTGATTGAATAATTGTATCTTTTTCCTGACACTAATTTATATTTATGTGAATATGGAAGGCGGATTTTGTCATTGTCTTGGTGAGATTAAGCACGCGTTTCTTAACCTCAACTTTTTTTTGATAACAAAATCTGTTTGTAGCGTAGTTTGTAGTGTTGTGATTGTTTTGTGTGGTCTGGTTTGTGTTTAAGGTTGGTATTTTAAGCTTATTTGCACTCATTTCCTAGGGAAATGAGTGCCAAGGAACCCCCTGACGGGGGTGGAGGGACTCCTCCAGATATAATGGAAGTTGTGGAGTGTTCCCAAAACACTGAACACTGATGCTTTGTCAGCAATCCAATCCTTACTGAAAACAAATACTCGGCAACCATCCCACGCTTTCATGTAAGTCGCATGGGAGTTGTTAGGGATATTCCTACTGACTGGACACTAGAAGAGCTAGTCCTCGGTATAGAAACCTCTCGCAATTGTGGAGAAGTCATTAGGGCTAGAAGGCTTAATTTTAAAAACAAGAAAGAGGGCTCCGTATCTTGGTCCCCATCATCGACTGTGGTGCTTACTTTCTCTGGGCAAATACTCCCAGAGAAAGTCTTCTGTTACAATGTTTCTCTTCCTGTCTCTATCTATCATCTCCCCACTATCCAATGTCGTAACTGCTTACGTTTTGGCCATATAAGCACTCAGTGCAGATCGAAGTCCCGCTGTTACCGTTGCGCTCAACCTCATCCTGGAGATAGCTGTAATGTTCCCGACTCACAGGTCTCGTGTCTTTTGTGTGATGGTGGCAGACATAAGGCCACGGATTATTGCCCTGAACACTCAAGACAGAAGTCAATTAAAATGGTAATGTCTCAAGAAAACTTAACCTACCGTGAGGCCTCAGTAAGATTTCCCCGTCCCCATAAATTGCCATATTCTAATGTTACAGCAGGTCCCTCCCAATCTAAACTACCTCAAGCTTATCTTTCCGAACCCATTCTCTTCTCGTCCCCTCTTAACACTCCTACTTCTTCTCCAAATGCATCCCCTCTTAAAACCTCCTATACCAAGACAGTTTATCGTTCCCCAAGACCAAGGTCAGAATTGGGTAAGTCATATGATACCCAAGCCCATAATTCGATGGTCTATACCCCTAATTCTTCTCAGCCTAATGGCTGTGCTCTGAACTCCCCTTATGTGGAAACCACTCCCCTTCCCACTCCTAATGACAATTTGATAGAGCTCTTAACTTGCTCCCTTATAAACATCTTGTCTAAATTTAGGGTGCCGATTCTGTTGTCACAAAATTCTCTAAACTAGACTAAAAATCACCAAAATTTCGTTTATTCCTGTCAAACGACGATTTCCTATTCTGAAATTGACTAAAGTGACACAACTTAACTATGTTTTAGTTTGACAGCATTAAGATTGCACTGAATTATTAGTTTAGTGAAAATGGTAATTTTGCTATTCTGTTGTTGTCAATTTCATTATTGTATTCAACCTAAAATTTTGGTTGTCTAACTAAATCTGACTATTTTTAATCGCGATTAAATAGGTGTGGAATAAAATTAGTTGTCAAGAACTAAAATTCATACCGACACCTCGACTTCTGGTGCAAATATAGTACTGAATTTTTTTTCTTTTCTTTTGCTTATATCTCGAAAACGGTGTGTCCTATCGCAAAAATAATGAAAAATTTCGACCCCCTTTATGAAACCCCAAACACCTATAAAACTCAACATGTGGATAATAATTTTTCATATTTTCCATGAAAAAAGTAAAAATTCCATATAAATCACGTCGAGGCTGCCGACCCCGGCGCGCTGCTGGCTCTAAAAAAAAACACGGGGTAGGGCAAACAAGTACCACGTTGCGAAGCTAAAACATACCACGTGCGAGTCGCGATTGTCAAATTCGATTTTAGTTGTGTCAAAATAGTTTTTAAATTTAGAGATATTTTTTTGCAGAATAGCGTTTAGATTCTCATAGTAAAAAGTAAGGAATTTTAGTTATAGTTTAGTTAGTTTAGTTCGGTGTACAACAGAATCGGCACCAATGTCGTTATATTAGTTCAACAACTCCTTGAATCCTGGACTCGCAAAAATGGAAAAAATCCTTCAGTGGAACTGTAGATCAATTCGCAGGAAAAAACACGATATAATCTATCTTATAAATAGATATAAACCCGTTGTCTTTGCTGTGTCGGAGACATGGCTCAGACCTGGATCTCTCTTTAGGGTTCCTGGTTATTCATGTCTTCGGGACGATAGAGATGACGGATGGGCGGGTTGCGCCCTATTGGTCAGCAGATCTATCACTTTTTCCCAGATTCCTCTCCCCCATCATGATCCTGGTCTACATGTAGTGGCCATTAGAGCCATGGACATATCCTATGTATCTGCCTACATTCCCCACCCCAATGCTAATATTTTGTCTGAATTTAACTCTATCCTTTCTTCTATTCCTAGCCCTTTGATTGTGCTAGGTGATTTTAACTGCCGTCACACCCTTTGGGGCTCTCACTGTAATGATCCCTCCTCTAGCTTTTTACTAGACCTTTTAGATGACCGCAACCTTTGTGTTCTTAATGATGGATCTGCTACCCGTCGGGTTTCCCCTAACCAAAATATCAGTGTTCCTGACCTTACTTTCTCTTCCCCTTCCTTAGTATCAACTCTTTCCTGGGTGCTTACTCTGGAATATAATTCCGATAGATCGTCATTGGAATTGTAAGTCAAACGTCAGGGATTGGCTAGACTCAGTGAGTCCAGCCAATCCCTGACGTTTAACTGATTATTCCAATGTCGATCTATCGGAATTATATTCCAGAGTAAGCACCCTGGTCTGTTCTCCCTAATTCATATGGGAGTGACCATTTTCCTATCCTAATTTCTTTTCCAAGTACTCACCCTCGTTCTCCTCCAATCCAACCCCTACAAAAATATCGCCTTCACCAAGCTGACTGGTCTAAGTTCTTGTCCAATTTGGACGCAGAACTTCAAAATTTTCCCCAAATAAATGCATCCAACTCCCTAATCCTCTACAGTGATTTTGTTGAGCGTCTGTTGAGAGCGGCCAATTCTTCAATCCCATTAAAAAACTCTGCCCGTCACCTAATACCTTCTCCACCTTGGTGGGATGCTGAATGCACTGATGGCGTCCGTAAACGTAAAGAAGCAGAAAACACCTTTTCCTCCAGTATTAATATGCCCGAATATTTAAATTTTAAAAAGACTTCTGCAACTACTTGTAGGTTATTGGCAAGAAAGAAAAGATGTGGATGGCTCAAGTTTTGCGAGTCACTTTCTCCACGTTCCCCAGTTTCCCTTGTATGGAAAAAAATTAAAATCTACCGCAGATCGTGTGACAGCGAGTTTCCCGATATTTCTACCAATGACCACAGTTCCTGGTTGGAAGACTTTATATCCAAATTAGCCCCTCCTTTTGTTCCTAGCTGCGAATGCCTTCCCACTATAGATCCTCCTCCTCCCACTTCCTCTGATAGATTTGATGACCCTTTCTCTTATTCAGAACTTATTTGTGCCTTAGATCATCTCCGGGATTCTGCTCCGGGGATCGATGGAATACCCTACTCCTTTATTTCCAAATCTTCTTCTAACTGCAAACTAATCTTTCTGAACCTAATCAATTCCTTTTTCGTTACTGGCCAAGTTCCAGACTCTTGGAAATCCCAAATAATCATCCCAATTTAAAAACCTGGGAAAGACCCAAAAGATTCTACTTCCTATCGTCCTATCGCCCTCTCTTCTGTCTTGGCTAAAATTATGGAGAATCTCATCAAGAATCGACTTGAATGGATCTTGGAAACTAAAGGCATCTTATCCAGTTCTCAGTTCGGTTTTCGAAGAGGTATGGGCACTCTAGATAGTCTAAGTGTCTTCATGTCTGATGTCCGCATTGCCTTTTCCAATAATGAAAGTGTTCTCGGTGTTTTTCTAGACATAGCTTCAGCCTATGATAACGTCCAACTTCCAATACTCAGGCAAAAACTGCTACAGCTGAGTATCCCTGTGAGGATGGTCAACATCATTTGTAATCTCCTTATGTCCCGTTCTATTTCTGTCCGTCACCAAAACTACCTCTCCCCATCCTGTCTAGTGTGGAAGGGCCTACCCCAGGGGTCGGTCTTAAGCCCCATCCTTTATAATATATATACATATGATTTAGAGTCTCCAGTGAGTTGTTTTTGCAAAATCCTACAATATGCCGACGACATTGCTCTATACTTTAGTTCAGCTTCCCTTTCAGATGCCTCATCTCGCTTAAATTCTGCCCTTTACTACCTAAACCAGTGGCTGACCGATCACGGCTTAAGTTTGTCAGTGTCCAAATCCAATGCAGTTGTCTTTTCTCGCAAGCGTAATATTCCCCCCATTAACCTTTATATTGAAAATGAACCCATCTTGATCCGTGACAAAGTAAAATTTCTTGGCCTCATTCTTGACTCAAAATTGTCTGGTCTCTATCATCTGGATTACATCTCAAAGAAATGTGAAAGAGGTGTCAATGTTTTACGTACCCTTTCTGGAGTTCGATTGGGAGCTCATCCAACTTCCCAGAAAATCCTATATAATGCCATAGTCCGTAGCCACTTTGATTATGGAATCTTTCTGTTGGAACCATGCAACAAAATAGCCCTGGCCAAACTGGATAGGATTCAATCCAAATGCTTGCGTATTATCACGGGTGCTATGAAATGCTCTCCTATTAATGCCCTTCAGGTAGAATGTTTAGAGCCCCCCCTTCACTTGCGTAGACAATATCTTTGTGACAGATTTTTTTATAAAGTCATCCAGTATAAATGTCACCCTCTTCTCCCTCCTCTTCGTAAACTTTCTCAGACAATCCCAACATCTCCCTATTGGTCTCACAAAAATCCTCCTCTTCTCGTTAATAGCTTCAGTAAACTCAATAATTTGCACATTTCCTTAGTCCAGTTAGATAAAAACCCCTTATTTGATGTAAATTTTGATTCCTTGCTCTTTCAACCAAAAGTTATTTTTAACTTTGGTATTTCCAAACATGACCCTGCTGCTAATGTCAAATTCAATAGGATTCTAGCAGAGGACTGGCACGATTGGCTGACGTTATTTACAGATGCCTCTAAGATGTCAGATAATAGCAATGTCGGATCAGCTGTGTGGATCCCAAAATACAAAATTATTCTTAATTTTCGTAGCCCTGCGTATGGTACTATATACACAGGGGAAGCAATAGCTCTTTTGGAAGCAGTCTCCTACATTGAATCACATAGACTCAACAAAAGCCTTATTCTTTCAGATTCTCTTAGCTGTCTACAGGATTTAACAAAATCACCTTTTCGCTCTCGTCACAATTTTCCCCTTATCCTTAAGATCAAACAACTACTGTATAGATGCCACTGCTTAGGCTTAGAGATTGCTTTGGCTTGGATCCCTAGCCACTCTGGAATCGTTGATAATGAGAATGTGGATTCGATTGCTAAGCTGGCTACTCGGAATGGGATCGAGTCTCATCCGTCTTGTTATCCCCGAGATCTGCGCTGTCTTGTTAAACCCGAGATGATTAAGAATTGGAATGAGCATTGGCAAAAAACTAGAATATTGAAGGGAAGATTTTATGGTTCTATCCAACCATTCATTCCATCTGAATGTTGGTTCAGCAAATTAAAATTCTCAAGTAAAATTGTCACCTCTGTCATAATTAGACTCCGACTTGGGTTCGTGTGCACACCAGTTTTCTTGGCCAAAATCCACGTGAGGGACTCCTCATTGTGAGAATGCGGTCTGGATGAGGGTACTCTGGAACACTTGTTTTTCTCTTGTCCTCGTTTAACCACTCCCCTTTACGACATACTCCCTCCTGATGTTCCCCGCCCAATTAACATTCCTTTCCTACTATCTCTAGCCCATACCCCTGCAGTTAAAACCCTTTATAAATTCATTAGCATTAATAAAATCCAGTTATAGTTGATATTTCTATTTACTTATCATATACTTATTGAATGTTCTAACAATTGTTTTGTGACGTTTTACTAACCATAAATGTTTTGTCCTTTTTTAGCATGGGGATCCATGGATGTCACCGCTACAAACACTGATCAATAGTTGTGTAACAGTTTACGATCATTACTTTCTCATACCTTGACATTGGCAAAATCATCGAACGTTACCGATGGAGCCAGAACCCTTAAAAATAGAATAGAATAGAATATGGAATTTTGACATTACATCATAAAAATAATTTATAATTTATAAGTTTCTAAATTATTCGTTCCGGAAGATGCCGGACGTAAAAGAATAGCACTATACCATTTCTTCCCGTGGGTGTCGTAGAAGGCGACTAAGGAACTTACTATGGGCAAGCCACGATTGCGGCGGTTACTCCCCTCTTTGAGGAGTGGCTTGAGAGGTGGCATGGCGTCCTCACCTTCTGCCTGACGCAGGTCCTCACCGGACACGGCAGTGCCGGGAGGTTCTTGTTTCGCATAAGGCGGGAGGAAGGGCCCAGGTGTTTCCACTGCGAAGATCGTCCTGAGGACACGGTAGAGCATACGGTGGAGGTTTTCCCGGCTTGGGAGGAGCAGCGCTGTGTCCTCGTGGAGGCGATCGGCGGTGGCGATCTTTCGCGTCCGGCCTTGGTCCAGGCCATGGTACGGAGCGAGAGTGCATGGGTAGCTGTCACCTCCTTCTACGAAGCAGTAATGCTCGCGAAGGCGGCGCACGTGAGGGAGAGGCAGTATATGCGCCCTCACGGCCCTAGCCTCCGCAGGTGACGCCCTGGGTGTCGAGAATCTCAGGCTGATTCCCGGCCACCGTAGGCGTGGGCTTGCTGCGGACGGCGAGTAATGGGTAGCTCGCTGTCCGGTAAGGACCAAGCCCGGGTCGACGGCGCGTTGTGTTCCACGCCGGCCTCAGAGAGATGTCACTACAACCTGATGGGACCCGCAAGGGCCAGCGTTCTCTACGCATTTTACCACCATACTGCGATCGCTAACACGCCTGCCAAGCGTAGCGATTATGAGAAATCCCTCCCTTTTGGGGGAGGCTTATGTCCAGCAGTGGACATCTTTTGGCTGATATGATGAAGCTTCTAAATTATAAACTTTGTAAGTGTCTATTCTAGGTATTTTCTTGTTTTTTTCATATTGTTAATTATTTTCAATGTTAAGGAAATATTTGGTTGATTGGACTCAAATGATGTCATATCTTGCATGCTCTTGTATGTATATACAATGTTTAAACATTGTAAACATACAAGAGTTTATACAAATAAAGAAATCTAATCTTATCTTATCTTATCTTATCCTTCAAAAATATTGAGATTCTGATTGATAGTGTTTTACGCATTTAGGGTGTTGGTTCAATTCCCGGGTCGGGCAAACTGTTATTGGGTGTTGGAGCGTGGAGTCATGTTCGTTTGATGACAATAGACTAACCCTCTATTACATGGGACTTAAACATTACTGGCGAAATGTAGCTGTACTATAGGTATATAGGTACCTTTGTCCAACCCTTCCGGTAAATAAGGCGTGATATATGTTCATCTGGCGTTGGTTCATGACTTAATTATGTCCAAAGTTCTAGAGAGATCAATCATAGCGGATTTTAGTATGCAATTAAAGCTGACACTTAAATGACATTCAGAGACCAAAATAAAAATGAACACAATAACTAGGTAGATATAAACAGCAGACAAAAAATATTGAATTACATTTCAATGTAGGATTCGTTTTTTTATTTACTTTTAATTTAATTAGATTTCAGTCACAGTTTTTTTTTTTGTCATTGCAACATTACATTGTGGGTACAGGGTGTTGAAAAGGGAACAGAAGCACACTACTTATGTGAGACCTTGGGTAGGCCCACTCTATTTCTTTTTTGACCGGGACTTATTAATACAGTCAGGGCAATAAACAGTTTATCAAGTTGACACACTAACGTCAAATATCGTAGTCATTACTATTTCATATCTATCAAAGAATGACAGAAGTGATTTCATTAAAGATACGGAAAATTTTAGTTGCTACGTAGAAATTTTCCAAAACAATTTTCATCACATAACTTATTATAGGTAGGTAAGTACCTAAATAAATCAATTCAGAAATGAATTAATTGCTTTCGAAATAAAAAAGATCTAAAAACCTTCTTTAACCTCTTTTTCGAATTTTCCAAATTTTCCACAAGCTTTCGAATCGATTTTTTTTTTTTGTTCTAGGACATGCCGGTTTCCTCACGATGTTTTCCTTCACCGTTTTGAGGGCAGTGGTGATGAATTAATTTACACAAAGTAAAGCGCCTGTCTGGGTTCGAAATCACGACCTACAACTCGTAAGTCGCAGCCGTTACCACTTGGCCACCACTGCTCTCGCTATGACAACTTGCTAAAATCAAAATATACACAATGACATGTGCCATTTTACGAGTATTTAAATACAGACCCGGCCGGCGTCTTTCTTATTCTTTGATAGATTTTCAACTTAATCACGTAAGAATAAGGTTCATGTTCAATTGGGAAAATTTGACAGTTTGGTGTAGCTTGATCTGTACGTAACGTATCGTTCATTGTGTGAAGCTTTACAACCAACCGCACATTCTAACATAAATCATACTATGGATCGTCTTTCAGCCTGTCTGTCTTTTAGTGTCCTCATAAATCGAAAATCTTTTTAAAACCACGTTTATCAGGTATTCCTTCGTGAAATCTTTCGTCTCCGAGAGCAAAGCAGTGGACAGAGGTTATCTGTACAAATAAATAATATTGAAGTGTTTGTTTGTACTGACCAAATAACAGCTGTTTACTAAATGCATATGAAAGTTTAAACTAAAGTATAACAACTGTTTGTTCCGCCTAATATCCCAAATGGCTGGACCGATTTCGACGGGAGTTTCACTGGCAGATAGGTGATGTTCTATGGAGGACATAGGCTATTTTTTGTTGTCCCGGTAGCATTTTCCCGTGGGATCATTTCCAACATCAATGCGGACGATGCCGCAGGCGCAACTAGTATCAAATAAAAACAAGTAGGTACTAGGTATTCTAAACGAACTATGTCCTTTCTATGTCCTACATGACATGAGCGATAACCAGCTAGAATTTCAAGGTGATTTTTTTGCGTTCGCTGGGAAATTCAGTTTTTGTGTCTAGCACTGAATATGCAAACCACGTATTTTATTACAGTTCTTTTGTTTAGATTACATACTTATCAATACTTGACTGATGCAGATACTTCGACATGTACTTAATAAATATACCTTACCTAGACACACAAAAAAAATAATGAGTCTTTGTCTGATTTTTTATATTTCTATCGTCTTTGTTCACCAACATTAGTGCACATGCAAATAAGATTTTTATTATCAGGTTTTTTCAAACAATTTCTACAATTGTTGCATGCTTTGACATAGGTTTAAGTAGACGGGTTTTCCTCTACAATTTATTTAGTCATCATAATCATCGATAGCGGCTTGTGTTTAAGTAATTGGGTCAGCCACACGGGTCGATCAGGATAAACTACGCTTGCTGCGGTTGGCCCGTGGATAGTTGACCATCTTTGTATACCAATATCCCTAAGTGCATCGAAAAGCAAGTGAAGCCGTTGGTCCCGGCTGTCATTCGTTGATCTTTGACAGTCATTACGGGTTGTCGGAAGCCCGAAAATCCAAGGACAAAGACAAGGAAATCGTATAACCCTACAATGTTTTGTGGAGGTCAGATAGGCAGTCGCTTCATTTAAGATACCTGGGGCCTTAGTCTGCTATTTTTATAAATTCGTCATTCCAACACGATCCCATTGTCATGTTGCTAAAAGTTCGTAATCTGCTAAATTCGTAATCGCCGATCAGTGGTCGGTCAATGGTCTCGTAATATAATTGTGTTATAATGGCATTGTCGTATTGCCATTATTATAAAACCCGTTAGTAGAAATGATTTTCGAAAAAATACTACGAAATTTGTACATTTATTCATGCCAGATTTAATTTATGAGTATATTTTTTACATATTATTTTTAAACATATTATTTTAGGAACTGTCAAAAATTACGAAGTCAGTCATTCATTTGTCATTATGTACGAGATTATCAATAAATGCCATTTCTTTCAATGGAGTGTCAGTGGCTGACCATTGGAAAGTCAAAATGACGCCATTATATTAGTAGATTACCAAACTTGTCAAAATCAACAATTATGAAATCAATGAGAGACCATTCTGACTCTATTGTAATACGGACAGACTTGAGGCCCTGGTATTCAGCTGCATTCGGGTAGACTGGCAACCGACCCCAACATAGTTGGAAAATACTAGCCAGATGATGAGTCATCGACTTGTACTTGATTCATGTAGTTACCCCTAAAGGCTTGTCTTGCTAGGAATTTGCCTAGGATAATGGATATTTCAAAGATTCCATGATGTGATAATGAGTAAGTAGCGTGGGTTAAAGTGTATACGTCACCGTATGATTAGCTTCTAATATGCCTCGCAATGTGAACTGTCGATACATGATGAACTGTACGCATATTTAGCATGATCAGCCTATACAGGATAAGTTTTTAAACAGTGCGCAAACTGTAACCAGGAATTCAGCATATCATTTTAGACCACAGCGCAAATTTTTTGCGTCAGATATACAAAAAAAATCAGCTGTTCCATACATTTTGACCGCGTAGGTATTGCACTTTTCTATGAAACAGCAGATTTTTTTTTTGCATAACTGACGAAAATTTCTGCGCTGGGGGGTGATATGCTGAATTCATGGTAACAGTTTGCGCACTGGTTAAAAACTTATCCTGTTCATATACCCATATGTATGTTCCCATTGTTGCGACACAGGCGTCTTCTAGAAGAAGAGAGGAAGTAGGTCGTATTTCAATTGAGACTTCAGGCATCATCCACGTACGCAATGTTTTGACATAAGTTTAGTGAGACTTTTTTTCCTGATTACATATTGGCCATTGGCAGTTTTAACCGACTTCAAAAAGAAGGAGGTTATCAATTCGACATGTTTTTTTTATGTATGTTCGGGCACAACTCCGTCGTATATAGACGGATTTGCAAAATTATTTTTTAAAAATAATTTCCATTACCAACCATTTCATATAGATCTGATGATGCGTTTCGGAGACAGATAACGGAATTCTTCAAAACATTACAGCAAATCAACCGCAAATGTTGCTATCGCATAAATATTCTTTGTTTTGACCCCAAGGATGATGACATTTCGAATTCGTGAGGGGTAGGTAACTAAAAAGCGAAAAATAAAAACTTTTTTCAAAAAAATAACAACCGACTTCCAAAAAAACACTACAAAGTGCAAAATAACTTTAATTTCGGAAGGCGGTGACAAAGAATTAAAATACTCATACAAAGTCACCGACTTCCGAAATTAAAGTTATTTTGCACTTTGTAGTGTTTTTTTGGAAGTCGGTTGTTATTTTTTGAAAAAAGTTTTTTCTGAAACATTTTCCGGAAAAATGCGACTGGCCGACGCCGGTGGTCGATGAGGTTTTCGACAAGGGTTAAGAAAAACACAGACTGTAAGCGGTCTACTCCGCCTCACAGAGAGGAGGCCAGAGTATCATTAGTGGGAAGCTAAATGCTGTTTTGATTACGTTGAACTGTATAAGATTTTCGTACAATGTGAAGTCAGCTTATACTGGAAATGTATAGCTTCATAAATATCGCCGTGCGTACTATTGGTACTCTCTGTCCAACTGTTCGGGGAAAACAAGGCGTAATGATAATGTTCATGTCCAACACATGAACATTATCATCACGCCTTGTTTTCCGATCGATGGAAAACCTTGCCCCCAACTCCATTGAAGTCCGACTTCTGGATGAATAGACCTACGGCGCACTTACCTTCCATAAACAGGTATTCTTCTTCGCTAATCTTCTTCACCACAACTAGATCGCTATCAACCAGCATATCAACATCGTTTAGAGCTACTGAGTCTTCCTCATAGTTTAAAAGAAGCCAGCGGTATGGTGCCTTGAAGTAGCCGTCTTTACTTGCCTAAAAAATAAATATTACCTACGTTTAAACGGGATAGTTATTTTACCTCTGACTGTAACTCAAGCTGCAACTCACCTGCAGCCTTAATACCACGGACATAAAGATCAGTTTGGTTTTGATAGTGATGCAAAATCAGTGGTAAAAAAACTGTGGAAAGACTGTCCTTCATCTTTTGTTTTTTTCTGCTTTTGGAAGCAATAAAGAGAAGGAATTTGTGAAAAATCATCATCAACTTCGCCCTTCCCGAATTCATTTAGGATCAGCGCTTTGGAACAATTAATTTATAATTATGATTTTTGTTGTTGGATTACGGAAACCTACAAGACCCTCCCTACAGCCATTGCCAACCCTTGCTTTTTCTTGATACAAAAAAAAAAATGCTCCTTAACTTACTTTGACCAAAAATCGATCCGTCCCAGAACATGCCATGTCAGCAAGGATTAAAACGTACTGCAGATCATACTCGGTTCTATTATACTGCAGTGATGTAGCAGTACTGAATCCAATACTGCACATACTTCTGGCCAAGGATTTGAGTGCATCTGAAAAAGAAAAAAAATAAACACAAAAGTAACACCAAGATTACCTTTAGTAGCGTAGTGTTAGAGATGGAGATGACAACGGTGCCAGAGTCAGAAAACCAGTATGTGCGAGGCCTAAGTGCTTCGAGCAATGGACTGAGAGTTTAGACAGAGGTCTACGGGTTAACAACTGAACTGACGTAGGACTGTGATCACTTGATGAAATTTATATCTCGTATCATAACGAAGTACATAATTATAATCACTATAGTTACTGATAATCATCCTATATGTTCCCACTGCTGGGACACAGGCCTCCTCTCTGTGAGAGGGAGTGGGCCATTATCCATCACGCGCACCCAGTGCCTTTTGGTGGATGTCACATGTCTTCAATTTGTTTGTTCTACATGCCGGTTTCCTCACGATGTTTAATATAACGTTTTGAGAGCAATGGTGGTGAAATTAAAGGTACACTAGTCGCGGGCTCGAACTCACTGGTGGGCCTGGCCTGGCTAAAAAGCACGCTGTCTCACCAGGCTTCGTGTCCGACAGTGTCAGAGGTAGTATCAGTGATGTGCAGTTAGAGGCTAGTCTATACGCACAACATTATTGAGTGAGCTGCAGGATCAGTTATAGTAAAACAGGCGCGTAAAAAATTAAGAAAAGTCCTTCGGAAGATCGGGTTTTCTGAAAAAACCACTGCATAAATCAATGACCAATTAAGTTTATTGAACTTTTAGATAATTGAGCTTTGTCGGTACCGAGTTGGTTTTCGAGATTTTACACTCCTTTTATTACTTAAACACGCCCAAAGTTAGGTTAAATTAGCAAGAAAAACGAATCTTTGTTGGGTCATAACTTTTTAATGGCTTTTTATTTTAGTATTCTGTTTCCGTACAGACAATCTTGATAATGAGACAAAACCATATCATGTTTAATTTTTGATGTACATAGTCAAACAGTGGAGTAAAACCCTCCCGAAGTTTGTATAGAAAAAATGTAGACAAGTGTCCCCGTATAATTAAGTGCCTGGACTCGTAATTCGGGGCCGATAACCACTGGGGCACTTCTGCTCTTCTGATGAACATGAACTACTCATGTCGTGGTATTTTCCAGAAAGCAAGGTGGCAGCTGCTGCTGCTCATTGAGCGACGAAAGTGGAGGATCCAAGTCATGGAGCCTGTTGTGGACCTTGTAAGGTATTGTGTCTACTTTTGTAAATGTTTATGTGGGTATGCGCAAAATATGAATAAACCAGTCAGCTATCCATCTCTGTGTTTAATTGACGTCCCATTTGGCGACGAGAAATTCGAATTCCAATCGCGTGTAACATTGTGAAGAATAATGCCGATCGGTCGTCTAGATCCATTTGACATTAATTCGAAGCAGTGGCCGTCGTATATTCGCCGGGTTAAACAATTCATACTACTAAATGAGGTTAAAGAAAATTTGTGTGTGCCATTGTTAATTACGGTTGTGGGTGAAACTACCTACTCGTTAATGTGCGATCTATGTGCTCCGGCGGATCCAGAGACGAAGAAATTTGACGAACTGGTACGTTTGGTGACCGATCATCTAGAACCACAAAGATCGGAGATAGCCGAGCGTCACATGTTTCGCTTACGTCGACAGCGTGTTGGGGAATCCATGACGGACTATCTCCAAGATTTAAAACATCTCGCGACCACGTGTAACTTTGGAGCAATGCTAGAAGAAAACCTTCGCGATCAATTTGTTTCGGGACTATCCAACAGCGCGATGCGATCGCGTATATTTGCTGAAAAAAAAATTAAATACAAGGAGGCGGTGGAGCTGGCTCTGGCGTTAGAGGCCGCAGAGAGACACGCGGAGGTGAGCGCGGCGACCGTCGCCGCAGCCACGACCTCAGGTGCAGGCGGCGACGCGGGCGAAGGCTTGCACAGGACCGACGCGGACCGAGCACGTGGCGGAGGCGCGCGCCGGCCGGGGCGCAACCCAGGCGCTAGGGCTGACGGCGCAGCGTCGAGAGGGGGCACGCCTGCGGCGCCGGCGCAGACCGTGGCGACTAAACAGTGCTGGCGGTGTGGAAAGCCGCATCGGCCGGAAAGATGTCGTTACATCAATTACAACTGTGATGAGTGTAATCAACGTGGACATTTGAAAGTGATGTGTAAAGAGGTGCGTGGTAGTGATCGATTTGGTAGGCAACACTACGTAAGTGAAGATAACTCGGGAGACGAGGATTTGTTAAGCATTGAACTGGCGTCTAAAGGTAACAAACCTTACTTTATTAACGTGAACATTGACAGTTACGAAATTAAATGTGAAGTTGACACTGGAAGTCGCATTTCGGCGATTAGTGAAGACTTTTATAAACAGATGTTTCCAAATAAAACAATTCAATCGGATAATATAATGTTAAGGTGTTATGCAGGTACGCGAATTGAGTCATTAGGGTATATAACGGTCAATGTTACACTTGGTAATGTTACGGCTAACAATTTATCTTGTTATGTTATTAAAAATGGTGGACGCCCACTATTGGGTAGGGATTGGTTGAAGTCCCTCGATGTTAAACAAATAAAAATCAATGAAATTATGGCTGATTCATGTATTAACAAGTTAGCAACAGAATTTCCCGAGGTTTTTACTGATAAATTAGGCAAATGTAAAAAATTGCTGCAATTGCAACTCACTAATAAAGAGCCTGTATACGTGCGGGCGCGCCCCGTGCCCCTGGCACTCCGCGCGCGCGTGGAGCGCGAGCTCGAGCGGCTTGAGGCCGAGGGCACCATCTACCGGGTCGAGCACTCTGACTACGGCACACCCATCGTGCCGGTTATCAAGACGAACGGCGACATACGAATATGTGGCGATTATAAAGTTACCATCAATCCTAAACTTAAACGTGAATTTTACCCACTCCCACGCATCGAAGAGTTGTTTGCCACTCTAAGTGGGGGAAGGGAATTTACCAAAATTGATTTAACCCATGCATATCAACAGACGATGTTAACGGATGATTCACAACTGTGTACAGCTATTACCACACACATCGGTACATTTGTTTATCGCCGGACGCCATTCGGATTATCTTGCATTCCGGAAAAATTTCAAAAGTTAATGGAGGAAACATTGCGCGGTGTGCGTGGCACGGTGGTGTTTCTTGACGATATCTGTGTGACGGGGGCTTCGAGAGCAGAACATTTAGTTAATTTAAGACAAGTACTGGTTAGATTAAGAGATATGGGTTTGACCGTTAAACTAAGCAAATGTTGTTTTCTACAAGCAAGCGTTAAATATCTCGGATTTATCATTGACCAAAGTGGTCTGCGCCCGGATCCCCAGAAGGTCGAGGCTATTGTGAAGGCACCAACTCCTCTGGATATCACACAGTTACGAAGCTTCCTAGGTTTGCTTAACTATTATGGCAAATTTATTCCCAAATTAAGTATTTTATTACATCCGTTGCATGAACTGTTAAAAAAGGGAGTCAGTTGGATTTGGAGTAATGAGTGCGATGAGGCCTTTTTGGAAGCGAAGCGAGTCCTATTAGGAGAGAGGGTGCTCGCGCATTATGAGGAGGGACGGCCCTTAGTGCTATCGGTGGACAGCAGCGCGTACGGGTTGGGCGCAGTGTTGGCGCATCGTTACCCAGACGGCGGTGAGCGGCCGGTTAGCTGTGTGTCGCGCACGCTGAACGACGCGGAGCGCAATTACAGCCAGATCGATAAAGAGGCTCTGGCAATATTTTATGGCGCCACTCGACACCATCAATACCTGTATGGTAGAAAATTTGAATTACGTACAGATCATCAGCCATTAAGCTACATCTTCGGGGCGAAAGTGGGTATACCTCAAACTGCCGCTAGTCGCTTACAACGCTGGGCTGCCCGATTAGCCGCATATGATTTTACAGTAAAATTTATAACTTCAAAGCAAAATGGACCAGCGGACGCGTTGTCTCGTTTACCGTTAGCACAGGAGCGTCGTCCCACCGAATCGATGAGTTATGTTGACTTAGTACATCAATGTATGCCAGTTAATTTTCATGATGTAGGTAAAGAAACCAATAAGGATTCAATATTATCGCGAATAGTGGGATTTGTAAAATTTGGATGGCCATCCGTACCGAGTTGCGAAAAAGAAAAACCATATTTTGCACGAAGAAGCGATATTACAATGGACTTTGGTTGTTTAATTTATAAATATCGTATTATAATACCAAAATCATTACAAACAAAAATTCTCGAAGAAATTCATCAAGGTCATTTAGGAGTTAGAAAAATGAAAAGCTTATCACGCAATTATGTTTACTGGCCTACCTTAGATGGTGACCTTGAGCTAATGTGTCGTACTTGTGAGCCGTGTCGTATGGTGCGGGACGCAGCGCCGCGTGTTGACATGCATCCGTGGGAATTCCCTTTGTTTCCATGGCAACGCTTACATGCAGATTTTGCGGAGTATTCAGGAAGAAAATACCTCATTATAGTCGACGCGCATTCGAAGTGGATTGAGGCACTTCCTATGGGTCGTACGGATGCACAGTCAACAATTACAGCTTTAATAACAGTTTTTAGTAGGTTTGGACTACCATCGCAACTCGTTACGGATAACGGACCACCATTCCAATCGACAGAATTTAAAAAATATTGCAACCAAAATTGTATTGCACATGTGACAACGGCGCCTTATAGGCCACAGGGTAATGGCGCCGCAGAAAATGCGGTAAAGACTGTAAAAAAAGCCATTAAGAGAGCAGTTCTTAGTGGCGAAAATGTGACACAAGCATTAAACACATTTTTATTCAATTACCGCAATTGTGAACATGCAACTACGGGCGTGCCACCGGCAGTATTGCTAACCGGGCGTCGGATGCGGACGCGACTGGATGCGTTACGGCCAGACGTCGCACAAGTGGCGCGCGCGGCGCAGCAACGTCAGGTAGCACATGCAGGAGGCACGCCCCAGCCCCCAATCCCTGTAGGAGAACCGGTACTTGCACGCGATTACACCTCGAATTCAAATAAATGGGCCACGGGCACAGTTTGTAAAAGTACGGGACCGGTGTCGTACCGCATTGATATGGGAAACGGTGTCGAGTGGCGCAGACATCGCGACCAAATACTTCCAATAGGGAACAAGTCGCGGTTATCACTTTCGCGAGCGAGCATCAGTACTCACAAGGGAGAGAGTAATGATCTTGATGATGATGCTTTCGAGGATGCATCAGAGGCATCCAGTGAGTTGGAGACGGAGGCGGGTAGCGCGGGCCCGGCAAGCCCGGCCGCACCGGCAGCGCCCCGCTCCCCGCCGCCGCCGGGGGCTTCAGCCCGAACAATACGTGCGCACGTGCGCGCCGTTAATAAAGATAGTTGTAAGTAGTATTTAAGAGTTTATTTAGTGTTGATTTTCAATATACATTGTTATGTCATTTTCTGTTTGTTATTTTATTAGTTCTTTTATGTTAACATTTAATCTTAAGGGGGAAAAGTGTAAGGTATTGTGTCTACTTTTGTAAATGTTTATGTGGGTATGCGCAAAATATGAATAAACCAGTCAGCTATCCATCTCTGTGTTTAATTGACGTCCCAGACCTGTCATCACAAAAGACCTACGAGTCGTATTCAGCGCTTCTCCTCCATATTTAATATGCGCACGGCCAAAGTGTGGAACTCTCTGTTACTTTTACGTATAACCAGTCAACCTGTAGTCATCAAGCAAGAGTGAACTGGCATCTTCTGGGCACACTCGTTCCATCGTAGTCAAGAGCAGGCCTATTTTTAACCAACGAATACGTATATATATTTTAATTTTTTTAATGTATGACCACGCATTTTTCAGAGTAGGCCGATTTAGATCATTCTTTTTTTATTGGAAAGGGTATAATATCCCGAAGTTGGTCGCAAATAAATTTCTAAAAAAAAGAACCAACCCTAAGGGTAGAAAAACAGGGGATGATTGATTTTTTACTCACATATTTTAATACTGAGTTGTGTATTACAAAAGTAATCAAAAATTAAGCATGTAGTAATGAGTAGGTAGATTACAGCCACAAAAAAAAATGAAAAATACTTTTTAGCAAAAAAATTTGCCGCCGAAAAAACTGAAAAGCAAAAAATAATAAACCTTTTTTGTTTAACCTTAATAACGAAGTTCGGAATTCGGTGACTCTCGATATGTATTTTAATTTTATGTCACCGCCTTGGTTGATTTTGGAGTTTTATTTTGGAAGTGGGTTTCTTTTTATTTTCTTTTAGATAAGTATAACATGACACCAACACCACAATAAACTATTTTGGAGTGGTACCTACCCCACACAAATTCTTATACCTCCACTTGCTAAGTAAATAACAGTGACAAGAAAATATTATTGTAACAGTAAAAAAAAATACAACCTAGTTGATAACCTCCTCCTTCTTTGTAGTCGGTTAAAAAAACAGTAAAGTTATAGCTTGTGGAATTCTACTTAGGGCTAAGGACTTACGCTGACTCCAACATAAATATGGTAACAGCAGAGATGTAGGCCTATTATCCATAGTCACAAACGACATTATCACATCAATATTATGGTCACCAATACATTTTACTATTAAAACAAATGAAAAACTTATTAGAAGTAATATTTTCATGTCCATTTTTCATCGGGATTTGGTGAAATAATAGTAAATGGATGACAGCCATGTGAGGAGAGGGTATTATATTGGCATTAGCATTTAATATGCAAGTAGGCTTCTCGTATGTAATGCGATGGAGGTACAATCGCGACCAACAGTGACAACCTTTTTGAGTCCTATTTTTATTTTTATGTAAAATTCTGATTTCTATGTGAAGCAATTCGAATTACCTGGACAAGCTAAGGTAAGATAAATAGCATGAAAATGTTTGAAAACAAAAAATAAGCTAAATGGAGTTGACATTTCTTATCTGACTACCCCTGAGAAGAAATGGCGAAACCAACTCAGGGGTCAAAGTTTATTTTAAAGTTTAGACATCTTGGTCAGAACATGAGAGGACTATTGTAGATTAGTACCTATCTGAAAAATTGTATTTTGAGGAAATAACCACTGAGATTTACGAGTAAGTCGACCAGACCACTAAGTGATAATATTTGGCAGTAATCGTGTAGCTGATGACTTAATTTTACTATGAAAGCAACAGCCATCTAACCAATCAAGTAATTGTAATCTCATCTGGATGCTTAGCTCTTACAGCCTTTTGTTTTATTATATTATAATTATTAATACAAATTTGCAAGTGGATTTTGCAAAAAAAAAAGTAAATAATATTGATGAATGAACGACGGGTGTGGTTATTAAAAAATCTGAATCCTGAGCAAAGGATGATGAAGACATTGTTACTGCGTGAGCAAATATACAAATTATAATTGTCATCTTGAAACGCAAAGGGAAATACGTATCGTCATAATTACGTCCCTTATTTATTTCCGTTTAGAATTCTGCTAAATCTTTAGAGAAAAAATACCTGAGTGAGGTTTCTTAGCTCATCATCTACGTAGGATTCTTAATGGATGGTAAGAATTACGTTAGGTCATCGCTTTTCACTGCATTATTGCATACCACATGAAAAAAGGGTTACATTTTAAAGAATGATTTTATTGCGTAGTTTTCTCAGAGCAAGCAACACTCCAAAAAAATTTTAACCTGGCCTTTTTTTAATTCGTCTTTTTAGTAAAATGATGTAAGGCATTTTCCAATATACGTAATACAATCCTTAAAATAACCGACAGACAACACACAGCCTAAACGACTGGGTCTAGAAGCATTGCATTATGCACACAACTTACCTTGTGTAACGAAAGTGAGCACATTTTTGAAATGTCACCCCCTGAAAGTTTCTATAGAAGATCGTTTTTTTGCCGATGAGAACGCATCGGGCGCACGGCTTGTATTGCTGTAATAATTTTACTGTATCTGCTTTTACTTTTAGTCTTTTTCTTTTATTTAAGTAAGTAGAATAAAACTAATTCTATTAGACTTTTGTCAGTGACTGTACTCTGCTCTGGGATATCAAATTATACGTTGGCCCTAATGATACGTTATAGTCTATGATTACCATGATATTTCACTTTGTCGTTACACATTCATACAGTTAACTTGTAAGTACAGGTATAAAAGATAAATTGATTGTCATGCTTATTTATTAATCATCTACGTATAATAGCGGTGGGATTCCAGTTTTCCTTTTAAAAACCTTTTAAGTAACTATAATATTTTTTCCGTACCTAATAATAATAACTAAGACTTCTTAATTTATTATGATCTTTGAAAAAGGTGTTTTGTTCTTGCAAATACACACACAAAACACTTTTATGATAAATATAATTTTGCATTATAAAACCCCGTAGTTTTTTTTTTTATACAGCTTTTGACAAGTTATTTATATCCACACAAATCGCGTATCGATTTCTAAGGATATTATTAAATCAAATTCAATTGGACCGGTTTTTCGTATTAAATTAGAATAATTTAATATTTTACATATCATATAATGCATATAAATATTATTGGGGACAAATATTGTACAAGTTTCTTTTTTCAAACTAGTTTTAACCAAATATGTCTGTATTAATAAGAAAATTAACAATAATTGGAGGATAAAACCGTCTGGATTGTTTAATTTAAGATTTATTGTAATTTTATGGTCCTTAGAGTCAAATGTTTGTCGGGGAACAAAAAGATATTTGTTAATACTGAACATTCTTTAAAGGAGCGTTAAGAAATACGTAGCTATATATTTATTTATGTTTTATTCTACAGAGGCCAAGCACATCAAGCTATCCGATACATACATACATACTCTACTCAGCCTATAACGTTCCCACTGCTGGGACACAGGCCTCCTCTCAGTGAGAGGGATTGGGCCCTAACCACCACGCGGGCCCAGTGCGGGTTGGTATCCCGATCTATCAAAATTCTTTGATAGTTGTTCAACTTTATTGCAAAAGAATTCATGTTCAATTGGGAAAATTTTAAAGTTGGGATAGCTTGATATACTGCCGTCTGTACCTACACAAAAAGGCCAATTCTCGTAATTAAAAACGTTTACAATCTAGTCGCAGTCTCATCTCAGCGACAATCAAATGTCAAAAACTTGTCGAAAATGTATGGTAACTCGAGGTATTTTTGACAGATTGACAATGAGATCAGACTGTGAACGTTCTTAAAATTACGAGAATTGCCCCTCAGAACAAAAATACATTACAAAACTTACTGGATTTCGAAAAAAATGCGGTACCTACTTCACCTTTTTTAGATACACGTACGTAAAAGATGTCATCTGCCTAGCCTTTAACTATGTTGGGGTCAGCTTCTAGTCTCACGGGATGCAGCTGAATACCAGTATTTTACATGGAGCGACTGCCTCTCTGACCTCCACAACCCAGTTACTGGGTAATACAATACCCCTTGGTATGACTGGTTGTCAGACCGTCAATTTCGGGCTACTTATGGCCCGACCTGCATCTATATATAGCTGCTTATATATTTCCCTATAAATTGATAGGGAATATACAAGGCAGATTTTTGAGATGATTTGGACGTAGTTAAGCAGAAAGGGCTCAATCCACACTTTGGCCAAAATTTAGTTAAGTATGCCATCCTACTCCTGAGGGTGGAATCTATCTATCGCTAACCCGACTCAACCCACAGTATGAAGAGCACATAAAATTGTCAAACTTCAAACGCCCATAACTCAACAGTGACTTTGTGTGGATTGAGTCCTCCATTTTATAACCGACCCGCGTTGTTCCCATTCCCTTGGGGATACGGGGATAAAATATAGCCTATGTTACGCGGGGATAGTGTAGCTTCCCAATAGTGAAATAATTTTTCAAATCGGTTCAGTAGTTTCGGAGCCTATTCAATGCAAACAAACTAACAAACAATCAAATCTTTCCTCTTTATAATATTTTATTATAACCGACGAAAAATTTCTACGCCACGAGGTCCGTGTGCTAAATTCATGGTCACAGTTTGCGCACTGGTTTTAAAATATTCCTGTATAGTTAGCTGCAGTAGGTAAACTTGTAGAATCTAGATATATTTCCAGTACTTACTAGTTAAGTCATTGGTAGATTCTTTAGCATTTATCTCAGCAAAGTATTTAGTCTGCCATCAAAGTAATAGGCAATCATGGATTATATCTACACCTAATGGATATATAATTATGGGTTTACCTAGTACTTACTTGAGTTTAAGATAAGTTTAAATTATTTATTAAAAACTAGCTTTTGCCGGCGGCTTCGCCCGCTTAACAAATTATACCTACACTTAAACCTTCTTCATTAATCACTCTGTCTATTGGTGACTGTATGAAAATACAGACAGACGCGGCGCGGCGGGGGACTTTGTTTTGTAATACATAATTATGTAGTGATAGTAATGTTAGTCGTGTTTATTCGGAACAGCTTTCCTGTCCATGGAATATGTAGGTCATACTCATACCTATACCGCAACATAGATGATAATAATTCTCATGATCTCCAATTCCTGCCCACTTTGTACCTTACTATGAAAAAATCGGCAGCAATATTACTAATAGGTAATAGGTAAAACGGGCTGTTGTCCGCAACTCCACGTCAAAGCGCGTATTTTGCGTACGGGTGGGAGAATCGGTCATTCGATCCACCCCAGCTCCTCGAAAAAGGCCAGCAACGCCTTGGTGTTGCTGACAATCTCACTTAGGGTACCTGGGTTACCGAAGTATTTTGCCCTGTAATTAGCAACCGCCGGGCAGTTTAACAGCACATGAGCCGCTGTCTCGTCGTCCTCCATGCAGGCACTGCACAGCGGACTGTCTGTTACTCCTATGACAAAGAGATGTTTATTAAATGACCCATGGCCAGTTACGGCTGCTGTAACTGTACGCAGCTGTGGTTTTGTTAAACGGAGAACCTGTTTCGTGAGGCGGACATCGAACGCAGGAAGTGCTTCCTTATATAGCCTGCGTGCACTCACTTAGGTCCATCCATATTTTGTGATGATGATCCCTGGTTCGTTTCCTTACCAGAGTGCGTAGATACCCGAAGGGCAGTGGCGCAATGGGTTCTGGTCCCACTGGTGTCATGCTCGACCCCCTCCTGGCAAGTTCATCGGCTGCATCGTTGCCTAGCGAACCGCTGTGTCCCTTGATCCACTGAATGGTAATATTGTTGAGGCTACCTACCTCGTTGAGGCGCTGGTGGCACTCGTGTATCAGCCCAGAGTCAACCGTGTGACTGTTCAGCGCTTGCAGAACAGCCATGCTGTCTGAGAGTATACGAATCGAGTGATCCTTAACTTCCCTGGCCATGATAGCAGACGCGGCAAGGGAGATGCCCATGCATTCGGCCTGGAACACTGTGTTATGGACCCCCAGTGGTGTGGCTATGTGGATGTTGAGGTCCTCCGAGAAGACTCCAGCCCCTGTGCCACTACCTGTTTTTGATCCGTCCGTGAAGATACGCAGCTCTGCGGGGCGCAAGCCTTCGCATCGTCGATCCTCATGCAGTTGGATTCTGTATTTTTTATCGAAGATAAATTGTTTGGGCACCCGGTCATTTATTGCCTTCGTAATGGGGAACTCACTGTTGAGTTCCTTAAGCAGCCCGGTGTGTTGTGTGTCTGTCTTACTCCATAGATTTGTAGCCTTTAGACGCACCGCCGCCATCGTTGCTTCCTGCTGAATGAACAGGTGGAGCGGCGGCAGCCCCAGCATGGCCTCGATCGCTGCAGTCGGAGTAGTCCTCATGCAGCCCGTGGTCGCCATGCAGGCTAGTGTTTGCATGCGCTGTAGTTTGTTGGTAGCTGTAACTAGCTTGGTGCGGGGCCACCAGACCACGGCCCCGTAGGTGATCATGGGGCGGATTACTGCAGTGTACAGCCATAGTATAATTTTGGGGGATAGACCCCACTTCTTACCAATCATTTTCCTGCACTGCCAGAACAGCAATATTACTAAAGAAACTACTACACTATTTAAAAAAATTAAATAGTCGGCAAACGCCGATCAGCAGATCGACTTTATTAGAATATGTAGGTACTGCACTAGCAATTATCGCATACATGGTGTGGAAAAATCAGTATTGTGACAAACGAGAAAAAGAATCCTGTTTGTCATACTGGTGTGATAATCTGGTGTGACTACGAGTCGGCAAGGCATCTGTTAACACGTCTTTATTTTAAACATTGTCGCTCTTATTTATAAACGTTGCTTAAAGTTAAGAGACGTTTAAACATCAAAAATGTATGGTTAAACAGACGCTAATTAGGTATTTCTTAACTTTAAGCTTAGGGGTTTAAAAGATATTAACCCCAATATAAATAACCCCATCAATGAACCAATTTTGTGAAGCGTGGATATCAATATTGGTGCGTTCTCTGCATGAAAAGAGCCTTTGCCTTTTCAACTCAACTCAGCCAACCACAGTCCACTGCTGGACTTAGGCCTCTCCCAGGCTGCGCCACAACACCATGTCCTCCGCCTTCCGCATCTTGTCCATCTCTGCCGCCTTTTTTTGTCTTTGCCTTGCTGTGGAATGATAGGTTGGTGGTCCACTCATAATTTGTGTTAAAGGTAGGTAGATATGTTCGTCCAGCAGGCTTAGCACGAGCACCGATTTGTCGACGGAAGAATAGACATGACTATTAAATAAATGATGTACGCACGGCTACACATCAGCTATACATTTCCAGTTTACGCTGAACTCGCACTGTACGGAAATCCTATACAATGCGAGATCAGCTTATACTGGAAATGTACAGCTTGATGTGTAGCCGTGTGTACAATAGGATATGATAGCTATGTTTTTCTATTAATTATCACAGTTATTATGCGTTTTAAACGAATCATGATTTTGTAGATAATCCTATATACTCTGTGGCCGTCGAGTAGAACGTTTTGTTGTCAGTGTGATTTTGACAGTTTGGGAAGAAATATTCTTCTGAAATAGTCTACATTTATAAGGACCTATTAGACAAATATCGTTAGAAACGAAAGAATAAATGACAGATTGTAGAAGGATATCTACGGTGCGATAGCAAAAATGTAGGAACGAAATGTCACTTTGTATTGAAAAAGCACTGTCTATTCTTCGTAGAAATACAAAACGTCATGCTAAGCCCGCTGGTCTTAAACCAACAACTTTCCTTCAGACTATTTTATTTTAATTAAACTATTCTTTGATTTGATTTTTCTTTAATATTATTTTGAAATAACGTAGCTTGTCATCTAAAGTCTAGAGTCTAGAATTATAAATCATTGCAACAAAATTCTGCAACAGCCCATTTACCCAATTAAAAACAGATTCTTTCCTTCAATACTACCAAGAAAGATTGAGGATAAAACACCGCCATTGAATTCATAAAAGTTCCATCATTAACAATTATTTTTTTCAAAATAAGTGGACCACGGCGACCATGACCCAAAACCCTTTGAGGATAAATAACAAAAAGTTGACGCGCCAAAAATGAATGAGCCATCTTGAATTCTTCGAACTCGATACACTACGTTCATTTTGTAGTAACAATGATTTTGTTGTAATTTGTACTTTGTGCATCACGAATTAGGGTTTAGAAATGTGGAATTATTATTTTCTTGCCATAAATTGTTGGTTGAACGTGACGATCACCACGTGTTTGTTTACTAAGGTTTATTTCTGTGTTCAAAACAATCGGTTGGTTTGTTTTGTATTATTTGGCGTATCTTAGTTTTGGCACGATTTTGTGATTTAGTTTCACTGCTGTATATTTCCTACACCTTCAAACTTCAGTCAATGCCTCGTAAGCAATGAATCATTGATTTTGTGACTTAATATTCGACACACTTCAACTTCAATGTCCAGATTTGGGAGTAATTCCATGTTAACGTCAAATCACTGACCTCAGAGTTGTGTGAATCATCGACATAGTAACATCGATCACTACCATAGCAAACATGAATGGCTCTTTACGAAATGAAGCTCTTACAACACAACAAAAAAAAGATACCCAAAAATAAACAAAAGACTGAGTAATTCTTTCTGACTCCTCAAAAGTGGAATGCCAAATAATTTATCTTGCCTCCTGAGGGGCTTGTGTAGTAGTAAGCAATGACAGTAGCACGGTTCGATCGATCAGGTTAAGATACGCTTGCGGCGGGTGGTCCGTGGATGGGTGACCATCATTACATATCATTACCTTTCCGTGCTTCGGAAACCTCGTTAAACCGTTGGTACCGGCTGTCATTCGTGGATCTTTGACAGACGTTACGGGTCGCCAGAAGTCCGAAAGTAAGACAACCAGTCTTACCAAAGGGTATCGTATTACCCAGTAAGTGGGTTGTGGAGCTAAGATAGGCAGTTGCTGCATGTAAAACACTGGTATTCAGCTGCATCCGGTTGGACAGGAAACCGACCTCGACATATTTGGGAAAAGGCTGGCAGATAATGAAATAATTTATCCTGCCTTTCTTGTACAAAGTGTGGTGTCCCTAGTTACAGTAGCTTCGTACACTATCCCTTGAATGCCCATGATTGCATTCTCAAATGTATGTCAAGAACATGCGTCCTGTCCATTGGCCCATAATTCATATTTTATTCCACAGTAATAATCGTGCAAGGGTTTTCTCGGAAAGGCCGTATGACTTACTACTTATTGCCCTTAATTACATACATACGTCTTTGTTTACGAGTATTAATATTAGTAACGAGTTTGATATTTTATGATTCTTTAACATAAAGTTGGTAAGTGTGTTTATGTTGAGAGGCTCTATGGCTCATGGTTTTAGTGGATTGCAACTTAAGGAAGTGGCCATATAATCTGACTGCTAAGTGAACATTATCAGCAACAGTATTGCCTTGGTTCATCATCATAATTTCAGCCGAAAGACGTCCACTGCTGGACATAGGCCTCCCCCAAAATGCAAATGATTTGCCATAATCGCCACGCTTGGCAGGCGGGTTGGCGATCGCAGACAGTATGGTGGTCAAATGCATACGGAGCGCTGCTGCCCATTCTCTAGTAAGTCCCTTAGTCGCCTTCTACGACACCCACGGGAAGAAATGGGATGCTATTCTCTTACGTCCGGCACCACACGGAACAACGTTCGTCTTGGTTGGAGAGCAGTAAATCACTTGTCCAGGTGGTGACGGGTAGTCAGAAGCCACGTAATTAGATAGCAGCGCAGTTACCAAATAGGCTATCATTATTGGACTTAATTTGAATGTTGACTTTATTGTTTTTAAAGTCACAACTGGACATGTAACGGACACTCGCGAAGATGGAAGATACATCACCTTCCATCTTCCAGAGTGTCCGTTACATGTCCATTTACCTGCACCCTTAACCATGTGAACAACGCTTTTGACAACAATTGTTGTGGCCAGCAACTGGGCCAAAACAATACCTACCAATAAAGGCAAAAAGAAGCAGTGACATTAGCAGGCTTAGCACGAGCATCGATTTGTCGACGGAAGAATAGACATGACTATTAACTAAATGATGTACAATAGGAGAAGATAGCTATGTTTTGCTATTAATTATCACAGTTATGCGTTCTAAACGAATCATGATTTTGTGGATAATCGTAAATACTTTGTGGCCGTCGAGTAGAAAGTTTGTTGTCAGAGTGATTTTGATAGTTTGGGAAGATATACTTTGGAAATAGTCTTCATTTATAAGGACCTAGATAAAGATCGTTAGAAACGAAAGACAAACTGAAAGATTGTAGAAGGATATCTACGGTGCGAAGTCAAAAATGGAAAACGTAATGTCACTTTGTATTGAGAAAGCACTGTCTATTCTTCGTAGAAATACAAAGCGTGATGCTAAGCCTGCAGGGGCCTATATAGTAAAACCGAGAGGCGACAGTTGACATAATCAGCCTATAATGTTCCCACTGCTGGGACACAGGCCTCCTCTCTGTGAGAGGGATCGGGCCGTAATCAACCACGCAGGCCCAGTGCGGGTTGGTAGATGTCACATGTCTTCAAATTTATTTTTGCTTCTAGGACATGCCGGTTTCCTCACTATGTTTTCCTTCACCGTTTTGAGAGCCGTGGTGATGAAATAATTTACAAAACGTTAAGCGCCTGTCTGGGTTCGAACTTACGACCTACAACTCGTAAGTCGCGGCCGTTACTACTGGGCCACCAGTCAGCACTGCTAACTGAGGCGACAGTTGAAAATCCGGTAATTTGTCAATTTTGATAGTTTCCTGTCGAGAAAATTTGTCGTCAGTTATGTATATGAGATGTATCCTAATTGCGTAACAAACTTTCAAACACCATCTGAATTATTTTGAATGATAATTCGATATTAATCTAATCCATTGCTTCATATGTTCGAACAATAATATCTGACCAACTACGTTTATAACCAATAACGCAGTGAATATTGTTGTACTGTCAAAATGACACATGAAATGAGAGCAGTGGTGGCCAAGTGGTAACGGCCGTGACTTACGAGTTGTAGGTCGTGAGTTCGAACCCAGACAGGTGCTTTACTTTGTGTAAATTATTTAATCACCACTGCTTTCAAAACGGTCAAGGAAAACATCGTGAGGAAACCGGCATGTCCTAGAACCAAAAATTCGAAGACATGTGACATCTACCAACCCGCACTGGGCCCGCGTGGTGAATTATGGCCCAATCCCTCTCACCGAGAGGAGGCCTGTGTCCCAGCAGTGGGAACATTATAGGCTGATGATAATGTCAAAATGAAAGCGATTCCTAATGTTAGTGTTTGACTTCAACCTTCAATGTAAAAACACCATATGAAACTTAGTTGTAAAACGGCTAAACAGAATATCGAGAGACTGATAGAGATATTTTATTTAATTAATGCCTTTATGGTATCGCTATTAATTAAATGTGTTATTATGACACTGTCCATTTATCAGGATTTATCCTGAATAGGTACCATTTTATAGTGTTTGTACTTCTGTAGCCATTAATTAGTTATAATCGATACAACTTTATCAATATCAGCTTAAAATGTTGCCACTTCTAGGACTCAGGCCTCTTTTCTTCGAGAAGGAGTGGGCCGTAATCCACCACGCGGGTCCAGTGCGTGTTGATAGATCAGCACCCTAATTGCGTAACTCACGATTGATCATAATTGGTTTCGTCTTCACAGTTAAACAATATTCATTGCGTTATTTATGTTGTCGAACAGACACATTTTTCGAACATATGAAGCAATGGTTTAACAATCCGTTTCAAAACGATACAGATTATGATGAATCGTGAGTTACACAATTAGGGTGCTGATGTCACATGTCTTTGAATTTCTTTGGGTCTAAGACATGTAGTCGCTTTCCTCACGATGTTTGGTGAAGGACGTTTTTAGAGCAATGGTGATGAAATAATTTACACAAAGTAAAGCGCCTGTCTGGGTTCGAACCTACGACCCAAAACTCGGTACCTAAGTTGCGGTTGTTGGCACTATGTCATCACTGCTCTTCCACTTTTATTAAGATCATATTTTCAATGATTTCTTGCTATTCGTTAACATAATGGTTTTTAAGTCATCATTTGCTGCTGGCAAATGGTGACTTAAAAACCAATATGTTACAAATCATTCTCATCATCATCATCATCATCATTTCAGCCGAAAGACGTCCACTGCTGGACAGAGGCCTCCCCCAAACGGAGGGGGGGGGGGGGGGGGTTTGCCATAATCGCCACGCTTGGCAGGCGGGTTGGCGATCGCAGTATGATGGTAAAATGCATAGACAACGCTGCTGCCCATTCTCTAGTAAGTCCCTTAGTCGCCTTCTACGACACCCACGGGAAGAAATGGGATGGTGCTATTCATAGAAATATAAAAAGCAGTGCTATTCTTTTACGCCCGGCGACACATACGGGACACAAATCATTCTACCTGACCCTAATCCCAATACCTCGTGGTTTTCCTTACATGAATAGGCAACACAACTTCATATCCATAGCCCTACTGTACAATACAGGGTGTTTGGCAGAACGTTGAAAATACGAAAATGGTGGATAGGCGGGGTCACCTGCTACTTACTCAGACCTAATTAATTTTTTGCTTTTTTCTAGTTTCACCACTTTCTTAACTTTAAAGTGTAATTTTGATTATAAAAATGAGTAAAACAAGCAATACTTTTTTTTAAATCTTTAATGTTGGCAGATTCTTATAAAATTATTGCTTTATTCAGATGTTAGCTAGAAAAAAAGTTATGAGTCCTCAAACTTATAGAAAGATACTTAAATCTTATTATCAACTTGCATTTAAAAAAAAAACCAGGGGGCCAGGGCCAAATAAATGAGGGCTGAGTAAGTAGCAGATGACCCCACCTATCCACCATTCTCGTACGTTCAATGTTCTGCCAAACAACCTGTATATCCAACTGATTACGGCCTTTACGTTGCTTGAGTTGCGGTCTAAAAAACGGTTTTTTTTTTTTTGGGTGGGAAATCATCAAATAACTTCTCCCGCTCTGGGTGGAGCAGGAGGGCATGTCAGACTTCTACTGACTAAAACCCACCCGTGTTCCTTCAGTAGCCCGTATGCCAGGGGCTGTGGTATCTCTTTCGAACAAACCCGCACCCCTGACAGGCGTCTAAAATACAGTGAAGATTGGCGCTTTCATGGAGTTGTCTATTGTAATTCAATGTCAATTATATGGTTTGCCTATTACGCCTCTGTAATCGTTTGGACATTTATTCTCAAAAGCTGTTATTACTGTAATTCAATAAATGAAATTACTATGGGATAACGGTGTTATGGGTTATTTCTATCATTTTCTGGGTGTATGAAGGTAGTTCTGGCTTTGGCGTTGCATTATTTGCAAAGAAATTAAGGGCGCTATCACTTATCACACTCAGCGAAATTTCATTAACTACACGTATAAACTCAATGGTGGCAATATTGTGCGTTGCAATGTTATTAGGGATCTTGGTGTCGTCCTAGACTCAAAACTTCTGCTTTCGGATCATGTGTCCTGTGTCGTCGGCAAGGCATACAGAAGCCTCGGATTTATTATGCGTAGGTACGTGTAAATTATTTACTGATATAAACTGCATCAAGATACTTTATTTTGCGTACATACGCAGTATCTTAGAGTATTGCAGTAATATCTGAAATCCTCACTACTTAGTTTATATACAACAAATAGAATCTATACAATCCAAATTCATTAAATATATTAACTATCGCACTGGTTTCAAGTCTAAGGATTATCTGCAAGCATGCAAACATCATAACATTTTACCATTAGAGAGCAGACGTATGATTCTCGATATGCTTTTTCTTTATAACGTCTGTAGTGGGAACACTGAGAGTACCGCCTTAAATGATCTGGTTCTAAGATTGAGTGCTCCGTCTCGACGGACTAGGCACACACAGTTATTCGATGTACCGCACAGTGGTACAAACTACGCTCAAAATTCCGTCATTGGTAGGATATTAAGAAATTTTAAAAATAAATTCTCTCATCTTGATATATTAGGTCTTTACCTATGAAATTGCCGTTCTGCAGTACTGGCCATTTCAAATCAAAATAATTTTTGTTTGGCTAAGAATTCTAATTTCAAATTAATTTTATTTTAAAAACATGGATTTTTTTTTCTAAAAGTAGTAATTTCTTTATTGATTAGTGTTACATTTTCATCGCATTTCAATCTTTTTCGTCATCATGGATACGTTAAAAATTCGAGTAATTATGGAATATGAGTACCGTCGTGGCAGCAACGCGGCACAAGCGGCACGCAACATCAACGACGTTTACGGAGCTAACACTACAAACCAACGCACCACCTGTTATTGGTTTGCTCGCTTCCGTTCTGGAAATTTCGACCTGAAAAATGAACCTCGCGGTCGTCCGAAGACTTTGGTCGACAATGACGAATTAAAGGCGATTGTGGAAGCTGATGATACACAATCTACGGCTGAATTAGCAGCAGCTTTCGACGTTAGCGTCAAAACAATATTGGTCCATTTGCGTCAAATTGGCAAGGTAAAAAAGCTTGACAAATGGGTGCCCCACGAACTCAATGATCGCCAGCGCGAAGTACGCGTCGAGACGTGCCTTGCACTGCTCAACAGACACACAAATGAAGGAATTTTGAACCGCATTGTTACCTGCGATGAAAAATGGATTCTGTTTGATAACCGTAAGCGCTCAGCAAGTTGGTTGGATCCTGGTTCAGCACCTAAACAATGCCCTAAACGAAAACTTACCCCTAGAAAAGTGATGGTCACTGTTTGGTGGTCTAGCGCCGGTGTGATTCATCACAGCTTCTTACCAAACGGGGTGAGCATTACTGCAGATGTGTACTGTGAAGAACTGAACACAATGATGGAGAAGCTGGCGCATCTCCAACCAGCATTGGTCAATCGCTCGTCTCCGCTGCTCCTGCACGACAACGCGCGACCTCATACTGCACAGCAGACGGTCTCCAAGTTGCAAGAACTGGGGTTGGAAGCTCTCCGTCATCCGCCCTACTCACCAGACCTTGCGCCTACAGACTACTACTTTTTCCAGAATTTGGATAACTTCTTGGCGGGAAAAAAATTTAATACCCGAGAGGCAGTACAAAATGCCTTTGAAGAATTTGTTGCCTCCCGTCCAGCTGATTTCTTTAAGAAGGGCATCAATAAACTGCCACTGCGATGGCAAAGATGCATTGATTGCATGGGTGATTACTTCGATTAATACAAATAAAAAATTCATGAAAAAAATTCGTTTAAATTTTTTCATACAAAACGGCAATTTCATAGGTAAAGACCTATTATTTAACACCAAAAAAGGTGAATTCAGGGAACTTTTAGTGACTTCTGTATGCGATGAATTGACTAATAATTCTAAATAAAAATAAAAATTAATAAAGTAATCCGTGACCATACACCATTACCACTCCTCACACACACTCCTACACACCCACCCACACTGCACACTTAGATATGCTTAGAAGGTGCTAGCATGACATCCTGTTTGTTTCTGATGCATATTATAGGTACTCGTAAGTACAGTTATAAAATTGTAAATCCGTTATTGGCTGTAAGATTAGTTTATTTATTTTAAGTGAAATTGTTAAAGAGCTGTGGATTTTGTGAATAAATAAATAAATAAATAAATCACATTTTTGCTTGAATTTGAACGTTTCACTCGATATTTGATAAGTGATTATGGTTTAGATATAGCCAAAAATCCAAAACAAAAATATGTCCTAGAAAATTTCATTATTGGTCTAGGGAGTGTTCTAAACAAATATTTTAATTTGTTTACATAAGTCAGTAAAATCCTTGTATCGGCAAATGATGTTTCATAAAATTGTATTTTCGGGCATCTTTAGATGCTTTATTACATGGAATATATAATAGTTTAGTAATTTATAAAAATGTCCATGGTAGGACTATTCTTTGTTCTTTGGAATGCCTAAACCATTTTTTTATGTTTCATACAGTAATTCACCAAAAATAATTCCGTAAAACACAGAATTTATGATAACTTTTCGTCTGAAATTATATTTTTTATCGGTATCTGTTTAGTCGAAATTCAAACAAAAAGTATTTTATAACTAAGGTTACTAAGTCAGCTAGCTAGAAAATAATAATTGTATATTTAAAAGTAAAACTAATATGTTGAATGCAACGCTGTAAATCAGTAATAAAACTCGGGACACGCGGGATTTAGCTTTTTGTACGCGCTGGTTTGTTCCTGGGCATCCAATGCATAGCGGATAGCATGTGTGCGTAGCGTACTTCACTAGACACACACCCGCGATCGACTACCATGCGCCGTTAAATTTTCCGAAAATTGATCACTTCGATTTGTAATAGCCCTCTTAAGTCCCGTATAACAGTGGACGAGCCTATTGCCATCAATCGGGCATAAATCCAGATGCCGAGTTGCTACTGAGAAATTCTAGATAGAAAAAACCCAATTTTCCGAACTGGGCATCGAACCATGGACCTCGTGCTCAGCGCTGGCAACCACTAGACCAATATAGGAGTCGTGTCAAAATGACGAGCAAAAGTAAGGAAATCAAACATATCACAAAGTGTAGTGTAGGCGTAGACGACGATGACGATCGACGTAGTTACCATGAATTTAGCAACTCGATGTCCCACACTCCGTGAAGGTATTTTATAGTTGGAAGGTGATCCCCACAGGTTTTTTTTTTTTTGCAAAGATTATTGGTTTTTATTATTAAGGTGCCATCACTGTGTCAAAAACCTGACACTGCGCAGGTAACCAGGTACTTTACACCTCATAGGGTTTTTGTTTACGTTTTTACACCATGACGATTACGTCATCACCGTCGATCCTCTGAATGACTGATGATCATAGCATCGTAGGCGGATCTAGTGCGCATACGCATGACTAACGTAGCTCAGGAATTAATAGTATTAGTAATGCGGTAACAAAGAAATTGGCCAAACATGGCTTGAGGCTATTAATGTTTTGTATGAGTCAGTATGGTGTTGTATGAGAACGGAGATGACTGTGCAAGAGATAGCCATGGCGCCAGAGCGAGATGAATTATGGGTCATTGTGGACTTCTGATAGGAGTATGACACAGCACTTCATCTTTGCCGTCTACTTGCAAACTGTTACCATGAAAGCAACAAATGGTTCCATGTGGAACTAGCTACATGGAAGTACTAGGAATAAAGGACATACCCAGGATTTTGTTATATCTTGATTTAAAAAAGTGTCCTTGGAGTTTCTTGCCCGTCTTCTCCATAGATATCTACGCAACTAGCTTCAACTTTCTGACTAACTGATCGACTTTTAGACAATTCAAGACTTCAGAAAATGATTCCAGACCCAAAAAAATATTTACCCATAAGTGATCGATGCACTTATAACATTAGCCGTCACCTCCTTCAGCGAAGCAGTAATGCTCGCGAAGAGGGAGGCGGCGCACGTGCGGGAGAGGCAGTCTATGCGCCCTCATGGACCTAGCCGCCGCAGGAGACGCCCTGGGCGTCGGGAATCCCAGGCTGATTTCCGGCCACCGTAGGCGTGGGCTTGCGGACGGCGAGTAATGGGTAGCTCGCTGTCCGGTAAGGACCAAGCCCAGGTCGACGGCGCGTTGTGTTCCACGCGCGCCTCAAAGAGATATCAGCACAAACCGAAGGGGCCCATGCCCGCCTGGGGTGCGGGTTTGTTCGAAAGAGATACCGCGCCCCTGGCATACAGGCTACTGAGGGAATACGGGTGGGTTTTAGTCAGTAAAAGTCTGTCACGCCCTCCTGCTCCACCTAGAGCGGGAGAAGTTATTTGATGATCTCCCACCCAAAAAAAAAATGCCCCTATAACATACAAATTTTAGTTCGGTTATAAAAAAAAAAATCAGTGCTGCTGAAATAATTTACACAAAGTAAAGCGCCTGTCGGGGTTCGGACCTACGACCTAAAACTCGTAAGTCGCGGCCTTTACTACTTAGCCAACACTGCTCACCTTGAACCTGATACCTACACAATATTACAAAAAAGTATTTCGCGATACGCGTCACGGTTTAATGATTGATCTCGATAGTATAAGTAGGTACTCGTATTCTGAGGTGTGATAACAATATATTGTAATTATAATATTCATTTGGCAAGGGATTACCTTTGTGGGGAGCTCAATCTTCCGTGTGCGTGTCTGTCAATGGACTGTTATATTATAAACTATATGACTTAATATTGTGGTTACGCTACGTTTAATATAAGTACTAAGGACTATGAATAGATTATTTTGCAGACAGAACGCAAAAGAATTGAAAAATGATGATAGTTTTTTTTAAATAGCGAATAGAATGGCAAAGTGTACCTTATGGTTGGCAAAGTAATAAATATGGGCAAGAAGATAATAACCTTCGCCATTGTGAAACAGAGAAATAGCTTTCATTTTGACAATTCGACAACATTCATTGAGTCATTTACTTTGTTAAGCGGACAAATTTTTCGAACATATGAAGCAATAGATTCGCAAAGATCGTTCAGAGCTCTCTGCGTTCAATATAATAATGTATTTAGGATACTGGTGGGGCAGCCTCGTTTCTGTAGTCCGTCAGGGATGTTCGCAGGTGCGCACGTAGATTGCAACAATGCGTAAAAGGTGCGCTTCCCTGGTGCGTAGGGTGTGGGGCAGCTCTTGTCCTCCATGGGCAGCTCCAATAGTGTCCTAAGCATGGTTGCGAGTCGCCTGGACTGTGTATACGTGGGTCACTGTTGTGCCGTCCCTCATGGGATGTCGCAACGGGGACCAACCGTTATTTCTTGTATTGTTTTCCTTGTATTGTGTATTGTCTGTGTTTACTAACATAGTCGTAAGTTTTACTAACAATCTTGGTATGTCTTGGTTAGTCCAATAAATATACTTATAATCTAACTATTCTATTCTAATATTTTTCAAAATTACTCAGATTCTGATTGACAGTGTGTGCGCAATTGGGGATTCTGGCTAAATAATAACAACCGCGCGGATCGCACGATCAGGTTAAGCTATGCTTGCCGCGGTTGGTCCGTGGATGGGTGACCATCTTTACATACTAAGACCCCTCCGTGCCTCGGAAAGCACGGTAAATCGTTGGTCCCAGCTGTCATTCATGGATCGGTGAGTCGTTGCGGTTCGTTACCGTCGTCAGAAGCCCCAAAGTCTGACAAGCAGTCTTACGAAGGGATATCGTGTTACCCAGTAACTGGGTTGTGGAGGTCAGATAGGCAGTCGCTGCATGAAAAAATACTGTTCAGCTGCATCCGGTTAGACTGAAAGCCGACCCCAACATAGTTGAGATAAGACCAGGCAGATTATAAGTGTGTTCCGCAATTAGGGTGTAGTGCAGATGGGGAAGATCGAATAGCAACACATTCAATTCAATACTTGGACGTTTTAAAATACTAATTATTATTTTACATGAGTTGTAAAAAGTGCTTACTTACCTAATTTCGGTGTAAATGTAAGGTCACTCCGGGGTGAAAACGATTAAGATTAGTATGTATCAAAGAACTCTGCAATTATCGTAGCAGCATTTATCTATGCCAATATTATAAAGAGGAAAGATTAGATTGTTTGTTTGCGTTGAATAAGCTCCGAAACTACTGAACCGATTTGAAAAATGTTTTCACTGTTGGGAAGCTACACTATCCCCGGGTGACATAGGCTATATTTTATCCCCGTATTCCCACGGGAACGGGGACTACACGGGTGAAATCGCGGAGCGGTGCTAGTCGTAATTAATAAATAATATCTGGATGTATTTTTTTTTTGCTTGACGTTTTCTAAAAAAAGTCAACCAAGCTAGATCAGTTTATCGCAACCGAAACCCCCTGCATATCTACTAATACTAAATTTCATGAAAATCGTTGGAGCCGTTTCCGAGATACACATGATATATAATACATATTTAAAGAAAAATTGCACGTTTTATTAGATTATGTCAAAGGTACCTACCTACAAAATATTTGTTTCATTTAGACTACGTCCATATGACGTATAATTACAGCGGCAAGATTTTATGACGCATTCGATTTTCAACTGTCGGCGTTGAATCGAACATTGAAAATCCAATAGAGTGTATCCCAGCGTGTCGAAAAACACAATGTGCGATTTGCAACTCTCTGCCCTTAGCAGTGCGTTGAAGATTCAGTGCGCGTTAAAATATTGCTGCGATATGTTTACGTAGGTTCGAACGTGAACTTAGGTATATTTGGATGTTAGTAAAAAACTTGATTTGAACTTAACATGCCTTATTATTACACTAACAGCGCTCCGCGATTTCACCAGCGGAGTTCCCGTATCCGTGGGAAAACGGGGATAAAATATAGCCTATGTCACCCGGGGATAGTGTAGCTTCCCAACAGTGAAAGAATTGTTCAAATCGGTTCAGTAGTTTCGGAGACTATTCAATGCAAACAAACATACAAACAAACCATCAAATCTTTCCTCTTTAATATTAGCATCCATAGATATAGACAAGCTTTTTCTTTTGACATTAACATTGTCAACAAACCATCGTTCTAGTTTTTGAAATTCCTGTTTGAATGATCGCCTGACAACTTTGTCTGGTGCTAAGTTCTTAGTTCTTTTGTAAGAACTTTCCCTTTGTCGAGATTCAAAAATGGTTTGAATTTCGGGTTTGACCGTAAAATCAAAATCAAAAGTAATTTATCAAATTAGGCTGAGAATCAGCACTTTTCGATTGTGAAACAGTACAAAAGACAGTCACCCAAAACGCTCGCCCTTCACCACTTCCTAGTGCTTTAACTGGGAAGAAGAAGTGGAGCAACAAACTCCCCACCAGCACAGCTGCCTGTTTAGTTAGAAAGACTTGATTCTATACATAGGTAGGCAAAGTAATCAACATTACGAGACACAGAACTTATATAGTTTGTTATATTGATAAACCGTGTTTTGTAATAAGACCGCATTCGTCTGAATTATGATCAAAGTGCCAATGATCCATTTATTGCAAAATGAATTAACTAGAATTATAAAACATGTATTTTAGTATAGCCATCGCCGAAACCAGTTGTCGAATTATTCATGGACTACAAGTCTGATTAAGGTCTTCATCCAATTGATGATATTCATATGGAAAAAAAATTGCTTCTCGATCAACACAAGCTGGCAAAGATTGTGGTCATGCTGCAACGTTTAGAAAACAAGATGCAATAACATTTTAATAGCCGTATTTGTTTGCAATGTTCACAGAAAGTAACAATAGTAAGAATACATAAAAACTTAAGTCTCTGTTGCAGTTATATCTAAAAGTAGCTTTTGCCAGCGTCTTCGCTCGCGCGAAATTTCATCCCTCCCTTAGGGGTTGAATTTCGAAAAATCTTTCCTTATTCCTTGTCTACATTATAAAGGGAACCTCTGTGAAAAATTTCAGCTTTCTAGGTCCCAAGGGTTTGGGCTGGGTGTTGATGAGTGAGTCAGTCAGGACTTTTCTTTTTATTTATATAGATCAGCAGGATCACTCTCCGATCGTGTCGGGTTACCATCCCATCAGACTATGAAAGTGAGGGAAGAGAGATAGCACCTATGCCAAGTCCGCTATATACAGGGTAAGTTTTTATCCAGTGCGCAAGCTGTAACCATGAATTCAGCATATCATTCTAGAACAATATTACAATTTGCGCACTGGATAAAAACTTTTCTTGTATAGGTACCTAGTATCTACCGCGTCGATGGTCGATACCACCACAGAACAGATAAAAGAGGTAGAAGACCTATTTTATCTGTTCTGTGGTCTTCACTGAGATTGGCCACCAAGAGTGCCGTGACAAAAATTCAATTTAGAGAACTATGATCTGAAATCATCATTTTAAGTCACACAAAACTGAATCTTTTATTCGTATCGAGTAAATCACCAAATAGGACACACCCACGGTCGCCACCACTTGATGGCAATGACCGAATTCGCCATGACCATCTTCGTCACAAACCAGTTCACAGAAGATCGTTGATGGTTTCCTCTTTCGTAAATTGAATATTAATCATTGCCTTGTTTTAAGCATAGGTACGTTTTTTAATACACACCTACTCTTTCTTTACAGTTTAATTTCTGCCCGCGGTTTCGTCCGCGTGAAATTCCTTATTCACTCGACCCACCCCGTCGCATAGCCTACCCGGGCAATTACTTCATTATCGATTAACGTTCTATCTGACTTTTGTCTTTTTGCTCGGCTTGCAAGGGTTTTGCCTCAAGAATTGGACTAGCAAATACAAAAATATTGTTTTCAAATCCGACAGGTAGGTAGTTCCAGAGTAGCGCGTTCAAACTTCAAACAAACCAAAATACAAGCCAATGGTTTGTCATATAATCAGAAATGATCAGAGAGTATCGCCATCTGCCCAAGTGTCTGTTCCAGAATGGGGACAAAATATCCAAAAGTAATAAATGGACCACGCCCTTAAATCACTTTTTGATAATTAGTAAAAAGTTTTCCCGGGTTTCCACAAATGCCTCCTAGGTAATCCTTCTGATTATATGACAAACCTAATCTGAATAACTAAACCTACATAGCAAATCCACGATGCATTGTCTTAAAATAGCAATGATCATAATAGCAGTTAGCAGAATCAAAAGTTATGTAATCGAGCCCACGATTGATTGTGTTTTAAATTGTCCTGCGATGTTCGTAGAGTAGATACCTCATTACCTTTTAAGTTGATGATATTCTTTATTTGATGAAAAAATACCTGTTAATTGTCTAGCCACGTGTATGTGTTACTTTGTTTTTTAATGGTGTTCCTCTAAAGATTACTAGCTAAGCATCGACGTCACAATTTCGCTTGTGGTCCATCATTAAGTAAGGTTTAGAACAATTGATGCACTAAAAACAAAACAACAGGATTTAATAATTATCTCCACAGCCAAAAGTCTATAGATCTTTATACAGTTCTATAAACAGATTTATAGACAATGTGCATTGTTTTAATGGCCAGTATTTTTGTGGTCTGTGATTCCAGATCTTCCATTTTATTGGCCGCTCATGTCCAGTTTGGATGTTTCTATGCTGAACTACGCAGGCTACAACAAAAAGTTTTGATCTCTTGCCAAAAACCTGTCCAGATTTATGTTTTAGCATTTTTTTGTGCTGGAGACTTTTATTTTTATAACAAGTTTCCGTTTGATTTGAAATGAACCATTGAATATGTTTTCTATCAAATCGGAATTTTATTTTCGTAAAAACCGGAAATATAATTATGGTTGCTTCATATTCTTAGTCTTAATATGAAAACACAGAGAAATAAAAAAAAAATGTGCAAAAACAAACATAGGCGTATAATTCGTGCAGGAGCAGGAGGCCTGAATGATTAGGTACCTACGTCAGAAGCTCTGCCTAATCTATGAGAGAATATAGGCATAGTGTACAGACGCCAGCACATGAAGCTACCCTAATCTGTCAAATTTTCCCAATTGAACATGAACCTTAAACTTACGTAATAAAGTTGAAAATCTATCAAAGAAATTTGACAGATTCGGGTAGCTTGATGTCTGCACCTAAGCAAAAGCTAGTATTACATAATATCTTATGGTAATACTAGGTTTTGCCATCGGCTTCGCCCGCGTGGTTGTCGGCAATTATCCTACGGGAACGTATCACCGGGATAAAAAGTATTCTATGTGTTATGAACTATGTGTGTGCCAAAATACGTTCGGCCATTTTTGCGTGATTGAGTAAGAAACATCTCATACTTTCACATATATAATATTAGTCGGAAGTAGGGTAGTCGTACACGATGACTCCATCAACTCGCAAACTGTAACTATGAATTCAGCACATCGTGTTCCTGCCAGGGGTGCGGGTTTGTTCGAAAGAGATACCACAGCCCCTGGCATATACTGAGGGAACACGGGTGGGTTTTAGTCAGTAAAAGTCTGACACCTCCTGCTCCACCCAGAGCGGGAGAAGTTATTTGATGATATCCCACCCAAAAAAAAAAAGCACATCGTGCTAGACCCCATAAAGTAGAAATCATACGTCGGTTATTTGAAAAAAAAAACTGTTATTTTATCCAACAGTGAAAAAATACCTGTTCCATACATTTATACCTAGGCGGTGAAAATGTATGAAACAGTTTTTTTTTTTTTAATAACTAGCAAATAATTTCATCGCATCGTCCAGAATCATGTAGGTACTGAATCCTTGGTAACAGGTTGCGTTCCGATTACCCTGTCACCACATAATTAGGTATGTGTGTACTAATAATATCCAATAGCTCTTATTTTTCCATTTGCGTAATAATGATGAAGGTAGGTTATTCATGTTTCCTTATAGGAGACCAATATTATTACTGATAACAGAGTCAATGAACTTGAATAAAAGCAATTATTTATTTATTATCCTACGTATTTGGTTCGCGTTTTAACTGAGTTATTAAAATAATAATAGGAGTACCTAGAGGTCCATAGGAGTCACTGTGCGACGGCCGCGAAACGGCCAAGTCGTACATTTTGACCAAGATGTAAGGGTTGTAAAGTTTGGCCTTGTTGGCCGCAAAACGGCTAAGCCGTACATTTTGACCAAGATGTAAGGATTGTAGAGTTTGGCTTTGTTGGCCGCTAAACGGCCAAGCCATACATTTTGGGCAAGATGTAAGGGTTGTAGAGTTCTGCTTTGCTGGCTGCGAAACGGCCAAGCTGTATATTTTGACCACTATGTAGGTAAGGTTTGTAGAGTTAGGGGCTTGACTGTATGCACATCAGATCTGAAAACGATTTAACAGAAAAAGCGTTGTTTACATCTTTTCAGCCTACTTTACACGACATATTTTTAAAGCTAGACAAAATCTGTAGCTACGCCACGGAACACCATTCAGAAATTTTCCTTTACTTTCATCAGCTTGTTCAGAGCACGGAATATAGAAGCAATAGCTTTTGCCCCGGGGCTTCGCCCCCATGACGGTCTGAAATTATTCCACTGGAAAGTCCTACTGGGATAGCGTCAGAATCAGAATCTTTATTTGTTAAAATAGGTATTTACATATTGGTGTCAGGTTAACATATTCGAGCGCTATGTTTTGCCGCAAAGGCAAACAAATTTTAATTAAAATGTAGGTAACCAAACAGACTAAAGTACTTAAAAAAAAACAAAGTCAAAAAATACAAAAACATTAAAAAAAATCATTTATAAAATCTTGAACAGTGTAATAAGATTTTTCTATTAATAGAGAGGTGAGAACTTTCTTAAATTTTGTAATGGGCAAGTATTTTATACTCTCAGGTATTTTATTATATAAATATTCGAAGCCATTCCAAAAAAGCTCTTTTTCATTAAACTGGTTCTGCATTTTATGTCGCATAATTGATTTTGATATTGGGAACGCATTGGAGTTTTTTTTAAATCGGATTTTTTTGTAAAAACGTGTAAATTCATTTTAACAAACAAAGCAGTCTCGTAGATGTATACATAGCTGGCAATTTAAAAGATTTAAAAAGGGGTACACAGGATTCGGTAGTTTTTAAACCACACAAGGATCGATAAAAAGTATCCTATGTCCTAACAGGTTATGGTCTATTCGTGTGCCAGTGTGAAAATGTAACAGACACACAGACAGAGTTATTCTGGCCTTCAAAATATTAGTATGGATTTCATCTTCATACCATTAATTTTGAAGCGTCCCTGACAACCTCTCATCTTGAGCATAAACAGCCTATAACGTTCCCACTGCAGGGATACAGGCCTCCTCTCTGTAAACCCTCTCACAAAGAGGGCCTTATTCACAGCCCAGTGCGTGTTGGTAGATGCCACATGTCTTCGAATATTTGGTTCTAGGACATTCCGGTTTCCTCACGATGTTTTCCTTCACTGTTTTGAGAGCAGTTGTGATGTAATAATTTACACAAAATAAAGCGCGTCTGGGTTCGAACCCACGATCCGTAACTCGTAAGTCGCCACTACTGCTCATATCATCCTTACCTACCTTATCGCTGTAAATCATGAGCGTGAGAGTTGAGTAATCTCAATCATCTAGATACCTTCCGTGGTTCCTGCTTGAGTCAGAATTGTCACGATGCGTTACTTTGTTAGTCATTAACGCATCATAATACTTAGGATGAACAAAGTCCAAAGCTGGGCTTAGAGAATGTTCTCTGTCTGTGATCATCGGGGTAAAGTGCATGACCTCGTGTCCTCACCGAAAGTGACGGTCGCGCGAATACGGGATCGACGCGATAATTTATCACACTAATAATCTTTCATCATTATCATCATCATTTCAGCCGAAAGACGTCCACTGCTGGACATAGGACTCCCCCAAAAGGAGGTTTTTCTATAAATAATCGCCACGCTTGGCAGGCTGGTTGGCGATCGCAGTATGGTGGTAAAATGCATAGAGAATGCTACTGCCCATGCTTTCTCTAATAAATCCCTTAGTCGCCTTCTACGACAGGTGAAATTTCGCACAAGGGTCCCGTTTATAATTTAGGGGAGCACTATGAAGGAGCTTTTGGAGATTCGACCTTTAAGGGGATGAAAAGGGGGTATTTAGTTTGTGTGAATAATCATCAGTTAATAAACTTGAAACTTGGCACGAACACTTTATCTAAGTAAACCATAAAGTTAGTATTTTTTTTTTATTTCTCCGTAAACATGGTTAAGGGTGTGTTAAAAATACGAACGTTGAAAAATACGAAATCTACGCGCATGCGGTCGGGCGAAATGCTAGTAGTAACTTTAATATATCTAAGGATTATAAAAATCTTTGTGATTGACTACACATTTACCTAAAAGGGCTGGTGTGACACATAAGGATATTGATACTGATAATAGCTACCTTTAATTATCACGAGGAATTCCCTACACACGTTACGAGAGTAAAGTCACGTATGTAGTTATGTAACTATTTCAAATGAACTAATGAGGAAATTATGCGATGACGATTTTGACATTGACATAAATAATAGTAAACAATTATCAATAATTACAATGACGTAGAAATAATAATGATTAATGACACAATTCGTGGGTTTTTTATTTGCGCACTAGATTGTTTTATCCTGAATCAAAGCGCTCGCGCTGTCCATAAATTCACGAGCGATTCACTTTAGGTACGGTCACCGAAACAGATAAATATCCAGGGTCATCGAATATAGTTGAATCTTAGTAAAAAAAACTGATGGAAGTTGTCGAAAAATAAAAAAATGAATTGATAGAAAACCAACTGTTTACTTATCCAACTAAATAGCATTCGAAAACATTCATCGGTTTCTTATAACTTAAATTATATCCACGGAGTAACTCCGTGATTATATCGAACGACCAAGGTTACTTATTTCTTTTGGTAAGTTACCTACGAAAAGCTTCTCTGAAATTAGCAATATCATAATACCTCTATACAGCAACCTAATTGCGGAACACTATCAATCCTTACAGACTTTCGATTTGTAGACGATTTTATTAACCGACGAAAAAACGGAGGAGGTTACTCAATTCGACGCGTATTTTTTTTAATGTATGTGACCACGCATAACTGCTTACAGAGCAGTCCGATTTTGATAATTCTTTTTTTATTGGAAAGGCTATACTCCGAAGTTCGTCCCATATAAATTTCGTCCCCAAAGTTCACTCCCATCCAAAGTTCATTCACAGATTTTAATACTGAGTTGTGTATTACAAAAAGTAATAAAAATTAATCATGTAGTAATTAGTAGATTATACCCACAAAAAAATTGAATAAATTAAAACTTTTTAACAAAAAAATTAAACCGCCAAAAAAACTGAAAAGAAAAAAATATAAACCTGCTGTGTTTAACCTTAATAACTAAGTTCGGAAGTCGCTGACTTTGGATATGTATTTTCATTATAAGGTACTCGTATTTCAGTTTTTTCGGCGGTTTTTTTTTTTTGTTAAAAGATTTTATATTCTCTATTTTCATTTCTCTAAGTACCTGGTACTTATTGACAGGCCTGCACTGTCCTCCCTATATCTATTATCACTGTAATTTGAAAACATTGTAAAAGCCAAAAAAAAAGAGTAACCGTGAAGTTTCTTGCCAGCTCTTTTCCGTAGGAAGCGACAAATTGGAATCGTGCACCTAGCTTCTGACGTTTCACGTGTCCATGCAGGTTTATGTGAAATAAAATATTTTGATTTGATTTGATTGATCAGAATCAAATTATTTTAATTTTCTTTTCACAAACAAGGGTATAAAGTATAAGCCCGAAAGTCTGACAACCAGTCTTACCAAGGGGTATTGTATTACCCAGTAACTGGGTTGTGGAGATTAGATAGGCAGTCGCTCCACGTAAAGTACTGGTATTCAGCTGCATCTGGTCAGACTGGAAGCCGACAACAACATAGTTGGGAAAAGGCTAGGCAGATGATGAAACAAGGGTATAAAAACTTAAAAAGTTAGTGACACAAGTTTGTGAGAGACTGGTGTCTGCACTAAGAATATCTGTATCGCAGATCACCAGGGTCCCACCACACGGTATGAAAACATTATTGGTTGTTTAGTAACTGTGAAGGAATAGGACATAACATAAACACCAGTAATTAAAAAACGATAAAAACAACAACGATAAAAAGCAACTCACAGATTAAAAACAATAAAAGAAAAGGATAAGTGGTAAAAAGGGTGATACGTATGCGTTCGGAAGCTAGCGGGACGGACTATTTTAGATCTTGCATTATAATCAGAATAGAATAGAATATTTATTTGCAAAGAATATAGGTATTACAAATCAGATGATACAAATAGTGGTACAGCGCTTGTACATTCTGGCTCTAAAGCATGCAAAAATATTAGGTCTTTACCTATGAAATTGCCGTTCTGCAGTACTGGCCATTTCAAATCAAAATAATTTTTGAAGAATTCTAATTTCAAATTAATTTTATTTTAAAAACATGGATTTTTTTTTCTAAAAGTAGTCATTTCTTTATTGATTAGTGTTACATTTTCATCGCATTTCAATCTTTTTCGTCATCATGGATACGTTAAAAATTCGAGTAATTATGGAATATGAGTACCGTCGTGGCAGCAACGCGGCACAAGCGGCACGTAACATCAACGACGTTTACGGAGCTAACACTACAAACCAACGCACCACCTGTTATTGGTTTGCTCGCTTCCGTTCTGGAAATTTCGACCTGAAAAATGAACCTCGCGGTCGTCCGAAGACTTTGGTCGACAATGACGAATTAAAGGCGATTGTGGAAGCTGATGATACACAATCTACGGCTGAATTAGCAGCAGCTTTCGACGTTAGCGTCAAAACAATATTGGTCCATTTGCGTCAAATTGGCAAGGTAAAAAAGCTTGACAAATGGGTGCCCCACGAACTCAATGATCGCCAGCGCGAAGTACGCGTCGAGACGTGCCTTGCACTGCTCAACAGACACACAAATGAAGGAATTTTGAACCGCATTGTTACCTGCGATGAAAAATGGATTCTGTTTGATAACCGTAAGCGCTCAGCAAGTTGGTTGGATCCTGGTTCAGCACCTAAACAATGCCCTAAACGAAAACTTACCCCTAGAAAAGTGATGGTCACTGTTTGGTGGTCTAGCGCCGGTGTGATTCATCACAGCTTCTTACCAAACGGGGTGAGCATTACTGCAGATGTGTACTGTGAAGAACTGAACACAATGATGGAGAAGCTGGCGCATCTCCAACCAGCATTGGTCAATCGCTCGTCTCCGCTGCTCCTGCACGACAACGCGCGACCTCATACTGCACAGCAGACGGTCTCCAAGTTGCAAGAACTGGGGTTGGAAGCTCTCCGTCATCCGCCCTACTCACCAGACCTTGCGCCTACAGACTACTACTTTTTCCAGAATTTGGATAACTTCTTGGCGGGAAAAAAATTTAATACCCGAGAGGCAGTACAAAATGCCTTTGAAGAATTTGTGGCCTCCCGTCCAGCTGATTTCTTTAAGAAGGGCATCAATAAACTGCCACTGCGATGGCAAAGATGCATTGATTGCATGGGTGATTACTTCGATTAATACAAATAAAAAATTCATGAAAAAAATTCGTTTAAATTTTTTCATACAAAACGGCAATTTCATAGGTAAAGACCTATTATTATGGGATTATAGCTAAACAAATACAAAATAAACTAACTTACACAAAAGTGCAATACCTAGGCGGTCAAAATGTTTGAAAAACCTGTTATTTTTTTAAATAATCGACGAAAAATTTCAACAGACGGGTGTCCATCATGCAATGAATCCAAGGTATCACGATGTGCATCCATCTGCCTTAGCATTGCATTATATACGCTATCACGCCCTTTATACCAGTAGGCTTTTATTTTGGTTTTATGCTCTATTTACATTATTTTATTTTTTGTGATTAAGTTAAGTTTTTATTTTATTTGTTGGTATAATATATTTGGCATGGCTTGCTGACTTATGAAGTTATGACTAATTATTTCATTAATGTTCTTGTGTCTCATAATGTTTATTACTTTGCCTATGTACTCGTATGTATAGAATCAAGTCTATCCGACTAAACAGACAGTTGTGGTGCTGGGGAGTTTGTTGCGTCACTTCTTCTTCCCAGCTAAAGCACTAGGAAGTGGTGAAGGGTGGACGTTTTGGGGGACTGTCTTATGGATTTTGACGATCGAAAAGTGCTGATTCTCAGCCTATTTAGAATAAATGACTTTTGATTTTGAACATAACATCACACCTTGTTTTCCTGTGGGTTGGGCAGAGGTGTATCTACAGTACAAGCACATTTCGCCAGTGTTTAAAGTCCCGTAATAAGAGGGGAGCCTCATCATCATCAGCCTATAATATTCCCACTGCTGGGACACAGGCCTCCACTCAGTGAGAGGGATTGGGACGTAATCTATCACGCGGGCCCAGTGCGGGTTGGTAGATGTCACATGTCTTCGAATTTTTTGGTTCTAGGACATGCCGGTTTCCTCACGATGTTTTCCTTCACCGTTTTGAGAGCAGTGGTGATGAAATAATTTACACAATGTAAAGCGCCTGTCTGGGTTCGAACTCACGACCTACAACTCGTAAGTCGCGGCCGTTACCACTTGGCCACCACTGCTCTATTGGATTGAATCGGAGCCTATTGACATCAAAACAGATACAAGTCCAGACTCCGACTACTACCGAGAAATAACACTGCCCGACCTGGGAATCGAACCCAAGAACTCGTGTTCGGGAGTAACACTTGTGACCAGTAGACCAACGAAGCAGTCCCGGCAGCCTAATTGTGTAACACACTGACAACAGGAATGGCAGTAATTTTGACAGTTCAACAACATTCATTGAATTAATTACGTTGTTGACCGGGCAATTTTTTTGAACATAATGTAATTACATAAGAAGCAATGGATTCAGATTTTAAATTGTATTACAAAGATCTAACAACAAAGGCTTGTAGAAGTGTTCTAATTGAATGGCTCCATAATCTAGATAATAATGTCCCCAGTTTAGGACTCAACCCTTCTCTATGTGAGAAAGACAGGGTTATGTTAGGTTACCCTTTAGAAAACGTCTCTTTCAACTCGGTTTTTTTTCGCAATCATCATTTCACAGGAAAATGTTTAGATGGGTAACGTTTTTAACTATTCAGGAAATTCCATGACACAAACTACATATAGCAAGCAGTATTCATGCAGTTAAATTACAGATTCGTAGGTTAACCCCCGAACTGAAAAACCAAGTAAAAACAATTCCAGGATCAGTTCTAAAGTCCTAATATTACTCGAATTAGTACTAATTCGTCACAGTGATGACGTGTTACATCGCTGTGACCTCTGCAAAGTTGGCCTTAGGGAAACTCTAGCGGTAGACATACATACGTAACATTATAATAGTACGTATTAATAGCTATACTGTGAATTCGGTGATAAATATAACGTCAGAATATGGTGGGTATGATTTTGTAGCTTAGTGAGATAATCTGTCATTAGGAGATTAGATTTTCTATACCCACTTTCTAGTACAAAAAAAAAAACTAAAATTTATTGTAATCGATAATTATTGTAATGAAGTTGTAAGTTATTTGTATGCTTTCTAATTTTTAAGTGACGTAAATCTTCCTTGCTTTATTTTGGGATTATAAGGGAAGCTGAATTACATTTATTTTATAAATATAAGTTTGAACCCTCCATATTGGTATCCAAGATATTATCTTGCCTAGTTTGGGGCCAATGTAAAACCATATTTTCGGCAATAAAGTTTTTATTTATTGAAGTTTAAGTTATAGACTTAGATTTTCTCTACACGAAATAAAGCTTTGACATCATAGGCATGTCATAGATCAAGTAATCCTGGGTTTTCCTACAACTTATTTATACTATTCCTAGAACGTCAAATGAGACTTTGTCACAGTTTCCCGAAAACGTGGAGCCCCCATATTGTCGCCGGCGGCGCCCGCGCCGGTCGCCGATCGCGGTCATATACATACTCGAGCGTTGAGCATTTCACGCCAGTCGAGCAGCGCTTGCGCATCCTACGGGTTAACTTTATATTGATATATTAATTAATTTAATATTGTATTAACGGGTTCGCGTTCTGAAATAATTGTAAGTGCGTGTTGTGGTTTAGTGTTGTGATTTTTTGTCGAAGTAATTATTTTTACAGGTACGTTTTTTTATTTACGTTTTTTACTGTTTTTTTAGAGTTTTTGTTGCGATATGTGAACCATTATTTAATTTATAAAATAAAAGTTCTGTGGGTACTGCCTACACGCATGGGAAGAAGGTGTGAGTGTATGTATGTAAAAGTTATGTGTATAAAAAATCTAGGTTCTCATAGCTGGTAACAAGTGTAGACAAAAATAAATATGAGTTAATGAACTTTTGGCCAAAAAATATATTATTCTGCGCTGTAAATAATTTGGCTAGTAAATAAACTAGTCAGTAGTTCGTTCATTTACAATTCTCCTATATTTACGACATTGCTTTGAAAGCAAACTAGTTTTAAAATAAAATAACATGTGTTATTTGTCACATTTAAAGAAATTATATATTCCTCTTAGTTTATACTTTTATCTAAAAAAAAAAAGATTTCGTTGGTATTATAAAATCTTGCATGTTAGGTATAATACTATCAGTTATATGCAATTATGCTGTAACAACTGTCTTTAGATTGTTTACTTTAGGTGTCACGGCTATAAATACTTTCTTTGCAGAGTGATTATAAAAAGAAATGTGTTGTTTGTAACTGCTCCATAGTAAACATATGTTGTGATGAACATAATGATTTCAATGCTTAGAGTTTGAAAGTGGTTAGTTTCTTTTTTACTAATAGAAAGTTTAGATTTGCATCTGAATGCTTTATTTAAAAATATGCATAGATATTTAAAAAAAAAACTGTTGAATTTTAGTTTCTGCGACAATCAATGTCAAAAACCTGTCAAAAATGTAGGTAAATTAGCACCCTAATTGAGTAACACACGATAAATCATAATATGTTTCAATTTGACAGTTCAACAATTTTCATTGCGTTACTTACGTTGTTGAGCAGGCACATTTTTCGAACATATGAAGCAATGTATTAGGAATCTGTTTCAAAATGATTCAGATTATGTTTTATCGTGCGTTACGCAATTAGGGTGCTAATGTATTTATTACAGATCGATATAGATTAGAATGCTACCATTCGTAAAAGACAGGTATTGACCCTCAAACCATTATATCTCACGTCCACATAGCGTCTAATCTTTATGAATTTATGATGATTGCTGCAATTTGTGAATTTTACTTTTGACTCTCCGAACGATGGCTACGAAGGAGATAGTAGTTTTGATTGGTTTGCAACTTTATATTTCTACGGGTAACAGATTTGAACTCCCGACCTCTTGATAGTTCAACATTTAGTCATTATCAACTTCATTATCAAGTATTTTTAACGAATGCAGTCTATGCTGTAGGTAAAGTTTCACGAGTATCTATAAATTGTTGTTAAAGAATACCCACGTAACAAGACTCGGGTTATTATTTTAATTAAGTACTGTCATAAATATAAATAGTTAAATTTGATTGGAAATATGTTGTTTAATTGGGCTCTCACGAGCTATTCGTTTAATTAAGGACGATATAACTTTTTGCTGGTTTTCCTTAAAACAGTAATTGAAAAACATAACTAAATTGATAACAGGTACAATTATAATACAGAATTAGAAATACTAGGGATATTTCGAAGCTCGAAATTATCAAGAACGGATTTATTTTTATAACAAGAATTATTGTGTGCTAGCTTTTGCCAGTGGCTTCGCCTGCGTTAACCAATTTACCTTAACGTTATGGGCCTACCACACGCTCAAGCTTCACCACAGTTTTGCCTGCGCAGGCCGGTTTGTACACGGAACACCGTGCGTGTGTTTGGTAAAACTCGTCGATTTCTACACGGTGTTCCGTGTACAAACCGGCCTGCGCAGGCAAAACTGTGGTGAAGCTTGAGCATGTGGTAGGCCTATTAACCAATTTATCTTAACGTTAAACAATTTCTCTTTCTCTCTGTCTATTGGTGAAAACTGCATGTAAATCAGTCCGTTCAGAAGTTATTGAGTTTATTGCGAATAGACAGACAGACACAGCAGGGGACTTTGTTTTAAGATATGTCGTGATAATGATAATTTTAAGATACATAGATACTTAAAGCTGAACTTATCGCTTCTTTTTGGCGTTACTAGAGAATGGGCAGCAGCGTTCTTTAAGTTTTTAATCACCATATTGCGATCGGGGCGATTATCGCAAATGGCCCCCTTTTAGGGGATACTTATGTCCAGCAGTGGACATCTTTCGGCTGATATAATGATGAAAACAAATCGTATTTTTCTCAAATTATATTAACGGTTTAGATACATAGTTAATTAACTAAATTGGTACCTTCGCTATCAAAGTAGTAGGTAAGTCATTCTCAAATATATGGTAACACAAACAATTCTACTTAAAACTAAAGCTCTATTATAGCTATAAACTTCAGTCATAAAACTGCGATGAATTTACTCGAAAACAAACATTTATGAACTTTAAGTGCCTTGGTATTACCGATCGACTAGTAATTAACTAGTACCAAATTGAACTATAAATCGGTGTGATGATTAATGAATGTTTTATAAAATACTAGCTCTTGCCAGCGGCTTCGCCCGCGCGAAACTTTCATCCCCTATTTAACTCCCTTAGGGGTTGAATTTCGAAAAATCCTTCCTTATTCCTTGTCTACATTATAAAGTGAACCTCTGTGCAAAATTTCAGCTTTCTAGGTCCAAGGGTTCGGGCTGGGCGTTGATGAGTCAATCAGTCAGTCAGTCAGGACTTTTATTTTTATTTATATATAGATAGATCAATCAATAGGGTTATATAAACTGATAGGGTTTTATTGCTGATTTTAACGATTATAAATCTGTAGATACATACTTGATACGGTCGTGAATCATATTTAGTTCAATAGACAACCAGACACTGATCTACAAATTACAAAAAAAACATAAGAAAATTCAAACATCCCGGGCTACTCGGGTAGAATTTCCAAACTTAAGTGGCAATGGGCAGGGCACATTGCTCGCAGAACAGCACCCTAATTGCGTAACTCCCGATTGATCATAATTGGTTTCGTCTTCACAGTTAAACAATATTCATTGCGTTATTTATGTTGTCGAACAGACACATTTTTCGAACATATGAAGCAATGGTTTAACAATCCGTTTCAAAACGATACAGATTATGATGAATCGTGAGTTACGCAATTAGGGTGCTGGTGGCCGCTCGGGGCCGATAGGTTCTAGAGTGGCAACCGCGTACCGGAAGACGTAGAGTTGGAAGGCCTCCCACAAGTTGGACCGATGACCTTATGACGGCCGCAGGAATCCACTGGATGCGAGAAGCAAAGAACCAGATAAGTGGAGGAATTTGGGGAAAGCCCTGTCCAGCAGTGGACGTCTTTCTCCTGAAATGATGATGATGATGGGCTACCCTGCCCTTTTCCCTTGGCTAAACGTTGTTATCATCACGTGGTACTTACCTTTCATGGCAAAATAACTTAAAACAAGCAAATATTAAACTAAAAACATTGATATTCATTTATGCAATTTTTAAAAGGAACTCACAATATCAACAGCGTAAGCAAGGTTTTTAAGTTCAAGGTTTTAGTCTCGTTAAAATATTCATTCATTTACATAGCATAATGTCTTGTAGAAAAGATAAAAAAACGTTAAGAAAAGTTAAATAAATAAATGAGACAAAAAAAAATTGAGACTTGTCCTGTCATCGTCGATTTTTATGGAGTTCCTGAAATAATTTTGAGATGTTGTTATTTATTCAATTAAAATTCATTATCTTACAAATTTCTAAAAGTTGAACGACACCAATTGTTTCAATTAACGGTTAACATTTATCAGTAAGAAAATAAGGTAGGGTACCTAGGTAGGTATTGATTAATTGAACTCTGAAAGTTATCAACCAATAATATGAAACGAATCGTGCTTTTTTCGAATCAAAAAAATCATAATCAAAAGTCATTTATTCAAACTAGGCTGAGAGTCAGCACTCTTCGAACGTCAAAAACGCCCACCCTTCGACACTTCCTAGTGCTTTAGCTGGGAAGAAGAAGTGGCGCAACAAACTCCCCAGCAGCACAGCTGTCTGATAAGTTGGAAGAACTTGATTCTATACAGTAATAGGTAATTAATTAAATTTCATCAAAAAAATGGAAATTTCATTATTAAAAATTAAAAAAAAAAACAAGGAAGCGAAACAATAAGGAAGGTTTCGATGAGGAATTTCTCAGTAACCTCCAGGAGTCTGGATTGTACCCGCCTGATGGCAATAAGCTCGCCCCCAATTTCATCGGGCTTACTTATAGTAACTGTCGAAATGTGGGTGTTTTATAGTGACAGCTCTGTCGAACCCTTTCAGGATTACATGTATGATGGTATTTAATAATTAGATAATATTGTTTAGTTCATTCATTACTAGCTTTTGCCAGCGGCTTCGCCCGCGCGGAACTTTCATCCCCTATTTAACTCCCGTAGTGGTTGAATTTCGAAAAATCCTTCCTTATTCCTTGTCTACATTATAAAGGGAACCTCTGTGTAAAATTTCAGCTTTCTAGGTCCAAGGGTTTGGGCTGGGCGTTGATGAGTCAGTCAGTCAGGACTTTTTATTAATACCTATAGATTTATTAACGTACCTATAAACAGCTGATCAATCGTCTGACATCATAGAACTATGCAGAGCACACAATATCTAGAATTCTTAAACTATCTCAATCAAATCATATCCTCAGCACGGCCGAAGGTGAGATACAAGTACAATAATAGCAAATGATCACAATGGCATCACTGCAGAAAATAGTAGATTGAATTTATGATTCGCTGCATCGGTATGCACAATGTAACCGATATTTGTAAGCCAGATCCTAGATTCGGTTTCATTTGGGTTGTGTCTGGATTTCGATATTTTCGATTAGGTATAAGCGAGTATTTTGGCAATCAATATCGCGTTACTGTGATCTACATAATACTTAATAAATGAATACATTCGATAAAGTACTGTATACTGTTATAGAGGTCGTGGCTTAATGTGCTTGTGCACGGGTCGATCGAAGTTTGAGTTACGCTTGCCGCGGTTGGTATGTGGATGGGTGACCATCGATAACATATTGTGTCGTAGGTAGTCTTGCAAAAAACGAAAATACAAAACCAAAGACACCGGCTTCCGCAATCACAGAGAATTTTCACTCCATTGTTTTTTTTTTTTTTTTTGTTGGAAATCGGTTGTTTTAATTATCGCTTTTTACTTGTGGAAAACTACATACAAATTTTCGTATTGTATCCTTATACCGTACTGAATACTTGCTATGTAAATTGCAGTGACATAAAGTTATTATAAAATCAAACAGTGGAAAAAGTAAGTATTATTTAACCTAACTCAAAAATATTCCCAGGCAAAGTAACTACTCGAGGCATACATACTTTATCTATTATAAAAAATCCGAAATCGATGCACAATTGCCGGAGATATCATCATTATTTCAGAAGAAAGATGTCCACTGTTGGACATAGACTTCCCCCCAACTTTCGCGTATCTAACATACTTTAAAAAACAGTCGTATTGAGAACCTCCGCAAGTTTGAATTCATGCAGTTAAAAAAATGCTGGTAAAATTGGTGACCAGTTTTAGCTTTTACAAATGATTAATACTGGATGATTTGTCGCCTTCACTTTACATCTAAAAACATGATTATTTAAATCACATAGTATTTTACTGTTTGACATTGAAATCATTCCAAAAATATTAACAAAATATATCCCAGAATAAAGCTTTGCAAAACATAAATCATATTAATAAAATTTTATCGACGTTAGGTGCAATAACGTTAAGTTTACGACAACGTTTGCAAAATAGTCCGTTACTGTGTTTTTGTGGCTATTTCAAGAACTGGCCAAACATTGTTGATGAAATTCAGCTTCAGTGCGGTTGACGTGCGTAGGTTTATGAAAGACATTTTGTAAATTTCAATGTATGGTAGGGAATAATAATCAAATGTTCTATACATTTATTATAATTATCTATTTATTTTTACAGTCGTTACGGGTCGTCAGAAGCCCGAAAGTCTGACAACCAGTCTTACCAAGGGGTATCGTATTACCCAGTAACTGGGTTGGAGGTCAGAAAGGCAGTCGCTCCATGTAAAATACTGGTATTCAGCTGCATCCGGTTAGACTGAAAGCCGACCCCAACATAGTTTGGATAAGGCTAGGCAGATGATGATGATGATGATGATGATGATGATGATGATGATGATGATGTTCTATACATTTATTATGGCATCGCTGGGTATCATGATATCATACCAGTAGATAAGCATAACCAAATCTATATATTATAGGTAGATAACAAACACTACTGATTCAAGATGTCAAATCGTACAAGTTCTTATTTCAGACACCGTATCTGCACATCTGCACATTCCAAAATACTCTGGTGTGAGGGTCCAGAATTTAGTAGCCCGTTCATAAAATGTAAGCTATCATCACAATGGAGTTTCTTTGTCTGAATCTATACAGTCATTATCCTACTATTCTACTAATATTACTAATATTACAAATGTGTAATTTTGTGAGGATGGATATAAATAGGAGATGTCTGTTACTCTTTCACGCAAAAAATACTGAACGGATTTGGATCTGCTACACAATCTAGATTAACCTCGACCTACACGCGGGCGCTGTCAAAAGCTAGTTAAGGCGCAGACAGCCGACTTTTAAGGACATTTTATTGAAGATCACGTCTAAACGGCATGTCTTATGTATTTGAAATTTTTTTATGTAAAACTAGACAATTTTTTTCGTCATTTTATATGTGAATATTTTAAATAATATTTTTATATCATAATGTAATTAATTGGTAAAGTAATGTCTATCGCGGACTCAAATACGTTAATCACGCAAAAACTATCGGGTGTATTTCTATGAATTTTTCACCATCTAAAAGACAATTTAATCACCCAAAATTTAGTATACGGCTTTTCTTTGAATTGTGTTTGATAAATCAACATGGGTTGTTTTTCGAAAAACTTGATGCGCGTTGAGGCGGGGTCTCTTGCGAGCGACGGGCGGCCGGCAGTGCATCGCTGTAGGTAGCTGTCATCTATCGTCGCCTTAATTTATAACTTTTCAGTAATATAATACAGTATACAGTAGTAATATAACAATATATAATACTAGAATATTGTTCGGTAATAAGACTACAATAATTACGAGACCAATATGTATAAAATTAATGCTTAGTAGAGCTAACCACAGATCAAACAGATCATCAACAAAGATACAAATCCGTCGTCAGAAGCCCGAAAGTCTGACAACAAGTCTTACCAAGGGGTACCGTGTTACCCAGTAACTGGGTTGCGGAGGTCAGACTGATAGGCAGTCGCTCCATGTAAAATCTGTATCGCCGACCCCAACATAGTTGGGAAATTGCTAGGCAGATGAAGATACAAATCCGCCGATAAATCGTACTTAAATTTCCACTTAAAGTGTTATGTAACTCTCAATTGTCGAGTCAATAACCTGTGACTATTTAACTAACGTGTTGTATTAACCTTTGGAGCCGTAATTGGTATTTTACATTAGCTAATGTCTTGGTCAGGGTTAACGTTAAGATAAGTATATACCTACCTCCTATATACTATTGTGTCTATACTCTTAGTCTTATCTTGTGGGAAAATCCTGCTATCGGAAAAGCGTGCGTTACTTGGATGGTTCTGTATCAATCTTGCTCATTCATTTACCATCCAATATACATACAATAGGGTGTTTTCCAATTTATTAAAACTATTCTAATTGGAAGATTGGCTCGAAACATGTAACAGAACAATAAAATAAAATTTATTGAAATCCAATATCTCAATTAAAAACGATTTAAATGATGTCTTTTTATCACGTGACCACATATGACGTCAACTTTGTGTAAACTAAAGTAGTTAGTAAGTAAACAAGTGAATGTTGAGTTTATAATTAACAAGATTTTTAATGGATAGAAAGTGATTTTACTGGTGCGTGGTGCCTCTATGCACGAATACTTCTAAAACTGTGCCAAACTAAGTATTTATACCGGTGCCGTTTACACAAAGCTGACGTCACGATGTCACGTGATAAAAACTCATCGTAAGGAGCTTTTTGGCGGTAAATTCAAAACAACGAAAAATAACATTTTATTTTAATCGTTTTTAATTGAGAAAATGGATCTAAATAAATTTATTTTTATTTTTCTGTTAAGTATATCGTCCCAATCTTCAAATTAAAATAGTTTTTAATAAATTGGAAAACACCCTATTGGATTGCTCATTCATTCATAAATTTTCCGCCCTTATGCATGTCTTTTTCTTCCATTCTTCTCCATTCATCATTAAGGTGATGAGTAGGTATGTACCTATAACCTTAAAGACTCCTTCAAACAGGAACGACGCGACACCGCGACGCAACTCTTGTAGAACAATTTCTATGAAAATTGTTCTACAAGAGACGCGTAGCGCCTGTCTGCGGGAGCCTCAATACTATTATTAGTGGAGTTTATTTATTTTAAGTGTATCATTGATGTGTCCATTCAGCAATGTAGGTATATTAGGCAGTTAAAATAAATTCTAATACGTTCTATCAGAAACAGTACCTACAGTCCATTTGACCTAAGATTTAAGAGCGCTGTCACAGGTCCACTAGCGCCACTCCTTTAAAAAAATATTATCTCGTGACTGAAAAGGAATTATGAAAAACGGCTCAATCAGCTGTCTCGGTAAGTGTGTCTAGAATTTTCTAATACCTTTTATAAAGTTTCATATTGAGACACGAAGCATCAAAATTCGATCTAAAGAAAAACGGCCAAATTCCTCTAGATCGTATTTCGTGAAATATACCTCGATCGAGCGATAAATCGATGTAGCTTCGTTTCATTTTTAGAAAACGTCATACAAAAAAAAAAGCCGACATAGCTCGGTCATTCAGATATTTATTATGAACTAGCTGTGCCCGCGACTTCGTTCGCGTGCATGTCGGAAAACAATAATGTGTCGCTTTGACGGTGTAGGTACCACTCCTCCGATCTTCCGATCTATCCTGGTAGGAATCTACCACAGCTTTCGAATGCAGTCCAGAGCCTAGAGACAAAACACATTACTCTTGGCGTTCACGCTAAACGGTACGCCAAAATGTATGGGAATGACATTACCTGCGGAAAGGACACGGTAATGTCATTCCCATATATTCTGGCGTAGAGTTTAGCGTGAACGTTAACAGAAAGGTGTTTTGTCTAGGCCTGCAGGCGTCTTTAGGGGTTATAATGATATTGCGACGAAGTCTCACTCAGATTTTTAAGAATAAATATAGATCAAAGCGCCTGGTCGAGGCTCATTTTATAATAAATGTGCACCTGCCGTAGGTACAGTAAAAGCTCTTTATTCGCGAGGTATACGTTCCGTAAAATACCTACCGCGAATACAGAAACCGTGACTATGGAATGGTAATTTATATGGGATTATAGGGGATACGTTCCTAAGTGACAAAAAAAAAACAATTTTATTGAAGTTTTTGACCATATTGATTAATTGTATGAGCGTGATATGGATGCAAGCGACTCTCCAAGGCGTAAACGATCAAGCATTTCTATGAATTAAACAGATTTTTTCGCGTCGAAAATCGTTTTTAAGTAAAAAAAAAAATTCAACATTTTGCAATAAATGGAAAGATGAAACAATAGGTAAAACACGCAAAGCGGCTCGTACCAAAGGATGGAATGTCTATTAAGTCGCAGCATTTATAAATGTGGGGGAGGCCTATGTCCAGCAGTGGACGTCTTTCAGCTGAAATGATGATGATGATATATAAATATACTTTATGGGGATGAGGTTGGTTTCATTATGTTTGTTTACATTCTCAAAAAACTTTTTTCAAAAAAATACCAACCGACTTCCAAAAAACACTACAAAGTGCAAAATAACTTTAATTTCGGAAGTCGGTGACGTTGTATGTGTATTTTAATTATTTGTCACCGCCTTCCGAAATTGAAGTTATTTTGCACTTTGTAGTGTTTTTTGGAAGTCGGTTGTTATTTTTTTGAAAAAAGTTTTTATTTTTCACTTTTTTGTTACCTACCATACACCAATTCGAAATTTCATCATCCTTTGGGTCAAAACAATGCATACTTATTTATGTGATAGCAACATTCGCGGTTGATTTGCTGTAATTTTTTGAAGAGTTCCGTTGTCTGTTTCCGAAACGCATCATCAGATCTATATGCAGGGCCCAATCTAAGGGGGGGCAAGCCGGGCAAATGCTCAGAGCGGCAAAAATGAGCGGCGGCAAAATGTATACTTACAAACATACCTACTCTCATGAATTTTTGTATACTTGTTCAGAAGCCGTAGTAGACTAACGTATGTGAATATTATATAGTTAAAAGAATATCACATAATTATGGTCATACCATCTTTGATGGTGTTAGTGCAAAGGGCGGCGAATGTTATTTTTGCCCGGAGCGGCTAAATAGCTAGATCGGGCCCTGTCTATATGAAATTTCAATGGGACCATTTCGGAGTAAACCCCTTTCGAAAAAAAAAAAGAATTTTGCAAATCCGTCTATATACGACGGAGTTATGCCTGAACATACATTAAAAATATAAACATGTCGAATTGATAACCTCCTTCTTTTTGAAGTCGGTTAAAAACACCGACCGCGGCGAAGGCGGCTATTGTAGATGTCAAAGGCCGAACCAATACAGCGGCGATATCATTTGACAATGTACTTTGGGCGAAGTTGTAATAAGGTCTATTTCACTTTTTTATAGTCCATCTGACGACGCGTTTACAAAGGATATTGGGTTGGATACCTATTGGAATCCTTTTTGTTATTTGTTAATATGTATGTACCGATGTACCGATTAGACCCGCAAATAAATAAATCTTTAGCCGCGGATATAGGAATTGGGTCGCATTTTTTTAATCCGCGAATAGTGAAAACGCGAATGAAGGAAGCACGAATAAGGAGCTTTTACTGTACTTACTCAATAAATCGACTGCGCGTCTGGTTGAGTGTGCTGAAGCATTATTCCACGCGGGGGCGGGCGCCTATCTCGGCCCGTACAGGCGCGTGTCTTTTAGCTTTGTTTATCAAACGTTGACCACTGAATAAAACCACAGCAGTGGGAATGCTCTGCACGGACTGCGATAGGCCTCGACAGGTAGCAGTGCAGTAACACCTGACGCCACCTGTGAGTTAACGGCCCGTGGGACCATGGCGTTATCACGATGAAGAAAGATCACGCTGTAAAGGTGGATACTGACCGGCGTCATGGGTCAAAATGCACCTAATATGTTACCAAGCAAGTATTCGTGCAGTCAGTAGTACCTACGGCAAAACATGCGAGCGAGCAACACTGATTTTAGCACACGGCGTAAAGACATGCTCGCTGCGAATGTTACCATTACCTACGCCCCGCAACGTCGGTCATTATCCACATTAAAAGCGCTGTTGAAAAAAAAACCAAACCAGGCAAAAAAAGCTATTTAATTGTATAGCACGGGTTTTCTATGAACATAGTAAGTACGATGTTGTTGCTACGTAGTGCCATACCGCGCGCGCCCCCACCTCTCTCCCCGCTGCTGACGCAGGCAGCAGGAAGAGAGAGAGCCCGATCCCGAGGATAATGGACGTAACAGAGCGATCCTCCGCGACTCTCAGTTGCGATGCCTTTTTATTGTAAATTGTAATCAAAAATGTTTCAGTGTTTCTTTTGTTCAGCCATACATTTATTTGTAGACCAATAAATAATTATATTTAAAGAAGCGACTTTAAAATTGTCAATATTTTACTATTGTGATTTCTATTGTTCCTGTGTAGGTAATGTATCCTTTGTTGGAGATGCCAAATGGATAAATAAATACATTTTTTAAACTTGTTTTAACTAAGAAAATGCTTCTCTGTAAGCGATGTTGCTCGGAAGAGCATCGACATAACTACAGTTGCCCGTGTGAAAACCTATCTATTTACTCAAATCCACCAGTAGTTATGGTCGCAACTTTGGATTTTTTTTCCTGACTTTCACCATCCGACCTCGCTTGAACCCCTCCCCACCTCGAAAACTAACATCACGAAAATTAGCACATAAATATTTACAACTCTTTACTCCCAAAACTCCCATTATTTGAATCGAGTAATGCTGTAAACACGCATTTAAATTTAACATTATCAAATTTCGCGCGAAATCAAGTTGTTGTCTTTGCATGTTTGCTATTCAAACCTAGATGGCGTTACTGACGCTAGAGATTAAGAATTTGGAGATGTTCCTCTAGCCGCTCTAATTTTGCTACATTATGCTAGATGGCGCTACTAAGACTTTTATCACAAAAATGAGATTTCTTCCCCTCTATTTGTATTAATTTGATTGATAAAACTAATAAATATTTATCTAACATTGCATTCTAGGTATATGACTCAGAACACCACGTCAGTTAATATTATCACAACTTTTTATTTGAAATTCTTTTAGCTTTTTTGATTCGTGGGAATCAACCACCAACGGAAAGCGATTTTAGTAATCAGTATCATTACTTTTTGAAATAACACAGACACAGTAAGTAACTTAAATGAGAATGACGTGTTAATATTAAGTATTCGTTAGTACCATTTCACGCCAATAGATGTCGCTAAGTGTTTCAACATTACGTAAATAAATTCTTCTTGAACACTTTAAATTATTTAGATAGGTTGACCGAAGCGATTGCGATGAAACAAAGACTAATATAAACTCTGAGTTATAAACAATATTTGAGTATGAAAGATAACCATATTAGTTTCGTTCTTTTGTCGTGATACTTGATCTATTCAACATAGAAACTGAAAAACCGAGCTACAGACAAAAATTTTGATAAGGGTTAAAATGTCATCTGTTGATTATCCCTTACCACCCCAAGCAATTATTTTCGAAATATTTTAAATGTACAGAAAAAGTTCCTTTACAGATTTATTATATGTATATATTTGAGTATGAAAGATAACCATATTAGTTTCGTTCTTTTGTCGTGATACTTGATCTATTCAACATAGAAACTGAAAAACCGAGCTACAGACAAAAATTTTGATAAGGGTTAAAATGTCATCTGTTGATTATCCCTTACCACCCCAAGCAATTATTTTCGAAATATTTTAAATGTACAGAAAAAGTTCCTTTACAGATTTATTATATGTATAGATAAGCACAATACGACGCTGGACGTGCAGCAGGCGCGGCGCGGTGTCCGCGTGGTGAGTGGTGACCATGTTTACGTAGACAATCAAGTATAAATATAACATGCTTATAACTTTGTGATTTTTCATCATACAGTTTTGAATTTTGTACATAGATTCTTTGCATGAAAATGTGTGTCGTGTTTCGGATATACTAAAACTAGGGTTGTATATACCTACGAGTACATTGATATATGGTCGTATTTGATTCGTATTGATGTATGTACCTACTCGTAAGTATTGCTCGTCGTCACGATGACTGCAATTGAACATTACCTACTACATCTTATTCAAGATGCGGAATCTGACGCATCTCAAGACCACAGTCATTGAGTCTCGACATCGACATAGTACCTATGTAAATGGTTAGCTATTTCTGGACGCGGCATGTGAATGCATTCGACATGGTTTCCGACTCCAATCCAATACAGTAAAACTATTTAGTTCGTGACTAAAATTCAAAGCAATCCTAAGCCTACAAACTGGAATTTGTGACTAAAATAACGTTGCTCATTTTGTCATGCAGTTGCAAACTAAAATATAGGGTGTAACCAGCACCCTGAAATTTTGTGAAGGATATGGCTAGTGCCATTGCTTCATATGTTCGAAAAATGTGTCTGTTCAACAACGTATGTTGCTGAACTGACAAAGTGAAAGCGATTCCTAGTGTTCTTTTGTTACGCCTATAACTCTGCAAACCCAACAGATAGCCGTTAACTAGGTACGCATTTTTTACATCGAATTATGTGACACTGCACAAAAATAATTGCTGGAGAACGACATACATTTTTGGTGTGAAAAATAGCTGCTTACGGTAGCGTACGCTAAACATTTTGCTTAGGGGTGCATAAATTAAAATGGTCAGTCATAAAAAACCTTGTTTTCTTAAAAAAAAGTCAGGAAAAGTTGGAATTTTGACCTTCAAACCTCTAAAACCAAAAGGTTCCCAAGTACTTATAGTCGAGTCAAAATTTATCACAATGAACAAGAAACTCTCGGCTATTAGAACGATTTCTATGAAAACTTCATGGAAATTGTTTTACTAGAATCGCGTCGCACAGTCTTTAAAGCATTTTTTGACACCCGTTATTTTCAGTAGGTCTACAACTTATGTACCTATTGTAACACTATGTAGGTCCTCTTTAATGGAACGGCCCAGTAAAATGTTTACGCCTTCATGCCAATTTTGATAATAGCGTACGCGTGAGAAATAATTTCCTGAACGATTTACGACGTTTAGCACCAGTTGGAAATCGTTGGCTCTAATTATGTTTAGATTTAATGATACAAACTATTTATTCGAAGATTCAGAAGCAGACTAATTTATTTGACTTTGATTTAAACCCATACGGAGGATACACTAAGGTAGCCCGTTAAACTCAAATATTCTCACGTTTTTTTGCAATTTGCAGTTTAGTTTGGTCTAAGGTCATTTTTTATCCCATTATATAACTATTTCACGAAAAAGTCGTCCAATGGAATTTAATGAATTTAGGACTGATTTTTCAATAATCTGATAACTATAAATGTCGATGTTTGACAACTTTTTATAGAAAATATGTAAAACTGTCAAATTTATTCTTCGATTTAAAGTTAACCGACTATATATCGAAAAATCTGTTGTATTGATGATTTTAATGCTTATTATATTGTAAAGCAATATTTGTTTCGGTCGGAAATCATGTTTTCAACAACATATAGCCAAACCTCACTTTTTAGTTAAATGATTTTATTTCTGTAAGTAGGTTTGTACAAACACTTTTACACGTCAATCATATTTTTTAAACTAGGTGAGGTCGGCGTTTCCTAACTGACTACTCTGAGAAGAAAGGCCGAAACAAACTCAGAGGTCACAGTCTCTTTTTCAGTCAGTTATAATACCAACCCCACACCAATTCGAAATTTCATCATCCTTGGGGTCAAAAGAATGCATATTTATACGATAGCAACAATCGCGGTTGAATTGCTGTAATTTTTAGAAGAGTTCCGTTGTCTGTCTCCGAAACGCATCATCAGATCTATAGATGAAATTTAAATGGGACCATTTCGAAGTAAATCCCTTTCGAAGAAAAAAAGAATTTTACACCTATATGACGGAGTTATGCCCGGACCTCCACCTAACTTGTAACCGTTAAAGAGTTGTACCTTCCTTCATCAGCTCAGCGTCATGACATGATCATGACCATACGAAAATGTCTCAATAGCTTTAGAAAATATATTAAAAACATTGTTAATACCTATAACATTTGAGGGTTGCTCTCGATTTCCCTGGGATTCAATCATCAGATCCTGAGTTGGTGCCAATGGGACCACCTCAGGAGTATACTTTTTCAAATAAAAAAAGAATTTTGAGAATCGGTCCACAAATGGGTGAGAAATCGAGGAACATATATAAAAAAAAAAAACATAAAGTGGAACATATAACCTCCTCCTTTTTTTTAAGTCGGTTAAAAACACCTTAACGCTGTCCGAAGTTCCTGAAAAGATCAAAATAATTACTTTGACTTTTATCAAAGTCAAAACCCAAACAAAAGTATCACTAAGCTACTAAAACTACCTAGAATTTATATCTGTTTCTGGTTATATAATTATATTCGTAATTGGCGAAGTTATTCATAGAGTGAATTGCAGTTTACCGCACAAATCAACGTTTTTAACTAGCTGCGCTTAATTGCAAGTTTAATGTTTTTTGTTTTGTTTCAGATTTTAAACAAAGATGGAGCCACTGCAAGTAGATGTCGTTCACTTCTATCCGCGGGAAAACGCACAGCCACATAACACTGTTAAGTAAGTACTTACCTGCCTAATAAAATAAAATAAAACTTAGAGCTAATTTTTAAATAGTCAGATGACTTTTATCTGACGAATAAATATGTCTGTTTGACAGCTTTAGTATAGAAAATATGACAAACTGTCAGATTTATTCTTCAGATAAATCTGACAGTTTGGCATATATTAAAAATTACTAAACTATTGAAAATCTGCTCTTAATATTATGCCAAAGGAAGCAGGATTCTATCGCGTACTGTATTTTGAACTCACTGTCTTGAGCCGAGCAAGAAGAATTAAAAAAACGAAGGTCGGTTTTCAACTCTCGGTTATAAATAATGAAGTTTAGAACGGCTTAGCAAGACGCTTTCTATTTCTACTCTACTGTAGAATAGAAATCGCTCGTCCACATAATTTCTCGGTGAAAAACTGTCAACTGTTTATACGAAAACGTCATTTATGTCTACTCTTCCGTCGACAAAACGCTTGTCTACGGTCCTCGTGCTAAGCCTGTAGGTAAACCATGGCCTGAGTTTGGACATAGGATCTTTTATCCCCGTAGTACCTTCGTATGAAATAATTATCCACCCTCAAGCTAGCAAAGACGCGGGCAAAAGCCTAGGTTTAAAATGAAAGTTAATGTGACTTATTTAGTAATTAATAAGTCACATTAACTTTAATTTTAAACCAATCCTCCAAAGCAAAAAGAATCAATGCAAAAAGAGTCTATATATATGGGATCTATACCCAACTGGTGGGGTCCGCTGTGAGGGCCGATGCCTGCCAGGGGTGCAGGTTGTTCGAAAGAGATACCGTGGCCCCGGCACAAAGGCAACTGAAGGAAAACGGGTGGGTTATAGTCAGTAAAAGTCTGCCACGCCCTCCTGCTCCACCTAGAGCGGGAAAACTTATTTGATGATTTTCCACCCTCAATAAAAAAAACCCATCTAGTGTTGTAGCTACTCATCTAGTATGCTTATGCTATCATAAGCATAGCATAATTCTACAATGCCTTTAATGTCCCCACTGCTGCGCTGGGACACAGGATTCCTCTCGGTGAGAAGGAACGGGCCGTAATTTACCACGCTGGCCCAGTGCGGCTTAGTAGATGTCACATGTCAGAACTTTTGGTTCAAATCAAATCAAATCAAATCAAAATATTTTTATTTCATATAAACCTGCATAGGCACTTATGAAACGTCAGAAGCTAGGTGCACGGTTCCAAAATGTTGTTTCCTATGGAGAAGAGCCGGCAAGAAACTCCACGGTTACTCTTTTAAAAATGATTGGCTTTAACAATGTTTTCAGATATAAAATGTATGGGAGGACAGTGCAGGCCTGTAAATAAGTACCAGGTACTTAGACGAATCCAGAATAGAAAATCGTCTACAAATCTACAGTCTGTAAGGCCTACAACGTTCTCCCATTCACAATATGTAAAATAATCTACATAAATAAAATGAACCTAATTAAACATAGTGACATGATTAACATGACAATAACTAAAAAATAGTTGATATTAAAATTGATGTATAATGTCAAATAATGACGAGAATATGTCAGCATTGTAAAAATAAAAAGAATAAAAAGAACATTGAGAGCAGTTAATAGACTTTCACATAGATATGCTGTTAATGAGGTACCAGGGAAGCCACATGTGCAGAAGGAATTAATGCCAAACTTCCCTGTCTTCAACGTAGTCTTTTATCTTATAATATGCTTTTTTGATAAGGATACGTTTGATGTGCGTTTTAAACTTTCCATCGCTAAGTTCTGTAACTGACTTTGGCAACTTGTTATAGAAGCGGATACTGTTTATTAGAAATGACTTGCTAGTTTTAGTCAATCTAAATTTTGGAATCACAATTTCATCTTTACTACGTGTATTCAGATTATGGAAATCGCATCGTTTTTTGAAAAGGCCTAAGTTTTTGCGAACGTACAAGATATTTTCTAGGATATAAAGAGACGGCAGAGTTAGAATATCAATTTCGCTGAATTTGTTTCTAAGAGACTTTGTTGTTTCTAAGAGGTTCTAAGACATACCGGTTTCCTATCACGATGTTTTTCTTTACCGTTTTTAGAGCAGTAGTGCCTTAGCCTAGAAGCGGTTGGGACAGCATTAGGCAAAAAAAAAATGAATAAATACCTAGGTATATATTAACCGGGACGTAGTAGAAATAGGTCATTGGTTAGATTATTCAATAATGTAATTGTGCTAGGAAGTGTAGAATGGTGGGCGTTTCAGGGGCCAGTGTTTCTAACTTTTGACGTTCAAAAACGGGTAATGTCCGTCCTAATATAAAGAATTATTTTTGAAGTCCTGCAATAAGATCAATTTACTTGTTTTTTCCACAGATATGAGGTGGTGAACGACGAGAACCCGACCACCACAATAGTGAGGCGTGGGCAGCCGTTCAGCGGTGTGGTGAGGTTCACCAGACCTTACAATGAGGCTACCGACATTGTGCAACTAGTGTTTTCCATCGGTAAATTCCATTTTCATTCTCTTCACTATAATATATTACACCAGCTTTTGACATTTGGGACATTTTGTAGATTAACGGGGACAATACAAATATAATATACTAGCTTTTGCCAGCGGCTTCGCCCGCGCGGAACTTTCATCCCCTATTTAACTCCCGTAGGGGTTGAATTTCGAAAAATCCTTCCTTAGTCCTTGTCTACATTATAAAGGGAACCTCTGTGCAAAATTTCAGCTTTCTAGGTCCAAGGGTTTGGCTTGGCGTTGATGAGTCAGTCAGTCAGGACTTTTCTTTTTATTTATATATAAGATGTATAAGCATAATCACCTATAATATTTCCACTGCTGGGATATAGGGTTCTTCTCGATGAGAGAGAGTGGGCCGTGATCCACCACGCGGGCCCAGTGCGGTTTGGCGGAAATAATTAACAATATACCTAATACCCTCTTAACCGACACTTTAATATCTGAAAGGTACCTGCACCCTAATTGCGTAACACTGTCTATCAGAATCTGTATCATTTTGAAGCACATTGCTTCATATGTTCGAAAAATTTGTCTACTCAACAACGTAAATACCGCAATGAATGTTGTTGATTTGTCAACATTAAAGTCATTCCTACGTGTTCGAGTGTTACGTAATCAATTACCTACCCCTCTGCTTACACTGCTTTTCAGCATTTAGATATTCAATATAGTCAATATTTCATGTCGGATATTTTAACTAAATGGAGGAGAGCTTGACTACTAATGATAAAGCTGAAGAGTTTGTGTGAACGCGCTATACTTACAGTGTAAATTTTTAACCAGTGCGCAAACTGTAACCATGAACTGTGCGCAAACTGTAACCATGAACTCAGCCTACCATTAAAAAAAAAAACAAAAAAAAAAAAAAAAAAAAGCCTACCATTCTAGACCCGCTAGCGTAGAAATATTTCGTCAGATATACAAAAAGAAAAATGAAATGTGCAATACCTACGCGGTCAAAATGTATGGAACTGCAGATTTTTTTTTTTTTTTTTGTTTAACAGTTGCTACAAATCTACGCTAGCAGCAGGCTTGGCATGACGCTTTCTATTTCTACGAAGAATAGACAGTACTTTTTCAATAAAAACTGTCATTTAGTTTTTTTTAGGGTACATACTCCATACCGTACCTCTAAAGGAAAAAACGGAACCCTTATAAGATCACTTTGTTGTCCGTCCGTCCGTCCGTCCGTCCGTCCGTCCGTCCGTCCGTCCGTCCGTCCGTCTGTCAAGACCGTTTTTCTCAGGAACGCGTGGAGGTATTAAACTGAAATTTCTATATGATACTTAGTTCTACTGTCCCTGGAAGCTGTAGAAAAATCAACCTTCTAAGTCAACGCAATCAAAAGATACAGCCATTTAGGCCGCAGATTTCCGCAAATTTTCGAAACTCGCACGGGAATCAAAACCTACAGGGTACTTCCCGTGAACTTAGAATCTTGAAATTTTGTACGAAGTCACGTCTTATAGTACAGATATAGGAAAAATTACGAAAACCGTAAATTTTTAGTTTCGTCATATAAAAAAATATATTTTTGACAATTTTGAACTTTTACTTATATACCCACAGGTTTGTACGGAACCCTCGGTGCGCGAGTCCAACTCGCACTTGACCGGTTTTTTTTTCATTTTTGACATCGCACCGTAAATATCCATCTACAATCTGTCATTTTGTCTTTTGTTTCTAACGCTATTTGTCTAGGTTCTTAAAAATGTAGACTATTTTCGAAGAATATTTCTTCCCGAACTGTCAAAATGACGCTGACAACAATTTTTTTACTCGGCGGCCACAAACTATACGATTATCTAAAAAATCATGATTCGTTTAGATTATAACGCCTTGTGATAATTATTAAAGAAAACATAGCTATGTTCTCCTATTGTACATCATTTAGTTAATAGTCATGTCTATTCTTCCGTCGACAAATAGAAGCGAATAAATAAATAGTTATAATAATATCTAAAGAATAATCCAGTAGTATATTAAGTATACAACCTTAACTTTAAAAATTATATGTCCACAGGAGATAAACCATCAATGGAGACAACAGGAAAGATGTTCGTACGACGTGACGCGGTGACAGACAAATATACATGGAGCGCCAATCTCTTGGACGTGCAGGACGAAAACACAATCTCTTTTAAGGTATGTAAGCCTTAAATTGGTATGAACTGATAAAGATTTGAGAATTGTATGATAAAGCAGGAATACTCCTTAATAGGTATGAGTATCATACTCAGCCTATTACGTTCCCACTGCTGGGACACAGGCCTCCTCTCCGTGAGAGGGAGTGGGCCGTAATCCACCACGCGGGCCCAGTGCGGGTTGGTAGCTGTCACATGTCTTCGAATTTTTGGTTCCAGGACATGCCGCTGTCCTCACGATGTTTTCCTTCACCGTTTGAGAGTGGTGATGAAATTATTTACACAAAATAATGCGCCTGGGTGGGTTCGAACGCACGACCTTACTAACTCGTAAGTCGCAGCCGTTACTACTGGGCTACCACTGCTCTATGCTATATGAGTATATCATACGGGAATACGAATGTGATAGCATGTTTTGGAAGCAAATTCATTTGACCATCTAATATGACCATATTTACATATCAAGACCTGTCCGTGCCTCGGAAAGCACTTACGTTGGTCCCGGCTGTCTTCCGCGGATCTTTGACAGTCGTTACGGGTCGTCAGACCAAACCAGTCTTACCAAGGGGTATCAGATTGGCAGTCGCTCCATTTAAAATATTGGCATTCAATATTCAACTGCATCCGGTTAGACTGGAAGCCGACCCCAAAATAGTTCGGAACAGTCTAGGAAGTAGGTAGATAAACAGACAAGAAGAAAGGAACAAGCATACGTACAACGATGTACAGTCTACGTAGATACGTAGGTACATATGTATGCGTACATATCTACATTCAGATGTAGATTATAATTTATTAGCTGCATGTAAGCAATCTAGACACGAAATTATTGGGAATTTTATTACTCAGAACTTGTTTTACTAAAATTGGTATGCTAATTGTAGAACGTATGAAATTGCATCTGCGCAAAAAATTAAATTATTGCACGTAGTGTAGCGAGCAAGCTAATACCATCTAACATCTACACGGTTACTATTAGTGAATCTAAATCGGAATATTATTTTAATAGTCTTTTTTAAATTGGTACGACGTAAGATCAGCAAAAAAAGTACAAATATTTCTTAATTCTTAGGTACAGTTATAGTTTTTTTTTTACATCAGTTTCACTGCCCAGTGTGCGTCAGACGTAACAGTAATTGTATTGTTTAATTTAATCTTTAGCGCTTACAATTTTAATGTATTTTATTTGAAACAATAGAATATTGTGAGCCATCTTCGTGTAATACGCGATGGCACTTGAATATCTAATGCTTGATTAAAACAAGTCATTTTAGAGGTAATTCGATAGAAATGTGAATACTAATAAAATGTTATATTTATTACTATTGTCTAAATATTCAAGGTATGTGTTAAAATATTCAATGTTTTGAATAGTTATTTTATTTGATGAAATTTGCTGGTGGACCTAATGTTGAAAACCTTTAAAGCACAATTACCAGAGTTAATTTAGATCCACCCGTAAAAGGTCCGCGTGGTGGATTATGGCCCACTTCCATTCAGAGAGGAGACCTGTATTCAGAAGTGGCAAGATTACAGGATAATTTAAGTAGGTATGCAGAAGCACCAGGAGGCAGGCTTCAGACCTGTCCTATTCTTCAAAAACTACAGTAAACATACATGAACTATTATTTTACCTCAATTTAATAATAATACGTAGAAACATTATTATAATAACACTTAAAATAACAATTTATGAGCATTCAAGTGTTGGTCAAGACCAGTTTGTCTAGACAGTGATACTCAAACTACGTCGTGTACGAGTTACTTTAACTTAGCGTAACTCACATCTGTGGCCCTAGTGTTGAGTTTCTGTTAACCATCTCGAACGAACGCATCGAGGGCGTTCGATGTTCCGATTGCCCCTGGATTGGTAAAGTACCAATCGGAACGCCGAACGCGATCGAGTTGGTTAAAAGAAACTCACACTAGGGCCACTAGTATCCCGAACGGGAAACGTCAAACTCAAACTCAGTATTTATTTCAATAAAACCAATTACAGGCACTTTTTAAATGTCAAGGACTCGGTCAGAAAGATAAAGCTAAAGCGTAGTAATAGGTTTCTATGTAGAAGAACAGCAGAAACTCCAAAGACACTTTTTAGACAGGAGTCAGTCGTGTCCCACCCTCATTTCGCCGAATAGAAATGTTTTAATTTGATTATCAAAAGTCAGTCCCACTACTTACGAACTGTCAAATTTTCTCTGGATTTCACAACTGTTTTTCTCAGCAAATAGAGTAAGTTATTTTCCAAAAAGGTCAAACGCGAGCATTTTTCATTGTAGAAGAGTGATAAATGATTCATTTTTAACAAACGGAGGAGGTTACTCAATTCGACGCTTTTTTTTTTTTTTAAACAAAGAGTCTCTATGTTTCGAGTTTAATCCAACTCAAATTTTATGGACGGAGTGTCGGAATATCCACCTTCAGTCCCATGTAATTGGGAGCACCCTTTTGTCACTCACCGGTCAGAAATCTAAACTCAATTAGGTACACTTTGCCCAACCTAGGAATCGAAAGGGCCCCACGTTTAGTACCTACGAGCCTCGAACCATCATTATACCAACGACACTATATTTCAGGAAGATACGGTAGAATACAATGGAGCCAGAATTACTTAGCAGTATTTGAGCGAATCGATATCATAGCGATCGTTAAGCATGAAATAACCTGACCGGCGGGGAAATTGAGGAAGGAATTCAGCATTATCATTAGGAATTCAGCAACATTCACTGCGATATCTACGTTGTTGAGCAGACAAATTTTTCGAATATATGAAGCAATTTTAGCAATATCCTTAAAATGTCAGATTCTGATCGATAGTGTGTTATGCAACCAGGATACTCAGAACGCAGGTTGAGAATCGCTTGCCAAAGAACTCACAATATTAAAGATGATGTTCTCACAAATGCATTACGTTGGGTACAGGTTTACACGCAAATGTAGGATTGGTTATTTATTATGATGATACGAACCATTAATTTGACTTAGAAGACGTGATGAAAATGAGCAATTAACTTTTGTTATTAACTTATCTTGTGGATAAATAAATACTTATTACTTTACTAAATGACTAGGTATACAAATAAATACAAAATAAAAGGACACTTACAAGGTCCCGTTACGTAAAAAGATCGCTGGACCTTTTATAAGTGTCGAAGTATTCGTCAACATCGCTGTTATCACGAAACGTGCCCAGAGGATTGGCAGCATTACCACGTTGAATGGCAATGCTAATTCTAATTACAAAAAAGAAAATGAGATAGCTTTGACTTTAGCGCTCAATGATAATCACAGTTTCTTGCCATGTTGCTTTCTATGATCTCTATATACATAGATAGTTAGTTTTCCCAAATGCCACGATGACATGCATAGAAATCTTCTTTCTTAAATCTATGATGACATGCTTACGATTCTTCCAAAAAACACAGCAAATCAAATCAAATATTTCATCTAAACCTGCATGGGCACTTATGAAACGTCAGAAGCTAGGTGCACGGTTCCAAATTGTCGCTTCCTATGGAGAAGAGCCGGCAAGAAACTCCACGGTTACTCTTTTAAAAATAATTGGCTTTAAGAATGTTTTCAAATGACAGTAATAATAGGTATGGGAAGACAGTGTAGGCCTGTCAATACAATATAATAATCATTTCACTCACTACTTATTTATTTGTGAAGACAGAATTCTGTTTACGACACGTTGCGCACAAGTTCTGAGCAGTAACCTAACAAAAAGTACCTAGGTTTGTATCAATCTAAGGGCAAATTTTTCAATAGTCAGATATATTTTATCGGAAGAATAAATCTGAAAGTTTTTCTACACAAAAGCTGTCAAAACGCAATATTAATTCTTCAGATAAAAGTTGTATAACTATTGAAAAATCTGCCCTAAGATAGTGTATTCCATTTAATATTTTCAAGTGCTTCTTTTTGCAAAAAAATACAAATCTATAAGCGTATGTAAATCTGGAATAATTTGCCTTGGAAATGGTGAAATAATATTTCAAATATACAGGAATTTGCGCACTGGATAAAAACTTACCCTGTATAATGTGCACAAAATTCGCTCTCTTTTTACAATACAATAGTATCTTTAGTATAGATAGACTATCCTTGTTCCCTCAGATTTCAACTCCAGTGACCGCCCCAGTTGGTGCCTGGGTGCTCAGAGTGATCACCTGGCAGCGAGACTCCCCTGAACGGGCGTACTATGACTTCGAACAGGACATCTACATACTCTTCAATCCATGGAACCCTGGTAAGTTGATCTGAAAAGCTGGAACAGTCGTATAAGGCAAGGCTATTGTTATGAACGATATAGTATGGTACCGTGTGGTGCCGGACGTAAAGAATAGCATTATCCCATCTCTTCCAGTGGGTGTCGTAGGAGGCGACTAAGGTACTAACTAGAGAATGGGCAGCAGCGTTCTCTATACATTTTACCACCATACTGCGATCGCCAACCCGCCTGCCAAGCGTGGCGATTATGGCAAGCTCCCCCAAATGAGGGGAGGCCTATGTCCACCAGTGGACGTCTTCCGGCTGAAATGATGATGATGATGATGAGTAGGTATGCTCCAACTACTTTCCTGCCTTCTGTGCCCTAAAACATGCAGTCAATGTGACTTTTGAGTTGCCATTGACGATGCCGTGCAAGTAGCGAGGTTTTAGGCTAACAAAATCTGAAATACAACAGTATTTCTATGAAAACGATGCTGTTTTTATGATAACTGACGAAAAATGCCTACGCTATTTATGATACAAGTGAAGGAACTGAATTCATGGTAGGGTAATTTCGCCTGTTCGCGTCCATTTAGTGCAGTTGGCAAGTTTGACAGCGATAATAAAAATATCCCAGCACTAATTTCTATGAAAAAAATATGTAATGTGTTCATTATATAGTCTATTTTAAGATTAAATATCATTTTTGTTCCAAACATCTTGTGTTTGTTTTTTAAATAGATAAACTTCAGAATTAGGCGTTTTACCCACTTTGCGTCCACAAAAGCCAAATTGCGTCCACCCGTGGACCATTTAGCGTCCACCAGCTTAGAAAAGGAATATAGGGGTGACATTTTTAAGAATTTGTACAGAAAGATTGTATTTTAACAATTTCTTTATTTAAGAATATAATTAATATTGAAAATCAACTTTATTATAATTAAAAACATCACTTAAAAATAAAAATCTTCTCAACATTGACTGAACATAAAATTAGGTAAGTAGTAGGTAAATAATGATTGCACCTTTAAGAATAAACAGTAATCAGTTCCTTCTGTTAATTTTACCCCAAAATCACAAATTTTCCAAACCACTTTTGACCTGGGCGATCATCTTTGAAATTATTTTAAAACTCCCCTTCTCGAATTATTTTCACAAACAGTATCCAGCAATTCTTGCTTTTTCACAGGAAATCCACATTTGGAAATGTTAAGAAGCCATTCAACTACTTTTTTTCATCATCTGCTCTTAGCGCTGATTCTGGTCCCGGTTTCTTTACTCCATCTGTTCTGCGCCCACTGATTTGGTCCAATATTGTGGTCTTGGGAATAGCATATTCTTTGCATAATATGTCTTATCGATTTATTATTCTCTCGAATTTCATTTAACGCTTTTTTTTTATCGTCTTCGGTGTATGTTCTCTTTTCCTTCTTCTTTCTTGTCTCCGAAGAACTCATGTTAAATAGAAAAAAATAACAATGAAAGAAATTACTCATTTCATTTAAAAATAGAATTAAAAACACGTAGTCATAATAAAAAATGTACAATAATAAAAATCAATACATTTTAAATTATTTTTACAAGCAAGCCAATTGTATTTAACGAAAATAGTGGACGCAATTTCGTTTATTATTATCTCCTGTAGGTATAGTTTGCGTCCATTGCGGACGCAAAGTGGACGTTTTGTAAATACGATGTAGTAATTCGCGTCCACCTTATTTTATTCGTTAAATATAAAAATCATAAGCAAATTCATAATTAATATTATTCCTTTTTTTATTATAAAAGTCTAGAAACAGCTCTTTTTCCTGTGGCAACACTACAGCTAACAGCTGATTTAAATTTGCTCTCGTAATTTTAATTTTTAACTTTAGATTTCTTTGTTTTTATGGCCTATTTCCAATTACTCTTCAAGTAAACAGAATAATAAAGTGTATTACGTATTAGATTCACGTAACGAGTGTAAAATAAGTGTAAATATTTCAATGTGAATCGTTGACAGTTGCCGGCACAAGTGAATTTTTGCATTGTCATCTTGATATCAGAGGGGTAATTCTACTAATTTTAAGAACGTTCACAGTCTGATCTCAGTGTCAATCTGTCAAAAATTCCTATACATTTTTGTCAAATTTTTGAAATTCGATTGTTGCCGAGATGACACTGCGAACGTTTTTAATTAGTAGAATTGGCCTTCAGGTACAATACTTTGTATTTTACGTGCTATTAGTTTGTTTGCGTACTCTCTTTTTTTTTACCAGCTGTTACATTGTACTCTTTTTAATTTCGGCTACGTATGCCAGTGACTTTTGAACGTAAACATAACCTTACTTTGGTTTGGTGACAGGACTCCTTCTTTACATCTAACTTTCATATTTCCACTAAAAATAATCATCTCCTAGACTGCTGGCATAACTACCTTCTCTCTTTCACTTTCTTGTCGCTTCCTTATTAGTTATAGTCATGATTATGACTCGCAGCGCCCGTGCTCGCCTCGAAGAGTCCAAACTCAATCAGGCTTTGAGCGAATTACAGGCGTCAAAGAAGTCCTGTGACCAACTCAGTAAGGAAATAGATGACAATGAAAGGGTGCTCTTTGATGCCCATGAAAAGAATAGGAAGTTGAAAAGTGAAATGGCTCAGATATATACTCAATACACTGATGCCATAGAAGAACGCGACAGACTTCAGCTCGTTGTGGACGGATTCAGCCAGTGTAGCATAGAGTATGAACAAGCTCTTAGTCGATTTGAGCTTTCCTGATATTTACAGTTCCAAAAAACAGTGTAAGCCAATTGAAAAAAATGACATAGTGTTATTCTGTGATGAAATTGGAAAAGAGTTAGGCGATTTGTTGACAGAGGAATATCCAGGTCACTCTATAATAAATTACTGTATGCCTGGTTGTTCATTATTTAATATTATGAAACAAATTATTAAATGTAATTTTAGCCGAGACACCACATTAATAGTTTTTATGGGTAATAGGGGAAAAGTGAACAAAGGAGAATTGCTCCAGTATTATAGAACCCTGAGTAATCTTAGTTTAAGAAAAATAGTTTTGTTTACATTCCCATATAGCAACGGTTTGCCACAGGAAGAAAATAGGTTAAGATATGAGATAAATATGACTTTGTATAATTTGACTTTTAATAATAATTTGTTTAATCTAGTTGATACCAACAATTATGTTGGTAATAATTTGCATTTGACAAAAGATAGATATAATATTGTGATGTACTATCTTTCTAACTATCATAGAAGACAGATAGCTGTGTCGCTATCATATTTTTTTTCTATTTCAGCCAAAAATTTGGCTAAACAACTTGCTCCTTTTGAGCAATGCAATGAAATATTAAACTGTACTGCCAATAATTTGGCAAATAATTTTGACATTGATCTTCATTTAAATTAGAAAGTAAGACAATGGAGGCAACCTCTTGCAAAAGTGTAAAAGAATTACATGGTATCAACCTGGTGCATCAAAACATTCAAGGGTTTTTGAACAAAGATTTAGAAGTCGATTTATTCCTTAATTGTAACAATATAGATATTCTTTGTATGACAGAACACTGGCTTAAATGCCACCAGTTCATGTTTAATTTTAATAATCACCAGGTTGGTAGTTCGTTCAGCAGAGTAAATGCTATACATGGTGGCTCATTAATTTTAGTAAGTAACCTGTTACAATTTAAAGAACGTAAGGATATCGTGAGCCTCTCTGTTGAGCGGACAGTTGAAATAGCCTGTATAGAATTGGAGCAGTTTGTTGTATTAAGTGTGTACAGACCACCTTCAGGATTGTATGACTGCTTTGAAAAGGTAATGGATGAAGTATTACACAAGATTTGTAACTCGAACAAATCCATTATTGTTTGCGGTGATTTTAATGTTAATTTATTGGATAACTCAGGTTATTGTAGTAAAATAATAAGTTTATTTCAGTCGTACAATCTTGTAAACTTATTTATGGAGCCCACAAGAATAACCCCTAGTAGTGCCACATGCCTAGATAATATTTTTACAGATGTTGTACCGAGCCACAAAGAAATTATTAATTTATTAGATTCTGATCATTGCGGGCAACACATTACCATTAAAAATCAAAATAAAAAAATGGGTAAAAAGGATATCATTGTTAACCCCAAAACTGCATTTCGCCTAGAGGCCTTTAAAATTAAACTCGAAAATAAATTACCAGTTTTGTCTGCAAATGCTGATCCTAATCATCTATATGATGATTTTTTTAAGATATATTGTAAACAATTTAATTCCACTTTTATTCCCAAGACTATCTCGATTAATAGTAACGTCTCTTTCAGTGATTGGGCTACCATTGGTATTCATAAAAGTAGAGCACGACTTTATGAGCTATACGATGAAAGGACTTCTGTAAACACTGCTGAATTTAATTTATATGTTAGGAATTATTCCAAATTATTTAAAAAAGTTTGTTGGATGGCCAAGTCGCGTTATTTGAGTTCAAAGATTAAAAACAGTAGTAATGTAATTAAAACGACTTGGAATATTATTAATAGTGAAACGGGAAAGTCTAGCAACCGAAATACTGACTACAGCCTGTCTATCAATGACAACATAATCACATCGGACTCGCAAGTTGCCGCGGCTTTTGAAAATTTCTTTACAGATATTCCCGTTTCAACTACAAAATCACTAAACTCATCACCTTCAGTTGCTGAGTCTTTGCTTAAGGAAAATGTTAATGTTTGTGATTCAGAATTTCATTTTGAACATATTAGCTGTAGAGATATAATTAAAACCTTTCACACTTTAAATGTAAAAAAGACTGCAGATCTGTGGGGTAATTCTGTAGAAGTTGCTAAGTCTATTATTGACATTGTAGCACCTACTTTAGCTCTTATATTTAATAATTGTATAGACTGTGGGGAGTTTCCTGACCTAATGAAGAATAGTAAAATAATACCTTTGTTTAAATCAGGTAGTACATCAGACCCCACTAATTATAGACCTATTTCAGTACTACCTACCTTTAGTAAAATTTTTGAGAAATGAATTTTAGACCAATTGCAAAGATTTTTTAATAAACATAATTTATTACATAGCAAACAGTTCGGTTTCACAAGGGGTCGTTCAACTACCGATGCCGGTGTTGAACTCTTAGGGCATATTTACAATGCATGGGAAAATAAATACGATGCCTTGGGCATCTTTTGCGATTTATCTAAAGCTTTCGATTGCGTGCTTCATGAAACTCTAATCAGGAAACTCCGCCACTACGGGATCCGGAACACCGCTCTGGATCTTCTTATTTCATACTTGTGTAATAGGATTCAGTGTGTTGATGTAAACGGAAAAAGATCTACGGGATCCGTAGTATCAATGGGAGTCCCACAGGGCTCAATTCTTGGTCCTTTCTTGTTTCTTATTTATATTAATGACTTGCCTTACCTCATAAAGGATAATCATGATATAGTGTTGTTTGCGGATGACACTTCACTTTTGTTTAAACTTAAACGTCAGCAACTTGTTAATGACGATGTAAATAGCGCAAAAGTAGTTCACTGGTTCAATGTTAATAATTTGCTTCTTAATGAAAAAAAGACCAAATGCATTAAGTTTACGCTACCTCACGTTAAGCAGGTGAAAACTAATGTGTTGATAAAGGGCGAAGAATTGAATCCTGAAGATAGCACTGTATTCTTGGGCTTAACTTTGGATGCCAAGCTTCAGTGGGGCCCACATACAGCTAAATTGTCGAAAAAGCTAAGCTCTGCAGCATACGCTGTTGGAAAAATTCGTAATTTAACTGATGTAGAGACAGCCCGCTTAGTGTACTTTAGCTATTTTCATAGTGTAATGTCGTATGGTATTCTATTGTGGGGAAATGCCGCCGACATTCAGACTATTTTTGTCTTGCAGAAAAGAGCTGTCCGATCAATTTATAAATTAAGTCCGAGACACTCTCTCAGAGATAAATTTAAGGAGATAAATGTAATGACTGTGCCTTCACAGTATATTTATGAAAATCTTTTATATGCTCATAAAAATATTAAAATGTTTAAAAAATACAGTGATATCCATAGTATAAATACTAGGAACAAACACAAATTTGTTGTACCATCAACAAGGCTCAAGAAAATAGGTGGGTCATTCAGATGTCAATGTATACGCTTTTATAATAAACTTCCAAGCCATGTTCAAGATCTAAGTCTCAATAAATTTAAATCATTCATCAAACGTAAGTTGTGCCTGAAAGCCTTTTATACCGTTAAAGATTATATTGAGGACAAAAAAGCTTGGGATTGACCTGCTCCAATTTTGTATACTGAATGTTGTTTTTTCTTTGTTTTGCTCTTTGACATTTGATTATTATTATATACACTTTGACATTTGATTATTATTATATACACTTTGACATGAATATTTACTTTGAGAAGTATAATATTATTTTTGTTTTAATTATTGTGAATGTGAGAACTATGTGGTATTTTTGTTTTTGTATTTCGTCTCTTTCTCAGTTCGTTTTTAATGTTAATCTGGCAGTTTGAGTACTTTATGCGGCCTACCCAAATGTCCTTTCTTTGGTATTGTTCGTCAAATCGTTGAGCTCCTCAAGTTCTGAGTTGAGCCGTATGATTACTGATACATGCGTGCACTGAATGGACAGGTCCACTCAACCTGTGTGGTTCTTTCCTCAAAAGACCATTTCAGACACCAATCCACATGGTCTTCACATGATCTGACCAAGATTATGTCTGGACTTTAAAAGAGACTGTGACCTCTGAGTTTGTTTCGGCCTTTCTTCTCAGAGTAGTCAGATAGAAACGCCGACCTCATCTAGTTTAAAAAAATATGATTGACGTGTAAAAGTGTTTGTACAAACCTACTTACAGAAATAAAATCATTTATCATTTATCATTTAGCTATGTATCCTAAAATTCACATAAAACAATAAAAAACTTACCATCGAACGCGCCGCTGCACACTATTTTTATCTAAACATCCCGCGCGTACGCACTCCCTGATGAACAGCCGAGACTAAAGTATTTTTTCTAAACGGGATTGGTTTGGCGCACGGACCTTTTGTCCATGTTTGCGTGCCTCATACACATTGAGGTATTAGCGGTAATGACTTTTCGTTTGATTGGTGTGTTAGTTTACTTATTTTCGAGGATTTTTAAAGGGAGACCCGTAAAATGGACGCGAATTGGGCGATGGACGCGAACAGGCGAAATGACCCTAGGTACAGTCGAGTTCATTAATATATTGGCACTGTCAAGGATTCAAAATATTGTGAGCGTTGGATAGCTCAAAAAATTCTATAAAACCAAAAATATGCACTCATGTGAACGGTTCAATAATATATGCTGTGCATTAGGCAACAATATGAGAAAAAGCACTCACATATTAATGAACCTAAATCTTGACCACAATTTAATGATGCATACAGTTGTCACAATATTATGAACTTTTTTGACGTTCATATATTTTTGAAGCCTGTAAGGGCCAATATATTAATGAACTCGACTGTACAAGATGTACTAGCGCCACAAGAAGTAGGCTACTGTTTTCAAGCTTGATTTCTAAAGTTAACGCGAGCGGGACAGGTGACGCAAGGAAATAGGAACGAAAATCGATTAACACTGTTACATTTATCATCTAAGTACCTACCTACCTAAAGTGGGACATCAATATCTGACAAATTGTTATCAAATTGGCTTGCGTTTTTACCCTCTCTACCATATTTCGTTTAGCAGGCTATTGTTATAGAAGTAAACTGGAAAGGTGACGCAATGAAAATCGATTAACACTGTAACATCCAAATTAAGATATAGGTACATACATACTTAATATATGTCACAGTGCTTTTAAGCATTTCAATTATTACTATACAGGGTAAGTTTTTATCCAGTGCGCAAATTGTAACCATAAATTCAGCATATCATTCTAGAACCCCTAGCGAAGGTATTGCACTTTTCTATGAAACAGCAGATTTTTTTTGTATAACTGAAGAAAAATTTACTGTATACTTACATTTTAACCGTTTGTTCCGTGTTTTTTTTATTAAAGGTTAAAATTCATCGAATTTCGGTGCTGAATTAACCCAATTTAGGTCACTCAAGACGTAAGTATTAAATTGATCAGCCTTTATGGATTTTATACGCAAAAGAAAAATAAATGAAAGAGTTGCTTACCAATTTACCTACGTTTGTTTCATTTCGTTGTATTAGAATGCAATCTTCTCAATTTAAACTTTAAATAAGTTACAGAACAATACAGAGAGTTATAAAAACATTGCTAGTCTAATTTATTTATGAGTTTGGACTTTGTTTCTGCAAATGCAACTTGGAAGAAAAATTAAAGTTCTAAGCTTTTCATTTGTCTTTCAAGTAGCCTTTTATTACCTACGTGAAAATATCTAAAAGTAGATATCGTTTTGTACTAGGATCAGAACCGGATTTATTTTCTTTTCTCACTCGTAGACGGTAGAGGGGGCTTGCATTACAAATCATTTAAAAACTTTTGTTTAATTTATTTATTTATTTCATCTTACAACTGCATCGATCCTAGATACGACTCATTAATCAAATTCAAACGTAATTTATACAAATTAGGCTGAAAATTACCAATTTTCGAAAGTCAAAAAATGTTCGCCCAAAACGCCAGCCCTTCACCATTTCCTAGTGCTTTAGCTGGGAAGAAGAAATAGCGCAGCAAACTCCCCAGCAGCAGAATTCGACCAGCGTCAACCAATACTTACCCGACATCCTCCTTCCAGATGACCAAACTTTCATGGAGGACAAGCCTCTTCTCCAGGAGTACGTGCTGAATGACGTGGGCAAGGTATGGGTGGGGCCCATCAAGACCACGCGTGGAAAACCCTGGCTTTATGGCCAGTTTGACGCAGTTGTGCTACCAGCTTGTATGTTCATGCTGGATAGAGCTGAGGTGCCTTTTAACCAGTAAGTTTAATAATTATGAGTTCGTTTCTTCTTTTTCTTGGAGATAAACTGTTCTAGTTACTTGAAGGAAGTGATTTTGCTGTGGTGGACCTGCTGTAAATCGGAAAATGTAGGTAGTGTAGGACACTTTTTCACTAGATGGAGAGACGATCTACAATGTAGCAGCTGCATGCGAGTAGCTGTGAACCACAGGAGTGCGAATTTATGAAGCCTATTTGCAGCAGCTCCAATTTTTTGTTTATTCAGCGCGCTTTGGAGCGGGGTTTCTTTGAAGGATTATATCAGAAATGAGATTATCCGGGAAAGAACCAGAGTTACCGAAAAAGCTAGCAGAGTACGCAATCTGAAGTGGCAGTGAGCTGGCCATGTCTGTCGAAAGACCAATTGCCGGTGGAGCAGACGAGTCCTGGAGAAGAGACCGCGTATCGGCAAACATAGCGTGGGACGCCCCCTTTAAAATGGTGGCATGAACAGACTAGATGCGAAAGGTGGAAGATAGTGTTGCGGCGCAGTCTGGAAGAGGACTATGGCCAGCTGTGGACTGCGATAGGCTGAGTTGATTCGCAACAGTATGTGCAGTTCGGCTATAGGTTGTTAATGATGATCCTACCTTTAAATTATTACCTATACACAAGAAACAAACTAGTCATGCGTTTCTAACTAAACGATAATCTTAACCAAAATTAGAATTTACATTGAAAACCCGTAACCACTGATTTATGCATTGGCAAATCTTCAACCGCGTGTAAACACTATTTCATTCGAGAGTAATTGTCCAGGTTTTACCTGACATAATATGGCCACTAAACAAGACAAGAATTGGCAGCCGAGACGAATAGTAGAATGTCAAGAATGAGGTAAATAAATAAAGCAATAAACAAATCTAAGCCTTGAGCCGGTTGCAGACCAAGAGCTCAACTAAGTTAGTTTAACTTAGCTCGGACAGCTGAGGCAAATTTTTCATACTTCAGTAGCCCTAGTGTGAGTTTATTTTAAACATGACGATCTTCCGCATTGGCTGCGTTCGGCGCTCCGATTGTGACGTCACCAATCCAGGGCCAATCGGAGCGCCTAAATCGCTCTAACACTAGGGCCACTGTTCATAGTTTGTAGTCTGGACGTCAACAATTATATCAGCCATGCGAACTAAGCTAGACTAACTTGGCATAGCGCTTCCCTCGGCTAAGCTACGCACTAGCTTAGCGTTGTATGAAAATTTTGCGAGATTGACCATTGCGAACCACACATGGCCACGTTAGCATGCGGTACATCCCTATGCTCATCTAACTCAGCAGTAGAATTGCGCCTTTAGTAAAATATGTTCCTAGAAAAAGTCTTGTGTTTCTGAAGACTGGTCTACGATTCTACCGTCATGTTACGTGACCAGCTCTTCAATTGAAGACGTTGTATGAATACGGAGGTGAAATGAAGCTGGCAATTTAGATGCGTTTGAAATATTGGTCTGTTGTTGAGCATCTTGCATAGTAATCTGGTTTGCAATGAGTTGAATAGTTTAGAATGAGATTCAACTAAAGCTTTATGTATTCTGTTTTGCGATATTCTTTTGTTTGCACTAAAACCTTCGTGATTCTTTCCCTACCGAATACGAAAACCTGAAGTGTGGTTACAGAAATTATGATTACCTACCTTATTCATTTCTTAGAAGTAACAATTTATCATGATTTATAATGACACTACCCAGGAAAGTGTTTCGTTACCCAAAAATATCTACTTCAATTTACTCATGTTTCGTAGTAGATAATCTTATTCATTGCCCTTTTGATAAAATTACTGGTAAAACATTAGGTTTTTGGCCAGACTTTGCTGAACATAACTACGGATTATTCATTTATTAATAATCCAACAATTAATCCAACATAGTGTCTTATAACGGAAGTCTTTGACCAGTGCATGTTGCCAACGACCACGATTTAGTGCCTTAGACCATCCTATGGCACTAAAACGTGGTCGCTCACAATGGGTCTAATTTAAAGTCACCCAAAGGACAATGTTTGGAGTTTCCTTGGTAAAGGCCGCAGAGATTCACTGGATGCGAGAAGCCAGACCCGATTGAAAAGGCGGTGCTTGGGGAAGGCCTATGTGCAGCAGGCCTTCTTTCGGTCTGAAAAAATTATGATGATGAATTTATTATCGTAACATCTTCAAAAACTTTCACGTATAACCTTAGTGGTATTCAGAACTTTCTTAACAACGACGCCTTTCTTTCCTTCTAGCCGTGGCGACCCCGTAAAGGTAACTCGTGCCATCTCCCGCATAGTGAACTCTAACGATGATGGTGGCGTACTGGTTGGACGTTGGGACGGCGTCTACGACGATGGGACAGCCCCCTCGGAGTGGACCGGGTCTGTGGACATCCTGGCGCAGTTCCTCGAGACTCAGGAGCCCGTGTCTTATGGCCAGTGCTGGGTGTTCGCTGGAGTTGTCACTGCTGGTGAGTAGATGGAGTGAGATATTCTTACAGGTGCTGTGAAAAGGTCCAATCCTGAGCGAGAGCGTATAGTTGATGGGATGAAAATTTACCAAATTAGGTATGCTGTTCCCCTATATATGCTCTCGCTCGGGATTGGTCCTCATTACAATAAGAATTCGTCAATGTGACTATGATTGGCTACCTTATTTGGGAGATCAGAAATGATTAGGTAGGTACTTTAGAACACTATAGGTACTTTAGAACACTATAGGTACTTCCCACTTAAGGAGACGTAGGAGTTGTGGCAGAGAAACAAACATCTTATAGCTGAATGGTGCCATTGGTCTCTTGAACATCAGGAATTTCCGAACAGTTTTATTAATCAGTACTACCGTACCTAGTTAACAAAATCAAAAGTCATTTATACAAACTAGGCTGGCAGACAGCACTTTTTGAAAGTCAATATTATTCGATATTATCCCCCAAAACGCCCGCCCTTCACCACTTTCTATTTCTTAAGCTGGGAAGAAGTAGCGCAACAAACTCCCCGGCAGTACTTCTGTCTATTCAGTTAGAAGAACTAGATTCTATACAATAGTACATAAGTAAAAAATTAACATTACTAAACACAAAACATTAATTTTAATTATTTACCATAAAATGGCAGTTATTCACACGACAATATACCAACAAAACATTGAAACCATACTCAAGCTGAAATAAATAATGAAAAACATATATTCAGTGAGAACTTTGATCAAAAAGTAGGTAATATAGTAAAGTTAAGAAACTATAGGTCATGTAATTTCCTCATACAATCTTGAAAGCGTCTAAGTGACCCAAAAACTGGCATCAGGCCAGCCAGCACACAGATAACAAGTACCAAGGACGGTGCAAACGTAACTATTACTTTCGCGTTTAAGTTCAGTTATTATCTAGGAGAATCAAATCGTTCATCACCATTTAACTGTGCATTTAGTTTAGTTTATAAATCATTTCAAGCAGTTTATTTCTACGTGTGGTTTAGCCAGAAACTGTTAATTGTACAGATAAATTAATGTTTGGACAGCTCATTAAGATACGGAGGGTTATCTATGTCTTCCATTGACTTGATAAAATGTTGTTTTAAAAATACCGTTCCTTGAACCGATTTTTAATCTAATAATCATGAGATTCTTGGGACTTGGTCTAATTAGTCACATTTGGTCAACATTTCGATATTTTGGTTGTTATGAAGCTACGAGCGGATTTCAGGTTATGGACAGCTTTCAGCCCAATTCCAGGGAAAGACACTGTGGAGGTTGAAGCGATTATACTGTTAACACAATATTTACTCCATCAATTCTTCGATTGACGATTTTACACGTAGGAAATACAGCGAACTGCAGAATAGATGTGACTTGAAGATGGTCGTTTAAATGCTATCCAATCTAAATTTAATACAGCTGCTATCATAGCTACAAATGATACCAGCCTTCAAAAGTAAACAAAGCAATGTTCATAGAAAATAGTTTTCAGTTTCTAACCAAATCTCACTTTCCAGTCTGCCGTGCCCTTGGCATCCCATCCCGCGTGGTCTCCAACCTGGTATCAGCCCATGATGCCAACAGCACCCTGACAGTCGACAAGTACTACTCCGAGACCATGGAGGAGCTGGGCTATGACCCTAGCAACGCTGAGCCTGAACAGACTGACTCTATATGGAACTATCATGTGTGGAACGATGTTTGGATGGCGAGACCAGATTTAACTGCTGGTGAGTTCACTGTTCACTATTTTTTTTTTTTATATAGTAATGACCAGGTATTTTTTTAAATTACTGAATACAATGAAGAAGGAAGCACTGTATTTGAGCGATATACATTTGAAAGGGAATGCTAATTAAAGCTTAAGATACTGTAGCGAAGGCACAACATAAACGAAATATTTTTGTAACGAATGCCGTCACCTTGAAGTGCAACTGGTCTATAAGGACAAATAAAACAGTCCACTAGTCTTCAACTTCATCATTGTTTGCAGTTTCAGAAGTAGCACCTACTTAGGTACTTTATAATCAATCATTCCTCAATCCAACTTGACTAACATATGTACTAATTTCTCACCTCTCTCAGGATATGGAGGCTGGCAAGCAATCGACGCTACTCCTCAAGAGACCTCCAAGGGCGTGTACCAGTGCGGCCCAGCGCCATTGGAAGCCATCAAGCAAGGAGTCATCGGAATGAACTACGACGTCGAGTTCATGCTAGCTTCAGTCAACGCTGACCTGATGAGGTGGAGGATCGACTCTAATGAGGAGACTGGATATGCTATGGTGGACAGCAATACTTACCAGTAAGTATTCTTTTTTACGGTAAATACCGTTTTATTTATGGAATCGCAGTTTTGAAAGAACGTAAATTTCCTTCGCACAGAAAAATTGGTTTGTATCTACCTAAAAGATTTTGCTTTGACGGAAATCATATGAAAAACGAATCAATGCACACAAGGAATACTGTGGATACTAGATGCATCCTTATATCTTTACAAAACAAATACCTCTAAATTGCCTACTGTCTAGGCTTAACATCTTTCACCAGATAGTCTCCTTAAAAGGATTATCCAAGCTCAACGTTTCTTGTTGAATTTCTGCGCTCCTAAACCTGATAAGATCTTTGTGACAATTTGCAAGGCCTGCTATTGGAGTTTTTTGGCTCAAATGATCAATGAAGCCTACATAGTATTTTCATTCCTAACAACCATTTTTTATTCCAGCATCGGCCGCATGGTCCTCACTAAGAAGCCATACGTCTTCGATCCCAATGGTGACGAGGATAGAGAGGACATCACAGAGCAGTACAAGTTCAGAGAAGGAACAGCCTCCGAGCGTCTCGCTCTCATGAACGGAGTCAGGTTCTCCGAGAGGGCGAAGAGATATTACTCCGTGGCCAGTAACTTACAGAATGATATCAAGTTTAAGCTTTGCGATGTGGATAGCGTTCCCATTGGAAAAGACTTCAGGGTTACTGTGGATATTGAGAATATTTCCGAAGAGGTAAGTGAAAATGATTAGTTGTTTACTTACCTTACCGATAAGTTAAACATCACGCCTTTTTCCCCCAAAGGATAGGACAGACGTGGGCCCACATTTCGTCATTTATGTTTAAGTCCCATGTAATAGGGGGCGAGTCTATTGCCATCAACTGGGCACAAATCCAGACACCGTGCTGCTCCTGAGAAATTCCAGATAGAAAATCCCAAAAATACTTTGCCCGATGTGAGAAGCGAACCCAGAACCTTATGCTCAGCAGTAGCGCTCGCGAACACTAAGCCAACGAGGCAGTCAGATCCCAAAAATAAATCCGCTATTTTTCAATTTAATAGTATTCAACTGGTGTGGATTTATTACCTACCTGTGAATTACTATTTCGTGAAAAGTAATTCAATAGGATTAAGAATATTTGATAATTGGGCACATTGCTCGCAGAACAGATGTCCGATGGGGCCGAAAGGTTTTGGCGAATGGAAGGCCTTCCACAAGGTGGCTCGATGACCTTGTGAAGGCTGCAGGAATCCGCTGGATGTGCGAAGCACAAGACCGGTCGAAGTGGAGGAGCCTGGGGGAGGCCTATGTCCAGCAGTGGACGTCTATCAGCTGAAATGATGATGATGATGAAGAATATTTGAATTTCGTGGGCTTTCCTGGCGCTTTGGCCCTTTAATGAGCTTCTTTAACTTACCTATGCATTTCTTCCAGGGTCGCAACATCAAGGCGTCTCTATCAACCAACAGCGTGTTCTACAACGGAGTGAGAGCCGGCGTCATCAAGAAGGTTGAAGGAAAGATGTTTGTAGGAGCTGGCAAAAGTAAGTACAAATAAAATATACCTACACTCGTAGCTAAACTCCAAAACCTGGACGAAAAAAGTAATGTATGCCCGCCCTCCAAATGCAAAGCCCACAATTAGACAGCGTTCGCATCGACATGCGTACGTGGATATTGCTCCGAATCTCCTTCTCCCGACTCACTACTAGGTGTTCAAGATTACCTCAAATCAAACTGAGATTTTGCTAGTCAGCAAGATTGGTAATGGACCTACAGACTGGCTGACTAGAAAGAGACACCAATAACCCGATGGCTGAAACAATATGACTTAAACCTATACAAGGTGTAAATAAAACGCAAGTCGTGAAGGTCGTTTGTTCATAATTGACTACTGAATCAATTTCAGTAACTTTTATTATAGTATTTTTTCTGAAATAATGTATTTTGCCATATTACCCGCCGATTGAGCCAAAGAAAATTTAATCTTATTTCAAGGCAATAAGACTCAATTTTAAACGTATAAAGTAATGGTGGGTCAACACGTTTTACTTAATAGTAATAGTTTGCTTTAAAGAAATAAAGTTTTGGCCATTGTACAGAGCCCAGCACATCAAGCTACCCCAATCTGTCAAATTTCTTTGATAGTTTTCAACTTTATAACAAAGGAATAAGGTTCATGTTCAATTGGGAAAATTTGACAGTTTGGGATAGGTTGACCTGCTGGCGTCTGTACTAAGTTTTTAACTCAATAGGTACTCTAATTGGGGTGTATGAGGTGTTGGGTTTTTTATGTTATATATCAAGAATCACAGCTAGTTCTGTGATCAAATGGTGTACGTTACCCTAGCAAGAAAGTGTCTCCTAGAGTTATATGAGTAGAACGTATAATGTGTGCCTTATCTGCTGTAAATGTGCCCCCACATAAAAAATGTGTGCCCCCTGTCGTTTTGGAGAAAAACGGAAAAAACGATTCTTGCTGGAGTAACGTTTTTCTAGCAGGAAAATTCTAAACGAATGATCGGAGAGAGAAAAATTGTGCATGGCCAGAGAGCTTATATGTGTGCCAAAATGTGCCCCCAAAAATAAAATCTGTGCCCCTTCAGGTTTTCGAGATATTGCATTTCCTGCTGGAGTAACGTTTTGATGAATCGTATATCTCTAAAACCATTGCATGTGCCCCTGTAGAATAAACATACACGAGTAGCTCTTAAGGGGCACACCTTAGTGCCCTAATTAGATTTAAGAAAATATTTATAGTTTTCAAGTTATCGCGGTTTTACGAAAACCCGAAAAAACATCGCAGCGCCTAAATGAGACAAGGCACAAGTTCGCTGAAAACTGTATTCGGTCCTTCTTGACGCTATTAATAACCATACAAAGTTTCAAAACTGTTCATGCATGCGTTTTTGAATAATCTTGCTAAAAGTCAAAACGATGGTGTCTTAACTTTGACGGCAAAATACAAGGAACCGGCTTAATCCCAGATGTGTAGGTGTGAACCAAAATTGTGTGCCTTTAGTCAAAAATATATGGTGAAAATATTCAGCTTGGAATGTTTCGCATTAAGTTAATATTAACAAAAAACCAAAATATGTAAGCAACGGCTGGTTATCCGACCAAATTTGAATGACTACTAAAAAGCGACGGATTCATACATATCGATGACCTTCTTTACTTAACTCACTAACCGGTTGTGCCTGAGTACACTGAAGTAGAAAAGTAATAAGTAATAAAATAAAGTTGTTATTGGATTATATTCTAGTAGCTGTTTCTATTATATTTATTGATAAGCCATAGGTTAGATAAATTAACAGTAAGTTTTTCATCAGTAAGGGGAATGCTCCAACCAGCCCGCGAAATTCAAAGTTTCTTGCGTTTTTTGTAATTTGCAGGCCAGTGCTAGGTTGTGTGTTGATTAAAATATTATTCGCGGCTGTAAGACGTATGTAGTTACAGAATTATAAGCATCAAAATCACCAATACAACCCTCCAAGTTCATAATAAAAAAAAAACAGTAAAAGTCATCCCTACAGCTTAAAGCGTAGTATTGATGATTTTGATGATTATAATTAAGTGATTTTTTATGATGCCAATTTACTAATTATATGTTAAACTTAGATGAAAAACTGATCTGTGTTTTAAATAATAACGACTACACAACGTGCAAATAATTTATAATATTTATAGGGAGGAAATTTAATCTGTGATTTGATGCAATACTTACTTTAAGAATTAAAATTAAGGGAATAAATATAGTAATTTCCACATCAACAAGCTGGTTCATTTAATATAGTCACAAGGTGCATTTAAAATATATTTTTAATTAGCCCCCAAAACTTTTGAACGCGACTGTACGGACAACAGCTTAGGTATAATACGTCCAATAAAGAAGGTCATCGATATGTATGAATCAGTCGCTTTTTAGTAGTCATTGGAATTTGGTCGGATAACCAGCCGTTGTTTACTTAATTTGGTTTTTTGTTAATATTAACTTAATGCGAAACATTCCAAGCTGAATATTTTCACCATATATTTTTGACTAAAGGCACACAATTTTGGTTCACACCTACACATCTGGGATTAAGCCGGTTCCTTGTATTTTGCCGTCAAAGTTAAGACACCATCGTTTTGACTTTTAGCAAGATTATTCAAAAACGCATGCATGAACAGTTTTGAAACTTTGTATGGTTATTAATAGCGTCAAGAAGGACCGAATACAGTTTTCAGCGAACTTGTGCCTTGTCTCATTTAGGCGCTGCGATGTTTTTTCGGGTTTTCGTAAAACCGCGATAACTTGAAAACTATAAATATTTTCTTAAATCTAATTAGGGCACTAAGGTGTGCCCCTTAAGAGCTACTCGTGTATGTTTATTCTACAGGGGCACATGCAATGGTTTTAGAGATATACGATTCATCAAAACGTTACTCCAGCAGGAAATGCAATATCTCGAAAACCTGAAGGGGCACAGATTTTATTTTTGGGGGCACATTTTGGCACACATATAAGCTCTCTGGCCATGCACAATTTTTCTCTCTCCGATCATTCGTTTAGAATTTTCCTGCTAGAAAAACGTTACTCCAGCAAGAATCGTTTTTTCCGTTTTTCTCCAAAACGACAGGGGGCACACATTTTTTATGTGGGGGCACATTTACAGCAGATAAGGCACACATTATACGTTCTACTCATATAACTCTAGGAGACACTTTCTTGCTAGGGTAACGTACACGATCAAATGGGCTGATCTTCTCTTTAACAAAATGTAAAATACAGCTTTTAATCGTTTTTCTTAATTTGCAGAGGAACAGATCAGCATCCTTGTGAAGGCAGATGACTACCTACCCAAACTAGTAGAGTACTGCAACGTGAAGATATCAGCGATGGCCATCGTGGACGAGACCAAACAGTCCTGGGCCGATGACGATGACTTCCAAGTCATCAAACCGAATATTATCATCAAGGTAAGTTGGAAACAAAAGAAAATCGACAAATAGTGTGCAAGGAACTGCACTTGGAATTTGATATGTGGAGCCACGAGGCGTAAGTTGTACCCTGTTACCTGCACACGTGAGAAGCTAATGGTTGCGTCAGTGATTGGTATTCGCGTTGCTGAATTTTGGGTCAAACTAATTTAGAAAATGTTCCATTCACATAAATTTTTTTCGTATTATTTTTGCTATTGACACGCTAAGAAGTTGTGGCAATCCTTGTCCTGGGGGCGTCTTTTAGCCCAAACGATGATAACGAACCGTATTAAACTTCATCATCATCTGCCTAGCCTTTTCCCAACTATGTTGGGGTCGGCTTCCAGTCTAACCGGATGCAGCTGAGCACCAGTATTTTACATGGAGCGACTGCCTATCTGACCTCCACAACCCTGTTACTGAGTAATACGATACCCCTTAGTAAGACTGGTTGTCAGACTTTCGGGCTTCTGACGACCCGTAACGACTGTCAAAGATCTACGTGCTTTCCGAGGCACGGAGGAGTCTTGGTATGTAAAGATGGTCACCCATCCACAGACCAACCGCGGCAAGCGTAGCTTAACCTGGCCGATCGACCCGTGTAGCTATTGTTATTTAGCCACAAGGAACTGTATTAAACTAATATTCAGTCAATTAATTTTAATGATGGTTTTGCATTTTGAGTCCAATGAACGGTCTACCCAAATCCCTTTCTTTGATATTCGTCGGGCTGTTGAGCTCCTCTTTCTGAGTTGAGCTGCATGATTACTGATAATTGCACTCGCGCTGCACTCAGTTGGTTTCTCAATGCTTGCTTCATCGACGAGAGTTTTAAGTCAAAAAATCGCAAAGGGATTTTATTACATCTGTGTGAATGTCGAGTAACAAAACAACTCATCTTTATTTTCTCCTTTGCAGTTTAACGACGACCTGATCCTCAACCAGCCGACAGTAGCCTTCCTCTCGTTCACCAACCCTCTGGACCGGGCGCTGACCGGTTGCGAGTTCCGAATGACGTCATCAGGCATAGCAGGCCGCACCCTCAAGCTGCAGGCTGCGGATGCAGGACCGCAGGAACAAATCACTGCTCAGCTGCCCATCCAGCCTAATGTAAGCGACTTTAAAATAAAAACCAACTGCAACAGTTAAGCTGATATCCGACCCTTCACGTTTTATTCGTTTTTCATTCGGCACCTTTCACCCGAAGTGTAAAACGTCTAGGCTTAAAAGAATGAAAAGTGAAAAATTTATTAATTAGTGAACCTGGCCAATGTTGGATGTCTACTCTCGAAATCTTTCACTGGTCTACGAAACGATCGAAAAATGGCTGAACTCACAATTCACCTACCATCAGTTGGACCGTGTGACTGATTACTTTCGAAGAACATCAAAAATATTTCATAAACGATGCCTGAGAATCTGAAATCCACTTATATTAGTCTTGCTTATATCGTCTTTTTCTTTACAGAAAGTCGGCAAGATCAATTTCGTAGCGACATTTAAATCGGTTCAACTAAAGGACATCAGTGGTGCAGCTACCGGTGAAGTGTTCGAAGCATAAGCTACCTTATCTCTTAGGAGTTAAGGCATATTTTCTGTTGTGCTATTGTAAAATTTTGCGAGTATATTAGTCAGGTATTTTTAAGCATTTTTCTTGTATTGGCTAGTCCATATATTTCTTTTATAGTATAGGTAAGTTCAAAAATACGTAAGAATATTTTAAGAATTTGTGCATTTTGAAATATATTTTATTTTTCTAAACATTTTTTGTTTATAAGTCGTTCTAGAAGTTGAAAAAATAATAAAATAAGAGTTTATTTAGATTATATGTGAGTTTTAAGTGCCAATTTAAACGTGTAATAATTAAACAAATAATTATTTTTTACCAGGCAGCGCCGTGAAACGGTACATACCTAATTATAAGTTTAAAAAAGCAATAATGTGTCATGTTATGGCTATGTTTGCATTTTAAAGTTACGTAGTGTTATAGTCTATTTTTACGATTTTTTATTGAAATCTTAGAACTTATAAAATCAGAAAATATAATTATTATTACTTTGAATTGTTTTCGAAACGACCACGCTGAAAACTTTAAAACATTTTCAGTGTGATTGTGTCGAAAATTCTTTGACGGTGTTTAAATCTATTGTGTTATGTGTATATGTTTAAGAAAACGCTTTCTGCTATAATAAATAAAAAGTTTTATTAGTATTCTGGTTGTTTTATTTTTTATTTTTGTGGTAAAGCTTCTTCCTTTTTGCAATGCCTCGGGAGGCAGGGTTGCCACCTTTAGGGGAAAAAAAAACGGGACGATCGGGCATCCATAAGAGACGTTCGGAGTTTGGTGAAAAAAAAAATTACCCATGATACAGTCAAAGGAAAAATAAACTTTATTTTGTGTTTATATTTGTATTTATTTTATATAATTATTTTTTCCATGTGTATTTCTTATTGTTACGAGCCGCTTTTAGTAAATCTATATCATTTTTGTATTTATTTATGAAGTCTGAACAAGACATGTGCATATTCAAAGAAATTAGCAATTCTGCTTTTATCAAATCTACCGAGCAACGATTTCTGATATTAGACCATTTCATGGTCATTTGTGAAAATACGCGCTCAACATACGCATCTGAAGGAGGTATGCTCAAAGCATGAGATACAACACTAAATAATGCGTTCAACTTCTGGTCCTTTGCGACTAATTTTACAAATTCCTTTAAATTTTCCCTCCTTAACGAAGAAGATGAGAAGTGGCTGTAAATTTTCAATATGACAATTTCCACAACAAGGTTTAATTTGTTCATAGCATGCTTGAATGTATTATTCAAAACGTGAGCTAGACATCCTGCTTTCATAGTATTTGGATTTTTATCCTTTAGTAAGGTAAACGCCGATCTATTTCTTCCAAAATTAGCATTAGTGTTATCTGCACTAAATGCCGAAACACATGCTACATCCAAATCAAATTTTGATAGCGTGTTTAGAATAGCATCGCTTAAAGCATCAGCTGTTTCAAATGGACATTCAAAAAAATCTATTCAAAAAAGTCTAGTAGTTGTGTTTGACACCCGTCTTCACGTGAAAAATGTTGAATACAAATAGGATACATTTTACGGTTTCCTTTATTAGACGTATCCTTATCGACACTGAAATAAACCTTACGAGATTCATCAAGACCAATCATCGGTAGATGACGCGTTGGCGCGTGACTGGGTTGGGTACCCGTGAATGAATTGATTGAGCCTGTCGCATATTGTCAAAAATCGGGACAAAATCGATAGGCCGTCGGGACGCGGGACAATGTCTCCGAAATCGGGACTGTCCCGGCAAAATCGGGACGGGTGGCAACTCTGGGAGGAAGATTGGCCAAGAAAATTTGCTACCAGGCTTGACTTATAGAGCATGGGTGTGGTACAGACCATCAAACTGAACAACTTTCTTAATGGGCCCAACAAATTAATCGTAAAAAAAATCTCGCCTATATCAATATCTACTCGACTAAAATGTACGAGACCATTGATTACCCTTTTTCTCGATTATGATGATAATCTGTATTGTGGCCTTTTTTGACCACACCTTGTACACACTATTAGAACAATGTTACGAACACATTTACATTAAATTACATTTTCTTTTTACATTTGAATCGTGTCAGGTTCTATTTATAAGGACAAAATAAAGGATCCACTAACTAGGAAGAAGGTACCAGGTCAATAAAAAACCATAATTTTAAAACAAAATTTATTCAATTCCATGCAGCGTCCACCATTTTTGCTTACAAACACAAACAGTTTGACATTTTGTTCGAAACTATCCACACTTAAATTGAAATAGGACACAGATTAGGCAAACTTGGTAACATGTCTTACTAAGAAGTTACCTGTAAAATTATCCTTATCAGAAAACCATGTAGATATGCTGTCAAATGGCTGTACGATTGCTGTTTTATTAGTTGACCACAATAACAACAACCAATTTAATCATTTGATCTTAAAGGACACTGAACAAAGTTGTATGGAAAGTTGTCCATGAACCATTTTTGAACAAGCAACCATGTGAATCTATCTGGTAGTACACATTGTCTTGTTTAAACTGCACGCTCATCCACTGCTGGTTGCATACACATTTCAAATGTTTGTATAGACATTTTTGTGGCCGACACGTAAGGGGCGTGCAATTTTAAATTAGACGATGTCTACTGTGATATATCTTCGTAAAACGTTTGTTCAGACTAGTTTATCAAAATGATAGCGCATAACATTATACATTCTAGATACACCTGAAAAATTAACCACAAAAACGGAATAATTAACACGTTCCTTTATTTGTGTTTGAGGTCTTCCTTCTTTTTGTTATTAAGTTTGCCTAGCCGTATACACGAGGACCATCAATTTAGATGCACCCAAAACCATAGGATATTAAAACTTAACCTATTTGATTAAACTAAATGGAAAACACAACATCGCCATACATAAATAAAACAATATATATTATCACATACCTAATATTCGGTTAACTTGGTGCCCACTTTGTTATTAACGTAGCAATGATTTAAAAAAAAAAGTCATGTCCTTTATTAGGTACTAGCCGTTGCCCGCGACTTCGTCTTGGATCCAGGATGAAAAGTAGCCTAGGTCATTCTGCAGATCATAGCCGACCCATGTGCCAAATTTCATCAAATCCCTTCAGCTGTTTTAACTAATAGGTTTAGATTTAATAACAATATTCATAGAAATGTATTTCTATAAACGATATAGTCGTAAAAAAAGCACTAATTATCAAAACGTTCTGAAGAGATCAAAATATTTTTATCTTTGAACAATACAACACGCCTGTTTTGTCGAAGAGGTGCAGGTGCAGTACAAACGTAAATTTCTGTAGTTATGATTTATGATAAAACCGGGCACAAATCCTAACTCCGGGACAATATTATTTTGTCAAATTACTTTTCAGACGTAGGTATATTATAAAGATTTTCGAGTAACAAAAGTGGACACCAAATTAAAATAATTTGAAAGGGAAAAAAGTAGCACAAATATGCATTTGTGTACAGGTGCCTGTACAAGGAACTTCAAGCTTAAAGGACGGCCAACAAAACCACTGTATATTTATAAACATATCTGTATTTATATTAAAACTATTCTTTGACAAAACAAAGAATATTAAAGAAAAAAAAAACTTTTTCTGCAGACTATAGCTAAGTATGACGTTAACAAATAAATCACTTCAATGACAAAATTATATTATTTTGCAAAAACAAAATAGTTTTCTGTTCCACAAATTCCCTCGATTTATTTTTCATAACTTAGATACAAATTCATTGTCTTTTCGAAAACCAAATGCTACTAAAATTAATATAAATAGCCGTTTGCATAATTTAGAAAAAAAAAAACAAATAAATAATTTGGCATAGTGGACATTTTCAAAATAATCAGTTTAATACTTAGCTGAGTTAAAAGCACTTCTTTTTCAATAAATTATCTTTTACAATTACTATTATTCTTAATGTATAATCTTGGAAATATTGCTTTCGACCTTATTCTACACACGATATAGACTTCTTGGTAAACTGCTGTAAAGCTGCTGCTGTACAAGGATCTTTTGGCGCGAAAACTGACGCCGCCATCTTGTTTTTTCAACACATTCATAAAACAATGGGGAAGGAAACTGTCAAAATGGCGCTGTTGTAGCTAGTCCCCAAAACAAGCTAACAAGGCGTGAGGAGGCTTTTATTTATTTTTGCGAAAATGACTCTTTGTTGTATTCCTCAATGGTCCAAATGTAGAATGTACCATTTTCCGAAATAAATATTTAGGAGATTGTGTCTCAAACTTATTCGTAGGGAATTATTTTAATCAAACAGAATTAGAGGTTATGTCGGATAACAATAATGAAACAAGTAAAGAAATAAGAAAATAAGTGGAAATAAACAACGTTTCAAGTTTTAAATTTCGACTCTTGTGATGTCGACTAAATATTGATTTAAAATATTGAAATCACCGAAAATAACAATATAGTGGAATAAAACTAAACTCATGAAAGAACACGAAATTGAATGATTGAACGAAATGTCGAAATTGGTAGGACGTTGGGGCCTAGCTATGGACACGCCATCTACAATTAGCTTTAACGGACCTTCCCCTGCCAGGGGTGCGGGTTGTTCGAAAAAGAAACCGCTGCCCCCGGCACACAGGCTACTGAGGAAACACGGGTGGGTTTTAGTCGGTAAAAGTCTGACACGCCCTCCTGCTCCACCCAGAGCGGGTGAAGTTATTTGATGATTTCTAAAACAAAAAAAAAAAACGGTCCTTTCCCATTGAAAAAATGTTCACCAACAGCGCCGTCTGTCAACGTCATTCCAGCGCCAAATGATCCTTGTACCAGTGTATTTCAAAAATAAAGAATTTCCTCTACTCTGTGAATGACAGTACTAAATATTCCGCCGATTCTTTTGAGCACAAAGTAAACATAAACATATTGCTATCTCTTAAGGTGGAAGGTCCAGGGTATTCTGCGAATGTTCTCGCAATTTGCAAGTCAAGTTACAGCTGGGAATAATATTTTAATCAATATACAACTTGCCAATGACCTGTAAATTAAACCTTGCAATATTTGTGTATAGTTTTGAGTCTGTGTCCAAATGAATCGTCGGTAATGCCAGTCGAAATCGCGATTAAACAAACCATAACGATTTTGCGTCCATGAAGTACTAAATGGCCATTAGTAAATATAGAATATTACGATTTGTATCGCCACATTTTAATTCCATCGCATGATAGTGAGGCGGTGAATACTTCTTCAAAAGATGCCACTGTCAGTCATACATAACTTCACGCCTGTAGTTACCAAAGGGTTAGACAAAGGTGTAGCTACACTACACCAACATTACGACAATTATATGTTCAAGTATCATGTAATAGGACGAGGCTATTGCCATCAACCGGGCCCTAATGCAGACTCCTACTGTTAGTAATTTATGTATGGTTGTGTAAAATTAATAAAATCGTTTTTGCTTACAATAATCGAACCATTCAACTGACAATAATTTAGTTCAGCATCAAGTAACAATATAGACTGCTTTATAGATAAACAATATTATTGAAAATTATTCCTTCTCTCATACATTATTTGTGAAAACTTACGCTTTAATATGTACAGTGTATTCTTTCTTACACGTCCCATTTGGTAAACAAAACATAACGTATACGGTTTTCGCATCAATCACACACTTAAAATAAGGTGTGAACATTTTGATAATTAAAAGGAACACATAATGTGCGAATTACGTTTAAAACCGCTTCGAATGAACTTTAGACCAAATAAAAGATCAAGTCAGCTTTGTCACCAGTAACGCGAGTTTGGTTTCGTAAACATGTGTGCACTTGTTTTTTTTTTTTTTTTTTGTTAGTGACATCTCGTAGGTCCACCAAGGAGGTTGTAGGCTGCTAATCCGGACTTGCCTCTGGCTACCTTAATAAATTAAGGCCCCCAACCGGAGCTTCAAAACTTAATATTAAGCGAAAACACGCTAACGGCACTCCTGCGGGGTACGGACCTCGTTAGGGCGTCGCTGAAAGAGCGCAGCAAGGGACGGGGTGTATCGGAGTGCGTGTGTACATGGTGAGGTGTGTTTGTGAGTGTGTATGCACAGGAGAAAGTGTAGTTTTTTGCATGCTTCACTGTATTGTATGCAGCGCTATGTCTTGATTTTTTATTTGCTCCTAGGAATGAACCATATAAACACGATCATTTTCAACAAAAAAAAAAAACATTTTCACAGCATGCCATTATTTGTTTACAAAATAGGACAAGTAAATAGAAACACACTTTAAATGAAATTGTTCAACACTTACAAGCTAAGATTGACTTCTCCGTGGTGTGGGGAATGTGGTAACAAGGTATCGCCGAATGTGGGTTAACACATCAATGTAATATGTACTACTCGATTCAATAGACAATTGCAACTTTCTTTCAACAACATGTTTTGTGATGCTGAACTTCGTTTTTTAATCAAAGAGACTAATCTGAATTATTCAAGTCTTTTGTTTTTGCTTCTTTTTTGTATAGGAGTTTGATATTAGACCTTTCAAATTGATATCTGGGTTTAAATAAAGCATTTTAGAAGGTACTTGTTGCACAAACTGCTTTTTTATGGTTCGGTACCCAAAAGTTTCCGCTATCCATCCATCATCGAGCTGTATTTTATGAACCATACTATTTTGGTTCACAAAATACAGCTCGCTGACGGATGGATACACACTGTGAAAATTTTATAGTCACTATAACAAGAAGTAAAGGGGATCCTCATACAAGAATCTTGTTAAAAAAATGTGTAAAATACTGTAGCGGTTTTCAACAACATTCTAACTTCAAAATAGAATACCATCTGTATTCCTAATAGGGGTGTACATTTCGGTAGTTTTGTTTAAGTTTCGTGTATAGCTTTTTTTGGCATTCAACTGCCTACAGGCTGCTAAGTGTATTCAGTTATCGAAATAGGGTATTTTCCAATTTATTGAAAAGTATTCTAAATCGAAGATTGGGACGAAATATGTAACAGAAAAATAAAAGTAAATTGATTTATATCCATTTTCTCAATTAAAAACGATTTAAATCGAATTTACTTTTCATTGTTTTGAATTAACCACCAAAACGCTCGTTACGATGACTTTTTATGACGTGACGTCAAATTTGTGTAAACCAAAGTAGTTAGTAGGTAAACAAGTGAATGTCGTGTTAATAATTAACAAGATTTTTAATGTATAGAAAGTGGAATTACTGGCGTACGGTGCGGTGCCTCTGTGCACAAATACTTCTAAAACTGCGCCAAACTAAGTATTTGTACCGGTGCCGTTTACACAAAGCTGGCGTATATATAAAATATAAAAAGTCATCGTAAGGAGCGTTTTGGCGGTGAATTCAAAACAACGAAAACGAAATTTGATTTTAATCGTTTTTAATTGAGAAAATGGATTTAAATAAATTTACTTATTTTTATTTTTCTGTTAAATATATCGTTCCAATCTTCAAATTAAAATAGTTTTTATTAAATTGTAAAATACCCTATTGATAAAATGCATAGGGGGAAGTGTTCTTGGGTTTTTCGAGGATCGAGACAGGACCTCACACTCTACAGTCCATAGATGTTTCAAATATCAAACTTTGTAGTACATAGTACAATGATAACATAACCCTACATATTTTTACATCTCATGTGACGAATTTGCACTATTTATGAGTCTTTAGAACAACCTACCTATGCTAATGAAATGTTTAGATATATTGAAACGAATTCGATATAAATGCATTTAAAGACTGTAACAACATTTTAATATTTAAACCTCTTTTATTGAATAACCAATCCTCTTATTCAAATCGATTTAAATCGTTAGATATCGAATTATATTTGAACTATGAAAACCCACCTTACTGCTAAGACATAAAAGCGCTAAATATCAAAGTATTACCACTGATGTATGACAATTCATCAGATCATTCTAATAAGACAGTGTTACGTCTGAAATAAGAGAGATATAAAGTAACCAGGGTCGTCAGATATAGTTGAAGAAGAAATAAACCAGTGGAAGTTTTCAAATAAAATTTAAATTAATTTAATTTAATTAGAAAAGATTCATCGGTTTCTTCCTAAACTTCCACCGACCATCATCTGCCTAGCCTTTTCCCAACTATGTTGGGGTCGGCTTCCAGTCTAACCTGATGCAGTTGCATACCAGTATTTTACATGGAGCGACGGCCTATGTGACTTAAACAACCCAGTTACACACAACAACACGATACCCCTTGGTGAGACTGGTTGTCATCGGGCTTCTGACGACCCGTAACGACTGTCAAAGATCCACGAATGACAGCCGGGACCAACAGCTTAACGTGCTTTCCGAGGCACGGAGGAGTCTTGGTATATAAAGATGGTCGCCCATCCACGGACGAACCGCAGCAACCGTAGCTTAACCTGATCGATCGCTCCGTGCGGCTGTTATCACTTAGCCACAAGCCCGGACGACCTTGGTTACTTATCTCTTTTGGTGACTGTACATACTGGTCTGTGCTTCTGCGCACGCGCATAAGATACATCCAACGATTTAAATCGACATTCACAACTGTATTCCATCTTTTTCTACGTAAGAACTAAACATACTACATCTAGCGAGTGTCACCTATACATTTCACTAACACAACAGCATATAAAGGTACGCAATTACGCAAACACTCGTCACACCACAGCTGACTAAGCTAGTGTACTTTGGCTTTACCTGTGACGAACTTGGCGTATTCTTCGTAAAAACGCGGGAACATTTGCATGGCGAAGTATACCACGGACAGGTACGCGACGATCGCTAGTGTCAGTATTAGGTCGAATACTGCTGGTTTTACACTGTGGGAGGAGAAACAGATTTATGATTTTTGTTTATGTGAATCAAAGTAAAAAGTTGTTAGATAATAAAAATTTAGGATGCCTAAGTCAGGTAGAAAGCTTCGAATTACTCAAATGAGGTTAGAAGCCTCATTTGAGTGATTCGAGGCTTTAGACACTAAATAAAATGCATCTCAAAATAAAAATTCCTATCCCGGTCTGGAGATTTGATTTCACAGCTGCCCCTCGTTTCATAGATATCTTGATCACGTGCCAATACGTCAGCTAGGCAATGCAACATCGAGAACGCATAGAGACTAAACAGTAATTTTCAATCTTTATTCTGTTATTCGCCCTCTTAAAGATTTAAGATGGCAAACTCAATCCATGGATCGATTGTTGTCAATTTTCTCCCATAAAACGGATAAAATAAACGGGAAATGAAACCTCATCTAGTTTAAAAAAAAATATGATTGACGTGTAAAAGTGTTTGTACAAACCTACTTACAGAAATAAATCATTTATCATTTAGAATTGATGTTTAGTTCCTACCGATACATATTATAAATGTGAAAGTTTGCGAGTATGGATGTGTGTGTGGATGTTTGTTACTCTTTCACGCAAAAACGGCTGAACGGATTTGAATAAAATTTGGCATACAGGTAGTTTGTAACCTGGAATAACACATATGATACTTTTTATTCCGGTACTACGTTCCCTTGGGATAGTTTTCGCCCTCCACGCGGGCAAACCCGCTGGTAAAAGCTAGTTTTAATATAAACAAGCTGTTGGAAGTCTTTGTCTATCTGTAGACGTCTTTCGGCTAGAATAATGATCAAGACTGATGAAATTTAATAAGACATAAGTACCTGTATACATATAAAGCCGCCCTCGTGGCCCCATACAGCGTGAACTCGGGCTCCCGCTTGTCGACGGCGTGCGTGCTCACCGTCACCTCCATGTAGCGAGTTAATGCTCTTTCTAGGGCTCCCGTCACTCCTGTGGATAGACAAACAGTTTGAAACGCAAGTCACAATTTAATAAGTGATGTATTTAAGGTGGAGCAGTGGTGGACCAGTGGTAACGGGCGCGACTTGTAACAAGTTGTTGGTTGTAGGTTCGAACCCCGACAGACGCTTTACTTTGTGTAAATTATTTCTTCACCACAGCTCTCAAAACGGTGAAGGAAAACATCGTGAAATTAGTAAGTCCTAGAACGGTGCTAGATTGGTGCGTGTCACAACTCACCTGCACTGGGCGGTGTGGTGGTGATGATCTGTGCCGCTCTCGCTTGCGAAGACAAGTAGTTGTACCAATGTCTTATGGATGCTTCATCTACACTCTGAAAAGAGGAATAATGCGTTTAATTTGATTGTAGTTCATTTCCTTTTACGTTTCGTGTTTTTCTTTTATAAAATTATATACAGGGTGGCAGGGAAATTTAAGCGCAATGGATGTCCAGTACATGATTCTGAACTATTCTGAAAATTTTGCATCACCTAAAAAAAATTCAGACACATGGATACCCGAACGGAGAATTTCTACGCTAATGGGTCCAGAATAGGGTTGCCATAGAAGCTTAAGTACTGACCGGGACATTAGCAGTAAGTGAATGAAAATATCCAAGTAAAAGAAAAAATAATTAACATTTAATTTTATTACCTTCATGTTTCATAACAAATCAGCTTAAAATTATTAACAATGCAGATTCTACATGAAACATTAAAAAGACTTCTTCACTTCTTCAAGCAGGTCCGGTTTGCCCATAACATACTTATGAAATTCTGAACATGTCATTTTGAAATTGAACTTGCATTGAACTATGTGAAGGCGATTACGTACTTTAGTCCATTGTGCAGCAACGAAAATATTGTTTAGTAGCCGCCAGAGCTGTGCGCGTATCACACGTTATTGAAATTAAATTACCGGGACATTTTGTAGATTCAAAATCAAAATATTTTTATTTCATATAAACCTGCATGGGCACTTATGAAACGTCAAAAGCTAGGTGCACTGTTCCAAAATGTTGTTTCCTATGGAGAAGAGCCGGCAAGAAACTCCATGGTTACTCTTTTATAAATGATTGGCTTTAACAATGTTTTCAGAGATAAAATGTATGGGAGGACAGTGCAGGCCTGTCAATAAGTACCAGGTACTTAGACGAATACAGAATAGAAAATAACCGGGACGATACAAATATAATACAGGGTAAGTTTTTATTCAGTGTGCAAACTGTAACCATGAATTCAGCATATCATTCTAGACCGCAGAAATTTTTCGTCGGTGGTAAAAAAAAAAATTGCTGTTTCATAGAAAAGTGGCATACCTACGCGGTAAAAATGTATGGAACAGCTGTTTTTTTTTTTGTAGAACCGACGAAATATTTATATGCTGGGGGGGTCTACAATGATATGCTGAATTCATGGTAACAGTTTGCACACTGGATAAAAACTTATCCTGTATATGAATATATGAATTTAATACATTCAAATATTTAGTTTGCGCGTCGATATTCCTGCCTCCCTGTATCTATGCAATATCTTTTTGAATGATTATTTCAAGCTTTCCATATTTTGTACAGCCATATCCAAATCTATTCACTCTTAACGCATTATTAAACTGTCAAATATTTAACACAAGTACTTTTCTATTGTTATCAGATTCAATTGAGTCTGCCTAACAGACGACGGGTTTTATTAAAAACATCCAAAGATTTACATTGTTATTAATAGGAGTATAGAGGCATGTGGGGTGTTAAGTACTGAAATCCTCCATAGACAAGGCTAACCAGACGGGCGTCGTGTCTGGTGATTCATGTCGGAACGTTGTATATTATTATATGCTCATCGTGCGGTCTGGTTGCGCGATGCAAGGATTGCGTGACTGTACTGTGATGTATAATTCGCATGTGGTGATGTAGACGTCTCTACAAATTCCTAAGTTTGAGCCCCAAGTTGATAAGTCTTTATTTGCCTTAAACATGGTATACAGCAGTGATTTCCAAAGTGGTCCCCTGGTGGTTCCTAGTCTCCTGTGGACCCCCGTCTAGACGGGGGTCTACGCTGGCGGGAAAAAAAATGTATTTTCTATTGTTCAATCTAATCTTCACATTTTTACGAGTTTTGGGAAAATGGTGGGAAGTGTAGCAGCAGAGTCCACTGAAACCACTGGAACCGATTTTTTTTTTGGTGGTCTTCGAGAAAAAAAAGTTTGGTAACCTCTAGTATACAGTAATAGAAGTACTAATATAGTAGTAATAGGGCAGTGTTTTTGGGGTTTACCATTAAGAACTTCTTAGTGGTAGCTAAGAGTCTGCATTTGAGCCAGCTTTACACCATTACATTGGACTGTGATGGCATGTGTTTGCTGTTGTCACTTACCAATGCATCATTATATAACGCAGCATCTTCATCATTCAGTTCATCCGTGAGATTATAAATATGAGACGCGAGCGCCCTCGCCGTCACCTCGATGTTCTGTACTAGATTCTTGATAGATGACTCATTAGGCTGGTCAAGGACTGTACTGCGGGATGGATCCTTGTGACTCTGCAAGAAAATTACAAAAAATAATTCGCACGGATCTACAGTGTTTGTGACGGACGATTAACTATAGAATGTCTCCTCAAAGCGTGGACGGCAACGGGGCATGCCGGCCGACCGCCCGATTTGCTGCGAGTGATTAATCATTTTAAATCTGTGATATCTTATTAGATATTCATTTTGATGATATACTGTGAAGGACATTCTTTATCTAAATTAAATGCATAATGTATGTAACGTATTTAATTGGTTAAGGTTAAAAAAAAAAAAAAAAAAAAAGAAAAAACTACAATTGCAACGTACGCAGATGACACAGCCTTACTTGCAACATACACAGATCCAGCCATTGTGTCTGAATATCTACAGTTCCACATTAACAAACTCGAGGAATGGCTTGAAGTTTGGAGAATTAGAGCAAACGAAAGCAAGTCCACGCATGTAACCTTTTCGCTCAGAAGAGATACCTGTCCACCAGTGGTTTTGAACAATGAAGCGATTCCTCAAAATGACAATGCTAAATACTTAGGTATGCACCTGGACAGAAGGTTAACATGGCGAAAACACATATGGACTAAGAGAAAGCAGCTGGACGCGACGCTAAGAAATATGTATTGGTTGATAGGGCGGCATTCGCAAATGAGCACACAAAGCAAGCTAACTGTCTACAAGGCAATCCTCAAACCAATATGGACCTATGGTATCCAGCTTTGGGGTACGGCCTGCCAAAGCAATATTGATATATTGGAAAGGTTTCAATCAAAAACGCTTAGAGTCATCTTTAACATACCCCATTATATTAGTAATAAAATAATATATCAAGACTTGAAAATACCCACAGTCAAACAAGAGATTACGCAATACAGCGGCAAATACCAAAAGAGACTCTCAGAACATCAAAACGAACTTGCTCTAAAACTAAGTGGTGATGGCGGCCAGCAATTCAGAAGATTAAGGAGACATAGCGTCCCTTCTCTTCTGGACAGATTTAGCCGATTGGAAAGATAAACTTAACTGCGAAGTTATCACCAAGCTACAGAACCAAAAAAAAAACCAGAGATAATCGGACAAAGAAGCAGCTTATTGTTGTTGACGACAGATTGCTGCGAAGCAGAAGAACAAAAAAAAAAAATAAAAAAAAAAAATTGGTTAAGGATTAATACTGTATTTTTTTAAATAGTTTTGTAAATAACCCATTACTTTTCAGTAATACCTATGTAAAACAAATTAGTTACTGTGGGTTATAGATAGACATTAATAACATTGCAGACTTTTCGGTAGACCTTTTTAAGATATAAATATCTCGTAGTACATTATTTTGCCATATCCCTCTCACCGAGAGGAGGCCTGTGTCCCAGCAGTGGGAACATTATAGGCTGGTGATGATGATGATGACATTATTTTGATCTATCGAACACAGCGGCAGCGCTAGCAATGTAAGTGCCCAAAGATATATTTTTTGCGATATCATTACAAATATTTGAAATTTACGGGTTTTCTCTATTATAAAATGCATGTATTATACATAGAAAACCGTCTAGAAGAAATTCTGTAAATTATAGTGAAAACCGTATCAAAATTCGTTGCGTGGTTTTGAAGAAGTAAGCAGACAAAAACAGCAATTTTACTATGTGCTAGTTATAGACAGAGAGGTGACATTTTATATCAGAATCATTCTAAAAGACATAATCCCGCTTTAAGTAAACAACAAAGTGACGGAAAAGCGCTTTTTACATTTTGATAAAAACATTGTCACGTCAGGGGACGGTCAATGAAAACGCTAAACAGACGAAGCCCAGCAATAATGAATGTAACTATGCTATTGTAGAAAGGATAACATTTTCATTAGACGTCCGGGGACGTGACAATGATGTGATCAAAATATAACAATTTAAAAGGGCAAGTTTTTACATCTAATAAATAAAAAACAATAAAATACTAACTTAACTAATCCTAATCACAAATTAAAAAATGGCGTCAAAAAATTCATCCTCATCGCTGTCGACTGGTAATGAGAGTTTTTACAAATTTTTATTTTTTAGAAGTTTTTGTTTGGGTTTTAAAAATGTTTAACTTTTTTACATTTGAACCCTGTCTGATATAAATAATAAATTTTTTAGAGGTTTTTATTTCGGTCGGGGGTTGAAAAAATGTTTAGTTTAACTTTTTTCTACATTTGCAACCTGTCAATATAAATAATCAAATTAAAATCACAAATTAAACATACCTGTAGAGAACTCAAGGTGAATGCCGTCATCCTCCTAATACTGAACCGCTCATGCTGCCAAGCTAGCAGCTCATCAGCCAGGTTGATCTTCTTGTGGTTGATGCTGACGCCCAGCCGCGACATGATGCTGTGTGCTGCGCCGCCAGGCCGGGGGGGCTTGGACACGTGCATGTTCATGGTAGGCGACGAGGAGATGGAGTCCAGACACATGACGAAGGAGACGTCCTGGATAAGAAGGTATTATTTAGTGAACATAACTGAGGGGCTCGTGGCTTACTTTTAACAGCCACATGAGTCTATCGAATGGGTCAAACAATGCTTGTCGCGGTCGGTTCATAGATGAGTGACCATTTAGCCATTTGAAATCTGCAAGCAAGTCGTTACGGGTCGTCCGAAGCCCGGAAGTGTGACAACCAGTCTGACCAAGGGGTATTACCCCTTGACCCTTTACCCCCACACTTTTATTAAATAACTTGGTTGTGGTGGTCAGATAGGCAGTAGTTCCATGTAAAATATACTGCATTCAGCTGCATTTAGCAATACCGCAGGCTTACTCAAAAAACATTTCTGTTAGCGTTCACGCCAAACGCTGCGCCAAAATGTCATCATCTGCCTAGCCTTTTCCCAACTATGTTGGGGTCGGCTTCCAGTCTAACCGGATGAATACCAGTATTTTACATGGAGCGACTGCCTATCTGACCTGCACAACCCAGTTACTGGGTAATACGATACCCCTTGGTAAGACTGGTTGTCAGACTTTCGGGCTTCTGACGACCCGTAACGACTGTCAAAGATCCACAAATGACAGCCGGGACCAACGGCTTAACGTGCTTTCCGAGGCACGGAGGGGACTTGGTATGTAAAGATGGTCACCCATCCACGGACCAACCGCGGCAAGCTTAACCTGGTCGATCGACCCGTGCAGTTATTGTTATTTAGCCACACCAAAATGTATGGGAATTAAATTATCTGCGGAAAGGTTACGTCGTGTCCTTTCCACAGGTAATGTCATTCCCATACATTTTGGCGTAGCGTTTGGCGTGAACGCTAGCAGAAATGTGTTTTGTCTCTAGGCCCTGGAAACCTATCCAAACATGGTAGGGAAAAAGCTAGGTAGATTTGTAGTGATACATGTCTACAAAGTGCACTTCAATACCATTAAAAAATGTTACCATCTTTGTGGAACAGTCGGGTAAAAAAGGATCAAATATATGGTATATTATAGGTTTCAAATAATGTGAAGGGTATTTTTTCATCTTTTTATGATTTAACCGGTTGAATGCCGTAATTACAGTAACTATTAAAGTAATTGTGTCTCGCGTGAATCCACGTTATAAACACACAAAGGATTAAATTATTCCACCACTTCCACGCAAAGTGGCAAAGTGAATCTAAAAATGCACATTGAAGGTCTTAAAACCAATAATTGCTGTACCCACTTGCAACAAAGAAGCATCAGCAGAATCTAGCTGTTCCTCCAACCACTTCTTAGCAGAGAAGTAGTTGAAAGAGTGTCCCAAAGAGGTCAGCACGAACAGTAGCGAGGGCGCGCCGCGCACCGACGTGCTCGAGTACAGGCGCGAGAAGATACGCGCCAGCTCCAGGACTGCCACCGCGCCCGACGCGTTCGAGTCCGCGCCTTGGGAGAGCTCCTGTGGACGAAAAAAAAAACACATTTATGCTGAAATAACGTCTGAATCATCATATGAACAAGGTATAACAGAATAAACGCATTCCCGTTGGATATTTTCCGACATCAAGGCGGAAAAAAGACATGGGAATTTTCGTGATCAACGTGCCTTCATCGATCACCAAGTTTACCTAATGCGATTTTAGATTTATTTTAAGTCCCATACCTACATTTTAAGTCCCAGTCCCAATGGTTGAATGTAAATGGGCCACATTAATAATAACAGCATACTACTTTGTACACCTACATTTTGTCAAATAAAGCATTACTTACTTAAGTACTCACACAGTATATATTTCACCAATGGCCAGTGGTGTATTTTTATTTTAAAGGGGTGCATTGTTATTTACCAAATTTTTTACCCAACCCATTTTTGGGCCATTACGATACGACCATGCTAATATTGTATTGAAAACATAGTAACTGGTATACTTACGGGAACAACTGCTGAAGAGTCATAGTGCGCTGCAATGACGATGGTTTGTGCCGATCCGGACCGGCCGACCAGCTTGCCGTGAAGAGTCACTGGTTTGGACTCTAGCTTCTGAGGAGTTGAAGCTGACACCACTGTGGGGAGAGAGAGAACCATGAGTTATTCCTATTATGCATGTAACATGTGGATTTTGTCAGTTGAAGGACACTGTACGAGACACAACAGAAGTTTGATTGATATTACATCTGGGAATGTTAGGTTTCCCGCAAAGTATTAATGAACGTAAAGTTTAGTAAAACGTGTAAGTCTCATAGAGTAACATACATTCAAACTTCCACATTTTATAACGCATTTGAAATAGAATTAGCAGTTTGCAATCGACCCATCACAGTCCCGATCTATCGCTTTCCATCAGGCGTGATAAAAGTCAAGAACAATTAAGCAAAAAAAAAAAAACTGGCCAAGTGCCGGTCGGACTCGCGCACGAAGGGTTCCGTACCATTATCTATAAAAACGCCAAAAAAAACACGTTTGTTTTATGGAAGCCCCCGTTAAATATTTTTTTATTTGAACTTAATTAATTATTTATTTTTAAAGTGAATATATAACCAAATATTCTGTGAATATTTCAAGCGTCTACCTGTTGCCGTTATCAATATCGAGCAAAAACGAGCAAAAAAATCACGTTTGTTGTATGGGAGCCCCCTTAAATATTTATTTTATTCTGTTTTTTAGTATTTGTTGTTATAGCGGCAACAGAAATACATCATCTGTGAAAATTTCAACTGTCTAACTAACACGGTTCATGAGATACAGCCTGGTGACAGACGAACGGACAGCGGAGTCTTAGTAATAGGGTCCCGTTTTACTCTTTGGGTACGGAGCCCTAAAAAGATAAATGGTGACTAATGAGTCACAATGTCTAAATGATATAAAAAATCTGGTTACCATTAATTTAATTTGAGATACTTTGTTCATATTTTTTGTGATATATAATCAATCACTTAAAACAACACAGTTTTATCTATGTAAAGCGTATACAAATAATACATTCAGCAAACTTGTGCTATTTTGATAGTCAGTTATCTTCGGCTTGTTATTATGATCTAGGCCAAGATGATAATAATACAATCTTAGAAGAGCATCTTAGCATTTTTGTAACCTACTTTTCTTAATTTATTTTCACACGACCTTACAATAGTACCAGTTTTATAAATGGCTAAATTAGTAGCAATATTTTTTGGTTTAGTAGAATAGCCATAACCTGGGTGCAAATATTGCCTCAGTGCTGGAAGCAAGAATTACCCACTGGTCAAACCCTGATACAGTATCCTGGGAATAGAAGCCAGAACCCTATGCTTAACAGTCACGAATGCAACTACTATACAATGACGCAGTAAAAAAATATCATAGTCTTAAACAGGATCAGAACAAAAAGCTAGCTCACCAATCTGATAGCCATTAGAAGACACGGAATTCATCATTGCTTCTAGAGCTGTTCCGGACTTGTCATCAGTGATGAAACTATGCTGCAAGTCTCGAAGGATATCCTCGAAGTCAGGAGTCCAGCGCGCGAAGTAGACTGGTGCATTCACTTCTTGCTGGATCATTGCCATCTCTAGGAGTTGGATGTGCTGTGAGAAAAGAATGTTATACATGTTTTAGGCTTGCAGCCATTCAGAAAAGGATGATAGGGGGTTAGCATGCTACATTCAATTACTTTGTTAGTATCAGGCAATTTTGTGTAAGTTGTACTAGGAGCGTGTCTAACATTTTCCTTTACAACTTGATCAAATATATTTCTTACTAGTTTTTGCCAGCGGCTTCGCCCGCGCGGAACTTTCATCCCCTATTTAACTCCCTTAGGGGTTGAATTTCGAAAAATCCTTCCTTATTCCTTGTCTACACTATAAAGGGAACCTCTGTGCAAAATTTCAGCTTTCTAGGTAGAAGGGTTTGGGCTGGGCGTTGATGAGTCAGTCAGTAAGTCAGTCAGGACTTCTCTTTTAATTTATATAGATCATGATCATACTTTTGATTTTATAAAATAACATTTAAAAAAAATATTTATTATACCTCTTTTTCTTCAGGCGTCAGAACCGTATCATTCTTGGGTAGAACCAGCAGCAATGCACCAGCTTTGCTACGGATCTCCATGAACTGCTCAATGGTTATATCCTGCACCCTAGCCACTACGCAGTGACGAGAAGTGCTCCATGAAGTTAAAGAACGCCCTTCAAGGTTGAAACTGGCACTACGGCATCCTGGTGAATGGAAAAAGTTTTTATAAAGCAGGAAAGTGAATTTATATTTTACTTATAACAAAGACTATATCCATATTCATTTATTTGCACTTATTGTATTCATTCATTTACTGTACAATAAAGTACATATAAATAAATAAATGATTATTATGTACCTTGGTAGGGCACAACAACATAAAAATATCTTAATAAAAAAAAATAAGTTCGTATGAATAAATAGTATGAAATAATGTGTATAAAATTAATCTCTATTTCCCGCGGTCACGGCATCACGAGTGAATGGCTGGACCAATTTTGCATTTATTTTTTTGTTTTTTATTATCAGGAGGTTCTTATGAAATAAAAAAATTTAAAGTTACGCAAAACATGTATTAAATGCGAATATAATATTTAATATTCATAGTTAAGACAGGACAATGTCTGTCGGGTCAGCTAGTAAGTTATAAAATAGCCAGCCTGCCAGTTGAACAATAAGATTGGTTTATTGCAATATATATAAAAATGAATCCTATTTCCCTTGGTCACGGCATCACACGTGAACGGCTGGACCAATTTCGCCAATTCTTTTTTTGTTGTGTTTGTTCTTATCAGGAGAAGGTTCTTATAAAAGAAAAAATTAAGAAAGTGGCGCATAACAAATTCAATATTTATAGTTACGACAGGACTACGTCTGTCGGGTCAGCTAGTTGTTTATAATTATTTAGGTACAATTTATCATTAAAATTCTGGAAGATTTCAACAGTTTGGAGATTTATGAGGTATACTTGCTTACCTGTATAAGTATTGAAATTTTGTTTTATGTAGCTACCTTAATACTGTTGATGTAATGTTTTTAAATTTTAAAATGTGTACTGTAGTTTTATTAACAACTAAAAGAATGGACATTCAATCCCATAATAAGTAGAAACACCTTCAGATTTGGGAAATCCTGCCTTGAAAACTTGTAAGCGATTTGTAATCCGCCATTTGCAAAATTAGGGATACTTTACAATTTTTTAAATTGCTGCTGTTAAGGTGTCAATAATAGAATAAACTGCCTATGGAGTACCATAGCAATATAACCTCAAAAGTGTTACGAATCGATATTTTGTTTTATAAATTACAACTTTAGTAACGTTACGAACTTACCATGGGGAACGGTATGTAGGTCGTAATGTTGCATTCTATACACGGAAAACTCATGAGAAGCGGCGACCGGATTCACAGGCGACATTATGATAAAAATAGGAAGAGCTACAAGCAAATAGTAGGGCAAGTAGCCCTTAAAAATCTCGGCAAAGCCGTCCGCCTCGTCTAGCCACATCTTGGTGACTAATTTTATTTTCAGTTAACAAAATAAACACCAAATACGATTTTTAGTAATAACCATAATCCAATTAGAAACCCTACGTGTGATAAGTCGGTCAATGACATTCCATTTGCGTGACACTAGAGATGGAGATGGTGCAGCTTGTTAGTATTACTAAATCGAGATAGTCGAGTTTTTAAAGAAATTACTACTATAACACGACGCCTTACGCCATCTACCTGATTGGGTGCACAACACTACGCAACCCGAGTAGATCGCAACACCGCAACACAAACAAGATCAATTAGCGATAATATGTTAACAGCAACAGTACCTACAGGCTACTAGCGACGTCTAACATTCGATGTGTGTAGAATCCGTGACGTCAACGAAGGTTACAACCACATACAAGCATGAGACGATGAAGACACACACTCTGTCAAAACCGACTATATAAACGATCAACCGTGGAGGAACGATCACTCACTCAACCTAGAAGGCACAGTTGTCGATAGCCCAGCAGTCACCAGTGTTGTCATAAGCTTGACCTGAGCGGAGGCCCCGTCGCCCTCAGGAATAGCTAGCTAGGAGGTGAAGGGATAGGATAGCCCCGCAATCCATCCCTAGAGCCACTCATAGGTTTAACCTAAGTCTAACTTTGTTGCTAAAATCTGTCAAGTATTTGAAGTTAAGTGAATAAACTTCCTATCTGTCATTCAACGTTGGTTTTATTCCATCGCTACCATTATACTACTGGAATATGAAGTGTAAACTTTAGTCGACAATTCGACACCGTCAATTTACTTTTGTAAATGCATCACTATTAAATTCGCTGTGATCTTTGTTTTAGTTACTTCAAGGTTGCCGTCTTGTTGCTACTGTCAGTCAGTGAGAGGTAAAGTAGCTGAAAAAGGAGAAAGACTGCATTAGAACTACAACACCTCCTGTTTTGGAGTAAGATTGATGTATTTGTTACACTGAAATTAACAAAACGTAAAATAATGTTTTGAAACAAAGACGGATTATCCAATATAAATTCACTCGTTTTCACAAAAAAAATAAACGTAACATCCCTAGCTACGACGACGAAATCTCAAAGTTTTGTTCTACGCAAAAAGACGTTTTCTCGTTAAAATCGATAATATTTTGAAGTATACGTTTATAATCAGGTAGTAAGAAGTTCAGAACAATGGATTATTATAAAGCTAAGTTTTTTGTGATTTGTATAGTCCAGTCTAAAACATTATAGTCAGGTAGTTCCTTTTTTGACCACCCACTACAATCAATCTTGGGCGCACTGTGGATCTGAAGTCAAAGATTTTACCTAAAAATATACAGGGGTAGCAGGGACATGGGCGCAAACTAAAACCATGAATTTAGCACATGATTCTACATTTTTGAGTACCATGAGTGAACATTTTTTGACGGTTTAAAAAACTGCCATTTCATGGAAAAGTGCAATAACTACGCGATCAAAATGAGTGGAACAGCATTTTTTTTTACCAACGCGGCTACGAAGCATTTCAATTCAGGGGCATCAGAATCATGTAATGAATCCATGGTAACAAACAGGTCCCAGGCTGATTCCCGACCACCGTAGGCGCAGGCTTGCGGATGGCGAGTAATGGGTAGCTCACTGTCCGGTAAGGACCAAGCCCGGGTCGACGGCGCGTTGTGTTCCACGCGCTTCTCAAAGAGATGTCAGCACCAACTGATGGGGTCCACAAGGTCCGATGCCTGCCAGGGGTGCGGGTTGTTCGAAAGAGATACCGTGGCCCCTGGCACACAGGCAACTGACGGAACACGGGTGGGTGTTAGTCAGCAAACGTCTGACACGCCCTCCCGCTCCACCCAGAGCGGGAGAAGTTATTAGATGATTACCCACCTTAAAAAAAATGGTAACAGGTTGGCAATGGTAATAGTGTGTATTGTGAGTAACGTTTGTTCCGTTAGGTAAATGTTGAAGTCTGAAGACTTACCGATAAGAGTATACCCTATCGAATCAAAACTATAAGACCACGACTTTGATTTGTTATTCTAATAGAAAGGAGGAAGCGGTTATAACTGTCGAATACATAACCTGTTATTTTTGCAGTTGGTTGTACATATTTTCAGCGAATACTAAGATGCTTAAGTCGGTTCAGGTAGGGTACCCATAGTCCCATACCACAGTTCAAATTATTTTACAGATAAGAAAATAATAATAGGTAGCTACTTATTAGGTTCATAAAGTGCAAGAGGGGATCGTGGCTAAGGCCATCAGGTTAAACTACGCTTACTGGGGTTGGCCTGTGGTTGGACCATCTTTACCAACCATCTATACCAAGACTCCTCCGTGCCTCCAAAAGCACTTTAAGCCGTTGATCCCGACTGTCTTTCGTAGATCTTTGACAGTCGTTACGGGTCGTCAGAAGCCCGAAAGTCTGACAACCAGTCTTACCAGGAGTATCGTGTTACCCAGTAACTTCGGGCTGTGGAGTTCAGATATGCAGCCGCTTCATGTAAAATACTGGTATTCAGCTACATCAGATTAGATGACAAACCAAAATTTGCCCAGCACGCCACTCTCACGACTACATGACAGACTTGTACAGACGCCAGCAGGTCAAGCTATCCCAAACTGTCAAATTTTCCCAATTGAACATGAACCTTATTCCTTTGTGATAAAGTTGAAAAACTATCAAAGAAATTTGACAGATTGGGGTAGCTTGATGTGCTGGCCTCTGTACATAAATAAAGCCGCTTTGCGCAGAGGGCACATTTTTGCTTTTATGACGTGGCGGTCAAAAGGTTGGGTAATATATTCTACTCTGCATGAAATACTATCTTGAAAAGAAACACATCCATATGACTTAAGTACGTATCGGTATTTTAAAATTTCCTGTTGCGAATTGTATAATGGACTTCGTAGGAACCCAATTTGAAAGGTCACCACGATTTGATCTACCTATCTGCTGAACTATGCCTCTATTAAATCTATGATCTGTCTCTCAGATGCAGGAAACTGATATCGCGATACGATCATAATGGAATAGCCAACTCAGACTTGCCCTGGTTAAATAGTTTCCTATTGTTAAGATACCGCGGTCATTAGATGAACGTTATTGAAATTTAATCGGAGAGCATTTGGCATAAAAGGATCATCATCATCAGCCTATAATGTTCTCACTGCTGGGACACAGGCCTCCTCTCGGTGAGAGGGATTGGGCCGTAATCCACCACGCGGGCCCAGTGCGGGTTGGTAGATGTCACATGTCTTCGAATTTTTGGTTCTAGGACATGCCGGTTTCCTCACGATGTTTTCCTTCACCGTTTTGAGAGCAAAGGTGATGAAATAATTTACACAAAGTAAAGCGCCTGTCTGGGTTCGAACTCACGACCTACAACTCGTAAGTCGCGGCCGTAACCACTGGGCCACCACTGCTCTCATAAAAGGATAAAGATGATTTAAATTACAATACTTACTCTCAAAACGGTGAAGGAAAACATCGTGAGGGAACTGGCATGGCCTGAAACCAAAAATTCAAAGACATGTGACTGTCGTGTATGAATATTGGTTTCTACACTGCACTATAAAGAGGCGTCCATTAATTACGTGAAGCAATTTTGGAGATTGTTCGAACCCCACCCCAGCTCTGGTAAGATTTCGTGAGAATTGGCTCGACCCTCGCCCCCATAATCTCACGTGAGTTACTTCAAAATGCATAATTTTAGTGTAAAAACATTAATAAGTGCTTATTTACGATGGTTTTATGCTTTGCGTTTGGATGGCCCTGCTGTGCTACTTTTTGGCGTTCGCATAGCCGCGATAAATATTATTTTGTAGGATTTAGCCATTTTGGCGGAAAAACGTATTTAGTGTAATTGTAATTTAACCAGGTTTTCTCGCAATTTTACATTGTTTCTTTGCGGAAAAAAAATATAAATTACGTGATATTTGCCGGGACCCCTACGTAAAATTGTGTAAGATTTGACTCGACCCCCTCCACCTCCCTCCTAATCGCCTCACGTAATTAATGGACGTCTCCTAACCGACGCCTGAAAAAGCTATCATAATGTCAGCACTATCCCTTTCACAAAATCTTTTGTTTTACGGTTTTCATACAATAACATGCCGTGCCCGTTGGATTTTCCTATCGGCGAAAATGACAATATTCTATGCATACTTTGCCCTATTTAATTCCTGAAAGGGATGAATTTTCAAAAATCCATCTTTATTTTTCACTTTCGTTAGATGTGGAACTCTTGTGCTAAACTGTATCCCTCCCAAAATGACTGCCTACATTTTTATCCCTTTTTACGAAAAATTACGCGGACGGATGAATATGCACATGGAGAAGGAGTGTAGAAATCATTTTTTTTTTAATGAAATGGTTTTATTTACCTCGCCCCGTTTGTATAATAATGCATTACAAATACATTAAGTTTTAAATGAATTATGGTCGAGTTTACACCACTGGGGACCACTATTTGTATTTAATAGCCCAAAAATTATATTTTAGCAATCATGAGATTGAAGAACTTCATTTCATACGGTTTAGGCTAGTAAAGGTAGGTCCTTAAGGCGGAGATTTCTTGAAAACTCTCAAAATGGTGGTTTTTAAACCAGTGTATCTCTTTAACCGTAAATAAATTTGGAAGCAAAAAATATATCATATTTTCAAGACTTTTTTGCATACAGTGATGGTACTCAAAGCATATTTAAACATACTTTAATGCATCAAAAAATTATCAAAGTCACCTATTAACTATCTTTAAAACCAGTTTATCCCTTCATTATCAATTATTATTATAATTAAAAATATACCATAAAATTCTAAACGCCAAACTGCATCCAGCGATGGATTATTTATTATCAAACAATTAATATCTAATTTTATACGATTTTATTTGCATTTTTACGACAATGCTTGCTCATTTATATTCGAATTTATTACAACAGAATTTAACCCGTATCGGATTGCAGTAAGAACTATTATCGCTCATAACGACAATACGACGAGTACATTCAAAATTACCAGGGCCTTAAATTACTGCACAAAAAGCTATGCAAAGCTCCGCATCTGCCTCCACAATTTTAGTATCTACGAAAGCTACGCGGGACTACGCTTTCGTAGGCATCCGCTACGGTTGCTACGAGTCTACGAGCTACGCGAGACGTGTAGTTTATTGAGCTAACTTCGACTGTTATTTATTTAATCGTGCATGACTTATATAAATATGTATACTTATACGACGCTATAATACAAAATTTTATTACGAGAACTCCACAAAGTGGAAAATAACTTTAATTTTGGAAGTGGGTGTCTTTGGTGTTGTATTTTAGTTTTTTTGCCGACGACGTCCGAAATTAAAGTTATTTTCACTATGTAGTGTTTATTGGAAGGCTTTTGTTTTCACTTACTGTGGGAAAAATACGTATTATTGAAGCTAACTCAAAAATCACTAATCAAAACTTAACCTAATTTATATGGGGCCACTCTATACAATGTCGCCCATGCGCATGTGACCGCCCGTAATTTTCTGAATATTCATGAAAAAAAATCTAAAATAAACTTCAAAAGGGGGCAAAACTTCTTCTATAACATTTTTCATGTTCTTCAATTTTCAATCTTTTAAGTAGAGTTTGTAGATTTGCTTTCTATTTTTTGACACATCTCCGAAGTTTATGGGTCGATTTGGATTCTGTTTATTATTTCCAAAAGCTTATGAGTTATTTAAACAGGTTAATTAGATTTTACTAAAAATTATCGACTACGAAAAAAAAATACGGAATCGAAGTCATTTTTTCGGTAAAAATTGTGTATTTATTTAAAAAATTAAAATTGAATAACATAAAAAAAATTATAGATAGACCCCCCTTTTGAAGTTTTTTTGCGACATTTTTATATGTCACCGCCTTCCGAACTTAGTTATTGGGGTTGGACAAAGCAAGTTTATTATTATTATTTTTTCGGTTTTTCGGCGGTTTAATTTTTTTATTAAAAAGTTTTTATTTTATAATTTTTTGTGGCTATAATCTACTAATTACTACATGCTTAATTTTTGATTACTTTTTGTAATACACAACTCAGTATTAAAATCTGTGAGTAAACAATCAATCATCCCCTGTCTTCTTACCCTTAGGGTTGGAATTTTTCTTCGAAATTTATATGGGACCAACTTCGGGGTATACCCTTTCCAATAAAAAAAGTATTATCAAAATCGGACTACTCTGGAAAAAGTTATGCGTGGTCATACATAAAAATAAAATATAATAATAATATACTCGTCGAATTGAGTAACCTCCTCCGTTTTTTCGTCGGTTAAATAAGATTTTATCAAATCGGTGTATAAATGACGGATTTCTGAGCTAACAACCATAAAGATAAAACAACTAAATAACTCCTCCTTTTTTGAAGTTTGGGAATGTATATTTTTTTTTTTTTTTACAATGTGCCCCACACTAGGAATTTCTCCTTTATTGTGGGTGCGTTTACAAACATTTAAAACTCACATACACAAACAGCCAGACCCGGAACAACTAATTGTAAGTCATACAAATACTTGTTCCGTGCGGGAATCGAACCCGCGACACGTAGCGCAGCAGTCAATCGCTTAACCACTGCGCCAACCGTGCCGTCAATAAAAAATAATAATAATAATATTATATAATGTAGGTATCTGTTGACACATTACTTGCTTAAATATAGATGTACGTAATCTACAGACTGGCAAAGCGTTTTGTAAAATAGAACTTACACTAAATTTAAGATACCTACGACAAAAACCGTGACGAAAAAAAATTTGTACTCATTGGTCCTAGAAAATCACTAAAATAGCTATACGAACCTCTACGTGGTGTCTACGTTAGAGGGTAGACACTAAGACACAAATTGCAGCGCAAGTGTCTTACACCGACCGCAATTTATGTCGCCAGCAGACACTTGACACTAATGGGGAACAGTGGCTGCAACTCGCAATTCTGCTCCTTATTTATATTTATATATACTTTATTGTACACCACAAAAATACATAACAAAAAACAAGGTACACTACAAAATATACAATGGGCGGCCTTATCGCTTTCCGCGATCTCTTCCAGGCAACCTTGGCATGGAAAGCGATTGGTCTGGATATAAAATGGGGATGTTGTTGGCGCAAATAATAAATATAAAATACGTATATACTAACATAGATACACAGATATATACATATCCTATATAATATATACATAAATACATACATACTAAATATATAAGGAACGAAAATAAATGAAGACTATACATCGAAAATTACAGTAAGATTTTAGAACCAGATCACAACGACAGGTAATGATCCTTGACGAGCTTTTTAAACACATATAAAGACTGAGCGCCTTTAATTTAAATAGACAATGCATTCCACAAACGAGCGGCCTGGACAGTGAAGGAATGGTCGAGGAAAGGTGTGGAATGCATAGGCATTTTAAGGTTCAAGTTATCTGATGACCTTATGAACTTGTGTGGGAGTCACAAAGAAACTGAATACAATTTTTGAGTTAGAGAGGGGTGGAAGGGGAGAAAAGCACATTATACAAAAGGGAAAGAATGTGACCATTCCGGCGAAGACGAATTGGTAACCACTCGAAATTCGGAAACATGGTCATATTTGCGCAAGCCAAATATAAACCTTATAGAAAAATTTTGAAGGCGCTCAAGTTTGTCGAGTTGGTCTTGGGTAAAGTCAAGATAGCTTGCACCAGCATAGTCAAGGATGGGTAAAAGAAGCGATTGAGAAAAAATACCTACATGTGGCACAGTTACAGTTTATATGGAGAAGGAATGCAGAAAGATAATATTTCATAAAATAACGCATTAGAAAAACATTTAAATTAAAAAAAACATGGTTGAATTTGAAAAAATATTTTTGTGGGCATATAAAAGATTTCCAAAATATGTATACTGTTAAGGTACAGTCATTACATTAATCTCCTTAAATTTCTCTCTGAGAGAGTGTCTCTGGCTTAATTTATAAATTGATCGAACAGCTCTTTTTTGCAAGACAAAGATAGTCTGAATGCCGTTTCCCCACAACAGAACACCATACGACATTACAGTATGAAAAAACACTAAACGGGCTGTGTCTATGTCAGTTAAATTACGATTTTTTCTAACAGCGTAGGTTGCAGAGCTTAGCGTTTTCGACGATTAGTCAGAAACCCGAAAGTCTGACAACTAGTCTTTACCAAGGTGTATCGTGTTACCTAGCAACTGGGTTGTGGAAGTCAGATAAGCAGTTGCTCTACGTAAATACTGGTATTCAGTTGCGTCCGGTTCGACTGGAAGCCGACCCCAACATAGTTTGAAAAGACTAGCTAGATTGATTGAACATAAAAATACATCCTGTACCTATACATAAATTCAGTCGTTTTTCCCATGGGCGTACGCAGAAAATATAGAACGCCGCAAGGTACGAATGTTACGATCGTTTCAAACTTCTTCTTTTTTTTTTTGCTTAGTATGTGCTTATACTTTCACTGAAAAATAATAAATTCACTCCTTGAGTAAGTAGTGTGTTTTTGTTTTTTGTTTTTTCTCCGTGCTTTGTTGGTTCTTCTATTAGTAGCTCTATTAGTAGCTGTTCATGCAGTTCAGCATCTAAAAAGACAAAAACAAAACATCCAAGTTGCAATTTTCGTTCACGAAACCTCTTTTATTTCATTTCCAGTAAATTCGTTTCGCCATTACCTCTTGAGTTTTATCTTTACATCGAGATAGCAACGCGAACGCAAAAACGGGTCGCAATTACTCTGAAAAATCACGTTCCATGTCGAAACTGAAATGGGCCAGGAGATGTACTGCTAGTGTTTTGTAAAGACATGCCCTTACTCATTGTACTAGGTTATGGGCGAAAGCATTAATAGTAATCATACCTTTGTGTGTTTACATTTTGTAGATCAAAGGACCTTGATTAGATTAGCAGTTTGAAAAGTGTTGATTTTGTTTTGAAGAATTTATTATATTATTGTTTCTAGAAGACTTTTTTAAATTCAGCTTTCTTATAAAACTGTATTTTGATCAAACGTTCGTATCCAAGGTAAATCGATACCATCTCGACAGTTTAACGGTATAATTATTTATGTATTTACGGAACTAATTTTGGGTAGTTATGTTAAGATAATTTGAAGTAATAAAGCTTTGGAGGTGTATAGTAGGAGCGGTTGTCGCGAGTCCCGGGGCGACGGGAGCCGGGGATGCGTCGTAGAGTACGCGTAACCACCAAGAAGGTGGATGCAGAAGTCCTGCTTCCAAAATGTAGTTCTAGGAAGGCCACTGAAGGAAAATCATTACTGGAGAGACCAGTGGGACACTTTAAGGACCACTTTTGCAACATGTTGCGAGTATTTCTTGTTTGCCTGGAAACTCAGGGAAATGAAAGTATATTATCAGGTTTTGTGGCAAATGGAGTTTCTGAGGTTCTCTTTTCAGTGGAAGCGATGTGGTGTGCGAGGCGCGAGGCGGCGCGGCGCAGTGCGGCGCTATCGAGCGGGCCCGCGGGGGGCGCGGGGGCGCGGGCGCGCGGTCTGGAGCGCGGGGCGGGCCGGTGCACGCGGCAGTGTGCGCTGAGCCCCCGGGAGCGCGGCATGGGTGGCGCGCTGCTGCTAGCGCTGCTGGCGGCGGCGCGGGCCAGCGAGCCCAATGCCACCGAACTCAGCCCCTCGCCGCCAGCTGAAGAAGAGAAAACTCCGCTGTTCCCCATCGACTTGTTCAACGAGGAGCAGCGGCGGTCCGGCGCCGTGCTGCTGCACATCGTGGGCATGGGCTACATGTTCGTGGCCCTCGCCATCGTGTGCGACGAGTTCTTCGTGCCGGCGCTGGATGTCATCATCGAGCGCCTGGCCATCCGGGACGACGTGGCCGGCGCCACCTTCATGGCGGCGGGGGGCTCGGCACCCGAGCTGTTCACCTCCATCATCGGCGTCTTCGTCTCGTTCGACGACGTCGGCATCGGGACGATCGTGGGCTCGGCCGTCTTCAACATTCTGTTCGTGATCGGTGCGTGCGCGCTGTTCTCTAGAACGACATTGACACTAACATGGTGGCCCCTATTCCGCGATTGCTCCTTTTACTCTGTGAGCCTTCTCGTGTTGATATACTGTTTCCGGGACAGCGAGATATACTGGCAGGAGGCGTTGGTGCTGTTCTCGCTGTATGGAGCGTACGTGATGTTCATGAGGTGGAACCAGCCGGTGGAGAGAGCGCTGAAGAAGCTCATCTACAAGAACAAGGTGACGCGAGTGCGGAGTACTGATCAGCTGATGCCAACGGTGAGCTCGCCCGCACACACCCAAGCATGCATGCTGCAGTTTGGCGCAGATTTGGCAGGCATTCAACTTTCCTCTATGCCAAATTCCTCTAATCTTTTCATCATCTAGGAAGAAAAGACGTCGATTCCGATACGATGGTGGACATAAAGTAACACTTTTCATTCAGAAATCCGTAGAAAATGAGAAAAGAATGTATTGCGTTGTCACCAAAACTGCGCCAAAATTTAGAGTATCGACTTTCAATAGAGCCTGCGATGTGTTGAACCTTTTAAACGTTAGATGAAAGACCTTCTCCTATTCCTAATCGTCTTAATAGTGCATTAAAATTAGACTTCGATAAGAAAATGCGGTAAATAAAATACCTATCATCCCGTCAGTAATGTATGAAAATGTAGTGAAAATTAGGAAATTTCTAACATTTGACCTCAATTTGAACTAATCGTTCCTTGGTATCGTTAACATCTAACTACATTGTGTTTGCTTACTAGCCTGTTATCGTGATCGCGTTTATAGCACTTTGTTTCTCAGGTTGGTGCTAAGAGTTCTAAAACTCGTTTTCGTATAAAAGGACCAAAGTAAATACAATAAAAACTAGGACCGCTAGAATTCGGTGGGAACTCCAAGAAAACTAGCAATTATTTTCGTAATTTAATGTAAGCCGCATATTACGCCTACCCGCCATTATTAGTGCTGTTCGTAATTCGAACAGTCGATTTCGATATTTGAAAACTTGAATTCCATTCGTCTATTGATTTGGCGGATTTAGGTACTTTCTACGGATTGCGCGGCGTACAACCGAACAAACCTTTGAAGTATTTCTATTTATTATAGGTATGTATTCAAATCAAAGCGCCTACGGAAAATCTCAATAAAATTCTTTACATATCGAGACCGTCGGAATTTTAATTTCGTTTTGTTCTCGCTCTTGTTCTTAGGGAAGCAAAATTCAATTTTGGAACGAATGCGATTATTTAGAATCCAGTTTGAGTAGGTATCGATTTTTCTGGATATATTTTAATTTTAGTCGATGTTAAAATATTATTTCAACAGTAATTTTATGGAAATTGGTGTAGAGACCGCTTCAACGATAGTATTTTTCGTTATCGGAGCGTTATTTATTAGTAAAAGTTACTTGGCTATTATTATTGTTTTAGGTAATGAGATTTTTCATCGATTTTTAGTAGAACTTACCTACTCTATGTAATAAAACTTTTCTGCGCGTACATAAAAGTTACATTACCATAAACAAAGTTACTCTGTTACACGAAACAGACAAAACACGCATATAGGTAATTTCCGCAAAGTAATAAAGCAGGTCATGTATAAGGCTGAAAACAGAGATGTCAGTGCCGTTTTAGGTCATAAAACGTAGCGACAATTTTTTTTTAAATATACCTCTGAGTACCTACTTCGTGATAAAGTTTTATTCTAAAGTTATTTTATTATATTCAGAAGCAAATGACATTTCAAGTCTTTTGTGATTACTTTTTTAAGCAATGAGTTTGACATAACAGCTGTCAAATTAGTATCTGGGTTTAAAAACTAACTTGAGTGACATTATTATTTTATTTTCAAACAAGGTATTTCAATCCGTACCGTAATTCCGTAAGCAAAATACGCGCTTTGACATGGACGGTAAGCAGCCCGTATTACCTACTTATTAAAAATATGAATGTTTATACGTTTGGATGTATGTTACTCTATCAAGCAAAACGGTTGAACGGATTTGGATGAAATTTAGGACACAGATAGATGATAACCTGAATAAAAACATGGAATACTTTTTATCTCGGTATTACGTTCCCATGGGACTAATTTCGACGTCCCTCTCCCCCTTATTACAGAACAAGGTTTTTCTTTAGGTATGGTTTAAACCTTCGAGCCTATTTTTTAAATAAGAACCTAACTGACATCGAAATACAGCTCCTTTTACAAAACTGACAAGTTAGTCCAGTGCTAAATTGTCAGTTTTGGAAAAGGAGCTGTAAGTCTATTTCAGTTCTAAGTTCTTATTTCAAAAACAGGCTCGGTGGTTTAAACCATACCTAAAGAAAAACCTTGTTTTGTAATAAGGGGGAATATGTCCACATTTTTCGTTTTACCTCCGAACAAGCATATGACTACTACATTTCATCACTTTAAAATATAAAAATTGTTTTGCAAATTGTGTTATCACAGTCAAACAGAACGTGATTAAATTCGACCGATTTTATAAAATATGGAAATTAATACAATAGTTTTAATTGACGTGGTTCTGAATTGAAATATTAAATTCTGTCTGGATTTTAAATGGATTTTTGAGGTCCTGTGCTACTGTAATATTAATATAAATGCATTAACAAAATGATTCATCACTGTAAATGCTTAATGGTGGGTGTTGAATAAATGATTATTGTTAGTTGATGAATTAGTACCTATTATTTTCAATGAAATTAATAGCTATAAGAATAAAATGGACCATAACCTATTATGATTTTACATTATCAAGCTCTCAGTGACAGCTCAACTGGATTTTCTTAAGACCGGCTTATTAAATAATTATCACAATGATCCCAAAATATCAGTACGCATAACGGGTAGCAGGTCTTCTCTCCAAACAACAACGATGTATAAAAACATTTAACGCGACTGCCTTCAAAAGTTCAAAGCAAGAGTGTACAGGCATATTCTGGACAAGCTCGTTCCATTATTTTTTTTTTCTTTATTTAAAGGGCTTTGTCGCTGAGCAATAACGTCGCCCTGTAACATCAGCAGAATCAACTAAACTTAAAAACAGTTAACACTTACTTTCAAATTAAAAATGCCAACTTGTACAGTTTCCTAGCTTGTTCCGATAAAGGACAAAACGTTCCATCATAGAACTCATCCATCGCTTTCCAACAACCGTGATCGAAGTAAAGAGCACGCACATTTAACAACAAAAAAAAAACAGGCATAGGCTGTTAGTCGAAAACCTAGAATAAGATCTCAGGATTTTCATGAAACCATTCGAATTCTTCCAAAATGAAGCGTAATCCATTGCAGGCTCACGAGATCTTTTCTGTCTGAACAAATAACTTCTCTTCACTTCACTCAACTTCAAACAAAGCCAAGACAACGTTCATCAGGACTTTCACAATGATATTTGCGAAGTAAAAACCCATCTAGAAGTTTTTAACGAAACAAAAGCTATGGAAAGCACGCGAAGTGAACAGAATTTTATGAAAATTGTTTTTTTTTTTTTGTTACTTCGACTCGTACGTCTACTGAACGGCGTTTAAATATCTATACTAATATTATAAAGAGAGAGAGAGAGCGAATTTTGTGCGTTTGTGTGTATGTGGAATTACCTGAATGGCGTGCAATTGGAGAGGCCTACGTCCAGCAGTGGACTGCTGTAGGCTGATGATGTGTAGGGTAATCTCCGGAACCACAGCTCCTATTTGCGAAATTATCGATTTGTTTGAAAGGTACATTATTCTGTATGGACGTAGTTTATACAACGTGTAACGGAAAGGGTATATACATGCCAAGGGCACGGCTTCTTTGGATGATATCAAACGATATTGGAAGGGTTTCTTAATCCTATCTCTACATGTTTGAGAATTTTTAATCCATTGATAAATGTATTAAAAATTCTCGAACATTTAACGAAAGATAAAGTGACAGACTGTAGTAGGATCTGCGGTGCGATGTCAAAAATGGAGAAACGAAATGTGACTTTGTATAGGAAATACAAAGCGTTATGCTAAGCCTGCTGGTCATACATGCACCGAATAAGTAAGTACTTATTAAACAATATCTTGAATTTATGTAAGCCTAGTACTTTTTTAAGGTTAGTGCTCAGAACATGTACACGGCGAGTCACGAACAGTAAAACAAAAATAGTCTTCATTTGAAAATTGCAGTCGAGGCGGGTCGCTAGTTTTCTCATAAAATACTTCCAAGACACGAACGTAGAGATTTATATTTATTTTGTAGCTCTTTTACTTATGGGACACCCAGTCGATAAAGGAAACAAGTTTATGGCTTTAGAGAGCACGGGCTTTGCTCCATAAGTTTATACAGTCTCTACTTCATTTGCTTTGAGTCGTAGATCTGAAGTTTTGTTTTGATTCTTTTGATTTCTCAGATAGAGATGTGGGTCTTACACGATGGCCCGAAGCAAGTGTAACGTAAATGCGAACGATTTTTGTATCGGAAATATTCATAACATAATCAGCCTATAATGTTCCAACTGCTGGGACTAAAGCCTCCTCTCGGTGAGGTGGAGTGGGCCGTAATCACCACGCGAGTCCAGTGCGGGTTGGTAGATGCCATATGTCTTCGAATGTTTGGTTCTAGGGTATGCCGGTTTCCTCACGATGTTTTCCTTCAGAATTTTGAGAGCAGTGGTATTAAAATAATACAAAGCAAATTACCTGCCTGGGTTCAAGTCTACGACCTATGTCACTCGTAAGTCACACTGTTAAAAAAAAACTTGGAAGTTGGTGACTGTGGATGTGTATTTTAATTCTTTGTTACCACCTTCCGAAATTAAAGTTATTTTGCGCTTTGTAGTGTTTTTTTGAAGACGGTTGTTATTTTTTTGAAAAAGTTTTTATTTTTCACTTTTTAGTTACCTACACTACACCAATTCGAAATTTCATCATCCTCGGGGTCAAAACAATGCATATTTATTCGATAACAGCATTCGCGGTTGATTTGCTGTAATTTTTTGAAGAGTTCCGTTGTCTGTCTCCGAAACGCATCATCAGATCTATATGAAATTTTAATGGGACCATTTCGGAATAAACCCCTTTCGAACAAAAACAGAATTTTGTAAATCCGTCTATACATGACGGAGTCCGAACATACATTAAAAATATATATTTAAACATGTCGACATGTCCTTCTTTATGAAGTCGGTTAAAAATAGTTGTGCACATGTTAAGTATTATTATCTTATTTTAATATAAAGGCTTTGTTATGAACAAAGTCTTTGGGTTTAAAATTATGGATTTCGCAAAATAAAAAACAAAACGATTTTTAAATCGTTGTTATTAAAAAACCATTCGATGTAACGTTAGTGTTCGTCGACGGCTTCAGATGCCTCTGTCGATGACGCCTGCCGCTTGTGTATGATTTGTATGAACACTTACGTTTAAGTCCTGCGTTCGGTGCTAGGGCCTCTGATTCCTTTCAAATCAGCCGAAAGCTGTCTGTAAGCTGCGTATTGGCCTTTCAAAAATATGTCCTTATGTGATGGCCCTAAATAGCCAAAGCTGATTTCAAGACTGGATTTCGAGTCTCGGAGTTGACCGAGCAGCGCGTTGAAAAACACACTCCCTGCGTTTTGCAGTGCGTTGAGGATCCAATTCGCGAAAAATCCGTACGACCGTGGAATCAACCTGCACCACCTACACGTTGGCCCAACATGAACCAATATAAGCCACAGAATGTCTATATTACAACGATAAGTTTACGCAAATGACGGTAGTTCAATGTTCTGATAATAGTTTAAGTATACTGTGGCGTAGATTGACTTACGTTGGCCCATTGTGTAGAGGAGGCTTCAAGGTAGGTGTTAACACGTAACATCAAAATTTCGCTCACGTTTATACTATTTGCTTACTTTTAGGATAGATACTCATATGCAAAATATATGTGCGTAAAAGCAAATATTATGAAGCCGCTCCCGTCTTGGGTACCCACCCCTCCTTGCAAAGGCTTAAGGCTGTATAAAATAAATTCACAACGCTACTTTTCTCACTCTTATAGCTGTCAAGAACTTTGTTTAAAGACAGCTTGCCGTCTAGAATGAAAAAATGCAGGTCTTATCCAATTACTGCAAACAAAACATTCAACTATTACTCTTAGTCCAATCAAGTTTGTGACCTAACATAATTTTTGCTGTAAAAAAACAAGCTAAAATAAAAACTAGGCAACACTAGCATTACGCAAGGGTGGCGTGCTAAGTTCAAGTGTGTCGTCGATTTGATTTCAAACGATTACGTATATTTTTATGTTAACGTTTGCGTTTTGACGGCCATGCTCGCGTTTATGCGTTATGATGACACGCGAATTAGGTTACAGGGTTATAAGTTTGCGCAGTAGTGGGGGGCTAGTGAAGGGAAATTAGTCGATTTTTTTGACGTTTGTGGTGCAACGGAAATTGAAGTTGTTTGGGTTTTTATAAGGTGGTTTTAGCTTTTATGGTCGAGTATTTAATAGTAGCGCAACACTGTAGCTGTAACTAACGTCCGCGACTTACGAGTTGTGGGTCGTGCGTTCAAACCCAGCCAGGCGCATTACTTTATGTAAATAATTTCATCACCACTGCTCTCAAACGGTGAAGGAAAACATCGTGAGGAAACCGGCATGTCCTAGAACCAAAAATTCGAATGCATGTGACATCTACCAATGGGCACTGGGCCCGTGTGGTAGATTACGGCCCACTCCCTCTCATGGAGAGGAGGCCTGTGTCCCAGCAGTGGGAAAGTTTATAGGCTGAGTATGTATGTAGTATGCAACACTGTTTTGTTTTTGATTGGTTTTATATTTTCGAACAAAACGAAACAAATGAATAACATTTTCCTGGACGCCAAAGTCAAGTCGGTCGGGTCTTGTACTAGCGGCTTCGCCGCGTATTACCAAGATAAAAAGTTATACAATGTGTTAATCCTAGTTATAAAGTATCTGTGTGTCAACCTTCATCCAAATCCGTTTAGTCGTATTTACAAACATCCAAACATGCAAAATTTCACATTTATAATATTGTTAGGAAGTAGGATTTGAATAGTTTATTTAAATAAAAGTATGGTCGGTAAAATAATTTTCCAAAAAAATTAAATTCCATTACATTTTTTTCTTCACGAATAATTTAGCAGAAATCCCACTTAAATCCTCAAGACCTCATGAGTTCATCAGAAATATTTTTTTACCCAGACTTCCAGCTTCAAAAGCTGCCTTTTTCTTGCACCGTAAGTGGAAAGCTGTGTAAAATCCCGACTGTGTAATAACTAGTTTTCCCTGCATCTTCGTATTTCCTGAACGAATTGCTGAAAGTGGAAATGAAAATTTTTCCTACAGTCTGTGACTGTTTCATAAGATTGAAATTGATTTTGACTTTATTTATTGGTTGAAATTCCTTCACTTTTACTTTTACGGGACAAAAAGTAGTAAATATTGTATGTATCTAGTGTTAAGTTAAAGTAAATTTAATAAACAATGTTTGTTATAAAATGCCTCTACAGTTTAATTAAAAACCTTTGATTATAAAATTTTGGTGAAATTGCAGCAAATTTCATTATTGCAAGCGAGCCTTATGAAGCATATTTTAATAGTTTTAACTATCTGAATACCTTTATTTTTGACGCAAAATTTCTTAAAAACTGCTTTTACTAACTAACAAAAAATATTTAATAAACTTTAAAATAACCCAAACAGAAGAATCAACATCTGTTGGAGCCAAAATACGGGCTACGAAACACTGCTACGGAGGTACGTCAATACCACTACGGGCGGCTACGGGCCTACGCTCGTAGCACTCGTAGATAGCTCTACGATAATAGCTACGCCGGCGTAGTTGCTATTAAAAATGATGCATTGTATTGTCGGCAACCAAATGAATGAAGGTTTAAGGTTCCGCATCTTTTGTGTTATTTGTTTGAGGCTTTCTTCTTTGTTTTAGGGAAAAGTTTGAGATTTAGTAACGGTGAAGGCTATGTAAGGTTTCAGCGATGCGATACACGAGGTAGAACTTTTGTAGATATTTTATTTATTCAATGTCGAATATTCGTAAATTTTATCATTCAATAATGTTCCAGTTTTAGGAAGCAGTTTACGCAGTATAGTAATCAACTCATGCTGTTAATCTCTTAACATAATATTTATAAACAATAATACACTACGTTAAACTTTACTCAACCGTGGCGTGATTTCAGCATATGCGCCCTTGCGACCCTAGCCGCCGCAGGATACGGAGACGCCTTGGGCGTCGGGAATCCCAGGCCGATTTCCGGCCACCGTAGGCATGGGCTTGCGGACGGCGAGTAATGGGTAGCTCGCTGTCCGGTAAGGACCAAGCCCAAGACGGCGCGTTGTGTTCCACGCGCGCCTCAAAGAGATGTCAGCACAAAAAGTGATGGGACCCGCAAGGGTCGATGCCTGCCAGGGGTGCGGGTTTGTTCGAAAGAGACACCACAGCCCCTGGCATAAGGGCTACTGAAGGAACACGGGTGGGTTTTAGTCAGTAAAAGTCTGACACGCCCTCCTGCTCCACCCAGAGCGGGAGAAGTTATTTGATGATTTCCCACCCAAAAAAAAAAAAACCGTGGCGTGATCTTGATATTTCATAAAAATGTTACTTATTTACAAATGGATCTTTAAAGTGTACGTGTTAGAACAGTACTAAAAACAATCATTCGTGCAGATTTTCCTAAGATCAAACAGACTTAAGTGTCGTTTACTTAATCCGGAGGAAGACGGAGTTTTAAAACTTCATTTAATTTTGTCATTAAATATGATTTGAAGATTTTAATGAAGTAGTTTGCAATTTTTTTGTCTTTATAATGAGTTATGTCTCGTTCGATTCAGGGGGACTACTCTCTTAGGACGTCAACGAAGATACGGGCCTGTCCGACAGTAGTAGATTCGTCTAAATAAATGTCAACGACAGGGCTTCACTAAAAATACAATAAAATAAAAATAAACAATTGCGGGCAAAACCCATATTACAAATTAAAATAAAATTAAAATGCTGCCATAGAAAATAATAAAATTTCATTCAGAGAGTAAAAATTTAAAATAAAATCACAAAATTGGAATAAAATAACATGTCACAAAATTGGAATGTCAATAAAATGTCAAATTGAACGGTCCTAAAGTTATTAAACACATGGTAAAATTGCACAATACACAATTTTTTTTTAAGTCATACAGTAAATTTATCTAACTATAGAAAAATCAGCCAAAAATGATACGAAGTAGGAAACGCCCGTTACTTCGGCCGAAACTATAGACTTATGTGCTTAGGAAGTAGACACCCAAAACCTGAGGTTGGATATCAAAGTGTCGAAGTAATGAAGGTGTTCTAGAATATTCAAGCCTTCTTTTTTTTTTTGGCGCCAAGAGGCCTTCCAGTTCGACAATGAACTTAAAATATTTGATGTCATTCGTTTCATTCATTCGTTCACGATTCAGTCTTTAGGCGTTTTGACACTTGACAGGTGCCTGGACCTGACGTCTCAGTGCTGCCAGAAAACCCTCATTGTCACAGTTGTGTAGGGGTATCGTGTTACCCAATAACGTGATTGTCGAGGTCAGGTAGGCAGTCGCTCCATGTAAAATACTGGTATTCAGCTGCTTCTGGTTAGAATGGAAGCTGACCTCAACATATACTTACTCGTAAAACAATCATTTGGACTGGCCCATCTGACATTAAGGGGCAGCACACAGACTTATGTGTTGTTTACTTAATCCGGCTCCGTTCTAATGTGTTCCAAGCTACAGACGGAGTTTTAAAACTTCATTTAATTTCAAGCAATTAAATATGATTTGAAGGCCTTAATGAAGTTGCTCAGAATTTGATGTCTGTACGGCGAATAAATGATGAGGAAACTTTAGAGCATAAATGTGAATAGCTATTATATTAAGGGAAGCTTATAGAATCTATGGATGGATTGTTTGTTTCAATGATATTATGGTTACAAAGTAGGTGTCAGCCATTTTAAATCTAACTTTATCAACAGGATCTCAAAAAAGCCCCAAAAAGCCAAGCTCCCAAATAAATTCCATTCTTGTTCTTGTATTAAACAGTCAAATTTAACAGTCAACTTCTACTACATCTTTACAAATAAATAAAATTGAAGTGTTTGTTTGTAATGTCAAAATAACAACTTATTACTAATTATGAAAGTAAATACAGTATACAGGGTGTCCAAGAACCTGGCGTCCAACTGGATTCCCACGATGCCCCAAGTTCTAACAGTACTCAGAAAAATATTTTAAAAAATCCACCCCATGTACTTACAGAATTATACTGATTTCAAAAAAAAAGGGGAAATGAGCACCCTGTGACATACTTTTGAATGCTGTGACTGCTAATGCTGATAATTTCGATATTTCTTGGAGGTTTTGTAATCTAGGGTATTGCTGTGTCTAAATAGAATGTAAAAATAAAGTACTTATTGTACCATTTTAAAATAAAATATTATTTTAACTAAAGGTGATATGGAAAACTATTGAATTTCGCAACTTTGACCGACTGTAGTGTAAAAAAAATGTACCAAAATAGTATGGCAAGTGACGTCAAATTTTGACGCGTTTATTCCTCTTTTTAAAAAGGTATAATACTTACACATTAATTTGAAAAAAAAAAAAATTGATAATATTTTTACTCAACAACCCAATTTTTACGATGTCTTGCAGAATTCTTAGAAAGAAAAATTTACGACGAATTGAATCTAACCTCTAAAGAATTACTATTGTATGCTCATAAAAATAACAACAGGCCTCTCAAAAAACAGGTTAGACCGTAAGGGACGGTATGTGCATGCATCTCACCATAGTGATTCGTTATTACAACAGGAGGGAGCAAGACAGAAACTATCTTTGCGATTTGCTGGTTCTTCTTTATGGTACCCCATTATTCAGGTAAGAGTGAGGGAGAAAAAGGTTAGAGGTGCGAGTGAGATAGATAGTGACGCTATCTGGGATCGTGCTATTTAGGATAACAGTACGGTCAGTACGCGTCACTGCCTCCTGCCGTTACTACGCACCTCTCTCTTATTGTTACCATTGATCACGTACTACGATTTAAAGCTTTGTTTATTGGACTCGATTACTCTTTGTGCTCTGGACTTTGAAACGAACTCTTTACGACGACCTTTGCCTGTGTTTAGACAGTTTGTGTTTTGTGTGTGCTACCATGGCGACCTACACTCCGCAAGAATACGCAAATATGCACTACATTTATGGAGAATGTAGAGGTAATGGACGAGCTGCAGCGAGACTTTACAGAGAAAGGTATCCGAGGGCTACGCGATATCCCGACCATCGAGTTTTCATTAATGTGCACAGATCACTATGTGACGGGCGGTTCCCCAATCAAGTAGCTGGTGAAGGACGACCCGTAAATGACTTCATACGCGATGAAGTTTTAGAGGCGGTGTCGGCAAATCCAAGCATCTCTGTGCGAGGAATAGAAGCTGATACGGGGATACCGAAGAGCACAGCACACAGTATTCTCCAAAAAGAAGAATATCATCCGTACCACGTACAGCGAGTGCAAAGTCTTTTACCTCGAGACTATCCGAGCCGAGTCGCGTTTTGTGAAACAATCCTGCAAAAACATCGAGAAGACGAAAACTTTATCGACAAAATTTTGTGGTCAGATGAATCAACATTTAAGAAGGATGGCTACATGAACCTACACAACTTGCACGAGTGGCATGTGGAAAATCCGCACTTGATGCGAGAAGATAGATCCCAGTACCGGTTCAAAGTGAACATGTGGACCGGTATTCTCTGTGGGAATATTATTGGTCCATTTGAGATGCCCGAGAATTTGACTGGCGAATCATATTTAAATTTTCTTCAAAATGATTTGCCAAACTTACTAGAAGAGACCCCACCAGATATGTGGTTCCAACACGACGGCTGTCCAGCACATTTTCGCGTATCCGTTAGAGAGTTTTTGGACGAGCAATACCCGAACAGGTGGATTGGGCGATCAGGAACAATCCCGTGGCCAGCCCGCTCACCTGACTTAAATCCGCTGGATTTTTTTTTCTGGGGAACTATGAAGGAGCTCGTTTATGCGAAGCCCATTAATGACATCGCTGACCTTCGTGAGAAGATAACACAAGCAGTGCAGGTGATACGTCAAAAAAGTTACTCGCGAAACATAAAGCGGTCCTTTTTAAGGAGAGTGAGAGCTTGTATTGCCGCGGGTGGTCAACATTTTGAACATTTATTGTAATAAAATATCTTTAAACTAACATTCTTTGCTTTTATTCTACTGGGAACCCATCTACCTGTGTGTATTTCCTTCTTGCTCACTCTTGGAACCGAAGTAAATAATAGTAGTAACATAACAGTTTCTAAGATAAGAAAGGGTCCGACAGTTACCGTTAGTAGGTAGGCACTTCGTAAAAATTGGGTTGTTGAGTAAAAATATTATCAAATTTTTTTTTTCAAATTAATGTGTAAGTATTATACCTTTTTAAAAAGAGGAATAAACGCGTCAAAATTTGACGTCACTTGCCATACTATTTTGGTACATTTTTTTTACACTACAGTCGGTCAAAGTTGCGAAATTCAATAGTTTTCCATATCACCTTTAGTTAAAATAATATTTTATTTTAAAATGGTACAATAAGTACATTATTTTTACATTCTATTTAGACACAGCAATACCCTAGATTACAAAACCTCCAAGAAATATCGAAATTATCAGCATTAGCAGTCACAGCATTCAAAAGTATGTCACAGGGTGCTCATTTCCCCTTTTTTTTTTAAATCAGTATAATTCTGTAAGTACATGGGGTGGATTTTTTAAAATATTTTTCTGAGTACTGTTAGAACTTGGGGCATCGTGGGAATCCAGTTGGACGCCAGGTTCTTGGACACCCTGTATACTTGTAACAAAAAAAATATTGTCTGTCTGTTTGCTCCGACTAATCTCCAAAACGGCTGGGCCGATATTGGCAAACCTTTCACAGGCAGATAGCTGATGTTAAATGGAGTAACATAGGCTTACTTTTTATCTCGGTAGAATTTTCCCGTGGGATAATTTACTACATCCACACGGGCAAAGCCGTGGGTACAGTTAGTAAGAATTAGAGACAGAAAAAGTATGTATTGAGACTCGCACGTATGCTGATCGTCTAGGATCCCCGAAAACGTAATCAGCGACATTTACTTTTCACAATTTTCACCACTTTAAGACACATTATCATATTTATTCTTCAAAAAACATTATCTATAAAACAAAATCTATATCTATACATATAATAAATCTGTAAAGGAACTTTTTCTGTACATTTAAAATATTTCGAAAATAATTGCTTGGGGTGGTAAGGGATAATCACCAGATGACATTTTAACCCTTATCAAAATGTTTGTCTGTAGCTCGGTTTTTCAGTTTCTATGTTGAATAGATCAAGTATCACGTCAAAAGAACGAAACTAATATGGTTATCTTTCATACTCAAATATTGTTTATAACTCAGAGTTTATATTAGTCTTTGTTTCATCGCAATCGCTTCGGTCAACCTATCTAAATAATTTAAAGTGTTCAAGAATAATTTATTTACGTAATGTTGAAACACTTAGCGACATCTATTGGCGTGAAACGGTACTAACGAATACTTAATATTAACACGTCATTCTCATTTAAGTTACTTACTGTGTCTGTGTTATTTCAAAAAGTAATAATACTGATTACTAAAATCGCTTTCCGTTGGTGGTTGATTCCCACGAATCAAAAAAGCTTAAAGAATTTCAAATAAAAAGTTGTGATAATATTAACTGACGTGGTGTTCTGAGTCATATACCTAGAATGCAATGTTAGATAAATATTTATTAGTTTTATCAATCAAATTAATACAAATAGAGGGGAAGAAATCTCATTTTTAATTGTGATAAAAGTCTTAGTAGCGCCATCTAGCATAATATAGCAAAATTAGAGCGGCTAGAGGAACATCTCCATAGAAATTCTTAATGTCTAGCGTCAGTAACGCCATCTAGGTTTGAATAGCATACATGCAAAGACAACAACTTGATTTCGCGCGAAATTTGATAATGTTAAATTTAAATGCGTGTTTACAGCATTACTCGATTCAAATAATGGGAGTTTTGGGAGTAAAGAGTTGTAAATACTTATGTGCTAATTTTCGTGATGTTAGTTTTCGAGGTGGGGAGGGGTTCAAGCGAGGTCGGATGGTGAAAGTCAGGAAAAAAAAATCCAAAATTGTGACCATAACTACTGGTGGATTTGAGTAAATAGATAGGTTTTCACACGGGCAACTGGTAGTTATGTCGATGCTCTTCCGAGCAACATCGCTTACAGAGAAGCATTTTCTTAGTTAAAACAAGTTTAAAAATGTATTTATTTATCCATTTGGCATCTCCAACAAAGGATACATTACCTACACAGGAACAATAGAAATCACAATAGTAAAATATTGACAATTTTAAAGTCGCTTCTTTAAATATAATTATTTATTGGTCTACAAATAAATGTATGGCTGAACAAAAGAAACACTGAAACATTTTTGATTACAATTTACAATAAAAAGGCATCGTAACTGAGAGTCGCGGAGGATCGCTCTGTTACGTCCATTATCCTCGGGATCGGGCTCTCTCTCTTCCTGCTGCCTGCGTCAGCAGCGGGGAGAGAGGTGAGGGCGCGCGCGGTATGGCACTACGTAGCAACAACATCGTACTTACTATGTTCATAGAAAACCCGTGCTATACAATTAAATAGTTTCTTTTGCCTGGTTTGTTTTTTTTTTCAACAGCGCTTTTAATGTGGATAATGACCGACGTTACGGGGCGTAGGTAATGGTAACATTCGCAGCGAGCATGTCTTTACGCCGTGTGCTAAAATCAGTGTTGCTCGCTCGCATGTTTTGCCGTAGGTACTACTGACTGCACGAATACTTGCTTGGTAACATATTAGGTGCATTTTGACCCGTGACGCCGGTCAGTATCCACCTTTACAGCCTGATCTTTCTTCATCGTGATAACGCCATGGTCCCACGGGCCGTTAACTGACAGGTGGCGTCAGGTGTTACTGCACTGCTACCTGTCGAGGCCTATCGCAGTCCGTGCAGAGCATTCCCACTGCTGTGGTTTTATTCAGTGGTCAACGTTTGATAAACAAAGCTAAAAGACACGCGCCTGTACGGGCCGAGATAGGCGCCCGCCCCCGCGTGGAATAATGCTTCAGCACACTCAACCAGACGCGCAGTCGATTTATTGAGTAAGTACAGTAAAAGCTCCTTATTCGTGCTTCCTTCATTCGCGTTTTCACTATTCGCGGATTAAAAAATGCGACCCAATTCCTATATCCGCGGCTAAAGATTTATTTATTTGCGGGTCTAATCGATACATCGGTACATACATATTAACAAATAACAAAAAGGATTCCATTAAGTATCCAACCCAATATCCTTTGTAAACGCGTCGTCAGATGGACTATAAAAAAATGAAATAGACCTTATTACAACTTCGCCTAAAGTACAGACGCCAGCACATCAAGCTACTCTAATCTGTCAAATTTATTTGATAGATTTTCAACTTTAAACCGTAAACTTAAGGTTCATGTTCAATTGGGAAAATTTGACAGTTTGGGATAGGTTGACCTGCTGGCGAGTGTACATTGTCAAATGATATCGCCGCTGTATTGGTTCGGCCTTTGACATCTACAATAGCCGCCTTCGCCGCGGTCGGTGTTTTAAACCGACTTCAAAAAGAAGGAGGTTATCAATTCGACATGTTTATATTTTTAATGTATGTTCAGGCATAACTCCGTCGTATATAGACGGATTTGCAAAATTCTTTTTTTTTTTCGAAAGGGGTGTACTCCGAAATGGTCCCATTGAAATTTCATATAGACAGGGCCCGATCTAGCTATTTAGCCACTCCGGGCAAAAATAACATTCGCCGCCCTTTGCACTAACACCATCAAAGATGGTACGACCATAATTATGTGATATTCTTTTAACTATATAATATTCACATACGTTAGTCTACTACGGCTTCTGAACAAGTATACAAAAAGTATGTTTGTAAGTATACATTTTGCCGCCGCTCATTTTTGCCGCTCTGAGCATTTGCCCGGCTTGCCCCCCCTTAGATTGGGCCCTGCATATAGATCTGATGATGCGTTTCGGAAACAGACAACGGAACTCTTCAAAAAATTACAGCAAATCAACCGCGAATGTTGCTATCACATAAATAAGTATGCATTGTTTTGACCCAAAGGATGATGAAATTTCGAAACAAAAAAGTGAAAAATAAAAACTTTTTTCAAAAAAATAACAACCGACTTCCAAAAAACACTACAAAGTGCAAAATAACTTTAATTTCGGAAGGCGGTGACAAATAATTAAAATACACATCCAACGTCACCGACTTCCGAAATTAAAGTTATTTTGCACTTTGTAGTGTTTTTTGGAAGTCGGTTGGTATTTTTTTGAAAAAAGTTTTTTGAGAATGTAAACAAACATAATGAAACCAACCTCATCACCATAAAGTATATTTATATATCATCATCATCATCATTTCAGCTGAAAGACGTCCACTGCTGGACATAGGCCTCCCCCACATTTATAAATGCTGCGACTTAATAGACATTCCATCCTTTGGTACGAGCCGCTTTGCGTGTTTTACCTATTGTTTCATCTTTCCATTTATTGCAAAATGTTGAAATTTTTTTTTTACTTAAAAACGATTTTCGACGCGAAAAAATCTGTTTAACGCATAGAAATGCTTGATCGTTTACGCCTTGGAGAGTCGCTTGCATCCATATCACGCTCATACAATTAGTCAATATGGTCAAAAACTTCAATTAAATTGTTCTTTTTTTGTCACTTAGGAACGTATCATCCCATATAAATTACCATTCCATAGTCACGGTTTCTGTATTCGCGGTAGGTATTTTACGGAACGTATACCTCGCGAATAAAGAGCTTTTACTGTACCTACGGCAGGTGCACATTTATTATAAAATGAGCCTCGACTAGGCGCTTTGATCTATATTTATTCTTAAAAATCTGAGTGAGACTTCGTCGCAATATCATTATAACCCCTAAAGACGCCTGCAGGCCTAGACAAAACACCTTTCTGTTAACGTTCACGCTAAACTCTACGCCAGAATATATGGGAATGACATTACCGTGTCCTTTCCGCAGGTAATGTCATTCCCATACTTTTTGGCGTACCGTTTAGCGTGAACGCCAAGAGTAATGTGTTTTGTCTCTAGGCTCTGGACTGCATTCGAAAGCTGTGGTAGATTCCTACCAGGATAGATCGGAAGATCGGAGGAGTGGTACCTACACCGTCAAAGCGACACATTATTGTTTTCCGACATGCACGCGAACGAAGTCGCGGGCACAGCTAGTACGATAATAATAGCCACTGATAACCCTACTTCAACATTCATTGATTGCCCACTAAGTATACACTGACCTTCAATGGACTCACGGAGCAATGTACGCTAAAGTCATTATAATGGTCATCACTACATAATGTATTACTGGTTCATGGCCAATCGGACAGGTGGGCTCACTTTCGTTCACACACACATGCACAACCCAAGTAAACACGTACAGTTAGACCAGAAAAGGTATGCGCTTCGGGAATCTTCGTGTTTCCGAGTAAGCACGATCGTCGTGACACAGTGTCACCCCCTTCAGAAGAAAAATATTGTATGTGAAGCTTTGTAATAATGCACCTAACATTGCGGGCTTTACCGTGAACACCACCACGCGAGGTATCGTAAGTAGAGGCTGCCCACAGGGTGGGGTGCTGTCACCACTACTGTGGAACTTGGTCGTAAATGAGCTCATCGCAGAGCTCAACGCCAGCAGTCTGTACTCGGTCGGATACGCGGACGACATAGCAATTTTAATCTCGGGGAAATTTGAGGGCATCTTGTGTGATCTCATGAGAAGTGCTTTCAAAATAATCGAGAGTTGGTGCACTAAACACGAACTATCGGTTAACCCCTCGAAAACAGAACTAATAATGTTCACCAACAAAAGAACCCTGGGACCCCATAGGCTTCCAAAACTCTTCAACACAGAACTAACACTCAAAAACGAAGTCAAGTACTTGGGGGTGATCCTTGACAGCAAACTGCTCTGGAACAAGCATTTTGACTACAAACTCAATAAAAGCACAATTGCACTATACCAATGTAAAAAAATGTTAGGAAAAACATGGGGGCTTTCTCCGAAGATTACCCTGTGGCTATATAAAGCGGTGATCAGGCCAATGTTGGCTTATGGCGCTCTGGTTTGGTGGACGAGGACCGAGCTCTCAACCACCATTACTAGACTACAGCGCTTCCAACGACTGGCCTGTTCAGCTACCACTGGCTGCATGAGAACCACCCCAACAGCAGCCATGGAGATAGCCCTTCAATTAACTCCCCTGGACCTGTACATACAGCAAGAGGCCGCACTAGCTGCTATCAGGCTAATGCATCTGGGCATATGGGGCAAGAATTTAACCAGCCCACACGCTAAAATCCTGGACCGGGCGATTGAGTACCAGCCACTCATCGCTGCCCCGTGTGATAGAACACCAAACCAACCTATGTTCAACAAAAACTATATTATACAAACAGTAGAGGAAGAAAGGGATCAGTCGGGAGCCAATGAAGTGCGCATGTACACAGATGGCTCCAAAACACAAAACGGTTCAGGTGCTGGCGCACACTCCCTTGACCTCAACATCAATTTTCACATACCGCTAGGCACACACAGTTCAATCTTTCAGTGTGAATGTGTTGCCTTAACACAAGCCGCTACAGCAGTAAAGCGCTTAGGCATCCGGAACTACGGCATTAAATTCCTATCCGACAGCCTATCTGTGCTCAAAGCTTTAGAAAACAAACAAACTAACAACAAACTAATTTTTGAGTGCCATCTTGCCCTGGAGAGTTTATCGACGTCCAATCGTATTGCACTCCAGTGGATCAAAGGGCACAGTGGATCTTTAGGCAATGATGCCGCAGATGAACTTGCGAAGAGAGGCTCTGATATGAAAGTGCTAGGCCCGTACCCACTTCTCCCCCTGCCTTTCTCACAATTTCGTGCGTGGATTCGCCAAAGGTCGACCGAACTCCATAACAACAGATGGTCACGGGCAACAGACTGTAGACAGTCAAAATTGGCTTTACCAACTGTACACCCGCGATTAACCAAAAAACTTCTCAGCCTGAGCAGAAATAACCTCAGAATAATAATAGGAACAATTACGGGCCATAACACCCTTAACAAACACCTTTTTAACATAGGCGCCACAGACAGCCCGCTTTGCAGGGGCTGCCTTGACGCCGAGGAATCAGCCGCCCACGTCATCCTGGAATGCGAGGCCGTGGCTTCTCAACGCGAAGAAATCCTCGGAACAGTGAGGTCGCTCCGCGAAGCCTGTGAAGCTCCCAGGAAGCTTCTGTGCTTTTGGGCGGAGCTAGGCTGGCTCTGCTAGCCAGCATCCCCACGCACAACGGACCGAATGGGAGTCTACGTGCGGAAAAGGGAGTCCCATCATCATCATCTCCCTCAACTTACCCAGGCAGATCATCATCGGTCTCTCAAAGTTTTGAAGTATGTTGAAAACGTAGTAAAATTTCATTTCATCATCTGCCTAGCCTTTTCCCAACTATGTTGGGGTCGGCTTCCAGTCTAATTGGATGCAGCTGAATACCAGTATTTTACATGGAGCGACTGCCTATCTGACCTCCACATCCCAGTTACTGGGTAATACGGTACCCTTTGGTAAGACTGGTTGTCCGACTTTCGGGCTTCTGACGACCCGTAACGACTGTCAAAGATCCACAAATGACAGCCGAGACCAACGGCTTAACGTGCTTTCCGAGGCACGGAGGGGTCTTGGTATGTAAAGATGGTCACCCATCCACGGACCAACCGCGGCAAGCGTAGATTAACCTGGTCGATCGACCCGTGCAGCTATTGTTATTTAGCCACAAGCCCCTTAGTAAAATTTCATTTAGTTGAAAATATATACGTAGACAAAATGTAGAGCAGTAATGGCCCAGTAGTATCTATCGGCCATAACTTACGAGCTACTAGGTAGTGAGTTTGAACCCACGCAGGCAGCTTTTCCTTGTGTATTTAATTTCTTCAACACTGCTATCAGAGACGGTAGTACTAAATCCAAAAAATCGAAGACATCCAGGCCACACTGGGCCCGCAGGATAGATTGTGTCCCACTCCCTCTCATAGAAAGGAGGCCTTGTGCCTGCAGTGGGAACATTATACTCGTAGGCTGTCTAAGACGATAATATACAAGTAGAACTTTGTAATCATGGTAACACAAAATAAACAAGTATCGCGCGTTATTTCCGAAGATATCAAGACAATAATACACGAAGCGCATACTGTTATTGGGATATCTGTAGGTACATTTATTATTTATACAACCTCATTCAACCTGTGGGGGTACTTAGACGAGCTTCGGGCGCTTAGGGCTCACTAGTAGGTACTATTAGACCGATAAATTCTCTAAGAAGGATTTTTTTTAGTCGGGCACAAATCCAAACGAAATTTGTACTCTGAATTTGGACTCTTACGCAATAGGGAATCATTTCCCAGTAACTGTGTCGAGGAGGTCGGATAGACTGTCACTCCATCTGAAATACTGTAATTCAACTGCACACGACTGTTTGTCAGTTTTTAAAAAAGAACTGTATTTCGAGTACCGTTAGGTCTTTTTTTTTAAACAGGCTCCATGGTTTAATTATAAGACAGATAGTGCCCGTACGTAGCGCAACCGGCGTGCATATGAATGTAAACGAGATGATTTATATCGACAGGCGTTCTGTAGTTTCTGCATACCCCCATGGAAGAAGACATGAGTTTATGTATTTACGTGTTGTAAAAAGAACATCGTATCCTTTGTTGAACACACTTAATTACTCCCAACAGACCAACACACTTGAGCAGCTCAAGCAATAATATAAAAGCAATCTTAGCGTCGTTTACAAAGCTCGGTCCACTGTCCACGGCCCCACACTATGCCACTCCGGGCTGGCGACTGGCGAGCTGCCAAAGTGTTCGGAGGCTGCAGTTTCAATAGTCCACGTTATGTGTTTTATGGCTGCATTATTGTATGTTAGGTAAAAGAGGGTAATTAATTTTGGTGACTATTAGATAGTTAAATGAGTGTTTTGGTAGTAGCAGTTGAGTTTAAGTTTTCGTTTGTGTTTGGCAATCAAAAACATGAGTTTTTTGACTGGCTAATCTTAACTGAGCAGTGGTGGCCACGTGTGAAAGGCTGCGACTTATGAGTTGATGGCGGAGGTCCGAAACCAGATCGACGTGTTACTTTGTGTAAATTATTTCATCACCACTGCTCTCAAAACGGTGAAGGAAAACATCGTGAGGAATACGACATGTCCTAGAATCAAAAATTCAAAGACATGTGACATTTACCGACCCCGTAGTAGATTACGGATCATTTCCTTTCAAAGAGAAGAGGCGGCTGTCCCAGCAGTGGGAACATTATAGGTTATACTAATCTTATCTAATGGACGTTAGGGCCTATACTGAACATGGGGTACTGTTTTAACTGACTAAAAAATTAGAGGAGGTTCTCAGTTCACCAGAATCTTTTCGTGTTCGTTAGAAAATTGTACATAGCATATATGGATCCGTATTTTGGTTTTTTGCTACCAATTTCCGCAATTAAAGTAACTTTTGCTTAAAAGTTTTTATTAACATTAGATTAACCAAAGTGAAATCAGGTTTCATTGCAAGATTCTCAGTGACAGCCCGTAGTCCACCGGAGACCAAACTAGCATCAATCCCAAGAGTGTAACAACCTGCCCATTTAGTTTGTCATTCAGTGCTAATCTCGACACTGATTTATGGCTAGTTTTCGCACTGTCACAGATGTCTTGGATGTAACGGAACACCAGACATTAGGTAAATGTGGGAAGGGACATGATTTGAGGAATCCTTTGTGGATAATCTAGACTAAAAGCGTCAGGAAAATTTCCAGTGTAATTTGTTACTGTTGAAATATGTAGGCACTAGCTTCTGCCCCCTTCTGCCTGCGTGGATATCGAAAATTATCCCATGGGAACTTGCTACCGTGTCCAAAGACGCCTATGTCCTTCCCCAGGATACCATCTTCTTCTTCGTAGTTCTCTAATGCTAAGGATCGCGACAACATACGACACGTCCCCAAGTTGGGCTGTCTTCTGCAGTGTGGACTCGGTAGATGTTGGCTCCAAGAGCCTCTTGATCGCGTCTGACCATGTTGCCAGTGCTCTGTCTTGAGCGTGTTTTCCTTCCACCCGGCTCAGTATTATAAGCCTTTCCAGACCTTGCTTAGGTGAACGCATAATATGTCTGAAAAAGCTGAGGGCACGAAGCCATCTATTTATTTCCTTGCCTTTTATGGAAATCATCAGTCAGTTCAGTGGAATGAAAAGGGCAAGGCAATGACTCCGTTATTACTGTGGGTTCACTATAGATGCCTATCTCTTTGGGGAATACAGGCGTGATGGTGAAGTATTTTACTCAGACCTACAGTTTCGGTGTAATATACTTGTTATATGCACAATAACAAGTATATTATACCGAAACTGTAGGTGTAGAAAACACATATGCTATATAAAATTATCTATTCGTTCTCGTAAGTATACGATTACATATCCAAAGTCATAAAAATCACTGACAAAAATTACTATAATTTAACCCTAACTTTAATTTAATATGCTCAGCAATAACCATGTACCGTTCTAAAGCCGTCGTTTCCAACTGGCGAGAGATGACGAGAGGTGTCGAGAGGTGACGAGCTCGTCAGATGTCAGTTCACACCTCGCCTCGACGAACACGAGCGCGTCGGAAAGTGCTTCAAACTTGACGGAAGTTTGCTTACTATTTTCATTTATGATGGATGATATTAGGCAAAGTAAAAGTTAGGTATTTCTCCCTTTATTTATAAACGATGTTTAAAATTAAGTTATGATTAGTGACTGTTTATTAAGAGCATTCATCCCACGTGGGTTGGCAACGGCGTATTTATAGCAGTTTTTCGCGATTATTTCATTAAATACAAACAAAGGTAAACATGTTTTTCAGCCATGCACTAGATCATTGGTATTTTTTTGTTTATATGCTATTTTTTTTGGAGTGATTTTGCTATTTAATTACAAAAATCGACATACCGTCAATTATTTTCTGTTTGCATTATTTAGTATAATTAAAGATTTTTATTAAAGAGTAAATGTTAAAAATAATTATAAACACAGAATATCTAGTGCTTGGCTGAAAAAAAATTGTACTTTTGTTTGTATTTAATGAAATAATAACGAAAAACTACTATAAATGCGTTGTTGCCAGCCCGCGTGGAATGAATGCTCTTAATCATACATTTTCAACGTTTGAACATCTCTTAACTTTAATCAAGGTTTATAAATAAACCCTTTCGTGTTTTACAGTTAGATTTGTATTAAACCAGAACTTATCCTAAGATAACGTAGGTACTAGCGGGATAAAGAAAGAAATATAGAAAATTTGACTTAGGCTAAAGGCACACAATATTAAAAAAAAAAACAAAAAACTTTATATAGGGTCAAATAAAGACAGTGTTTTATATCCTACGGTGCTTAGTTGCCTGTGTGCCAAAGTTTCGGAAATTAATATTAGTATGATAGCGATGTATTTAGTTAATAGTTGTATTTAAGTTTTCTATTTACAATTTAGAACAACTGTGATTCTAACATAACAAGTCAAAGGTTACCTTTTCTTACCTCTTCTTCCTTCTTATAACATTTGAAGTATTGTTATGATCAATGTGAGTGGTATCCTAATCTAGTGCAGTGGTAGCCCAGCGGTATTGGCCCCGACATACCAGTAACAGGTCGTGAGTTCGCACCCAGGAAGATACTTTACTTTGTGTGTGTGATTTCATCAACACTGTCCTCAAAACGGTGAAGGAAAAACATCGTGAGTAAACTAGCTGTTTTAAAAACCTACAATTCAAAGACATGTGACATCCAGCAACACGCACTCCTGGCAGGCATCGGCCCTGGGCCCCATCGGTTTGTGCTGACATCTCTTTGAGGCGCGAGTGGAACACAACACGCCGTCGACCTGGGCTTGGTCCTTACCAGACAGCGAGCTACCCATTACTCGCCGTCCGCAAGCCCACGCCTACGGTGGACGGAAATCAGCCTGGGATTCCTGACACCGAGGACACGGCGGTGCTCCGCCCAAGCTGGGCAGACCTCCACCGTATGCTCCACCGTATCCTCAGGGCGATCGTCGATGGAAACACCCGGGCGTTTCCTCCCGCCTTATATTTTTTTTGGAAAGCCTAAAAATACTTACTTTTTTGAAGTGAAATTTCTTCAGGCGCGTTGTACACTTTTTGGTGAACAAAAATCATGGAACTCGCGTCATCGTCACCGAACGCTTTCCATGAGCTATATGTATATTGTGTATATATGGGTGAACGAGCACACGGATGAGTCGCGCGTTGAGGTCTTTTGGAAAAGTCCTTTTCTTTCATTAGGAAATTCTAATTATTTTATTCCTTTCTTTCCCTTTGTAATAGGTCTTTACCTATGAAATTGCCGTTTTGTATGAAAAAATTTAAACGAATTTTTTTCATGAATTTTTTATTTGTATTAATCGAAGTAATCACCCATGCAATCAATGCATCTTTGCCATCGCAGTGGCAGTTTATTGATGCCCTTCTTAAAGAAATCAGCTGGACGGGAGGCAACAAATTCTTCAAAGGCATTTTGTACTGCCTCTCGGGTATTAAATTTTTTTCCCGCCAAGAAGTTATCCAAATTCTGGAAAAAGTAGTAGTCTGTAGGCGCAAGGTCTGGTGAGTAGGGCGGATGACGGAGAGCTTCCAACCCCAGTTCTTGCAACTTGGAGACCGTCTGCTGTGCAGTATGAGGTCGCGCGTTGTCGTGCAGGAGCAGCGGAGACGAGCGATTGACCAATGCTGGTTGGAGATGCGCCAGCTTCTCCATCATTGTGTTCAGTTCTTCACAGTACACATCTGCAGTAATGCTCACCCCGTTTGGTAAGAAGCTGTGATGAATCACACCGGCGCTAGACCACCAAACAGTGACCATCACTTTTCTAGGGGTAAGTTTTCGTTTAGGGCATTGTTTAGGTGCTGAACCAGGATCCAACCAACTTGCTGAGCGCTTACGGTTATCAAACAGAATCCATTTTTCATCGCAGGTAACAATGCGGTTCAAAATTCCTTCATTTGTGTGTCTGTTGAGCAGTGCAAGGCACGTCTCGACGCGTACTTCGCGCTGGCGATCATTGAGTTCGTGGGGCACCCATTTGTCAAGCTTTTTTACCTTGCCAATTTGACGCAAATGGACCAATATTGTTTTGACGCTAACGTCGAAAGCTGCTGCTAATTCAGCCGTAGATTGTGTATCATCAGCTTCCACAATCGCCTTTAATTCGTCATTGTCGACCAAAGTCTTCGGACGACCGCGAGGTTCATTTTTCAGGTCGAAATTTCCAGAACGGAAGCGAGCAAACCAATAACAGGTGGTGCGTTGGTTTGTAGTGTTAGCTCCGTAAACGTCGTTGATGTTGCGTGCCGCTTGTGCCGCGTTGCTGCCACGACGGTACTCATATTCCATAATTACTCGAATTTTTAACGTATCCATGATGACGAAAAAGATTGAAATGCGATGAAAATGTAACACTAATCAATAAAGAAATGACTACTTTTAGAAAAAAAAATCCATGTTTTTAAAATAAAATTAATTTGAAATTAGAATTCTTAGCCAAACAAAAATTATTTTGATTTGAAATGGCCAGTACTGCAGAACGGCAATTTCATAGGTAAAGACCTAATATTTTTATCGTAAAAATGTGCTGTTTAATGGCTGAAGTCGATCGCTCGTTTATTACCGAGAGCAATCAGTAGGTCGATTCTATAAAATTCACACAACAACTCGCATCTCACATCGCTATTCACTCTCACTTCGCATAAGGTTCAAAGTGACCTTGATTTTGTATTCTGTAAGCATCACCTAGTCACTTGCGAAGTGAAGTGAGTTCCGAAGCGACCAATAATGTACTAGTGACTACCACACTCAACAAAATGTAAGTCGAGATTTATCGATTCCAGTTTTTTGACACAATTGTTGAGTTTTTGGCACAGAATCTTAGCTAATATGATGTTTAAATTAAAACGTCTTATTTTAAGGAGTTAGAGGCAGCTAATAAGTAAAAAAAAACAGAAAACTCTAAATTCGTGCCATGAATATAATCTATGCTTAAAATGTCGGACAGACATTATTAATCCTAATCTGTGGTCAATATTTTTTTATTGCGTTGCTTTGTTTTGTTTGTGTTCGATTTGATCGTTTAGTGCCGAAAATAAATGTGAAATAATCATGAAGTAAGTTTATATTTGTGTTTAAAAAGTTTAAAAATGATATTAATTCAAATAGTATTAATTTTGTTTTCTAATTCAACAATATTGTTCCAGTCCAAATGAGACACGTACCTCTCACCCATCGTCGGCTATGGTTGAAACTCTGGTAGAGTTTATGGAAAGGAACCCTGGCATGGCGAAGGGAAACCCTTTGCGAACTCAAAATGCCAGAGAGCGAGGTTGACGCCAGTTGGAGGAACTAGCCGTGCGCCTAAATAGTATAGGTGGCACAATAAAAACTAACAAACAGTGGACCAAGGTTAGCATCGCTTTTTTTTACTACATGTTAGTCAAAACCACTTAACATTCCACAAAGCAAACCACCTAAAATGTGCGACAAATCCTCTAAGACGACCCACTGACCAAATCTTGGTTTAAACTGTGTCCCTTGGTTTCAACTTTCACTACTATTAGGTGTATGTCCCGACCTATGAAATCAGCCTTTTGTATGCAGAATTTTAAAGAAGTTGCAATCCCTGGAAGGAAGGCTGAAGAAATTACAAAAATCCTTCTTTAGTTGACCACTTTCATTACACAAGAAACTGTTGTTTTTTTTTTCTTGTTTTTATGCCTTACACACACAATCAGCTTGTATTGTTCCCACTGCTGGGACACAGGCTTCCTCTCAGTGAGGAGTGTGCCGTAATTTACCATGCGGGCCCAGTGCAGGTTGGTACCGGGTTTGGGCCTTGGCTGTCAGTAAATTTAAGATTTTTATTATGAAGATGGCTTCGGAAACATTTGGATCTCAGCTCATCTTTTATGAAAGAGACTATTGGTAGTTGTCTATATTGGTAATTATTCGATATAATTAATATCCAAGCAATTGATGAATATTTTAAATCACAGCAGTCACAAGGTACTCTATTTATGAGAAAAAAAAACCAATCTCATAGGTGGGAACCTAATATTATGTGGTTTACTCATACTCAATGATGAACTCAGTTCATAAACATATATCTAAGTTGATTTGTACTTTTATTTTATAGGCTCCTATTTGATTTAGGAAAAAATAATAGACTAAAGAACCTTAATTTATGTATGTAAATATTTATATTTTTAGCTTCGTCACGCAACGCCAATTGCTTCCCCTTCTCGCCGCCCTAGGACAAATATGGTTCGTGCTAGTCGAGGTGCTGGTTCTGTGTGTAAGTACAAAATAAAAAAAGCTATCAAAACTTAATTTTTCAAACAAATGACAACGTAAAGCTGCTATTTAAGATTTTTTATTTCCACATTATAGTAATCAGTGTTCTTTTTTCAGCATCACGTCACACGTCTTCAGTTGCTGCTTCGAGCTAAGGAGAGGTTCCCGAGGGTGGAAAAACAGCAGCTGGAGATACAATGACTAAATGCACAAATCCTGCAGTCCTTTCTGGACAGAAGTGCGGAAAGAGACAGTATCTTAGCTGAAGCTGTGGCTGCAGTGGGGAAAGGGCTGCAAGCATTGGCAGATGCTAAGAATAGAGATAAACCAACATGATTTAAATGTCTGTGGAGTTTCTTGCCCGTTCTTCTCCATTGAGATCTACGTTTTGTAATGGGCATCTAGCTTCAACTTTTCAACTGATAGACTTTTGACAATTCAAAAGTGCCTGTAAATGGTTTAATTGAAATAAATGCTTTTAGTTTTTTTTTTGGAATTTGAATAAGGTGTAGTAATTTATGTTATTATAATTTAAAATAAAACACTTTTAAATAGATACTAGAGCGGTTTTATTGAAAGTCCTTTGGTGATTAGTTTGAATTTGGTTTGATTTTATAGTTTTCTTAATGTGCTAAAAATAGAAATCTATTGAATTTACAGCACCACTAATTGGCGTCATGAGGTCGGCGCGCTGAGCATATCCTGAATCACCTGAAAAAATTAATAAGTATCAAATAATGATGTAGTTTTTATCCATAATTAGGCTTATATTCTGAAGTAGGGGTAGGGAGGGATTAACTAACCGAGCAAAATAACTTCTTCACTAGCATTTGTTAACGCCTCTAAGTGGACTTTTATAGCACCATATTTAAAAATGAAGCTATCATGAGTGGCTCCACCATGTTGGATCCACATTTAAAATATTTAGATCTGCATCAGTTACATGAAAAAAAAAAACTAATTGAATACCTAATAGTAATAGATTACAACATTGAAATCTATTTTACCAATTGCACATTTCTTGCATGGTAACCTTTGCGGTAGTAAAACATTCTTCATTCTCTACTGGTTTTTTCAATGCCACCAGAGTGCCATCAACACACCCAAGAGCTGTTGGAAAGCCAAACTTTTTGTAGAACCTGTAATTTAAAGTAACCACTAACATGAATAACTATCACAAAAACTTAAAAATCAAAGAAGGGTCACTTTAATTATAATATACCTACTAACCTTTTATTTAACATTTTTCTTTCTTGTATATTTTGAGGGAACCTTATATTATATCTTTTTAGTATGAGCTTCCACTACTTCATTTATGCAACAAGATGCTGATGGTTGCGATACATATGTTCTTATATTTTCTTTTATTATTTTCTGATAACTGCCATTAGCCAAGAATGACAAGGTGCATATTAACTGAAACAATAAATCAATTAAAAAATTAAGCTGGTTTTCCAGATCTAGTCAAAACAAAATAGGGACCAATTTGGTTATTTACATGCATAATAATAATACGAAGTAGGTACCTATATTATAACTATACTACTATATTATAGGGTCCTTAGACTAACGTGAAAACATAGCTAGCAGGGAAACAACCTAATACTCCTTATAATGAAGTGTTTATATTAGTTTTAAGCGATTAATTATATTGGTGTGCTTGGTTACTAATCTATCAGCTATAAACTGTGTAAATACTTACAAAAGTAACTTTATGCTTAGTAAAATGAAGCACTTACTTTTACACGAGTTGAAAGTCCTTTGCCTCGACGTTTTGTGAGCTTTATCTGAGGCAGTAAACTCATACTCTAGTTGGTCAATTAGTTCCTATGACAATCTGTATACGCTCACATATTCGTCATCTCGGGTTAATAAAGATAAACTTCGAATTTGGTTGGATTGTCGACGCTTTTCTAGTTAAAGATTTACACAAAAACATTCTTGCCATCGTGAACACTTTACAAAAACGTCCAAAAAATAGTTTTTAACCACAAGCTAGATAGTTATTGTACTAATTCATAACACTATGCCGCAAAAATATTATTTTAACACTTTATAAATAGGATTTCTTCTATTTTCACTCGTAAAATAGATGCGGATTATTTGACACTTTGAATCGGGTTCGAGTGCGAAGTGAGCGTCGAAGTGACGGGGGAATTACCTTACAGAATACCACTTCTTACGTCATCTCATACTTTATCTGTCAAAATCTCACGTTCAATTTAGTTCAACTCGCTGACACGCTCGCAAGGGCAGCGCTAGTGTACATTCGAATTATCAACCGAGTTTTTAGAATGCCAAATAGGAAACTCACAGCGGATTCAGATGCGAAGTTTAGAGTGAGGTCTTACAGAATCACACTGCAGGTGTAGGTGGATCTCGTTGTAGAAAAGAGGCTTTTATTAACCAAAGCAGTCGTAGTACTTACTTGGCATTTTATCAATAGATAATTAAAAAAAGAAAACACTTATGAAACGTCAGAAGCTAGGTGCACGGTTCCAAATTGTCGCTTCCTATGGAGAAGAGCCGGCAAGAAACTCCACGGTTACTCTTTTCTAAATAATTGGCTTTAACAATGTTTTCAAATTCCAGTGATAATAGGTATGGGAGGACAGTGCAGGCCTGTCAAAAAGTACCTGGTACTTAGAGAAATGAAAATACAGAATAGAAAATCGTCTACAAATCTAGTATGTAAGGCCTACAACGTTCTCTCATTCATTATTATTTTCAAACATCCAATATTACAGAGATACATATATAATATCATAGAGCAGTAATGGCCCAGTGGTAACGGCAACGATTTACGAGTTGTAGGTCGTAGGTTCGAACCCAGACAGGCGCTTTACTTTGTGTAAAATATTTTATCACAGTTGCTCTCTAAACGGTAAAGGAAAACATTGTAAAAAAACCGACATGTCATATACCCAAAAAAATCGAAGACATGTGCCGTGCCATCTACACTGAAAAACCGAATAGGTTGTTTTAACCTTTTTTCAACCTTTATTTTAGGTTAATATAGCACCTACCGACATGATTTGTTGAATTAACAAAATAAAAATAGTTGCTGATTATATAATATATTTAACTTAGTTATTTTGTTGACTCTACTTCGTTAATATGTTGACTTAACTATATTATCAGTTAGACTTACTTTTAGTTTCGAATATTGTGTCGTTTTAACCTCTTTTAGTTGTTGGTTTAACCTATTAATTTTTAACAATTTTATTTTTGTAGAAATAAATGTCATATAATAGTTGTTTAAACATAATATTAGGTTAACGCAACTTACATGAAATCAACATTATGGAATTCAACCTATTCGGTTTTTCAGTGTACCAACCCGCACTGGACCCGCGTGGCGGATTACGGCCTACTCCCTCTGAATGAGAGGCCAGTATAGGAACAGTATAGGCTGATTATGCAATATCACTGAGACTAGGCGTAGAAATAACATTGACCAATACCAACCACATCATCATCATCATTTCAACCGAAAGACGTCCACTGCTGGATATAAGCCTCCCCCATAAGGGGAGGTTTTGCCATAATCGCCACGCTTGTCAGGCGGGTTGGTGATCGCAGTATGGTGAACGCTGCTCCCCGATCTCTAGTAAGTCCCTTAGCCGCCTTCTTCACTGAAAAACCGAATAGGTTGTTTTAACCTTTTTTCAACCTTTATTTTAGGTTAATATAGCACCTACCGACATGATTTGTTGAATTAACAAAATAAAAATAGTTGAACTATAAAGGTAAATTTAACCTGTGTTCAGTTTGGTTTAAACTTTTTTTTTTTTTTCGTTTAGCCTACACTGTCCCACTGCTGAGCAAAGGCCTCCCCCAAATCCTTCCAGGCATCCTTTTCCAAGGCCTCCTCGATCCAGCCCTTGCAATACGCGTCTAGGTCGTCACGCCACCTTTTTTTGGGCCGGCCTCGGCGCCGCCGTCTAAAAAAAGGTTTTTTTTTTCTCTGGTTTAAACTGATTATATATATTTAACTTAGTTATTTTGTTGACTCTACTTCGTTAATATGTTGACTTGACTATATTATCAGTTAGACTTAGTTAGATTCGAATATTGTGTCGTTTTAACCTCTTTTAGTGGTTGGTTAACCTATTAATTTTTAACAATTTTATTTTTGTAGAAATAAATGTCATATAATAGTTGTTTAAACATAATATTAGGTTAACGCAACTTATATGAAATCAACATTATGGAATTCAACCTATTCGGTTTTTCAGTGTACAAGTTCAACACCCACGGGAAGAATTGGTATGATGCCATTCTTTTACGTCCGGCAAAACACGGAATCTATCAACCTACTTCAATGCATCACAAAAGATTTTAAAATAATGATTTCAAAATCCCCGGAGAAACGGGAGAGATTTTTATAGTCGACAGGAAAATCCATTAGAAAGATCTTCACTGCATATTTTACGTTCAATTCGCTGTAGCTGCTCCGGTATTGATAACATTCTAGCACCGAATACTGTTTGCAATAGCAGTATCACCGAATACTTACATAACATCAAGCTAGTTATCATCAAAAGGGAGGGTAAGTGTATATAGGTACTATGTAGGTTTACAGTACATTTTTCCGGATATGTTTAGGTCCCATGTAATAGACGCGCGGCGAGCCCATTATCATTACCCGGGTAAACTTAAATAAAAAAAATAAAAAAAAATGTTATACCTAAACATTAAAATAATTGAATGGTGCCCAAGATACAGGCTGTGCCTATTGTGGGACCAACGAAACCTGTAATTTTGTATGAACTCAACCAACTCAGCGTCTTCCAGGCTGCGCCGCAACACCTTGTCTTGTCTGTCCCAGCCACTTTCTTAAGATCGTCGGTCCATCTAGCTAGGGGGCGTCCCACGCTACACTGGCCGATACGCGGTTTCCAGCCATTTCGTATCATCATCATAATTTCAGCCGAAAGACGTCCACTGCTGGACATAGGCCTCCCCCAAGCTCCGCCACTTCGAACCATTACGTATGTTTCTACATAATTTTGTATGTTGCAATAAACGGTTTTTTACTTTTAATTTTACAAATTTTACAACTCTTTGCTCCGGAACCTTTCTGCCCCATCGGCCATCTCTTCTGCGAGTAATATGCCGTGCCCACTGCCTCTTAAGTTTGGCAATTCTTCCGCTGGATGTGGGAAGCACAAGACTGGTCGCAGTGGAGGAGCCTGGGAGAGGTCTATGTCCAGCCTGCAGTGGACATCTTTCGGCTGAAACGATGATACTCTTTGCTGCTTTTTGAACCGATGCAACAGCTACTATATTTTTGTTACAAGCAAAATATTAGGTCTTTACCTATGAAATTGCCGTTCTGCAGTACTGGCCATTTCAAATCAAAATAATTTTTGTTTGGCTAAGAATTCTAATTTCAAATTAATTTTATTTTAAAAACATGGATTTTTTTTTCTAAAAGTAGTCATTTCTTTATTGATTAGTGTTACATTTTCATCGCATTTCAATCTTTTTCGTCATCATGGATACGTTAAAAATTCGAGTAATTATGGAATATGAGTACCGTCGTGGCAGCAACGCGGCACAAGCGGCACGCAACATCAACGACGTTTACGGAGCTAACACTACAAACCAACGCACCACCTGTTATTGGTTTGCTCGCTTCCGTTCTGGAAATTTCGACCTGAAAAATGAACCTCGCGGTCGTCCGAAGACTTTGGTCGACAATGACGAATTAAAGGCGATTGTGGAAGCTGATGATACACAATCTACGGCTGAATTAGCAGCAGCTTTCGACGTTAGCGTCAAAACAATATTGGTCCATTTGCGTCAAATTGGCAAGGTAAAAAAGCTTGACAAATGGGTGCCCCACGAACTCAATGATCGCCAGCGCGAAGTACGCGTCGAGACGTGCCTTGCACTGCTCAACAGACGCACAAATGAAGGAATTTTGAACCGCATTGTTACCTGCGATGAAAAATGGATTCTGTTTGATAACCGTAAGCGCTCAGCAAGTTGGTTGGATCCTGGTTCAGCACCTAAACAATGCCCTAAACGAAAACTTACCCCTAGAAAAGTGATGGTCACTGTTTGGTGGTCTAGCGCCGGTGTGATTCATCACAGCTTCTTACCAAACGGGGTGAGCATTACTGCAGATGTGTACTGTGAAGAACTGAACACAATGATGGAGAAGCTGGCGCATCTCCAACCAGCATTGGTCAATCGCTCGTCTCCGCTGCTCCTGCACGACAACGCGCGACCTCATACTGCACAGCAGACGGTCTCCAAGTTGCAAGAACTGGGGTTGGAAGCTCTCCGTCATCCGCCCTACTCACCAGACCTTGCGCCTACAGACTACTACTTTTTCCAGAATTTGGATAACTTCTTGGCGGGAAAAAATTTAATACCCGAGAGGCAGTACAAAATGCCTTTGAAGAATTTGTTGCCTCCCGTCCAGCTGATTTCTTTAAGAAGGGCATCAATAAACTGCCACTGCGATGGCAAAGATGCATTGATTGCATGGGTGATTACTTCGATTAATACAAATAAAAAATTCATGAAAAAAATTCGTTTAAATTTTTTCATACAAAACGGCAATTTCATAGGTAAAGACCTATTATATTTGAATTACAAAAAGAAAGGTAACTAGCACAATATTGATTAAGAAACGAACAATTTCTGCCAACTGTAGTGGACAGTGCTCATATTAAAATCGTTTGTTGGCATAAACTTTATATTTTACTTAATATTTTCTGGCTTAATGCCAGAATTTAAACTGGCAGCCTGTGCGAGGCTCACCAATGTCTGGCGTGGCATGTGACGGGTACAAAACAAGCCTTGAATTGAATAATATATGAATAAGGTTTTAGAGATGTACAAAGAGATATTTAATAAAAATATTAATACGTTTATGGAGCCAAGTCTTTTTACGAGTACTATGCCTTTACTTAATGGATGTATTTATGAATATTTTGTGGGGTTGTGGCTGAAGTATGCAGGGATCTATTGATTTGGAAAGTCAAACTGCGTTTGTCTCCAGTCATTTTGTAGATAGGTTTTCTTCACTCTATGGAGACCTCCAGTCAATCTTTACGGTCTTGGTTCATGTCAAACTGTATATTTAAAATTACAGTTTAATCAATATGCGTCTATGTGGCTTCACATATACCTACGTACTCATGAGTATTGTTGCGCCGCACAATTAATGTTTGGTTGCCACTAGCGACATCTAGTATCGAGTAGCGGAGTTAATCGTCAAGATCTTTCTAGAAAGTTCGATGCTAGAACTTTCTGGAACTATCGACATGTGTTCGGTCAGGGCCGATATGTACTCGAACATTATAGATGCTTCTACGGTAGAAGGTTCTGGAACTATCCGAGGGCCCTATATAAGCGGGAACGGAGCGCGTCCCGGGGTAGTTCATTGGAAGCGATACATGCGAGAACATCTAAAGCGATCTTCAAGTGCGACTTAAGAGTGATCCGTAGTGCTATTGTGTTGTGTTATTAGTGAGTTTAATTAAAGTGTTATTTTTGGTAATTCATATCGGCAGTTTTTAATTGTCACGAACCCCTAGCTCGTAACAGTATAATTGAAGCCTGAAAATATAACAGAAAGAAGAAAATAAATGTCCGACTATGTTGTTCATTTATTTTCGTCTTTAAAAGGGTGCGCAGAGGTTTTTGTGAAATATTTGTGTTCGTTTGATCTACATCGTTATTACTCAACCTTTAGTTATGCAATTGATTTGTAGGATTACACTTTGGTTGGCTTGTCCGTGTTGTGCCTGACGTAAAAAATAACACCACCCCATTTCTTCCCGTGGGTGCCGTACAAGGCGACTAAAGGACTTACTAGAGAATGGGCAGCAGCGTTCTCTATGCATTTTACCACCATACTGCGATCGCCAACCCGCCTGCCAAGCGTGGCGATTATGGCAAGCCCTTCCAAATTGGGGGAGGCGTATGTCCAGCAGTGGACGTCATCCGGCTGAAATGATGATGATGATGATTACACTTTGGAAACACAATAACTTGTAGTTTCCTCTATAGAAAAAAAAAACAAAGTACTTTATCTGAAAACAAAACAAAATAAACCCTTAGTACGGAATAAACTCGTCTCGTAAAGTTACCAGTTCTTAAATAATAACAAAACTTATTAGCGCGCGAACATCCCATACTAACCAGAGCCACCAAGCTTCAATTAGCGCCAGAAGCTCGATGCGCCCTTAAAACACTCTGCATTTTTAGGTCGTTGTGGTTATACTGAACAGACACATAGAGCAAAGCATTGATTTCTGAACTGTCTGACTGAAAACAGAAAATATGTCGCCTTTACAGTGAAAAGGCCGGGTCAACGAAGGCCAATACTTCGACAATGACGGAGCCTATTATGGTGAAACAAGTCCACATTTTTTCCATACAAACTTCGGGAGGGTTTTACTCCACTGTTAGACAATATACTGTAAAACTTAAATCTGCTATGGTTTTGGTCTTATTATTAATATTATCGGTACGGAAACAGAATACTAAAATAAAAAGTCATTAAAAAGTTATGTATCAACAAAGATTCTTTTTTCTTGCTAATTTTACGTAACTTTGGACATGTTTAAGTAATAAAAGAAGTGTAAAATCTCCAAAACTAAGTCGTCACCGACAAGGCTCAATTATCGATAAGTTCAATAAAAGTCATTGATTTATGCAGTACATACTCAGCCTATAAACGTTCCCACTGCTGGGACACAGGCCTCCTCTCCATGAGAGGGAGTGGGCCGGAATCCACCACGCGGGCCCAGAGCGGGTTGGTAGATGTCACATGTCTTCGAATTTTTGGTTCTAGGACATGCCGGTTTCCTCACGATGTTTTCCTTCACCGTTTGCGAGCAGTGGTGAAGAAATTATTTACACAAAGTAATGCGCCTGGCTGGGTTCGAACGCACGACCTACAACTCGTATGTCGCGGCCGTTACCACTGGGCCACCACTGCTGATTTATGCAGTGGTTTTTTTAAAACCCGATCTTCCGAAGGACTTTTCTTAATTTATTACGCGCCTGTTTTACTATAACTAATCCTGCAGCTCACTCAATAATGTTTTGCGTGTAGACTAGCGTCTAAGTGCTTATCACTGATACTACCTCTGTCGGACACGAAGCCTGGTGAGACAGCGTGCTTTTTAGCCAGGCCCACCAGTGAGTTCGAACCCGCGACCGGTGTACCCTTAAGGCCCGCATATCCGAACGTTATTCAAGAGCCTATCTGCATTGATTGGCCACAGTTTCAGTCAGTTATGGCCACAATAGCCGCGCTTGGCAGGTTATGATAAGACGTTAATTGTGGGCAAAAGTGCTGCTGATATGATTATCACAGGCCGTTCTATAACCATTAGTGACTAGCGGATTGAGAAGTCATGCTCGCTCAATAACTGAAAGCCAGCTCAGTTGTGATTTGGGTCGCTGAACAGAAGCAATTTTAACTGGAATAATGAATGTTGGTATCAAAAAAGTGGGTAAGTGGTTTTGTTTAATTGAGCGTTTTGTTTTTTTTTTTCTATTCTAATGGCAGATGTCAGTTAGGATATTACAGTTTTATTAATTTTAAAACGGTACTGTTTTATATGATTTGGGTGAATACACATGCAATACTTAAGAGCTTTCATTCCGCGCGGGCTGGCAACAACGCATTACACATTATTTCATTAAATACAAACAAAAGTAGGAACATTCATCATCATCATTTCAGCCGAAAGACGTCCACTGCTGGACATAGGCCTCCCTCAAAAGGGGGGTTTTGCCATAATCGCCACGCTCGGCAGGCGGGTTGGCGATCGCATTAAGGTGGTAAAATGCATAGAGAACGCTGCTGCCCATTCTCTAGTAAGTCCCTTAGTCGCCTCCTACGACACCCACGGGAAGAAATGGGATGGTGCTATTCTTTTACGTCCGGCACCAGACGGAACGTGACACTGAATCGTTGGTATTTATAATTATTTTTAACGTTTGTTCTTTAATAAAAACATTTAATCGTACTAAGTAATGCAAATAGAAAATATTAACGGTATGTCGATATCTCAAGTAAATACCAAAATAACTGTAAAAATAACATACAAACTTGAAAATACCAACGAACTAGTGGATGGCTGAAAAAAATGTTTACTTTTGCTTGTATTTTAATGAAATAATCACGAAAAACCGCCATAACTGCGCCGTTGCCAGCCCGCGTGGGCAGAACGCTCTTAAACGGTCCGTCATCACACTCATGAAAAATCTGCAGTTTTATAGAAAATCGCAATACCTACGCGGTCCAAATGTATGGAACAGCTGATTGTTTTTTGTATAACCGACTTAACATTTTTGCGCTAGCGGATCTAGAATGATATGCTTAATTCATGGTTACAGTTTGCGCACTGGTTATATACTGTATGGCACCAGAAACATAAACACCATTCTTGGTAGACGAGTGAACAATTAGGCGATCTTCTTCATATCTTATGGACGGCAATCTATAGCCCAGAATAAGGCTGCGAGCTTGGCACTTTCAGTAGCATTCATTAACTCCTGTAGCGTACAGAAAACAGAATACAATACGAAGTGCCCTATTGATTGTGGCAAAGCAATACATAGGTATTATATTATTTTTCTCTCCTGTCACCTGAACATTTGATGAACTTAGGACTGCGACATTAAGCGGAGTTTGCGGGGCAGACTTTTGAGCCAAAAATGTTTAAATTTTTTGCCATCGGTACGCTAAGAAGAAGAAGAGGCGCTACATATACACTCAATCAGCACATAATCATGCGGTGTTGCCCTATTACTTCGATAGAAAGAAAATAAATAAATAAAAAGTATTATTGTAAACGTTCAGAACACGTTTACGGCAGTATCTTATAGATTCGCAACGGAAAGTTGATATGGTCGCCCTAAATGTTTCACTTATATGAAATGCTCACTGTACTTTACGTAAAAGATAATTCCTGTTGTATCACAAATATGTAGGTATATTTCGGATAATATGCGGGTGGTTTCCATCCTTTACTGCCAAATGCCCTCGACTCGATGACGTTGCTGTGCTATTCGCGGCGCTTATGTGCTGCCGCAGTTGTGAGACCTGTGGGAAACATAAACGAATACATTACTTCATTTTTTTTTTTTTCTTTTTCATCTCCATCTCGTACTTACTCTGTTTAATTTTAATGCATTGTTTTCATGTACTTACCCATCGTGCCTGGCCTTTTTTTTGCATCGAGATTACATAATACACCCTCCACCTTTTCAATTAATTATCACTTCATCCATCGTTATAGGTAGGTAGGTACCTACTTCATTTTCTTCAAATTGTATTAAACTCACTGTGACTTATTATTTTAACTTCTTAATTATTAGTGTCTATTGTTATTGTAACTACTCAATGTTTAATAAAACATTTTTATTCAAATAACCCACTGTAATTTTAATGTTTTCTTGTAAAAGCGAAATAACTGACAGTGTAATTTCCGCCGCGTGCGACGGCATGCAGCGCTTTGTGAGTGCATCGTGCACGAATCCAATGTATACATATGTTTCGTTGAGCTCCTGTTGTTTTCGTTTTATTCTGTTTTTGTAAGTTTCTATGATGTGTTTATTTATAAGTATAAAAATATTTATTTACCTATGCTGAAACTGTTTGTACTCCTCGTCACTTGTCCCTAAAGGTTCATTAGAAAACCAGCGTCAGACAGCATCTGTCTGGCATTAATGCTGAAATGAACCTTTTTGGCGCAGCCGTGAGGCACATATTATAGTACCTAGTTATTTATTTTCACTTTTTTGCTATTTATTTTGTGTTACACGAACTGTGTCCAAATAAACGGTATTCTTTCTTTCTTTCTTTCTTTCTAATTGTGACTCGTATATGTACAAGATCACATACTAAACTAAACACACAATCGTACAAAAATGTTTAAAAGCAACAACAACACACAAACATACACAGTTTGTATAACAGTAGTAGGTACAAACTGCGCGCATCCTACAGCAATTCAACCAGTTATGAGTGGCCATATATGTTGTGTTAATTATCTTAACGCTCTGATTAACGTGGCTCAAGTATATAATGTTCATCTGGAATCAGTCACACTTGAGCCCCCATGCGAGATCACAATTAATATATGTTGTTAATAAGGCTAGGATTGGACTTAATTATGTGTCTATAGTTTAATTAAATTGTTCCGTGTGGTGCCGGACGTAAAGAATAGCACCATCCCATCTCTTCCCGTGGGTGTCGTAGGAGGCGACTAAGGGACTTACTAGAGAATGGGCAGCAGCGTTCTCTATGCATTTGACTACCATACTGCGATCGCCAACCTACCTGCCAAGCGTGGCAATTATGGCAAATCCCCCAAATTGGGGGAGGCCTATGTCCAGCAGTGGACGTCCTTCGGCTGAAATGATGATGAGTTTAATTAAAGACCAGAACCATTATTATGTCTGCCAGGGGTGCGGGTTTGTTCGAAAGAGACACCACAGCCCCTGGCTTAAGGGCTACTGAAGGAACACGGGTGGGTTTTAGTCAGTAAAAGTCTGACACGCCCTCCTGCTCCACCCAGAGCGGGAGAAGTTATTTGATGATTTCCCACCCAAAAAAAAAAAAAAAAAAAAAACATTGTTATGTAATTTTAAAGGATAATGCGTATCCATTGCTCCGTATGTTCGAAAAGGTTGTCTGCTCAACAACGTAAATAACGCGATGAATATTGTTGAACTGTCAAAATGAGTACTTCCTACTGTTTGTTACCCCGCTGCACTATCGGTGTAAGTTTTAATTTATAGTTCGACTTTTAATTGTATTCAGTAACTTGACAGTTGAAGGGCAGATTTTGACAAAACGAAGATAGTGAGGTTGTATACGAATGAACGAAATTGAATGAACTTGAAATAATGTACTTACGAAGCAATTTTTTTTATTTTAAATTTAACAACTTATCTTAAAACATGATATGCACTATTATAAATTGAAGATTTCGCTTTAGATTTTGTTTTTCAGTAGTAAGGTCACTTATTTAGTTTCTTTCTAATAGAAGAAAATAAAAAAAGGAAATTACTTTTAATAATAAATTATTAATTACTTATTCATTTTTCCAAATCTTACAAATTTATTTCAAGAGTTTTATGACGAATGATAAAAATGGTTTTTGAAACGAAACCATTTTTATCATTCGCTCTTTACGCAAAATCGTTCACTACCTTAACCTTAACCACACTAGTTTAAGTATGGTAACATTATTTTTCTTTGAACTGTCAAGTCTATAGGTAACTTTTTTGGCGGGATCGCGTTGGAACATGTCGCACGAATTTTCATTTTCATTAAATTTCGTGAAATAGCGAATTAAATTGTATAATTTTGGTAGTGAATCATTCAATTTAGTTACGTGTGAGTGCACAAGTGTAGTGAAGGTGAAGATAAGTGACTAACGTGGACTTTTCGTGTTCCCCCCAAAAACTCCTAATAGGTTGTTGTAAAGTTACTAATACCGCTTTACAATAACTTTGACTTGACTTGACTATGGGCCATTTACTTGATTGAAAAGTAAAATTACTTGACACTGGCTAAATGCACAAACCGTGCGAAGCCAAAACCCAAAAAAAAAGTTTATAGGTACTAGTTTCATAGCTTCTTACGAAAGAATAAGTTTGGAAAATGAATTATCATCATAGCTTTCTGACGTCTTTTTCCAACGGGGGAAGGCAGAAATTACAAAAAGAAAGAAAGTTGTTCTATGTGTGTGTACATTTTCCTACTTATACAAATCAATCAAATATATTTGTTACTGGCTTTTTATAGCGGCTTCGCCGGAATGTACTACTGCGATATCATCATTCTCCTGCCCTTATCCCAATTTATTGGTGGTCGGCGCACCATGTCTTTTTCTTCCACACTTCTCTATTAGTCGACATCTCCGTATTCACACCTTTTCTAACCATATCATCATTCACACAGTCCATCCATCGTTTCTTTGGTCTCCCCCTACTCTTATAGCCATCGATATTCAAACTCAAAACTTTCCTTACGACATTTTCCTCATTCCTCCGTATCACATGCCCATACCATGACAACCGATTTCCACACAACTTTTCATTAATCGGTGCCACTTTCAGGCTTCCTCTTATGTACTCATTTTTTATTCTATCGATTCGTGTAACACCACACATTCCTCTTAACATTCTCATCTCGGCTACATGCAATTGTCTTTCATTCATCTCTTTTGTGGCCCAACATTCTGACCCATACAAGACGGCAGGTTCATGGTTTTATATATCTTCCCCTTAAGTTTAAGGGGAATATGGGAGTCGCAGATTGTTCCCGTGACCTGCCGCCATTTCATCCATCCAGTGTTAATTCTGTGCTTAACCGTCTGATCTACTTCGCCATCGCTTTGCACGAGTGAACCGAGATACCGAAAATCGGAGCAGACTGGGAGAAGCGCGCCATCAAGCGCTATGGCTCTAGAACTGGAGAGACCGCCGAAATCGCAGAACATTTATTCAGTTTTGGTTCTGCTGATTTTCAAGCCAACATTCTCCAGCTTCTGTTGCCACTTCTCCAATCTACTCTAGATCTCGGATACATCTTCACAATGTCATCGGCAAACAGCATACACCAGGGTGCCTCCTCCTGTATGTCCGACGTCAGAGTACTGCGGTATAAAGTATCTTATTTGTTAATTTAGGTTTTTAACTTTCTGTGTGCTAATTTCGTCTAATTCCATCCGCATCTGTTCAGCCGTTTTAGCGTGATTGAGTAGCAAACATCCAAACATTTATAATATTAAATGTATATTTTTATTTTATTTTATTGTGTTTTGGTGGCTTACCGCTATCAGTACAAAAGTAGTAGTAAGGTAATTTATGAAAAGAAATTTACAAGCCTCCAAAGATAGCAATGGAGTTTTGTCTTACGAGTTATAAACTATGTTTAGACTAAATAATTAATTATGTTAGTGATAAGCTAAGTTTAAAACTAAATAAATACATAATTAAACTATTACATTTAGGCGGAGATTTCTTGAAAACGCTCAAAATGGTGGTTTTTTAAACAAGTGTATCTCTATAACCGTAAATAATTTTGAAAACAAAAAAAGAAATGATATTTTCAAGTCTTTTTTGCATACAGTGATGGTACTCAAAACATAATCAAACATACTGTAATGCATCAAAAAAGTCTTTTTATCCCGTATCGGATTGCAGTAAGAACTATTGTCGCTCATAACGACAATATGACGAGTACATTCAAAATTACCAGGGCCTTAAGTAAATACCTACATAGGCAGGAATGTGTGCTCAACTACTATTTGGATCAATCAGAAACTACAGTTTTTAGATAAAATGGTAACTAATAAATGGTATATAAGTAGTGGTAAATGGTATATAGTACGATAACATTATCCAGAAACTAAAACAGGCCCTTTATTTTCTATTTTCTTAAACCTTCTTAAAACAACATTTTTTTGTGTACGTTTGCTTAGATGCACCTAGTAGAAACGCCATAAACCAACCTATAAAAGTCCGAAGTTTTTCTCCATGATTGCCATTGGTCACAGATGGTGTTACACCCTCACAGGGCTAAAAGAACTTGCGTTTATGTCGCTCAGCTGCGTAAGGAGGATGCAATTTTGTAAAAAGAGGACCTCTGAAAATGTGGGCCTCTAATTAGAACGAGTCGGGAATGCTCTCCGTTTTGGGCTCTTGAAAGAAGGAAATAGTGTGCTTAGGGAGTTACCTTTGTAGGGCTTGGAAGTACATTACAAAGGGAATTAGAAAAAGAAACGCAAAAAATATAATGATGAATAGTTGGTACACCAGTCTTGAATATATTCAATTTTATGCCAGAAGTTTATTAAAAAAATTACAACCGCAAAAATCTTGCTTCAAGCAATATACATAGTTTTAGTTAAAACTGGAGACGGTTAAAATAAAATAAAAATATACTTTAAAACACAGTTTACTGCCAGTAAGTTAAGTAAAAGGGTAGAATTTTTAAAAGAAAATATCTAATAAAACAAAAGAAACGGCTTTTAAATGAAGAACACGACAAAGAAGGTTTTGTTCTTATTTACAAAAAAAAAGAACATTCTCAAGAACCAGATATGTTTTTATAATGAATTTTTAAGTGTGGCAACGTAATTGTCCGACTGTGCGACTGGAGAATAAAGGGTTTCCGCAAAAAATTAAAAAGTTGGAAAAACGTAGCTTTGGAAACGGAAAAGCTCACCATTGTTTATTTGTCTAGAAGCAATTCATTAATTTGTTTTAATTAGGTTCAGTAAATAACAAGGATCTTTTTAACGAAGGAGGAAAACTTTTAAATTAGGGAATTACTGTTGCTGATAACTTATATCTTCCCTTCCCTTCTACTAGGCAGAAGGCCTCTAAAAGGGAATGACTTAATAAAAAATAAAAAAAATGGCGAATGTAAGTAACTTACAGTAGGTTTGTACTTAAAAAGAGACATATATAGAACGAAATGGCATATTTTCGAATGTGGTGGCATTATCCTACTAATATTATAATTGGGAAAGTTTGTGTTTCAATGTTTGTTACTCAATCACGCAAAAACATCTGGAGGGCAATTCTACTAATTTTAAGAACGTTCACAGTCTGATCTCAGTGTCAATCTGTCAAAAATACATAGATTTTTCATACATTTTTGACATTTGCTTGTCGCTGAGATGACACTGCGACTAAAATTTGAACGGTTTTAATTACGAGATTTGGCCTTCTGATATCTAAATTTTAAAAAAAGTCATTTATTCAAACTAGGTTGAGAGTCAGCCTTTTTGAACGTCCAAATTACATAAGACAGTCCCCCAAAACGCCTGCTCTTCACCACTTCCTAGTGCTTTAGCTGGGAAGAAGAAGTGGCGCAACAATCTCCCCCGCAGCACAGCTGTCTGTTAAGTTAGAAGAACTTGATTCTATGCAATGGTGGTCTAAATCTGGGTGAAATTTCTACACAGTTTATAACCTGGATCAACACAGGATACTTCTTATCCCGGCTATACGTTCCCGTGGATTAAATTTCGACCACCACGCTAGCAAAAGTTAGTCATTAATAATATTATTGACTCGCAGTACTCCGCGGTTACACCCGCGTAGTTCCCATTCCCGTGGGAATACGGTAATAAAATATAGCTTATGTCACCCGGGGATAGTGTAGCTTCCCAACAGTGAAAGAATTTTTCAAATTGGTTCAGTAGTTTCGGAGCCTATTCAATGCAAACAAACAATCAAATCTTTCCTCTTTATAATATTCTCTCTAATATCTTTATTGACACAAATTTTACAAACATTTTTATGAATTCCCTAGCTCCTGTCCTAGTGTACACTGTGTTACAGGAGCTAAGCACCTTTTTTATACTTAGGTACTAAAAATCTAGAATTCAGTGACGATTGTGACAGACAACACACAACATCTGGGTCTAAACGCTTGAAATACACAAGAGCTTCTTTATCAAAGATTATTGATTTTTGAAAATTCATAACCTAAAGGGGTCAATGGGGGTATGAAATTCCATTGGGCATGGCTTGTAGGTACACAAGTCTCATACAGCAATTGCCTCATAAACTATACACACCAAAAAAAAGTAAAAAATTGCACTATTATAGGTACGTATGCCACGAAAAATTGAATTACACCCTTCTCTTTGAAAAATGTATTCCATAATTGAATTTTTGTCCGATAAATGACGACAGAGCCGCTATCACGTTCAAATCTAATAAAGCTATTAACAGAGGTGGACACCGACGTAACGTATTCACACTGTACCTATGTAGGTGCTTATAGGTATGTTAACAATTAATACGTGAAGCACCCTTTTTTACGAAAATTACGCGGACAAAGGAGTGTGGAATTTGGCACAGTTAAATTTGGAGAAGGAGTGCAGAAATCATTTTTTTCGATCACTAGGCGACCACTAATGTTAATAATTTTTTCACTGTCATAAAACCAAAAATAATCTTCTTTACCACTGGGTAACAACCACGACGAGTAGGTCGTGGGTTCGATCCCAAGCAGGCACTAAACCTTATGTAAATTATTTCACCACGGTGAAACCACGGCTCTCAAAACGGTGAAAGAAAACGTCCTTGGACCAAAAATTTGAAGACATGCGACATGCCAACCGGCACTGGACCCGCGTGGTAGATTACGGCCCACTCCCTCTCACAGAAAGTAGGCCTGTGTCTCAGCAGTGGGAACATCTAGCTTCCACCGCCGGCTTCGCCCGCATCGAGGTCGGAAATTATTCCACGGGAACGTACTTCCGGGATGAAAAGTATCCTATGTGTTAATCTAGGTTATAATCTGCGTGCCAAATTTGATCCAAATCCGTTCAGCCGTTTTTGCGTGATCGAGTATCAAACCAAAACCAAACATCTTCACAAAATTTCACATTTATAATATTAGGATGGAGGAGGATTATGCACTTACTTATTTACTGAAATTTCATCATCAAGGATCACCCATACCGATAATTCATAATTTCCATGATTAAAATATATTTAACTGCAAAAAAGAGAATTGCCGACAAAATATACACCTAAAACGAACCTACAGAAATCTCCAGAAGATAAGCTCCGCTGAAACCGTTCACAAATAATTAAACCCCAATTCCTCAGAAGAATGTGCCAACATTCCGTCCATTCTTCGCGCGGTCAGCACCTACAATTCCTATAAACATACTAGGTGCCCCTGGCGAGTTGCCAACTCGAGCAATTTATCTAACCGACCCGCGATATGGGTTGACAATCGGTCGGGTATTTGGTGCTGTTTGCCCATTTCGGTTAGCTATCGGAGCTTCGATGTTTGGATTGCTGTGCGAATTCAGTTTTTGAGTTCGGAGGCTGTTTTGGCTTGGACTGGAATTTTTCGGTTGATGTTTTAAGATTATAGATTTTAATATTACTTCAATCTCAGCCTCTAGAATGTGTAGGCACACAGTTGCATATTAATGGCTACTAAGCTAGCTAGTAAGTGGTTCTAAACTGCCATCATTGATCGCAAGCTGCAGACACAACAGATGTCAGATTCTCGCAGACAGGAGCGACACGTCTCAGGCTTAACATGACGCTTTCTATTTCTACGAAGAATAGACAGTGCTTTTCTGTATAAAGTCACATTTCGTTTCTCCATTATTCCTTCTACAATCTGTAATTTTGTCTTTCGTTTCTAACGATCTTTGTCTAGGTCCTTTTATATATGAACTATTTCAGAAGAATATTTCTTCCTAAGCTGTCAAAATCAAACTGACCACAAACTTTCTACTCGACGGCCATAAAGTATATAGGTACGATTATCTAGAAAATCATGATTCGTTTAGAACGCATAACTGTGATACATACCTAATTAATAGAAGAAAATAGCTATCTTCTCCTGTTGTGCGTCATTTAGTTAATAATCATGTCTATTCTTCCGTCGGCAAATCGGTGCTCGTGCTAAGCCTGCTGATGGAACAATTTCCATGAAGTTTTGATAAAAAAATTATGCTAAATATGATATAAATTATAATAAAATAAAAAATATGATTTAAAAAAAGTTACATCGCGCGAGCTTTGATTGTTACCAAGCTACTGTGAGTCCACAAGTGCTATGCAATTAGGTACACCTATATACCTAATTTTGTAACTTTTTTAGAGTCTGCAAAGATAGGATTTAAATTCAGTCACATACCAGTTATATAGCAAATCGGTAGGTAGATAACCAAATATTTTTGTACCCTACATATCCCACACATATTTACAATATTCAACAACATTGAACCGTTTCACGAAACATTCAAAAATGTACACCCAGAATAGATTAAAAATCCCACCACATCCATCAAGATCACGTGAAAAGTAAACATTTCAAGCAATTAACCCTTCGCTCGCAATAAAATACATCCGGGCCGCAAGCGGGCCGCACTGTCAGAAGCGGCCTGCATCTGACAGTCGTTGATCGAAACCCGTAAATAACCGCCACACGTATCAATGTACCGCTTTTGAAGTACTATAAAGAGTTAATCATACTTCTGTTTCCGATAGGTTCATTTTCGTTTTCCGATTTCCGTAAGACCGTTTTGCCTTTTCGCTCGTATTTGTAACGGTCTCCAGCTTCTGACTCATTACCAGTGATCGGAATAGGCTGACTATATTTGCCTAAACTTCGGAGAACAGAGACAGAAAGTGGAGACTTCCTTACGACTAATTTTTTTTCCCGGGATCCGAGAAAAATCTTCAGTAAGTTGAAAATAAGCTTTATTCAAGATGTGTAAAGGCAATTTTTAACTAAACTTGGAATTACCAAATTTTCGGGATTTTCACTAAAATCCCGAAATAAATAATAGTCAGCCTGTTCCGATCACTGAAAAGTCAAAGTCAAAGCATTTATTTCAATTAGGCACTTAAAAGGCACTTTTGAACGTCAACATTTACATTTAAAAAATAGAATTGATTCTAGTCGCCCATTCCAAAATGTAGTTTCGTATGGAGAAGAACGGGCAAGAAACTCCACCGTTACTCTTTTAAAATGTTTTACATACAAATTATCATAGTACATTCATTATATAATTAATTATATGTGAAGACGATGCACCCAGAATAAAATTACTATACCAAAAAAGGTAACAAAATGCAACTGAAGTAATAAAGATAAATTAATTATATGATAGATACGAGTACATGGTGCTCACATATTTACAAACATTGTAAGAGTAAGTATACGATTTTCCTAGAATATTAACAAGAAATAAGTCAGTGTGTGAGTGTAAATCAATGTCATAAAATATTATTATTTATATAATTCAATTAGCAACCAGTTTGATTTTGTCTAGACTCTGGATTGTCCTATGGAGCAGGACCAGCATGTTTCCAAGCAACTGCTCATTACAAACTTGCGCTTTACCTAATGGTAAGAGCTAAGTATTTACGGAATAGAAAATTAGGTAGTTAAACTAAACTGGATAGAAATATGATGTACTTAGTTCAGAATAACATATGGGAAACTTATTTACAAAAAAGATCAGATCACAGATCCAAAGACACGTGACTTCCGAAATATTAAAGTTATTTTTCACTTAATCGTATGTTTGATTTGTAACAAAAGTTTTTTATTTTTCTCTTTGCAAATTTCGGTTACCACTACTTTCTACGTAAGCCACAATGACAGGACGTATAAAAACATGATCAAGATATACAAAGTGGATTAAACACGTATTATCGAAGGTAATCCAAAAACCTCTGAGGCATAAAACATCCATTAAAAAAAAATTGACTCGATCAAAAATAATTGCCGTAAATATTAAGGAACATAATATGTACATACGTATACAAAAAAAAATACAGACGAATTGAGAACTGCGTTTGACGCCAGTTAAAAATGAACTACGAGTGAAAACATTCATGCAAGCGGTCAAACATGAGATTGAGAACCTAGAATATTTACTTTGAGAAGTATAATATTATTATTGTTTTACCTTTTTTATTTCAGACACCAATCCATATGGTCTTCACACGATATGACCAAGATTTTGTCTGGACTTTAAAATAGACTGTGACCTCTGAGTTTGTTTCGGCCCTTCTTCTCAAAGTAGTCAGATAAGAAACGCCGACCTCATCTGGTAAAAAATATATATAATTGACGTGTAAAAGTGTTTGTACAAACCTACTTACAGAAATAAAATCATTTATCATTTTATGATTATAAAACAAAATCCTACACCGAAACACCGAACAATTTAATCGGTTTAAGTGCAACATCATTTACTAATGTATGAGAGAACGCATTAATAACAGAAAACAAGGCAGAAATGAGACAACGAACACAAAATTAAGCCTCAACCTTCCACAGACTGCTAAAACATTAACTATTATCTGTGCTACTTCTCTATAGTAATGAAAAACATTGAATATATCTCCGGAGTGCAATAGGTATCTCTATCTCTTGTTTGCAATTTGCAAGCTGACTTGGCCTCTCGAAGGCGTTTGCTAACGACCTGAACTATTCATGCAGAATTGCTAGATATGTATATTATTCCGACCGTGTAACTGTTTGCGCGAATTTAAGCTTTTTTGGACTGAGAGCTGAATTTAATGGATTAATATTAGCTATAGTAGCGTCTACCCGCGACTCTTGTCTACGTGGAAGTCAACTAGACTATCTACATATACATACAATCAACTCGGCTTATCGCAGTCCGTTGCTGGACATATGCCTCTCCCGTGCTGCGCCATAACATCCTGTCCTCTGGTAGCAGCTAGTATAACATTACTTTTCTATGACATTCAACAACAGTCTAGCTTACTATCAGTGAAATAACTTTTGTAATCAGATCAGAGGGTGTACTCTGTAAGACCGTCAACGAAGATACGGGGTCGTCCTAAAGTGTCGAGTTAAATAATAATAATTATTTTATTCTTTTACATTTTGTTTTTATTTATTTTTGTATTCCTGTTTAGTTCTATCACATTTACATTAAATTATATTTTTTTTTCTATAAGTTCGCTGTACTAGTACAGTGTCCTAATTATTGTTTGATGCACCGGGCGACGTCTTTACGTTAAAGCCGGCTGTCGCTGAAAACCAGCGCTGGGCTCTGTCTTGCATAGGGTCGCAGTAAAATGCTGAGCGATAGCCGTTTTGCGTGGATGTGACGCATGTTCCTCTTAACGTTTTCTTATTTTTGTACTTACCTGTTTCTTTTTGCGTCATGTTTAACCGCAAATAAACGTTTTTTTCTTTCTTTTCTAGTTGACCAGTCAAACAAGTGCCAAATTAAAATTTTCGGACGGGTAAATGCACATCGGATGTAGGGCTGTCAAACACAGCTGTCAAATCGTGTTGTCCGTTCATTCTTAGTTCGGGCCCCGAAGTAATCGTATGATCGTTAGTGATAAGAGCGTACCCAACACTCTTAATTTCGGCCGAAACTAAGTGCTTCCAGAGATTACCTCTTACAATCTTATAGTATGTATTTATATGATAGACTTGTACCTTTTTTTTTTTTTTTTTTTTTTGGGTGGGAAATCATCAAATAACTTCTCCCGCTCTGGGTGGAGCAGGAGGGCGTGTCAGACTTTTACTGACTAAAACCCACCCGTGTTCCTTCAGTAGCCCTTAAGCCAGGGGCTGTGGTGTCTCTTTCGAACAAACCCGCACCCCTGGCAGGCATCGACCCTTGCGGGTCCCATCACTATTTGTGCTGACATCTCTTTGAGGCGCGCGTGGAACACAACGCGCCGTCGACTTGGGCTTGGTCCTTACCGGACAGCGAGCTACCCATTACTCGCCGTCCGCAAGCCCATGCCTACGGTGGCCGGAAATCGGCCTGGGATTCCCGACGCCACTTGTACCTTTGTGTAAGATATTTTGAATGCTCATGAGGTATAAAAACAACGGCATCCTAAACCTAACCATATTATTTATGACGATTTATGTTGCCCTAACTTAATAATAGAGATTTTTTTTGTGAACTAGAATTTTATACACACAAAAAAACATCTATACAGGAAAAGTTTTTATCCAGTGCGCAAATTTTAACCATGAATTCAGCATATCATTCTAGACTGCAGAAATTTTTCGCCGGTTATACAAAAAAAAAAAAAACAGCTGTTTCATAGAAAAGTGCAATACCTACGCGGTCAAAATGTATGGAACAGCTGTTTTTTTTTTTTTGTATAACCGTGAAAAACTTATCCTGTATATATAATTTGAAAAAAAACGTCGGATAGAAAAACTGTTTCACAGAAAAGTGCACCTACGTGGTGAAAATGTATGGAACAGCAATTGTTTTTTAATAACCGACGAAAAACTAACGCATGGGTTTCAGAATCATTTACTGAGTAACAGGGTTCCGTATCGACGTCCCTGCTACCTTGTATTGAGTTGAAGTGTGTTGTGTATTGAGTTGCTTGATGTTGAGGGACTCATATTTAAAAGTACAGACGCCAGCACATCACGCTACCCCAAACTGTCAAATTTTGTCAAACCGTCAAAACTGTCAAAACAATGCATATTTTTGCGATAACAGCAATCGCGGTTGGTTGGCTGTCATTTCTTGAAGAGTTCCGTTGTCTGTCTCCGAAACGCATCATCAGATGAAATTTATCGATATGAAATTTATCTGGGACCATTTCGGAATAAACTTCTTTCGAACAAAAAAATAATTTTGTAAATCGGTTTATAAATGACGGAGTTATGCCCGAAAATACATATTTTTTTTTTTTTTAAATGTGTTTAATTATAGAATTTACTTAGGTATAATAAAAAAAAATCTATTTTAATTTGTTTCCTTTTTTGACTCGGTGCTTATAAAATCTGATTTGCCCCCCCCCCCCCCTGGCCCAGAACCTGGGTACGCCCGTGCTAAATATTATTGAACAAAAAATGTTAACATTAATTTATGTAGATTAATAGATGCACCGAAATCGTATCAGTCGGACTTCTTTCCATTACTCTTCACCGCTCTATACAGGGTAAGTTTTTATCCAGTGCGCAAATTGTAACCATGAATTCAACATATGTATCATTCTAGAACCCCTAGCGCAGAAATTTTTCGCCGGTTGTACAAAAAAAAATCTGCTGTTTCATAGAAAAGTGCAATACCTACGCGGTCAAAATGTATGGAACAGCTGATTTTTTTTTTGTGTATCCGGCGAACTATTTCTGCGCTAGGGGTACTATTTCTGCGCTAGGGGTCTAGAATGATTTGCTGAAATAATGGTTACAATTTGCGCACTGGATAAAAACTTTTCCTGTGTAATTATGTTAAGTCCGCTTAATAATAAATAACGTATTTCTCAAGAGTACGGCACCTGGTTCATTCTGGCGGCCGATTCGTAAATAACAAATGAGGCCGATTAACCCACCGGTTAATTGAGCAGCCGGGTAGCATTGGTGGGGTTAGTTACATTTCGATAGAATTGTGCAAACCGTTATGTTGGTAATAAATGATTAGGTTTGACCAACTGTGCGGTCTGTTAGACTCAAGAAAATTACTTGACCGTTCTTCTTGGACAATGAAATAAACTACTGAACCACGTCTAGCATACATGATTATATTTTTTACTATAAGGTTTTCCTATTTTTGCGACACTAAACTCTAAATCATAATTAGGAACAATAAGTAACATGACATGATGACAATCATAATAATATTAGCATTATCTGTATCTAGTATTCTCACTGCTGTGACACAGGCCTCCTCTCTGTGAGAGGGAAGGGGATGTAATCTACCAAACGGGACCAGTGCGGGTTGGTAGATGTGACATGTCTTCGAATTTTTATTTCTAGGACATGTTGGTTTGCTCACGATGTTTTCCTTCACCGTTTCGAGAGCAGTGGTGATGAAATGCATTACTTAAAGTAAGGCGACCTATTTGGGTTCGACCTCACGATGTTCACTTCACTCGTAAGTCGGGGCCACTACCACCTGGGCCAACACTGCTATAATCATGATAATATTATACTTAATCTATGAGAATTCATACATATTCGATACATAGGATTTCAATTTAAGTAAACCTACAAACAGTCTTCACTACGTTCATCTACAATAGGTCAACACATTTCACATACTGATGGGAATTCAAATCGAGCTTTTCGCACACCAATCATGCTGCTAAAACATGTAATAATTCATAAATATAAAACACAAACAGTCGAACTCTAAACATATGCACATTTTACAGTATAAAACAAATCCTTCCAAACATGTCGCGGGCAATTGTCTGACCACTCCATAGATTCTGATCACTCGGCAAGTTCTGCATGTCGATTCTGTAGCCATCTCACTGCGTGAATTGAGCCTGGAGAGACCTGTCAGTGTCATCCCACTGATGCTAGGGACTGACCAAGCATTAGGGGAAATAACACTTACAGCTCACTCCACGCTCACTTCACGCGGTGAGATGTTTACAGAATAGCAATGCTGATCACGCGGCGATTTCTAATCGCGCGGCGATATCTGATCGATCAGTCGATCAGCCACGGCCGCGCCCGCAGTTTGAACAATCACTCGCCGACTCTCTACTAAACTGTTCTTACCACTCTGCTTTACTCTAAAATGACTCTTCTATTGGCTTAACTGACTGAAGCCTGTTTTTACAGCACCAGACAGCTGCCCAAACTTTGGTGAGTGATTGCCTAATACTGCACTTCTGTTTTTCCTTTTTACTGCACTGTTCAAACTGCGGGTGAGTTGAAAATTTGACCACTGCACAGGCTGCACAGGTCATGGTAAATGTAACGGTTGAATTGTGCAAACTGTTTTATTGATCCATCGGTGGTAACATGAGGCATCGTTGTTGAATAACTCATCTAAACTTTCAATGGAATTCTAACAAACCGTTTGCACAGTTAAAACGGTGCGATGCGAAGTGTGTTGCGAGTTTCAAATAAATGAAATAGCGTGGTGACGCTCTACGCATTCGCTAAAGCATTCTCTTGGCCGCATTTTGAACAATTTCAAATTATTTCTTCATATTTTGCTTTTTTTCAACTTGTTTAATTATTCGCTTTACACTGACAAACATTTTTTCTGAACACTACTTTACTCAACATTTTTACATTTATGCTTTTACGAAATAATTGAGTAAGACAGTTTAATAACTATTTTTGCTTTTAAATATTTTAACTTTTTTTACTTAACCTTAACAAACAACAGGTTGACAAGACATCACAAGACAAGACATGACTTGCGAAAGTCGATGCGCATACACTTTGCAAAGAAGATTGTAGTATGAATAGATTAAGAAGGGCAGACTACTTTATAACTTCAGCTTCTTCGAGAAAACTTCAATCTTTTAAAGTTATCTGAGGGAATTAAAAGTCAATTCTTTTGCGCCTTTCACATTTAAGCTTATCCTGGTTTTTAATTTTCCAGTAGATTTTTTCGCATGATTTTCTTATCTATTTCCAAGACAGTGACCGACCAGGCCCCCTCTCTGCGTTCTGTGCAACGCGCAGTATCATAACACCATTCATTAGCCGTGCCATGTCGTGTTGGAACCATCTTTGTTTGAGTGTGAGGGAGAGATAAAACTGTACAGGACGAATAGCGCCTTCCCTTTCTCGCAAACGAAATAGATATGGCTTTGACATTCCATAGTACAGTACCTGGGCGTGTAGGTACATCCAGCTTTAGAAACAGACTATCAAATAGGTATAACTGACAGAGATGACACCCTACGAATCCAAAATTATAATTAAAAGGACCAATTTCCCCAATTAAACTGAATGCGATCAACACAACATAAATAGCGTTCAAGAGCTGTCAGTGTCAAAAAATCCATATTAATAATTAATGAGCCCTTAACAAATAAATAGCCCAGGTACGTAAATGGGTCCCTGATTACATTATTACGATATTAACGTAACCTTTGCATCCAATAATTAAAGTAGGTAATTAAAATGAAGCGTGCATGGCCGTTTGACGAGCTTTATATTAACAGATTATACTTGACCTAATAAACCTTGCGGCGGATTTGACAGATTTTGGCACTTCGCCGAGCATGTTGGGCAGATGATACGCTTCTATAATTTTACGGTTCAAAATTGTTTTATCTGCATTTTGCTACAGGAAGAATACCTAGTTAGTTGATGGCATTTTTATTTTTAACATAACATCCACTCTTGTTTTTCCCCGAATGTTTAAGCAGAGGTGTTTTACCAGTTATATTTATGTCCCATTAGGGGCGAAGCTTTTTACCATCAACCTGGCAAAACACAACACACCTTTGCGATCACTAGCCCAGCGAGGCAGTTCTTTCAAGATTATAGCGGGGATCATTGCCATATTAACAATTGCAGTTTACACATAGGCAGTATGCGATGATCTTAGTTGTCATTTAGCAGATGATTGGAGACCGCAGTATCTACGATTACCTTACTTAAGTACATCAGGTAGGTACAGATGCCAGCACATCAAGCTACCCCAAATTGTCAAATTGGAACAATTGAACACGAAACTTATGCTTAAGCAATAAAGTTGAAAATCTATCAAAGAAATTTGACAGAGTAATGTAGCTTGATGTGCTGGCGTCTGTACATTCATTCTTTGTATAAATGTATTTATTTTATTATTCACCAGGTTACGATTTATATAAATAACACTAGCGACCCGCCCCTGCTTAGCACGGTTTTTACGACTTGACAAAACATCGAGATTTATGTAGGTACCTACCTATATTACATGTAAGTTTAAAATGTATAAAAAGCATAATCCTTTCTGAATATATTTTCAAAAAGATAATGAAAACCGCATCGAAATCCGTTGCATAGTTTAGAAGTACGACGCGGTCACACGGTAACACAGAAAGACAAGAGCGACTTTTGTAAAAGGTAGACAAAACGGCAAAAGGATTTACAGATTAGGAAAAAATACTTCTCCTAGTTTATTTACATCGGGGTTAAATAAAATAACTTGGTCAGTTTCAATTATGAAAAGTCTTATAACGCAATAAACCGAGGTAGCGTTGTAAAAATATTTTTTGGCGCCTAAATGACACTGACAGGAGCGTACAGAAAATTGTATAGACCAAACAAGATGGCGGCGTAGTTCGGATTTTGGCCACCCGCCAAAAAACCCTTGTAGCGTTGTAGAAGGATGCTTCCAGAATACCTGTGATATTCATTAACTGTGCCCAAACTCCGCGTTCATTTGTTCAGAAAACTGTTCCAAAGTTGGAAGCACAAGTTCACGAGAAGGCCTATGTCAAACTGCGGTCTACGATAGTCGGGTTGATGAAAAAAAGTTTGTCTCTAGTTATTTTCTACGGTCAACCGGCCGTGGTAACAATTGGAAGTAGGAAAATCGCCCTTACAGCCATGACATAAAGGTACTGTGAATGTGAAAATGTTCCATGGATATACAGTTAAGTGTACGACCCACTTTTGTTTGTTTATTTCAGTCCCCGTAATCCATTAATCCGAACTAGTTTTTGAGTTCTGACTGTATATTTAACTTTTTCATTTCCCCATTTTTGAGTACAATTCTGTGTTTAACAGTCGCGGATTTGGCTCATTTTTGCTGCGCTATGCTCAGACCATTTGGAAATGGAAAAAAAAAAAATCAAAAGCGATAGTGGCGCTGATTCTTTTGTTCACCACTTAATTTTAATTATGATAACCTACCTATTGTACATCTCTTACTTCTGACAGATTGCCAAAGAAAAAGTGACGCTTTAGAACTGTCAAACTAAATTTCGTCTTGATTGCCTTGAATTTAGCGTGATTTTAAGAACGATAGTTCGTCGTAGTTGAGTAGAAGAAAGTCTTAGTTCAACTAAATTTGACAGCTCTTATTTATTGCCATCTCTTTCTTCTTACATTCGGAGGAAAAAGATAGCTATAGCCTACATTAAGTTCAGTTGGTGCACAACAGAATCATCACCAAAATCTGGAAACCGTTGTGTGAATGTCAGATTTGGTCCCCACATAAATCGTTCCAGGCATTTTAAAGATTACAACAGAAGTTTATCAAATAGAAGTGTTGGAATCGTGGAGTATATACTACAGAACTTGCATAACAATTGACCTAGCTTTAGCAGTGTTTTCTATCTGACTGTAACTGGATACGATTGTGCCGGGATTCAAAGACTGGATTCTATTCAAAAGTTTAAGTGTTACATTTCAGATGTGAAAGCTGTGTCTCGTGAAGTCAAACGAAATGAAAAAGTATTTTGAGAAATTTGCGTTTTATGAATACATATCTGATGGAGGATAGTCTGCTGTGATACTCCAAGAATAGGGTGCAACAGACAGACAGACCTTAGATCAAATTTCTTAGGTCAAATGTGTAGTTATATACCTGTGGCGTAGAATTTGCAACTGTATGTGGTGTGATAAATAATGCAATTTGTATAATTTAGTGCAAAAAAGGCCTATGTTTATAAATTGCAACTTCGAATGACAAAATCATACAATTTATCCATACATTTTTAATTTTTTTAGTAAGCTGACACTGGTGCCGATTCTGTTATCACAAAATTCTCTAAACTAGACTAAAAATCACCAAAATTTAGTTTATTCCTGTCAAACGACGATTTTCTATTCTGAAATTGACTAAAGTGACACAACTTAACTATATTTTAGTTTGACAGCACTAAGATTGCACTGAATTATTAGTTTAGTGAAAATGGTAATTTTGCTATTCTGTTGTTGTCAATTTCATTATTGTATTCAACCTAAAATGTTGGTTGTCTAACTAAACCTGACTATTTTTAATCGCGATTAAATAGGTGTGGAATAAAATTAGTTGTCAAGAACTAAAATTCACACCGACACCTAGACTTCTGGTGCAAAAATAGTACTGTATTTTTTTTCTTTTCTTTTGCTTATATCTCGAAAACGGTGTGTCCTATCGCAAAAATAATGAAAATTTCGACCCCCTTTAGGAAACCACAAACACCTTTAAAACTCAACATGTGGATAATAATTTTTCATATTTTCCATGAAAAAAGTGAAAATTCCATTTATATCACGTCGAGGCTGCCGACCCCGGCGCGCTGCTGGCTCTAAAAAAAACACGGGGTAGGGCAAACAAGTACCACGTTGCGAAGCCAAAACATACCACGTGCGAGTCGCGATTGTCAAATTTGATTTTAGTTGTGTCAAAATAGTTTTTAAATTTAGAGATATTTTTTTGCAGAATAGCGTTTGGATTCGCATAGTAAAAAGTAAGGAATTTTAGTTATAGTTTAGTTAGTTTAGTTCGGTGTACAACAGAATCGGCACCAGTGTCTCACTCAGGCAAAGATCTCCTTCTAGTTCTTCCACAACCCCTTTTCCTGAGCCACGGATCAATTAAAAACACTAAATTCATGAACAGCTAAAAAATAAAATGCTATTTATTTACTAGAAAAGTGCAATACCTACGCGATTAAAATGGATGGAACAGCTATTTTTCGGTTTTAGGTCCAGACTCATGTGCTGATCCACGGTAACAGTTTACGCGTCGTTCCTACCGTCATGTATACGCGTAAAGGTTAATGGTACCCACACACAGGCGCGACGCGACAGCGCCACGTGTCTTTAGTCGAACAACTTGTATGAAAACTTTATGGAAATTGACCTTCTAGATCTACGCAGACCGGTACGCGCCAGTCCGTGGGAGCCTTAAAGCAGATAGGGGCGCGCCGCGTATCAACTCAGCGCATTACGAAAATCCTTCTTCATTACTTTCGTCCAATTTCTTTGAACCTACACACACTACAGGCAGGCCGCACTGCACTTGTGTATATGAAAATTCGTTGTGTTGCGACCCGTTGCGGTTGTAATATGTATTGGCTTTATCCTATATCCTACCTGTATAATAAACGTGAAAGTTTGGAAGTTTAGAAATTTGTATGCTTGTTACTCAAACACGCAAAAACGGCTGAACGGCTTTGGATGAAATTTCGCACACAGATAGTTTATGACCTGGATACTTATTTACCCTGGCAGTACGTTCCCATCGTATAATTTCTTACCTCCACGAGGGCGAAGCTGGCAAAACCTAGTACTTAGATACTAACCGAAACGTTCAAGGCCATTCAGTGTAGAAAACATTACCGCTCCTTCGCTCACCACCTGTCACTGTACACTGACATCTGAGAACAACGTTTTCGCATCCACAGCTGTTTATAATCACCCCATAGCGAGTCACGCACTTCCTGTAAAAACATGATTAATTCAACCTTCACTGGTGCTAATGGAAAGGGTTCCTAATATGGAACATTGAAGGTCATTGGTATTGTCTGGTGCTATTGAGGCGTTCGTACACTAGGCGCTTGGTCATCCACAAAGTGCGACATTATGTGACCTTGAATGCGGTCAAAATGTTTTATGCGTGAATGAAATAAACTGAGAGCAATATATTCATCTTGTTCGAGGCAAAATATGTAACACTAGATTTTGCTAGCGGCTTCGCTCGCGTTACCACCGCCCATCATCATCATCACATCAGCGGAAAGACATCCACTGCTGGAAATAAGCATAAAAGGGAGGGATTTGCCATAATCGCCACGCTTGGCAGGCGGGTTGGCGACCACAGTATAGTGGCCAAATGCATAGAGAACGCTGCTGCCAATTCTAGTAAGTCTACGACAACCACGGGAAGAAATGAGATGGTGCTATTCTTTTACTCTACTCTATTTTTCGCTACCAATGTCTCTCGCGACTGGACTACTGACTAGAGGTAACCTCTAGTGGCCACGTTTGCGACAGTGCAAATACGATTCTGCTTGTCAGTGGCCCTAGTGTGAGTTTGATTTAAGGCTTGTATCCACGCTGACCTTCAGCATTTGGGTGCACTAATTTTGTGGGCGAGTGCGGGGTGATGTAGCCGTGCAGTCTTTAATAAATCGCATTTTTAATTTATTATAACAAAATTACTCTTTTGTTATAAAATTAAGGAGTAAAATGGTTTCATCTCAACGATTTGGAGGTGATTTGGTGTTTTTTTTTTTCTTATTATTTGATATCCATAAAAAAGTTATGCCTAAACCGAATGACGTATCATATTATGTAGATTCCTAACAATTTTTTCAAATGTAATTTCTTTGTAAATGTCGACGAAAAGTGGTTTCATCTGCATGCTGTTTTCAACCATTTTTTAACGGGGGGTTGTCCCAAATTGCCTGTTTCAGAATCAAGATTAAATGATCAAATTCGTGTATTTAGGCCCTGAAAAAAACATATGTCATAGATAGATCCTTGTTTGAGGGAAATTAAAGGTTCACAACACGATTAATTGCAATTTGTTTGATGAAAAAAAAAAATCCGAAACAGGGTCGATTTCAAAACCAGTTTCCGTCTCATTTCCTAATAAGAGCACAAAATTATGTGAAAATTGCATGTACGATGAGGGAATCGTATTTAAGAGGGAATCTAAAGGTTCAATTTTTTAGTTTAGTAGATTTTTTTTGAATAAACTCAAAAAGATCTAAATCCGGCTAAATCAGCTCACGCTCAGAGTCTGTCAGAGTACTGCGGGACGTCATCGAGGGTGGACCTGTGTCAAAATTTTCAAAAACTCGCTCATTCTGCGCCTGTACAAAAAAAATCAAGTAAAATAAGAACTAATTAATTTATGAAATTGCGATACCTCAGAAAAAATATCTTGTAATTATATAATAGTTTTAATTCATAAAATTGTTTTCGAAAATGTGATTATTTCTAGGCAACATGATGACATTTAATTGTCATCTTAAAATAGTGTTGACTCATTACAAATTATTATCGATGAAATAATAGTCAAGTGAGAGTCGAATTCGTCGTTTATGAAGAAGTTTGTACAATTCACAGTTTTCTAAGTTTCTTTTAATCAGTTTCATCCATATCAACTATGATATTTCATCTGCACCGAACTGTGTTCGCTACTATCATATCCTACATTAATATTACATATTATACAATATGTCTGGTTGTCGGTTGTATACTAATAATATAAAGAACTTTCAGTCAGACACCAACAGAGAAAATAGGAAAAAATTTGGTCAGACAAAAGTGCTATAGGGTACACGACCAATTGGAAGGAACACGATAACAACTTTATTGATATTTCTCGAATAGCGGAGCTAGCAATACAAGATTTTTTCTCGAATCCGTGATTTTAAAATATTAATGTTGATGTCCTAGAATAATAGTTTCGATAAATTATAGCTGGAGCAGTAGGTACGTCACTAGACAATAAAGTACGGCAATTGTTCCTTCATATGTAGCTCACAATATTTACGGTTCTTTCTGAGCGATGGCAAACACCAAAAACAAAAGAATATGGTTACAGTGTAACCGAAACAGTATGACCATTTAAGCCTATTCTACTTGATAAAAATCTGAAAATCAGGATATTGAAACCTCGGCCACCAAAGATGTAAATAAAATAGTGGATGATTTGTATGGAAATCTACCATTTTGAAGAAGAGAAATACCGTCGGACACACAGCTTGTCGACTTTATAAATTCTTGAATTCACTGACAAGTTACGCTTAGCTTAACCTCTGGGAACCTCTGAAAATAAATGTCTTTAATTCGAAATCATGCTTCCAGAAGCATGATTTCGAATTAATGACATTTGTTTTCTCAAAAAACAAATTGCACAAGGGTATTTTTTTGTTTTTAATGGGAAATCATCAAATGACTTCTCCCGCTCTGGGCGGAACGGGAGGGCTTATCAGACTTTTACTGAACCCACCCGTGTTCCATCAGTTCGAATTCAAATTCTTAAATTCACTAACAACTAAAACTTGTCTGGAAATTATCTGGTTGAAAGGTCTGGAAGCATGATTTCCAAATGAAACTATTGCTATTTTTCATTTTCACCTTACAACCGCAAAACCATATGTATCTGTAACTAGCTTCTGCTCGTGACTTCGTTCGCGTAGAAGTCATAAGACACCACTATTGTGCCACATTTTATAAAACTTCCCTGTACACAACTATGTCACATTTGTAGATTTGCTCTCAACAGCCTAAATATACAAAGAACCAAAGCAAACAGGACTGGTGTCGCGGGATCAGTTGACGAACAGTTGTCCGTGTGAGAAGCAGCTAGTCCTGAGGTTGAAACCAGTAGCAATCATAATAATAGTAAAGCCGGGTTTGTTTTTTCATAAATGTTTGAAATCGCTATTTCTGGAACGTTTATGTTTTGAATGAAAATACAATTTCTTGATTTTCATTCGAAACTAGTTGATTACATCACTTTAACAATTACATTAAATTACAACACAGCACATTAGCCGATTCCGACACCGCCACGATACCGGGGATTAGATTTTCGCAAACGTTTAGTAGGTACCTAATAAACGCTTTTATATAGAGTTGTTATTGACACTTATGTCGCCGTAGACAGTGACTGGCTCCGATATCAGCAGGCTTAGCATGACGCATTTCTATATCTACTCTTCTGTAGAATAGAAATTGCTTGTCTACGTTTTTGGTACAAAACTGTCAACTGTCTATAGGGAAACATAAGTTTTGTCTACTCTTCCGACGACAAAACGCTTGTCTACGGTTCTCGTGCTAAGCCTGCAGCACAATAGAGTTGAGAGAACTGGCCATTCTTTCAATTGAACACCATAATCGCATTGCTGACTTCGAGACGTCGATACTTAGGTACTGCACCTACTGTGGTCGTTTGGTGAGTCGCGATGGTCATCGATATTCGCCAATATCATCAGGCCGATATTAAATATATCGGTTTCGAATCGGTATGTGTACAGCTGCCGACATATCGGTATCGGGTTGGTATCAATATCTGATAATATGAAAACGCTCAATAGGTAACTTACAGGACACTTACCCTACACAGGGAACTTTAAGTAATATTTTTAGTTTTACCATACCGTACCTAAAACCAAGGAAAAATTTTCGAACCTAAGAAAAAATAATTCAGTTACCTACTCAGCCTATAACGTTCCCACTGCTGGGACACAGGCCTCCTCTCAGTGAGAGGGAGTGTGCCGTAATCCACCACGCGGGCCCAGTGCGGGTTGGTAGATGTCACATGTCTTCGATTTTTTTGTTCTAGGACATGCCGGTTTCCTCACGATGTTTTCCTTCACCGTTTGAGAGCAGTGGTGATAAAATTATTTACACAAAGTAATGCGCCTGTCAACTTGTAAATCGTGGGCGTTACCACTGGCTCACCACGGCTCAATTATTATCTTAGCCAATTTAAAAACACGCACTTTTGAGGCCTGGCTGGGTTCGAACGCACGACCTAGAAAAAAGAAAAAATAATTCAGTTGATCAACTGCAATATGTTATACCTACTATGGCATGGATTTTCTGCTAAATGGTTGACAGTTCATCGTAAATAAATACGTCATGCCGCATTTGGGGGAGGCGGAGGTAGCGTTTCAAAGGCCTACATGCCGGAACAACCTAGCCTTAAGAGGGCAGCCTTAACGATCACGATCAAACGCATCGAGCGCGTTTGACGCTCCGATTGGTTCGTCACCAAACCCGGGCTAATGGGAGCGCTACTAACTTTAGGTCTAGCAAAAAGCTCTGAGCCAGCTTTTGCATTTCCAACTTTATTTCGATTAAGGTAAAGTTGTCATGTTGCTAGTTTTGTAAAAGGAACTGTATTTCGAATTCCGTTAGGTTCTTATTTCAAAGAATAACCTTTTTTGTAATAAGACCGATAGTGTTTGCAGAGCTATTTAGAGTATTTTTGTATTAAAGTTATTGAAGATTATACTGTAATGTTAAAGTTTTGATTTGTAGGCTAAAAGCATTGTTTCGTTAATGTTCATTGGTATATACCTACCTATTTTAAATCTGAAGGTAGAACCAAACTTTGGTAAGTAACCGTTTGTTGATAGCATGAGATATTCCCATTTAAATGATAGAAAGCATTACTATTTATGTTTCGAATTATAAGTTCAAAAGACTTTGTTTTAATTAAAAGATTAAGGATCTTCACAAACTACAGAAACGACTTCCTATAACGCAAATAATGTTCTCATACATACACCTATAAACATAACATCCCATGAGGTAGACAGAAAGAACAATTCTCACATACTCCTTCAGCAGGCCTAGGCTAAACACATTTCTGTTAGCGTTCACGCCAAACGCTACGCCAAAATGTATGGGAATGACGTTACCTGCGGCAAGGACACGAAGTAACCTTTCCGCAGGTAATGTCATTCCCATACATTTTGGCGTAGCGTTTGGCGTGAAAGAAAGAAAAGTATTTTCTCTCTAGGCCCTGCTTCGTTAACGTTCGAGGCCCTAGTGTCTGCCCTGCTTGGGCGGAGCACCGCCGTGTCCTCGTGGAGGCGATCGGCGGCGGCGATCTCTCGCGTCCGGCCCTGGTCCAGGCCATGGTACGGAGCGAGAGGGCATGGGGAGCCGTCACCTCCTTCAGCGAAGCAGTGATGCTCGCGAAGAGGGAGGCGGCGCACGTGAGGGAGAGGCAGCATATGCGCCATCGCGACCCTAGCCGCCGCAGGATACGGAGACGCCCTGGGCGTCGGGAATCCCAGGCCGATTTCTGGCCACCGTAGGCATGAGCTTGCGGACGGCGAGTAATGGGTAGCTCGCTGTCCGGTAAGGACCAAGCCCAAGTCGACGGCGCGTTGTGTTCCACGCGCGCCTCAAAGAGATGTCAGCACAAAAATGATGGGGCCCGCAAGGGCCGATGCCTGCCAGGGGTGCGGGTTTGTTTGAAAGAGATACCACAGCCCCTGGCATACGGGCTAATGAAGGAACACGGGTGGGTTTTAGTCAGTAAAAGTCTGACACGCCCTCCTGCTCCACCCAGAGCGGGAGAAGTTATTTGATGATTTCCACCCAAAAAAAAAGGCCCTAGTGTGAGTTTCGACTTTACGCATCGACCACGTTCGGCGCTCCGATTGGCCCTGGATTCGTGAAGAGCCAATCGGAGCGCCGAACGAGGTCGAAGCATTAAGTCGAGATGGTTTACAGAAACGCACACTAGGGCCACTGATCATACACACAATAAGGAACATACCTATGTCATTCTAGGGCGTACCCCTGCCGTCGTTTTATTATTATTATTTCAACAAAATAACAACATAGCAGGTTTAATATTTCCGCCGCTTATTATGAAACCCGCCTCTAAAATGTAACAGCTGTTCGTTGTTTTCACCGTCAGTTGCTCGTAAACTGTAGATTTTGGTATGACTCGTACTGGAATGCTCAAACTTTGCTTGGCTTAGCTTCACGCTAGATGATGGATGTACTTACCAAAGGGCATCGTATTACCCAGTAACTGGGACGGTAGATAGGTATTCGCTTCATGTAAATGTGGACCATGATTAACAGAAAACTTCAGACACCCCAATTAGAGTATTGAGTTAATTAACCGACTTCAAAAAGAAGAAGGTTATCAATTCGACATGTTTGTATATTTTTTTACCGACTTTAAAAAGAAAGAGGTTAACAATTCGACATGTTTATGTATAACTAGCAGCGCTCCGCGGTTTCACCCGCGTAGTTCCCGTTTCCGTGAGTTTACGGATGTCACCCGGGGATAGTGTAGCTATCCAACAGTGAAAGATTTTTTCAAATCGGTGCAGTAGTTTCGGAGCCTCGAATTTCGAATTGGTGTGGGGTAGGTACCATAACTTAAAAGTGAAAAATAAAAGTTTTCCAACAAAATACTTCTACCCAAAAAAAAAAAAACAATTGACTTCCGGAAAATCACTGCAAAGTGAAAAATTACTTTAAATTCGGAAGTCGGTGACTTAGGATATGTATTTTAATTTTTTGGCACTGCCTTCCGAATTTTTTTTTTTTTTTTTTTTCACTTTGTAGTGTTTTTCCAGAAGTCGGTTGTTTTTTTTTTTTGTCGGAAAAAGTTTTTTTTGACTCTAGCATTGCTTTATTCATTTAAAATTGAGTTCTAAATGCCTTGAAATGATCTTAAATTTTCTTTGGCTCGGTCGGCGGTGGGTATGGCAAAATTCTTTTGTTTTTCAAACCTATGTTAAAAATGTTTTTTTTTTTTTGTACAATATACTGGTACTTAGCTGCATGCGATTAGACTGGAGACGGACCCCAATACTGTTGGGCAGAGGCTAGGCATATGATGAGAATGAACTCGCTATGTCGGTAAACATCGATAGTTTTCCTGTTTCCCCATTAATTTGCTTGCTAGGAGTGGTTTCACAATGATAATCATAAGGTTCCGTGTAGTGCCGGACGTAAAAGAATAGCACCATCCCATCTCTTCCCGTGGGTGTCGTAGAAGGCGACTAAAGGACTTACTAGAGAATGGGCAGCAGCGTTCTCTATGCATTTGACCACCATACTGCGATCGCCAACCCGCCTGCCAAGCGTGGCGATTATGGCAAATCCCCCTCTTTTAGGGGAGGCTTATGTCCAGCAGTGGACGTGTTTTGGCTGATATTATGATGATGACGATGAATCATAATCTTATTTCTTGATTGCCAGTTTAATATCCCAGCAGACTCTTCACGAGAACCGTTTTGTCGACGGAAGAGTAGACAAATATGACGTTTCCGTGATGATTGACAGTTTCAAACCGAAAAATGTAGACAAGCGATTTCTGTTCTACGGTAGAGTAGAAATAAAAAGCGTTAGCAGCTATAGTTGGTTCGTATATTTCTATGTACGAAACGAAAGTTCTCTTTTCTTCGAACGAAACTGAACCAAAAATTCGAAGACATATTTGACATCCATCAACACGAACTAGCCTCGCATGATGAATTACCGCCCAGTCCCTCTCCCAGAAAAGAGGTCTGTGTCCCAGCAGTGGGAACATTATAGGCTGATTAATCAAACGAAATTTTACGTCCGTTGGTTAAAAAATCTAGAAGGCCACTTTTGACAAAAGTAAAAAAAAAACAACTTAGTTCAACATTTGTCTGTTTTAAAATATTAAGGACCCGTTAAGCAATGCATGCAATGAACAGTCTCATTTAGTCAGCTACCTAACTGAGCTAGCTAACCTGTAGGCTCTTCAATCATTATCATCATCATCATTTCAGTCGAAAGACGTCCACTGCTGGACATAAGCCTCCCCCAAAAGGGTTTTGCTATAATCGCCACGCTTGGCAGGCAAGTTGGCGGTCGCAGTATTGTGGTAAAATGCATAGAGAACGCTGCTGCCCATTCTCTAGTAGGAAGGTCACCTTCTACGACACCCACGGGAAAAAATGGGATGGTGCTATTCTTTTACGTCCGGCAACACGCGGCACGGCTCTTCAATGTTGTTCATCAAGTACGCCATCTCCCCTTACCATCCAAAATGAATGAATACCCAAACACCACCCAATCACGTCAAAATATTCCCATGAAAGCAAAACTCGAAGACTCGCTCATAAAGCAGAGCGTCACTTAATGTCTTTTGTTCCTTCGTATAATTACCTTCTCTTTGATAAGGGGGTAAACACTGTAGACAGTCGTTAAAATCGCTTTAGTAGCCAAGTTTCCACCTGAAGTCGCCAGAACGTCATATTTTTCAACTTTTGGTGAACAGTTCTTGAATTATGGGATGGTCTCAAAAGTCATTATTTAAGACATGAAATTAAGGACGCTAATCAGTGGTGTAATTACGTGTACACTTGGGAATGATTTTCATTTTGATCGCTCACCAATATTCATTGCGTAATTTACATTGTTGAGCAGACAATTTGACAAAATTATGTTAAGTGTGCTCCTACTACCGATTTATGCCAACCTGGTACTTCGAAAACATAAAGCGTTTTCTAGTTAACAAAACTATGTTAGGTGAGCTCCTACCAAGTTATGACAACCTGGTACTTCGTTCAGGATACCAATAAACAAAAGATCTACTTATTGAAGTAAACACACTCCCCCTTATTACAGAACAAGGTTTTTCTTTAGGTATGGTTTAAACCTTCGAGCCTGTTTTTTAAATAAGAACCTAACTGAAATCGAAATACAGCTCCTTTTACAAAACTGACAAGTTAGTCCTGTGCTAAATTGTCAGTTTTGTAAAAGGAGCTTTAATTCTATTTCAGTTCTAAGTTCTATTTTCAAAAACGGGCTCGATGGTTTAAACCATACCTAAAGAAAAACCTTGTTTTGTAATAAGGGGGTATTTGTTTTTACCCGGGAACGTACTACCGAGATAAAAAGTACCAAGGGGTATCGTATTACCCAATACATGGGTTATGAAGGTCAGAAAGTCGCTCCAAGTAAAATATTGGTATTCAGCTGCATCCGGTTAGACTGGAAGCCGACCCCAATAGTTGGGAAAAGGCTAGGCAGATGATGAATAGAAGACTGGAAACATGCAATGCTCAAATGGTTCAGACTAGTTCAAGCAAAACAAAAGAAAACCAACAAAACGAGGTTTCTTATAGAAGAAAAAGACTACGACCATTGTTTTGAAGCGAACGCTAAACAGAAACATCGTGGAACAACAGCTCGTTCATGTATGAAATGTATTTATTCTATTGCTACAGCCAGTTCAAACGTTTTGAGAACCAGTGAGCTGAATCGATGCCACAAAATAGATGAGTACAGAAGGTTGACTCGATACAAGAGAGAAAACAAACGCACACACAAATAGACGCGTACGTACCTACGTCGATTTTATAAGGGATGCGCTTAAATAGCCCGCGAAATTTAACATAACTTTTTAATTTTATTTATTTTTAATTATATACCTACTTTATCGTACACCGCCAAAATATATAACAAAAAACACGGTACACTACAAAATATAAAATGTAAAAGTTATTGGTTCTCATACAATTTTAGGGGTAAGAGGAACAGGGTGTAAAGTTCACTCATACCTTGGTTGGTAAAGGAGGATCCTCCGACCAGACGGGTATCGTGTCTGGTCCGGGCAACTGCCCGACAGTTGATGTCGGGATTTTGTATATGTTCAAGTGTCGTGGAAAACTCTGATTGCGCGATGCAGAATTGCTCAGTTAGTTCGCCTGTGGCATTGTAGATGGCGCCACTTTTCTTTTTGTGTTTCTTGATATTTGTCGTGAAGCATTTTTATTAGTAGTGCCGCTACACAATTGTTTAATAGCGCAAAATTGAGGCAGCCCCGGTCAGCTATAAGGATACAATGGGTGGCCTTATCGCTTTCCTCGATCTCTTCCAGGCAACCTTGGCATGGACAGTGATTAGTCTGGGCATGAAATGGGGATGTTGTTGGTGCTAATAATAAATATACAATATACGAAAATAGATACACAGATTTAAACATATCCTATATAATAAATACATAAATAACTATACACCGTTACATTTCAGTCGTCTTACATACCCATAACGGCAACCCACTTCATGTATCCAATGACTAGAATACATTTAAATAAAAAAATTAACAAATGAATAATAAAAATATATATATATCATTCACTATATAAGACGCATGACGTAATTTGAAACACCCTGATATGGAGATGGAATGAATGATGGAATGTAATGGTATAGGTATCTTCTACCCTTTGATAAGTAAACACTATTAACAGGGTGTTTCATAATTCTAAAGCATTATTGATTATTCTTTGTACCTATTATCTTAATTAATGGTAACAATTTTTTAATCGCGGCTGGAGGTATTTTATGTTGGATAAATTGAGTGGACTATTTTTGTAAGACGACTAAAATGTCACGGTGTATCAGGAACGAAAACAAATTAAGACTTAACATTACTTAGTTTTTGCAGTATGCAGTTCAGCATCATGTTGATATGTTGATTAAAGTATGATTTGCGACCGTTACACGTATGTATTTACGGAATTATAATATAATCTATATCTATATCCATATATACTAATAATAAAAAGGAAAGATATCATTGTTTGTTTGTTTGCATTGAACAGGCTCCGAAACGATTGAACCGATTTGAAAAATTATTTCACTGTTGGGAAGCTACACTATCCCTGGATGACATAGGCTATATTTTATCCCCGTATTCCCACGGGAACGGGAACAACGCGGGTGAAACCGCGGAGCACTGCTAATCATTAATACAACCCTCTAAGTTCATTAAATTTCATAGTGTTATTTTTTCATGGAACAGTAATTCTATAGGGTAATTTGAACTAAGGCAGTTGTATTGATGATTCTAATTATTAAAATTCTATTAACACATACTTGTTAAGGTTTCAAATCATATTTTAAATAGGGGATACCGGCGACTGGGCCCGCAACAAACTCGCACCACCGCCCAGTTATCGGAACCATTCAATTCAATATTTGACTAGGACCACCCTTAATTTAATAAATAAATCTTTTTTTTTTGTTCAAGCCAAAGATAGTCAAACGTTTTTTTTTTAATGTAATATTTTTTTTTTAATAAAAGAAAAATACTGTAACCAACTGAACTGTTGATTATTTTTAATATGATTTCTCCTATTTTCGGTAAGTTCCTACCAAGTTATGACAACCTGGTACTTCGAAGGCATAAAGCGTTTTCTAGCTGACACACCACCCTATGTTGGGTGAGCTCCTACCGAGTCGCCGGAAGAAAAATATTAATTTAAATGGATCCGGAAACTGAGACCGCGGTTCCACTTAATTGATGTCCCAGTCACCGGAAGCCTCATACAACCTGACTCTAACCTGCAAATTGCAAAAAAACGTAAGAAAATTTGACCTTCTCGTGCTATCCAGCTTTTAACAAATGAGTGCACTAAGCTTGCTCTCGCAGTACATGAAACTTGTCTATGTGTGCGGAGGTTTTCGTTCGTAGTTTGAGTCAACCTTCTTTACCTTATCTACATTGTCTCGATACATAGCTCGAATAGCTCCGGATCGCCACTCAAATAACAATATCGATTTTGGATGATTCATTGGCGGAAAGCACGCGATGGAATCGCGGATGTTTTGAATAGTGCCGATTTATATCGATTAGCAACGATTAATTTCTGTTTTGTTATGATTAGGGAAGTTTTGTAAGGCTATTTTGTGAATATACAATGTATTTTGTGTATAATTTCGGACGTCAGTTACTTTAGATTGGTTACAAATGTGAGAATAATTCAGTATTTTGTATTATTCATGACTTGGTAGATCGTATCTTTGTATTTTTGGTCCATTATCCACCATAAAACATAAAACCACACTGGTCCCGGCATGGTGGATTACGGCCTACTACCTCTCATGGAGAGGGCCTGTGTCCCAGCTCTGGGAAAATTATACGCTAATTATGCTGTGCTATTGTAATTTTGTTTGAATGAAGTTAAGTGAACTGCGTTATACTACGGATTTGATAAATAATGAAATACCATTCATTCACGTACACACGGCTATAAACGCGCGCAAATTATTCCACACGCCTACACATGAAGCTATACATTTCCAGTTTACGCTGATCTCAAACAGTACGGAAATCCTATACAATGCGAGATCAGCTTACACTGGAAAGGTTTAGCTTGATGTGTAGGCGTGTGGAATAATTTGCGCGCGTTTTACGGGGTGGTTGTTGGTGGTTGGTTTTCACATAAATTATCATATAATAAAGCCAATATGACTAAAGTTCTATCTGTAATTCATTGGTTCCGGTTTGATCTATGAATTAACGACAACCTTACTCTACGTAATGCTATACACGAAGCTGAAAACCGTAAACATCATTAAAGGCCAGTCTACTTCATTGAACCTACTGTTAAAAATAAGGTTGGAGTTAACAGACTACGGTTTTTAGTACAAAGCCTACAAGATCTAGATTTAAATCTGAAAAAACCGAATACTCGCCTCTACGTCATCAGAAGAAATGCTGTAGAAGAATTGCCAAAACTTTTTGATAAATGGCTAGTGAAGTATTTGACGTGCCAGGTTGATATTGATCCAATCTATTTCAAACAAGATGAAATAATTTATGATATTGCAGAGAAGAAAGGTATCTTTATTGTCCGGAGGGTCCAACACACTGTCTATGATGTTCACAATGTACCTAACTGAAATAAGTTTGAAACAGTAACATTTTATAAAGTACAACTGATAAATAAAACCGTACCAGTCACTAATCAGTACGGTAATGCTAAGGAAAGATTCACAAATTCAATAAAACTTTTTATTTAATAGATCTACATAACAATACAACTTTCATAAAATATAAGAACAAAACTAACAATTACTATCAATATCATTTCCTTGCGGCGTCGGTCCAACAGAATCTAGCAGGAATCCTGTTCGGACGATCAGGTTTGACTCCAACTGAGTAGGAGTCTTTCAACCCTCCAGCCACTTCTCCACCTCCTAAGCTCGGTGGTTTCTTCCGTATTTTTTCTTCTGACGCTAATTCTGTAACCACACTCTGACTTCTTTTGAACAACAGTTCCTGGTGAAGTTCCTCTTCCGAACTGTAATCTTCTTTACTCCCTATCATATCTTCTTCTAATTCTTCCAACGCTGATGCTTTAAGTTCAGGCATCTTCTGCACATTCTGCAATGCAGGTAAAAGTTTATTTTCTGCTGCATGAGTGTCTGAATTCCTTCCATGCTCTTGGATTTCCAATTTATTTTCAATACATGATATCCTTTCTAGAATTGTGTCTAGTTTGCTCGTATTGCACTTTAATATTTTTTGCACTTTAGTTATAACAGAACCATTATTACAGTTGCTTATTTCTGATATACATTCTCTGAGAGCGGTCAAAATAGGTGCTTTTATACTGTCACTAAGGAAATGCTTATCCTTTTCGTTCATAAGATGTATTTTAATCTTCGATTCACCCTGGTTTTCGGTCGCCAAAGCTTCGAAAGATTCCGAAACAACCAACTTTGAACCATTGTTTAGTTTTTTGTGGTGACTTCTGTCCTTTTTGTGACATTTCTTTTCCGAAACTTCAGAAAATGTGCCGCATAATGATTGGTTAATGTTTAAATCATCTAATGTGTTGCTTGAAACCTGGCTTATGGATTCTCTGACACTTAAACTTTCTTTTCTGACCTTTCTGTAAGTTTCAAAAACTTTTTTAGTGTCTCCCTTTTCAGCCACGTGATGATCAAAACTAGTTTCTGGTTTCTTTTCTTTTGTTATGTGCTTTTTAGATGCTTTTATAGTATAAAACACTGGTAGTTTATCATCACTTTGTGGTATAACTAAAGGCACCAGAGTTTTTGCGAATCGAATTGTCTGATCTAACACGTGATTATTATTATCGCCAACTTTGTACGTCCTATTATTGTTAGAGACTTCAGTATTTTTCTCACTATTGAACTGTTGTCCTTTATCAAGTAACTTGTATTTCTTTTCTTTTTTCACTTTAAATTTTTCCTTACTTACTTCAGGACTTTTATGATTGTCTAAATATTTCTTATGTATATATACGACGGAATTGTGTGAGCGCTCATGAGGATAGTAATTAGCTAGGTTCACGCCGTTGATTTCTTTGAGGGAGGGTGTCCATTCTGTTGGCAAAAGAGTTAAGTTAATATTAAAGTGGATATTGTTCGGTTTACTGCCTTCATTCGCTTGACTGAGTGGGTGTGGTGCATTTTATAGCAGATAATTAGGGGCAAGTTTTATGATCACTCGTTGTTTAGAACCGTGTTTGCATTTACCAAATGACCAGGGTGACTGAATGATCTTCAGCAGCAGGCTTAGCACGAGCACAGATTTGTCGACGGAAGAATAGACATTACTATTAACTAAATGATGTACTATCAAGATTCACTAATGCAGTCGCATACTAAGGGCTATATTGCTATGAAGTGGCGGTCCGGGCCGTACCTACAGCTGTGTGTATAAGTGATGTATTAACACAAAACTCACCGCTCCACTCACACACTGGCGTTAATCTATGTATTTTATGCATACCGTCGGCGACGACAGACATGACCTTGGTCGGTTCATACCATTGCTAAAATTTACTTTTGTAATTTGAGTTCCGGTAGCGTGCAGCGTATCGTCTTGGATTAAGAAACTCATAGGTCTGGGTTCAAATCTCGCGATGAAGCTTTAATTTTTCTTTTTAACAATCATCTTCATCTGTTCTTTTATTATTCGATTTATTAATATACCAGAATAATAATGTAACATTTTTTTATTATTACTCGTATTGTTATTTAAATAAAGGTTTACATACTCAGCCTATAAACGTTCCCACTGCTGGGACACAGGCCTCCCCAATGGGAGGGAGTAAAATAAAGGTTTACCAATAATAAATGATTACAAAATGTTTATTCGTTATAACTTCATGAAGAATGTATAAAAATAACTAATAATAACTTCGTGTTAAAACAGTTTATTTTCTCATAAAGAACAATTTATTGAAGTAAATAAGCTAGTTGGTGAACTATGATAATCAGGCTATTGTATCTTAGTAATATAATAATATTGTGCTGATTACTACTGTGTGTCGGTACTCTAAATAAATCACAATATTCTACAAAAATCTACCCACGTAAAGTAACAAATGCAGACAAGTTGTCACAATACAATTAAATGACTCAGTAGTACTACTTTTATTCTACTGCGAGTGAGTTCGTTCTAACTCAAACCTCAAAGTTAACAAATCGTATTTAATAGGACTTAAAGAGGTTATAGCTTAAGTGTTCATTTTCATTCCGAAAAGAAGATTGAAACTAAACCTCAAAATAATCCAGATTACGGATAAGACAAAATATTATTTGAATATTACTAAAATAAATAAATATTTGTAATTTATAACTTAATGTTAATGTTTTTTCCGTTAACTATGTTTTTTGAGCAGATTCTCGAGCTGGCCTTCTGCGTTGAGTGCACGGCGCACAGTGGGCTGAAAATCGATCTTCATAGACTTAGGGATCAGTTTAGACTTTTTTAATTTTTTTCGGCAGAAATGGGTTTAAGTATCATAATAGATCTATGTAATGCTATTTCAGTTTTTCAATTAACGTTTTTCTTTACTTTGTAGCACTTGGTTGAAAAAAATGTATGGAGAAATATGTTAAAAAGGATATATTTCGACTTCGCTACAAGTGCGCCTAATTTGCTTTGGCACGATTATACCCCTTATTTGTCTGCATTTTTTGACATAGCGCACATTGCGCGCACTTGTTAGAGTTTGGGAGAAAAAAAACAAAATGTGTTTTTAAAATTCATAAAAGGTTTTAATGTGTTTTTAATTGATATTAGGTGCTAAATGATTATAAAAGGATTATAAAAAAAAAATATGAACATAAATGGAATAGCAATCGATTCAACGTAACAACTAATAACAAGGTTCATGGTAATTATCTACTTATTTTTGTAATTTAGTGAGAGTAGTTAGATAATCTCCCTAAATTAATACCCTTCCATGCATTTTTTATAAAATATGCATTACAATACAAAAAAATCTGAGTGACTGACTCAAAATTAAAAAGAAACTTGAACAACTTAAAAATCTTAAATAAATGAAAAACATTGAAATAAATAAAAAAACAAAATTAAAGCTACAAGCATCCTAAACATTTATATCAGATTCATCGGACTCTGTGTCATAAATAATGTCATCTATGTCACAGAACTCAATATCATCCTGTTGCTTCGGTCCAACAATTAAAAGATCCAAAGTTTCTTGCCTCATCTTTGTTTTATGTTGAGCACGATGCATTATTGGCCGTATTGCAGAAACGTAAGGATCTGAGGTCAGAAGCATCATCTTCATTATATCCTCATTTGTGCTCGTCCTATTTATTTTACGTGAATGGTGCTCCCTGTATCTGCGAAAGTCTTGTTACGCGCCTCAGATGCTTCTTCAGATAGATTTCCAATCGGTACAACGGAGTTTTTGATGATTTCAGCTCCGTGAATCAACAATTTATGCACTGTTGCTGACATATAGTACCAATGATAGAACTGTAGGTATCTCTTTGCGGTCGTACGGGTATAAGCTCGAAATTTTTGAACATCGATGTTTTCACCTGATGTAATTGCTTGTGAAATAACTGCGAATCTGCGCACTATTTCTTCATCCAAGCCAGTAATAGCTGCCGTTTTTTCAGGAAATGCGAAGAATTTCCTTGCCGTATTTCCGTCATTTGTTGTCCCTGCTCCCTGCTTCACGATATCTATCAGAAGCCCTAACTCCTCTCGAAATCTCTTTTGTATCTGTGTCTTTCTCTGCTGCATCATGGATTTGTTGTCTTCTCCTTTGACAGACCAAGTTTTTAAGTCTTGTCTATAAGCTATATGCAAAAGACACGCTATTAATTTGAGCATGCAAAGGTGACAAACCAAACTTGATCATATCAGATAACACTTCTCTACGCAATACTGCATCGAGATCGTTCATCTGAGATGGTTTCGCCAAACACAAGTAACACACAGCACTGGAGCGAGCTTCTGATAGATAAGTGCACACTTTTCCATCAATCATCGTCATGACGAGATTGTGTTTAACTTCAATGCCATCAACACATTTGGATGGGCTTAAAGTTTTTATCTCTGCTTGCATTTTCGTCACTTCATCTTTGACTACCAACTCACTTTCTTTGACAAATATAAATTGTACAGGTCGACAGAATAGTGTAGAGCACGGTTTAGGATTTTCCCATATAATTACTTCCTTTCCAACTGCAGCAGTCAGTTTTAGGGGAACCAAAGTAGTCATAAAAATGGCTTCATCAGTCTTTCCTTCTTCCATTTTTTGTTTATATCTACTTTGGCTTGATGACCCATCGAAACCCCATTTTGATAGTAAATTTAAGGACTGGTGAGGCGCCTTATCTGGTAGACTTTTGAGTATACGTTGCAGGGTTATGTCAAGAAGAGCTTGAAGAGATACTTTAGCCATTGTATCTGTAAAACTAAACGCCTCCTTTGGAGGGTAACATACTAATTTAGCCTGCTGCACTTTATAATACGATGGATAAATATCAGACGCACCCTCGCGGATTGTAGATTCTCGCAATGTAATATATTGCCACTTCGACAGTTTAAGTGATAGCAGCAATCCAAGTGCTTTCTCCGGAGTAAAAGTACATTTCTTGTGCTTCTGAGTTTTAATTCGTTGCAAAAATATTGCTACCTCTTCAGGATTTTTCATTAAATAATCAATGACTTCAGCCAAATTTTCTTTGCCATCTTTCTTTAACTTGCTTACTGTAGCGTAAGCTAGTTGGTCACTGTTTTGTTCATTCTGTTCTTCAATCCTCCGTTTTTTCTGTTTAGTACACAATTCTACAAATGGTTTACGAGGACTAAAACACTTAGTTAGTGTTCCAACAGATATAGATAGGCTGGTTGAAGGTGCTTGATACTCTGTAATGGCATCCTCTGCAGCTTGATGTGGAACAACACAAGATGGCCAATCCACTGTAAGGGCCAACCAGTTTTCGTATTGTTTCTTAAATGTTTCAGGGTTTAATTTGGCATTCTTCCATCTTTTTATGACAGCTTGGCTGAATCTTCGACAAAATTCCTTTAAAGTATCGCTGTCTTCTTCCGAAAGATTTAAATTGAACTGTGACACAACAGTTCGCAGCAAAGCAAGGTAGTTACCCAGCTTGCCAGACTGCTTTAAAATAACATATAAGTCAAGGTTATGAACTAAATTCACTTGTTCCATTTTAGAAAAATAGGGTTATCACTCTTTGAAATAACAAAGTCGATTGAAAATTGTAATTAAATGTACACGATTTATACTTAAAGTTCGAAAAAACTATGAAGGAAGGGTAGTTAGTTAATGAGATCTAATTATCTTAGTAATAGGACATTCGATCTCATTATGTATATCATTGGCTATATAGATAATAGCCAATGGATCATAAATATCTCATTATTTATAACCATCCTCGTTATTAAATTACAAAAGATGTTTAATTACTTTCTATAATATTTGTTATGTTTACCCGGTAGCTTTTACATTTCTGTTCATATAATTTATTTATAACCCTTTTTTTTGCGTGGGAAATCATCAAATAACTTCTCCCGCTCTGGGTGGAGCAGGAGGGCGTGTCAGACTTTTACTGACTAAAACCCACCCGTGTTCCCTCAGTAGCCCGTAAGCCAGGGGCTGTGGTATCTCTTTCGAACAAACCCGCACCCCTGGCAGGCATCGGCCCTTGCGGGCCCCATCATTTTGTGCTGACATCTCTTTGAGGCGCGCGTGGAACACAACGTGCCGTTGACTTGGGCTTGGTCCTTACCGGACAACGAGCTACCCATTACTCGCCATCCCCAAGCTCATGCCTACGGTGGCCGGAAATCGGCTTGGGATTCCCGACGCCCAGGGCGTCTCCGTATCCTGCGGCGGCTAGGGTCGCGAGGGCGCATAGACTGCCTCTCCCTCACGTGTGCCGCTTCCCTCTTCGCGAGCATCACTGCTTCGCTGAAGGAGGTGACGGCTCCCCATGACCTCTCGCTCCGTACCATGGCCTGGACCAGGGCCGGACGCGAAAGAAAAACCCTTAAGTACCTAATGTCACTTGTAAACAGATTAAAACCTTTTTTAGATTTTAAAAACACATTATATTTTTTTTCTCCCAAACTCTAACAAGTGCGCGCAGTGTGCGCTATGTAAAAATATGCAGAAATATAAGGGGTATAATCGTGCCAAAGAAAATTAGGCGCACTTGTAGCGAAGTCGAAATATATCCTTTTTTACATATTTCTCCATACATTTTATTCAACCAAGTGCTATTAAGTAGCGAAAAACGTTTATGGAAAAACTGAAATAGCATTCAATTGATCAATATATGATAGATGAACTCATTTCCGCCGAAAAAATTTAAAAATTACTAAGTTGATCCCAAAGTCTATGAAGATCGATTTTCAGCCCACTGTGCGGCGCACGGTTCGTAAAGATGTGTCGAATAATTCGGCAAAATGTCTTGTCGTTTTGAAACCACTTGTTTCAAATTCGCTGAACGTGTGCCTGTTATAGGAGCTGGGGTCTTCCACTTTGCTTTCCACGGGCAAGGCTACCGCCTTCCTCGTATCTTTTCACCCACCGACTCACAGTATTTCACTAAAACAAAAAAGGGGTAATGTTAGGTTACTAAGCAAAATACACACTTTATGTATTACCTACTATTTAGAAACAAAATTATTTAAAAGGGCAATTTCACATAAATATTAAGTATAATGTTATTTTCATCGTTCTATAATCTAGGAAATAAATTTACATCGAAATTTTATATTTTTATTCTATTTAGACCACGATTTAGACATTATGATATTTATAAAACGTTTTAAAATAACTACAAGGATCAGCAGTTATACTTTAATTAAATAAATGTTTAATAAAATATTTAAATCATAATACTCACACTCAGTCCGGTTTCATCACATAGGTATTTGTGATATAGGTATTAAGTCCACTTTTATGCAGCGCAATAATATTCGCTTTTATTTCTATATTTAAATTTGCTTACATTTTAAAATGAATTAGAAGAACGCTAATAGATGAAACACACGTCACTAGCACACAATATCAACCAATACCGTTCTATAAGTCGCGGTGAATGAGTCGTAAATCATTTAAATTTATTTAGGTTTCTGTGGGTATAATGATAAAGTTTTACGAGTTTAGTGAATACGACGAACAGAACAAGAAACTATACTCAAAAGTGATTTTTAAAACAATAAAAAGACTATCACACAGCGAGTGGGATTCGAAACCGCGACTCGCTGCGCTCAAACGCGATAATCAAGTGCGGTAACCGCTCAGCTATCATGCCATTTGCTTTAACGGTTGAATTTAAGAAATACATTCATTTGTAAACGTATGAGAGTGTGTGTGTCTATAGTATTATAGCCTATAGAAATTGCTTATTATAAGAAGGTCGTAAGTTAAAGCGAAGTGTCAATCTATTGCTTTTTGAGATTGGGGCACCATTAGTGGGGGCTACTGTACAATAGAATAAAATAGCTTTGTTTTTATAATAATTATCACAGTTATGCGTTCTAAACGAATCATGATTTTGTAGATAATCGTATATACTTTGTGGCCGTCGAGTAGAAAGTTTGTTGTTAATGTGATTTTGACAGTTTGGGAAGAAACATTCTTTTGAAAGTCTACATTTATAAGGACCTAGCCAAAGATCGTTAGAAACGAAAGACAAAATTACAGATTGTGGAAGGATATCTACGATGCGATGTCAAAAATGGAGCAAGGAAATGTCACTTTGTATTGAAAAAGCACTGTCTATTCTTCGTAGAAATAGAAAGCGTGAAGCTAAGCCTGCAGGTGTAGAATTTGATTCTATGGCTATACATTTGCTGACTTTACTGGGGAATGTTTTATTGTTATCTGCAGTGTATTTAAATCATGGCATAAATGAATTATGATCTTTCAACCACTTGGCAACCACTAGTATTTTTCAATAAGTACTATGTTTATTTCACAACAAAATTGGCAACTCGAGTTATATCAAAAATAGTCCAACAAATCTTACCTGAAGCCATCCAGCAATATAATATACGATTTAATAGTATTAAGCTTTGTATTAAATAATAAATTAAAATTCGCAAGGTAAATATTGACAAGTCGACATTGACACAAATAATTTATTAATCGTTGACATATCAAGGTAGTATGACCTTCTTTTCTAGTCTCTTTGCGACTAAAAAAAGTTCATGGCGCGAGTTTGACCGCGTGTAGATCGGGAATTTGGGGGCCCTCAATAAATTACGTCACAAATATTTTATGCTTGTTTCGGCTGTGCGTTGATTGATCAGTCAGTCAGTTTCTCCTTTAATATATATAGAAAAAATAAAAATAATCTACATAAGCCTTAAATTAATTTAGATTGAGTTTAGATTTTAACAAAGCTTTTGAGCCCCTTTTGAGCATGTCCCTTGTCACACAATGTCACATTACGTTGACCCCCTCCCCCCTTAACGTGTGACGTAACTTATGGATGGCCCCTTATCTTATTGTCCTTATACGTATTTAGCACTTCACCCGCAACTTCAGCCGCGTGAAATTTTAGCCACCGACCCACGCACCACGTCGTATTGCATGGCCCCCGCCTGCTTTTCCTATTTTTTTACTCTTTGCTAGGCTACAAAGAGTCGTAGAGTGATTTAAACGTTTAGTCCACTCTCAAGAATAGGGCTATCAAATACAAAACTATTTTTTCAAATCCTACTGATAGTTCCACAGCTTACCGCTTACATTCAAAGTTACAAAAAAAATATCATCATCACCAGCCTATAATGTTCCTACTGCTGGGACACAGGCCTCCTCTGTGAGAGAGGTAGAAAAATATACCTTTTTAAAATATCAAGATTTTAATTGATGAAAATTACCTATAGTAATATCTTGAGATTGAGACCAAGACGAAAAGATAAGTATCATATCAAGTAGTTTACCAATTTGATAAATCAATTGAGCCTATCGCATTCCACTGCTGGACATAGGCACATACATAGGTTACCTAATACTTAAAAGAAAATTACCCCTATAGATGTGTCACGGGGTATTGAGTTTTATACGAGAATATCCAAAACCCGTGTGAAAGAAGTCACGGTCTAAGCTATAGCCCCTTATTAATAATCTTGTTGTAAAGAAGTTGCAACCAGTTTATTCTATAAATAAACCATACATGTTTCAACAGTTAAGTTTGACACAGACACAGTCTGGGAGACTTAAACCCTCTTTTATTTAACTTAACACGTGCCAAAAACGTGTTCCGTGCGGTGCCGGACGTATAGAATAGCACCATCCATCTCTTCTCGTGGGTGTCGTAAGAAGCGACTAAGGTCTTACTAGAGAATGGGCAGCAGCGTTCGCTATGCATTTTACCACCATACTGCGATTGCCAACCCGCCTGTCAAGCGTTTTTTTTTTTTTTGTGTGGGAAATCGTCAAATGACTTCTCCTGCTGAGTAGAGCAGGAGGGCGTGTCAGACTTTTACTGACTAAAACCCACCCGGGTTTCAGTAGCCCGTATACCAGGGGCTGTAGTATCTCTTTCGAACAAACCCGCACCCCTGGCAGGCATCGGCCCTTGCGGACCCCACCAGTGGTTGCTGACATCTTTGACGGCGCGCGTGTGGAACACAACGCGCCGTCCCGTCTACCACTTTTCGGCCGCAGGGGATAGGGAGAGCGGCTGACGCTATACCGACACTCCTCTTCCCCTGCAGTCCCACCGCGTCCGCCATCAAACGGTGGCGGCCCCGTCCAGGCCACGGAAGGGAAGAGCGCTGCTCAGAAGCACCGGCACTCCTCCTCTACCGCAGCCCGTAACCCTCAGCCGCGATGCCTCCCATTCGACATCGCGGCCCACCTCAGTTGCGGTGCACCTCACCGCAACCTACTTTTTGGCCGCTACGTCAATGGCTTGAAGGCAAAAGCCCTGACGAGCAGCCCCACCTTTGGGTTCCTCTTGGCTTCACCGTGGCCGGAATGCACGGTTACTGAGCCCCCCCGCAACGACAATGCGGGAACACACTCGACACTCCTCTTCCCCTGCAGTCTCACCGCGTCCGCCATCAAACGGTGGCGGCCCCGTCCAGGCCACGGAAGGGAAGAGCGCTGCTCAGAAGCACCGACACTCCTCCTCTACCGCAGCCCGTAACCCTCAGCCGCGATGCCTCCCATTCGACATCACGGCCCACCTCAGTTGCGGTGCACCTCACCGCAACCTACTTTTTGGCCGCTACGTCAATGGCTTGATGGCAAAAGCCCTGACGAGCGGCCCCACCTTTGGGTTCCTCTTGGCTTCACCGTGGCCGGAATCCACGGTTACTGAGCCCCCCCGCAACGACAATGCGGGAACACACTCGGGGGGGCCTGCCAAGCGTGGCGATTATAGCAAACCCCCCCAAATTAAGGGAAGGCCTATGTCCAGCAGTGGACGTCCTTCGGGTGAGATGATGATGATGATGTGCCAAACCAGAATTGTACCAAGGCTAGGCAGATAATGAACATTGCAAATTTGAAACTAACTAAAATAGTGAACAGATCAAAACGTACATAAATCATCGGACATACTCGTACATCCAACATCCATTTCAATTACACCCGTCAAAGGGGTCAAATCAGTACAAATCTGTCTGCGTTTTACCCTCCGATATGTACAAACTAATTATTATTATTGATGAAACCCGTATTGATAGGGACGAACAGAAAATCAAACAACAGAACTGCAAAGCAATGCATTTTCATCCCTACAGTGAGAGCTTAAATCCTTGTTTTAATATGGCAACCCTGGCGGGGGAACACGAGGGAATTTCAACGTTATTCCAGTGCCGTTAAGATAGAATTTCAGTTGTAAAAGGAGTTCTCTTTGTAGCGAGCTAAAGCTACAGACATCCCAGACAGAGCTCGTTTTTATACCTCGCTAGAGTCTCAATTGATCGATGTTCGGTCAGTTTATTGCAGGACGAGCTAGCGACATGACGCGTTTGTCATGTTTTGCAAAAATTGCTATACAGGGCGGCCATTTTTAAGCGGTCATGGGGCATTTGAATCAAACTACTGTTATAGTTCGATTTTGTATACAGTATTTTGAATGTATCCTGCAGAAAGTTCAGCTGAAATTAAGGTAGGCAGTTAATGTTTTTTTTTAATATTCGTGTCCTTTGATCTCATATGTGTCTATGTGCTGTCTACTCGTACTTTTGAATGGATAGGTACTGTATTCTAGACGTAACTCTCCTTAAATCCGATTTTCCTTTCACCACTAAGAAAAGAGTTTTCCTAAATCGAACTTTCGGATACCATTTATTATTTAATTTTTGAAAACCTTATTATCTTCCGCGTGTAACCACCACGTGTTCTAATATAAACCACTGTCGCGCGAATACGCGACCATTTGTCATTAATTTTTCAGAAAACCGAAAGGCGCTCTGCCAGCACAACAGCGAGAACGCGTTTGGATTCATCGAACAAAATGAACGCTACGAATCGCTTTATCAAAGCAATCGTCGCGTTCGAGCGTTAATTCGTATATACATACACAGGAGATTTACTCCGTACGCAGTTTCAATCGAAGTTACGGGTGATTCCTACTCTATATCACCTACGGACATAAGTTTAGGGACCGGCCCAAGAATAATGACACAACGATTTGACAGTTGTCTCTACTCCTGCCAGCATAGCACGAGCACCGATTTGTCGACGGAAGAATAGACATGTTTATTAACTAAATGATGTACAATAGGAAAAGATAGCTATGTTTTTCTATTAATTATCACAGTTATGCGTTCTAAATGAATCATGATTTTGTAGATAATCGTATATACTTTGTGGCCGTCGAGTAGAAAGTTTGTTGTCGGTGACATTTTAACAGTTTGGGAAGAAATATTCTTCTGAAATAGTCTACATTTATAAGGACCTAGACAAATATCTTTAGAAACGAAAGACTAAATGACACATTGTAGAAGGATATCTACGGTTTTTTTTTTTTTGGGTGGGACACCATCAAATAACTTCTCCCGCTCTGGGTGGAGCAGGAGGGCGTTTCAGACTTTTACTGACTAAAACCCACCCGTGTTCCTTCAGTAGCCCGTATGCCAGGGGCTGTGGTGTCTCTTTCGAACAAACCCGCACCCCTGGCAGGCATCGACCCTTGCGGGTCCCATCATTTTTTGTGCTGACATCTCTTTGAGGCGCGCGTGGAACACAACGCGCCGTCGACTTGGGCTTGGTCCTTACCGGACAGCGAGCTACCCATTACTCGCCGTCCGCAAGCCCATGCCTACGGTGGCCGGAAATCGGCCTGGGATTCCCGACGCCCAGGGCGTCTCCGTATCCTGCGGCGGCTAGGGTCGCGAGGGCGCATATGCTGCCTCTCCCTCACGTGCGCCGCCTCCATCTTCGCCAGCATCACTGCTTCGCTGAAGGAGGTGACGGCTCCCCATGCCCTCTCGCTCCGTACCATGGCCTGGACCAGAGCCGGACGCGAGAGATCGCCGCCGCCGATCGCCTCCACGAGGACACGGCGGTGCTCCGCCCAAGCAGGGCAGACCGCCACCGTGTGCTCCACCGTGTCCTCAGGGCGATCTTCGCAGTGGAAACACCCGGGCGTTTCCTCCCGCCCTATCCGAAACAGGAACCTCCCGAAACAACCGTGTCCGGTGAGGACCTGCGTCAGGCGGAAGGTGAGGACGCCATGCCGCCTCTCAAACCACTCCTCAAAGAGGGGACTTACCGCCGCAATCGTGGCGTGCCCAGCACTGGGTTGTGACAATCGCTCTCTCCATGTCACCATGAGATCCCGCCGGAGCTCTGTCCGCTGTGCCGCGATTTCCCGCGGCAGCGCAGTTACGCCACAGCGTTTGGCCTCCTCGCGCCACTCCCACATTTGCGCGAGGACCTTTGCCTCCAGATCCCATGGCGAGGATATCTACGGTGCGATATCAAAAAAGTAGGAACGAAATCTCACTTTGTATTGAAAAAGCACTGTCTATTCTTTTTAGAAATACAATGCGTCATGCTAAGCCCGCTGAAGTGTTTTCGCACGTCCGTAAAAGTTAATTAATCGGGTGTAGGGTTCAATTCAAAATTTCAAACAACTTTAAGCCGGGCCATAATATATTCGTTGAAGGACTTGGAATGTAGGCTCCCTGATTCCTACGTCATATTACGTGATGGTAGAAAGACAAACCTTCCAGAAAGGGGGGCCGACAGCCCAGAGTGCCATCGTCGAAGTAAATTACTGTCATGCGCAGAAGCTCTTCGTATCCCAAGCAGCGTGGGCACTTTTTTGTTGCCCACTGTATTTTCAATGCTCTGCTTAGCTCTGAGTGCTGAAACTTCAGTACGTGAACGAGGGCTTACGATGCTTTCTACCTATAATATTATTTCATAATGGCTTATCTACCCTCACCTACAGATATTTATTTATTGACTGAGAAATCCCTTTAAACTGAAATAAATTCATATTAATTCTCACTGTCAATTAAGCTTAATTGGCATCGAAACAAATGTTATAAAGAGAAAATATTAAATTTGTTTGTTTGTTACGCTTTCGCGCTGAAACGGCTGAACGGATTTCGGTGAATTTTGGCTCATAGTTAGACCATGAACACGATTATGATATAGAATACTTCCTATCCCGATATTCACACAAAATCGAGATATATGCGGGTGAAACCACGGGGTACAGCTAGTCATAAATATGTTAACACTGCAATTAAAAACAACGTTGGACGTAATCACATCAACAATGCATGGCCATGTTAAATAACATAATCACTAGTTTAATCAAATAACTCTGTTTGTTTTAATAATTAAACTAAATTAACGTTATTATTGTGATACGGACACGTCGAGTACTTATTACCGAAGCATTTAAAACGTGATTATTTTATACAGAGTATAACAACCTGCCTTTATTCATCGGAAAGGTATGAAATGTACCTATAGGTAGGGTTGCTAATCGTACTCTAAAATAGAGTTTTGTACTCTTTTCCTTTTGTACTTTAAAATCTGCAACACTAAAATAGAGTACGCAAAATTACTCTTTTGTCCTATGCTGACTTTTTTGAGGCCAGTCATTTCGTTTTTCTATATTTTCCACTGTGAGAATTAACTATTTATCGGTTATGAAAGTGAAGTGGCAACGAGAGAGGAACAGGACTTTATAAATATTGATTATAAAATGAGCTCCTGATCTTATATTAACGTAGTATTAGGATGTTTGGAGTCCGATAATTCTTGTGAAATTAATAAAAATTGTTATGTACCGCAAAAAGTGCTAGAAAATACATAAAGAGAAAGGAACAAACTGTGCTCTGTTTTATTAATCTTTACTTGAAACTTAAGCATAACTGGCGAAATCTGGGTGTAGGTTATACATTTCCAGTTTACGCTGATCTCGCACTGTACAGAAATTATATACAATGCGAGATCAGCTTATACTGGAAATTAATAGCTTGATGTGTAGTCGTGTGTACTATGTCTATAGGTACAGTCACCAAAAGAGATTAGTAAGCAGAGTCATCGGACATCGTTGAACTTAAGTAAGAAATCGATGAATGAAATTTAATTTGATAAATGAACTGTTTGTTTTCTAATAATTACGTTACATTTTATTCGACAACGTCGATCGGTTTCTTAATAAACTTTAACTATATCCGACGACCCTGGGTACTTATCTTGTTTGTTGACTTTACACCTCTGCCCTAACCCTTTGCGGATAACAGACGTAAGTGTGATGTTCATCATCATCATCATCATTTCAGCCGAAAGACGTCCACTGCTGAACATAGGCCTCCCCCAACCTCCGCCACTTTGAACGGTTCTGTGCTTCCCGCATCCAGCGGACTCCTGCAGCCCTCACAAGGTCATCGGTCCACCTTGTGGGAGGCTTTCCAACTTTACGTCTTCCATCGATCTAAACTCCGGGCTGCTACATAAAAATCGGATGGGAAGCACAAAAACCTTGACCGACCTGGGGATTGAACCTATGACCTCACAGTTCCGTTTCCACAGTAGACCAATTTCACCCTGATATTATTGTTACAAGGCAATACGGAAAATCTAAATTAGAAACAGTGACTTACAAAGCTTCTTGTACACGCAACACAAATCAGAACTTTCAACGTTTCCGCGACCTTGCCTGAATCACGCGATGTCTACGTATTGAATCCTTTAAAAGAAAATTAGGTTATTTAACACAACATCACGCTTTGATTCCCTGAAGAGTTGGATAGAGGTGTATCTACAGGGCAATTTTTTTACCAGTGCCCATACTGTAACCATGAATTCAGCATATCATTTTAGACCCCCTAGCGTAGAATTTTTTTGTTGTTTATACAAAAAAAAAACTGCTGTTTCATAGAAAACTGCAATACCTACGCGGTCAAAACGTATGGAACAGCTGTTTTTTTGTTTTTTTTGTATAACCGACGAAAAATTGGTTACAGTTTGCGCACTGGTTAAAAATATATCCTGTAAACTACACTCGCATTTCACCTGTTATGTTCAAGTCCCATGTAATAGGGGGCGAGCCTATTGCCATCAACCGGACACAAATCCAGAGTCCGAGAATCAGAGAAATTCCAGACAGGAAGCGTAAAAGAATAGCACCATCCCATCTCTTCCCGTGGGTGTCGTAGAAGGCGACTAAGGGACTTACTAGAGAATGGGCAGCAGCGTTCTCTATGCATTTTACCACCATACTGCGATCGCCAACCCACCTGCCAAGCGTGGCGATTATGGCAAGTCCCCCCGTCTTGGGGGAGGCTTATGTCCAGCAGTGGACGTCTTTCGACTGATAGTCCTTCAAGTGGACCATTCTACATGAGCCATGGCGGCCATCAGAATAATACGATACCCCTTGGTAAGACTGGTTGTCAGACTTTCGGGCTTCTGACGACCTGTTACAATTTTCAAAAATCCACAAAAGACAGCCGGGACCAACGGCTTAACGTGTTTTCCGAAGCACGGACGATACTTGGTATGTAAAGATGGTCACCCATCCACGGACCAACCTCGGCAAGCGCAGCTTAACCTGATCGATTGACCCGTGCGTCTTATATTACTTAGCTACAAGCCCCCATATTAGGATATTTATTGCAATCGCTTCTTGTATAAGACTTTCAAGATGAAATAACTTAATAAAATTAAAGTTTTTATGTTCTTCTGGATCCCGTCCGCAATAAGCGCGACCCTTCCTTTCAGTATTTTAGTTCACCAAATTATTATTATTTAGTCTTTGAAATTTTTCGGGATAAAGGTCTAGGACCCCTCCGAGAAACGTAAGACATACGAGGGTCCGAAGCCAACTCGCAGAGGCCTGTTGTGCGTTTTGTTTTCTATATTAATATGTGGAGCAAAAACTTTGTACTCCTTTATGAAAATTACGTACGAAATTTGGCACAGTTAAAGTTTACATAGAAAAGGAATGCAGTAAGTGAATGTTTTGATATAACGATGCATTAGAAATACGTTAGGTTACAAATGATCGAATTTCGACCAGTTTTTATTATTAAGGCTTTATTTAGCATTGCCTAGAATATTTTCTAGTCTAAAATTAAATTCTTAAATTACAATATTTATAATAACTACAATTAATATGTCTAAGGGCTGCTTTTTCATTAAAACAACGAAACGCACGGTACAAATGGGTTGTTTTGAAAGTTTTTTTTTTTTTTTATGGATAATATTGGCACTGTCACATTTCTTCGTCAGATACAAATTATCTGACCATTGAAAATTTTTGCCCTAAATTAATTCTCTTAGTCACATTTTGTGCTAAAGACTTGACGTTATGGTTTACCTTACTGTTCCTTCCTACTTATCATTATTTTTTCATCAACATTTTAACTAAACATGTGGCAGTCATGATAATCCTTATAACGATCAGGGCCTGTAGACAAAATACATTTCTGTTAGCGTTCACGCCAAACCCTAAGCCAAAATGTATGGGAATGACATTACCTGTGGAAAGATTGCGTCGTGTCCTTTCCGCAAGTAATGTCATTCCCATACATTTTGGCGTAGCGTTTGACGTGAACGCTAACAGAAATGTATTTTGTCTATAGGCCCTGGTTAAACCATCATCATTGACCATCTTTACATAACAAGACCCCTCAGTGTCCTGGGAAGCACATTAAGCCTTTGGTAACGGATCTTTGGCAGTCGTTACAGGTCATTAGAAGCCCGAAGTCTGACAACTAGTCTTACCAAGGGGTATCGTATTACCCAGTAACTGGGTTGTGGAAGTTTGATAGGCAGTCGCTCCATGTAAAATACTGGTACTCAGCTTCACCAGGTTAGACTGGTAGGAAACCCTCCTCCCCTCGCGGCACACGTTGGCAGAGTGTGCCGCTTGGCAGGAGCCACGCCATACCCTCATCTCAGGAGTAGGCAGTGACATGTCATTGCCAGCCGAGGAGTCCTGGGATGCGGTGGTATCCTTCTGCGAAATTACTGTTCGGCTGCGGCGAGGGAGCGGGAGATTGCTTCCGCTAACCAGATCCGCAGCAGACGCACCGGGCGTCGGCGGAGCGCGGATAACGCCCTCTTCCAGCCCCCTAAATGGGTCCAGGGGTGACGGATCTGGAGATATCCGTCCCCCCCCCCTATTCCTTAGGACCCGAGATGGCGGCGCATAGTGTTCCACGCGCGCCTCTCTATGCATTTTGAGGTTCGAAAAGTGCTGATTCTCAGCCTAATTTGTATAAATGACTTTTGATTTCATGATGTAAGGCCGTTTAACACCTCACTCCCCCCCAAACTCGAGGTGGCCCGCCAAGGCGGGCCAGCACTAGCCGGGGATCGCGGAAGTCGCAATAGATCCCGTGATCCCCGGTGTAAGAGTGAGACGGAGTGTTTTTAGTCAGGTGGCCGACCCCAACTATGTTGAAAAGGCGAGGCAAATTGAGTAAAACGGTTCTCTTATATTATATACTAAGTTTTGCCAGCGGCTTCGCGCGCGTTTTTGTACACTTAAACCTTCCTCATTATGGGCACGCCACGATTGCGGCGGTAAGTCCCCTCTTTGAGGAGTGGTTTGAGAGGCGGCATGGCGTCCTCACCTTCCGCCTGACGCAGGTCCTCACCGGACACGGTTGTTTCGGGAGGTTCCTGTTTCGGATAGGGCGGGAGGAAACGCCCGGGTGTTTCCACTGCGAAGATCGCCCTGAGGACACGGTGGAGCACACGGTGGCGATCTGCCCTGCTTGGGCGGAGCACCGCCGTGTCCTCGTGGAGGCGATCGGCGGCGGCGATCTCTCGCGTCCGGCCCTGGTCCAGGCCATGGTACGGAGCGAGAGGGCATGGGGAGCCGTCACCTCCTTCAGCGAAGCAGTGATGCTCGCGAAGAGGGAGGCGGCGCACGTGAGGGAGAGGCAGCATATGCGCCCTCGCGACCCCAGCCGCCGCAGGATACGGAGACGCCCTGGGCGTCGGGAATCCCAGGCCGATTTCCGGCCACCGTAGGCATGGGCTTGCGGACGGCGAGTAATGGGTAGCTCGCTGTCCGGTAAGGACCAAGCCCAAGTCGACGGCGCGTTGTGTTCCACGCGCGCCTCAAAGAGATGTCAGCACAAAAAATGATGGGACCCGCAAGGGTCGATGCCTGCCAGGGGTGCGGGTTTGTTCGAAAGAGACACCACAGCCCCTGGCTTAAGGGCTACTGAAGGAACACGGGTGGGTTTTAGTCAGTAAAAGTCTGACACGCCCTCCTGCTCCACCCAGAGCGGGAGAAGTTATTTGATGATTTCCCACCCAAAAAAAAAAAAAAAAAAAAAAAAAAAAAAAAAAAAAAAAAAAACCTTCCTCATTAATCATTCTGTCTATTGGTGAAAACCGCATGAAAATCCGTTCAGTCGTTTCTGAGTTTATCGCGAACAGACAGACGGCCACGGCGGCGGGGGACTTTATTTTATAATATGTAGTGATACTTTTATATTATTTTTGAACCAAACAGCAGTGACATCTAGAGTGTTTCCTCGCGATTGTCGCGAAACCAGCACTATTCGAAAGGTCCTATATAGCTCTCAAATCTAGACTCTGTCTCAAAAATGTTCCCTCATTTTGAACCAAAAAGTGTAGTAGTCCCCGCCCTAATTCCGGCGCGCAGCATTATCAACTCTGGCTCGTCTCTATTAGCGTGAGTGGGTGCTTATCCCTTTTCGAGACAAAATACCTTTATGCATTCGATGGTATCTTGTCTAAAGCCTAGACGGATGACGAGATTTAGTTTATTGTGAATTTTATTCGAAAACTAGGTAGGTACATACACTAGCGATGAATAACTTTTCACCTTAATGCCTTAAGAAATTAGGTTAAAAAGTGGTCGACCGCCAGTGTCGATCGCGATGAGACAGGTTGCGGCACGTAAGTTGAACGAAAATGTCGGATTTTGTTTCAACTTACGTGCCGCGATCTGTAAAAAAAATTCAAACTTCTTTACACGCCGCGTTATATCAATGGCTACTCGTATGTTAGAAAGTGACTTCATTCTTTTCCCGTGCGAAGCAACGAGTGCACTCGCTCCCTTCGGTTGTTTGTTCTGGGTTCAACTTACATGCCGCAATATACACCTATGAAGGAATTATTTTTTCTTTTCCGATGTAAAAATGTGAATGGTGCAGTGACTAAGATACGGAATTAGCGCTGCTGGCCTATGGTCAATTGAAACTTCGTCACTCGTCACGGAAAGTAATATATGTAGAAACATAGTTAGCTCTATGAACGGGCAAATATATTTAAATGTGTATTATTTTGTAAAGAAAACATGCAAATTGAACTGTCTCTTTTACTGCTCTTAAATACAGTAAACCTATGCATGGGTTTTGCTTTGCAAAAAATAATGCAGGATTTGTTACCGAATAGAAAAAAAGTGTATCTGCAATGGTAAAAACCTACCGTAAAACGAAAGTGCAAACGAATTCATTCTTAATCCCTTTGATGTAAACCGAGAAACAAAATGAAACGTTCAAAGCCAAGAACAGCTTTTCAAGGTCCCCCTCACCCCTGAAGATTTCAAACACCCCACATGGGGAGAAAATTTACATCCATTTATTAACTTTATCCCTTTGACTCAGAATCTTTATAAAAGAAAGCATGACACACACTTATTTATGTTTTGCTCCCTCCAACCCGTGCTTAATTAGCGAGAATGCAATTTTGCACGATTTTTTGCTCTCCGCTTTTCCGCCATTTTTCTGCTACGATTTTGCCAATCTGTTAGATGTATAATCATAAGGAACCGAGGGGGATACCCTTGAATAAATAAAAACATATTTTATTATGCAAGGAACTAAATCCCCCAGACAACCATTCCATTAAAAGCATTGAATTGAAATTGAAACTTGATTTACGAGAATATTACACTATCCATTATCCATCTGGTCGACAAACACAGTTTATTGAGCAGTAATTGTAAAAAATCATCATCATCATCATTTCAGCCAAAAGACGTCCACTGCTGGTCATGCCTCCCCAAAAGGAGGGTTTTGCCATAATCGCCACACTTAGGTTGGCGATCGTAGTATGTTGGTAAAATGCATAGAGAACGCTGCTGCCCATTCTCTAGTAAGTCCTTAAGTCGCCTTCTTCGACACCCACGGGAAGAGATGGGATGGTGCTATTCTTTTACGTCCGGCACCAGACGGAACATTAAAAAAAATACCCGTATTTAAATCCTACTGTCTGCCAGTTAGAGAGAGAGCAGTGGTGGCCAAGTGGTAACGGCTGCGACTTACGAGTTGTAGGTCGTGAGTTCGAACCCAGACAGGCGCTTTACTTTGTGTAAATTATTTCATCAGCACTGCTCTCAAAACGGTGAAGGAAAACATCGTGAGGAAACCAGCATGTCCTAGAACCAAAAATTCGAAGACATGTGACATCTACCAACCCACACTGGGCCCGCGTGGTGGATTACGGCCCAATCCCTCTCACCGAGAGGAGGCCTGTGTCCCAGCTGTGGGAACATTATAGGCTGATGATGATGTTGATGATGTCTGCCAGTTTGTTATTTGAATGTTTATCATACGAAAACGGCCAAACTGAAATTCACACAGATAGTATATAGCCTCGATAAACACAGGACTTTTTAGCCCGGTAGTACATACGTTCCCGTGGGATGATTTATCTCCTCCACGCGAGCAAAGCCGCTTGCAAAAGCTACTACAACAATAAAATCGCCGGTCACACAAACAAACAGACAGACAACAACCCTTTATCATATTGATTCACCATCTGCATACACAGATAGATAATTGGCGTCTCCACCCGGCGAGACATATACTTCCCTTATGTGTCTGCCAGGGGTGAATATATACCTACACAGGATGTGTGAATTCATCCCGTTTCTCCCGGTTCCTCTATGTTCCTCTATGCAACAGTTTCACCTGTAGGGAATTAATTTTATTTCTGACTTCCTCTAATGGACGGTCCGGTGGTTCTTTTGTATCCAATTTCGCTTTGAACTTGTTTTTAATAACGGATTCGGCTGTCTGTTGCAGATGTGGCGATTTGAATAGAATATGGTTTGTTCATGTGTTGGATTAATTTGGTGAGATTTTAATGCATTCACCTGGGATTTTCAAGTATGAGAAGGCAAAGTTTAAAAGGTCATACTTTGGATTTGAGAGTGAGAAGGACCCGTTGTGGCTCGGTGGTATCGGCCTCGAGTTGTAAGTCGTAGGAACGAACCCAGACAGGCGCTTTACTTGTAAATTATTTCATCACCACTGCTCTCAAAACGGTGAAGGAAAACATCGTGAGGAAACCGGCATGTCTCGGAGCCAAAAACTCGAAGGAATATGACATCCGCCAATCGCCACTAGGCACACAGGGAGGCCTGTGTCCCAGCTGTGGGAACGTTATAGGCTGATCAAATCAAATCAAATCAAATCATTTTATTTGTCACAATGCAGGTACATAGTTTATATTAGGTCATATAGTGATAATGTTAGTGTTAGTGAAATTAAATGTCTGTAGGTATAATTAAAATGTCAAACCATAAAATAGAAATAAAATTATGTCAAAATTTAAAATATAATTGTCAACAATTATCCTCCATAAATTCAGTGATTGAGTACCTAATAACATTTACATATTATTATGCATGTTATGCATTTTTATGGTTCTAGAACAGCCGGACTCCTCACGATGTTTTCCTTCACCGTTTAAAGAGTGTGGTGGCAGTGGTGATAAAATAATGTACGTAAAGTACCTACCTGTTAAAACCCACACGACACCACCTACAAACTCGTACGTAAGTCGCGACCGTTACCACTGGGCTCAACACGGCTCTGACGAAATATTTATCCAAAAAAACACTTTTTAAACCACGGCAGAGTTTACACACGAGCGACTCTCACAACCCAACCACAGAAAAAAAGTTATAACCAGAAAAATATTTTTCACAAACAAAACGCCATTTTAAATGAAAATTCACACTGGCATAAAGGGAGACGCGGTAAGCCGACGTTTAATAATAAATAAGCCAGGTGTTGAGCCTGCGACGGTGTCGCCACCTGTCGGTAGCTGTCAGGCGCTCCTTCATCATTAAGGAGTTCACACGGCCATTTGCTATCTACTTAAAATGTTATAACGTGTAGTTAGTTAAGCAGAACAAAGTTATAAGCTCTTTATGTTTTATAAGTAATATTTAAAGGTAAAGTCTACTGCTACTGTTAGTCTGCATCATCCCACTGCTGGACAAACGCCAGCCAGCTTTCGAGCCTATTCGATCCAGGGCTAAAGTGAGACATTGGTGGTTCGTTTTCACCAGCTCGTCCCGCCATCTTCTAAGGGGTCTGCCGCGACGCATTCTGGTTGTATCAGGGTTCCGCATAGTGATTAGAAGTCTGCTGTCCGACAATTTGACAAGGTAAAACACTTCGACTCTGTTCATAGATTTGGTTGTAGGGCCAGAGAAATTAGTTTTCATGGGAGACAAACCCGAAAGAATTACGCTCATCCCATAATCGTCTTTTTCAATGTCCCACTCACCGCACAGACTTCATTCACTCTTCTTTCTTCGTCCAGTCTATCTCGCTGTGGAATGCGCTCCCACAAGAAATCAGGATGGCAACCAACCGTTTGTCCTTCAAAATTAAAGTTCGCGAGTACATTCGCAAAAAGTTGGCAGTATCATTACAACGGTAATGTTTTCTCATTGTTTTACTCATTTGTTTTTAGTTAATTCGTTTATTTATGAGTATTTATTTGTGCTTATATTTATATATATAGTTAGGTATATATATATTATATTTATAGTTTAAATAGTTTTATTTACTTAATTTCTTCTCATTTATTGCACCTACCACTGTTTGTCTCTGCATCAAAGAGTACTATAAGCTATCGGGCTCTGCATCGCCCAAAGGTCGACTGGTAGAAAATGCCTATGGCATTAAGTCCGCCTCTGTACATGTGTGTGCATAAAGTATTAAATAAATAAATAAATACAATACTCTGCGGCTGAGCAATGGTCATTATCATTATTTTTTAAATGTTATTGTGATGTGATGATATTTGGTGGAAAAATCAGGTGGACTTTGTGAGGACAAGTGGCCCACCCCATCTGCGTTACTCGAGACAAACGTATGTTTTTTTAATGCCTGACTTTCTTAAACCGTAGTGAAAAAAAAACAACTGAAGTCCAAAAATGCACTACAAAGTGATTTTTTATTTTTATTTCGCAAGAAAGTGGCAAAAAAAAAATTGAAAATTTAAGAGCAAAGTCACCGACTTTAAAAAATTGAAACTATTTATTTTAGCCTTTTTTGTTGTGGTACTTACCCCACACAAATTGGTATAAATACCTTCACTTGATAAGTACATAACAGCGACAGGAAATTATTATAATAAAAGAAGATATTTTCAAATCTGTTCATAAATGACGGAGTACTGAGCTAACAAACATTATAAACAAATACAAACGAATTTAGAACATCCTCTTTTGATGAAATTCTAAGGAAGAGATAAGGTATTTCAGTTTAGTCATCCTGGCTGACTGGTATTGTAATCAAGATATTAAATACATAATACAAGGAAAATTAAACGTCTCAATTAGGTGAGCCGGTGAGCCCGCCCTAAGCTCTAAGTTTAATAATAAATGAGCCGTGTGTTGCGACACGACAGTGCTGCCACCTGTCGACACTACCTGTAAGCTCTTTCACCGATGAGGAGTTCACACACACATTCGTCTTGTAGTTCTTAGAAAAGCTTAATGTGCCGTCATACGAATCTAACAGGTTCTGAATTGAGTATTCGAAGGTGTGTGAACTTGTCAAATATTGCACTTACTTTAAAATAAGTAACGACAAAGTTAACAAATAGCAAAGAAACAATGTTTCTTTCTTCCCAATACCTTAATATTATAAACAAAAAAACCGCATGAAAATCCGTTCAGTAGTTTTTGAGTTTATCGCGAACAGACAGACGAACAGACGCGGCGGGGGACTTTGTTTTATAATTTTTAGTGATAGTGATACCTTTTCACACTTTAACGGCTGAACGTATTTGGATGTTTGGTACACAGGTACACTCGCATCATCACCATCATCATCTGCCTAGCCTTTTCCCAACTATGTTGGGGTCGGCTTCCAGTCTAACCGGATGCAGCTGAATACCAGTATTTAACATGGAGCGACTGCCTATCTGACCTCCACAACCCAGTTACTGGGTAATACGATACCCCTTGGTAAGACTGGTTGTCAGACTTTCGGGCTTCTGACGACCCGTAACGACTGTCAAAGATCCACAAATGACAGCCCGGACCAACGGCTTAACGTGCTTTCCGAGGCACGGAGAAGTCTTGGTATGTAAAGATGGTCACCCATCCCCGGACCAACCGCGGCAAGCGTAGCTTAACCTGGTCGATCGACCCGTGCAGCTATTGCTATTTAGCCACAAGCCCCCCAGGTACACTAAGACCTGGATTAGTTCCTACATAGGACATAGGATAGGAACTTTCTATCCCAGCAGTACGTATCGAGCGTAGTTGAAGTCTCGGGCAAAAGTCAGTTCTATATAAAATCCCAATTCCTACTAATATTATGAATGCGAAAGTAACTCTATCTGTCTGTTATGTTTTCACACCTAAGCCGCTAAACCGTTGGTCATGAAATTTGGCAGAGATATAGCCTGGAATATGGAGAAGGACATAAGCTACTTTTTACGCAATAACCGACATCCACGCGGGTGGAACCGCGGACAAAAGCTAGTACTATTAAAAATAGATATTTATTTAGATTTAAACAAAACCGTTGCACACTTACTTAGAAAAAGTTAAGCAGATTCATTAGAGCCATCAACGGAATTCCGACTCTCAAACTCATATAAAAGTACCCACATTTTAATAAAAAGATACCGTAAATACCCAAATATGTTACAAATCGCGGTATTTCGTATCAAATCCGAGTCAAATTACCGAATAATTCCCTCGGCGGTACTCAGCAAAGGAATAAATTAACTTTCACGGCATATACATACATACTTGTGTGTACATTATGTACGTGTACGTAAATACGTTACGTTGGGCAATTAATCACTTCTTGGCGGGACTGTAAGGCTGCGTACAGTCAGCATGAAAAGTGAGTTACGATTTGACAACACAGTATATGTTTTAACATTGGGATAACTTCTTGTAGTAAATCACTAATTTATTAAATAAATAAATATAATATCCGGCGTGGTAAACCTTTGTCCAGTATTAAAATTATGATTAAAAAAACACGATCAGCTCTCCTCTTTTTTGTTTTATTCACTTGTTAAATGATTATTATTGTATATTGCTATGTATGTATGTATGTATGTTTTATGTATGTATACTTACAAATATGTATATGTAAATGATACACTACAGACTACCTGCAGTATTGTCTCTCCTTCTCCGTTAATCCATCAAAAAGTTGTCCTTAAAAGATCGCTTATAGCGATACGATCGCCCATTACATTAAATATCTGTAATTTTTATGGTGTACAGACGCCAAGCACATCAAGCTATCCCAAATTGTCAAATTTTCCCAATTGAATATGAACCTTATAATTTTGTATTAAAGTTGAAAATCTATCAAAGATTTTTGACAGATTGAGGTAGCGTCTGTGCTGGCGTCTGTACATAAAATAAAGAGTATTCTATCTATCTATCCTAACCTAACGAAAACACAGAAACTACTAAAATATGGCATCGAAAAATTCCTCCAAGATACTGACCGCAATGCCACGTGGCAAAAATGTAAGCCTTTCTTTGTTTTCACTGTAAATATAGATTATGAATGAAATTATTGAATTAGAAGATGATTAGGAAAGTAGTGATAAGTATGATAATCTATTTGTTTTCAATGTTCTACGTTTAACAAAGTAAAAAACGTATTAGCGCCTTATCGAGTACCCAGAAGCCAAGATAATATGATTGAGACCGTCTATAATAAGTTTTGCTCCCTCTCAATTACTTCGTGAGATTTGTTATCAATAGTTGCATAAATAGAAGTAGGTATTTATTATTGGCTATTTAATTCCAAACAATCTAAGTTAAAAAAACGGAAATAATAAATTATCATCACACTACGTTACCGACTGTACCACACTATGTTGTACAAAGGCGAGAAATTTAGCCCTTTCGTGTTCAAAACCTTTAGTTGTGATTTTAGTTTTTAGGGTTGAGCATATGGAAATAAAACGGAAACGTTGTGACTTGTCAGATTATTTGTTGCTGATAATTTTAGTGTGTCGTGTTTGGGTAAGTGTAGTTTCTACATTGTTCTCGAATACGAAATTAGGCCTGTATTTACGTGGTTTATACAGCTTTCGTAAGAGGCCGAGTTCGATGATTTAATTTAATGTTCTGTGTAAATTATTTTGCCATATAATCGGGGTCATCTAACTAAACAGACAGCTGTGCTGCTGAGGAGTTTGTTGCGTCACTTCTTCTTCCCAGCTAAAGCACTCAGAACTGGTGCAGGGCGGTTGTTTTGGAGGACTGTCTTATGTAATTTTGACGTTCGGATAGAGCTTATTCTCAGCCTAATTTGATAAAACTACTTTTGATTTTAATCTATGGGCGTTACTTAGCTCGTTCTTTGAATTAGAAATGTTCCTGTCTCTGTCTTGGTAGTAACAGGAATATAGTTGTAAATAAATCGTTTCAAATCAAAAGCCGTAGGTTTAAGACATGTCTATAATTTGTTTAAAACTGCGACCAAGTGGGCCGTACATATCACTTTATAAAAATATTTGAAAAGAGTAATTGAAATCATTAATCATTTTTTTACAGCTGATGGTGTATTATTCTTGTAAGGTACTCAACATTCTGTTGGGGTAATAAAATTGGGGCAATAAGTTAGATTTTTAAAAATCGTTTCCTTGGGAAAGTTGTTTGTTATGACGAGTTTAATTACCAGTCACTTTGTATAAATATATAGTAACTAAGTATCAATAAAAAATTTGTCTGTTTAGACTTTTACTCAGCCTATGCATGGTTTTAGAATACTTAGGTACATTCTCTTCCATTTTAATTGCCTCTGATAATTTTCTAAGTCAGGGAGTGGATATTGGCTACAACACTTCGTATGAAGCCTCATTGCATTCTATTAAAAACCACATTTTAAATCATTATTAAACCTGTTAAATGTTTTTTTTAAATCGTTTGAAATCAAAAAGACGGTTAAAACCAAATAGTTCAAAATCCGTTTTGCATTTCTAAACAAGAGTAACGCTTAGACTAAGTACGTAAGTACGTAGATCTCGTTCTAAATTCTATGTGTCACTAGATGTCGTCCTACGACGTCCGTTTTTACTACGTGAATTTAGATTTTCCCTACATTTTTGTCATTTCAGTTTTACCTCCGAAGAGATATGAACAAAACCAACCACCATAGTATAAATACTAGGAACAAACACAAATTTGTTGTACCATCAACAAGGCTCAAGAAAATAGGTGGGTCATTCAGATGTCAATGTATACGCTTCTATAATAAACTTCCAAGCCATGTTCAAGATCTAAGTCTCAATAAATTTAAATCATTCATTAAACGTAAGTTGTGCCTGAAAGCCTTTTATACCGTTAAAGATTATATAGAGGACAAAAAAGCTTGGGATTGACCTGCTCCAATTTTGTATACAGTGTTTTTTTTTTTAATATTTTTATTTTGCTCTTTGTCATTCGATTATTGTTATATACACTTTGACATTTGATTATTATATACACTTTGACATGAATATTTACTTTGAGAAGTATAATATTATTTTGCTTTAATTATTGTGAATGTGAGGACTATGTGGTATTTTTGTTTTTGTGTTTCATTTCTTTCTCAGTTCATTTTTAAAGTTAATCTGGCAGTTTGAGTACTTTATGTGGCCTACCCAAATGTCCTTTCTTTGGTATTGTTCGTCAAATCGGTGAGCTCCTCAAGTTCTGAGTTGAGCCGTATGATTACTGATACATGCGTGCACTGATTGGACAGGTCCACTCAATCTGTGTGGTTTCTTTCCTCAAAAGACCATTTCAGACACCAATCCACATGGTCTTCACATGATCTGACCAAGATTATGTCTGGACTTTAAAAGAGACTGTGACCTCTGAGTTTGTTTCGGCCTTTCTTCTCAGAGTAGTCAGTTAGGAAACGCCGACCTCACCTAGTTTAAAAAATATGATTGACGTGTAAAAGTGTTTGTACAAACCTACTTACAGAAATAAAATCATTTATCATTTATCATTTAACCTCCTAAACTTTTATGGTACACAACAAACGTCAACATGTAGATACTAAAAGTACGAAAGCCTTTTGTTTTCCATGTCCCATACCAGAAAACCGAAAAGATCCCATATTTAGCGACAAAACCCGCACAGTTGTCTCTTTAACAGTAGGATATAAAAATGGCAGTCGCCTGGAGATAAGAGAGGGAAGTACCGCCATCCGTAAGGATTTTACGAGGCTTCTCTGACCCCGTGTTTGGGAGCCGCAAATGATGTAATAAATAACGGTTCTTGCCTACTTTTTAGTACGGTTTTGGTTTTTGACGCAGTACCATTTGATATTGATTTGTTTATTTTTTCAAGGCAATTTGTTGAAGGCTTGAAATTAAGGCTCGAACAGATAGGCCGGACGCGACGACGGTGTGACCCAACTCTTGTGGAACAATTTCCGTGAAGTTTTCATAGAAATTATTCTGTTTGCGGAAGCCTTTAAAGCATAATACGCAAAAGATAAGATAAGATTATTCCTCCAAAACATGAGGAGGTATACAATACACACATGGCATGCAAGATGTAACGGCGCGTACAAATATAAATCATCTTCATTTCAGCTTAAAGACATCCACTGCTGGACATACACCTCCTCCAATTGGGGGGATTTGCCATAATCACCACGCTTGGCAGGCGGCTTGATGGTAAAATGCATAGAGGACGCTGCTGCCCATTCTCTAGTATGTAGGTACTTTCCCGTAGTCGATTCCTATGACACCCACGGGTAGAAATGGGATGGTGCTATTCTTTACGTCCGGCACATATAAATACTTAGTGAAAATCAAACAAAAAACATTCCAAAGCTTGAAATTAATTGCAGAAGGTTCATCATCATCAGCCTATAATGTTCCTACTGCTGGAACACAGGCCTCCTTCTGTGAGATCCCAAGGTTAGGTACAAAATTACAGTTGTGGAAGTAAGAAAACCTCTAGTTTAAAATCAAGTCGTGTTATATTGCGCTGTTTTTGCAACAATCCGGTAAAATCTCCGTCTTACACATGGGGGTCGTAAACAGTAAGAAACCTTTGAAATATTAAAAAGGGTAGATACCAGCAGTTGCTTGTTCTGTAATAAAAAGGTATTGGGAGCAATTTTTATGCGATGTGTCAATGAAAAATAAGATGTTTGCTTTCATTCGGTATTCCCTACGTTGGTTTTTCAACAGTGGTCGTTTTTAGACTAATCAATTAGGTAATGATGAACATCAGTAGGTAAACTTCGAATACTTGCCTGATAGATTAACTTCTGAACTGTTTTTAAACACCAAATCACAATGTTTTTGTGGGCTAAAAATATTATGTAGTTCCTAGTTCAGAAAAGAGCATGAGATTTGCATATCGGTATAAAAGCAACGAGGAGGGTTAGATTGTTATGTTGTTCGTCGAATAGTTAAGGAGCTCAACGACTCGACGAACAATACTATAGAAAGGACACTGAGAAAAGGAAACAAAATATGACCCACATAGTTCTCACATTCACAATAATTAAATTATACTTCTGACAGATGTGAAACATCAAAAATTTATGGTTATTGATACTGTAGGTATGGCGGAGAGGAAACCTGACGGCATACGAGAGCATCTCCGGCAAACGAACCCGTCTTAACCCCAAGGTGTGCCAAAGGAAGACTCACATTTTTTTTTTATTACTTCAAAAACAAAATAGTTTTATATTGTTGATAGGATTTAAAGATAATTATTATTACCTCTACGTCTATCTGCCTACACAAGTCTCATTCCATAAGATTATACGGCCTCACACAATAATTACAGCTCCAAAATTGGTTGTCGATTCGGGTGACAAATGGCTTGCTTATAAGTACGATTCCATGTTCCGTCAATTAATTTATTCCTTCAATTAATTGCTTTGGAGGCTGTAAAGCTATTAGGCACTGATCTTGACATATTATTATTACATAAAGGCATAAGATTTCCCTGCAGCTTCACTTGTAAACACAGTAAAATTGTGATTTTTTGAGGATGGTATCCGAGACAACACACATTGTGATTTTCAGTAGTCAGTTAGCAGGGCTGTCAGTGGGGCAATGTGATGCAGGTAGCAACTGCAATCTCAATATAAAAAGGCTCGAGATATAGCGTGATCTCGAATCTCGCCAGCCTTTTTCGAGATACAATCTCTTGCGAAGTCATTTTCAAAATAATCATTAATCAATTTATAGTATATATACGTGATGTAATGTGGTCGAAGTGGAGGAGCCTGGGCGAGGCTTATGTCCAGCAGTGGACGTGAAAATGATGATGATGATACATGATTTTTATGTACTCATACATTGCGTTATGTAGATGATTATTACTTTGAGAAAGGTTTTTTTTTGTTGTTTCGAGATTCGATTAATGTTAACCTCATTGTCCATTATTTCAACCGAAAGACGTCCACTGCTGGACATAGGCCTCCCCCATAAGAGGGGGTTTGCCATAATCGCCACGCTTTGCAGGCGGGTTATCGTGGTAAAATATATAGAGAACGCTGCTGGCCATTCTCTAATAAGTCCCTTAGTCGCCTTCTACGACAACCGCTGGAAGAAATGGGATGGTGCTATTCTTTACGCCCGGCACCATACATTTATGATAAGTAATGTTGCAATTCCTGAATTCCCGCACAGTTGCTTCAGTATCGTCCCGCTCTTTTAATTATTCACCAATTTTCCGTGATGAAAAATACATTTATACTTTTTTTAATTATGATGAAAACTTATCACAAAAAATATTCCTTTCACCTATTGCATTTTGGAGTAGGTTTTTCAGCATCGAATATACTTAGTATACTGCAGCACTAAACACCTTACAGGTTCACGCTTATCAACCGCACTAACTAAACGCACTGTATTTGTGGTACAGACGCTAGCACATCAAGCTACCCCAACCTGTCAAATTTTCCCAATTGAACATGAACCTGATGCTTATGAAATAAAGTTGCAAATCTATTAAATAAATTTGACAGATTTGGGGTAGCTTGATGTGCGGGCCTCTGTACAATAATCTAATGATTGCACTTTGAAAAAGACTGCAAGTCTTTGTTTGTATTAATACGTTTTTACATATCGATGTATGGACTGTGTGAATGATGATATTGTTAGAAAGAAAGTGACTACCGAGATTAGAAAAAAAAGCATGTTGCGCCGAGCCCATTAAATTAGGATAAAGCCAGGAGACTGATGATGATGTCGTACTAAACTGCCAGAACCGGTTTTAATAATTGAATTCTAAGTGTTGTGTCCAAACAAGAAATCGATTAGCTTATCACATTGGTCCTTACCATTCTTCCTTGGTTCTAACTGGTTTATAAAAATAAGCTTCTATGCCGAAATGGTATGTTGTTTAAAGCAACTAGAGGTACTCTTTGATACATAAACGTAATCAGCCAACAATGTTCACACAGGCTCTCTGTTAAAGGGAGTGGCCCATGGACTGTAAAGATTTTGTATGAGATGTGTACGCATCCGTTCAGCTGGGGAAAGCTGAAGGGACTCTTACAAAATCGTTGTTTTCTATGGAGAAAAGCTGAACAGAGCTGAATAAGTGTGAGTAGTCCCTAATCCATCACACGGGCCCGTTTTTCGTTCAAGGATATGCCGGTTTTCTCAAGATACAAGTTTATAAGGGAGTTATTATGTAAATAGGTACCTATATTTGTGACAACAACTTAACATTACAATCTCAAAAACACTCAAAACACAAATATACAAACGTAAAGGCGACAAAGTAAAACACTTGTCCTCGCAACTCGATAGCCAGCACTCTGCGAAGACCATCAGCTCACGAACGCAACACTCCAGCAATACCAATTCGAGTTCTGTAACCTCATAGCTAAGGGTCAATTTGCTTTGTCGCAATCGTGCCCTACAATACGGAATGACAATTGAAGTGGCCGAAGTTTTCGGAATTGGGTCGCGGGGGCGGTTTAAAAATCGGCACAAGAGAATTGAAGTGAATTTTGGATAACTCCATGTATATAAATCGGATTTCCTCGGGCCTTATACTTGGGCTGGCGATTTATTTTTTATAGTTTTGTGCCTTTTTTGTTACTTCGGGGATTTCTTTGGCGAAGATTGTAGATTTTCATTAAGGATGGTCTGTATGCATTGTCTCTTGTCGACTTGAAATTGCTGCAGCAATGAATTTGAAAGCAGTTTTCTGAGGACTTGCACAACTGCCTCGTTGGTCTAGTGATAGCATGGGGTTTGATCCCTAGGAGTATACGACTAAACGCCGACAGACTGAACACCGACAAGACTTTACTTCGACGGGACTCTTCACCGACAGGACACTTCACCGACAGGACTCTTCGCCGACAGGGCTCATCCTTGCGCGTTACTAAATAGTCAAGTAACTGCCACTAACAGGGAAGTAGCGCTCGCCGGCCGCTACCATGGCACCGCTCGTGAGTGGTTGGTCGCAATTCTAACCTAACCTAACCTTACCTACCTGACGAGCCCTGTCGGCGAAGTGTCCTGTGGGCGAAGAGTCCCGTCGAAGTAAAGTCTTGTCGGTGTTCAGTCTTTCGGCGTAGTGTCTGTCGGCGTTTAGTCGTACACTGGATTCCTAGATCGGGCAAAGTGTTATTATTTCGATCTGGAATTTCTAGTCTAGATTTGTGCCCGGTATATGGCTATATGCTCGCTTAAATATTAGGTCTTTACCTATGAAATTGCCGTTCTGCAGTACTGGCCATTTCAAATCAAAATAATTTTTGTTTGGCTAAGAATTCTAATTTCAAATTAATTTTATTTTAAAATCATGGATTTTTTTTTCTAAAAGTAGTCATTTCTTTATTGATTAGTGTTACATTTTCATCGCATTTCAATCTTTTTCGTCATCATGGATACGTTAAAAATTCGAGTAATTATGGAATATGAGTACCGTCGTGGCAGCAACGCGGCACAAGCGGCACGCAACATCAACGACGTTTACGGAGCTAACACTACAAACCAACGCACCACCTGTTATTGGTTTGCTCGCTTCCGTTCTGGAAATTTCGACCTGAAAAATGAACCTCGCGGTCGTCCGAAGACTTTGGTCGACAATGACGAATTAAAGGCGATTGTGGAAGCTGATGATACACAATCTACGGCTGAATTAGCAGCAGCTTTCGACGTTAGCGTCAAAACAATATTGGTCCATTTGCGTCAAATTGGCAAGGTAATAAAGCTTGACAAATGGGTGCCCCACGAACTCAATGATCGCCAGCGCGAAGTACGCGTCGAGACGTGCCTTGCACTGCTCAACAGACACACAAATGAAGGAATTTTGAACCGCATTGTTACCTGCGATGAAAAATGGATTCTGTTTGATAACCGTAAGCGCTCAGCAAGTTGGTTGGATCCTGGTTCAGCACCTAAACAATGCCCTAAACGAAAACTTACCCCTAGAAAAGTGATGGTCACTGTTTGGTGGTCTAGCGCCGGTGTGATTCATCACAGCTTCTTACCAAACGGGGTGAGCATTACTGCAGATGTGTACTGTGAAGAACTGAACACAATGATGGAGAAGCTGGCGCATCTCCAACCAGCATTGGTCAATCGCTCGTCTCCGCTGCTCCTGCACGACAACGCGCGACCTCATACTGCACAGCAGACGGTCTCCAAGTTGCAAGAACTGGGGTTGGAAGCTCTCCGTCATCCGCCCTACTCACCAGACCTTGCGCCTACAGACTACTACTTTTTCCAGAATTTGGATAACTTCTTGGCGGGAAAAAAATTTAATACCCGAGAGGCAGTACAAAATGCCTTTGAAGAATTTGTTGCCTCCCGTCCAGCTGATTTCTTTAAGAAGGGCATCAATAAACTGCCACTGCGATGGCAAAGATGCATTGATTGCATGGGTGATTACTTCGATTAATACAAATAAAAAATTCATGAAAAAAATTCGTTTAAATTTTTTCATACAAAACGGCAATTTCATAGGTAAAGACCTATTATAACTGGCGAAATTTAAATGTACTAAGTATATAAGAGTAGGTAAGCTTCTGTCCAACCTTTCGGAGAAACAAGGCGTGATTGTATATGTTGTTTGATGGCTGTGACATGAAGAGCAGAAAAGACGTCACAGCTCGCTTGACCAAATCTTTTAAACACTTTTGCGAGGAATGTTTGATGTTATATATTCAAGAGTCTTCAATACGCAATGAGGAAGTCTACACATCCTGAATTCTTCCTCAATAATTCCTTGTTTCTTTTGATTCAAAGCCTCGTGCCTCCCTAGGGTACTTGGTTTTACTGATCTGTCAGAAGGCTTAGCGGGCGGAGCTCGATATGAGACAGACGAGGGATAAAGGACCAGCTTACTTATAGTACTGCTCTGTTTAAGTGATGTGGTAGATTTAAAAGCTTTTTTTATTGTTTTTTATTTATTTTGACTAGCCTTTGACCTTCACCCACGTGTAGGTCGGAAATAGGGTATTACACCCATTTTTCAAAAGTATCCAAATTAGATTCTAAAGTGCTAATAAACAACTAAAAAAATACACAACATTTTTGCCGTAACAATGCATTTAAATTTTAAATTTTCAAAGGGGATTGCCCATTGTGCGTAATTTGACGAAAACGCTGGACGCAGTGGACGCCATATTGCTCTGTGGGTATGATGTCACTTTGCTATATATACAAATGCGCTAATATATAAAATATCAGCGCATTGATAACTGTTTATAATTTTAAAAATGAGTTATTATTCGACTTTTCGTTGTTTGCTGCTCCTGAATGAAAAATATTATTTAAATAAAACGCGGCGCACGTGAGGGAGAGGCAGTATATGCGCCCTCACGGCCTTAGTCACCGTAGGAGACGCCCTGGGCGTCGGGAATCCTAGGTGGGTTTACGGACGGCGAGTAATGGGTAGCTCGCTGTCCGGTCAGGACCAAGCCCAGGTCGACGGTACGTTGCTTTCCACGGGCCTCAAAGAGATGTCAGCACAACCTGATGGGGCCCGCAAGCACCGATGCCTGCCAGGTGTGCGGGTTCTTGGAAAGAGATACTGCCGCCCCTAGCGCAAAGACTACTGAGGGAACACGGGTGGGTTTTAGTCAGTAAAAGTCTGATAGGCCCTCCTGCTCCACCCAGAGCGGGAGAAGCTATTTGACGATTTCCCACCCAAAAAAAAAAAACCATGCTTAATCAGTAGTGGTAATTAGGAGGTCTTTATTTACACCATGACGAGTTTTACATATTTCTGTGTTCAGCACGTTAGTAAGATAAGTTTATTTGAATTTTTGATTCTGCTAAGTACCAGATTTCAACACCAGATTTTTTTTTAAATTATTTTTAGCCTTTAATGTCCCACAGCTAGGCAAGGGGGGCATAGCGTCTCATTAATTACAGCCACACGGGTCGATCAGTTAGGTTAAGCTACGCTTGCCGCGGTTGGGCTTTGGATGGGTTATAATCCAATATAATTGGGGAAAATCCTGATGATGAGCTGTGCAAAGGCTTCCCTACTCTCTTTCCACGTCTCTCTGCCTAGAGCTGCCAAGAATCAATCTTTATTAATGAAATTCAACATTCCAGTCTCTTGTACTTAACATGAATACTCACATAGACAACTTTTATCTTAACAAGCTGAGAAAAAAAAAGCGTATAAAACTAAGACAGAAGCCAGATTAAAACCCACAAAGTAAGTCTGTAACTCGATCTATCTAGCCGGTCTCCACTCACTTAGCTGCCCTCTGGAGACCAAGACAAACTTCAGACGTGAGCAACTATTAATAGGTATAGTTGACAACTTTCACGGCAATTAAATTGAGTGGTTTAGCTTTTAACCGAGAACTAACTGGGTTTAGCTGTTAGCTTGTTAACTTATACAGGAGATAACTGTAGCTGAATGTAAGGAACTAATTAACGTCTTGGTTCTTTTATCCGCGGTTTTAGGCAGCTGGATCAAGTTGATTTTCTGTAAGCTGCGGTCAAATCACATATTGTAACTTGCAGGTCAATGTAAACCTGGACAGGTCCACTCATCTGTGTGGTTTTTTTTTTCGGGTGGGTAATCATCAAATAACTTCTCCCGCTCTGGGTGGAGCAGGAGGGCGTGTCAGACTTTTACTGACTAAAACCCACCCGTCTTCCTTCAGTAGCCCGAATGCCAGGGGCTGTGGTATCTCTTTCAAACAAACCCGCACCCCTGGCATCGGCTCCTGCGGGCCCCATCATTTTTTGTGCTGACATCTCTTTGAGGCGCGCGTGCAATACAACGCGCCGTCGACTTGGGCTTGGTCCTTACCGGACAGCGACCTACCCATTACTCGCCGTCCGCAAGCTCATGCCTACGGGGGCCGGAAATCAGCCTGGGATCAGTATCTCTTTCGAACGAACCCGCACCCCTGGCAGGCATCGGCCCTTGCGGGACCCATCACAATGTGCTGACATCTCTTTGAGGCGCGCGTGGAACACAACGCACCATCGACTTGGGCTTGGTCCTTACCGGACAGCGAGCTACCCATTACTCGCCGTCCGCAAGCTCATGCCTACGGGGGCCGGAAATCAGCCTGGGATTGCCGACGCCCAATCTGTGTGGTTCTTTTCTCTAAAGACCATTTCAGACACCAATCCGCATGATCTGACCACTATTATGACTGGACTTTAAAAGAGACCTCTGAGTTAGTTTCGGCCTTTCTTCTCAGAGTAGTCAGATAGAAAACACCGATCTCATCTAGTTTAAAAAATATTATTGACGTGTAAAAGTGTTCCTTCAAACCTACTTATAGAACTAAAATCATTTATCATTTTTCATACTTAAAAATGAAGTTTGTAACTATCCAGTTTTAAGCTAAGTGCCCACCGGAGCGTCATTTGAGATGCCCTAAAAACATGTCTAGGTTCTCTATATCCCTAGTTCCTTTGCTCACAAAAATCTAGGACAAAAACGTAATAATTAACACGCTATCCCGCATAAATTACCCAATTAGTTTGTGGGAAAGAGGACATTTAATAAGCCACAAGTGGTACATTTAAATTATTTGCGGCTCGGCCGGGGTTTGTCAGAAGCCCGAAGATAAGCTTGTTATGTGGCACAATTCCTGATGAGGCCGGTTTTGGACGCATTACAGTAACGAGGCGCAAAGTGCTCTAATTAAAAAATATGTCCTTTTTGTTTATTGTGTACGGTATTATGGTCGTACTAATATTAAATGGGAATGAAGTAACAAAGTTGTATTGTAAGATGTGAGATTTATTTTACGCATTTCAGTGGATTTGTAACGTATATTTGTGACAAAAACTTTTTAATAAAAAATTAAACCACCGAAAGACCGAAAAGTAAAAAATAATAAACTTGCTTTGTCCAACCCCAATAACTAAGTTCGGAAAGCGGTGACATATAATTAAATACATATCCCAAGTCACCGACTTCCTTACTTAACTTAGTTATTGGGGTTGGACAAAGCAAGTTTATTATTTTTTACTTTTCGGTTTTTCGGCGGTTTAATTTTTTATTTTATAATTTTTTGTGGCTATAATCTACTAATTACTACATGCTTAATTTTTGATTACGTTTTTTAATACACAACTCAGTATTAAAATCTGTGAGTAAACAATCAATCATCCCCTGTTTTCTTACCCTTAGGGTTGGAATTTTTCTTCGAAATTTATATGGGACCAACTTCGGGGTATACCCTTTCCAATAAAAAAAGAATTATCAAAATCGGACAACTCTGGAAAAAGTTATGCATGGTCATACATAAAAAAAAATATACGCGTCGAATTGAGTAACCTCCTCCGTTTTTCGTCGGTAAAAAATATGTATTTAATCAAATAACCTTTTATTACTAAATCTACATAGAGAAAAAAAATCTTGTCAAAAATATAAAGTTACCCATACATAAGCAGTGGTAAACTTTAAACTTGTCACCGTGTAAAGGTTTGATGAAGTGAAGTGTCAAAAGAATGAGCATGCCTGAGGCATTAAGTCCACCTTTGTACCTTTTTTGTTTGCAAGAAGTTTAAGAAAATCTAAATATATATAAATGAACCCCCATTTCCCTTGGTCACGGCATCACAGGACGGCTGGACCAATTTGTTTCAGGAGAAGGAAAATTTAAGAAAACTTAAAGACCATATAAACTTTTCTAATCTAACCGTTTGGCTTTTGAACCATTTGTATTGTAACCTTATGGCGTTTCCCTATACGGGGCGCCGGTGTGGGCGCCTACATTGTGGCGCCAACCAGCTCGCCGGTTGAGGGCGTCCCATAGGGTCATGGCGATCAGGATGATCCGAGGATATCGCACGATCTCCGGCGAGGCGGCGGGCCTCCTTGCCGGATTACCGCCATGGGATCTGGAGGCAAAGGTCCTCGCGCAAATGTGGGAGTGGCGCGAGGAGGCCAAACGCTGGGGCGTAACTCCACTGCCGCGGGAAACCGCGGCACAGCGGACAGAGCTCCGGCGGGATCTCATGGTGACATGGAGAGTGCGATTGTCGCAACCCAGTGCTGGGCACGCCGCGATTGCGGCGGTAAGTCCCCTCTTTGAGGAGTGGTTTGAGAGGCGGCATGGCGTCCTCACCTTCCGCCTGACGCAGGTCCTCACCGGACACGGTTGTTTCGGGAGGTTCCTGTTTCGGATAGGGCGGGAGGAAACGCCCGGGTGTTTCCACTGCGAAGATCGCCCTGAGGACACGGTGGAGCACACGGTGGTGGTTTGCCCTGCTTGGGCGGAGCACCGCCGTGTCCTCGTGGAGGCGATCGGCGGCGGCGATCTCTCGCGTCCGGCCCTGGTCCAGGCCATGGTACGGAGCGAGAGGGCATGGGTAGCCGTCACCTCCTTCAGCGAAGCAGTGATGCTCGCGAAGAGGGAGGCGGCGCACGTGAGGGAGAGGCAGCATATGCGCCCTGGCGACCCTAGCCGCCGCAGGATACGGAGACGCCCTGGGCGTCGGGAATCCCAGGCCGATTTCCGGCCACCGTAGGCATGGGCTTGCGGACGGCGAGTAATGGGTAGCTCGCTGTCCGGTAAGGACCAAGCCCAAGTCGACGGCGCGTTGTATTGCACGCGCGCCTCAAAGAGATGTCAGCACAAAAAATGATGGGGCCCGCAGGAGCCGATGCCAGGGGTGCGGGTTTGTTTGAAAGAGATACCACAGCCCCTGGCATACGGGCTACTGAAGGAAGACGGGTGGGTTTTAGTCAGTAAAAGTCTGACACGCCCTCCTGCTCCACCCAGAGCGGAAGAAGTTATTTGATGATTTCCCACCCAAAAAAAATGGCGTTTGACATAAGTGTCGGTTATTTAAATGTTTAACTGTCAGTTGTTTGACATAACTGTCAGCGATTAACAGAATAAGCGCTGCTATTCATAGATAAGATAGGACAACGTCTGTCGGATCAGCTAGTAATAAATAAATTGTGTCAATTTCATTACGAGGCATGCAGCTAATTTCAAGCTACCTTCACTTATGTTTTCACGGGGAGATTCTTACTGAATAGCCCGGAAGTGTGACAAGTTTTTAATTTATTTATACTTTGATACTTACTCCTTAAAAAAAAATATAAATACAGGTAGTATTAAAAATAAAAATAAATATTTTAAAACTACTCACCGACGTGATTAAACCTACAAATAAACTTCTAGGAACCAGCATTAAGACACAGAGCGCTCTTCAAGGCTCGTGAAGTATAGTTTACGAGCCTGCTATAAAATGTATATCTCGATTTGTACGGTATTCCCTCACCTACAGTTACTCATGAGTCTCAAGGGACACCGAACTTATACTAGTTTAGTATTCACATGAATAAACTTAGTGTAACAATATTATGTTAATTAAATAACCTTCATAAGAAGAAAAAAACGATATTAGAAGTAACATTTCAAAATGACCCACATGCTTTTGATTTTACTATGCTTACTCTCTACATATTTTTTACCCAAAACTAAATTGAAAGTAACAATAATTCTTCTAAACTTATCGACCTAAGTAATAAAGACAACAGATAACCTTCTATAGACTATTAAATCACAGATTACTCCTCACTAACTAAAGAGCCTGGTATAAAATGTATATCTCCATTTGTACGGTATTCCCCTTACCGACAATTATCTCATGAGTCTCCAGGGAGGCCGAACTTATACTATTATTCACATTTATCCATTGTGTGACCATATTGTGTTAATTAAGGAACCTTTATAAAAGAAGAATAATTTTTAAAAATAATGTGGGTCATTTTGAAATGTAACTTCATTTCAAAATTACCCACATGTTTTTAATTTTGTTATGTTTACTCCAATTACACATTTTACCCAAAAATCTAATGTAAATAATAATATTTCTTGCAAACCCATTCATCCTAGCAAAAATACCTACATCATCATCATCATCATCTGCCTAGCCTTTTCCCAACTATGTTGGGGTCAGCTTCCAGTCTATCCGGATGCAGCTGAATACCAGTATTTTACATGAAGCGACTGCCTATCTGACCTCCACAACCCAGTTACTGGGTAATACGATACCCCTTGGTAAGACTGGTTGTCAGACTTCCGGGCTTCTGACGACCCGTAACGACTGTCAAAGATCCACAAATGACAGCCGGGACCAAAGGCTTAACGTGCTTTCCGAGGCACGGCGGGGTTTTGGTATGTAAAGATGGTCACCCACCCACAGACCAACCGCCGCAAGCGTAGCTTAACCTGGTCGATCGACCCGTGCAGCTGTTATTTAGCCACAAGCCCTTCCAAAAATACCTACACATGACTTCTTATAAGCCAACATAAAGACACAGATTACTCCTCAAGGCACATATAAAATGTATATCTCGATTTGTAGGGTATTCCCCTTACGTACAGTTACCTCATGAGGCTCGAGGGAGGCCGAACTTATTCGTAACTACCAGTATTCCACATTAATACGTGTCGAGGTGAAATGTTAGATTTAGCTATTATATGAATAGTTCTTCTTTGAATGTCTTTGTAGTTGTGATAAAGAGTTTTGAAACGTTAAACGTTTCGTCTCCAAAGTTTTATGACTTGTGTCATTTTCGTCTCAGAAATTTTTGGTCGTGTCATTTTATTCTCATTTTGGTGAATGTTTGTGGGGATTGCTTAAAATCAAAAAAAGGAGTTTTTTTTTTAAATCTTACACAGTGTCTATCAATAAGTGAAATGGTTGGAAAATCCTTATTAACATTATAAACACGAAAGTTTGTATGTATGGATGTTTGTCTTTCACGCAAAAACCACTGAATGGATTTAGAAGAAATTTGGCACACAGACTATAACCTAGATTAACACATAGGATACTTTTTATCCCGGTCGTACGTTCCCGCGGGATAACTTCCGACATCCACGCGGGCAAAGCCGCGGGCGGAAGCTAGTAGTATGTATAGAGAGAATAAGGGTTACAAAATTGGTACGTACTGCATTCGATTTTGATTACTAGATTAATTAAAATCGAAAGACAGGCTCTTTACTTTGGGTAAATTATTTCATCACCACTGCGCTCAAAACATTGTGAGGAAACTGGCATGTACTAGAACCAAAAAATCCGAAAATATGTGACATTTACCAACCTGGATAGCCCACTGCTACTCACAGAGAGGAGGCGTGTCCCAGATGTGGGGAAGTTATAGGCTAATTATACTAGACGTTTGTTCCATTTAACTTAAGCGCTGAATATTATTATAATTACAAAGGCAATAAAATCAAATAGTTTTAATGCAGATAGATAAAATTGGAAAATGAAATAATCGTCTGAATGGTGCATTCAATAACGTTATTTCACTAATATCGGATTACGCTCGCTGGCCGTGAATGAAGTATTAAATTGACTAAAATAATAAGTTTCGATATTCACGTTTAAGCCTTTTCAGGGTCATTATTGTGTTTATGTATAACTAGCTTTTGCCAGCGGCTTCGCCCGCGCGGAACTTTCATCCCCTATTTAACTCCCTTAGAGGTTGAATTTCAAGAAATCCTTCCTTATTCCTGGTCTACATTATAAGAGGAACCTCTGTGCAAAATTTCTGCTTTCTATTTCCAAGGGTTTGGGCTGGGCGTTGATGAATCAGTCGGTCAGTCAGGACTTTTCTTTTTATTTATATAGATAGATACCTTTCCAAATAACTTTCCACGTTACTTACCAATATCACGATAAATCTCTTTCGAGTGATGTGTTTATTTCAATTTGAAAAGTGCGGTTTCTGGTATCAATGTATTAAAAATTCTCATAACTTCCGAACATGTTGAGATAGGATTAAAAAACCCTTCCAATATCGTTTGATATCATCCAAAGAAGCCGTGCCTTTCATATGTATATACCCCTTCCGTTACACGTTTTAATTACCAGTGTCGTAACGCAGATCCATTTGTATTGTCTTTGGTCCCTAGCCTTGACTTTAAGAGCGTTTATTCTGAAAGTTGGCAACGTCGCAAATAGCTGTCAAATATTTACCTGTTTTTATTAATTTGTAAATATTACTGTATGAAAATGTGAAATATCGCTAACTAGTGATCTAAAATGTGAATAATGATTTGCAATTACAACACTGAATTTGATGTTGTAACCGTTTAAGGTGCAAAAAAGGCATTTGGAAAGTTTCAAAGTTCTTTTTTTACATCTAAAACTAAATATTCGGTGTTGAAATGTTAACTACTGCATTTCATAATCAATATTTTAGGTTACTAGTTAGCGATATTTCAAATTTCCATACAGTTATATTGCCAAATAAATAAAAACAGGAAAATATTTGACAGCTATTTGCGACGTTGCCAACGCTCTTAACAGTCAATGGACAAAATTGTAAAACTTTTTCTACCACCTGAATACGGGGCTTTTGGCTACTTTGTATGTGTGCATTTTATGGATCTTCTCGTTGTAATACACGTTTTGTTTGTGCAGAATAAACGTTTTTTTTTCTTTCTTCTAATATTTTTCTCAGTTTGTTAGTAAGTGCATCCATAACATTACAAATACCACCACAGCCTAACTACGACCAATATACAGCCTAACTTAGTTTGCGACTAGATCCTATCGACAGGGGCAGTATACCCAGCCTGTGTTCAATTTAACTCGTGGTCCCCGGGTATACGCCACATGAAGTTAAGACAAGTAAAACTATCGGTAGTTGACAACTTGTCTCTATCAACTATTAACTATTGAGTAGTTTTCTTTTACACCACAGAATGAGGAAGTTCTTTTATTTATTTAGCAATTTAACTTTTGTGGATTTTCGAACTTACTAGTCTTGACAGTTTTTCGGGTTCCGTACCTAAGGTTTAAGATATTACCTACTAAGGTTTCACTGTCCGTATCTTTTGAACCATATTATGTAGACGCTTGAAATTTTCACCAAAGTATGCACCTACCTGCTATAGCTGTTAATAACAAAGAATAAAAGAAAGGAAACAATTAATTACATTTTTGCGCGACGACCTAGACGCTTATTGCAAGTGTTGGATCGAGCTGGTCCTAGAAACGGATGCCTAGACAGATTTGCTCAGTAGCAGGACAGTGTAGGGAAAAAAAAAAGTTTTTAGTCTTTAATTATGGTATCCATAGCAGTACACACACTATGTGAGAATTTCAAGTGTATATATATACCATACATAAAATCAAATATTGTGAACGTATGTCTAATGGTACGGAACCCATCATCTGCTCTGCCAGGGGTGCGGGTTTGTTCGAAAGATATATCACAGCCCCTGGCATACGGGCTACTGAGGGAACATGGGTGGGTTTTAGTCAGTAAAAGTCTGACACGCCCTCCTGCTCCACCTAGAGCGGGAGAAGTTATTCAATGATTTCCCACCCAAAAAAAAAATACCCATCATCTGCGAGTTCGAATCACACTTGGCCGTTTTTTTTAGTGTCGCAAGTTGAGGGGAATTCAGGCGGAAGTGCATCTATGCTCTTATAAAAAATAAATCATGTCTGCTCCTATACCTCCTACCTCCTGCTCCTGCGAAGTCTGTTGCGCTAGTTCTTCCCAGCTAAAGCACTGGAAAGTGGTGAAGGGTGGGCGTTTTAGGGGATTTTCTTATGTAATTTTGACGTTCCAAAGTGCTGATTCTCAGCCAAGTTTGAATAGGCTTCTGATGGATTTTAACATTTAATTGTTACCATCTAAATAAACAGACAAATAATCTACACATCTCTATTATACACTCAACGATACGTCTATCAACATAAACATTACTGATAAGTATTCATTCTTAACATAGAAATACCATGTTTTTTATTTAGAATATAACTTACCATTTCAGTATTTTACATAGTGTATCTTAATTACTTTACTTACCATCTATAATTTTTATTTTATTTATTTTGTGCATCCTAACCGATCTATCATGTTTAGATTTCTACATTATTACGAACCCGTACACAGTGGCAATGGCCGTTTACATAATGGCTGTAGTGGGCCATTGTGTACAGGGGTCATTAGAGCATGGTCTAGAGTCTAACCTAGTGTTAACATTTGACATTAGATTGTTAGATTATCCCATAATGAAAGCGGGCGAGCTCACTGTTTAATTATAATAGTATAATTAGATACATAATTTTAATAATTTAACTGTGTGTATCTGTTTTTATGCTCGTCAACAGATGTCGCTTATCAAAAGCTACAGCGTGGCGGCGTTTATTTTTATCTCAATTTTAAATACGAAAAGAGCATTTTTTTTTTCTAGATCATGGGAAGAATTGTTTTATTGCAATTGTTTTATTTTTTTATTTTTCAAGAGCACCGCTTACAATACACAACACACTGCACCCGAGACGAATAAAGACGTAAGTACACTTGCGTCATTTATTAATTCGATAGATCAATATTTTTAATTTAGATGATACCTACCAAGATCCAGAATAACCAATATTTTCAGTGTCGAAATTCCAGAAAATACGCTTCGTCACATCAAAAACTTATCATGTGTACATAATTTTTTTATCAGACTATACACAATTAAACAGAAATTATTTTAATCAATAATGAACCAACTACCAACACTAAAATATGTTGTATATGACTACGGCGTAGCAGATGTCGTAGCGGCAGCCTACGCGGCTACGCTGTCGTAGCCGCGACGAGCTTCTTCAGAATGTAAGATGATCCTCTTATCGACTCGACGGTTCTTCGAAATTCACTGAGATTTTTCATATCTGAATAAAATATTTTCTAACCGAAGATAAGCAAATCAGGTACCTATTGGAGTGTCTACAGGGATACGAAAACATAAGATGTGCTTATAAATCGGCTGGATGACCCTTCGAAATTCACTGAGGTATTCAGTTCGAAATATGCTTTCAATGCAAACTACAAATCTAACGATATTTCAATGAAATCGAGTTGTTTGGATGCCCGTTCCCCTTAAGGGTTGGGCAGAGGTGTACTTCTAATACACCCACATTTCCCCAGTTAATTTTTAAAAACCCATGTAATAGGGAGCGAGCCTATTGCCATCAAACGGGCACAAATCCAAACCCCGGGTTTGCTACTGAGAAATTCCAAGTAGACCCAATAACACTTTATAGAGATATGAGGAACAGGTTGTAAAGTTCGCTCATCTTCTATTGAAAAGGAGGATCCTCCGACCAGACGGGTATTGTGTCTGGTCCGGGCAACTGCCCGACAGTGAGTTGATGTCGGGATTTTTGTATATGTTCGAGTGCCGTCGAAAACTCTGATTGCGCGATGTAGAATTGCTCAGTTAGTTCGCCTGTGGCATTGTAGATGGCGCCACTTTTCTTTTTGTGTTTTCTTGATATTTGTCGTGAAGCATTTTTATTTGTAGTGCCGCTACAACTTTGTCCGACCTGGGAATCGAACCCAGGCACCCATGCTCAGCAACAGCGCTTACGACAGCTAGACCAACGAGGCAAATACAAGATCAACAAAACCAGTGTATGGGCTGATTTTATCAAAGTTATGTATCTCGGTGTTTGTGTCACAGAAATTCATATGTGTACCAAATTCCAACTCAATTCGTCCATTACATTCTGAGCAAATTGGCTGTGACAGATGGACAGACATACACACGAGTGATTCTATAAGGGTTCTGTTGTTTATGGGGACCATAAAAACAACATGGCGGCGTTCGTTCCCAGTTTGTCCACGCGCCAAAAGAACTTTTTATTTTTTATTTCTCTTTTTGGGTGGGAAATCATCAAATAACTCCCGCTCTGGGTGGAGCAGGAGGGCGTGTCAGACTTTTACTGACTAAAACCCACCCGTGTTCCCTTATTAGCCTGTATGCCAGGGGCGGCGGTATCTCTTTCGAACAACCCACACCCTTGGCAGACAAGAACCTTGTAGCGCTATAAGTAGGTTAAAAGTTTAGTCGAAAAAAAGTAAAGAAAATACAATTCATTTCGGAAAAAACAATCGTTATATTAAAAAGCAAAACTGAACTAAATCTATACTCCAATTTCGTGAACAGTTCCCAAGGGAACCTAAAGAAGTACGACCCTTGAATTAAAAAATCGTAAACGAATTTTTATCGTCCAGTTAATGGCCGATTAATGCGGCGATTAGGACTGTAGGGCGGCCAAAGTGGCTATACCATCTATATTGGCCTTCGTTACAGAAGTTTTTAGGGTTACCAGACAAAAATATCTTGTTGAGTTAACTAAATGCCTTACTTTAAAAGCTCAGCATTAGTCTAAGGAAGGATGTACACAAGTTTAATTAAATGTATTTATTTCCTAGCATTTGCCAGCGGCTTCGCGTGGAGGTCGGAAATTACACCACAGGACCGTACTAGCGGCATAAAAAGTGGCCTAAACAGGTTGTAGGCCTTATATACTGTAGATTCGTAGACGATTTTCTATTTTGTATTGTCATTCCTCTAAGTACCTGGTACTTATTGACAGGCCTGCACTGTCCTCCCGTACCTATTATCACTGTAATTTAAAAACATTGTTAAAGCCAATTAAGAGTAACCATGGAGTTTCTTGTCGGCTCTTCTCCATAGGAAGCGACAATTTGGAACCGTGCACCTAGCTTCTGACGTTTCATAAGTGCCCATGCAGGTTTATGTGAAATAAAATATGTTGATTTTGATTTGATTTTTTGATTTTGAATATGGCATTTTTATAGCCTGGCTTTTCTATAGTTTTTCATTTGTGCATAGTCACTAAAAGAGATGAGTAGCCAGCATTGTCAGATATGCATAGTTGAAGATTAGTAAGAAATTGATAGATGTTTAAAAACGAAATTTAATTTGATAAATGAACTGATTGTTTTCTATTAATTTAATTCAAATCAAAATCAAAAGTCATTTATTCAAACTAGGCTGAGAGTCAGCACTTTTCGAACGTCAAAATTACATAAGACAGTCCCTCAAAAACGCCCGCCCTTCGACACTTCCTAGATAAATAAATCCAGCATCCTGCATGAAATAAGAAGAGTAAATCAACGGGCGAGGAAGACCTGTGGAATAATTGCGCAACACGCACAGTGTTCCGTGTGGTGCCGGACGTAAAAGAATACCACCATCCCATTTCTTCCCGTGGGTGTCGTAGAAGGCGACTAAGGGACTTACTACTGTTCATGAACGGTTGAACATGTTCGTGTGTTCGTGAACGGGCACTGTCGGTTGCCATCACCTAATTTCCAGGGCTTATTTTGAATCTTATATTTAGAATTGTTTTTTTTTTACATTGTTCTTATACCCAAGAATAATGTTCTCAAGATTTTGTAATATCCAACTTGATTTAATAGAGTGTCCGTGGAGTTTCTTACCCGTTCTTCTCCATTGAGATCTATGAGTACGTTTTGGAATGGGCGATTAGCTTCAACTTTTTACAATTCAAAAGTGCCAGAAAATGGTTTAATTGAAATAAATGGTTTGAGTTTGACCTAGAGAATGGGCAGCAGAGTTCTCTATGCGTTTGACCACCATATCGCCAAACCCGCCTAGGCGCCAAGCGTGGCGATTATGGCAAAACTCCCCTTTTGGGGGAGGCTTATGTCCAGCAGTGGACGTCTTTCGGCTGAAATGATGAATGATGATGATGATGGCTTCCATTTCGCTAGTTCAACAACATTCATAGCGTTAATTAACTTGCTGAGTAAACTCATTTTTCGAACATAACAAAATTCTTCGTGTTTCGGAACAAAGCTAAGAACTTCGCTTGGACTGCCCAGCTACAGGAAGTTAGCCGCAAGCTATTTGCATCCGCCGCGTCATTAAAGAGATTGCGTAATTTTCTTCCGATTGCCACCAAGATTGTGCTTGAGCAATCGCTTCTTCTACCCATCCTTGACTATGCTGATGCCAGCTATCTTGACCAACTCGATAAACTTGAGCACCTTCAAAATGTTTGTATAAGTTTTATATTTGGCTTGCGCAAATATGACCATGTTTCCGAATTTCGAGTGAAGCTCAAGTGGTTACCAATACGCCTTCGCCGGAATGCTCACATTCTTTCCCTTTTGTATAATGTGCTTTTCTCCCCTTCCACCCATCTCTAACTCAAAAATCGTTTTCAGTTTCTTTGTGACTCCCACACTAAATTCTTAAGGTCATCAGATAACTTGAAGCTTAAAATGCCCATGCATTTCACAACTTTCCTCGACCATTCCTTCACTGTCCAGGCTGCTCGTTTGTGGAATGCATTGCCTATTGAAATTAAACGCGCTCAGTCTTTATATGTGTTTAAAAGACTCGTTAAGGATACCTGTCGTTGTAATCTAGTTCTCATACTTTACTGTAATTTTCGATGTAAAGTCTTCATTTATTTTCGTTCCTTATATATTTAGTATGCATATATTTATGTATCTATTATATAGGATAGGATATGTATATATGTGTGTATCTATTTTAGTATATTGTATATTTATTATTTGCCCCAAGAACATCCCCATTTTATATCCAGACCAATCGCTGTCCATGCTAAGGTTGCCTGGAAGAGATCGCGGAAAGCGATAAGGCCGCCCATTGTATATTTTGTAGTGTACCTTGTTTTTTTTTGTAATGTATTTTTTGTGGTGTACAATAAAGTACATCTAAATAAAGCTGCCAAAGATAATGATGAAATGACGTTATACTTTTATTATGATATCAGGACCAAAAAACAAAATGCCGACCAAGGGACGACCCTAAATAGAGTAGACCATTACCAGTAGGATTACACAGAATGTCAGCACACATAAACTGGGGATAAATCAGTGGCCGAGAAATATTACTCCTTATCTATTCTTAAGAAATGCTTACTCTGTCGCGCGGAGCTATAAAACGGGTAAGTCGACTTACGGCATTATTCCGGGTACAATAAATAAAATAGCCTCCATGGGTCGGCAAACTTAACCGTACAGTCATGAACACTAATATGTGTTCACACTAAGCAACTTTTAAAAGTGATTTTCAACTGGTGTAATCGATTGTTAGGCAGAGGTGTAACAGTTAATATCCGCTTTTATTTTGGTGGTCTTTCGATTCAAGTAACTTCAAAGCAGCATCGCTGTTTTGAACCTTATTTGTTGCCGCGATGCGCTATTATCAAATACATAAAAAATTGCTTCTTACAACTTTTTATGACTTTTTGAACAGTAAGTCGTCAAGTCAACTTTATTTACACATTCATAAAGTTCATATGTTCATCATCATCATCATCTCAGCCCGGAATCACCCAATGCTGGGTATAGGCCCCTTTTTGCGCCATACTTCTCGGTTCCGTTCGTCTCTCATCCGTGTGATTCCCGCAACTCTTATGATATTATCAATCCAACGCGCTTCTAGACGACCCTGGTTTCTTTGTCCCGACTTAACCACCATTCGGTCACAGCTTTACTCTATCGGCCATCTTCTCGTCTAACTAGATGTCCTGCCCAGTTTATATTTTTATTTTATTTTCTTATTTCTTAATTCTAATTCTTTATTTCAGACAAGAATCCATAGTGTTAGTAGCAACAAAATAACTGAATAACTGAGTAGTTTTAGTAATAAGATAACAATCAACTGGTATGGATTCTTACCCAGTGGCGCAGCAGAAGGGAATCCCACCGATCTGAGAACACGCTCAGGACACCGTTGGCGGTTGTGCGATATGTTTTTAACAGTAAATAACATCAATTGCAGACAAGGAGTTGAATAGAAGTTACTTACATCTCTTTTCAGCGACGACCAACTTTGAAACAGCTTTTCCCAAATGCTCATACACACGAGCGACACGAGTCAACTGACAGTCGTCGGCGCGTCGATGGCTGCCGTCGACAACACGCCACTCGTGTAGGTATTTGAGCACCGTACTCCGACGCGTCGACGGCCGCCTATGACGCGTCGGTGGCTGCCATCGCCTGCAGTTGCCTCTGGCGTTGACGCATATCGCTCGTGTGTATGCACACTAACTCAGAGTGGGCGTATATTCAAGTACCGTTTATTTGTACATAGAAGTAACTTAGAACTTACTTGAGAAAACCTTCGACTTGTCTTAGGTCTAGCTTAGGGTTCCGCTAAATTAAAGGAAAGGTCGTCGACTATTAAAAAAGGGTCATCCTTCCTTTTCTAAAAGCTTTTATTAAATGTACTAAGTCTATTTTGTTTTCTGTGTCTGTCTTTCAGCTAGGAATCTAGCCTGCGACTAGTTCATGTAACATTAATGTCCAGTAACATTGCATTAAATTGCATACTATTTATATGAAAAGTATAAAAATCCAAAAGGGGGAAACAATACGCACTTAATATCTTTACTGTCATAGGTTCGTGACTGATTTAATGAATCCTTATATGACAACGCCAGGCCATAAATTTATAAAAATTACTTTATAACTAAGTAGGTATTTGTTATTACTTTTTTATAAAGTTGTGAGCATCTGCAGTAAAAAAGGATTACGTTAATTCTGGACAGCTCCGGAAAAAAAAACAACAGAATTTAACAAAAACAAAATCATTTTCCGGTCCACAAAAAGATCGATATCGCATCATAAAACAATTTGCTTTTAAAACGATATACCGATTAAAGAGGTGTTGAAATATCGGCTTCGGATTGCCGATACGCGATCGGCGCCATGATTGCTTTGTGAACCAATTTACGGCAACTGTCCCACCGCCAGCGATTAACGAGAAGCGAGCAGAGCTAGCAGGTGAGGCGTAACAGCCGGACGAGCTGATCGATCAGGTTAAGCTACGCTTGCCGAGGTTGGTCTTTGGATGAGTGATCATCTTTTTTACTAAGACCTCTCCGTACCTCGGAAAGCACGTTCAACTGTTGGTCCTGGCTGTCATTCGTAGATATCCGACAGTCGTTACAGTTCGTCAGAAGCTCGAAAGTCTGACAACCAGTCTTACCAAGGGGTATCCTTTTACCCAGTAACTGAACTGTAGAGGTCAGATAGGCAGTCGCTCCATGTAAATACTGTTATTCAGCTGCAACCAGTTAAACAAGAAGCCGACCCCAACATGGTTGGAACAACAAAACGAGTCGGCGAGTAGCGATTGCGCGACAGTGACGACTAACGAGCGATCTCTCGACGGTGTGCATACGTACCAAGCATGAGTCTCTCAGCGAGTGTACTTCCCTCCCGCCAACCCAGCATCGCTAACCGAGTACTCTCCTTGATAGCTCTTGTAGCTGAGATAAACGAGTACTCGCCAGCGGTGTGAGTAGTCTGCGATCAACTATAAGATAAGTTAACACAAGATAAGTTTTTCTTCAGTCCGCAAAATTTTACCATGACTTCGGCATACCATTCTAAACCCCCAACGCAGATGATTTTTGTCTGTTTAACAAAAATAAAGTCAGCTGTTTCATAGAAAAGTAAAATACCTACGCGGTCAAAATGTATGGAACAGTTTTTTTTTGTTTTTTTTGTATAACCGACGAAAAATTTCTGCGCTGGGGGGTCTAGAACGATATGCTGAATTCATGGTTACAGTTTGCGCACTGAATAAAAAATTATCCTGTAAACAGTATCTTTTTTACTACCATAGGACCTAAAAATTTTTGTACGTATCTTGAGCAAGAAAATCGTTGATAGCTGGTCGCTTCCTCGTGCGGTAGGACAGGTCTCTACGGCAATACCGGTGTGATTGTGTTCCATGTCTCGAACCAGCGGATGTTTAATTACCGAGCTACTGTAGACTCGGTATTGAATTATTTTTTGGAGAGTAATTAAAGCAATTACCGCTTCTGTATGACGGCTTATCTGGGGTTACTAACAAATCGTTTTTTGAGTAGGCAATGGATTTGTGTATTTGTTGACAAAAGAAATTAAAAGGGCCAAAATTGCCTGTCTTAAATTTGATTTTTCATGAAATTTATAAGATTTAGGTATAAAATAAAAATATTACGTGTAACTACATGATATTTTCAAACTTTTTGTGGAACAGAAACACGATACATAAAAATTTTCTCTATAAAAAATCATCACGAAGTTGCCTCTAATTTTTCCTGGCTTACTACGCAGCCTTAAGAGAGTGTAAATTGTTACACTATCTTAGTCGTTTCTCAAGTATGTTGTAGTCGGCTTACAGTCTTATCGGATGTAGCTAAATTCCCGTATTTTATATTGAGCGACTGCCTATTATTTTCTGAATGAATATTTCTGGAGGCCACTCCAACTGCGTACCTGACGACGTAGAGTTGGAATACGTTCCACAGGGTGGACCAATGATCTTGTGAAGGCCGCAAGATTCCGCTGTATACGGGAAACATAAAAACGGTCGAAACGGCGGAGCTTGGGGCCAGCAGTAGACGTGTTTCGGCTACATTGGTGATGATGATGAATGAATGCCTCTAACCTCCACAACTCAGTTACTTGGGTAACATGATATCCCTTGGTAAAACTGGTTCTCAGACATTCGGGTTTCTGACGAACCGTACCGACTGATTCGAACAAAACTTTGTCTTCATTCAAAATTCAAAGACAAACCTTCACAATTCAAAGACATTAAAATTCTACAACCAAGCATTAAATTACATTTTCTTCCCCATTTGTCTTCCCAAAATACAGCGGGAGCTCATTCATTACAAGTGGTTGTTTCTCACAATGACCGACAAGAATAATACCTAGAGAAGATTCCGCGTAATGACCGGGCTAAGTGTGTTTGTACATTTAAACTTCAAATCGTGTAAATTAATTAGTTCTGCGTTCGTTTTTGTATGGCTGAGATGTGATGGCTTAATGAGACCAAAGATTTTGAATGTGTTTGCTGAAATCATTCTCTCGACTGGAAGCCGACCCCAGCATAGTTGGGGAAAGCCCCAACTATGCCGGGGTCGGCTTCCAGTCTTACTGGATGCAGCTGAATACCAGTATTTTACACAGAGAGACTGCCTATCTGACCTCCACAACACAGTAACTGGGTAATAAGATACTCCTTGGAATAAGTGGTTGTCAGACTTTCGGGCTTCTGAAGGCACGGTACGACTGTCAAAGATCCACGCATGACAGCCGGGACCAACAGTTTAACGTGCGTTCCGAAACACAGAGGGGTCTCACTATGTAAAGTCACCCATCCACGGACGAAACGTCCGGGTGTTTCCACTGCGAAGATCGCCCTGAGGACACGGTGGAGCACATGGTGGTGGTCTGCCCGGCTTGGGCGGAGCACCGCCGTGTCCTCGTGGAGGCGATCAGCGGCGGCAATCTCTCGCATCCGGCCCTGGTCCATGCCATGGTACGGAGCGAGAGTGCATGGGTAGCCGTCACCTCCTTCAGCGAAGCAGTAATGCTCGCGAAGAGGGAGGCGGCGCACGTGAGGGAGACGCAGTATATATTAACCGCTGCAGGAGAGGCCCTGGGCGTCGGGAATCCCAGGCTGATTTCCGGCCACCGTAGGCGTGGGCTTGCGGACGGTGAGTAATGGGTAGCTCGCTGTCCGGTAAGGACCAAGCCCAGGTCGACGGCGTATTGTGTTCCACGCGCGCCTCAAACAGATGTCAGCACAAACCGATGGGGCCCGCAAGGGCCGATGCCTGCCAGGGGTGCGGGTTTATTCGAAAGAGATACTGCAGCCCCTGGCATACGGCTGCTGAGGGAACACGGATGGGTTTTAGTCAGTAAAAGTCTGACACGCCCTCCTGCTCCACCCAGAGCATCAACGCCCAAACCATCCACAGACCGACCGGGGAAACGTAGCTTAACCTGAACAGTCGACTCGTGCAGTTGTTACTAATTAGCCATTATCCCCACCTGCGTGTTTTCTAGAATACACGTGAATTAATAGAGTAAGGTACAGTGGTAGTATCGGCCCTACCTCAACAGTTAGATTCAAACCTAGGCTGCATTACTGTATACTGCTCCCAGAACAGTAAAAAAAACATAGTGAGGTTATGCTAATAACAAGAGGGGCCCCAAATTTTTAAAGACCTGACGTATTAGTTAAAGCTCGTGGGTTCCAAACGCAAGTAAACATGATCACAACTGCTCTAAAGCGTTGAAATAAAACATCGTGAAAAATATGTCCTATGTTCTTTAACAAAAAAAACGAATACATGTGTCATACACCAATTTGCACTGGACCGTGTTTGATTCCTTCCGTTCCCTCTCACGGAAAGGACCCTGAGAACCAACAGTGGGAACATTTTAAGCTGGCAAGCTTTGGCCAGCAACGTCATTCGCATGGACATCGGAAACTATCCCACAGGATCGTACTACGGATCCTATGCCCTACCCAAGTCATTATCTATCTGTGTGCCAAATTTCATCCAAACGCGTTCAGCCGTTAAGGCCAGAAAAGTAGAGAGACCGTGTTGCTTTCGCATTTATAACATAACTGGCTTCTACCCGCTACTTCGACTAAAAATCCTTGAAATTTCTACCCTTACTTGATCTAAGGAATTTTTGCTTATAGGAAAAAAATCAGAAAGAATGCTTTCTGACTTTCCTCAAGAATTATTTCTAGAAGAAATGATCAAATGCAAAAAGAGTTTTTGAAGTAGGACTGGTTGTTCTAAAGATTACCCCCTATATGCAAACAAATACCTCTTCATAACATATAATCTTAGTGACTGCCTTGTTGTCCTAGTAGCTGCAAGCAAGCGCTACTGATGTATCTACATGACATACTGGGTTCGAATCCCAGGTCGGATTCAAAGTGTTATTAGGTTTTACAGTCTGGAATTTCTCAGTAGCTACCCGGAGTCTGGATTTGTGCCCGGTTGATGGCTATAGGCTCGCCCCCTATTATATAGGACTTAAACAAAACTGGCGAAATATGGGTGTGTAGTTAAACCTCTGCTCAATCCATCGGCGAATCAAGGCGTGATGTTATATCAGTCAATCAACTCAGCCTATCGCAGTCCACTGGTGGACATAGGCCTCTCCCAAGCTGCACTACAACACTCTGTCCTCCGCTTTCCGCATCCAGTCTATCCCAGCCACTTTCTAGATCGTCAATGTTATATAGATGTATAATATTAGTATAGGCTAAGTAGTATTAAATACACAATACTCTACATAGTAACAGAACCAGTTAACACGCTTTAAAATTAAAACTCATAGCATGAGAACATTTCTATCCTACAGGGAGACATTAGCAAGCCACTATGAACTCAAATTAAACACTAAAATAAAGACAAAAACCTCCTCCATTCCCACATGCACAAAACTTTCCACTCTAAGTATAAAGACAGTCTGTTAAAGTCTGGTTCTCAATTACTTTGTCCCCTTTGTTCGGCGCCAATCTTCGCTTGTGGTAGAACAATGACGCTACGTCCAGTGAGACCATTGTCTGCTGTATGTGCGATTATAAACCAAAATGCTGGTGGGAATGTGCAACGGTATTATGTTTGAGATTTACATGTGTTTAGGTGGCATGTAGTCAGCGTTTTTGTTATTAAATGGGGTTGCTTAGTGAAGAGGTTGGAGTAGCTTGCGAGAGCAGTGGTGGCCTTGTGGTATCAGCCGCGACTTACAAGTTGTAGGTCGAAGGTTCCAACTAAGGCAGCCACTTTACTTTAAGTGAATTCCATAATTCATAAACTATAAGGGCCCGACCACACGAACCACACCATAGCGAAAACACGTGGGCGGGCGCTAATTTATGCATGGAAATAAGTAGTTTATTCACACGTACCACATTTGCCGTCAAAATTATCCGAGTCAGCGATACCGCCGTTCACGTCGCTGCCACAACGATGTATCTTTCTGCAAACAGTAACCACACCGCAACTGCATGAAGTTGCAGCGACACTATTCACACGTAACCACTGCTTGCCCACATTTTGTAACTGCGATTTGTTGTGGTTGTGTTACGTCTGAACGGGCCCTTACTTCGGGATCATGCTTTCAAGGTAACGAGTTTGCACAATACTGGTACCAGTATTGGGCAAACTTACATCAATGCAAACGAACTATGTTCATCTCTGCGTTACTAACTACTCTGATGGACCTCTCGCCACATACAAGTTAGGTGATGGATGTAAGTTCTAGATGTAGGCATGATCTAGCCTAAGAGGGAGGCCATAAAAACTACCTTAAGTTCCTATAAACTAAGTTGAAATTAAAATGGCAATATTTATTTGAAAGATTACAAAACATTTAACGTTGACATTACTAGATCCTGTGTACTCATAGGCCTCCCCCAGGCTCCTCCACTTCGACTGGTCTTGTGCTTCCCATATCCAGCGGATTCCCGCGGCATTCACAAGGTCATTGGTCCAACTTGTGGAAGGGCTTCCCACTCTACGTCTTCCGGTACGCGGTCGCCACTCCAGAACCTTTCAGCTCCATCGGTCATCTGTTCTGCGAGCAATGTGCCCTGCCCACTGCTACTTAAGTTTGGCAATTCTTCGGGCTATGTCGGTTGCCTTGGTTCTCTTGCGGATCTCTTCATTCCTGATTCAATCACGTAGGGAAACTCCGAGCATAGCCCTCTCCATTGCCCTTTGGGTGATTGTTAGCCTTCTGATAAGGCCCATTGTGAGCGACCACGTTTCTGTAACATACATAGGGTCATCACTGGCAACACACACTGGTCAAAGACTTTCGTCTTGAGACACTGTGGTATTTGGGACGAGAAGATATTGCGAAGCCTCCCGAACGCTGCCCAACCGAGATGAGGCGAGGCGTCTTAGATTAAACAAAGTTATAGTGTAGGAAAAGAGTGGTTTTCCTCATAGTTTGAACTTTTTTATGCACGTGAAATTACGTTCTTCAGTATTCACTTAGGTACAATAATGTTTAAAAGATGAAATGTCCAAATTCACTTAGATACTTTGCAAAAAGAACATTGAGAGTCCTACTCCGATTTAATAGCTCAATCGGAGTCAAATAGTAAAACATATTAAATTTGTTTTAAGAAACAGATAAATATCGCTGATCGCTGCTACAAAACCTTGTGACGTCAATCAATCCGTCAAGTTCGGCTCCCACAAAACTGGTGCGACGCGACCCTGGCAGAACCATTTCTATGATAGTGTATGAGTAATTTTCGTGTTCTTCCTTTTTAAATAAAACCGCCACAACGCCACGCACGATATTTCAACAACACAAAACTCCTGAAGTTATTCATCATAAAGTCAAATGAAGCGTCAAATGAAGGTTCTTAACCAATTTTATTTTTGCCCACAGCACGGCAACGCGACGACCTCAAGCGAGACGTCGGTGGGGACCAACACGGCAACCGCCGCGCCCTCCGCGGGGCCCAGCAAGGGCCCGCCTCAGGCCGCCAAGTTCCGCCACGGTCTGCTGCAGCTCATGATACACACGATCGATCCCATGCATGACGGTGAGTTAGGTATGCACGCAGCTTTGCCTACACCTTTGCTAAGTCCCATTTTGGGTTGTTGATGATGATTTTCCAAATTTTCCAAGCCCTGCGAAAAAAAACACCCCAAGATTTGTTTTTTCATTTTTTTTTTACTTTTATAATCGTAATGATATGCATTATGATCATAAAATTCAAGTCCCATCATGTCCAAAAACAGGCTTTCCAAACCTTTCTTTTGTTGAGCTTCCCCGGATTACTTATTACAAATAATATTTTCATGTCCAATTCTCCTTAAATTTTTTCAGGACAATAGTTTATTTTTACTGAAAAATATATATCGGTAGTTTTAAACGGTTCTAGTTGCAAATTATGTTTTTTCCGTAAAATCATTTAACAGTTCACATAAAAATTTACATACCAATAAAACTCGACCCCACTTCAAAAAATTTACTTGAACAGTCAAATTCTAATTCACCGATTCCTTAGAAAGTCCGAACCCAATTAGCTTACAGTATTGTATTAAAAACCCAATTTATCATCAATTACCCAAAGTTACCCTCATAACAACTGCCTTACGTGAGCAAGTCTCGCCACGCAACCATAATAATAATTACAACAACCATCAATTAATAAAAAATAAAAAACATTTTCATTCGTGTGTCGCTTGCATTACTCACATAAGACAGAAAAATTGTTTTACAACCATTTTACTAATGGTACTAAAACGGATCCCGACGGCAGTTGGTACGGAAACGGATCCAAATTAGGTCAATTAAAGAACAACGTACCTGCAGGCTTAGCACGAGAACCGTAGAGAAGCGTTTTGTCGATGGAAGAGTAGACAAAAATGACGTTTCCGTGTAGACAATTGACAGTTTTGTAGCGAGAAATGTGGACAAGCGATTTCTATTCTACGGTAGAGTAGAGATAGAATGCGTCATACTAAGCCTGCAGATGTTATAGGGAGGTACGCACTGCGCTTTGCAATCACTAACGCTACGGCGCCTGAAATTAAGAGCTCCTGAAACGTTTAATGGAGCTCTGAAATTGCCTAACCGGAGCTTGAAGGCGCTATTCCACCAGTGTACGACACTGTGCGACACTGTACTGCACAGTGTTCGGAAAAAATGTTTCCTTCATTGGACTCACTCAAGTAAACATTTACAAATGTTCTGTACTGCACGTTTACAAAAGTTATGTACAGCCTTGCCGGTGGACACAGAGATTAACAGATCTGCAGCACAGTACGTGCACTGTTAGAATTCAGACCCATGTATGTACCACGAAACTTTACAAGTCTGTAAATCAATAAAATTGTTGAATTTTAAATTGTAGAAAAAACACGTGTAACTCAGAAATTACAGATAGCGAATGAGTTACAATCTACAATTCTTTCCCGTTTTTAAAAACGTCACACAATGCTTTGTACATGAGGGCTGTGTAAATTGAAGACTTATCATTACAATTAACATATTTTTAAGTTTTCTTCGTTACAATTGTGTGGCTTAAGAGTTTTGTGGTACCAACACAGATTTGAAAAATGTGTAAATTGCATAAATTGCAACTTGTTATTACTTGTTAATAGGATAGGGGTAGGGCCCTGCACAAAATGTGTGTGAATAAAATGTGCTGATTACAATTTTGGTGGAATCGCGCCTTAACATTGCCTCTAACTGATTTATTAATTGGAAGAAATGAGGAGCTTGTATCGATGCAAAAATAGACTCCTGCTTGATTCGTGTGCTATTAGAAGCACAAGCATCGATCATACATAATATTGCAATATTGTACATTTTTGTATATTATTATTTATTGTGTTGTTTTGTGACTATTTTTAGGTATCATGTTAAGATTATTCCCTGTGAACTTGTGTTTATAAGAGGGAAATAAAACACAATGTCACCGTACAAACGTACCATGTGTGAAGAGGAATAAAATCCTTTTGGTGCAAGAACGAATTCAGACGTTGCTAGAACAGCTCTGTAACCATAAAAAACCATTCATTATAAGAAGTCTAAAGACTTAGCCCAGATTTTTATAAGAGTAGCAATCGGGTAGTACCTACTTAGAAAAAAAAAAAGAACAAAAGTAATGATTTGATTTGCAACCTACATTGAAACTACAGACAAATACTTCAATTAGCCTACACTGTCCCATTACTGAGCAAAGGCCTTCCCCAAATGCTTCCAGGCATCCTTTTCCAGGGCCTCCTCGATCCAGCCCTTGCAATACGCGTCTAGGTCGTCACGCCAACTTTTCTTGGGCCGGCCTCGGCGGCGCCGTCCATCCTCAGACACCCACTATGTGGCGACAATTACCCAGCAGTCACTGTGCATGCGGCTGGTGTGACCCGCCCAGTCCCATTTTAGCCAGTCCCTATACCTAAGGACCACCTACCTTTGTCTTGGTAAAGTAAAGCTGGAACACAAGGCCCCTCTCAGTAACGCAGCGAGTGGGCCGTAATCGACCAAGCGGGCAAAGGCGGGTAGTTGGTTTCACATGTCTCCGAATTTTTTGTTCGACGAAACGGTGAAGAAAAACATCGTGAGGAAACCGGCGGAAATGCCGGTTTCCTCACGATGTTTTTCTTCACCGTTTTGAGAGCAGTGCTGATGAAATAATTTACTTAAAATAAAGCGTTGTCTGGGTTCCAATCCACGACTTACAAGTCGGAAGACGCGGCCTTCACTATTGAGTCACCACTTCTCTTATACTTAAAGCCATTGTAAATTGCACGGACCACACGATCATCTATCACATTGATGGATGTGGTTGAATGTTCCATGTTTATATAGCACGGTTTTACAAACCGTGCCGACCCCAAATTAGTTGGGAAAAGGCTAGGCAGATGACGATGTGTAGCAACAGTACTGCGAAACGATTTCTAAGTAGGCTTTGTTTTTTTTATTGTTTTAAACCTATAGCTAACTTTTCTCTTATAGTTTCAATTTATTGGAGAAGTAATTTCATGGTTCAACATGATCCCCCTTATTACAGAACAAGGTTTTTCTTTAGGTATGGTTTAAACCTTCGAGCCTATTTTTTAAATAAGAACCTAACTGACATCGAAATACAGCTCCTTTTACAAAACTGACACGTTAGTCCAGTGCTAAATTGTCAGTTTTGGAAAAGGAGCTGTAATTCTATTTCAGTTCTAAGTTCTTATTTCAAAAACAGGCTCGATGGTTTAAACCATACCTAAAGAGAAACCTTGTTTTGTAATAAGGGGGAAAAGGTTTGTTTTATGTTTGGTAGAAGTAAATGTTCTGTTATTTAACAGACCCTTCATGTCAACTTCTCCGTTTAAGTTATTCTGATCAAAGATCATAGGTCACCGCAAAATCTACAGTCACGCATAGTCCGTATCAGCGGAACTAATTACAAATAGCGAATATGCCAGCCTATCTTCCCATCAGTAGGCAGGATTGCCTATCTGCCCATCAGTAGACAAGATTGCCTGTCTAGCACGCCATGTGAGCTACACCGCAGTACGGCAATGTAGTGGAGGTACTTTGTCTTGTCTTGTAGGCGACTGCGAAACACGCAAACGGTAAGACTTTTGACATGTTTGCTGAATAAATGGAGACGCAGAATTATTTGATCTAAAAGATATTAAACATAACATACCAAAACATCACGAATTCCCAAAGGATAACTTCGATATATACAGGAAAAGTTTTTATCCAGTGCGCAAACTGTAACCATGAATTCAGCATATCATTCTAGACACCCACCACAGAAATGTTTCTTCGGTTACACAAAAAAAAAACAGCTGTTTCATAGAAAATTGCAATACCTACGCCAGGGAGGCCAACCTCTTAACCTTTACGAGCCCTTTTTTTCCAAAAAAAAACCAAATAAATAAAAAGAAAAATCATGACTGACTGACTCATCAACGGCCAGCCCAAACCCTTGTGTGTTTTTGCCTTAAATATTTTATCTAAGCAAATCTAAAGTAATATCTGCCTCTTTTAATAACACAAAAATTATAATTCCGAAGCCAAGAACTTCAAATATTGTTAGGAAGGAACGCTGAGGTGTTTCTATAGTAACACCCGCATTTCGTCAACCATATTTAAGTCCCATGCAATAGGGGCGAGAAATCCCTGATGTAAAACAAATAATATTTTAGAAATGTCTTATCATAATAACGCATGCTGGATGATGTTTGTAGTTTTGCTTGTCAAGCCCGGCGCGAACCCTATACGGCACGTGACAATAAAAAATCAATTGTCTCATTAGCCGGACTTAATAGGTTAATAAATAAACCCCTTTCGAACAAAAAAAGAATTTTGCAAATCAGTCTATACATATATGATGTAATTATGCCCGAGCATACATAAATAAAAATAAAAAACATATCTTATTGATAACCTCCTCCTTTTTGAAGTCGGATAAAAAAGGAGGATTCCGGTGACTGGGACCACCAATGAATGAATAAAAAAAGTCCATTGTTCAAGCCAAAAACAGGACAGCGTAACGACGGCAGCGTATCAAGAATAGATAGAAATTTAATATTCATTCTAGATTGACAAAATACGCCATATATGGACAAGATACCTACTTATTTATACACGCAGTGAATAAATTCGTAGCTAATATCTAGCTATTGTGATGCCAATGTGACACTTCGTCCTAAATTAAGTTCTAACTACTGCCCAACCCTATACATACAGGTGTTAGTAAAGGCGGAAACAGACTTGTAACACGCGACGCGATTGTGTGACCACATTATTATCTTATTTAGAAAATACTTGCTCGCGGCGCGTGGCTGACAGACTTGTAGTCTGTCACCCAATGTACACGAGTTTGAATGTTGAGGTGTAGTATTATTATAACTTATATTCCTAAGTTTAAGTTAAGTTTGGGATTTAAGAAGATAAAGAAGATGGAGAAACATTTACAAAACATTCGGGATTTAGTAATATTTTGTAGTTACTAAATGTTGGTACTTGTGGTTACTGAGCCCTGTGCTCATTCATCCATCAAGAAATAGAAGATTTTAAGATGTTTATCGCCTGCATGGAGTAAATGTAAATTTTAAAAAAATTGGCCTGATTGCTCCACAGATCGTTCTATTTCTGACAATCGTTTGAAGATAACAGACCCTGACTGATCCTTTAAACATGTTTAGCACTAAACTTATAATTTTGTGATTTTCACCCCGCTCCGTAGCGTAGCGCGGGCGGCAGATTTAACATTGTATTAGTTTATATATGTCACCGTATAAATATAAACATTCTTAGTTTATAATCTATCCATATACCACTGAGAGAACTATCAAAAACTGTGAACACACTCAACAAACCATTTACAATTTAAAGCATTACTTTTCCTTAGTTATACGACAAATTTTGAACTGGTATTACGTGGCGCTAATACTAAATAGTTTCAATAACTGTGACCAACTTGGAAGTAGTGCTCGCCAGCCGCTGCCGTGACAGTGCTTGCTTTGCTAGCTCGGGTCGCGTGGTTTGCACAGTACTAACCAAAGCTAACCCATATGGTTCGGGTGCCCTGGCTTAGATACTGTGACCAATTCAGTTACCGCCAAAACCGACAAATCAGGGACGGTTCACAACTGTACGAATGATAAAACATCGGACAGATTGTAAACCCTGTCGGTAAGTGCAGGTTCGTTCACAATTAATTTGACATAGATATATTTTAAACTATCGAAAATTAATACGTTATATTGTAAGCAGTATTGATACCTACTGTTGAGAATTTTTCGATAGTTTACAATCTTGCGAGATAAATTATAAACCCACGGTGTTCACAATCGTATGGGAATTATGGAAAACATCATTTGCGCTGCTATGGCCGCCCCGCACGACCTAAATGTGTGTAGGTTTTCATTTATATTGCTCCACGCACATAATTCAACATTCTACCGCTGATTTACGGGAGCGTTTCTCCTCTACCGATCGTTATTTCTCCTGACAAAATATAAATTGTCTTTATGTATGTGATTCACACATACATAAAGACAATACCTATAATCTTTGTGTCATTATCTAGTATCTATTCTGTACTTTATTGTTGTTTCCGACCTATCTATCCCTTATGTTGCACCTGCCATGTTTTGTCTCTGCACCACCCTAAGGCCTCTTTCAGAGTAAAGGCGAGTGCGGGTGCGGGTACGGGTAGATTAAATGTATCTAGACGCCTTTCGCTTTCATAGTGGTCGCGTGTATGCGCGTCTGCATAGGCGCGGGTGCGGGCGCGGGTGACGCGACTATCGCGTGGGTGATTCTATTGGCTCAGTCCGCCTGTGTCTTTCACAGTGCTCTAGCGTCTGTTAGTGGCTAACGCGTCTGATTCTAAAACTTTTTGATCCACCCGCGACTACATTGCCGCTCTGCCACTGTGAACATAAAGACGCCAAGACCCGCACGCCCGCGCCCTCCTCCGTCCCCGCCCGTGCACTCTGAATAAGCACTATGGTTGACTGGTAGAAAATGCCCGGGCATTAAGTCAGCCATTGTACAGTTACAGTTCTTACTTGTGCAAAAAGTTTTAATAAATAAATAAATAGTTCGAGATTCAAACCGCGCGATTTGTTACAAGTCTGTTCGCACCTCTAGGTCCTATCCTGTTGTTATCGTTTGAGCATACACCTACGCACATTTGCTACACTCATAGCATAGGTAGGGTCACCATCGCCTGTCTAATTATACACGTAAAGTTATTTTGGTCCCGCTTACCTGAATGAATGAAATGCGATAGCAATGTAGCCAGAAATTTGTAGTTGTGTACATATACAGGATAGCAGGAACATACTCGTAAACTGTGTGTAGTACGCGAAAACTGTGTAACTTTGAATTCAGCATTTGATTCTAGACCACTATGCACAGAAATGTATGGAACAGCGTTTTTTCTTTTAATCATTAAAACAACCAACGAAAAAACTTAAGGTGAATCTAGTCCATATTTTTCCATACAAACTTCGGGAGGGTTTTACTCCACTGTTTGACAATGTACATCAAAAATTAAATATGGTATGGTCCCAGCAGTGGGAACATTATAGGCTAATGATGATGATGATGATGATGGTTTTGTCTCGTTATTAGTATTGTCGGTACGGAAACAGAATACTAAAATAAAAAGCCATTAAAATGTTATGAGCCAACAAAGATTCGTTTTTCTTGCTAATTGAACGTAACTTTGGGCGTGTTTAAGTAATAAAAGAAGTGTAAAATCTCCAAAACGAAGTCGGTACCGACAAAGCTCAATTATCTAAAAATTCAATAAACTTTATTGGTCATTGATTTGTGCAGTGGTTTTTTCATAAAACCTGATCTTCCGAAGGACTTTTCTTAATTTTTACACTCCTGTTTTACTGTAAATGATCCTGCATCTCACTCAATAACGTTGTGCGTGTAGACTAGCGTCTAACTGCTCATCACTGATACTACCTCTGTCGGACACGAAGCCTGGTGAGACAGCGTGCTTATTAGCCAGGCTCACCAGTGAGTTCTAGCCAGCGACTAGGTTCCCCTTAAGGTTCAGAATCAAGTATTGAATCCATGGCAACAGTTTGTCCCTGGCACTGGTAACTTATAGACTAAATACCCATAGTTTAATTCGAATAAACACTATAAAGTGCGATTTGGTGATCGTTCATCTGGTGCCTTGGACAGGACATATGTTGAGAGAAAAGAAAGAGAAATGGACTAGAATAATAACGGAATGGTACCCTAGAGAAAGCAGAAGAAGTAGGGGAAGACAGCCAAAGCGATGGGAAGACAATTTGAAGCAAGTAGCTGGGCCAGAATGGTTACGTACAGCAAAGGACAGAAACAAATGGAAATCCTTAGAGGAGGCCTTTGTCGAAAGACAAGCTGTCAAGAGGGGAGATAAGCCGAATGCTGAGTTTGTTTTAGATTCAGTTAATTTATAGTTTTCATACCTATATTGTTATAATTAAGTAAAGTAATGTTTTTTTTTAAATTTGTAAAAGTAATATTTGTTCAAATAAGTTAAAATCTAACAGCAGTAAAGGCTTTTTTTTTTTCTGGTGCCATCGACTTTATTTGCAAACTAGTTTGACGATTGGCCAGAATTAGTAAAATATCGCAATAGTAAACAATTTCATCCAATTTAATTTAATAACTATTTATATCGTTGGTAGTTCCGCGTCAAAAGAATCAATAAATCAATAGAATTGAACTTTTTATGAATACCTCGATGGTAAGGTAAAACATATTTTTATGTCATTCGCAACATATTTAATTTTACACTTTAATATTAGGTACCTACCCCACACCACTATAATTATATACTTAAGTTCCTTTCTAAAAATAATAACTACCTATAGAAATAAATACAAAATCAAAAGGACACTCAGGCGTCAAAGTACGTCCGCATCGCTCGCTGTCATCCGGAAATGTGCCCAGAAGACTGGCAACATTGCCACGTTGAATGGCAATGCTAATTCTTTGGCCAAAGGACAACCCAGCCCTACAGTCTCGAGAAGTGTCGACCAGTCGGCGAGGGACTGCTGGGACACAGTTCTCCTCTCGCAGAGGGGCCGTAATACACTACGCGGGGCCAGTGCGGGTTGGTAGATGTCACATGATTTCCAAATATTTCGAATTTGATTCCGGAACATCCCGATTCATCACGATGTTTTCGTACACAGTTTTGAGGACAGTGGTAATCAAATAGTTAACACAAAGCAAAGTGCCTGTCAATGTTCGAACCTACGACCGTAACTCGTAAGTCGCGTCCGTTACCACTGCGGCACTAGACAAAACATTGTCATTCCCATAAATTTTGGCGTAGCGTTTGGCGTGAACGCTAACATAAATGTATAGTTTCTCTAGGCCCTGGACCATCACTGCTCTCGTAGTAAATAGTTGTGTTATATAATCTATTATCTAATTCACCTAATAAATCATTTCATTGATAACACTGACCGTCATCAAACTTGATTAATATTAATCATATAGGTACACACAAATAATGATCGCCAAAGGATAATTTACACCTTCGATAAATATTTACCATCAATTTTATGGGTCATAAAAGGTACTTGCGTTTAAGTGTTGAACTTGTGTCCGCAGGGGCATCGGGTCTTGTAGGCTTGAGGTCAATCTCGAGGTCAATAATAAAGGATTTTGGGTTCTCATTAACCATATTTGAATTTCGCGGACTACTACATTAAAGCATCCGTACTAAATGATATAATGCCCTTAATAAGACACGCATCTAATAAAATTTACAGATCATTAGGATATCAATATCTTTTTTTTTTCCGAACTATGTCTCCGAAAAACCACAAAAATACCTAAATAATAAATAGCCTTCTGTAATTTTTATTTAATGACTTATTTATTATTTAGAGCTTGTGGCTAAATAATAACAGTCGATTGATCAAGTTAAGCTGCGCTTGCCGCGACTGGTTCGTGGATGGGTTACCATCTTTATACATCAAGTCCCCTCCGAGTCTCCGAAAGCACGTTAAGCCGTTGGTCCCGGCCGACATTAGTGGATCTTTGACTGTCGTTACGGGTCGTCAGTAGCTCGAAAGTCTGAGAACAAGTCTTACCAATGGGTATCGTACCCAGTAATAGGGTTATGGAGGTCAGATCGGCAGTCACTCCATGTAAAATACTGGTACTCAGCTGCAGTTAGTCTAGAATCCGACCCCAACATATGTAGTTGGGAAAAGGCTAGACAGATGATGAGGAGTGACTAATTTATATCCCAAAAAAATCCTAATTAAACTTATATTAAAATCTTTACAACAACCTGCCTAAAACAGATCTCCACCACACATTGAATCTTCTACCTTAAACTCGGAATGCATGCTCACTTTCCCAATTCAATGCCAAATGTTGCCTCAAATAATATAAGCAATATGATCCTTACACCACCGTGTTTTGAAATCGAAACAGAGCCCGAAAATGGTCGGTATACACAGAGCGACGTAACGTTGTTGACCCCACCTTGACCGAAAAGGCGCGAAGGTATCGATTCAACTGTTTTCGTAGGGCACACAAACACTCGATGTTACTAACACTTGTCCAGCGTAGGGTCATTCTACAACCCGGTATTATTGTTATGATGGTTTTTTCGGGTTATTTATATTTACCTTGTCGATTTAACCTTCAGGTTTTTAACGTTTGTAATTTGTAGATCAGTACAAAAGCTGTATGTTAAACAAACTATGATTTGCGTTTTCTTTTTTTCTGTGGGTGGGTGATTTCTGTGGGTGGGAATTCATCAAATAACTTCTCCCACTCTGGGTGAAGCAGGAGGGCGTGTCAGACTTTTACTAACTAAAACCCACCCGTGTTCTCTCAGTTGCCTGTGTGCCAGGGGCCACGGTATCTCTTTCCAACAACCCGCACCCCTGGCAAGCATCAGCCCTTGCGGGCCCCATCAGTTGGTACTGGTATCTCTTTGAGGCGCGCGTGGAACACAACGCGCCGTCAACCCGGGCTTGGTCCTTCGCACAGCGAGCTACCGATTACTCGCCGTCCGCAAGCCCGCGCTTACGGTGGCCGGTAATCAGCCTGGGATTTCCGACGGCCAGGGCGTCTCCTGCGATAGCTAGTGCCGTGAGGGCGCATATAATGCCTCTCCCTCACGTGCGCCGCCTCCCTCTTCGCGAGCATCACTGCTTCGCAGAAGGAGGTGACAGCTACCCATGCACTCTCGCTCCGTACCATAGCTTGGACCAGGGCGGGACGTGAGAGATTACCGCCGCCAATTGCCTCCACAATGACACGGTGGTGCTCCCCACAAGCCGGGCAGACCTCCACCGTACGCACCACCGTCCTCAGGGCGATCTTCGTAATGGAAACACCCGGGCGTTTCGTCCCGCCTTATCCGAAACAGAATCCTCTCGAAACAACCGTGTCCGGTGAGGACCTGCGTCAGGCGGAAGGTGAGGACGCCGTGGCGCCTCTCAAACCACTCCTCAAAGAGGGGGCTAACCGCCGCAATCGTGGCGTGCCGAGCACTGGATTGCGACAATCGCACTTTCCATGTTGCCATAAGATCCCGCCGGAGCTCTGTCCACTGTGCTGCGATTTCTCGCGGCAGCAGAGTTACGCCCCGGAGTTTGGTCTCCTCGCGCCGCTCCCAAATGTGCGCGAGGACCTTTCCCTCCAGATCCCACGGCGTATGCTATGTTATGTGCATTGGTTATTACATAATTTTGTTGTAACTTTAATTAGGTATAAATACCAATTTTGCCCACGACGTCCGTGGCAGCATTTTTTAATTGTGCACATTTTTTTTTTTTGTGATTGTAAATATACTTGTCCGGTTTATGGATAATAAGTTTGAACACCTTCAAATTACTATTTAGCGAAATCACTCCAAATAAAAACAACATCGTCATTTTAAATTAGAAACAAAAACAAAATGTCTTGTAAAGTTGCAGAATTGCCCGTCTTATACTCCAACATGTTTACTTACAGGCACTAAAACGTATATATTATTGTTCCCTGCACAACATCTTCTTATTAAACTGATGTCAGAGCAATAAAAAACGGTGCTTTGTTGAAAGCAATTTCAGAATCTTTTGAAGTAATATTGTGAGAATAGAACTGCTGTTTTTATTATTTCTCACTTTATTTTTTAATTAAGTTTGTTAACAGTTGGTTTGCACATCATTATGTTTGTAATAAGAGTAGAAATAGAGGAGGAGGGATAGGAGGCTATTCTAAGTAGCAACCCGAAGTTTGGAAGTTGGCGGTTTGACCGTTCGTGTCGGCTTACCGTCCCATCAGAGTATGAGAGTGGGGGAAGAGAGATTGTACACCTGTGTCTTTGCACATATGTACTTTGTGCACTTTAATAATATCTCCCGCACCGATGGGTAGTGTTCGCTGAGATTGGCCGCCATGGGCCAAATTTTGCCTGGATGACTATCCTAGTAATATATTATTATATTATATTCTACTAATTCTGATAATATTATGAATGTGAAAGTTTCTGAAGATGTTTGGATGTTTGTTACTCAATCACGCAAAAACTGCTGAACGGATTTGGATGAAATTTGGCAAACAGATAGATTATAACCTAGATTAACACATAGGATACTTTTTATCCCGTAGTACGTTCCGGCGGTATAATTTCCGACTTCCACGCGGGCGAAGTCGCAGGCGGGAGTAATATTATAAATGTGAAAGTCTGTGTGTTTGGAGATTTCGATGTTTGAATGTTTGTTACTGAATCACGTAGAAACGGCTGAACGGATTTGTATGAAATTTGGTACACTGATGGTCTATAACCTGAATTAACACATATGATACTTTTTATCCCGGTAGTACGCTTCCATTGGATAATTTTCGACTCCACACGGGCGAAGCCGCGAGCAAAAGGTAGTTATTAATAAGAGAAGGTCTTACGGCAATAGTGCAACAAACAGTTACTAACTGAAGAACTGGGCAACTTTGCTGTTGTGGTAGCTGTATATAACACATCTATAGACGTATTTACATAAAAGCTTTTAGAAGTTTTAAACTACACTTTCTATCTAGACCTGCATGAGTGTTATAGAACAACCGACCCATCAACTCGGCCTTTCGCAGTCCACGTCTTGACATAGGCCTCACCCAGGCTTCGCGACAACACTCTATCCTCCGCCTTCGTTATCCAGTCTGTCCCAGTCACCTTTCAAAGTAGTCGGTCCATCTAGTTGGGGGGCGTTTCACACTACGCTTGCCGATATGCGGTGTCCACCTCAGGTCGTCTATTCCACCGGCCATCGATCCTTGAACAGACATGGCGGGTTAGGAACACAGCACAGGTAAGGTCTTTAGTGGCGACCGCGTACCGGAAGACGTAAAGTTAGAATGCCTCCCACAAGGTGGACCGAAGACCTTGTGAGGGCCGCAGGAGTCCGCTGAACGTCGGAAGCACAGAACCGGTCGAAGTGGCGGACCTAAGGGGAGGCCTATGTCCAGCAGTGGACGACTTTCGGCAGAAATGATGATGATGATGACACAGCACAGGTATATCAAATAGCTAGATATCTATTACCCAAATTCTTATCATATGTCATGTACCACAGCCATTCCCAGTTACCTACGCGTAATTCTATAGCGTAGGCCTAAGATTATAGTGAGGCCCGATCCACAGCTGTGTTCGTACTCGATAAGCTAACGATCCATAAATACTAAGTGCACTATTTGTGGTCATTTGCGGCCATAAGTTACGGTTTAAGTTGCACATTTAGAAGAACCGAATCGAATGGGGAATATTAAAGCATATATGTAGCTATAGAGAAATAAGGAACAGGGTATACATTTGCTCATCCTCCATAGATTAGGTAGCATCCTTCGACCAGATGGGTGGTGTGTCTGGTGAGCAACTACCAGACGCGACGATTGATGTCAGTCAATTATACAGGGTAAATTTTTTACCAGTGCGCAAACTGTAACCATGAATTCAGCATATCATTCTAGAAACATATACTTAAAAATAACTATAAATAAAATTTATATCCATACAGGATAAAATTTTAACCAGTGCGCAATAATAAGAGCTTAGAAATTTTTCGTCGGTTATACAAAAAAAATCTGCTGTTCCATACATTTTGACCGCGTAGGTATTGATTGCACTTTTCTATGAAACGGCTGAATTTATTTTTTTGTATCACCGACGAAAAATTTCTACGCTAGGGTGTCTAGAATTATATGCTGAATTCATGGTTACATTTTGCGCACTGGTTGAACATTTATCCTGTATGTTAGTCGCGCGTTGAACTTTACTTGCGCGATGCAAGATTTTTGCGAAACATCGCCAGTTTGATGCGTAGCTCGCATGTGGCATTGTAGAAGCCGTCACACACATTATTAAGCCGTCGTGCTAAATATGAATTTGTCAGAGGCTAAACTCTTCATTTTACAACAATTGGCTGGTATTATTTTATTTTGCACAATCTTTTGCCCGTGGCTTCACCCGTATGTTGGTCGGATATATCCCACGAGAACGTCGCTGTTGTGGCGAGCGACGTTCACATGCCCTCGCCGTTACGGCGAGAACTGATAATAGAAAGACACAGAGTTGCTTTCGCATGTATTTAGTAGTGGTCGCCCAGTGGTCGTTATGCCGACTATAATTCATTTAAATAGAAATACAAAAATACTCGATTTTGCCAATAGCTTCACCCGCTTCAATCAATTTTAAGAAAACCTTAAAAAATTATACACCTAAAAGTTCCCTATGAATCGCTCTATCTATTGGTGAAAACCGAACGAAAATACTTGATTCGTGATTAGCTTTCTGCACTCTCTTCTCCCCATACTGTGAGAAAATTCATACTCCTTCGTGCGCGTAAATTTCGTAAAAAGGGGGTACAACGTTTTGGCTTCACGTATGAATATACCTATAGATAGATATTAAGTTTATGTACAAGTTAGTAAGTAGGGATATCGAATCTAAATTACTGTACGTAAACAAATTCAGCCTCCATCCTTCTATTAAAAAAGTCTCCCATACAACACCAACGACTTCTCTAACTTTTCCGAAGCCCATAAGCCCCCGGGTACTTTAAAATTCCCCTGCCGAAGTGCCGATAAGCCGGCCAAAGAAGTGTCGCCTCCTTTTGACAGGGGATGATGTGGGGAAAAAATATACGCATAAGTTAGCAGGACTCGTATATTTAGCTTGGGATGTGGTAAATAGTTGCGTTGCATAACACATAATCGTTTTGGGTACGCTTGGTTACTGAAACTTGGGGACAGCTTTTTTTTAAAGGACTGCCCTGTTGGCCCAGTGGTTACGGCCTCGCCTTTCATGCGCGAGAGTAAGTTCCAGGCAAGTCAGTTCTGAGTTTATCTTGGACTTTAATGACATCGGTAAAGGAAAAACATCGTGAGGAAACCTGGATTTATCTATACGTATACAGGAAAAGTTTTTATCCAGTGCGCAAATTGTAACCATGAATTCAGCATATCATTCTAGACCCCCTAGCGCAGAAATTTTTCGCCGGATATACAAAAAAAATCAGCTGTTCCATACATTTTGGCCGCGTAGGTATTGCACTTTTCTATGAAACAGCTGATTTTTGTTTGCATAACCAAAAAAAAACTTACCCTGTTTATATCTTAAAATAATAAAGCTGAAAAGTTTATTTGTTTGTCTGAACGCGCTAATCAATAGAAACTCCAGAACCTTTCGGCCGATGGAGCCGAAAGGTTCTGGAGTGGCGACCGCGTACCGGAAGACGTAGAATGGGAAGGCCTCCCACAAGGTGGACCGATGACCTTGTGAAGGCCGCGGGTATCCGCTGGATGTGGGAAGCACAAGACCGGTCGAAGTGGAGGCGCCTGGGGGAGGCCAATGTCCAGAAGTGGACGTCTTTCGGCTGAAATGATGATGATGATGAATCAATAGAAATGCTAGTTGGGTTAAAAAAATCAGTTCTGTTAGTTAATTCTCGAAAAAGGCTTATTTAACATCTTGCACCCTTAAGAGCCGAAGAAAAAAAAAGGATACTCAAATGTGATCAAAATCAAAAGTCATTTATTCAAACTAGGCCGAGAGCCAGCACTTTTTGAACATCAAAACTACATAAGACAGTCCTGCAAAACGCCCGCCCTTCACCACTTCCTTGTTCTTTAGCTGGGAAGAAGTGGCGCAGTAAACTCTGTCTGTTCAGTTAGAAGAACTTGATTCTATACAATAGTAAGTAATTACATCACGAAACGGCTCTTGGTATGTAAAGATGGTTACCCATCCACTCACCACCCGCAGCAAGTGTAGATCGGAACATGTCAAACGCAAACCACGAGCTAAGTTACGTTTATAAATCTTGGCCTTAGACTCAGTAGCATAATCAGCCTAAAATGTCCCCACTGCTGGGACACAGACCTCCTCTCTTCGAGAGGAAGTGGGCTAGAATCTCCCACGCAGGCCTAGTGCGGGTTGTTAGATGTCTCATGTCTTCGAAAATTTGGTTCTAGGACATGCCGGTTTCCTCACGATGTTTTCCTTCACCGTTTTGAGAGCAGTGGTGATGAAATCGTTTACACAAAGTAAGGCTGACTGGGTGCGAACTCTGCTCAGTGCTCTGCTCAGTGCGAGTCACTAAAATCCAGCAATATCTAAGTACAAAATCTACATTTCACTTTAAAACGAAACCGCCTACTTCTCTTAATATCAAATTGCAGCGATTAAACTCTAGAAGCACTCAAACTAGGTTGAAACTGCAACATACATTGTGCTCTTGATGAAAATAGGTCAAACAGAAGTACAATGTGCGCTAGTTGTGGTTCTCCCCTCGACTAGTTAGGACATACTACAGCTAAAATGAGATTATTCCGTGAACTGTTTGTAACTTTATTAAACTCAGCCGCAAATGTTTTGTGTGAAGATGCGACCGCGGCCCATTGTTGGGGCGCCAAGATGTGGAATAGTTCTGCTGCTTTGGTGTGGAATTCAAATACTATTGGATCTCTCTTGGTCTACGATTTTTATTTTTTCAGTTAGAAGTACCTACTTATAAAGCAACGCGGTGTTGAAATATTTCGTCAATTATTTAAAAAGCACTTTTGTTTAAAACAGTTTTTTTTTATATCCTACGAAATACTTTGACCAGTAACTATATATTAACACATAACTATTCGTAAAAAAAAAAAAAAAAAATTAAAGTTGAAACTTTTAGAGGTCATTCGGCTACACATCAAGCTATAAATTTCCAGTATAAGCTGATCTCGCATTGTATAGGATTTCCATACAGTGCGAAATCAGCGTAAACTGAAAATGTATAGCTTGATGTGTAGCTGTGTGTACACACATTGCAAGGCAGCTTTTATTGTATTTAGTTAGTCTTGGAATCTCGCTTAGTACGAGCCTGTTGAGGTCTCGTCGGTTACGGATGCGACGGGGTGTAATATGACGCCGGCGAAGTCGCGAGCAAAAGTTAGTATTTGAATGAAAGTACAAGTGATCGTAGCTACATTGTTATGAAATCCACAGGAACACCTGACAGAATCCATTCAAGAAGACCACGATTAAAATAATAAACTTTTTCGTCCCACTTCTCTTTCTGTCTTTAACTAAGCAGGGATTGATAAAGGGATTCGGGGTTGCAACTGAAAATCAGCGTCAGATCCTTTTTTTGTCATCTGACATTATGCTGAGCTAAGGCCCTTTTGGCATTATGTTTTTTTTTTTATCGTTTCAAGGATTTTTTATGCTGTACTACCAATAAACGGATTTTTCTTTCTTTCTTGCACCATAATCCAATCTTTTCTCCTATTGTCCTCAGGAAAGGTCGACGAGAAAGCAACGCAACTACATGCGATAGCTTCTCTAAAAGTGTTGCTGGAGGCGACGAGGCCAGCAGCTGGAGGAGCAGGCGCAGCGGCGGCGAGGCATTCCGCTGCGGCGGCGCAGGCCAAGGAGACGCCTCTCGACCTGCCCAACGGCGGGATCGGGGATGTCCAGTTAGATGCTATAGAAGAGGTGAGCTTTTTTCCTCGTTCGTCTATGTGAGGTCCTGGGTTAGAACCCCAGGTCGGGGCAAAATGTAATTGTGTTTTGTTATCTGGAATTCCTTACTAGCAGCAGCCCGGAGTTTTGAATTGAACCCGGTTGATGGCAATAGGCTCTAAATGTGGGTGTATATAAGGTACAAATAGGTAAAAAAACGTACAGACGCCAGCACCCCAAACTCATCAAGCTACCCCAAACTGTAAATTTTTCCCAATTGAACATGAACCTTATTCATTTGTGATAAAGTTTAAAATTTATCAAAGAAATTTGACAGGTTTTCAGGTTGTGTTTAACTGTTTATGGAATGATGCTGTTTAGTGATGTTCAAAATTCAAATGTAATGTTAGAATTAAGATTATTTTCTTAACGTACTTTTGTACTCTGTTATTCTCAAAATCTTGTAACCTATTTTATTGTCATTGTTGGATGGTGCCGATATTAATATATTCATTTGTGTGTTATTTGCAACAACGTTTGTAAAGTGTCGGGTTTTTCGGCGTTTTCATTCCAGATCATCAGATGTGTCATTCTTCACATTGTGAGCTATATAGGAAAGTGGATCACTTGCATTTGTAATGTAAATGTTATTATTTATGACTAGCTTGTGCCAGCGGCTAGAAAAGTATCCTATGTGTTAAACCAGAAGGCCAATTCTCGTAATTAAAAACGTTCGCAGTGTCATCTCGGCGACAATAGAATTTCAAATTTTTTTCAAAAATGTATGGTATCTCGAGGTATTTTTGACAGATTGACACTGAGATCAGACTGTGAATGTTCTTAAAAATTACGAGAATTGCCCCACAGGTTATCTCTGTACCAAACTTCAATCAAATTAGCGCGCTCGTTTTTGCGTGATTTAGTAACAAACATACAAAATTTTCACATTTATAATATTTAGTAAGGAAGTAGGATTAAATAATGCATTATTTTATTTAATGCATTTCTATCTTGTAGTAACATAAAGTGTATTTCATTGTACTTGTCTCCTTAGACGATATATGATTGCCGACGGCCGAACAGAGTTGTTACAGACAGTGAATGACAAGATACCTACATATATGACGGGTGTGGATCAACTTCATCATAATTAGCACTCATCTTTGGTCCTCCTAACTAAGGGTAGATTTGGATGTCGAAAACACGTGCGCGCGTGAGAGAGAGGCAGTATATGTGCCTTCATGGCCTTAGTCGCTGCAGGAGACGCCCTGGGCGTCGCGAATCCCAGGCTGATTCCCGGCCACCGTAGGCGTAGGCTTGCGGACGGCGAGTAATGGGTTGCTCGCTGTCCGGTAAGGACCAAGCTCAGGTCGACGGCGCGTTTTGTACCACGCGCGCCTCAAATAGATGTCAGCACAAAGTGATGGAGCCCGCAAGGGCCGATGCCTGCCACGGGTGCAGGTTGTCCAAAAGAGATACCGCCGCCCTTGGCACGCAGGCTACTGAGGGAACACGGGTGGGTTTTAGTCAGTAAAAGTCTGATACGCCCTCCTGCTCCACCCAGAGCGGGAGAAGTTATTTAATGATTTCCCACCAAAAAAAAAAGACTCGATCGATGGCGCGCACCTCGCCGACTTCATCGAGCGCCACCAGATGGTGCTGGCGGACCGGATACGACTCAATTGCGACATATCGACGACGAACTAACTATGCCTCCTAACTACCTTTTTTTCGATTTTGTATGATTTATCCCATCAAAAATGGTTAAATATCGCGTTAGGAGGTTTTGCTAGTACACGCGACCTATCAGTTTACGTCGACATTGAAAACTAAAAATCGAAAAAAAGGTAGTTAGGAGGTATTGGTAGTTCGTCGTCGACATAGTTATTTTTTCTTTCCTCTTAGTCTTTCCCTTACCTCGTAGCCTAAAACATTGCAATGCCAAAATGTCTTCCCAAATCATTCATCATCATTTCAGTCGAAAGACGTCCAATTTAGGGGGGGGGGGGGTTGCCATAATCGCCACCCTTGGCAGGCAGGTTGGCGATCGCAGTATGGTGGTCAAATGCATAGCGAACACTGCTGCCCATTCTCTAGTAAGTCCCTTTGTCGCCTTCTACGACACCCACGGGAAAAGATGGGGAAAAAATCATTAATTCAAAATGAAAATCAAATCATTGCACCGAGATATAATTAATGTATATCTGGAAATCCCAAATAGAAAACTAGCAAAATCGTGCCCAAAATCCTGTCATATCAAGATAAACGCTACCATTGTTCGATGTAAGAGATTTATAGACTCAGCAAGTCCGTCTCTCATTGTGTGGAAGGCGGGAAATGATTAATTGACTCCACGACCTGAATCATGCTCTCAGTAGGTAATCTGCTTTACTGGATGTGGAGTTTTTGTGGACAGTAAATCCAATTTTTTGGTCACCTAACAGATTTCTGTTGCTGACCCTGAAAATGTAATGTGCGAACGTGATAGATGACGTAGTAGCAAGGGAGGGTTTTTTTTTGCAACAAATACCGTATGTAGAAACAAATAACTTTTTATTGGATACCAAGTATAATAATAATGATATATATAGCTTTAGTTACTCGTATTTCCGTGCATAAATCTAATGGCTTACAAAAACTTTTTTTTTTTTACACAACCTACTAACTGAAAAATAACTTTATATTCAGAAGTCACAGAATTACAACATCAACCAGATCCTCTAAGTGGATTATATACGTATTATTGAAGGTAATGCAAACACAACCCAAGTAGAGTTAATCAAATTTAAATGGGACCACCCCTGAGCATATCCTATCGAAGATATCACAATTTTCGAAGATATCGCTGAACATACACAGAAAAAAAACAGATGAATTGAGAATCTCCTTCCTTTTGAAGTCGATTAAAAGTAGAAAACATTTTTTTTTAAGTTTTTAGTACTTAAATTAAATAATATGTACAGATCGTCGGCACATCAAGCTACCCCCATCTGTCAAATGTCTTTGATATATTCTTAACTTTATGACATAAGCATAAGATTCATGTTCAATTGGTAAAATTTGACAGTTTGAAGTAGCTTGATGTGCTGGCATCTGTACTTTGTACGGACTCCCTTTAAAAGCCTCCCCAGTAATCTTTGTTGCTGGCTGTTTAGCCAGCTTTGACCCGCTATCTCCATTATCTCATTTACCCATCTGAAAGAAAGAAAGAAAAATGTATTTATTTGTCACAGAAACACGTGCATATAAATGCCTGTCTCTGCTTCTAATGCCTCATGGTCCAGTGGTATATAGTAGTCCATTTTATATCTCTAGTTGTCCATCTATCATCTCTAAGCCCGACCACGTGACCTTCCTGCTTCCATTTTCTTTGAAGTGAGACTCTCTCTGTTACCCTGTCTTTTACTTTTATACCCAAACAACTTCTCCCCATTCTTCTCTAACAAGTTTTGAATGACATTCGTATGTATTTTAATAATTGATGTGAATGACATTTAATTTTGTATGTATTTTGTGTTTGATTTGAATGACAGGTGCGTATTTTAATTAAGTTGTGTATATGTCGCAGCTATCTGGTTAAATTAGCCAGCTAATTGGACGCCTAGGCTGTTCATTAAACGCTGGCATCCAATTGGATGCCTAAGCCGATAGCTTTAACCGAACTAGAATCCTTCAAAGTTTAATAAGTTGGCGTATTGAAAGTCAACCCTTTGAAGATGACTCATAAACAAATTTAGTTCAGTTTTTTCCACTGCGGCGCTAGTACCTAGTCACCAAAGAAATATGGCGTCAACAGCGCAAACCGTAAATGTTATTTTTAGTTCTTGTGTGCAATTTTAAGTGAAATTATTTATTTATCATTCATTTTTTTATTTTAAAACATTTCAATAGGGCTAGTTACATAATGGTAGAGAAAATAGTGCAGATCCGTGCTGAGTGGTGCTCTTTGACTATTCACTTCATACCGTAATCTTCACACAACCCACAACAATCCTCTGCTTGTAGATCTTCTTTGCTTGTTGATCTTGTCCTGGTCCCAATGTAGGTTGTTGTTGTTGTCCCTATTTGAGGTCGGCACAATATGTCTCTACTAATATTGTGAATGTGTGTTACTCAATCACGCAAAAAAAGATTGTTTATGAAAGAAAGAAAGAAAAATGTATTTATTTGTGACAGAAACACGTGCATTTAAAAAGATGAAATAAACTATTAATTTAAAAAAAAACATGATAACAACACAAATATTTTCATACAGAACATAAATAGTCGGCAGCTGCACGCCGTGACTGTGACAAGAAGGCTTCCACTCAGCATAATGCTGTGCTATGGGACCCACAGCACAGCAAAGTTTGTTTTCCTGTGTAAATATCTACATTACAATAGCCAATCGTGCAAGTGATATCTAAAATCACTTGCACTTCATAAAAACGATTAGGTATATATATTTGTATATGTGACAGTTAGGTACTTTCAACCATAAAGAAGTTTTAAGCTATTGCATAGCTTTTATCGCGGGCTTGAGCGGCGCGATCGAATCAAGAAATTCCGTAACGAAAATAAAACTATGTTTATGGTACGACTGTCCGATATAATAAAATTTGTTTTCTTATCGGTCACCACGCTCAAAAAGTGTAACTTGAATTTATATCAAAGAAAAAAAAAACTATATAAATGAAAAAATAAATATATTATTGCATAAGGTGATAAAAAATGCTATACAATATCTTTACCGCGGCAGTCCCCGAGTGCCACACGTATTTTTCAAATTACTTAGACTTATTGTCAAAAATGGTGAAAAAATACGAGATTGACTATATCTATTGACCATAATGTGATGTATTACCAACTAGGTACATAACTACAGATACTTACAGGTCTAGGAGCTGCGACATCATGCATCCAGTCTCGTCCACTTACTCGACCTTGTATTCCTACTCGTATTTCACAAAACGAGCGAAGAGTGAGTTTGACTAGGTGGTGTGCTTTCGGCAAAGAAGCATCATTCCATTTACCTTACCATCCATGACCAAATTTAGTGTTTGCAGCTTCGGCATGTGTACCTGTTCGAAGCACGTTTGGCCGAAAACAAAACTGGAAGACAATCTTGACAAAACTATCGACTGTCCGAAAAAGTGGTCATCCGAAAAATAAATGACAAACAGCAAACCCATTTATTATTGGCAAATCGTTGATTCGTTAAAAGTTATTCAGTGTACCATCCATTTGGTCAGAATATCCTCCAATTATGTTCCTGGCCAATAAGTTCTTCGGAGAAATCCATTTGCCGAAACTGCAAGCATTCGATCCGTTCTATCTTCGGGCTCGCCTCATCAAAATCTTCAAGAAGCTAATCACTCACCGTTCTATAACACACACACAAACACACGCGCGCGCGCGTACAGCGCACTGCGCGTGCAGTGTAACAATGCTTTCAGAATGCTGTTAGGGCGTCAGCGGTGTTGTAGTGCCCCAACTATGTTTGCTGATATTTTCCCGATCTTAGGCGCGAATTACACAGAAACGGCGTAAGGTGAAGGCGCGGCGCAGGCGCAGCGTTCGTAGTACATTTTGTATGAGAACGTTTAAAAGCGGCATCATGCCTGCATACAAAAAGTACTGCGTACGCTTACGCCGTTTCTGTGTAATTCACGCCTTTAAAGGAAATAGAGTGCTTCGCTACTAAGTCGCCGACAAAAATCAAATCAAATTTAATTTATTCAAATCACCAAGAAAGTCCCGCAAAACGCCCGATCTTCACCACTTGGTAGTGCTTTAGCTGGGAAGAAGATATAATAGTTTAAACAGCTTCCGTCCGAAAGGTGGGAACTTCCCCTGTTGAAGAGGTGGATGCAGCTTCATAGTAGCGCCTCCAACGTGTTGTGTAATATTTTTGTCTCTTATTTTATTCGGTATATTTGTTGATCAATTGCATGTAATTTTGTTATTACATTTGTATGGATTTTATTATTAATGTGAACGATATTTACTTTTGTGTGTATTTTATATTTCATTAGGACGACATTTACGTGTGTATTTTACATAGGATGATGTTTTCTCACAAACCCTAGGCGGGAATCTAGCATTTATGACTCAGCATATGAGCACCCTCCGTCCGCTTCATTCACCAAAACGCCTCTATCTCTATGTAAAACTTTTCATTTTAACAGTCTGCCGAACTATGTGAAGGTTTACGAGTGGATCCTCATAATAGAATGCCAAAATTGGGTCCTCGTGATAGTTCCAACCCTTTGTAGTTCAATTTATTGTGTTTTAACCTTGGACTCGGCTATTTCACGCCTTACCGCTTAACTTTGAAATAGTTTTCTTTTGGCCAGAATTATGAGCTGCTATGGTACTTTTCTTGTCAAATCTACAATTTTGTACATTCCAACTGCCTTATGTGACTATTTTAAACTATGCACAATCATAATAATATGTATTTTATCTGCTGGGTAAATATTTCTATGGTCCTCACTTTCATAATAATCAATGTCGACGTTTATGTATGTATATCTGTCTTTTAAACCATTTGTGTGCATTGTGAATAACCTAATAAATACGATGGAGTGCTCGCAATTTCAGCTTAAAGATACTTTATCTAAATATGTGTGTGACGCAGGTCTTCATAAAACAATAGTGAATTACTAGATCCTCATAGTGCTCAATCTTGTTACAGATTGGAGACCTGGACGAGGACACGACTCCGCTGGACATGTCGTGGCCGTCAGGTTTCCGCAAGCGAATAACGTACTTGTTAGTCGCACCAATTGTCTTCCCGCTCTGGATGACCCTACCAGACACTAGAACGCCGAAGGGTGAATATTTTATCGAAAATTTCTGCATCATCGCTATCTTCATTTTCTTTCATATCTTTTGTAGTTCGCGCTCCTTGCCTTCTTAATAGAACTTAAACTACAGGTACATCTCTTTAAAACGATCACCATCCACATTTTCATCCTCTTATTCATATGGGGCGGCAGAATTCGTCTTCGTCTTCTTAGTATTCACTTCAACTCTAACCATAACATCAGCCACGAAATCGATGACCATTCTACACCTTATCATCATTTTTTTGGGGTTGCCACAACCTGTCTTCTCTTTCCATACATCTCGATCATTCGTCATTTTAGTATTCATTCGCAACTGAGCCACACCAAACAAAAGTGAACCCGGCTATCTTCCGGGCACACTCGTTCCATTATAGACCTCATCGATTTCCATCAGGCTGAATGGGTTCAGCAATCATTATCATCATTTGAGCCGAGTGACTTCCACTGCTGGACATAGGCCTCCCCCAAGCACCGCCAGCTCGACCGCTTCTATGCTTCTAATAAACAGCGGTTTCCCACGACCTTTATCAGATCCTGGTTCATCTTATGGGAGGCTTTCCAACGCTACGTCTTCCAGTACGCAGTTGGCCCTCCAGAACCTGCCTCAAGACGAAAATTTTTGACCAGTGCGTGTTGCCAGTAATGACCTATGGCAATGAAACATGGTCGCTCACAATGGGTCTCATAAGAAGGCAAGTCACCCAAAGAGCAATGGGGAGGAATGTGCTTAGAGTTTTTATCTTGCACATTGTATCACAGACATCCATCATTTCTTTTCTCTTTGTTATCATCCACATATTGACATGCAATTTCAGCTTTCAGTTTTTATTTCAGCATCATCATTAGCAATCGTTAGCATTATATTTTTCATTCTTCAAACGTAGTGCTATTAAGTGGTTATAGTTTTCATTGTTCTGTTGCGAAACAGAGATAGTGCAATTCGTCTTGTATATCTGCATCTTTCTCTTGCATTGGAACAATCATGGTTCTAACGAATGGAGAGGTCTTGGCGGCCGCTGCTGGCGCGGCCATCCTATGCAATATGTGTACTTACAACACAACCTTTTTAACAGTTCTGTTTTCTTTTTCAGGGAAAGGATATTTCCCAGTAACATTTATAGGGTCAATAGTTTGGATAGCTTTCTTCTCGTACCTGATGGTGTGGTGGGCGAACGTAGCTGGGGCGACGGCCCATGTGCCCCCCGAGGTGATGGGGCTGACGCTCCTGGCTGCGGGGACTTCGGTGCCTGACCTCATCACGTCCGTGATCGTCGCACGAAAGGGGTTTGGAGACATGGCGGTGTCCAGCTCAGTCGGCAGCAATATTTTTGATGTTACTGTTGGGTAAGTGTAATTTAACAGTTATTTTCTGCAGGTTAAAAGTATTGAAAAAAATTGCCTAAAATTTGTTAGATACCGAGGACCAATCAATCAATGCTTTTCGTTGGCTTCTAGTCTTACCCGGAACGAATGACTATCTGACTGATAAAGTAAGATGCCGTTAGCTACTGCCCGTGCAGTTTTAAAGGATAAGGGCGAAGTCTTTTCCCAAGTAGGGTATTATGAAAATTTAAAGTAATTAAATAGGTATTAGGTACTGAAGGAAAAAATGGTGCAATCTCTAAAACTATTGAAAATTCCACGATAAAATACATGCTACGTTATCCAAAATTCGTGCAACGAAAACCAGTTCAATATTACTCTACAATTAAGTCAAAACAAAACCAAACGAAGAACAATAAGACATTAAAATAGACTCACTTCAGCATAAGATTGCACCAAAAACTACAGATTCCCTAGTTTTCAGTACTACAGTTCTTCGGCCCGCGAGAAATAGAAACTATGTGGCAAATGCTATTTCAGCTATTGAAGCTGAAACTGATATCTTAGCAGCCAACGTTCCCCTGTCGAATACTTTACCGGCGGCATGCCTTAGAGAAACTTCAGCATAGTTTGTTCCAAATGTTGGAGGCTATGCCTTTTTAGAAACGGAGGCAACTTATTGTTAATTCAAGTATTTCCGCTTTTTTTTCTATGCCTGCATTTTGTTACTCGAGTTTCCATGCATGACGTGTAAAGTTTTACTAACAACTGCCCTGTTGGTCTTTTGGTCGCAAGCGCGACTGCTGAGAGTAGGGTCTTGGGTTCGATTCCCAGGTCGGGCAAAGTGTTGCAAGCAAAGTGAAAACCCAAACCCAAACCAAAAGGCATTCACAAAAACGTTCTCAATTATAAACCGATTTGAAAAATTCTTCTTTGGTTTGACAGCGTGGTCCCATATATGTTTGGTCAAGTTCTGATAAGTGGTATTTGAGTTAACTTCGCCCACATGGACATCGGAAATTATCCCACGGGAACGTGATACCCAGACAAAAAGTAGCCAATGTGTTAATTCTTCTAACATCAGCTCATCAGCCAGTGAAACTACCGTCAATATCGGTCCAGCCGTTTCGGAGATAAGCCAAAAAAAGAGACAAAAAAAAACAACCGACTTCGAAAAAGAACATTACACGGTGAAAAATATCATTATTTGCGGAAGTCGGTGGCAAAAAATACCCAAAAAAAAACCAAAGACTTTGTTAGGTTTTTTGGAAGCCGGTTGTTATTTTTCTTTCAAATAAATAAACAGCTAACGAAATAATAGCTATATTATTTCGTTACAGCGACGAATGCTTATAAATAACGGAATGCTAATGAGATTTAGCTATGACATCGTGACTATTCCCGGAACCAATCAAGGAATATAATCACGCTACGGCCGTCGGGAATTGAAATGTAATTAACGAACTATTTTCCTCATTTATGAACACGTTCGCTTTTGTGTTCGAGACTGAAGGACCTTTCCAATCAGCTCCTACTTTTATAGGTTTTCGTAACCAGAGGGTTCTGACGGGAGCATATTACTAAGCCTATTACGTGTGAGACTATAATTATGATCTCCACAACCCAGAGATTTTTGTCAGAGATTTGGGTTTCTGACTGTACCGAATGTCAAAGATCAACGAGTGACACTCGCGACCAACGGCTTAACGTACTTTGAAGTCTCGATACGTATTGGTTGATGACCCCTTCGCGAACCAACCGCGGCATGCGTAGCTTTTTTGGGAAATCGTCAATTAACTTCTCCCGCACTGAGTGGAGCGGAAGCACACTGACTAAAAACCACCCGTGTTCCTTCGGTTGCCGGTGTGCCAGGGGCCACGGTATCTCTTTCGAACAACCCCTGGCAGCCATCGCCCCTTGTGGACCCCACCAGTTGGTGCTGACATCTCTTTTAGGCGTGGGTAGAACACAACGTGCCGTCGAACCGGGCTTGGTCCTTACCGGAAAACAAGCTACCCATTACTCGCCGTCCGCAAGCCCGCGCCTACGGTGGCCGGGAATTAGCCTGGGATTCTCGACACAGGGCGTCTCCTTCGGCGGCTAGGGCCGTGAGGGCGCATATACTGCCTCTCCCTCACGTGCGCCGCCTCCCTCTTCGCGAGCATCACTGCTTCGCAGAAGGAGGTGACGGTTACCCATGCACTCTCGCTCCATGCCATGGCGTGGACCAGGGCCGGACGCGAAAGATCGCCGCCGCCGATTCCTCCACTAGGTGCTCTGCCCAAGCCGGGTAGACCTCCACCGTTTCTACAGACCCGTGGGGCTGTTAACATTAAACCACGAGCCCTACATCATCAGAAACCTAAAAAAAAAAAAAACGTTATCAAATGAACTTTCCCAAACTGTTCTCTAAGATAAGAAAATTCTTAACTATGTAGGTAGACGTTAAATAACGGCAGCCATCTTAAATGCTTACCTACTCAGCTTGGAGCGGCGCCAAAAATGAGGGTAGATGTGAAATTGCGCGCTTTTTTCTGCATACGTATAGCAGATGGCGGATTGCGGATACATTTTTAAAGGAAGTGTTGCAAATGTTCTTGGGAGAGCATTTCTATTTTTACGAGTTAGGAGGCCATTTTTGTCTTCTTGCATAATCAGCCATAATGTTCCCAGTTTTGAGGTAGTGGTGATGAAATAATTCACACTTTGGTCGTACTTAAACTCTTGAGAAGATTTTTTTTATGGTAGGGGTCTAGAATACTGAATCAAAGGTAAATGCAGTGACCGATTCCTCACTGAAATATAGATGTAACTTTTCTTTAACATGTAGCCACGTAAGAGAGGGGCTTGTGGCTAAGTGATAACAGCCACATCGGCCGATCGATCAGGTTTAGCTACGATTGCCGCTGTCAGTCTGTGGATGATCTGGCCTGTCATCTCGCTGACCTTAAAAAGGACGATACGCTGCCATTCGTGGATCTATGACAGTCGTTATGCGTTGTCAAAAAAGCCTGATAGCCATACCTTGTAAATACAAGGTATGGCTATCAGGCTTTTTTGACACGGTGCAGACATAATGCACGGTGCACGGTGCAGACAAAATGCACGGTGCAGACAAAATGCACAGTGCACGGTGCACGGTGCAGACAAAATCTGCAGGGTTTGGTCTTGGCGCTCCTTGCGTGGCTCTGCATCGCTGTCAATGCGGTGAAGGTGTCGACTGCCTCGGACACCATGGCTTATCCTGCAGTAGAAGCGCAGGCCGGATAGCACGGCACGCCAGCATCAATGACATTATCCGTCGTGCTCTTGTCACCGCCGGGGTGCCAGCTGTTCTAGAACCCAATGGCTTGGCACGCGACGATGGAAAGAGACCAGACGGAATGACCATAATGCCTTGGAAGTAAGGTCGGCCTTTGGTGTGGGATGCAACATGTGTCGACACCCTTGCGCCATCCCATCTTTCTTGTACGGCGGGTTGTGCTGGGGCGGCTGCTGCAGGTGCGGAAAACCTCAAATGGCGCAAATATTCCAATCTTATTGGAACATTTATGTTCGAGCCGTTTGGGGTTGAAACTCTAGGGCCATGGTGTCCGAGTGCCCACTTAGTTTTCCGAGACATTTCCAAGCGGTTGGTCGACTCTTCACGTGACCAAAGGGCTGGCCTATTTTTCGGCCAAAGAATCAGCATTGCCATACAACGTGGCAATGCTGCCAGTCTTTTGGGCACTTTTCTAAAGAATGATAAAAACGGTTTAATTTAAAATGAAACCATTTTTAACCCCCGACGCAAAAACGACGGGGTGTTATAAGTTTGACGTGTCTGTGTGTGTGTATGTGTGTGTGTGTGTGTGTGTCTGTCTGAGGCAACGTAGCTCCCGAACGGATGAACCGATTTTGATTTAGTTTTTTTTTTGTTTGAAAGGTGTATTAGTCGGGAGTGTTCTTAGACATGTTTAATCAAAATCGGTTCAGCCGTTTGTAGATTATCAGCTCTTTTCTGGTTGAAAAAAGGATTTTAGCCTCTTCCATGGGTCTGATCAACTCAAAATTTGGGATTCTATTACTTCAATGATATTAGACGAAAAAATAACCTTGAACTGATGCTGGAGCAACACCTGGAATTTCCAGGAAACCCAAGTTATTCACCAACAAACAGCAGAAGTATCGTGTTTGGGCTCATTGAAAAGGTCTCAATGAATAGATTATAGATAAATGGTGATTTAAGGGAGAAATTAAGTTTAAAAAGCAAGAAATAAAAATTAAATTACAAATTTAAAAAACCCCCGACCCAAACAAAACCTCTAAAAAGTAAAAAATAATATTTATAGGCCTTTTAATTTGAACGTAATATTTTGATCAGGGCATTGTCAAGTCGGGGGACGGCTAGGCCTCTGTTTGGCGTTTTCATTGACCGTCCCCCGACTTGACAGTGCCCTGATCAAAATATTACGTTCAAATTAAAAGGCCTATAAATATTATTTTTTACTTTTTAGAGGTTTTGTTTGGATCGGGGGTTTTTTAAATTTGTAATTTAATTTTTATTATCATTCACTCTTTACGCAAAATCGTTAACTACCTCAACAATATTAGTTTTAGTGTGGAAACATTATTTTTCTTTGAACTGTCAAGTTACAGAATACAAAAAAAATAAACGTCGATCTATAGTCACTGGATTGTGGAGGTCAGCTATCTGACCTCCACAATCCAGTGACTATAGTGCCTATGCAGCCGCTCCATGTAAAATTTCCGGTTAAATTGGAAACCGACTCAAACATATGTAGTTGAGTGCGGGTTTGTTCAAAAGAGATACCGCAGCCCCTGGCATACAGGCTACTGAGGGAACACGGGTGGGTTTTAGTCAGTAAAAGTCTGACACGCCCTCCTGCTCCACCCAGAGCGCCGAAGTTATCTGATGATTTCCCACCCAAAAAAAAAACATATGTAGTTGGAAAAACACTAGGCATATTGATGTAGGAATGTAAGTATATGTAATAGGTACTACATAATACTGAAACTATAGTACGTTTTGGTATCAAAAGACTATCGGTTACTTTAGTCACATTGCCGGTAGAAAACCAGATAACCTTGGAAAGTTGATGGTGATGGGCAAGGTGCAGATAGATGGGAAAAGACCTCGTGGCCGGTGTCCTACTAACCGCTGATCCGACCAAGTAACCGCCCTCACTGGACTCTTTGTTACGACCGCTATGAGAGAAGCCGAGAACCACACGAAGCGAAAGAACATCGCGTTCATAAAGCCATGAAGGTCTTTCAAAGACACAACCTTCAGTAATGAAGTAGGTGACCAAGAAGAGATATAGTACGTTTATAGTAGGTATTTCCCGATACCTCGATATACCGATTGCCCTCCCGACCTTGACTAAACACCTACTCTTGAACTTTGTAAGCTCGCGCGCCTGACACACACGGCCTTGTAACACTAATTCTATATCAATATTCTTTACTGAAACAAAAGGTTTGTTAGGCGTGGTTTTCGGGCAAAATATGTAGATAAGGATGTGGCACTTTCTCCAATAAACAGATACATAATATGATGAACCTATAATGTTCCCACTGCTGGGACACAGTCCACCTCTCAGTGAAAAGGAGTAGGCCATGCGGGTTGGTGAAGGCGACCTTATTGTCATTGACGGTAAAAAAAATCAGCCTCAGGATTGCCATGTCGGTAGGTAATAAGGGTGAGCCTATTGCCATCAAGAGATTCCAAATCGAGATATAACCGGGCTGTTACTGAAAATTTCGTACCTATTCCTAATTCTTGTCTCTGCAAAATACTTATTCTAAGCTCAAAAGGAGGTCCTTCCTTCTTTTTAGGGTTCCGTACTTCAGTCGGCAAAAACGGAACCCTTAGTGTAGAGGCATCAAGCTGAAATTAATGTCAAATACTCTGCTACCCCTTGGAGCAGAGATAAGGCCGTTTATGCTCCGTTTAAGGCGCATATTTTGACGCTTCCAAGGGAATCAAAACCTATAGGGGACTTCCCGTTGAACACCTACAATTATGAAATTTGTCAAGAAGCAAGTCCGAAAATCGTTCATTTGTAGTTTTATCATATATGTATAAAAAAATACTTTTGTAATTACAAACTCACATTTGCAGTTAGAAAATTTACTGTGACGTATATCGATTTTTGGGAGAACATGATTTTCAAAAACAATGTCAATTTCGCCTTTGGGATAAATTCATCCCAACTACGGAATCCTTCATTGTGCGTGGTCCGTCATGCACTTGCCCGTTTTTTTTTTTCCTTTATATAGGTATACTACCAAAGTAACAAAAATTGAGTTACGTTACCTAAATATCGAAAGCCCCAATGCTTATGAAACACCATCCAAACGAGGTCAGAGGATACGATCTTTGACCCAATTTACCAACCGGTTGAAGACCGGATCACCCTTGAGACTCGAAACAATACAATCGACTTTAAACCGACCTTACTTGAGTATGGGTGGCAATAAACAGCTGATTTGCCTTATATCTCTTCACAAAAAAAGGCTATTCCTATGCTTATATGTATAGGAAAGCCTCTTTTGCCATGTTCTGAAGTTAATAGGCACATTGTACAGTCACGTGCGAAAATGTATACCCAGCTACACACTTGGTGAAGATTGTTTGTTCTTTTTTGTTCATGGAGAAGTATTTCTGGAATGTATAGTTGTCTTCAGTAAGTTGAAAATAAGCTTTATTTAAGATGTGTAAAAGCTATATTTAACTAAACTTGCAAGTACCCAATTTTCAGGAAATTTCACGTAAAATCCCGAAACAAATAATCTAACTTTAATTCATGATTTGATACAACGGTTAGTTGGATCGTAAATATAATTCGAATACATGAATTAAAGTTAGATTATTTAAAAAAAAAATTTAGTCCTAAGGAAGTCTCAGTTTCTTGTCTCTGTTCTTCGAAGTTTAGGCAAATAGGCACTACCTATTCCTATCACTGTTCATCACCATGCGTGAGCACGCATGGTGATGACACGGGTTTTTGATTTCACACTTATATCAACCATAAGATCAACAGTCTTCACCAGAAAGTTTAACGTCCAAGGGGTATCGTGTTACCCATTAACCGGGTTGTGAAGGTCAGATAAGCATTCGCTCCGAGAAAAACACCGATATTCAGCTTCATCTTTTAAGACTGGAAACTGACCCCAACAAAGATGCGGCTTTCTGCACGTGACTGTACATAAATTCAATTCTGTGCGAAATAAAAATGAACGGTGTCGAGTTTTCTATCGTATCACGCACAGGGGAATACATGAAACGGTTGGAATATGTATAATAATAATATACCGACATGTTGTAGAGTATCGCAATATCTTCTCGTCCCAAATACCATAAGTGTCTCAAGACAAAAGTCTTTGACCAGTGTGTGTTGCCAGTAATGACCTATGGTACAGAGACGTGGTCGCTCACAATGCGCCTTATCAGAAGGCTTAAAGTCACCCAAAGGGCAATGGAGAGGGCTATGCTCGGAGTTTCCCTACGCGATCGAATCAGAAATGAAGAGATCCGCAGGAGAACCAAGGCAACCGACATAGCCCGAAGAATTGCCAAAAATAAGTGGCAGTGGGCAGGGTACATTGCTTGCAGAACAGATGGCCGATGGGGCCGAAAGGTTCTGGAGTGGCGACCGCGTACCGGAAGACGTGGAGTGGGAAGGCCTCCCACAAGGTGGACCGATGACCTTGTGATGGCCGCGGGTATCCACTGGATGTGGGAAGCACAAGACCGGTCGAAGTGGAGGAGGCCTATGTCCAGCAATGGACGTCTTTTGGCTGAAATCAGATGATGATGATGTTGTAGAGACGGTGCGCGTTCAAAGTGTTTTTTTTTTTTGGAATTTTCTAATTCAATCTGAATCAATGAACCATTTTTCTCCAACCAAGCAATTATTTTAAATACCAAAGAACTAGTCGTTGGTATTTACAATATTTTTTAACATTTACTGTTCAATAAAAACATTAAGTGTAATAATGACTGCAAATAGAAAATTGTTCACGATATGTCGTTTTTTTTAAGTAAATACCGAAAATAATTAGAAAAATACTAGCATACAAACTTATAAACACAAAAGATCTAGTGCTAGGCTGAAAAAATAATAGTACTTTGGTTTAAACTTAATAAGATAATCATGAAAAACCACTTGAAATGCCAGCCCGCGCCGGATGAACGCGCTTAATTATTTTTTAATATACGAGTAATTATGTATTCAAAAAACTAATACACTGTTATCGCCCAAATGTGGCTGTACTAAGTACAACTATTCCTCTGCCCAACCCTTATGCATTTTGTTGAAATAATTACAGGAGCATCTATGATGCTAACCGCAGTACAGACCACGAACAACGATGAATAATTACACCACAAATCTCTCTTTCTGGCAGTTTGGCATTTGGCAAAACGCATTATAATGCATTTGGCACTAAGCTTATTTTACTTTGCCAAGCGGTAAAATATACTAAACTGGAATAGGTCTAGGTAGGTATGGCAAAGCTTCGAAATTGTGTTTCTGGATGACGTTTTGCATGTATTTGCGGATTATTTGTGGATGGCAACCTTGGAGGTGCCTCCTTAGCCGGGTTATTCTATGAATGCTTTAATAAATTAAGGCCTACAGCATAATCCCATGAATGTATGGAGGTAAAAATATCGCGGCGAGATTTTCTACTCTCGGCGCTGAGCCAGGGCGTTGAAAATCGCCCGGGCCAACTTAGCCTTAAAACTGTCCTTAGCGCGTCAAACTAAGAGGCGAGTTTTTATATTACAAGATTGCGTTGCTGATCTGTACTGATACTCAATAAACGCCATCTGGTGACTATAATGAGGAACATAATTATTCTATACAAATTGACGTTAAGGAGAATAGTTATTTTTGTTTGAACACTAGGCCGACCAAAAAAAATCGGTTGTCTGTAAAGTCGGTTTACTGACGATAGTTGAACGTGACAACGTCATAAGATAATACTATTGTTTATTATTGTATTATTGTATAGCAGCTGTCCACGCAGACGCATCGCTTACTCAAGTAGGAGAGAGACTGATGTCGAACGCTGCTGAACGCGGAGGCCGATTGTGCCTCTTTGTCGCTCGTTCCGCGCTCTCGCTTGCACTTCAAGCCTTAAATGGAACGCCTCAGAGCGAGGTAACGCCGCATGAGTCATGTTTTTTCGTGCGCGCAGCCAGCTCCATCGAATTATAAGACGTTGTCACGTCAATAAGGCGTCTATTAATGAAAAGTATGTTGATTTGTTTCTAGCAGGGACCGGACAACCCCGCTTAAGAGTTAAGCCTTTTGACAGGGTAACCCGTACATGGGGTAATTCATATCGCAGTGTTACCTTTTGTTCGAGTTTCATGCGCGAAACCCAGCGAAATGGTTAACACCTTTATTATGGTAACCACGTGAAGGGGTTAACCCCTTCAACGTCTTAAGCCTTTGAAGGGGTTACCTTCACGAAAAGCTTTTATTCGTGTTACCCTGAATTACCTAATCAGCTTGAGCTGCATGTTTATACTTGTATCCTAGCGGCGACGCGGCGCGGCGTTGTGGCGCCTCTTCGTCTTACTATTTTTATTTAGTTATTGCGAATTTGACAACAAAGTGACGATACATATGCGATAGTCCGGTCAAAATAGACATTCACCCTTGCATAAATTCCTAAGAAGCTGAATTTTTACATAAACGGTAGGGATACCATTATAATGAAAAGTCTCCACCGATCCCACGTGTGCAATTTGTTTTCATTCAAGGTCAAAGTTTGCTAAAATGAGTTTTTTGGATTTTTTTGCGAAACGGTTAGTTTTATGATAAAAATAGGTCAGATAAAAATTGTAGGTCATGCAATTATGTCTCTACAAAAATTTTCCTTACACTTTATTCCCCTTTTTTTGGGATGGAAAATCATCAATGACTTCTCCCACTCTTGACGGAGTGAGAAGGCGTGTCAGACTTTTACTGACTAAAATCCACCCTTGTTCCTTCAGTTGCCTGTGCCAGGGCCACGGTAACTCTTTCGATCAAATCCGCGACCCTGGCAGGCATTGGCCCTAGCGGACCCCTTTCATTATTGCTGACATCTCTTTGACGTGCGCGTGGAACACAACACGCCGTCGACCCGGGCCTGGTCCTTACCAGACGGTGAACGATCCATTGCTCGCACTGCGCAAGCCCGCATCTACGGTGGCCGGGAGTCCGCTACGGAGTCCCGATGCCCAATCCGTCTCCTGTGGCGGCTAAGGGCGCGAGAGCACACGGATTGCCTATCCCTCACGTTCTCCGCCTCCTTCTTCGCGAGCATTACTGCTTCGCTACAGGAGGTGACGGCATCCCATGCACTTTCCTCCGCACCATGACCTGGACCAGAGCCGGACGCGAGAGATCGCCGCCGCCGATCGCCTCCACGAGGACACGGCGGTGCTCCGCCCAAGCAGGGCAGACTTCCATCGTGCCCTCCTGGCGATCCACACAATGGTGACACCCGGGTGTTTCCTTTGGCCTTATCCAGAATAAGAACCTCCCGAAGCAGCCGTGTCCGGTGAGAACCTGCGTAAGGCGGAAGGTAAGGACGCCGAGACCCCTCTTTCCCTCCGTTCCCAGCACTAGGTTGCGAAAATCGCACTTTCCATGACGTCATGAGATCCCACCGGAGCTGTCCGTTGTGCCGTAATTTCTTACGGCGGCGGAGTTACGCCCCGGCGTTTTGCCTCCTCGCGCCGCTCCCACACATGCGCGAGGACTTTTTGTCTCCAGATCTCATGGTGGCAATCTGGCAAAGAGGCTCGCTGCCTCACCGGAGTTCGGACGGTATCCCGGGACTAGCCGGAACACTTTATCTCCTAAGATTCACCATTTCGGAGAAAAAGCGATTCTAAAATTTACTTAAGTTGTAGGTATTCGCCATAATGTGCACACATTTCCACGCCACCTACGAGGTAGTGTTACTTGACGCGTTTTTTTTAAGCGCTATTGATCAGGCCGGCTTGTAGCGGCACTACAAATAAAAATGCATCGCAACAAAAATCGAAAAACACAAAAAGAAAAGTGGCGCCATCTACAATGCCACAGGCGAACTAACTGAGCAATTCTGCATCGCGCAATCAGAGTTTACCACGCTACTCAGATAGATAAAATATTCCGACATCAACTGTCGGGCAGTTGCCCGGACCAGACACAATACCCGTCTGGTCGGAGGATCCTCCTTTTCAATAGAGGATGAGCGAACTTTACACCCTGTTCCTCATACCTCTATAGGCTGACCACCAGACGAGCAGCAAGGCATGCACGAGAGATAAAAAAGCTGACTCAAATTGTAACATTGGGCCCTCGAAGTCAGCTCGCTCACCGCCCGCCGACAATAACGCCCAGGAAAGGGCTAACGGGGAGGTGATAGTTACCCAGTAATAGAAAGAAAGACCCGGCCCCAGACCTTCGTCTTCTCCAAGCCAATATCAATCGTTGCGCCAGGGCTCAGGACCTTTTGCTCCAGGCACGGCCAAGTGGTTGATCAACGTTGCCATCGCCGCCGAAACATACTTTGGTCCTCCCAAGGATGACAGGATGGGTGACATTGATGGCTTGGCGACACTTATCTTGAGGCTGACCGCTGGCACTCTGTCCCTAGAGACCTTCAGTCGGGACGGGGCTTTTGTAGCGGCCTTAGTCGAAAATATTATGGACGTGGAGATTTATTTCTCACCCAACCGACCTCTCGCAGATTTTGAGACTTTATTTCGGAATTGAACCCAGTCGTCAGTCGAAGCCGTCCCCACCCCGTCCTTTTCATGGGGTACTTCAACGCCGAGTTCACAACTTGGGGTTCCCCAGCAACGAATGCATGGGGTGTGTTATTACAAGAGTGGGCGATGGAGTCAGGCCTACTGCTCCTAAACCGGGGATCTGTTCAGACATGTGTGCGGCAGTGGGGTGGGTCTATAGTGGACTTATCGTTTGCTAGTCCTGCTGTGGCACGCTCTGTTCAGGACTGGCGTGTATTATAGGAGGTGGAGACGTTGTCGGACTACAGATACATCCAGTTTGACGTTTCCGCCCACACTTCGAGTGGCCCGGTCCAAGCGGCCCCGGCCCCTGTTGAGGATGACTGGCGATGGGTGGTCAAGTGACTGAACCAGGAAGCTCATCTGGTGGCCTCAATGGTGCATGCCTGGTTAGACTCACCAGTCAGGTCTATCGATATTAAGGACGAAGCAGAATGGTTCCGGGAGGCCATAACCCAAATTTGTGATGCTGTGTTGCTCCGCGTTCAGTCTCCATCTGCCAGGCACCAGGTGTGTTGGACGTCACAAGATATTGCGCAGTTGCACATCGCATGCGTAGCGGCGTGGCGTCCGTACACTAGGCACCGACGAATCCGCCGACGAACACCAGAAGCGCTAGTAAGAGAGACGGAACGGTGTGAGGTGTACAAAGTGGCGGTGGCGGAGTGGTGGTAAATTGGATTGTTAATTGATATATTATTTGCTGTGTCTAATGGACGAATTTAGAATCAATTGATGCTGTGTAGCGTCTGACATCTTATATTTGTACGCCGTTCAGGCAAAACATGACTGTCTTAATCATAATTTGCCGTAACATCTTGCATGCTGTGTGTGTGCTATACTCATGTTTTGGACAAATAAAAAAATATTTTATCTTAAGAAGGCTCTTCACCTGGAAATTAAGCGGGCAAGGACCGAAGCTCATGATAAATTGCTGGCAATTCTAGGTCGGGATACGTGGGGGCGACCTTACCGTTTGGTTAGGGGCAAACTTCGCTCGTGGGCGCCCCATAGCATTGTCCCATAGCCTCCAACGCTGCTAGAGAGAGTGGTGAGCGCTTTATTCCCCTCTCAAGGGGAGCACACACCACCTGATATGGTTCTGCCTACTATAGTGCCCAACGCGGAAAACGAGGATGACGACGCGCCTGAAGTGACCCAGGTAGAACTGAGAGCAGCAGTACAAAGGCTTAAGGCCAAAAACACTCCAGGACCAGACAGCATTCATGGCCGTGCATGGGTTCTGGCCATGAGGGCTCTCTGGCCCCGCTTAGTAGGACTCTTGAGTGCATGTTTGGAGAGGGGCCAGTTTCCACGCTAGTGAAAGACTGGAACGCTGGTCCTGCTAAAAAAAAGAAGGGCATCCTGCGGGCTCTCCATCCGCTTACCGACCCATTGTGTTGCTGGATGAGGTGGAAAAACTCTTCGAGAGAATTATTGCAAACCTTCTCATTCAGAACATGGCAAGAGAGAGGCCGGATCTGATCTGATCGGAACCGGTTTGGTTTCTGTAGGGGGTGCTCTGACGGACAGAGAGTATATTTTAGAATCGCTTTTTCTCAGAAATGTTGAATCTTAGGGTATAAAGTGTAAGGACAATTTATTTTTATTTTTATTTTATTGTATTAGGGTGGCTTACAGCTATCAATACAAAAGTAGTAGTAATATAATTTACGACAAGCCATTTACAAGCCTCCACAGATAGCAATGGAGCATTGTTGTATGCGTTATCAACTATGTTTAGATTAAATAATTAATTATGTAAGTGGTAAACTAAGATTAAAACTAAATAGATACATAACTAAATTATTACATTAAGTATATTATATAGGCAGGAATGTATGTTCAACCACGATTTGGATCAATCATAAACTACAGTTTTAGATAAAATGGTCACAATAGACGCCAAGCAGCTTGCAAACAAATCAATTGAGGGGTGTTCATTCTTTACAATTCTGTTGAATGCTTTGACTGAGCGAATCATGAAGGAATTACTGCGATAAATTGTGCGAGCGTATGGAGCATGGAGAAGATCTCTCAAACGAGAGTGCCGAGGTGGAACATTCAGAGACAGCTTTGAAAGAAGTTCAGGACAATCAATCCTTGATTGTGCTATTTTCACTAAGAACCGTTTGTCGGATATATTTCTCCGAGTTATAAGTGGGAGTAAGTGGAATCGAGCACATCGTTCATTGTAACTCAGATAAGGGATTTTAAATTTGTAACCTAAGTATCTAGTGAATTTCCTTTGTATTCGTTCCAATCTGTCCGAATGCACTGCATAATTCGGATTCCAAATTTGACTACCATATTCAAGATGACTGCGGACGTAAGCACAATACAGGATTTTTAAGGTTTTCATTTTGTTAAACGAACTGGTATTACGGATAATGAACCCCAGGGCCTTGGATGCTTTTTTGGCGATATGATCGACATGACACTCAAAACTGAGTTTACTATCCAGCAGAATTCCAAGGTCTCTGGTGACATGACTTCGAGATAAAGGCTGATTTGCAATTGAGTAGTTAAAGACGACTGAATGATTTTTTCGAGTGAAGGTTATAACCAAGCATTTAGATATGTTAATATCTAGTTTATTTCTGCTACAATAACTTACTAACCTAGAAACGTCTGCCTGCAACAGTAGAGCGTCATTTAAACTTTTAACTGATGTATATATTTTCATGTCATCTGCAAATAATAGGTGTATAGAGTGTTTGAAACACTCGCCGATATCATTGATGAATAATACAAATAATAAAGGCCCCAGTAAGGAGCCCTGGGGCACACCAGAAGGGATACTTGACCAGGAGGACATATAGCCATTGAGAACTACTGCTTGTGTCCTATTCTGCACATAAGACGAGAACCATCTATATAGGTCTCCCCTAATGCCCAAGTCAAAAAGCTTCCTCAGTAGAATGTCATGATCGATTCTATCGAACGCCTTGCTATAATCAGTGTAGATTGCATCGACCTGGGATCCATTATCCATATGCTCTGAAATATAATCTGTAAAGAGAACTAGGTTGGAAACTGTAGACCTTCCTTTCAGAAAACCGTGCTGTTGGGGACTCAAGCTAGCAACCACACAGCTGTACAACTGATTGTAAATTATGCGTTCCAATACTTTAGCTAGCAGACAAAGCTTTGAAATTGGCCTGTAATTTTCAATATTATCTTTAGGACCCTTTTTATGGATGGGTGATATGAAAGCTGATTTCCATAAAGAAGGTACTACACCTTCCGTTATTGACCTTTTGAATAAAAGTAATACAGGTAGAGCTAGTTCCTCAGCGCACTTAACTATGAACACAGCGGGTAGGGCATCGGGGCCGGCAGATTTGGTTAAGTCAAGGGATTTTAAGTGTCTATGAACGGTCGCTATGTCAATTTCAATTGTACTTATATCACAGCTTGAAACAGAGCCGGTCGAACCACAGCCGTGACTTGCGGGGGAACCATCTAAAAATGAAGTGAGGAAGTAATTAACAAAGAGCTTACAGATACCTTCCCCTGAGTCACTTCTATTATCACCATAAGACATACTTGATGGGAAATTACTGTTCATGCGTTTGCTTTTCATATACGACCAGAATAGTTTTGGGCTAGCACCTATTGAGGCCTCAATCTTTGTCATGTAGGTATTAAAGCAAAGCTGTTCGATATCATTGGCTCTGTCGCGGAGTAATTGATATGATAAGCGATCAGAAATATTACCGTACACTTTAAATTTCTTATAATATGTGTATTTTTGTTTAAGTATCTTGATGATTTATGTATGTACTTGTTTATTTATGTGATAATTGCATGATCTACATTTTTTGTGAGTGAGCTAATTTTATCATAAAACTAACCGTTTCGCAAAAAAAAACATCTTTGCGAACTATGACCTTGTATAAAAAAAAATTCACACAGGGGAACGATGGGGACGACTTTTTACAATTTCATTATAATAGTATATGCAACAGTTTTATGCTTCTTGGGAATTTACGCAAGAGTAGGTACGCCTATTTTTCGGGCTAATTTGACCGGGCTATAATAACGGTGTCCAGCATCTTGCCTCGGCTGTGCATTTTCACAGAAACAGTAACTAAATATACATATATAAGTAATAAGAAATATAATAGGCAGTAATACCACACACACTTAAACAAAAACATAGCTAAAATGCTTTTAATATCTTCAGTAGTTCCGTCCGAGTTTCGAATTAAATGACGAATGATGAGAATGTAAACAAGTATAGACACGAAAAAGAAACATTACAATGTTTAGCATGTGCGACAAATAAAATTGAACTGTAAAATCATAGTGGCAATAATTAGTATTCCATGTTTACAAGTCGCTCGGTACATGCAACCATGGCGCCGCCGGGCAGAAAGATGTCACGTGCGGTCGTGGTTATAAAATTTTCAAACTTATGTCGATTACAAAGAGTGGATATTACAATGTGTTGGAATGGAATGGGTTACCCTGTTACAGTGTTACAGGGTATTGAAAGGTTAACTTGTTCGGAAGGGGTTACATTGCACCCATTCGACGGTGTAACATGTATCAAAGGGTTTATTTTTAAGCGCTTAAAAAAACCCCTTCAAAAACCCTTTCAACGAGTATCCGGCCGGTCCCTGGTTTCTAGTAATCTCTAGATTACAGTGGTGGTAATAACTATACTGCATCTAAAGGGAATACTGAGTAATACGATCATAACCTCAAAATTCACTACACAGCAACGTGATCGAGTTAATATACAGTAGTTTTACTGACGCTACGTTGAGTTAATTACGTGTCAGCACAAAAATCTCAGAAATTAGTACGATGCATTGCATGTACAGTCAAATAATTAAAAGTTTAAGCACCCATATAAAAAAGTTTACCTGCACCGTGCATGAGACTAACAATTTTTTAGGAATTCCTTAGAAAAATTGCCTATATTCGTCTACTTAACGAAGCTATAGGCTCAGTTACGATTTATCAAATAAACTCGCATGTAAGCCCCAATAGTTTTACACAATTAATCTGCCTTATTCGACCTCAGCCTCTAGCAATTGTAGATCAGGAAACCGCAACATAAATCCTTAGAGAAAACGTGTTTCGGATACCAAACCGTCTCAAATAACAATATAGCTTACTCCTATTGACATAAAGTCGTAATTTCAACAACATTTGGGCTATATATTAGGAAAATAAAACTCATGTCGCAAACAGGGAGGACTTATAGGAGTCCTCCAGTACTTAAGGGGGTTGCGGGGAGGGGAATGGATATCGCAATGCAGTTTAGAACAATTTGCAATTTATCTTCGAAAGTATTTTGTATTTGGGTCGTGCTTCAGAATTTTCGAGTTTAAAATATATTTTTCTCTCCTTTGTTTGTAGGTCACCTCGATTAAATGTTTAATGGTATAATATGTCTGTAACATTTATTGGGTTTTCGAAATTAATGGACGTGTGGTGGCATCTACAAGGCACATGCGAAAACAACGAACACACACACACACACATGCGAACTACGCATCATAATGACGTCACGCGAAAATCCCGCATCGCGCAAGCAAAGTTTACCGTGCAACTAACATACATATATACAGCATCCCGACAACAATAGGCCCATCAGACACAACACTCGTCCAACACCGATGGCGACATCCTCGTCCTCCTCATTTCAGCCGAAAGACACTGCTGGACATAGGCCTCCTCAAAAAGGAGGTTTTTTCCATAATCGTCGCACTTGACAGGCAGGTCGGCGATCGCAGTATTTTGGTAAAATGCATAAAGAACGCTGCTGCTCATTATCTGGTAAGTCCCTTAGTCGCCTTCTACGACACCCACGGGAAGAATTGGGATGGTGCTATTCTTTAACGTCCGTCATGACACGGAACTCTCGTCCTCATATCTCTATAATCGTTTAATAATATTTTCCACTTAGTCTTTTAAGATTATAGAAAATTTATAAAAATTGTTCTACGAGAATCTCGTCACATCGTCGCATCGCGCCTTTCTTTGTGAGCATTTATGTTCATCTGCCAGGGGTGCGGGTTCGTTCGAAAGTGATACCGCCGCCCCTGGCATACAGGCTACTGAGGGAACCCGGGTGGGTTTTAGTCAGTAAAAGTCCGACACGCCCTCCTCCTACATTTCTTAATACAAAACTGTCAATTGTCTACACGGAAACGTCGTTTTTGTCTAATCTTCCGTCGATAAAACGCTCCACTTCGGTTCTCGACTACCTATGTATTGATACGATATCAAAATAATACAACGGCTACACTTGACCCTATTTCTTAGAAATCATTTTAACCAAATTCCTTTATAGGTATTTTCAAACATACAAATATTAACTCCCACTTTCTATCATGGGAAAGAAGAAGAAGCTACAAAATGCTACCGGGTACGATTCTTACATACTTCTTTTGCTTCGTTTTCGTTCATACATCAGTGGGTAATTCCGTAACACATTATCATTTTGACAGTTCAACAACATTTATTGCGTTATTTACGTTAATGGGAAGACATATGAAGCAATGGATGGAGCTTTCAAAATTATTCAAATTGTCATTGATAGTGTGTTAACCTTTTTGGTATTTTTTTTTTTGGGTGGGAGTCATCAAATAACTTCTCTCGCTCTGGATGGAGCAGGAGGGCGTGTAAGACTTTTACTGACTCCCTCTGTGTCAGTTGCCTGTGTGCCAGGGGCCGCGGTATCTCTTTCGAACAACCCGCACCCCTGGCAGGCATCGGCCCTTGCGGACCCCACCACTTGGTGCTGAGTTCCCTTTAAGGCGCGAGTGGAACACAACGCGCCGTCGACTGGGACTTGGTCCTTACCAGACAGCGAGCTACCCATTACTCGCCGTCCGCAAGCCCGCGCCTACGGTAGCAGGGAATCAGCCTGGGATTCCCGACGCCCAGGGCGTCTCCTGCGGAGGCTAGGGCCGTGAGGGCGCATATACTGCCTCTCCCTCACTTGCGCCGCCTCTCTCTTCGCGAGCATCACTGCTTCGCAGAAGGAAGCGACGGCTACCCATACACTCTCGCTCCGTACCATGGCCTGGACCAGGGCCGGACGCGAGAGATCACCGCCGGCGATCGCCACGACAAGGACACGGTGGTGCTCCGCCCAAGCCGGAGAAACGTCCACCGTATGCTCCACCGTATCCTCAACCTATTAAGGTGGTGTACTTATGTTTGAGAGTAGATTCAGGCTGTGCTGCTGAGTATAGGCGTCTCTTTTCTTGTGACAATCCCCACGCTATTGTGTCAGCCTCATCCAGGTTCTACCCATGATGGTAACAATTTCGTGCGCCCATCTGCCCGCCGCAACATAAAAGTTACCAATTTATAATTGTATATTTAGTTCCTCAAAACTAACAATCACTGCTACTGCACTGCACTGCTATTTTTCATTTCAATAAACACGAATTTACCATAAAAGAAAGTCGGCCATTTTAAATACCTACGATTTAAAATATAACCATTCGTGTCGTTCCCCATTTTATTAAAAGATTTGTGTGAAACGCGAACATTTGTTTATTTAATAGTGACAGAGTGTTCTTTCCTAGAAGCATTTGTTGCTTATTATTTCTTAACATGCTTGTATTTCTGTGTGTTAAGAAGTTTCGATTACATATATTCTATTTCTTAATATGTCAAGCAAAGCCGATGTCGACCACTCTGCCAACGTCTAAGGTGAATTGGAAAAGCAATTCAGCATACTATGAATAAGTTGATAACTTTATACTCACTCACATTTAACTCTTCACTTGTCAATTGGTGTAACATTTGATATTTTTGAATTCGCGTCTTATACGAGTAATATTACAAGGTTTTATATACCTATGGTTATGGTTTTCGTAAGTCTACTGTATGTAATCTTATTTAGTGCCTAAGTTGCTGGTAATAAGCTCAATTGCTGGGGTATCAATAGTCGTAAATGGAGTTTCTTAGAAAAAGTATGAGGTTCACCACATAGAGTTTTGTAGTTATGATACAGACTTCCGTCAGTCATATTTCGGTTCATAGAGCAAAGATACTCTTGCTTTTTCGCTTTCGTATAGTCAATCTGATACCCATAGGTGATCTGATTTCGTGCAACGTTACTCGGTCAAACAGACTATACTGAGCTTCACTGAACTAAAACCAACTTAAATCAAAAATTTCCTCTCACGCACCCAACCACGCAGCTCAAAATGAAAAAAAATACTCCGTGAACTATGTACAGTAATTTAACTAAAGCTAGAACATTATACGATCAATTTAAAGCAATAAATTAAATCGAGCCCACATTCATGAACGACCTTCTAATAAATGCTGTTACTTTGTTTACAAAATACGCTGAAATTCAGTCGCATCTGGTTACACGCAGACCACCACATAGTTCGGACCAGGATTTTGAATAACGACTTCGTATTATACATTATACAGCCTGACGTCAAAGCGAACATTCTAAAATATGATATGCTTAAAAATCTATCTATATCTATAATCTTAACAAAACGCAAACCAACCTTTTTACGGTAGAGGCTATAAGTCTCACTAGTTAGTAGAAAATACCTAATCAAACCTATGACACCACCAGTTATAAACTTATATTAAATCAGGGTAACAAAAATATCAGGCAACCGTATGACCTCACCTTAACAACCCCTGTGCCCGAAATTACGATATAAAACAACACTATGATATTTATCAATGTAATTCGGCTCGACCTTGCTCCAAATACCGCCGAAACAAATGCCAACTATAGTTACAAGTCATAACTAAATGTTGAACATAGCCCTGTTTATGTTACAACATTGATTTTTATTGGCATTTTGTTGTACAATGTTGTAGTTTTAGTTCCATGTGATTTATAGGTAAATTGGTTACTTATATTGTGGTATAACGTTTTAAGTAACGGTGGTACTTAAAATAGAGATTGTAGTTTATACAGACTGTATAATAGTAAGATTTTCTGCTATCTGTATAATATAGTATCTATAATGTATACCTAATTTGTGGTTTAGACGAACTCATTGTGCTAGCCATGAAATTAAATTTTAACTTCAAACTTCGCTGCTTAAATCTTTATAAATCGATGTGTTCGTGATTATCGGAGCCAGATTTGTGCCCAGTTGATGGATAAAAGCTCATTCCTAATACCTAATGGTACCTGAAGATTACTGGCGAAATGTGGGTAGCACCTCTGCCCAACCCTTCGGGGACTACAGGTGTGATGGTATGTTGTGTTTCTGTTATTCTTGGGGTGAATGTTCTTTTTCATCGAATTCGGCTAATGCTCAGTTCTCTATGCCTAAGTTACGTATGCCTATTGCGCAATTAAGGACGAGGCCCTATGATGTAACTTTAATTATAGACCAGTATTAACAATTGCGTAGATATAATTAATAGTTTGACCTGATTATGGCAAGTTAATGAGTCTGAATGTTTTTATTGATAAAATCAATTTTCAGTGAAACATTTTTTACAAAGAATATTAGTTAGCACGACAGCAGTAAGGCCATCTTAAATGTTATATAAATAATAATATAGTTTGAAATATAATTTCCCTTTTTTCTAACGTATTTTATCAAACTATATGTTCGGTAAAAAACTATCGTGCTACTAAGCTGTATTACTTCCCAAAGTTTAGTTCACCTCATTAGAGAATACGAAATTACAGTCGCAAAACTATAAAAATCTAAATTATTGCAAATCCGTTTTTATGGTTCTCTCAACCCTAACCTGCAATAACCTACTTGTAAGAGTTATAAAACTTTCAATGAATATTTTTACTACTGGCATGGCCTACTTTAGAACTACACTACCTACTTTGGACGACAATAACTAAAGTTACTAGCAGTGGCTAGTGAGCTTACAGCTCAGCCCGCATGAAAAGTTTTTAATTTTCCGGAATTATTGTCCATTTCCAAGTGCTCCAAGTGGTCCACGAGCGACCAAATAGAAGTAAAAGAAACTAGACGAATAGAGAAATAGACAATCCCTGGATATTTCTTTTATATTTTGAGTCGGAAACTATCAAAGTCAAAGTCAAAGCATTTATTTCAATTAGGCACTTAAAAGGCACTTTTGAACGTCAATATTTACATTAAAATAGAATTGATTCTAGTCGCCCATTCCAAAATGTAGTTTCGTATGGAGAATAACGGGCAAGAAACTCCACCGTTACTCTTTTAAAATGTTTTAAATACAATTTAACAAAGTACATTCATTATATAATTATGTGTGAAAAACGATGCACCCAGAATAAAATTACCACTATACCAAAATAGGCAAAACTAAATTAAAAAAATACAATTGAAGCAATACAGATAAATTAATTTTATGATGATACATGGTGCTCACATATTTACAAACATTGTAAGAGTAAATATACGATTTTTCTAGAATATTAACAAGTAATAAGTCAGTATGTGAGTTAATCAATGTCATAAATATAATTATTTATACAATTCAATTAGCAACCAGTTTGATTTTGTCTAGACTCTAGATTGTCCTATGGAGCAGGACCAGCATGTTTCCAAGCGTTCTTATCTTGGATATAATCCTCTAATTTATAATACGCTTGTTTACAAAGTTTACTTTTAATATGACTTTTAAATTTCCTTTCATTTAATTGCAATATATCACAAGGTATTTTGTTATAACATTTAACACAGTACCCCATAAAAGATTAATGTACTTTAGCTAATCTGAAAAATGGTTGATCTATTTTGTCTTTGTTTCTAGTATTAAAATTATGTCTATCACTTATTTTATTAAAAAGATGTAGAGTTTTTCTTACATACATGATATTTCCATAAATGTATTGACAAGGTACCGTCATAATATTAATCCTTTTAAACAGTTCCCTGAGGGATTCGCGGCGACGTAGATTATAAATGGCTCTGACAGCTCTTTTTTGCAAAATAAAGATGAATTCAATGTCAGCAGCCTGACCCCACAGTAAAATGCCATACGACATAATGCTGTGGAAGTAGCTAAAATAGACCAAACGCGCGGTTTCTACATCTGTTAACTGTCTGATCTTTCTAACAGCATAAGCGGCCGAGCTTAGCTGCCCCGCAAGAGATGTTATATGAGGTCCCCATTGCAATTTATCGTCTAGCGTGATTCCCAGGAATACCATTTGATTAACAAATTCCAGTTTTTCTGCATTCAATATGATGTCACATTCGCTACTTCTAACATTTGGTAATTGAAATCTAATGCATTTGGTTTTTGTGCCATTTAGTACCAAATTATTTACCGTAAACCAATCTTGGACCTGAAGAATAGAGTTATTCACGTCGTCAAGATTTTGTGTACGTCGGTCTATTTTAAATATCAATGATGTGTTATCTGCAAATAACACCATCTTCGGTTGAATTGGAAGTATCCAGAACAAACCTTAATTTGTAGCATTATTAAATAATATATGTTTTACTGTTCCAGGCTGCCACTCCCATGGCTCCTATACGGGATCATCTACGGCGAGCCAGTCCAAGTGAACTCCAAGGGCATGGTGTGCAGCATAGTGCTACTGTTCGCTATGCTCATCTTCGTCATCATCAGCATCGCCTGCTTCAGGTGGAAAATGAACAGAGGACTAGGGTTCACCATGTTTCTCCTGTACTTCGTCTTCGTAGGAGTCAGTTTGGCACTCGAGTACGGGTACCTCCATTGTCCGAGCGAATAGACTGGTCTTTTCGTCTTTTGGTCTTCTGAATAATTTAATAAGGTATTGGTGAAAGGGATTTTCAATGTTGAGCGTCTGATAGTGACTATTCGTTTTGGGAATGATCGGGTTTCAAAAAGAAAGTAATAGAAAAGATGATGAAAAGTTTTTATTGTAGAATCCTATAGAGGAAAAAGGAAAGCAGAATTTAAAAATAGTTTATGGTAAATAGTGGAGAGCGCTAGATTGCAGAACTGTTTACCTAAAACAAATAGTCGACAGTCAAATAGTAGCAAGTTGGTACTTCCAGCAATATTGCGACTCGATTGCAGCAAACTATGCAACGGAAACTTAATAGAGGTTTAAATGTAAATTCAACGTCACTTTGTATAATGTGCGTATGCATTCTGAAGTCGAAAAACGTCATAACGTATAAAATATTTTAAAAACTTCATTATGCAAGGTGGTGTCGTGAATAGGTAGATTATTCATTTAATTATTTTATGTGAATAATTAAATCTAGTGGTCTATTTTGTGGATAATTTATCATAGTTTTGCTGCAACCGATACTAAAATGCTATAAAAATATTTAAAGACAATGTAAGTATTATAAGAAAGTTACTTTAGCGTTGTGAATTATTTAGTTTTATATTTTAGTTATCTAGTTGCCATAGCACAAGCAGTAAGATATTGCTCAAAGATACTCCATTACTTTGTTATTGCTTTGCTATGTAGTTTCGTTTAGGTGTTTTTAAACGGACGCTTGTAATAGATGTATTGATCGACATGACGAGAGATAACATGCACCAAGTGTACATTTAAGAGAAACTTTTAAGACAGTAGAACGATTAACGAAAATACAATTCCTATGAAATGCAATAATGAAAGCTTCAGTGTTTCTGATCATATTAATAAGAATTTTGCATTGTAAATTATTATGAGGTACAAAGTTTTTGTATCCGAAGTAAATATTTAGCCATGATAGAGACTGTAGTTATTTATATGAATGTTAGTTGTTTAACTCGATGGCGCTTTTACGAAGTTTTAAGGCTAAGTTCTTAATCTATCGGTAAATGTACGTGTCGGTTGTTTTTGTAAATATTCAACGCGTTGTGTTGGATTTCTGTTTCAATTTTAATTTATCTGTTCGGTCGCAGACCGTCGGTCCATGTGGATGGTTTATATTTTAATGTGTCGTTATAATGAATGCGATTTGATGTAAGTGTGTGTGGGATGCACAAACAGCTAGATTGTACATACACACATAGAGGGTGGAAGAGCGGGGCAAATGTAAAAGTTTTAATAAAAATCTCATTCCATAAGATGTGCCTAAGAGTTTATGAACTCAAGTAACATTTAGCTTCGATTTTTATAAATTAACAGTAAAAAAGAAAATGTTAAAAAAGTCATTTTATCATCTGTTAGCGGACTATGCTTACATATAGTGTTATAGACTATCCGAGGACGCATCTGTCCCGCTCTACGATATAATACGGTAGTTAGAGTTTACACTATCTCTATAAAATCTATCTATAATATAATGAACCTCCATTCTCTTCGTTTCATCTATTGACTTTCGGCAGAAATGATTGGATAGTGATGTCTGGCTAGTCAATTCTTAAAGTTACGGTTATGTCTTCAAAAATCTCTTCTTCCTTAATATTTAAAGGGCACGGTTCAATTTCATAAAATTAAAACATCTTGTTAACCGTCCATAGTTTCTGTTTTATATTACTTTCCGCTTCTGCACGTGATATCACTCTGTTATCTATGTCTCATGAGAAACTTTAATGAAAATGATGGTAAGTTCAATTGTTGAAACCCAAAAAGTTTTATATTAATAACCCGCCTATTTGACATAGCAATAAATAGTCTAGAATAGATAGTTAAATATTTATATTGTTAAGCTTTAACACTTCAGACCTTAGCGTCGCTCAAATGATGGAGCAAGCATTGTTAAACTTCAAAGACATTCTGGCGTGGGGAAGTGACATGAAAGGGCTACAAAAGATTATCTGAGATATGTAGTACAATACATGTCCATGGCCACTTCTCTAGCTACGATCTAATAATCTACTTATTATACGCACAAGTAACTGACAATTCTTAAAATTTGCTTCATATGTCAACAAGGAATGTTTTGTTGGACTAGACGTCTTCATATAATAGAGTACATACTATATCTACTTTATGAACTTAAAACTAAAACCATTGCTGTGAATTCGTTTGGAACATCTGTTTGAAAAATTACATGATATTTGAGTGAGAAGTCATGCCGTGGAATGTCATTAATGTACATAGTCAATTATTTCTACAACCTGACGTTGACCTCCGGTTTCTGAAAGCCTATTGAATATTTTTTCTCGTCAAGTGATTTGATCATCTCTAAAGCTAATTAAAAAGCTAACATGTGAGACCACCGATTAATTGTTCATGAGTTTGATCAGGCTTAGGTAGACGGATAGTTGGGAGGTTGACTTTTCGATATCAGTATTTCTTTACTTGTTCTACAAATATTCCAAAACTTATTGCGCTGTTCGAACCTTTAAAATAAATGTTTTATCAGACAACTGTACTAGCTAAAAAAAGTTTCAAGTAAGTGTGAAATGTTTAAGATGTTTAATCAATATTCACGGGCACCTTGGTCAAAAGGCCGATTCTTCTAAGATTTCTTTGCATTGCCATCCATCCATTAAAAATGGAACCTTTTATTCTGAACAACGCATCTAGTACAAAGTCAATGTCATTGTTAAACTCAAATATAAAATTGATAATACAAAATGATGTCGCGATAAGTAACGATATATCGGTGGCTACCGGACATTGTTTAGGTCATAATCTGTGATAAGGGCATGCTTGTGACGTATATACTAAATATTTATATGGACATCATCTCTTCTCAGGTTCTCACATAGTATTATGTATATATAAGCTTGGATTTGATAGCCTTCTGTAGTTCGCTTAGCGACGCCACTACTAGACAGTGCCTAATATAAAAACAGTTCAAAACGTAATTACTAATAAACTTGACAACAAAGTTTATAATGTTTCCATCTCCTGAAACTCGGGCCTCCCTCTGTAAGAGTGATGTACCCTAGCGAATCGATAATTCTGAGCAGTGATATTAAAGTAACTGTAAATACTTGGGACATCAAAAATATCTCAGAAGTCAAATGAAGGCATGGAAGTTGGCGAGAAATAAATATATTGGTCCTGTAATCGAATGCTTTACCATCTAGCGATCATGATTACTATCTTCGTCATCATTCATGATATTGGAGTGTAGGTAGGTACTACTGCTTATAAATGCTTTAACAACTTTTTCAATTCTATTGAACGGCTTTCCATAAAATGAAAATCGCAGAACATACTTTGCTGAACCATGACTGCTTAGAACGAAACTGCTGACAGCCCACCAGCTGCAGCAGTTTTATTAAAAACAAAGTTCGATTTCTTAACAAGTTTGATTCTAAACTTGACACATTTCTATCCATTACTCCAAAATAGAGAAACATCTAAAATATACAAAAACTGTACGAAGTAGTGGCCACTCTATAAAAATTTAAGAATTTGACTCTATAAGTAACTTAATTCGATTTGAATAAACTTTTTCTTTACGATGATACAAGCTAGTTTGTAGTTATCAAAAATATCCTTAAAATTATAATCTGACGCACCAAGTACCAAAAGTACGTTATGCCTATGCTCAGGAGTTTCAAACATGAGCTGCTGTGGCTAATAATGGACTAAAACTTATACTTACAGTGAAATACGTCAAAGGTAGGTACAGACGCCAGCACATCAAGCTACCGTAAAATTTTCCCAATTGAATATGAACCTTATGGTAATGTTTTTAAAGTTGAAAATGTATCAAAGAAATTTGACAGATTGGGGTAGCTTGATGTGCTGGCGTCTGTACAACAGTTAGACCACAATTATTTCATTTGAATTAATAGTACCCTACTATTAACTAATATCAATACTCTTCAGCAGTACATTTTTGAGACTCTCACAAATATTCTATATGCTATTAAATTATATAACTATATACAATAGATTTCTATCTATCTATCTATCTCTTGTATAATGTACTTATTTAGGCTTTGTAAATTAACCATCCTTCCATTTGTCTAAAGCGGTTAATTATTGAACTGATAAAGAATATTTATAATCATATCACGAGGTTCTATTTTTTGACGTCAGTGTGTAGAAAAAGGTTCTCTGTGCGACGTCAGATTGTATGTTTGACATCACGTTTTCTACGTTTTCAAATCAAAATATCGTAGTTAAAACTCGCCTTTATGCATGTCAAATCACCTAGTTACATTAAAATTGCATTTGTTCAGTACCAAATAGCACAAGCCGAGCTAGAACTCATTAAATTCCAAAAATCGTTATAACTACTAGAATCTATAAGAGTTACAATTTATCAATATAAATCGGTGTCGACTACAGATGCCGATTGAACACATAAATATCCTCTATAACTTCTTCGTAGACTAAGACCCTAGGCTTAAACGCTATCATTAATATAAAAGAAAATGTTTATTAATAAAATAAAAAATATGATATCCAGGTAGAGATTGTTACTAGAAATGATGATTTTTATATAAAATTATAAAGTAAATTATTTCAGATAATAAAAAAGTATTTTTCATTCCACTTTTTTGTTACGACAATAAATTATTGTAATGATGACGTGAACACCATAATTATTATTTAGTGGAAATAAGTGATTATATTATCTTTCTCTTACTGTTTCAGCTTTAAAATTGTTCGTCAAGGAAAAAGTGGAGTGACTTTAAACAGTCTTCGATTTCGTTTATAGCTGACGAGTCTCGATTTCAAATGACAATAGCAAAACTTATTATTATATTCGTTTGCACTTGTTATGTCAATTTATTTCACAGCTTAAAAAAATAACAAAAAGCGATTGTAAAACCTAATTGGCTATACATTGAGTTACAATGTAAAATTGACGTCAAGTGACCGAAATGTAAAATTGACGTCATATGACGTTGTTTATGATATTGTAACTGGAATAGGTACTGAGAAAATTGTTGTACAAAAGATGTTAAAAAATAAAAGTAAAGTCACATAAAGTCGTTGAAATCGAGATGGCAGCGTAGGTTGTTAATAGTGATATTACAAATTAGGTAAAAGAAAAAAAAATGTTATTAATTTTAAAAACTGTAGATAAGTTTTAGGAATTTTCATCATGTTGTAATGAGTAAAATGGGAGGAGAAAAAGCTCTTGTTGGATTTATTATTTCCATTCAAATGGTATGTGATTGTGGTTTTATAAAATTTTAAGCAGTATTATGACTTCCATAGTAGTTTATTTGAGCTGTTAATTTTTGTCGACTTTTGTGAATTTTTGCTGTGAATCTCGATCGGAAAATGATTGAAATACCTAGTTGATACTAGAAAGTTTTAATATATACAATAGATCACGTATTTACGTATATTTTTCGATAGGACTGTGGCCCTAGTGTGAGTTTTATTTAACCATCTCGATCAAACGCTTCGAGCGCGTTCGGCGCTCCGATTGGTCCGTCACCAATGCAGGGCCAATCGAAGCGCCAGACGCGCTCGAAGCATTTGAACGAGATGGTTAAATAAATGAAACTCGCACTAAGGCCTCTGAATATTTTACGCTGCGTTCAAAAATGGTGATTTTAATAATGTTTTTTGAACGTAGGACTCCTCATTTTCAAGATAATAGTAGTTCATAAATAAGTGAAGCACACAGATATTATGTTAATATATAAATACTAACTAATTAATAAATATATAATATTCCGATCGAGTGGTTGTTGTTCTATTAAAAGCTTTTAATGATTGTTGACGATTAAAAGATTGTGATAGTTTAAAAAAATCACTAGTTTATTGCGTATATTGTGAGATAATTTTTATATGTATCAGTGTTTTTAATTTGACGTTAAAGAGCATGGCGTACCCAAGCGTCGGCTGTCGACGGTATTATGAAAAATTACAATAAAAATTATAAAATAGTGAGTGAAAAAATTAATTCGGCTTTTATTATTTTTAACCATTTTTCCTCATCATACACACCTGAACAATCGCTAGAGATAATTAGGCCAACCCACGTGCCAACTGACTGGTCACATTAGCGCCCTTGCACCGATGACCGTTGTGGTCATAGATCTACGTTTTGCTCTATAGCTATTTTCCACTTAGGATAATTCACCCTAATTCCACGTAACAAAGAAATTCAGTAACAGTGCAGTTGCAGATGAAAATACATAACACTTTTTGTATTCTGTACCTCAGTCTCGAACATTAAAAAAGTTTGCTATAAGTACCTATTATCTAAGAACCAAACGTTCAAATTTAAAAAAAATTGTGACAGCCATCTTAAGAATATTACGGAGCAATAAATGTATAAAACAGTTTCAGAGAAAGGCCTCTATGGTCATCACTGGCAAAACGCACTGGTCAAAGATTTTCACTACGGTATTTGGGACGAGAAAATTGCGTAGCTTCCCGAACGCTGCCCAGCCGAGTTGGATTCAACGATTGACCTCTTTCTCGAAGTTGGACCTACTTAACTGAACAGTTTGTCCTAGGTAGACGTACTCGTCCACAACTTCGAGTGTAGCACCTCCGATCGTCACGAGAGTAGTTGTTACATGGGCATTTGACATGACCTTTGTCTTGTCCATGTTCGTTTTAAAACCCACTCTTTCGGAAGCTCTACTGAGGTCATTGGGCATTGTACTGAGGTCCTCCATGGATAGCATATGGATGGCGGTAATTAAACTTAGCCGGCGGAATGAAGGTTTGCTAAAGTCCCCTTAACAGGTATGATGTAAATGTGATAATAGCTTTGTGAGCGTAGCCAGTTAGGCTAAATGAGAGAAAGGCAATAAGATTTTTAGATGTTATCAGTTTCAATAAAAGACACTTCCAATCAAAATATTTTAATAAATCTAAAACTTGTGTAAGATAAATAAAACAAATTACAATTCGAAACTAAACTAAACATATAATATGGCTTTAAGCTAATACTCGTATATGGCACACAAAATACTCAACATTTATAACTTTAAAAAATATGGTAACTTACAATTTCATTAATAGGAATCACGATCACATTGACATAATTTGGACATCGATAGGTATAAGTAATTATTTCCTAAATAAACGAAGACAACTAACATCACGCTTTTAAGGGATGAATAGACGCATATTGCATACGTTTATATATTGAACTTGCATTTTTTTTCCATTAGCAACATCAACTGGTATGAAACTTTGACAGCATCCCAAGCAACAATCCACCAGGACCCATAACATAATCAGCCTATAATGTTCCCACTGCTGGGACACAGGCCCCCTCTTTCGAGACGGAGTGGACCGTAATCCACCACACGGGCCCTGTGCGGGTTGATAGATGTCACATGTTTTCGATTTTTTAGGACATGCCCGTTTCCTCACGATGTTTTCCTTCACCATTTTGAGAGCAGTGCTGATGCAAATAATTACACAAAGTAAAGCGCGCGCTTGGGTTCGAACCCATCACCTATGTTTATTCGCTCATTAGTTGGGGCCGTTAAAACTGGGCCACCAATGATCTGCACCTGGACCTTATTGCAACAAAATTAAACATCAATTTGATTTCGCCAGGAATTCAAAATTAGAAACTGTATTAAGTGGCGAAAAACCCTGTGATTCGGTGGTATAACTCCTGTGCACGACAAATACACATCACAGATTTTAAAATATAACAGGCTCGAAAAAAAAATATTTTCTACCTTGGGATTTCTGTTTGAAAATCTTTTCATATAAGTTCAGGACACATTATGGACGTTTCGGAGCGAAAAAGGATGGGCATAACTATGCAATCTTAAAAAATCTAAACCTTAAAGGTGTTTACAGAAATAATAATAATATTGTGCCAAAAAACTCCTAAACATCACATTTAGACTTAATTATTATACTTTTAACAGTATAGGTACTAGGTACGTTATATTACTATCAAATACAAACATTCTGAGACAATTCTTACAATAGACACCTTCTCTATACCTTCGGCTTGAAGGGTTTAGACCACGAAGATTTAAACCATCATCTGACCAACCTCCTAGTTGGGTGGATTTCCAGTCTAACCAGATCCAGCAGAGTACTGATATTCGAGCCAATACAAAGACATTTAAATGATGGTTGTAATCTAGCCGCTTAAAGAGATTCAACTGACCCCGCGAGTGTGCGAGGGTAGTTTTACAAAATCGCAGAGCGCATGCGCGCGCGGCAGAACAGCAAGAACGCCACTAGTGCTGCGAACGCCGCGCCGGCCAGTAGTGTGGTCTCGTCGCGACGTGCACCGCCTGCGCGCTCTACTACTGTGCTCTGAAAATACAAACAATGGAGACAAATTAAAGATAGGAAAATAATAGTTGGCAAACATAAGTATGGGAGCTTGTTTTATTATTGAAGGCTATGGTAAGGCTAGGTAACAGCGAAACAAACCGACTAAAAATAGTACTTGCTGACTTATGTCAGCCAATTACAAGGCTTTGCTTAAAAAACACAGAATAGTAAGAGAAGCAAGTAATTCCTGTCACCATATCAACTCTTGGTTGATGTTTATCTTAATTTCTAATAACTCGACAGATTGTGGCTGATAATTTTCGCACGCTAGGTAAAACATAATTTTAACCATAGGCAGTTTTAGATTTTCCATCCTAATTCTGAAGGCCAAATCCCGTAATGATATATACGTTCGAAATCTTGGTACTCTCATCTCAGTGACAAATAATGTCAAAAATTACATGACATTTTTGAAAAAATAGGAGATCATAATGCGACCGTTTCCCAAAAAATAAAGAAATTTCCCCTCTGGTTTTCGTAGAGACCAATACACAACAGGGCTCTCTCCTTTCATCATCATCATCATCATTTTAGCCGAAAGACGTCCACTGCTGGACATAGGCCTCCCCAGGCTCCATTTTTGGGGGGTTTTGCCATAATCGCCACGCTTGGCAGGCGGGTTGGCGATGGCAGTATGGTGGTAAAATGCATAGCGAAAGCTGCTGTCTATTCTCTCCTTTACATTCAATTATATACAGGAAAAGTTTTTATTCAGTGCGCAAACTTTAACCATGAATTCAGCATATCATTCTAGACCCCCAGCGCAGACATTTTTCATCAATTTAACAAAAAAAATCAGCTGTTTCATAGAAAAGTGCAATACCTACGCAGTCAAAGTGCATGGAACAGCAGATTTTTTTTGTATAACCGCCGCAAAATTTCTGTGCTGGGGGTCTACAATGATATGCTGAATTCAAGGTTGCGTTTGCGCACTGGTTAAAAACTTATCGTGTAGATCTTTCGTTTCCTTACCCATCCGCCATGCCTGATGGCCCATGGTGTGGCGCACTGGGCCACGTGCTTGGCCGCCCAGTCCACTGCCCTGCACCAACCACCCACTCTGACGGCGCGGGCGCAGACTTCGCAGAGAAACGCTAGCACGACCAGCGCCCTTTGTTCTGTGTGAACACATGCCTGAAAAGAGATGGAGAGATACGGTAAAGCAGTATACACAATATGAAAGAAAGGATACTTGAAACTTTGTATTTTGTCTTCGAAACTAAAAAGGTATTTCATTTCATTCATCATTGCATAGCTTATAGCATAATAACCCCACAATGTTCCCACTGCTGGGACACAGGTCTCCTCTCGGGGCCTGCCAGGGGTGCGGGTTGTTCGAAAGAGATACCGTGGCCCCTAACACACAGACAACTGAAGGAACACGGGTGGGTTTTAGTCAGTGAAAGTCTGACACGCCCTCCTGCTCCACCCAGAGCGGGAGAAGTTATTTGATGATTTCCCACACAACCAAAAAAAAAGTGATTGGTCCGTAATCTACCTCGCGAGCCAGTGTGGGTTGGTGAATTTACTTCGGTGTCTTTCTGACCTTTTGCTACTAGACTCACCAGTATTGTGGTCTTTGCTAAGGCAGCTTTATAATATTTTTGTAGATACCACAACATCACCACGACATAATCTCACGACAAATCATCACCAGAGTCATTAAACCTTAGTAAATGTAAGCGACCCCCTATTTTCTGTAGAATAGAGAGTTGAATAGTCTTGCCACTGAGAACTACATAGCTGAGCATATATTCTTTCATTTACATAACAACTCTATCTCTTTAATTACCTGACATAACTCCTGCATAATATCCTCAAATTCCACCTCATCGAGACACAGCAGCGATATGTGTTCCGCCTCGGCTGCCAATCGAGCTCGTGCCTTCGTCTCCCTGAACCTTCGAGATGCCCTCTCCAATGACCGCCAGTCGCGCCAGTACAGCCACCATCCTCTTAAAGGAAAAGTGGGAGAACTGTAGAACTTCTTTCATTATAGATAAAACAGGATAAGTTTTCAACCATTGCGCAAACTGTTTCCATGAATTCATCATATCATTCTAGAACCCCCAGCGCGGAAATTATTCGCCGGTTATACAAAAAAAATCAGCTGTTCCATACATTTTGACCGCGTAGGTATTGCACTTTTCTATGAAACAGCTGATTTCTTTTCCAGGGGGCTCTAGAATGATATGCTGATTTCATGGTTACAGTTTGCGTACTGGTTAAAAACTTATCCTGTTTAGTTTTTTATTTAATTTAATTTATGGAGAGTTTCATCATAAATTGATAATGACACCCTCATCGGTACAAACATATAGTTCTTTTTCATCTTAATCCTATTTTTGGCAATTTATATAAGCGTCTTGCATCGATTGTTTTGGGGACACAAGAATGCTGTTACACCTCCCGACATCCAGTGACTTCTATAACAATGTGATTCTGTCGGTCTCGTTCCGGACGCATTCTTTTACGATAGTGTAAGTGTCTTCCACTACACTACACTCCAGAGAATTTAGTGAAGCTACTTCCATGAGAAACACAAAGCTGTGCCGAATGTGTCCGATCGAAACCGAATAGCCATTACAATTTCCGAAAGACTCATGTTTGCCTGCACCCTAATTGCGTAACTCACGATTGACCATAATTGGTTTCGTCTTCACAGTTAAACAATATTCATTGCGTTATTTATGTTGTCGAACAGACAAATTTTTCGAACATATGAAGCAATGTTTTAACAATCCGTTTCAATACGATACAGATTATGATGAATCGTGAGTTACGCAATTAGGGTGCAAGTCGAACTTATATGAGCAACAAAAAGTGTTGTAATGCAAATGTTGACGTTCAAAAGTGCCTTTTATGTAAGTACTAGCTTCTGCCCGCGACTTCGTCCACGTCATATTTCTTGCTCCCCCCCCGGTGCATCGAATCGCCTTCCCGTGCGATACTTCGTATTCGTAACTTTTTTTTTGCTCGATTCCTAAGCGTCCTCAGTGGCGTAATTAGGGTGGGGCAGGCAGGGCAAGAGCCCTGGGCGCCTATCGAAGGGAGCGCAAAAAGTCGCCAATTATTAAATAAATAAAAGAAACCTCATTAAACCATTTCATAAATTAATGTTATCTAAGAAATCTGAAGAGGTACTTGAATATATGTATTGTGCAGTACGGGGATGGAAACGTATTTCCAAATCTGCCTATTTCTATTCAAATTCTCTTAAAATTACAGCATTGCAAGCAATTTTTTAGTAAGTTGAAGTTAATGAATGGTTTAATTGTTCAAGAAAGGTTATGTAACCTAGCTTTGCTTAGTGTAGATAATTTACGAAGTGGCGCAAATGTGATGCGTGCACTAGGTGCCATTTTCTATTGGTACGCCCCTCAGCGTCCTAGCTTGATATTAATTTTTCTCGATAAATACGCTATCCAACACTAAAATATTCCTAAGATACGCACGTTCAACCAAACAAACTGTTCAGTTTAATAATATTAAGTAAACATAGATTTGAAATAAATGCTTTTCTTGAACTTTGACTCCATATCCAAAAGCGGTTGTCGTACTCAAACCATAGTTTTCTATATATATAAAAGGAGAAACTGACTGACTGATCAATCAACGCACAGCCGAAACTACTAGGACTAGGAACGTGAAAGTTTGCACACGGCTTCCTTTTTTAATGTAGGGGAGCACTAAGAAGGGGTTTTTGGAAATTCGACCTTTAAGGGGGTGAAAAGGGGCGATTTTGTTTGTATGAAAAATCGTATTCCTTAAGTTAATAAACTTGAAACTTGGCACAAATATTTATCTAAGTAAATTATAAAGTCGGTTATTTATAGTTTTTCTAAATTACCCCCTAAAGGGGGATTGGGGGGTGTCAAAGTTTGTATGGAAGAATTTTAACGCGCGGTCTGATTAACTCTAAATTCAGTATTTATGTCTAAAACCAAAAATAAAGAATAACGTGTATCAGGGTTTTCGAAAATCTGATCCTAAAAGGGTAAAAAAGGGTAGTTAATTTTACAAGTACTGATTTTGCTGCGTTTCTTGATTAACTCTAAAATTGGTATAAATAACCTATAAGTCAAACAATGTAAAAGAAACAAAAGCCTTTGAAAAAATTAACCCCTTTGAGGGTGAAAAGGGGGATATAGTTTGTTTTAAGAGTTTTCTGTGGAGAAGTAAATAATATACCTACACATACACCCGAGCCATATTAAATATTGGGCACGCAACGATTGCGGCGGTAAGTCCCCTCTTTGAGGAGTGGCTTGAGAGGTGGCATGGTGTCCTCGCCTTCCGCCTGACGCAGGTCCTCACCGGACACGGCTGTTTCGGGAGGTTCCTGTTTAGCATAAGGTGGGAAGAAACGCCCGGGTGTTTCCATTGCGAAGATCGCCCTGAGGACACGGTGGAGCATACGGCGGAGGTCTGCTCGGCTTGTGCGTGCACCTCCGTGTCCTCGTGGAGGCGATCGGCGGCGGCGATCTCTCGCGTGATAATTTCCGACTACCACGCGGGCAAAGCCGCGGGTGGAAGCTAGTAATATATAAATGAATATGACATACCCACAAGATCAATCAAGTTCCTGGGACGCGAGGAACGAGCATACATATATATTGGTGAATGTTACGAATTCTAGAACCTTCATAAAACAAAAGTGCTTCAAACAAAATCAAAAGAACATCTACCTCTGGTCAGGTTTCGCTGGCGCCACAAAACATGGCGGTGGCCTCAGCTGTTCCAGTCTCAAATGCTGTAGCAGCAGCGCCCGGAACAGCCGCACCCCCCTCTCCTCCTCCTCCCCCTGCAGTTCAGGACCTCGCCAGTGACCCTGGCATTCGTCCCGTCGCTCCTCGTCAAGAGAGACCTGGCGGAGGAGAGGGGCGCGGGGGGTGTCGTAGTCCTCGAGACCTTGGGCGCTGCATGCTGGAAGGAGCAGTTGATTAAACACATTTCAAAGGAAATAATAGTCTTACCACACATCTCTGTCATGTGCAAACGTTTGACAGAAGCATAACGCTGTTTTAAATACGCTAAAATGTATTTAGTGATTGGTGCGACAAGCGCATCTATAAACGTCAGATTAACTATACGATGGATAAAACTGGTATTCAGCTGCATCCGGTAAGACTTAAAGCCGACCCCAACATATTTGGGAAAAAGCTAGGCTAGCTAGGGACTGATTGCAATGTTAGCAATATGACTATACTACACCTCCGTCTACTTCTACAAAACTAGAGATTTGTAATTGTTTTTCTATTTTAATGAAAAACCTTTAAGGTGACGATAGATGACAGTTACCTACAGCGATGCACTGCCGCCCGTCGCTCGCAAGAGACCCCGCCTCAACGCGCATCAAGTTTTTCGAAAAACAACCCATGTTGATTTATCAAAAACAATTCAAAGAAAAACCGTATACTACATTTTGGGTGATTAAATTGTATTTTAGATGGTGAAAGTTTCATGGAAATACAACCGATAGTTTTTGCGTGATTATCGTTTTTATGTCCGCGATAGACATTACTTTAAAAATTAATTACATTTTGTTATAAAAATATTATTTAAAATATTCACATATCAAATGACGAAGAAAATTGTCTAGTTTCACATAAATTTTTTTCAAAAACATAAGACAAGCCGTTTAGACGTGATCTTCAATAAAAATTCCTTAAAAGTCGGCTGTCTGCGCCTTAAGAAGAGTATTAATATAACATCACGCCTGTTACCCCCAAGGGTTATGCAGAGATCTACCTTCAGGGTGTTACAGAAACCCTATTGCTATCCTTAAGCACTAAAGATAACCGATGGTATAGAACCACTATACAAAGTTTCAGCTCAAAATAAAATACTCTTAGAATTGATACCAAATTTTCGGTTTCATATAAGGGCAGATGCCCGTCATGACCAGAATCGGCCATTTTAATCAAAAGTTATTTAATTGCAAATAATATAGTTCTTTTACAATTTCAACAAAAATATATTCTCTACTAATTACTAAATCACTTTAGCAATTGGTTTTAATTATTTTATAAACGAAAAGTGACAAGATAACGCGGAACAAAAGCGATTCGTCGGGTGCGTGGTGCGCTCGCCGTTGACGTTCGAAAAAGCGAGTCACATTCAACATGGCCGCGCTGACCATCGCCTCGACGCTCCGCCAGACTGACAGTTGTCAAATCTCGTTCCGACGTATCTCAACAGATGGCGCTAGCTATGCGCCGTCACGGCCGGACTGACTTTCGACCGTCCTCGGGCGCATCAGATTGCAGTCCTGTAACAATCACACAATCAATCGAACGGGTGTCAGTAAATCTACCCGCTCGCCCAACCTGACAAACTATGACTGCTAGACATAACATTACTCTCATACTGACTGTAACTGTCTCAGAATAAAAGAAAGCGTGTGTCCCTTCGACTACTCATAGACCGGACGGCACCTTTCTCTTAATAGTTACCACGCAATGCACTCTAAACTCGATCAGCATGTCCTATCAACCAACCCTCAGGTCTGGCCCGGACGATACCGTCGTGTTGCGATCAACCTGGACCGGACGGGTGTGTCCTTTCGACCAGCCACACGTGCATGGCCCGGACGACACTGTCCCTTCGACCAGTGAACACTTAAGGTTGGACCGGATGAATGTGTCCCCTCGACCAGCTGCTATCAGCTGCATGGCCCGGACGACATTATCCCTTCGACCACCTTCACATTATTTGATAACTGCTCCCAACATAGTAGACTTCATGCAAATAATGCTTACAGATTACACATACCTATAAGTTATGGACTGTCTTGCTGTGCGTCAATTTGGACCTCATGCTCAAAGGTTTCATGATCTGAGATGTTACTAAGGGTATCAGACTCTGCTGTAAGTGTGTCTGATCCTGCGGAAAGGGTATCGGAGTTGGCAGTTAATGTATCAGAACTACTTAGCCTGTCGAGGTGACCATAATTGAGTTCTACGTTTTCCGGCGCCGTCATGGCTTCCTCCTCAATCATCAAACTAGTAGATATTTCAACTAACCCATCATGGCCCCGAGGTACTGCACGCAAGTTCTCATGCGCGTATTTAAAAGTACGATGTGAACCAGTTATGCTTTTTAACTCGTAACGATCATTGTCTAATACTGCGGTTATTACGTAAGGACCCCTAAACTTCCTATCTAATTTGGTTTGGTTTCGTTCGCTGCTTTTGATAAATACGAAATCGCCTTTAGAAAACGGCTTGATAGTGGCTCGACCTTGGTTAAATCGTAGAGTATCGGATGCGGCTGCCCTTTGTATGTTATTAGACGCATCTTGCCTAACAGAATCAAGGTCGATTCGCTGTTCCTTTTCTGGATCAGGACTGGAAGACCTAATTTTCGACATACCTAGCGATTGGGAACGAATGCCGAACATGAGTTCTGTTGGCGTAAATTTGGTGACTGTAGACTTAGTACTATTAAGCGCTAACTGAACATTTCCTAACTCGTCCCGCCACGCTTTATTGGGATCGTTTTCTATAATCGTTAGCAAACTTTTCAAGGTGCGCATCACGCGTTCTACTTGCCCGTTTGCCCTGCTGGAGCCCGTTGCTATAAAATGCAGCTTAATATTATATTCTGAACAAAAGTTCTTAAAATCCTGGCTAATGTAACACCTGCCTTGATCGGCTATTATGCGCTTAGGTGCTCCAAAAAGGCAAACGGCATTTGTAAGGGCTCGAACTGCACTGGCTGCGTCTAATGAAGAGGTATGCTCTAATAACACGTATTTAGTGAACGCGTCAATAATTACCGAACAATATTCCTTACGGTCACTTTTTCCACTTAGTTTCCCGGTAAAGTCTATATGAATCGTGTGCCACGGTACCGAAACTTTTGGAATGGAGTGTAGCTGCACAGGCTGAGCACCTGAGGGACCTTTTGATGCCTTGCAGACAATGCAAGAGTCAATAAATTTCCTAACGCACTTGGACATCTGAGGGAACCAGTACTGTTCATACAATTTGTCCAGTGTTTTATCACTGCCCAGATGTTGTAATTCATTATGAACGTGATTGATCAAGGTCCATACTAAGGAACGAGGGACGACTGGCAGCCATGAAATAATCTTGTTTCTTACGACCTTCCTATAAAGAATGCCATCCCTAACGTCATATGTCTGACCAACCGTTTCGGGAAAATCATTATTATTGTGCTTGTTGATCAAGTCTTGGATCTCTGCATCACGTCTTTGTTCTACAGAAAGCCAACCCTGATGCAATTCTACAAAATGTATTGTCTTGGCTGTGGGTTTTGAAGAAACTTGCGATGTGGAAGCTAAGCTATTGGGGTCTGGCAAGGGATTTCTAGAGAGGTAATCTGCGTGTTCCATGCCACGACCTTCGCGATATACGATGTCGAAATCGTAGGCTTGTAAAAACGCCCACCAGCGATGAACACGTGGGGTTAGATCAGTTTTCGATTTTGATGCTTTTAGTGAGTTACAGTCCGTGAAAACCTTGAAACGTCGGCCGTACAAATAATGCCGGAAGTGTTCTACCGCTCGTACGACTGCCAGAGTTTCTAGTTCGTACGAATGGTAGCGGGACTCTACTTCAGATGTACGTCGACTATAGTATTCTACAACATGAGGCAGGTCTTTCTTTTTCTGGATTAGGATTGCCCCGTAGCCCTCGGAGCTGGCATCGCAATGCAACTCAACGGGTAATTCCGGGTCAAAGATCATCAGAACTGGTTCAGAGGTAAGTATCTCTATAACGGTATTACGGATCTTTTCATGTTTTTCTTCCCATTTTACAGGACCTTTCAGTTTTGTTAAGGGATACAATGGGCCAACAATGTTTGTAAATCCAGGGATGAATTTTCGGAAATATGACGCAAGACCTAAAAATTGACGTACTTGCGTCGCAGTTTTAGGTTGGGGAGAGTCTACTAAAGCCTGTATCTTGCGCGAGTTTGGTCCCACCTCTCCGTACTGGAGAGAATAGCCCAAGAAATCAATTTTCTTTTTCATAAACTTACATTTTTTTAGGTTTAATGAGAAACCAGCGGTAGAGAGAGCATTTAAGGTTTCATTAAGACGTTTAAGACCCTCGGTTATGTCATCAGAATAGCACAATACGTCGTCCATGTAAATCAAAGGCTTATCCTTCAGCTGACGGACAGCCCTTGTGATGCAGCGTTGATAAACCGAAGGGGCATTGCGTAACCCGAAGGGCATCGCCAGATATTCGTACTGCCCCTCGGGCGTTACAAACGCTGTCTTTTCTACGGAGTCATGGTGGATAACAATTTGGTGAAATCCTGATGCCATATCTAAGGATGTGAAATAATGGGCACCACTGAGCTGATCTATTTGTTCCTCAATACGAGGGAGGGGGTAGTGTTCAGGTTGTGTATTTGAGTTAAGCTCCCGATAGTCGACACACATTCTTTCGGTGTTATCTTTTTTCTTCACCAAGAGAATTGGACTGGCAAATGGTGATGAGCTTTCCCGAATTACACCCGCATCGAGGAGCTCTTGAACCTTTTCCCTAACAATTTGCTTTTCGCTTGGTGCTAACCTATATGGGCGTCTTTGTACAGTTTTATGTGGGTCTACTAAAACAATTTCCAACTCTCCACTGTTCACGCGCCTATGGGGAACACCTTCTACGAAGTAGCTAGCATATTGGTTTAATAGTTTAATAAGGGCGGCTCTATCATCACCTGTCAAATCCGTATCTATCTGGGTAAAGTCTGGCTGGGTAGCAATCAACTCACAAACATTAGATTGTTCCTCAAAATGAAATGTTAAGTTATCATTACTAATTTTGACGCTCACACCATTTTTTTAAATGTCCCTACCTATTATAGCTGGGTCCGTAAGACAAGAGTCTGGTACTACATGAAATGTCAAGATTTGTAAAATTTCTCCAAGATTTACCTCACTCGAAATTTGTGACGTACATTTTATTTCATCGCCGCCAATGCCAGTAAGATACACGAGATTATTGTGCACAGTACCTGGGAACCTACCAGAGAAGCTATCTTTTACCAAAGAGCAAGACGATCCGCTATCAAATAAAAAAGAGACTGGCTCACCGGATGACGTCCTCAAGGTACCCCTCGACAACCGTTGTTCGCAGAGATTGACCTCTTTCCTCGCAGCAGCTCCACCACCTTTCCCCTTTTCTTGACAATTCGTTGCTATGTGTCCTGGATTACCGCAATTGTAGCAGGTTACGGTCGAAGTCTTCTCGGGGGCACGTGCGGTAGTTGGGGGATCTTGCTGTTGAGTCTTCATAGAAGAATCTTCTCGTCGCTTTCTACAGTCGGCTTGCCGATGTCCAGAGATTCCACACCAATGACATTTACCGGCAAATCTTGCGTCCGCAATTCTAGGTCGCTTGAAATCAGGCTCTTGGATTTCGGAAACCTCCGATCTTCGCTTTAGCGAAATGCCGCTTAAGATTCTAAATAGTTGAGCTTTGGTAGTGATGGCATGTGCATTTAACTCACGGCGTATCAAACCATCCTTCTGACATAGGACCGATATGACGAATCCGGTTATAACATCTTCTGGCATTCGGGTCTTAGGTATACATTCGATCATATTCCATAAGCGTAGGCCAGTTTCTGATGCAGTTTCCTTTGCTCCAATTTGAAATCTCAATACTTCATCAAAGTAGTCTTGAAATAATTTCGGTTTACAAAATCTGGCCATTAAACTTTGTTTTACAGCCTCCCATGTAAGCTCATTCAAATTTAACTTGGTCAAGCAAGAGGCTGCGCGGCCTTTTAGTGCACCAGTAAGAGCAAGAAGCAAGTCCACACCCTCTAGATGTCTACTCATGACTATAAGTTCTGTAATCTTGCACCAACCTTCGATATCCGCGTCGGCATCTTCTGGATTAAACTGTATGAGCTGCACTGCACTGGACTGGGCGCTAGCACTTGCCACCGGCGGTTGCGACGTTGCTAACATACGAGTAAGTAGAGTCTCCATATTACTCAACAACCTTAAGGCGCTATTTTCGTCAGGCGGTCGTTTTTCCTCGGTCGGTAGCACATGGGATCCCACTTCTGATAAGGGCAGATGCCCGTCATGACCAGAATCGGCCATTTTAATCAAAAGTTATTTAATTGCAAATAATATAGTTCTTTTACAATTTCAACAAAAATATATTCTCTACTAATTACTAAATGACTTTAGCAATTGGTTTTAATTATTTTATAAACGAAAAGTGACAAGATAACGCGGAACAAAAGCGATTCGTCGGGTGCGTGGTGCGCTCGCCGTTGACGTTCGAAAAAGCGAGTCACATTCAACATGGCCGCGCTGACCATCGCCTCGACGCTCCGCCAGACTGACAGTTGTCAAATCTCGTTCCGACGTATCTCAACAGATGGCGCTAGCTATGCGCCGTCACATATGTTTCTTAACCGGTAACGGCCGGGGCGGGCCGCGCGGCGGCCCGCCCTAGTAACTTCCGTAAAGCCCCAGCCGGGCCGCGCCGCGGCCCGCCCCGACTACCTGCGGTTTTTCTCTAATCATTTAAAATTAGTAAGTTATTAGACGTCTGTAAAAAAAAAAAAATTGTGGCCAGATAAATATTCTCCTCAACTTACTAATTCTGTACCAAAAATATTGTCTGGAAACATAAAAATAAAAAGCTGAAAGTGCCGCCATTACTGACACTTCAACACGTCAACGTTGTGATACGTGCTCCGTCTAATAAAATCATATTTAGTGAGTTTTTGGGTGATATGCAACGGTAAGTGGATGAATATTCATTTATTATTAGTTATTACATCGTTTTAGATAATATTTGCACTAAATAACATCATAAATACTTCATTTTTGGCCAAAGAAATTTTACGTAAAAATCGTTGGGCTCATGGCGTCATTACTTTGATGAATTTTGACTGTTTTACAATGAATCGAGTGTATCTGTATGAATTGAGTTGCTCTAAATCTAATAATAACAATAGTTTTGATCATTCGATGTGTATTTCATACTATATTTTTTACATTTCAATGATTTCGGACTGTGACCCTCGGACCTTTGACAGTTATAGAGACAATAAACGAAGTTCGAAAAAAAAGTTGTCTTTAATATGAATGAAATCTCTTTGTTTGATAGGCCAAGATCCTCATCGCCAGTTCCGGGGTCCACTGCTGCTGCTGGTTCAGGCTCGCCGCGCGTCCTTATGCCGTAAGTGTTAAAACTTATATTCATTACTCTTATACCTTTTCTTCGTAATTTACTCGTAGGTATATATTTTGACTATTTTAATTTTAGATGTGATGTCGTCATCAGGGCCCCAGTGGGTGACGACATCACGATGGAGCAGGACCACTTCTCTCCTGCTGACAAGTACCAGCTGTTCCAGCAAGAGGAAGTGGTCAAGGACGTGGCAGCAGCCGCAGCAGCAGCGTCGGCCACGACTCGGCGACGCGCGTCGTGGCGATGCAGCGCGGTGCGGTGGTGCAGTGTGGTGCGGCAGTATTGCTCAGTGTGGCCAAACTAGGGGGCGGAACGCCTAGTGGTGACCCCCAATGGGTAAGAGGTGAGAGATCGGGAGAAGTCCATGTTGATGATGACGACGTGCCTGAGGATTTTCGGGAGAAGATCATGTATATTGTCAGAATGAGAGAAGCTAGGGTAGCGTTTTTGTAAGTTACGCATTGTATCATGAGTCCACATTATTTTTGTTGGCAGTTTTTTTTATGTAAGCAACACCTCTGTTCTTTATATTGTTATCAATATTTATAAAATAATGTGTATGAACTTGTATTACTTTTGAAATAAGCTGCAGCTTTGTACTTTGTTTTTGTAGCCTATTTCCATAAATTTCGCTGTATAATCCTCTTGCTGTTCTGCTGGCAGTTATTTTTTTATTTATAAAACTGAATGTGAGATTGCGGGATGTAAAATTTTGTGAATCTGAATGTGTAAAAGATGAACTTTTTATAATTTTAGGCATAAGCAGCACTGTTCACCCTTCTATTTTTATCACCGTTTGTAAATGTTTTGCGTTAGCAATACGCAGCATCTTTGTACTTCACCTTCTATTTTGATACATGGGAATGTGTAATTGTGAGATATAAGACTTATAAATGTGAATGTGTAATAAATGAAAATGTTATTACTTTAAGAAATAAGCAACACTTTTGTACTTCAACTTTTTATCAAGTTTTGTAAATATGAATGTAAAACAAATTAACATTTATTTGAAATAAGCAGCTTATATTTAGTACAGTGTTCATTCTACTGCCACAATTTTTGCAAATATGTTGAAGCATAAGCTTAAAATAAGTACCTATATTCTGTGTACCTACTTATGAGGAGACAATCAATGTGGGTGTAGTAAACAACTGCTTACGCCTTCAGGGATACAAGCTTGATGTTATGTGTAACAGGTTAGGATGTTATGTACCTACAAATAAAATAACTGATTACAAGAATAATGTTTATTATTTTTCTTCCCTATGTGACATACACAGCACACAAACATTTATAGTAAAATACATTTTTTAATAAATCAAAATCGTGTAACTTGAATTTTGTTATTATTTCCTACAATGAACTTCTATTCCTAAACCAAACTTATCGATATTTTCGTAGTCACGTCCGTACGATTTTCTCGAACTCTACATTTTTATAGGTAATTTCAGAGCTTGATATCTTTGTTTTTTTCCATGACAATGAGTAAGTTTTTACACTAATTATAAAGTCTAGTTCATTCTTATGCGGCTTAGACTAATTATTCAAATTTTGAAACCTATAGTACCATGTAAAATTAGCTAATTACAAAAAAAAACATGTCCAATTAGTTATCTCTTCCAGAAAATCTTATTACAATTATACTGGCATATTTTTACAATATAAAGGTAGACATCGGTAGATAAAGGTTTATATAGTATTCTAGTACCATTTTTTTTATTTGAAACACTCAAAATAACTCGGGTGAGCGTTTACAAAGTCATGCGTTGTAAACAAGATCTCATAAAAATGGCTCCGCGTAGTCTGAAGTTTGAGTTTCAATAATATGAAGATGTTAGGTTCAACTTTCAAAAAAACACTCCTGTTAGATTACTTGTCTATTCAAAAAGAAACAAGCAAAGTTTCTTGCAAACCAACACTGTAATTTTATCAGAAATCATCCTATTACGGCAACAAACACACTTTCGACCCCTTGTCCGTTTTCAACATTGGTTTATAAAAAACGATGTTAAAATTTGAGTACGCTAAACAATTTATATAATGGCCTGGTGATTCAAGAACCCAACACTGTTTATTTTTTTTAGCTAAAAGCAATAGAAACTTGAGTGGACCTTTTTTTGTGAGCGAGGTCGTAAATTCGTAATCGTAAACATGTCAGCTGTCACTGTCAGAAATCGGCGCCGGGCTTGACCACTGATACGTCAGTGGGCTTGACGGAAGTTTGACGTTTTACGATAGTTGGACGCCACAGGTTAAATTGAAATCATAACAAACGTGTCACCGCACTGCGTAGGTCAATAACTTTCCACGTTACTTGCCAATATCACGATAAATCTCTTCCGAGTGATGTGTTTATTTCAATTTGAAAAGTTCGGTTTCTGGTGTTAATGTATTAAAAAATTCTCATAACTTCCGAACATGATGAGATAGAATTTAAAAACCCTTTCAATATCATTTGATATCATCCAAAGAAGCCGTGCCCTTGGTATGTATATACCCTTTCCGTTACACGTTGTATAGTTCACACATATTTTGCCAGTTACAGGGGCAACTGTGGGGCGACCCTATTGCCATCAACTGGGCACAAACCCACACTCCGAAGTACTACTGAGAAATACCAGCTGTTAAAACCCAATAACACTTTGCCCGACCCGGGAATCAAATCCAAGACCTCATGCTTAGCTACTGGGTGGAAATAGCTATAGGTACACGCAAATAAATAATAATTTCATCACAAACTGTCATGCCAGTGATTCCCAAAAGTTAGGCGGAGGCGTTAATGTACCTATGGCGCTTCCACTCTGAGCCTCGAGGGCGGGCTTAGGCAATTTAACTGTGTTTGTGTCTTCACTAACAATACTAATATAGACTATAAGTACTTTCTGTTACTAACCCATCACTAACCAACCTATGGACTGTTCATGTATGTGTTCATGTCTGAAATAAAGATTGTTATTTTATTTTATTAGCAGTAGGGCTTGTGACCAGTCTGTACAACTCCGCCCCGCGCGCGCAAGGCGACAACACGTATCTAGTTAGTTAACCAAATTTTAAAAATCATAACAGGTGTAAAAAGTAAAATATCCAAGTGTCATAATATATCGATACGTAGACAGTTGAACGTGTATTGTGGTGCACTAAACAGTTCTTCAATCCATCAAATAACACAGAAGTTATCATCGTTTTTCTTCAACCCAACCGCAAAAATATTTAAATTAACACCGGCAGCGTGTGAGTCATCATAGTAGCGAGCGTGCGTCGACGCTTAGCGAGGTCATTGACCGGCCTTCGCTCGCTAGCTACCACGACGAAGGACACACCTCCAGCGGGCGGTCGGGCGCACTCGGGTAATATTCGGAAATATTCGTAGCGTGTGGAACACGAAGAATTGTGAGTTTTTTGCGGCGAGCCGTGTTTAAGTAAAACACAGATAGCGGTCACTCCTGCGCATAAATACTACCACTATGCTCGGCGGTATTAGGCGCACGCCTCCACCTGCCTCGCCGAAATCGGCTTCTGAACCAAACCCGTCGTCGAGTACTAATACTAACAGCGATAACAATATGAATATAACCCATAGGAAAAAGATACGCAGTGGAGATGAAATGATGAAAATGGAGAAAATGATGGAAGATATGAAGGAAATGTTCTCTGAACTGGTTACTAAACAGAATGAACAAAATGAAAAAATGAAATTGTTACAATTGGCTCTCGAGGATATACGGTCCCAAAATACTGCGATCAGCTTGCAAAACTCTGAAATACGAAGTCAAAATGAAAAAATCAAAGAGACAATAGATTTCCTATCAGAAAAATATGATGATGCTTTGGTAGAAATTAATGATTTAAGGGCGGAGTGTGGCAGTAACAAAAAGGTTATAAAAGCGCTTGAAATCAGGGTAGATTTCTTAGAAAAGCAACAAAAAGCGGCGTCGATTGAGATTAAAAATTTACCGTCGTCAACCCTTGAAACTCGTGACTCACTTACGGGCGCAGTACAGAAATTGGGTCAAATCATCAGTCAACCCGTGAGTGCAACGGAGATAAAAAACATCTTCCGTTACAAGAGCAAATCTGACGCGGTGGGTCCAGTCTTAGTGGAATTCACGTCGGCAAACATTAAAGAACAGTTTCTAAAGTCGACCAAAGAATATAACAAGCACAACAAGGAAAATCGTCTGAACACATCTCATCTAGTGGAAAACGGACCTAGGCAACCCTTATACGTAAATGAAGTGCTTACGGCTATGACCAGACGCCTGCATTATCTCGCCCGGGAACTTACGAAAGAATTCGGTTATCATCAATGCTGGGTTGCAAACGGCAAGGTTTATATTCGTGAAAAAGACGGAATGTCAAGCCGCCTCATCAAAACTGACGAAGACATCGCAAAACTCCGTAAGGAAAAATGACTAGCCCTGTACCTACCACTACATTCTACCTTTAGCATCGCAGTATTGTTAACCCTAGTCCAAACTAATACTATTCCATTAATAATTAAAACTAATACAAATATTAATCAATTATATATCCACTGTTCAATACAAATAAGCTTGTTACTAACATTAACTATACATACACAATACAATATACACATCACATATACAATCACGTTACTTGCACTCCACACCCATAATGCACACAAACCTAATTGGCCGATATACCTTATAAATAAAAACCAACTGTGTGTACTATCGCACCTGATCTGTACCAGTATATTGAACTTTAGGGCTATATGCAGCGCTCAAGATATGAATGTGAAAAAGGAAATTATTAACATTAAAATTCAATAACACACAAAACAACCTAAACAACCTAGATGCCGTCTCGGTGTCGGATGCTTCGACTTGTGACCTGGAAAACTGTACTCCACCAAATTTCTTACCTAATCAAACACTGAAAATCATTACACAGAACATAAGAAGTATAAATAAAAACATAGCGGGCTTTATGACTACACTTGCTCGGACCAAGATTGACTGGGACATAATCGCATTAACCGAGTGTTGGCTCCCTAACACCCATAACATTCCCGAGTTGACGAACTATAACTATTACCTTACCAACAATAATCATACACAAAATGAAGGTGTAGTCCTGTATGTGCATAAAAAACTGCAACTAGTTGCAGAGGAGCCCTCATTCTTAGATGCCAACTGTCTCCAAGTAAAAATCGATAGAAATACTGTTCTCTTAGCAATATACCGCCCGCCAGGTTACAAAGACTTAGATAATTTTCTAAACTCACTAAATACGACCCTAAGTAAGCTATCCAAATACAATACCATAATTATTGCGGGAGATATAAATATAAATATTCATGAACACTGCAAGGATTCAGCTAAACATTCTTACCTAAACTTACTGGCTACCCATGGCCTTTTACCTGCTCATACATTACCTACGCGACAACAAGCTTGTCTAGACCACGTAATACTGAAAACTCGACTACCAGCTTCTACTTCAGTCGCACACTCTGCTCTAACAGATCATGAGACAGTAATGTTATTCTTGTCGAAACGAATGCCTAAAATAATAGAATAATAGAATTTGAGAAAAATGAGATCGAAAAAGCTGGAAAAAATACTAAGCAGTTATGGTCGGCTATAAATAATATCTCAAACAGGTCAACAAGGAAAGCCAACACATCATCACAATTATTAGCCTCATCAAATACACCACAAAATTCAGTAAACCATGTCAATGACTTTTTTGCCAAAATAGGTGAAAACCTAGCTAAAAACATAAAGAGTACACAAACAAGAGCAACAAATGGAAACCTAAATAACGCAACGCAATCCATGGTAATGCTCCCAACAGATGAGGGAGAGGTAGCCGGAATATTAATGTCACTCCGCAATAATTGTGCCGCGGGATGGGATGGGATATCCGGTGACCTCTTGAAAAAACATGCGGCCGTGATTGTGCCTCCATTAACTTACATATGTAACCTTGCTCTGTCCGCAGGTAAATTTCCAAACGTGTTCAAAAAAGCTACAATTCATCCGATCTACAAGAGTGGGGACAGGAGCCGTGTCGATAATTACAGACCTATATCTGTACTAACTGCTTTTTCAAAATACTGGAACGGATAATGAACAGCAGACTTGTTAGCTACTTGGAAACCAATAATCTTTTCGCACCAGCTCAATTTGGGTTTCGCTCAGGCAAATCCACTTCTGACGCGGTCCATGAGTTAACAGACTATTTGGTCACAAACATGGATAGTGGGGATAAAGTTATGGCCATATTCCTAGATCTTGCTAAGGCTTTCGACACGGTTTCTGTCCCAATTCTTGTACGTAAGATGGAAAGCTTGGGAATCAGAGGACTTCCACTACAACTCTTTAAAGACTACCTGAGTGAGCGTACCCAGAGAGTAAAGATAGATGAATTCATCAGTGAGGAACAAATAATTAACTACGGCACGCCTCAAGGAAGTGTCCTCGGACCTTCACTATTTCTCATTTATATCAACGATCTGGGTACGCTCTCTATCCCCAATGGCAAAATCATTAGCTTTGCTGATGACACTGCCCTCTTGTTCAGCGCGAGCTCGTGGGAGGAGGTCTATGAGTGTGCACAACTAGGCTTTAATACGGTATCCAACTGGTTACGCGACAATCTGTTGACCCTAAATACAACCAAAACCAATTACATAGCTTTTTCAATGAAAAACAATGGATCATCCCAAACATTACCTCATACTATTGTAGCTCACTCTTGCACAAACCCACATACCCATCGTTGTAACTGCGAGTCACTCACCAAGGCTGAAAATGTAAAGTACCTGGGAATAACAATCGACAAAAACCTAAGATTTCAAGACCACATAACCACTCTTAGTAACAGATTGCGGAAACTAATATACGTGTTCAAAACGCTGAGACATGTAGTCGATAAAAATATTATGAAATTAGTTTACTTTACCCTTGCTCAATCTATAATATGCTACTGCATCACCTCCTGGGGCGGTGCTCCAAAAACTACCCTAATAGAAGTTGAAAGAACCCAAAGAGCTATTCTGAAAGTGTCGTCTTTTCGACCGTATCGCTACCCCACTGAACAGTTATACAAAGAAAGTAACGTCCTGACAGTGCGTCAACTGTTTATATTGCACACTTTGCTGAAACAACACACTCTCTTGGTTTATAATCCAACGCTGTCCAGGGGGAAAAGACGATATGACCCAGTGGAGCGCCATCATCTACGCCTCAAAACTATTTTAAGGCGTTTCTTTTGCTATCTAGGTGGCTACTTATACAACAAAACGCATAAGGTGTTACATATCTTTAGTCTCACAAAGAATAAATGCAAAAAGAGGCTTACTGATTGGCTACTTGAATTTAACTATAATGATACTGAGAACATCCTTAGAATGACCTAAACACACAATCACACACTCTCTCGCACCCACACAATTACACACCCACACAAACACCCATACTACACATCTACTAACATTCGTCTCGCATACTTATCCTAGATTACAATAATAATAATACAAAAAAACAAAATGTTTAAAATGTCGTATGACTCGTTACTACATTCTGTCAGCGCGCTTAGTACATAGTAAGTTTATAAAATGTAAATGTAAAGGGGTGGGATCCTGGTGTCCTGAAACACAGGCCATGAGCCTAGCTTAGGCACCAGTCTCCCACAATATATACTTACCTGAATTGTGTATCTTTGTCGAATCTGACTAATGTAAAATAATGTATGTATATTGTGGTGAGAAAATAAAGTGATTGATTGATTGATTGATTGATTGTAGACCAATGAGACAGCCTTTTAGATAATTAATTCCTAGAACATTCAACGTGTCCTATTGCACATTTCCTATCCTGATCCATAATTGAACCTGAACTATAATTTAATAAAGTTTGTTTGTTACGCTTTCAGGCTAAAACGGCTGAACGGATTTTGATAAAATTATGCACACAAATACACTATGGCCTAGATAAGTACATCTGCTACTTTTCATCCGGAATCGCAGACGAAGTCGCGGGGAACAGGTAGTAATATTCTAAATCGCTTGTTTTTACGCTTTCATGCTAAAACGGCCGAGCGGATTCGGATGAAATTTAGCACGTGATGAGTGTAAAATGACTTGGAGAAAGACATAGGCTCCTTTTCAACCTAAATCGCAAACGAAGTCGTGGGCAGAACCTAATCATCTGCCTAGCCTTTACCCAACTAAGTTGGGGTCGGCTTCCAGTCTAACCGGATGCAGCTGAATACCAGTATTTTACATGGAGCGACTGCCTATCTGACCTCTAAAACCCAGTTACTGGGTAATACGATACCCCTTGGTAAGACTGGTTGTCAGAGTTTCGGGCTTCTGACGACCCGTAACGACTGTCAAAGATCCACAAATGACAGCCGGGACCAACGGCTTAACGTGCTTTCCGAGGCACGGAGGGGTTTTGGTATGTAAAGATGGTCACCCATCTATGGACCACCCGCGACAAGCGTAGCTTAACCTGGTCGAGCGACTCGTGCAGCTATTGTTATTTAGCCACAAGCCCCTCAGAACAGGGGAGAACCTAATAACTCCAACTGTAAAGACGCCAACAATTATAGACCAGTATCCGTGCTGCCGGTATTCAGCAAGGTGTTCGAAAAGATAATGCTCAATCAAATGCTTAATCATTTTAATACCAACAAAATCTTACACGATCAGCAATATGGTTTCACCAAAGGACGTTGTACGACTGACGCCGGTGTTACCTTATTAAAACACATATTTGCAGCTTGGGAGGAGGCTCAGGATGCCATTGGAATTTTTTGTGACCTCTCCAAGGCATTTGACTGCGTTAATCACGAAACCATGCTTTTAAAACTTGAGCATTACGGACTAGGTAAACTTGCGCTCAGTCTAGTAAAATCTTATTTAAATGATAGACAGCAAAAAGTTCATATAAATGGTGTCAATTCACATGGTTTAAAAATAAAAATGGGTGTTCCACAAGGCTCAATATTAGGTCCTTTCCTCTTTTTAGTATATATTAATGATCTACCCCATTTATTAAAAAACCAACCACAGATGGTGTTATTTGCTGACGATACATCCTTAATTTTTAAAATAAATAGACGTGCATCAAATCTTGACGACGTAAATAATGCCCTACTGCTGGTACAAAATTGGTTCACTGCTAATAATTTAGTGTTAAATGGGAAAAAAACTAAATGCATAAGATTTGCTTTACCAAATGTTAAAAGTACTGATTTGACGTAGTATTGAATAAAGAGAAACTAGAATTCGTCGATAAAACTGTTTTCCTAGGGATCACGCTCGACTCTAAACTACAGTGGAGTCCTCATTTAACAGCTCTTGCAGGACGGCTAAGTTCAGCAGCATACGCTGTAAGAAAAATCCGCCAATACACTAATGTAGAAACCGCGAGGCTAGTCTATTTCAGTTACTTTCATAGTATCATGTCATACGGTATTTTACTATGGGGACGGGCTGCAGATATCGAGTCTATTTTTATTCTGCAGAAAAGAGCCATTAGAGCAATATATGGCCTCCGTACGCGGGATTCTCTAAGGGAACTGTTCAAAGTTATTAATATCATGACGGTACCTTGTCAATATATCTATGAGAACATCATGTACGTTAGGAAAAACTTAAATCTTTTCAGTAAACGAGGTGAAAGACACACCATTAGAACGAGAAATAGGCACCAATTGGTTCAACCAGGCTTCAGACTGGCTAAAGTAGACTCATCCTTCATGGGGTACTGTTTAAAATGTTACAATAAAATACCTCCCCACATACTCGAACTGAATGAATCGAAATTTAAATCTTGTATAAAACGCACACTATGCAGCCATGCTTATTATAAGTTGGGGGATTACATCGCTGACAAAAATGCTTGGCTAAACGCTGCTTGTCCTGCTCCACAAGGTAGCTTAAACTAAATTGAATAACATTGAAAACATTGTTGGAGCTGCTGAAGACTGTAAAAGCTAGATATCTTTGTATTGTATAAATTCAAATTTTAGTATTGTATAATTGCATAGCATATGTGTGAGCACTATGTTCCTACCATAAAGCAAACATTTACAGGGTACGTCTTTCATTGACTTGAATGTGCCCTGGCAGCTGAGAGTATGTCATGCTCACTCAAATGTCTCGCTGGTGGTGGCGTGTGTGTTGGATCATTAAGTTCCCTTCAAAATGGTAGAGCTGAATGGTGCTGATGCATACGTCATGTCCGTGAACGGGCGCCGCCAGTAGAGACTGGTCATCTCTTAGCTCCCACGGCTTATTTTAATAGTTATTTTATTTTAATTACGGACGCTTTTAATGTGCACTTTTTACATCGTTCTCACATTGATAATTTCAACATAATGATGTAACCAACTTTTTGTAACAAAGTCTTGATTTTAAAAGAGTGTCCATGGAGTTTCTTGCCCGTTCTTCTCCATAGGTACCTACGCTTTGGAATGGGCAACTAGCTTCATCTTTCTAACTCACCGACCTTGACAATTCAAAAGTGCCTGTAATTGGTTTATTTGAAATAAATGCTTTGAGTTTGAGTTTGACTCATACTTATGCACACTACCGAGTAATCTCTATATTAATATGTGAAGGAATAACTTTGTACCCCTTTTTACGAAAATTATGCGGACGGAGGTTCAAGAACGTTGGCACAGTTAAAGTGTGTATGGAGGAGGAGTGCAGAAAACTAATATTTTTAATTATTGTTGATTAATTTTAAATGACTTGTGAACGAATTTTGATCACTGGTATAAATAATTAAGTAGGCCACAAAGCGAGTGGCTAAAATCCCAACGCAATAAAAAACCTTGACACGGTATCAACGTATAACAACAATAGGTAGGTACCTTCATACTTAATTATACTCGTGTTAATTACACCACTTTGTAAAGCAATCAAGATTATAATTTTACATAGGTTTCACACGCACACTACACCGTGCGTGATGCGAGTCACAAAGAAGTGGTTTGTTAAATTTGTTTAGGCGGTGACATACGTACTTAATCTTAAAATACATATCAAAATGAACCGACTTCTTAACTTCGTTATTAAGGTTAAACATAAAACTTTATTATATTTTGCTTTTCAGTTTTTCGGCGGTTAAATTTTTGTTAAAAAGTTTTGATTTTTTTTTTTTTTTTTGTGGCTATAATCTACTACATAATTACTACATCCTTAATTTTTTTGATAACTTTTTGCAATAAATAACTCAGCATTAAAAAATCTGAGAGTGAACAATCATCACAATCATCCCCTGTTTTCCTACCCTTAGGGTTGGTTTTTTTTTTTCGAAATCTATATGGGACCAACTTCGGGGTATAAACTTTCCAATAAAAAAAGAATTATCAAAATCGGACTACTCTGAAACAAAAATATGCGTGGTCATACATTAAAAAAAAATACGCGTCGACTTGAGAACCTCCTCCGTTTTTTCGTCGGTTAAAAATAAGAAAAGATTGAGGGAAACACATGCGTCACATCCACGCAAAACGGCTATCGCTCAGCATTATGCTGCGACCGTATGCAAGTCAGAGCCGCAGCGCTGGTTTTCAGCGACAGCCGGAATCGACATCTTCTAAACAGGTTATCCGATTTTGATAATCCCAATTGGAATATTAGTTCTGGACCTAAACCTATCTTTTGAGACTTAAATGATTCAATACTTCTACTAAAAACAGAGGTGTCGGTACCGGTGTCACGAGTTCAATTGTTTTTCGTCTCCCGTCTCAAAAAATGCACAACGCGCCTTAAGAAGTATTCACTTCAAAAAAAATTGGTCTTCCATATATTTTGACCGCGTAGGTATCTACTACAAACTCAAAAAAAAAATTACAAGTAGACCAATTACAGGCACTTTTGGATTATCAAGGAAGATTGTGATTAGTGAAGAAGCTAGTTGCCCATTTTAAAGCTTAGTATGTTCCCTTGGAGATGAACGGACAAGAAACTCCACGGACACTCTTTTAAATAAAAAAAACTGTTGAATGGTAATCAGTACTCCATATAAATGAATAAATGCGAAAGTAATTTGTCTGTCTGTTTCCTTTTAACGCGTTAACTGCTGAACGGTTTTCGATTTAATAGACCATGGTTACTACTTTAGGAGATAGGTTTTTTTTTTTTGGGTGGGAAATCATCAAATAACTTCTCCCGCTCTGGGTGGAGCAGGAGGGCGTGTCAGACTTTTACTGACTAAAACCCACCCATGTTCCTTCAGTAGCCCGTATGCCAGGGGCTGTGGTGTCTCTTTCGAACAAACCCGCACCCCTGGCAGGCATCGACCCTTGCGGGCCCCATCACTTTTTGTGCTGACATCTCTTTGAGGCGCGCGTGGAACACAACACGCCTTGGGCTTGGTCCTTACCGGACAGCGAGCTACCCATTACTCGCCGTCCGCAAGCTCATGCCTACGGTGGCCGGAAATCAGCCTGGGATTCCCGACGCCCAGGGCGTCTCCGTATCCTGCGGCGGCTAGGGTCGCGAGGGCGCATATGCTGCCTCTCCCTCACGTGCGCCGCCTCCCTCTTCCCGAGCATCACTGCTTCGCTGAAGGAGGTGACGGCTCCCCATGCCCTCTCGCTCCGTACCATGGCCTGGACCAGGGCCGGACGCGAGAGATCGCCGCCGCCGATCGCCTCCACGAGGACACGGCGGTGCTCCACCCATGCTGGGCAGACCGCCACCGTGTGCTCCACCGTGTCCTCAGGGCGATCTTCGCAGTGGAAACACCCGGGCGTTTCCTCCTGCCCTATCCGAAACAGGAACCTCCCGAAACAACCATGTCCGGTGAGGACCTGCGTCAGGCGGAAGGTGAGGACGCCATGCCGCCTCTCAAACCACTCCTCAAAGAGGGGACTTACCGAGGTTAGTTTTATTTAAACTTTATGTACAAGTAAAGAAAATACTGTACAAAGACGGACTAAATGTGGTCAGCCAGGGGTGCGGGTTGTTCGAAAGAGATACCGCCGCCCCTGGCACACAGGCTACTGAGGGAACACGTGGTTTTACTCAGTAAAAATCTGACACGTCCTCCTGCTCCACCCAGAGCGGGAGAAATTATTTGACGATTTCCCACCCAAAAAAAAATCCCTTGGGGTGGTGCAGAGACAAAACATCGCAGGTGCAACATATGGGATAGATAGGTCGGAAAAGACGAGAAATACACAAATATATACACAAATATAAATAATACATAGATATAAACATACATTTAACTATGTTAGAGGCGAAATAACTATCGGTAATGGAGAGAACGATCCAGCAAATCAGCGCTGGGATGTTCCGGCCAACTTCTAATGATTATGTACTGTAAAAGTTGGTTGTTTACCGAATGCAAACTTATCGTTGTAACCAAGCCAACGAAATGGCTTTGTGACATTCGTACTGTCAAGAAGATCTAGAACAAACCATCAAATATTTCAGATTAGGTTTTTTCTACGGAAGAAAATATATAGAGGATTAACAGACGCGGAATTGTAGAGATCTAAAACGTGGAATAAACTATATCATTTACATTAATTACACGTATACAAGCGTTTCGTTTATTAAACCCCGGTACCAGGGACCCTTCAGGTCCTACAGTTCCTATGGTCACGTGCCTCCACTTTAAAAGGTAACCGACTGGTTGCCGTTCTGATGCAGTTTTATCCCGGTGCTACACTCCCGTGGAATAATTTCCGACCTCCACGCGGGTGAGAAGTGGTGGCGGTCCCGACTTGCGAGTTGTAGGTCGTAGGTTCGAATCCAGACAGGCGCATTCATCATCATCATTTCAGCCGAAGGACGTCCACTGCTGGACATAGGCCTCCTCCAGACTCCTCCACTTCAACCGGTCTTACCCGCGGCCTTCACTAGGTCATCGGTCCACCTTGTGGGAGGCCTTCCCTCTCTACGTCTTCCGGTACGCGGTCGCCACTCCAGAACCTTTCGGCTTTCGGGGGTGAGGGGGACCACGACAGGTGCATTACGTTGTGTAAATTAGGTATTTCATCACCACTCCTCTCAAAACGGTGAAAGAAAACATCGTGAGGAAACTGGAATGACCAAGAACCAAAAATTCAAAGACCAACAGGCACGGGTCCGCGTGGTGGATTGTGGCCCACTCCCTCACATCGAGAGGCCTATGTCCCAATGGGAACATTATAGGGAGATTATGACGCGGGGGAAGCGGCGCCGCGGGAAAAAGCTAGAAAGTTATTTTATTTATTGGAGTCCAGAAACTTCTAAGGATCATTTAAACAATAATAATTCCAACATTTCAGTTTCTAAAACAATCCTGAACTTGTTAACGCCAATCTAAAAGTTGTAAATTAATTTGTTCCAATCAAAACAAATTGAAAGACTCGCGAAATAATTTTGATAGGCATTGTCTCAAATATCATGGTTTAACTAGCTTTGCTTGTGGGGGGACTGCAAACGTTTTTTAAACGAATTAAAAAAATGGAAGCCCGACTTCCATTCCTAAGTTAGGCAAAGGGTTTTCTGTCCGGAATTTATCAAAACCAGCCCAGAATCGTTATTTATGACAGTTTGATGGCAATGGAATCGCCTTCTATCACATTGTGCATGAGACTTAATCAGGACTGGCGAAATTCACGTGTACTAATCACGTCTTCGTAACTCACGATTAATCATAATCGGTTTCAATTTGACAGTTCCACAGTATTCATTGCGATATTTACGTTGTTGAACAGACACATTTTTCGAACATTTGAAGCAATGGTTTAAGAATCTGTTTCAAAACGACACAGATTATGATGAATCGTGAGTTACGCAATTAGGGTGCTGGTCAGTTCTCGTCAACTAATGACTACATCCAGCAATTTATAACAATGGCAACATGTAGCAACCTGTTGCCAGAGATACGGCCGCACAATACCATGCAATATGGAGCTTAAAAAACTAGGCAATATGCTTGAAATTTTAAGAATTACGGCCACGGAAAATATGTTTTGAGCTCTGTTTTACCATTGTTGAATCATTTTTATGAAATGTTTTTGAATGAGGTTTTTCTTTGAACATTTGACATTAATAAACGATTTTTTCTGACTTGTAATGTGTACTAATACGGTGAATACGCCTAACTGTACAACCAAGAAAAATTGCGTTTTACAAGGACACCGTAAAACGCGAATTTTTGCGCTTTTATTAGCTCGGGTTGTATGTATGTATGTAACGGAATCTTTGAGCCTAATTTTCACTGGTTTCCAGACGGCTGATCAACTTGAAACTTTGCACACGTCTTAAGGGCCGATGACAATGCAATAACCCGATAAAAAAATTCAAAATTTCCAAAAAAAAAACAAAATTTCTAAAAAATTAATTAATTAAAAAAAAAAACATATTTTTTAAATTTTCCCGATAAAAATTTGATCGAACTAAAAAATGGAAAATAAATAATAGTTTAAAAAAACACGCTTTTATTGCTGACCGAACTAAAAAGTAGAAAATAATTTTACTTTTACAGTAGTAGGAAGTCAATAATTCAATTTAGAGTAAAAAGCGTGGGGTGCTTGATATTTTAATTATTACAACTATTTTATTGGCAACCATCTATGAGAGGAGAGTCATGAAAATATAGGAAAATGCACCCCACGCTTTTTACTCTGAATTGAATTATTGACTTCCTACTGCTGTAACATAAACTCTTTGTTATTAAAAATTATTTTCTACTTTTTAGTTCGGTCAGCAATAAAAGCGTGTTTTTTTAGTTTTTTTAAACTATTATTTTTTGGTTGCACGTTTGGGCAGCGCCTTAAGATCTTAATGTATCGATCATAGGCGTTGTATTTACAGAGGCCAGCACAGCAAGCTACCCCAATCTGTCAACTTTCTTTAATAGTTTTTTCAACTTTATGACAAAATAATAAGGTTCATGTTCAATTGTAAAAATTTGACAGTTTGGGATAGCTTGATGTGCTTGGTATGGACGCCGCCAGGCGTCCATACCCATCAACTTCTTAGGAAAATTGCCCGAAGGTCGTTCCATTTTGGTGCCGATTCTGTTGTACACCGAACTAAACTAACTAAACTATTACTAAAAGTCCTTACTTTTGGCTCTATCAATCAAAGCTATTCTGCAAAAAAAAATCTCTAAATTTAAAACAACTTTGACACAACTAAAATCGAATTTGACAATCGCGACTCGCACGTGATACCTACGTGTTGGCTTCGCAACGTGGTACTTGTTTGCCCTACCCCGTGATTTTTTTAGAGCCGGAGGCGTGCAGTAGGGGCAGCCTCGACGTGTTTTATATGGAATTTTCACTTTTTGTATAGAAAATATGAAAAATGATTACCCACCTGTTGAGTTTTTAAAGGTCTCTGCGTTTTATAAAGGGGGTCAAAATTTTAATTATTTTTGCGATAGGACACTCCATTTTCGAGATTTAAGCAAAAGATAAGAAAAACAAGATGCACTACTATTTTTGCACCAGAAGTCGAGGTGTTGGTGTGAAGTTCTTGACAACTAATTTTATTCCACACCTTTTTAATCGCGATAAACATAGTCAGATTTAGTTAGAAAATCAAAATTTTAGGTTGAATAGAATAATGAAATTGACAACAACAGAATAGCAAAATTGCCATTTTCACTAAATTAATAACTCGGTGCAATGCAATCTTAGTGCTGTACTGCTGTCAAACTAAAATGTAGTTTAGTTGTGTCACTTTAGTCAATTTCAGAATAGGAAAACGACGTTTGACAGGAATATACAACATTTTGGTAATTTTTAGTCTAGTTTAGAGAATTTTGTGACAACAGAATCGGCACCATTGTCCAGTAAACAACAAGTCTGGAGACCCTGGAGACAATGGTCTTCCTACAATCAACTATAGGCTTTGGAAACAACCGTGGAAGTAAAACTAGGTTACAAACACAATCACTGTGAGAGGACAGAGCAGTTGCAGAGTGTTTCTATCACACTTTCCAAGCTGGAATATTAGATAGGTATGTCATATCCAACATGTACGAGTCTCGAAGTCTCGAATGAAAAGAAGTAGGCCAGGTAAGCATGACTGTACTATCGTCGAAAGTTTAATAACGACAGAAACTCCTTTTATTTTAATCGAAAGAAAAAAGAAGAAACAAATTGACCTAGATTAAGGCGTATAACATTACTAGCTTTAACGAATAAACCCTTCAGCTTTAATATTAGTATAGATAAATCAGTTGTAAGGGGCTTGTGGCTAAATAACAATAGCTGCACGGGTCGATCGACCAGGTTAAGCTACGCTTGTAGCGGTGGGTCCTTGGATAGGTGACCATCTTTACATACCAAGACCCCTCCGTGCCTTGGAAAGCATGTTAAGACGTTGGTCCCGGCTGTCATTTGTGGATCTTTGACAATCGTTACGGGTCGTCAGAAGCCCGAAAGTCTGACAACCAGTCTTACCAAGGGGTATCGTATTACCCAGTAACTGGGTTGTGAAGGTCAGATAGGCAGTCGCTCCATATAAAATACTGGTTTTCAGCTGCATCCGGTTAGACTGGAAGCCGACCCTAACATAGTTGGGAAAGGCTAGGCAGATGATGATGAAATCAGTTATATATATAACTGTGTATGTGTGGTTTTATTTATAAACATTGAGAGGTGCTTAAACGTCAAAAATGTATGTTAAATTGTCGCTAATCATTACTTAACTATAAGCAACGTTTATGAATAAAAGGGATCGTTAACAAAATGTTACTTCGAAATCGTAGAAGCTTTTGTCGACTAGACCAAACACAGCAAAGACAGGCTATGTACGACTTAATACAAAAACATGTGGACTACACACTGTTAAAATACCTCTAATTCTACTTACCCCTCAAAAAAGATGACTGTGACCGACCGTTCATTGTTAATGTAACACTGAAAAATAAAATGTGAATTGTTAGTAAGTAATTTTGACGGCACGGTTGGCGCAGTGGTTAAGCGATTGGATGCTGCGCTGCGTGTCGCGGGTTCGATTCCCGCGTCTGGCTGTTTTCATTTATGAGTTTATATGTTTGTAAACACACCCACAATACAAGAGAAATTCCTAGTGTGGGGAAAATTATTACAAAAATAAAAATTGTTAAACAAATTGACATCGTTTGTCAAATTGTCGTGTTATAGCCATTCCAGAACCGTCAACCATTTGTGATTTAAATACACGGACAATTTAAATTGGCAGCCAATTTGTTAGAGCAGTGGTAGCCCAGTGATAACGCCTCCGGCTTACGGCATGTTCTAGAACCAAAAATTCGAAGACATGTGACATCTTCCAACCCGGGCCACCATCTACGACCACTGGGCCCGCGTGGTGGATTATGGCCCACTCCCTCTCACGGAGAGGGCTTTATCCCAGAGATAGAATTATAATTGTCAGCCAATAATAATTATTATCTACTATATAAAAATAAGTCGGGTTTTCCTTCCTGACGCTATAACTCCAGAACGCACGAACCGATTTCCACGGTTTTGCATTCGTTGGAAAGGTCTCGGGCTCCATGAGGTTTATAGCGTAGGTAGGGTAGGTAGGATAGGGATTCTGTATGAATGACTATTGAACGGACAGGACAACGTCTGTCAGGTCAGCTAGTTGGCTGAAAATTACCAAGATAGGTGAGAGAATTAAAAATGAAGCAATGACAGATGTGTGTTAGTACCTATGTTGTTGTTATAATTGTTGTCGTCCGATGACAACAACGGACGGCAGTAGATAATCTTATACATATATATGATTATAGCTATACATATAAGTTGCTACAAAATAAAAATAGTGTTTTGTGATTTTATTAAAAGTATTCTAGAAGACCGCGAATATTTATTGCTACAATACCAGACATAGAAACTCCAATTATGATCTAGTCTAGACAACTACCAATTTATAAGTCTTGGGAACGATCGTTCTCAATCTAAGATCCTCTTTTGTTTTTTTTCTGTGCCAGACAGGGTCCACAATTCCACATTGATGAAAATGTTTCATAAACATGAATTGTGTTCTTGAATTTGAAATTTTAATTGAATTCTAAGAATGGAATTCATGTGAATTACACTCTTATGAAATCATTAAGATTTAAGCTACCAAAAATCAGCAAATTCGTTTAAACGATAAATATTTATATTTGAAACATCATTCTGTCTCTACTATCTTTAAGCAATTGATGGCAATTAAATGCGTTTTGCGCTAACCGTACATATTTAGTGATTTGTGGTATAAGCAGGCCTAAAGGAATAATGTGTGTCACATTGAGTAGAACACCTATATACTGTCCCAGTGCAGGCTAAAGGCCTCTTCTGATACACAGAAGGCACGACCATTGATCACTAAGCTTGCTCAAGCCGAGCTGGCGAGTCGGACTTATATTAATTGAACTCACTAACAGTGGCATTAGCTTTTTGATAGTTCAATAACATTAATTGCGTTATTTACGTTGTTGAACAGATTTTTTTTTTCGAAAATCTTCTTCAAAATGTTCAGATTGCGATTGAAAGTGTGCTTTGCAATTAGAGTGCGGATTCCTTAACGATGTTTTCCTTCACCGAAATCAGTAATTTGCAAGATAAACTCAGAAAGTGTCAATCACCTACCGACCATTATTCTCAAAACATAGACATCTAAAATCGTACAAGCAAGTCGATAATAAAACATAGTAATAAGGCAGATAGCATATGTTTGATCATCTACTTCACATATAATTAAATTCCGAGTAATAGGATTAACTCGCGTAATTTTACACGTAACTACATTCTGCCACTTTGTTTGTGTAGTGTACGACTGGCACGTAGCACTTAATTGAGTGTTAAATGAAACAAACAAAACGCAAACTGCGGATTTGAACTCTAAGATAAAATAATTAAGTACGAAACTTAAATACAGTCAGAATAATAATTGTGAGTGCAGAACTTTGTTTTAAAGCTCAATAAAGTACTTACAACAAAGTAAGTCACGTTCTTGAACACAAGAGAATAAAAGAAAAAAAATTCACAAAGCAATCGGATATACCCTCTATCTCTTCTTAAAATATAAGATGAGCACTGATAAAAACAATGAAATAGTTTCCAAATACAGTTTTATTTTTTTGCAAACAAGGCATAAACTACTTTGGAGGCAATGTCGTTCTAATATTCATAAAACGAGGCAAAGGAAACATTCGATCAAAACAAGATCGTATTATTTTTCCCAAAAAAACAACACCTCACACCACTAGCCTCTTTAGACAATGCATGAGCGCTTAGCAACAGCCCCAATTTGTAAATAAAAAGAACAACACAACAAAATTCAAAATGCGAGCTCGGCCATATTGGAAAACCTCTGCTTTAGTAAAAAACGTACCTGATATCACTTTAGATTTCTGAAAATCCATTCTGGGGACTTGATTCCACCAGCGTGTGATTCCAAGAATGTCTGCGGACTGACAGTGAGTTAAACAGTAGCGACCTTGCAGCACGGGTCATGACCCTGACACACATTTGTACGCATGCGCGTGAAACTGGGGGGTTGGTCGGAACTTCGAAGGGGCTGTAGCTCCACGTATTTCCTTCGGCTATCGTAGTACACTTGATTTCAGTGTCACGTTATTGTGACTGATAATGTATGAAAAATGTTTTGTAAACAATTGTTAATTGCGTTATTTGTAAATGTAATATAGGTACCTACATTATGCAATATATTTTCTAAAACATTTTCTTTTCAGTTATGATTACAAGGCGATGCTAAATCTTGACTGTTGGAATATTCCTGATCAAAGAAACTAAACCTATTTTCATTTGTTTTTGTTTCGTTCCTATTCCGTTGAACACAGCCCGGACAATGTGGATCGTGTTCCATTTTCTATAATTGGATATTTTGTCACTTAGCGTCGATAAATGGATGGGGAGGGATACTTAATGTATCGATTCTCCATGATCGTGCCCACCTCTATTACTAATTATTCTTTCTATCTAAATAGTTAATTATGGCCGTTGTTATAAACTGTTTATTACTTCCTTTTAGATGATGTTTTTACTCAGGATCTAGGCGTAGGATTTCTTCTTCCAATATATAGGAAAATCGACCTTTCTGCATCACTGTATGTTCCAAAAAACGATGTTTGTTCACTCAAATTTCCTCCCGCGAGGTTCGATCACCACGCTTATTTGGGTGTGAAGAAGTTGTTCTAACTCTGTATCAATCTGCTGAAACTTTTTCCAGAACAAAATCCAGCCTACTTCCGAAAATACACTACAAAGTGAAAAATACTTCCGAAATTAAAATTATTTTTCACTTTGTAGTGTTTTTTCGGGAGTTAATTGTTTTTTTTTTTTTGTCACTTTTTAGCTACGGTACCTACACCACACCAATTCGTTTATTATTACTTGCTATGTAAGTGACAGGAAGCAGCAGAATGTCATCGAGGTACATAAAGTGGATTAAAACCGTATTATCTAGGCTAACGCAAAAACTACCGAAGCAAAGTTAAAAAAAAAATAGTTTATATGGGACTACCCCTGAAGCATACCCTATCCTTTAAAAAAAGAATTTTCGAAATCCATCCACAATTGACGGAGATATCGCGTAACAAACATACAAAAAAACAAACAGACGAATTGAAAACCTCCTCCTTCTTGAATTCGGTTAAAAATAAACTACATTTTATTAACAATAATTATAGCCTTCGATACCCTACTTCAAACAACCATGTCTTGAAACATGAAGAATTTCACCTAAGGATCAAAATTCAAAAGCACAAAATGTAATAGCAAGCATGAAAATAATGATACTCGTAAGTTAACATAAGTTCTATTTTCTTAAAATATTATGTCGCTAGGTTTAACTTCATATCATCATTGGTAACCTTGTTCCATCCACTGTTGAGTATAATAATATGCCGCCTCCCTTTTGTGCCATGCTTCCCTGGTCGGTAAGAGTTTCATCCAGGTCTTTTCCGCGATCTTACAGAAGGTCGCCCCGGATGGTTCTTATTAATCTTTGCTATATAAAGTTGGACTCACTAACTTTATATACCAAGGTTCTGATAAAATAAATTCGCGTGTAAGAACTAATTACGAACAAACTCCGTCTGTAAGTTCTTGTTAAACAAATAAACCGCTGACATTTATTTGATCTTGAATTATTGTTATGGGGATTGTTCTAGTAAAAGAAAAAGAAAGGTTTTGCGATAATGGAACTGTTATTTCTGTTCATTTTAGGTCAACTTGTAACCATTTTTTTTTTTTGAGGATGTAAATTCAAAGTTAGGTCGAATTTCAGGAGCAGACTTTTGTTTTGCCAGTTATTCTACTGAGGAAACTCCAAACTCCTGGACCTCATTCTTTAAAAGCACTTTTTAGCCGCCTAGAATAAAGATTACAATTTATTTAAAAATAAAAACCTTCTAATTTTGAAGCTACTATATTTTTTTACTTCTAGCCCAACCATTTCTAAAAACTAAAACAAATCCGACTTACTTGGGTGTAACCACGTGGATTTAATTTTAAGACCCTGTGTTTTATTTAAATCATCACACAAAACACTGCTCCTACGCCTGTCGATGTCTGATTGAGTTAGTTCATTGGTTTAATAGTCCGGGACTCAATTGGTTATCGGCGGTCGTTGTGCAACTACTCGTATCGTGCCGGAAGATCCATATTGGTCAGGATTACGTCCAGATATCTCGCACAGAGTACACGTGTCTACACTCCCAAAAATTAAGTACTTTTTTGTACGAAAATGGTCGCGAATTGAAGAAAGAATGTTCTAAAAGTTCGAGGAGTCTTTCTGATCTTTACTTTTGTGTTAAAAAACATGTGTAATCAAACAAAATGAAAACTAGTTCTAAGAGAAAAGTGTCAACGGACTCTGAGCCGTTTTGCTGCAAAAAACTGTCAGTTATTGCTTGTGCCTTTGCTATAGTGTCTTTACTAGTACAAACATACAATTATGTAGATAGTGGTGAAGTGAACTTTGATTTAGAAGCTAGAAAGTTAATGCAGAATGTTCTAGATGAAAGGATAGAAGAAAAAATAGATGCGTATTTAATGGAGATCAGTGGCAGTACGTCTCATAGGCTAAAAAGGGAGGCAATGTTGGTAAGTGGTAAACTTTAGGGAGTATGGAATTGAATATTGAATGACAAATTTTGTCACGCCTTATTTAAAAGTGACCAAAGAGAAGATTCGCATGTTAGTTTAAAGTTTTCGACAGTTGATTTGAATCGAAATAATGGATAAGATTGCGTGTCTGTCTAAATACAGTCTCAATCGCGGCGGTAGTACGCAAAAACCCACGTCCAAGCGCCCACGAGTATCACTTCCTAATTCAATTTAACGACATAGTAAATTCCAGCTTCATACAATCAAAACACATTGGTCCTACAGTCCATGACAAATCCACAAATGAAACCGAACGCGATCAGCACATTTAAACCGCGTTCAAGCGCAGACACTGACATTTCTTTTGACTTTTCCACAACGTATTACACTGGCAGCTCTTGAACGTAGTTTAGATGTGCTGGTCTCATTCAGTGTAATTGTGAAATCTGCCATAAGTCTGTTTTCAACTCCTAAGCCCAGGTTGGTACGGGCGATTTTTTCCCGCGGCGATTTGTTCCCGTGCACTGAATTTTCATCACACTGCTCAGCGCCGAGAGTCGAAAATCCAGTGAGCAATAGAATACCACCGCGGTATTTTTACGTCTGTAACAACGTGAGTAAGTTTGAAATAAAGAAACGTATCGTCTTGTTTATCCTCAGAAACAATCAGTAAATCAAGAAGACAACACTGTGACTCCTCATGTGGAGTTCTTTAATCCTAAAATGCGGTCGGAGCTTGAAGAGAAGGATGCAGCAGAGATGAGAAAGACTGGTGCTAAGGGTCCTGCACCGGGTGGAGACACGTGGGTCTGGTTGACCAGCTATTCTAGAGTGCCAGTAAGTTTATCAAAGATCTTTAACTATCCCCGCTAAATATATGAAAAGTATCACAGGAGAAATTGGCATTGGCATTCATTATAAAGTAAAGAGAGCTATCTTTAGCCAGATCAATATTTGTTTAATTTAGTGCGTCGCAACGTTTCTCCGACGAAGATTTTATTAGGAATGCTAATGTGAACGCTGAAAGAAACTATATTATTTTCGCGGCGAACAAAAGTTAAATTACATGGTACAGACACCAACAATCATCTAGGTTCAGAAACACTCTACAACTATATCACCAATAATAGTATAAATAGTCTCTTATTTGCATTTTTAATTTCATTGTTAATACCTTCTTCTTCCGTCAGTGGTCCCGTAATTTGGTGTCGGATCTCCTCACTTTTATGTGCTAAATCTTGGGCGGTTGGCTCTGGCAATAGGGTATTTTTTTTAACTATTCTAATTTGAAGATTGGGACGAAATATGTAACAGAAAAATAAAAGTTAATTGATTAATATCCATTTTATCAATTAAAAACGATTTAAACCAAATTTCTTATTCATTGTTTTGAATTTACCGCCAAAACGCTCCCTATGATGACTTTTTATCACGTGACGTCAACTTTGTGTAAACTAACGTAGTTAGTAAGTAAACAAATGAATGTCGAGTTTATAATTACTAAGATTTTTAATGGATTTATAGTGATATTACTGGTGTGGGATGCCCTGTGCATAAATACTTCTAAAACTGCGCCAAACTAAGTATTTGTATAGGTGCCGTTTACACAAAGCTGACGACACGATGTCACGTGATAAAAAAGTCATCGTACGGAGCGTTTTGGCGGTAAATTTAAAACAACGAGAAAATAATTTGATTTTAATCGTTTTTCATTGAGAATATGAAATAAATAAACTTATATTTATTTTTATGTTAAATATATCGTCCCAATCACCAAATTAAAATAGTTTTTATCAAATTGGAAAATACTCTATTGAGCTTTCTTGCTGTCTCTTTTTATATGTGTGATTGTTAATATCTATTATAGTGTGTTTAGCCTAAAAACCTCATTTTAAATTTCTGTCTTCATAATTTTCAGTACAAAGTAGTGCAAGGTTTCTGTAAAGCTACCCAAGATTACTGTCCGCCTGGCGTGCAAGGTCCGAAAGGACCAACAGGTGTGCCAGGACCCAAGGGGGAGAGAGGAGACTCTGGAGCTCCTGGAACACCTGGACATTCTGGGGGCAGAGGACCTGTGGGACCACCAGGACCAAAAGGTAAACCTGTAAAGATTTCTAACATAGGAACGTCCAGAAGGATTTCATGTGACTGTACTTTTGAATTATAATCTGAAATCGGTTTTGAGAAACATTTGATTCGGATTAACAGTCTACCTAGGACTTCCGATCCCGCATTCTATCTTCAATCTTGGTATTTTCCTAGTAGATCGAAGACTGAATTTTTTCATTCGGCGTCGTCCCGGTATTTGCGCATACATATAACACAATGAAATAATCGACACTCGGGATCCCGGAATATCGGGATCTTGATGTTACGGGATTGGAAGCCTTTGCTCTTCCCAGTACTATTCTCAATCATTTTGTCTTGTCTACTAAATACACAGCAGCACCAGAAATAGATTTGTGACCAATTATTCTCAATTGATCTGGAGCATGAGACAGAATAGTGTCATAAGCGAAGTTAATGTGAGTGCAAGACAGAAACAGCATTCATATTTATGTATATTTATAGTCACCAAATAGTACCCAATTAATTATGATTCTTAGAAGAAATCGTCATATTATTTAGCTTAGATTATTTATAACAAGGCATGTGCTCGATAATGTAATGACGAACTTCATCCCCTATTTAATTCCTTTTAGGGAATAATGATTCTTAATAATCCTTCCTTAGGGTTCACTTTCGATATATTCTAAGGAACTCTACCGCAAAGTTTCATGTATTTAGATCCAGTAGCATAAGCTGTGTTTTATCTGTCAGTGAGTGAAAGAATTTAAAAATTTTGGAGGTTTTTTGTTGAGTAAATAAACCTACAAAAACAGCTAACACCGTAAGAACATTGTTTCTGTGGCTTGGAAAGCACGTTTAGCCATTGGTCCCGGCTGTCATTTGTTGATCTTTGACACTCGTTACGGGTCGTCAGAAGCCCGAAAGTCTGACAACCAGTCTTACCAAGGGGTATCGTATTACTCAATAACTGAGTTGTGGAGGTCAGATAGGCAGTCGCTCCATGTGATATACTGGTATTCAGCTGCATCCCGTTAGACTGGAAGCCGTCTTGGGGTCGGCTTCCAATCTTATTGTGTAGTGTCATAGTTGGGAAAAGGCTAGGCAGATGATGATACTTACCATCTTAATCCATTTCATAATCGTCTTTTTTACGTCACCAGGAGAACGAGGTTTCCCCGGTAATCCAGGCCTCGATGGCCGGGATGGAGTGCCAGGAGAACCGGGTCTTGATGGCATGTCAGGAAGAAATGGTGCTGATGGAGCGCCAGGCAAAGACGGGCGGGATGGTGTACCTGGCAGGGATGGCAGTCCCGGCAAGAACGGGAAGGATGGGAAAGATGGTAAATTGGAAAATGAACAGAGCTGGTGATAAAGTATTATTACGGTCTGCGTAACACACTAATGGCAGGAATGGCTTTCGTTGCGAAAGTTCAACAACATTCATTGCGTTATTTACGTTACTGAGTAGATAAATATCGAACATATGAAGCAATGGATTAGCAATAGGTGTGAAATCATTAAATAACTTCTCCCGCTCTGGGTTGCGCAGTAGGGCTTTTACTGACTAAAACCAGGTAGGTTTTATATCACATGAAATAATATATACGAATATATTATTATAAACCTGAACACAGGTAGGGCAGGAGCCCCAGGACCACCAGGGATGAGAGGACTGAAAGGTGATAAAGGGCCAATGGGGACTAAAGGCCAGAGAGGCAACGATGGCCGTGACGGGGCTCCGGGCAGGCCAGGCCTCTCCATCTACAACTATACCCTGGAGAAGGAGCTGTTCATACCACCTACATTTGCACGTGAGTAGATAGTTAATTCAATATTATAGTAAATAATTGTTCCCAATATTTAAGTATTTTTAGGTAATCTTGATTTTTAGAAAATGCACGACGATACAATTAATATGCTTTTCATCAGCTCATTCAATCAGTCGCTACGGGTAGTCAGAAGCGCAAATCTGACAGCTAGTCTATGCCTAATGAATTGGTTGTGGAGGTCAGATAGGCAGCCGTTCCATGTAAAATACTGGTATTCAGCTGCCTCCAGTAAGACCGGAAGCCGAACCCAACACAGTTAAGAAAGGCTAAGCAGACTGATTGAGTTTAAGTGATGTTTTTGTGCATTTAGTTGTCAAAGCCGATCATAAATCAAATGAAAGTTTTTATCTGTAGACTTGACGTACATGACACAGCAAAAAAACTTTTAGCGTGAAAGTATAGCAAAATACGAATGCTCCAAAATTCAGTCTTAATCCACTATACCTCCTCAGAGGACCAAACTCGCGTGATAGTTCGGGAGAGTGACACCATGCGCATCAGCTGCAACCCCATGGGACGTCCGGAGCCTACCGTGGAGTGGAGGAGGTACGATGGAACTGCTGTGATTCAGGTGAGGAATTTTATAAGAAGTACGAACAGGGGTCCAGTTTTTTTTTTTTTTTATCACCACTGGTCCAAAAGCGGCAAAAGAGCACGTATTGTGGATGTTATGGTAGAGGGGGCTTGAGTACCATCACTGGAAATGTTACCTATAAACTGGGTATGTTATAAGAAAGAATGATGGCATACATTAAGGAGATAATAACTTACTAAGGAAAGTTATGCGGACGTGACGTATGAAAACTTGCGTAAGTAATTGATTCCTTAATACTTCACATACGTTTATGAGATAATAAAAATAAAAACTGCTATTTTCTTTAAATTATATTAAAGTTATTCCATTTTTTCCTATCGACTGCTATTTCGAGTCCATAGTTTTCCTCCTGTGGTTTCCAGGTCTATCGGTCCAGCGTTATCTCTCCCTTCCTCTATATCGTTTGCTGTTTTGGGGTACCAGACTGTAACCCTTTCGCTCCAACTGTCTGTGCCTCTGAGGGTGTGACCAGCTCACTTCCTTTTAAGTTTTCTGGCATTCCATGTGTCGTTAGCCACTGTCGTTACCCGTCTAATTTGTTGCTGTATAATAGCTAATTTGTTAGCTAGTAGAACCTTTGTTAAAGCCCAAGTCAGTCATTTGTTAGGACCAATGGAATGAACTGAATAGGTACTTAATGCCTTTTATTTTCATTTATCTTTAAGTTATTACTTAACGGTTTTTATTTTTCTTTAGGTCTTCTGTTCTTTGCCCATTGTTGGCAACTTACATACAAGGACCAAAACTAGAACAATAGTATTTGTGCAGTGCAGATGACCTTGTTTCCTGGCGGATTGCCCGCCACGCCCTTGTGCTCGGAGAAAATGTTTACGTAGGTTTTGTATACAGAAAGGCATACAGAATTGAATAACGAAATTAATTCGGCCCAGACATAATAGAACTAAGATGACTATGTAAATTTGCATGTGGCATTCTTTATAAAGAAAGTATCTTAACGGCTGGATAGATTTGATTTAACTCGTTGAATTTCGAAAAATCCTTCTTTGTATCTACCTACATTACAAAAGGAACCTCTGTGCAAAATTTCAGTTTTCTAGGCCCAAGGGGCCTAGAAAAGGGCTGGGCGTTGATGTTGTCAGTCAGGACTTTTCTTCTTATTTATCGTAATATAAGAATAGTTATAATTTGCCAGGCAACAAGCAAGATTTCGTGTCTAGGACATTTACTGGCCCGTATATTTTTATTTACTAAAATGAAATTCTTATCTAGAAACAGATTTCGAAGGCAAAGTCATACACCACAGAAAACATTGGCTTTTACCGAATATCCTAGTTACGATTCCATTTTTGAATGTCTTGCCATTAGCTTTTCGATCTCATCATAAAACGAGTTTTAACTTTAGCCAAGGTTCAACCTCGGCTAAAGTCTGTCCTTCGAGCATGGTCTGGAAAAGTTTATGATACTGGACTGCTGTTGGAGGCAGCCTCTGTCGATAGATCCACCCTGCAAAAGACCGCATAACTTGGAAATGCGTCGTATGTGGTCGCGATCCTCAGCATTGACAAAACGACGAAGAAGAGAAGAAGAATCTTCTCTCCATTTTCTGTATTTTGAACTTTACTCCGATTAGAGCGAATTACTTTTCTGCCTGTGCAGGGGTCATGGCGCGACGCGTCAGTCAGTGGTCACGTGCTGAACATTCCCAACGTGTCCCGCTGGCACACCGGCAAGTACGTCTGTTTGGCCAACAACGGGATGCTGCCCTCCGCAAACCAGACCACTGATGTTGAGGTTCATTGTAAGTACAACAAAAACACATCCATATTCACATACGAGTCCAATAAAATTAAAGTAAATTAGTAAGTATGAGCCAACAATAAAATCGTTGCAACATTTTTCAATTTGTTTTGTTTTCATGTTTTTATGTCATCTTTAAATAGACTCCGGACTCAGGTAAGCCGAAGTAAAGAAAACCTGCTCAGGTGGAGACTATGCCCTGTAGTGTAAATGTGGTGCTGTCCCACAAACAATGGGGCAATTATTATCTTGTCCAGCGTGTCCTGCTGTCTGCATGCTACAGGAGCTAATGGACGCTGCTGAAAGTGCTAAAATCGTAGCTAAATTCTGTGCTGACTGTATATAGCTTGCTATCGACACGACAAGAAGGAGAAGATGTCATCTTATATTTTTGTACGCATGTTTTTCTGTAACAAATAAATGTTGATTTCTTTTCTTTCTATTAATAATTGTGTGATTAAGCACCATCACTCTAACTCATAGAACTGCTTGCTAAAGCTTTCTTTTTTATTTTCTAAAATAGCAACAGGAAACGGTTGATCCAAAATAAGCACCCATACGACAAACAAATCAAAGGAACTCGAATTCGATGAGGTTGCGTCGTTTTATTACGGAGTTCCCATGGCCACCTTCCGGCTCCATCATCAGATCATATCATAACAATATTGCATTGTCACCCGATTTAAATATGAATGCAAAATTCCAGCTCAATCGGAAACCAGGAAGTGGGTCAAATTTAACTTGAAAGATTTGATCACAGACAGACAATAGAAATTAATAAACTGTACCGATTCGTCTGACTTGTTTCAGTTAGTCCTTACATACGGGTGCCGAACAATGTCGTCTACGTCACTAACAAGACAGTGAAGATTGAATGTGAGGTAAGTCAATCAATCAATTTATTACTCAAGCGACTAATGTCATACTCCGATGTTTGAAGAACATACAAGAAGGTAAAACAAACTCTCTTTTAGACACGTTCATTCAACATCATAGACCTCATGCATCGCTTACCATCAAGCCTGATCGAGATCAAGAGCAGGCAATTAAAAAAAATCTTGGAACCATATTACCATTTTCATAATAATATATCCCGGACGGGTTTTTATTAATCCTTAGGCCAAAACGAACTAAATACATTTACATAATTGTTTCTATGGTCGCCATTCAAAATTTTAATCCGTTATCCGTACAGAAAATAAACTGGAATAAAAATGAAATCAATTGCCAATATTGCCATGAGTTCAATTTTGTTCCAGAAACAGCGGCAATTGCGTAACATGTCAGGTTTTAATTTTGCCGGTTCAACAAAATCCGTTATGTTGATTAGCAGACATTTTTTCGAACGTTACATATTACGTTGTGTAGTAAAGATTAGCCTAAGCAATGGCTCCTTCAAAATGCTTCGATTGATAGTCTGTTACGCAATAGGGTATTTTACTATGTATATGTATAAGAAAAAATCTGAAAATAGTATATTATTGAGATAGGTTAGGCAAAAAGCAGTCGCAAAATGTTAGTTTTAGAACATGAAAATGTAAAAAAGTAATAAAATTCTATTCAAAGATTTCAGTTTTTACACGCTTTTTACTAGCTTCACCTGTATGTAGGTATGTTTGTATGTTGGTAACCGACTTCTTTGGGCGCGATTTTGACCCACTTTTCGAACCGACGAAAAAACGGAGGAGGTTACTCAATTCGACGCGTATTTTTTTTTTTTTTTTTTTTTATGTATGACCACGCATAACTTTTTCCAGAGTAGTCCGATTTTGATCATTCTTTTTTATTGGAAAGGGTATACCTCGAAGTTGGTCCCATATAAATTTCGAAGAAAAATTCCAACCCTAAGGGTAAGAAAACAGGGGATGATTGATTGTTTACTCACAGATTTTAATACTGAGTCGTGTATTAAATCAAAAATTAAGCATGTAGTAATTAGTAGATTATAGCCACAAAAAATTATAAAATAAAAACTTTTTAATAAAAAAATTAAACCGCCGAAAAACCGAAAAATAAAAAATAATAAACTAGCTTTGTCCAACCCCAATAAATAAGTTCGGAAGTCGGTGACTTTGGATATGTATTTGATTATACCGGATGACATTTTTAGCGTCTGGACAACAATATGACGTGTCGTGTAAGTAGAATAGAACTCATATACGCTGACCTTTCCCTGGTACCATTGATTTAATAAAAGTTCGGAATATCCTTAAAATACATGAAAAAGAATACATCCTACGACACTCGCGTAAAACTAATAATAGCCAAAATAGTAATAGTAAACGAGCGTCAGCTGCGATCACCCATGAATGAAGAATGATGAAGTGTAAATTTTTGCAACTGATCCCTACGCATACATTTGCGCGTGTACCTACACACCTCACCGTGCTGTGTGGAGTTGTAGTAGGCAAATAATTTGATACACTGTGTAACGCGTGTCTTGAAACCGTAAACAAAATAAATTACGTCTCGTAAGATCGGTAAAGCTTTGATAGAAGTGTAAACAAACCTGTTAGGAACCTAACTAAGGACTAAAACCAAAAGACAGGTTCACTGAAGAATGGATATAATCCGTATATAGGTACAATATTTGATGTTGGTAAACTTAAGGAGTGCGCGCGCGTGCCGTCGTTGGAGACCGGTAGCGAAGTGCTTTGACGACCCACGTCCTGAACGCCGCTCCTCTCGTCGCCGCCACCTCCAGCCGCCTTCCGCTGTCTCACGACAGCAGCCGATGATTGCCGAGGTCGGACGCGCCCGAACATCCTCCCCGGGTTGAAGTATTCAAGTGAGAGGAAGTGGGCAGACGTTGTTGTAGGCCCGCACAACCGTTCCTCTCTTCGTCTTCAACTGCACTACCCGTGTGGTCCCGTCGCAGCCAGGGAAGACCTTGATGACACGGCCCAGTGGCCACACCAAGGGCGGTTGGCCTTTCTCTTTGATGAGAACCAGTGCTCCCACTGAAAGTTGACCTGTTGCCGCTGTCCATTTGGTTTTTAACTGCAGCAGAGAAACATATTCTAATTGAAAGCGGTTCCAAAAATGTTGCTTGATGTGCTCCACTCTTTGGTAGCGCTCCAGTCGCCCGATGTTGAGATCAGTAACCTGTGGATGTGGAACAGATATTAGTGGTCGTCCAATTATGAAGTGTCCAGGAGTGAGAGCAGAAAAATCTAGAGGATCAGTGGAAAGAGGTGTAAGTGGACGGGAGTTTAAGACGGCCTCTATTTGAGTCAAGCACGTGGCCATCTCCTCGTATGTTAAGTGCGTTAAGCCTAAAAGTCTCTTTAAATTATGTTTCGTAGACTTGACGGCGGCTTCAGCAATGCCATTGAAGTGGGGCGAGTATGGAGGCGCAAAAGAAAACTTAATGCCTTGTTGAGCAACTTTTTTTTTTTTTTTTTTTTTTTTTGGGTGGGAAATCATCAAATGACTTCTCCTGCTGAGTAGAGCAGGAGGGCGTGTCAGACTTTTACTGACTAAAACCCACCCGTGTTCCCTCAGTAGCCCGTATGCCAGGGGCCGTGGTATCTCTTTCGAACAAACCCGCACCCCTGGCAGGCATCGGCCCTTGCGGACCCCACCAGTGGTTGCTGACATCTTTGACGGCGCGCGTGAGGAACACAACGCGCCGTCCCGTCTACCACTTTTCGGCCGCAGAGGATAGGGAGAGCGGCTGACGCTATACCGACACTCCTCTTCCCCTGCGGCCCCACCGCGTCCGCCATCAAACGGTGGCGGCCCCGTCCAGGCCACGGAAGGGAAGAGCGCTGCTCAGAAGCACCGGCACTCCTCCTCTACCGCAGCCTGTAACCCTCAGCCGCGATGCCTCCCATTCGACATCGCGGCCCACCTCAGTTGCGGTGCACCTCACCGCAACCTACTTTTTGGCCGCTACGTCAATGGCTTGAAGGCAAAAGCCCTGACGAGCGGCCCCACCGTTGGGTTCCTCTTGGCTTCACCGTGGATGGGAGACCACGGTTACTAAGCCCCCCCGCAACGACAATGCGGGAACCCACTCGGGGGGGTTGTTGAGCAACTTCAGACACGAGATTCGAGTCTTGTAAGAACTTACGTAGCTCATTGCAAGTACCTATAAAGTTGGTCCCATTGTCGGACAAGATGCTTTCGGGTTTGCCACGACGAGCCACGAAACGGTTCAAAGCAGCCATGTAGGCTTCTTTCGTAAGGTCTGTAACAAGCTCAATGTGAACAGCCTTAACGGCAAGGCAAACAAAAATACACAGGTACGCCTTTATAAGCCTGCACCCTCGCCCTTTGCGGTCAGCTATCAGCACTGGCCCAGCATAATCCACACTACAATTTAAAAATGGGTGTTCTAAATGTGTCCTTGCAGAGGGCAACTGTCCCATTGTAGGTTGCACAATTTGACACTTGAATTTAAAGCATTTGATGCATTTTTTTACTACACATTTGGAGAGGTTTCTACCACCAAGAGGCCAATACATTTGACGTATATTTGCCAAGAGCAGCTGAGGGCCGGCGTGTAAGCCGTCGAGATGATATTTATGAAATATTATTTTTGTTATATGGTGCTTACCACATAATAATACGGGGTGCTTGACATTATAGTCATAAGGTGAGTTGTCAAGTCTCCCTCCCACGCGTATGAGACCATTGGAATCTGTAAAGGGACTCAAAGAAATAAGCCTGTTTTTGTTTGGTAACGACTTTCCTGATTGCAATAAATTATACTCATTAGGAAACATATCCATTTGAGCGTGACGTAAAATAAAATTTGTAGAATTTGTAAGTTCTTCACAGGAAAGGGAACCAAGGAATTTTGTATGTTTATGTTTTAGATTGTAAACAAATCTTAACATGTAAGCGACGATTCTCTTTAAGTGATCATAATTGGAATATTTGTGAATGAGTGTTTTCATGAATGAATGATTATTATTATGATGTGAGTGATGTGACAAATGATTTGAGAATAAATTGTTGTATGATTGATGATTGGATGAGTGATCAGTGAAGTGTGATGATACAACTTCAGGTAGATCTTGTTTCAAGTTCTCATTGGGCATTTTTGGCCAATATATTTCATCATTTAACAAAAACTGAGGACCTGACCACCACAAAGAACACTCGCTGATAAGGTCAGCCTTCAGCCCGCGAGAAACAAGATCCGCCAGATTTTCCTTCGACGGCACGTAGCTCCACGTGTGCCCTGTAGTGCATTCTTGTATTTCATTGATACGATTACGGACAAAAGGTTTTAATAAATTTGGTGTCATGGAAAGCCAACTTAACACTATTGTCGAATCGCACCAAAAGTAACATTTACTAACGGGTTTGGTGAAGGAATTCCGTACATTAACACACAGTCTTGCTCCTAATAAAGCCCCACATAACTCAAGTCTAGGGATGGTTGTTGGCTTGATTGGTGCAACACGATTTTTAGATACCAACAGCTGTACACTTACCAACCCATTCTTAGTGCTAGACTTTACATAAATACATGCACCGTAGGCCTTTTCGGATGCATCTGTAAACACATGAATCTCATTTACAGTTGAATTGTCACATGAAATCCACCGGGGTATTTTAAGGGTATTTAAACATGGCAGACTATTCACGAACATTAACCAGGAGGTATGTATTTCATCTGGTACTTGCTCGTCCCAGTCACACTTAGACGTCCATAGACTTTGGATGATAATTTTAGCCTCGATAATGCAAGGACCTACCAGACCTAATGGGTCAAATATTTGACTTATCACTGATAAAATGTGGCGCTTTGTGATTGGTTTGCTGGTATCCACCGAAATTGAAAACTCGAGAGAATCAGATTTACATAACCAATATAGGCCTAACGTTTTTGAGGACACGTTTCTATCCTCAGACAAGTTCAACCTACTAGAATGCCCTGAACCACCGGCTATTTCTGTTAAAATCTCTAAACTATTAGATTGCCACTTTCTCAAATGAAAGTTAGCTGACGCTAAAATGGATGCAACTTCTTTACCCATCTTGACCACCTCGGAAACCGAGTCGCCACCACTCAGATAATCGTCGACATAAAAATCTCGTTCAATGGACGATTTTACAATGTCATTAGAGGCGGTTGTTGCTAGACTGACTAAGGTCTTTGTAGCTAAATAAGGGGCAGAAGCTGTGCCATAAGTAACAGTATTAAGACTGTACGTTTGAAGTGGTAGCTTAGGATCAGCACGAAAGATTATTTGTTGTAAACAACGTTGTGATGGTGTTACCTGAATGGCCCTATACATCTTTTCTATATCACCAAATAACGAACTTGTGCTGACGGAAACGCAGCAATATAGAAAAGAGATCGTCTTGAACAGTGGGCCCCACCATTTGGATGTCATTAAACGACATTCCAGAAGTCGTCGCTGCTGATGCATCGAAGACCACCCTGAGCTTAGTTGTGGTACTGGATTCTCGGATGACGCCATGATGTGGCAAAAAATACTCAATTCTGTTACCTGAATGAGGTTTCTTTGTTGAGTTATTCACAGTCATATGCCCTAAGCTCACGTACTCTTCGATGAATGCAACATATCTTTCCTTAAAAGCAGGATCACGTTGGAAACGACGTTCCAAAGATAAAAATCGGCGTTTAGCCATTTCATAAGACTCGCCTAACTCACTGGGATCATGTTTAAGAGGCATTGTAACTATGAATTGCCCGTTTTGATCTCGCACAGTGTTAACACGAAAGCTATCTTCGCAAGCTCGTTCTTCCTGTGACAAGGAATGCTCAGAAGGAACGGAATCGAGCTCCCAAAACTTATTTAGACTGTTATTTAAATCGTTCATGGAAATATTGCAAAAATGTGAATGTATATTTTTGGATGGATGTTTTGGAAGAGCCACAGAGCCTGATACTATCCATCCAAGCCTTGTCTCATGTAACTTGGGCTGATTTTTGCCTAAATTAATAGATGCACCGCCTAGAATATTCCAAAATATTTCAGCACCAACTAGTATGTCAATCTCTGATGGAACATTGAATGACGGATCGGCCAGATTTAAATCTAATGGAATGGGTATGTTACTTATGTCCACTAAAGTAGACGGAAGTAATTTGGTAATTGTGGGTAATATGAAACAATCTAAATCTGTCTTATAGCTGCCGCTGAATGATTCAATGGTTAGTTTGCAAGACCGTGTACTTAATGTAGTATGACTGTTAATACCTGTCACCGTGGAACTCGTGCTACGTCGGGGAAGTCCTAGCTTATCACATAGTTTCTGCGTAATAAAATTAGCTGTGCTACCATTATCGAGCAGGATCCTGGCGTCACTCCTGATGCCTCGGTGATTCACCACTCTCACCAGCGCTGTGGACAGGAAAATATGAGAGGTAGTATGCTGCGACTGAGCGTCACTCGACATGGCGATATTTTCTGAAGTGCCGTTATGTGGAGCGGCACCGCCAGAAACACCAGTGGGCAATGCTATGCTATTGGGCATAGGATCTTGGAAATTAGTAGACTGTTCCACATGTAAAAGTGTATTATGTCTACCTTTACAATATTTACAAGGAGCTAATCTGCATCGTTTTGTTAAGTGACCACTACGTAAGCAGTTAAAACAAACTTTAAATTCTTTAACCTTTAATATGCGTTGTTCTACGTTCAGTTTTCGAAAGCCTTCACAAGTGTATAACAGATGATTTTGAGTACATAAGGGACATTTTGTTTTATATTTTTGATTTGAATTATCGCTTTGATTAGTTGCTATTATTAATGATTTATGTTTATTTTCTACTTGATTGTTATTAGTGTTAGTATTATTTTCAATATTAAGTGTGATTTTGTTATGTTCTAATGTCTCCAATAAATCAGCTTTTTTGCTAATAAACGAACAAAATTGAGTGACCGTCGGTTTTGTTGGTATGCTGTTACGATGAGCTTCCCATTCCCTGCTAGTGATAGGATCTAATTTAATTGCCATCATATAAATAATTAACGTATCCCAACTGTCCGTGGGCTCGTTCATTGTATTAAGGGCTCTAATATTTTTATTAATAAGATCTATTAAACGACGCAAAGAAGTGGATGATTCTTGTGTAATACAATCTACATTAAACAAAGCCTTAACATGGGTATCTACCAAAAGCCTACTATTATCAAAGCGGTCGCTTAGTAACTTCCACGCCATTTCATAATTATCACCTTTAAAATCTATATTTTTTATTATTTCTAAAGCATCGCCTTTAAGGGACGCACGGAGGTAGTGGAACTTACTAATGGCATCTATGCAACTACTATTATGAATTAGTGACAAATATGTATCTCTATATTCAAGCCAGTACTGATAACCACCATCAAAATTTGGCAAATCAATTTTAGGTAAGCGTATAAAGTTACGTTGTTGAAACGATGCACCTGAATGTTTGTTCACCGAGCCTGTTACAGACCCGCCATCACCGCTCACATTACTGGCAAGCAGGCCGTGCGCCTGCGCTGCGAGCGCGTGGTAACGGTCCTCGAACTTTGCTCTCTCTGCATACGCCTCGTCAGGATCATCCGAAAGCACCTCGATGTCCACCTGTAAATTGTCGAAATCATCGTATGTAGCTTCAAATTTTTTTAAACGGCTCTCCAACTCTAAGTGTTGAATGTCGGAAATAACCTTGCAACTAAGAAGCACATTCAAGTAATTGGTGAAATTTGTAAGCTTTGCCTTAATAGCACTTCGCTTTCTCACCAATAAGTCTAAAGAGGCCATAGCGTAATCTAGGAAGAAAAGTAAAAGGGAATATTAACACTAATTGAGGCGAAGCAAAGTTTCGTAAAGAAGTTGGCAGTTAAGCTTGAACAAAACACATAAAAAATGTGAATGAATAGCCGCGTGACCTTGATGAATGTCACGGGAGCCGGCGAGCTACACCGGTCAGCTGTTATAATATTATAATCCGCACACAGCTGATCATGCAAGTAACGGTAAATAGCTATCAATTGAGAAATGCACAAGAGTAAGCAGTGCAGTGCATAGGAGTGAAAGAGATAACTAGAATGTTAACACGTATTGACTCAAATATGATCGTGAAACGGAAACTAATTTAAATTGAACAGAACAAAAACACTTTAAATTTGTTTGAAAAGGATATAGAAGGAATAAATTGGAACGAACTCACGTAATACCGAATCCTTATCCACAAGAAACCTTTCCAAATATCTTCCAAGCGATGACTCGGCGTAAATCGTCCAATCCAGTCGATAATAAGCGCCGGCGTCGTTATCAAGACTTGGAGAATTATTGTAGTATCTTCCAGTTCTTTTTCTTCTTTTTTCAATTGACTTCGGTTGAATAAAAACCGTTGCTCCGGTGACGCAGCGAATTTAATAAAAAGTTCAAAGTACACCAACGTCGAAACGTAATGCCAGTGGCCGACGAAATTGGATTTACCAAAACGCGACTATTAAGAGGCTCGAAGGACCATTTTTTAGGGACCTAACTAAGGACTAAACCAAAAGACAGGTTCACTGAAGAATGGATATAATCCGTATATAGGTACAATATTTGATGTTGGTAAACTTAAGGAGTGCGCGCGCGTGCCGTCGTTGGAGACCGGTAGCGAAGTGCTTTGACGACCCACGTCCTGCACGCCGCTCCTCTCGTCGCCGCCACCTCCAGCCGCCTTCCGCTGTCTCACGACAGCAGCCGATGATTGCCGAGGTCGGACGCGCCCGAACAAACCTGTTGATGTTAAATTCTTATAACAATCACTCACATTCATCTGTATTTCGAAGGTTTTAGCTTGATGTGTAAAAAAAAAAATCCTAATAATTATTATTGTAGTTTTATTTTTATTTTATTTTATTGTAGAATTATTATAGTAACCATTGAAAGAAATGCGTAGTGGAAGCGAATTGCCAAAAAATGCGGTAAGAATAAGACGGCTCGTTAGTGAAGTGGTTGAGCGATTAGCTGCATGTTCTTTTATTTTATGTGGGTTTTGAAAACTCAACCAGTGCTAATTGTGTACGTTGTAGATAGCAGCGCGGGTAAATATGGACTCGTCGGTCCATAGAATGTTCTCCTGCGGTTGATTCTGCAGCCAGCGACAGAACTCAATACGAGGTCCACGATCCAGAGCATGCAAAGCTTGCACGCGTAAGAAGTGGTATGGATGCATATCCATTGAATGGAGTAGCTTCCATAGCACATACTGGTTTACGCCAAATCGACGAGTTGCTTGCCGGGTGCTCCTCCTCCTCGGGTGTTGCTGGAAATATTCTAGGATGGCGTCTTCAACATGTATGGACAAGGGTGGCCGGCCTCTGCCCCTGGCATGACTGGGAAGCTGAAACTGGCCATGGTCAAGTAACCGCTGATAAGTGCGGAATATCAAGTCTGTGTGGGGGTTCCGGGGGTCAGGGATTCCGTTACGTCTAAGGGATTGTGGGTATTCTTCGTCGGCGTACATTCGCCTCGCACCATTTAAATTTTCACCGGACAAAAAATAATATCTCATCATGGCAAGGTACTCTACGCTGGAGTATGCGTACGTCATTTTGAAAACAATCACTGTGCAGTTGAAGCACACGCGGAAAAAACAGCGATCGACGTCACGCTGTGACCAATCGCAGGTGACTGGAGAAACGGAGAGCGGCGCGCGCGGGCGGGAGGGGATGCGCATGCGGTGAAACGTGAGCGGTACCTACGCCTGCGAAAAAAGCGGCCGGCTTCAAAGGATTGAATTTCGCTACGAATTTTCATTGATAATTTCTGCGCGTAGAGTAGGGTGCCTATAAATTGGATTTTGATATTATTTGCCGATTTTTTGTTTTTTTTTTACTTTTAATTTTTTTAATTTTTAGTATGAAAAGTTTACTACAAATAAGTAATAGTATTCATTCATAGGTTAATTTCATTTTAGTTTTGAAAAATAAAAAAAGTGTAATTTCCGTACCACAGGCTTCTACCCCGTTCACCTGTTATACCCATTTTTTTTCCAGACGCTAAAAAAAATCAGCCTGTATGTCACCGCCTTCCGTACTAAGTTATTGGGGTTGGACAAAGCTAGTTTATTATTTTTTATTTTTCGGTTTTTCGGCGGTTTAATTTTTTTATTAACGGCTAGATTTCGTTCAAACTTTGTAGATTTATCGAGGACCGATGACAATACTGTAATTTGATAAAATTATTCCATTTTTCTATTTGCAAAATATGATTTTTGTTAATTTATGTCGATAAGGTAAGAAACTTAATTTTACTTTTTTATAATTATAATAGTTTAAAAAACACTAAAAAATCACGCTTTTATAAATAAACCAAACTAAAAAGTAGAAAATAAATAATAGTTTCAGAAAACTAAAAAACACGCTTTTTATAGAAAACCTTAAATATTTTTTATCACTCTACTCATATCTGTCAATAAAATATTTATAACTATTGACACCATGCACCCCACGCTTTTTTTAAAAATTTTTTTTTTAATTCACACTATTATTAATTTATATTTATTGATTTTTTTTACACTATTCTTAATTTAAATTTATTAAAATGTATTTTCTATTTTTTAGTTCGGTTTTCTATAAAAAGCGTGTTTTTTTAGTTTTTTTTTTTTTAACTATTATTTTTTAAATCTGTTTTTGATCAGCATGAAATAGTAGCCGCCATGTTACGAGTATAACATCATTCCGCTGTATAAATTAATCAACTGAACAAATCTGCACTTTTATTATTTTCGTAACCAAAGTAATTTTTACTGAAAATTCAAGAACAACAAACCAACGATAAGTAGAATAATAACTTTTTTTTAATTAGAAACAATTAACACAGCAAACTGACGTCATACCCACAGAGCAATGTGTCGTCCATTGCGTCCAGCGTCTTCGTCAAATTACGCGCAAAATATGAAAATGAATATTTTTAATGTATTTTTATGGCACTAATTATTGATTCAATTAAAAAAATTGTGTTTTTTTTTGCATTTTTTAATCTTTTCAAAAACGAGTGTAATACCTAATAGGGTGTTTGTCATACAGAAATACTGATGTGAAAGATTATAGGAGGGTTGCCATATGGAATAAAAAACATTGTCTCTGAGCGTATACAGGGTCAAATTAAATTAGATGGCAATACTTTGCAAGACTACATGACTTCAAAACAATAATACTATATTCATTTCTGTTCTCAGATCCAAGCCTGGCCAGAACCGGTGTTAGCTTGGGAGATCGACGGCCTCACTCTTGAAGGTCTGAGGTACAGAACTGAAGTGGCGCCGACACGAGACCCATGGCGCTGGATCATGAGGCTTGAGATCCCAAGAGTCACGGACCACGACTTTCGAAAGTACAGCTGCGTAGCCAAGAATGAGCTTAATAACCAAACAGTTAAAGGACATATTACGTTGAGTAGTGAGTTTTATTTCAGTGATTTATAGGCATTTTCGATGAGAAGTTTTATTCGGAGTTTAACCAATACAGAACAAACAACCGAAGGTAGGAGTGCATGCACTCGTTACCTCGCATGGAAAAAAAATATATCTCACCTTCTAGCATAGTCATTGACGTAACGTGTACTGTAGTTTGGAAAAAAATACAGATCGCATCAAGTAAGTTGAACCAAAATCCGCCATTATGGTTAAACTTACGTGCCTCGATCTGTACATTTAGTACCTACAACGATATTTCGCCAGTTACGTAAGTCCCATGTAACAGGGGACGAACCTATTGCCATCAACTGGGCACAAATCCAGACTCCATGCTGCTACTACGACATTCCAGATAGAAAACCCAATAAGTCTTCGCCCGACCACCGGCTTAGCACGAGCACCGATTTGTCGACGAAAGAATAGACATGACTATTTACCTAATTACTGACTGAACGACGCCCTTTGGGTGACTTAAAGTCACCCAAAGGGCGATGGAAAGGGCTATGCTTGGAGTTTCCCTGCGTGATCGAATCAGGAACGAAGAGATCCGCAGGAGAACCAAGGTAACCGACATAGCCCGAAGAATTGCCAAACTTAAGTGGCAGTGGGCAGGGCACATTGCTCGCAGAACAGATGGCTGATGGGGCCGAAAAGTTCTGGAGTGGCGCCTGCGTACCGGAAGACTTAAAGTTGGAAGGCCTCCCACAAGGTGGACAGATGACCTTGTGAGGGCCGCGGGAGTCCGCTGGATGCGAGAAGCACAGGACCGGTCGAAGTGGCGGAGCTTGGGGGAGGCCTATGTCCAGCAGTGGACGTCTTTCGGCTGAAATGATGATGTGATAATGATGATTTACCTAATGATGTACAGAGGCCAGCACATCAAGCTACCCCAATCTGTCAAATTTCTTTGATAGTTTTTCAACTTTATCACAAAGGAATAAGGTTCTTGTTCAATTGGGAAAATTTGACAGTTTGGGATAGGTTGACCTGCTGGCGTCTGTACAATAGGAGAAGATAGCTATGTTTTTCTATTAATTATCAGTGATGCGTTTTAAAAGAATCGTGGTTTTGTAGATAATCCTATATACTTTGTGGCCGTCGAGTAGAAAGTTTGTTGTCAGTGTGATTTTAACAATTTGGGAAGAAATATTCTTCTGAAATAGTCTACATTAATAAGGACCTAGACAAAGATCGTTAGAAATTAAAGACAAAATGACAGGTTGTAGAAGGATATCTATGGTGCGATGACATAAACGGAGAAACGAACTGTCACTTTGTATTGAAAAAGCACTGTCTATTCTTCGTAGAAACAGAAAGCGCCATGCTTAAGACTGCAGTTCTTTCGGACCACTAGACCAACGAGTTTTTATAAACAGTTCTTGTTTTTTTTTTTTTCTATTTACTAAAACATGCATCCTTCCATCCATCCAGATCCACCAGCTGGCGACGTCCCGAAGCAGCAGCCCGTGGAGTACGGCTCCCGGCCGCCGACGCTGACTTCTTACGAGGAGTTGTGTGAGGTGCAGCGCTGCCCCACGTGTCCCAGGTGCGACCGCGCCCAGCTGCTTATTACTCCCATGAATGGAACCGTCGGGATGAAACCTAGGAGGAATACCAGTAAGTCTTTGCCTCATCAGCCTATAACGTTCCCACTGCTGGGACACACACAGGCCTCCTCTTTGTGAGAAGGAGTGGACTGTAATCCACCACGCGGGCCCAGTGCGGGTTGGTAGATGTCACATGTCTTCTAATTTTTGCTTCTAGGACATACCGGTTTCCTCACGATGTTTTCCTTCACCGTTTTGAGAGCAGTGGTAATGATTTCATTTACAAAAAAGTCGGGGTTTGAACCCACGACTTTCAACTCGTATTTCGCAGACATTACCACAGGGCCACCACTGCTCTCGTCAATTCAAGTCATTGATAAAGTGTGCTTTTAACCAATTTCAAAAACGGAGGAGGTTATGCATTCGCCGAGTTTCTACTAAGGTAAATTTAGGCCTAAGCTCATTGGCCACATAAATGACTAATTTACTACGAGTACTTATTCATGAAAAATGGCTACTGCATTGGGGCAATCCTGAGATGAGCTTATAATTTTCGTTAATATTGTTACGTTCACAGGGGCTTGTGGCTAAATAACAATAGCTGCACGGGTCGATCGACCAGGTTAAGCTACGCTTGCCGCGGTTGGTCCGTGGATGGGTGACCATCTTTACATACCAAGACCCCTCCGTGCCTCGAAAAGCACGTTAAGCCGTTGGTCCTGGCTGTCATTTGTGGATCTTTGACAGTTCAGTTTCGTCAGAAGCCCGAAAGTCTGGCAACCAGTCTTACCAAAGGGTATCGTATTACCCAGTAACTGGGTTGTGGAGGTCAGATATGCAGTCGCTCCATGTAAAATACTGGTATTCAGCTGCATCCGGTTAGACTGGAAGCCGACCCCAACATATTTGGGAAAAGGCTAGGCAGATGATGATTGTTACGTTCACAGATTGTCAACTATATGCGATCGGGAAGCCAGTGTACCACCGCTACAAAGAAGAATTGTTCGGAGCCTGGCTCAGGGACTCAAATGGCTCCGACGCGCAGGTAAACCATCTAGATTTTGTCTTTAGAAAACAGGAAAATGATGACTTCATTCGTTTTTTCATTAAACCCGATCTTCCTAAGGACTTTTCTTAATTTTTTACGCGCCTGTTAAACTGTAAATGATCCTGTATCTCACTCTAGAACGTTGTGCGTGTAGACTAGCGTCTAACTGCTCATCACGAATACTACCTCTGTCAGCGTGCTTTTAGCCAGGCCCACCAGTGAGTTCGAGCCCGTAACAAGATTCCCCTTAGGTGAACATTCCAAGAGTATCCTCATATATATCCCCTAAATAACTTCAACATCCCGTGTACCTTCAAAGCAAGAGTGAAAAGGTACCTTCTAAGCACGCTAGTTCCACTATAGACCTCATCGATTTCCATCAGACGTGATCGAGGTAAAAAGCAAAAAAAAAAAGTCATGCTTTGAAACTATGCTAATTTTTACTTTGATAAATCAAAATCAAAAGTCATTTATTCAAATTAGGCTGAGAATCAGTACTTTTCGAACGTCAAAATACATAAGACAGTCCCCCAAAAACGCCCACCCTTCGACACTTCCTAGTGCTTTAGCTGGGAAGAAGAAGTGGCGCAACAAACTCCCCAGCAGCACAGCTGTCTGTTTAGTCGGATGGACTTGATTCTATACATACATAGGCAAAGTAATAAACAATAACGCATATTACCAAAAATAAAGGTTTCCTGGTATAAAGGGCTCTATATGTCAATAACTAATGACTTATTAGATAGATAACAAAAAAACACTTGATCAATAAAATTTAAAAAAAAAAGTATTTAACTAAATAAATATATGAACCCATATAACCTGTCACTAGGTACGCTAATTCTGGAGAAAGAACATAAACATTGTCTTGTGTTAATCACAGCGACCAACTATTCTTGTCATTTAAATAGTCGTTAATGGAATAGTAAGCCTTTAAACAAAGGATGGATTTTACTTGAACTTTAAACGCATCAAAAGGCAAATCTAGCAAAGAAGTGGGAAGCTTGTTATAAAAAGTTATACCAAGCCCAACAAATGAGTTATGAACCTTATGAAGCCGGTGAAAGGGAGCACGTAGTTTGTCCTTGTTTCTAGTGTTAACGGTATGAATATCACTGTTTTTAGTGTACAAGTGTATATGTTGCCTAATAAATAAGATGTTAGCTAATATGAATTGTGATGCCACTGTGAGAATACCAATATCTTTAAAAAAGTCCCTCAAGGAAAATCTGCCACCTAACTGGTAAATTGCACGAACAGCACGTTTTTGAAGGACAAAAATATTTTGAATATCAGCGGCTTTGCCCCACAGCAGAATACCGTAGGACATAACGCTGTGAAAATAACTAAAGTATACTAATCGAGCTGTATCGACGTCAGTGTATTGTCTTACTTTTCTGACGGCGTAGGCGGCTGAACTGAGCCTCCCTGCTAGTGTTGATATGTGTGATCCCCACTGAAGTTTGGCATCTACTGTTATGCCCAGAAATACTGCCGTGTCTACGGTTTCAAGCACCTCTTTATCTAAGACGATATTGGGACCTTGATTTCTAACATTCGGTAAGGCGAACTTTACACATTTCGTTTTTTTGGCATTGAGAACAAGGTTATTTGCCGTAAACCAATCCGTAACCATTGAGAGTGCACTGTTTACGTCGTCAAAGTCTTGTCTATTCCTATCTACTTTAAAAATAAGAGAAGTATCATCTGCAAACAGTACAACATCACAAATACCCTTTAAATAGAACGGTAAGTCATTAATATATACTAAAAACAAGAATGGGCCGAGTATTGAGCCTTGAGGCACACCTAACTGAACTGGCAGCCCGGAAGATTTTTTACCATTAATTTCTACACATTGAACCCTATTTTGCAAATAAGAATTTATTACGTTTAGAGCATCGTTATGGACACCGTAATAACGAAGTTTACACAAAAGCGTCTCATGGTGCACGCAATCAAAGGCTTTTGAGAGATCACAAAAAACTCCAATAGCATTTTGCGAGTTCTCCCATGCGTTAAATATGTGTTTCAACAGAGCAACACCCGCATCAGTAGTCGAACGACCTTTTGTAAAGCCATATTGCTCATTATGAAGGAGGCTATTTAAATTAAAATGTTTTAGCAACTGCTTGAGTATTAACTTTTCAAATATTTTGCTAAATGCAGGTAAGATAGAAATAGGCCTGAAATTACGAATGTCATTTTTATTACCTGATTTAAATAATGGTATTACTTTACTACTCTTCATGAGGTCAGGAAAAGTTCCTGAATCAACACATTTATTAAAAGTGACAGCTAGATAGGGGGCTACAATTTCTATAATATTACTTAAAAGTTTAATGGAAATGCCCCAGAAATCACCAGTGTTTTTAGACTCCAGTGTGTTAAAAACATTAACTACGTCACGAGGCGTTACATGTTCGAAACTGAATAGGTCACTACATTTAGGCACACTACTATGCAAAAGGTATTCTGCTTTAGACGGGGATGAATCTAAGGAGCGAGTCGTAGTTACAGGTATGTTGGCAAAAAACTCATTAAATGCCTCCGCTACTTCAGCTTCTGCAATAATTAATTTGTCGTCGACCATAATCTCAAGTTGATTGTCTTGTTTAACAGACTTGCCCGTTTCATTATTAATTATTTTCCAAGTGGTTTTAACTTTATTGTTAGAATTTTTAATTGTGTCACTTAAAAATTTCGATTTTGCAAAAGCACTAATCTTTTTAAATAATTTTGAATAGTTTTTGACATACTCTAGGAAAGGAGTATCAAACCTGTATTTTTTCAATCCATATAATTCGTATAGTCTCGCTCTACTTTTGTAAATACCCGGAGTAGCCCATTGATTAAAGCCAGCGGAGGTGCCATTAATGTTAATGGTTTTGGTCTTGAAAGCAGATTGATACTCTTTTTGCACAACATCAAAAAGGGCTTCATATATTTCATTCGGATTCTCGTGTTGTGCTATGGATGGTGTAATTCTATGAGCTATATTATTTTTAAACCTTTTGCAACGACTAGCTGTATAAGGCCTACATTCAAGTGTACGTGGTCGCTTTTTATGTAATGGCATGGGGAAGCTAGCTAATAAACCACAGTGGTCGGACGTTAAGTCAGTTAGTACTAATTTATTTTTGGCATCACAATCAGTAAACATATTATCAAGACATGTTGACGAAGATGCCGTGATCCTAGTAGGTTCAAAAAACAAGTTAATTAAATTAAAAGACCTAAACAGATTGAGAAGTCTAATACTTAATGGAGTAACATCTAAAATATTAATATTAAAATCTCCACATAAAATTATACTTTTATTACTGGATTTTAACTTATTGAGTAAATCCTCCATTACCGATTCAAAACGAATGAAATCCCCAGAGGGAGGTCGATAAACGCAAATTATAACATATCGCTCGAGTTCAACACAAGACAACTCAATAGTGCGCTCAATAGAAAGGTTAGCTAAATCTAAACGTTGTTTACATTTTAACTTGTTTGAAACAAGAACTAAAGATCCACCGCGAATAGCAGTTTTTCTTACAAATGCACTTTGAACAGTAAAATTATCATCATTGATAAACACTACTTCATGTTCCTTCAACCAGTGTTCAGTCAAACATAACACCTGAACATCATAGTTCTCCATAAATAAGCTTAACTCAAGCTCTTTGCCGGACAGACCCTGCATATTTTGATGAACAACATTCAACATATGCGGCTCACCCGTTGTCGCACCTAAAAGTTTAAACTACTAGGCGAATCAAAAGTAGTGTTAGTACCACTACTAACATTAATCAAACAAGAGATAGTTGATAAGGAGTCCCAACGAGTGAAAATGATATATATACTTAATAATTAATTAATTAATTCATTTTATTTATATAATGGGTGTCGTAGAAGGCAACTAAGGGCCTTACTAGAGAATGGGCAGCAGCGTTCTCTATGTATTTTACCACCATACTGCGATCGCCAACCCGCCTGCCAAGCGTGGCGATTATGGCCAAACCCCCCTTTTAGGGGCGGCTTATGTCCAACAGTGGGCGTCTTTCGGCTGAAATGATGATGATGAATTCTTTCAGAGGGAAAAATTGTGGACCACTCAAGAGACTGACGTAGAAAGACTGAGGGAGTACAGAACTAAGGCGAGCTTCAAGTCGGACCATGTCGACGAGTATCACAAACTGCAAAAACCGTTCTTCGTAAGTATTGACTCATAGACTGTCCTCATTCCGTTCGTGATTTTTCTAAGATCTGAATGTGAATCGTGTAAAGATGAAAAAAAAAAAAAAAAAAAAAAAAACCGCCGAAAAACCAAGTAAAAAATAATAAACTTGCTTTGTCCAACCCCAATAACTAAGTTCGGAAGTCGGTGACTTTGGATATGTGTATAATTATATGTCACCGCCTTCCGAACTTAGTTTAATTTTATTATTAAAAAAAAAAAATTGTGGCTATAATCTACTAATTACTACATGCTTAATTTTTGTTTACTTTTTGTAATACACAACTCAGTATTAAAAATCTGTGAGTAAACAATCAATCATCCCCTGTTTTCTTACCCATAGGGTTGGAATTTTTCAAAATCGGACTACATACTATACATTAAAAAAAAATACGCGTCGAATTGAGTAACCTCCTCCGTTTTTTCGTCGGTTAAAAATATTTATACCTACTAATTATTTTGCCAGGAAATATATTATAATTTTATAGGTAGTTGGGCTCACTTCCTTGGGCTCATCAAATATATTACGAGTATAATAATTATTAGTACCACAGCCTATTTAACCACAGCTCGTAGTTCTTCAAGTTAAAAATTAATCAACAACATTTTTGGGGTTCCGTGGTAGAGGAGGTTCTACACGTAAAGTCCCCGATGTTTTATATTTTTCGTCTTCCCTATGGTATGGAGTGTCATTGGCACTCGTTAGATAGGTCTTTCAAATATTGCAGGTTTGTGAAAACAATTTTTCGATTAAGGGTCTGTTTGTGAAATATTAAGCTTTATAATGTTGTTTTTCTTTTTATTGTTTACAATAATTTTTGTTAGGGTCAAGTGCCCACCTGCCCCCAGTATTCCCCTGTCAGCTACCTAGGTTGTTTTGGAAAACTATCACAGCTAAGTAGGTACGCTTAACAAGTTAACGAGTAATAGTCGACCGACTTACATTTGCAGTTGGAATGTATGGTATAACATATTTTTCAACCACAATGTTAAGCTTGTTCTTGGGATAAATTCATGCCAACTACGGAACCCTTTTTTCTGCGTGATCCGACACGCACTTGGCCGGGTTTTTACTAAGTAAGATCTAAGGGACTTTAGTAATTCTCCCCCTTCCAAGGTGACGAATTTGTTTTAATTAATGGACACTTCCTCTTGACATACAAAGAAGTTTATTCATTATTTGTATGTCATATAAATTACCCAGGATTTCCTTCTTCACAGGGCAACGGCCACATTGTATACAGTGGCTCGTTCTTCTACCAGGCCAATGAGTCTGGCAATCCTGGTGACATCATCCGCTACGACTTGACGCAGAGCCGCATCAAGTCTGTTAAGCTGCCAAATGCTGATGGTAGACTGTATGCTACACAGCATAACCAGGTGAGGACTAGGGCAAGATACCGCTGATCCAGGTGATGGAAAGAGAACATCCCTTCCTGCCTTCTGCTCTGTTTAAAATACATTTTAAAAAACATCTAATTTCAAAGTGCTATATTATCGGAATTTTTAAACGACCACAACTAATTGCGGATTCCAATAATTACGAAAAAATTTCGCAATTTGACTACAAAAATCTGTAAAAACAGTACCCTTGTTTCCCTTTATAATTAGCATTAAGATTAAGTTATTAATTTCATAGTTTGTTGTGTAGAATCAAATATTTTATGGTTTAATATCCCAAAATTAAACCACTTGACCGTTATTCGAAGCATAATTAAACAATTGAGATAGGCTGAACCTTGTTTCCTGTGCCTTTTTTTCCTTAGTTTCTAGTGATATAGCTCTGTCTCGCTCTCATGACGTCACCAGGTCAGAGAGGGGAGCGCACTTTTGAGCGTGCGCGACTCGTCTTGTTCATTGGCGTTCTTTTCCTTGCCGGTGACGGTTGCTGCGTAAGCAGGTGAGTTATTTAAACTTAATTTTCACAACCGTCTATATATTTTCCTTTTGATCGAAAGTTGGCACACCAATTTTCGAAATTTACTAAAACTGTTTCTAGTGAATAACAATACAGTGAATCAACATTGAATTTTTAAAGTTTAACGGTTTTCCGTTCGAATATTGTTTTCTTTTCCAGTGTGTGTGAGTGTTCGATTGTTTTAATTATTATACCAAATACGTAATGGATAAAGAAATAACGTTTATTTCGCAAGACGAACCGGTCGCAGGACCTTCGAATACTACAAATAATATAGAATCTAGTGCCAAACGGATGCGTTCGCATGCTCGCAGCAGCGGTAGTAGTAGTAGTAGTAGCTCTGTTAGTAGTGATTCGAGTTCCAGTTCATCTAGTAATTCTGAGCATAAGTCGAGACATAAGAATGCGCGTCGCCGCCATCAGAAAAAGAAAAGGGGCGGCAAGTACAAACGTCGCCGCTCGGAGCGTAAAGTAAAACAGAATGTAAATAATAGTATACCGGTGGCCGGTGACGCCCTTTCCCTCTTCGCTGAGGATGATTTTGAACCGGTAGGTAGTAATTTTTTAAATAATTTAGATGTTGAAACTAAGCTTAAAGAACCGGCTGTTCCAAAGACAGATAAGCGTTACTTGGATATTTTAAAAGAAATTCAGTTTTTTAATAAACCGGATTGGAGTGAAGTACGTTACGCGGAAACTCAAAAATCGTACAACCATAGTCCGGGATTCGTCGAACTCGAGGCTAACGAAGAGATCAGACCCTATGACACACTAAAACACTTAAGTAACTTACGGTATTTTAAAACAAAAAGAGTCCCTAAAGGTGGAACTTTGTGCATTTTTGACATGGGTCCGAGACCACAAAGAAGAAATAAGCTTCGAGGCTATAAACCAAAAGCTTAATGACATCTTCACTTCTGGTGAGTTCAGCAAGGTTTCTGCAGACCTATTGCAAATGATCTGTGGCCATAGAGCTGAAACCATACAGATGCGCAGAGACAACATAACTAATGCAATTCGCGATCCATTAATAAAATCAGCAATAAGGAAAATACCTCCATCTGAGGTTAGCTTATTTAATTCTGAGCAGTTAGTTGTTGCATTAGAAAAAGCTGGCGGTATCAAAAAGGCTTTCTGGCCTGCTTCTAGATCGGCTGGTACATCTGCAAAGCAAGCTTATGGTAACACCTCAACTTCGCAAGTTGGAAAATGGCTCATTCGTCCCTCGAAGGGACAATATTCAGTTCCACCCTCGCAGGGTAAGAACTATAACTCAAGCATGCCTTCACAAGGCTGTCAAAACTGTAACGTCCCCTCACAGGGTGGCTTTATGCAGCATAATATAGAGTGTCCTTCGCAAGGACCGGTACGTGCGTATTACAACTATCCTCAACAGGTTAGTGGCACAGTGGATAGACGCTCCTTTCGCTCCCGCGGGGCAAGCCAAAATCAAAGATACGCTCACAAACGTGGCGGAAATAAGCGAAGGTCGTCACCTTCAGGCTTCAATGCCAAGAGAAATAAATATTGACATGAAAATATTTCGAGCCGGTCAGTTATCGAATTTCGTCGATCAATGGAAGGGAATGTAAGCACCAGATTTCCTTATTCAAATAATTCAAGGGTACCGTATTCCTTTTCAACGAAAACCTCCCTTGATCATGCCCAGAATAGACAACAAGGCATTTCACACACCTGTGTCATCAGAAATGACCTTAGTTATCCAAAAAATTTTGAATCAAGGAATTCTAGAAATTGCAAGCCCAACACCAAGTTTCTTATCTACCCTCTTTCTAGTACCAAAGAGCGATGGGTCAGCCCGACCGATTTTCAATTTAAAGGCTTTAAACGAATTCATACTGACCAGCCCTTTCAGTCTGATAAATGTGTTCAGAGTCCCAGATTTCATTCAGCCCCAAGATTGGATGTGCAAGCTGGACATCTCACAGGCTTACTTTCATTTAAACGTAGCAAAGCCTCACAGGCGCTTCTTACGACTTATTTACGAAAAACAGCTTCTTCAAATGACCTGCCTACCTTTCGGTCTCAGCACGGCTCCAAAAACTTTCGCCAGTTTGACAAATTGGATTGCCCAAGTAATGAGAAGCCAAGGTGTGAGAATATTGGTGTTTCTCGACGATTTTCTACTGGCTCACCAAGACCCAGTGGTTCTTGCAGGCCATGTGAGTCTTTTTGTAAAAACATTACAATATCTGGGTTGGAAAATAAATTTCGAGAAATCGATCCTAACACCAAAGAAATCCCTGGTTTACCTAGGAGTACTGTGGGATCCTTGGCTAAATCTCAAACGTCTGCCGACGGAAAAGGTACCTGCTTTACTTTCAAAGATACGCGAAATCATAGATGTGGGGAAGGCAGACCTAAAAAAGTTGCAAAGCGTAATAGGAGCACTAAACTTTGCGAGTTTTGTTGTCCGAAGAGGGAGATTGCATTATCGAGCTCTATTGAAATTCCTAAACACACTTCAATTGGACAATACTGTCAAGGTATATACTGTACCTGTAGATGCAATAGGCGACCTACAGTGGTGGACCCACAATTTGCAACATCCTTCAATTCTACACCACGCACCAGCGACGCATTTTATCACGACGGACGCCTCCGACTTGGGCTGGGGTGCCCAAATGGACAGCCAGTCCCTATGGGGAACGTGGTCCCAGAACGAGCTGAATTGTCACTGCAACGTAAAAGAAATGTTGGCAATATTGAAGGTCTTTCAAAGTCAGGCCATTTATCTGAGCCAATCTACGGTCACCATACAATGCGACAATCGCACAGTCGTAGCATATCTTCGTCACGAAGGGGGAACCAAATCTTCGCTATTGATGGACATAACATACGACCTATTCTGTTTGGTAGACCAGTACCAAATTCACCTCAACGTGTATTACATTCCGGGGAGGTACAACAACCATGCCGACCATCTATCGCGGTTTCGCCACGTCCCGGAATGGCATCTAATGTCCGAGATCACCAAGATATTATTTTTCAAATGGGGGATTCCCCAAGTGGACCTGTTTGCCTCCAGCAACGCTCACGTAGTGCCTCATTACGTAACGAAAGATCAGAACGACAAACAAGCTGTAGCCCACGACGCATTCTCGATTACTTGGAAATTCGATCTGGCATGGGTGTTCCCGCCCCCGTTTCTGATACCCAGGGTTTTGAGCTACCTCAATCAGGCATCGGGAATTTACTTGATAGTAGCACCAAGATGGGAGAGAGTCTTTTGGCGTGGAGATCTCAAAGCCCGGGCTCTAGCCCCACCGTTCACAATACAGAACCTGAACGAAGTATTGATCGATGTGACAACGGGACTGCCACCTCCTCGCGTCCAGGACCTAGTGTTGGAAGTGTGGAAATGTGGGGGTGGACAAATCATTTAGATAATTGGAATAATTCTCAGATAGATCTTTTAAAAGTTCTTGGCGCGCTTCCACCCTGAAAACTTATAAACCTGCATGGAACCGCTGGGTTTCGTGGTGTAAAACCAGTCAAATTAACCCTATGAGCCCCTCAGGATCTGACTTAGCTCGTTTTCTGGCTGATTTGTATATTAAACATAAACTGTCTTATAATACCATATTGTTACATAAGTCTGTAGTTTCCACCCTTTGTAATGTAAATGATTCAGGTGTTTTAAGTAATCATATTTTGGTGAAGCATATTTTGAAATCGATTTCAATTAAAAAACCAACTGTTACTAAATTACCTGTGTGTGATATTGATGATTTTGTTTGTTTTCTTGGCGATAGAACGATAAATCATGACAATATTTTTGATGTATCGAGTCAAGCCGCTGCCCTCTTGGTACTCTGTTCTGGTAGGCGTATTCATGACTTGACACTTCTTATGACCGATAACGATAACTATATTAAATCACCAGATCATAATTATATAACTTTGTGGCCAGCCTTTGGGTCTAAGACTGATTCATCTGACCATAGGCAATCAGGATGGAGACTATTTAAAAATAATGATAATAGGAACTTGGACCCTGTATACTGGGTTGAACAGACCGTATCACTGCTTGCTACTAGACGTGAGGAAGCTAAATGTCCTAACTTGTGTGTCACTACGAGAGGTACAGCTCGTGCGGCCTCACGGACCGTTATTGCAGGGTGGATTAAAACTCTGATGCGTCTGGCAGGTATTGTTGCTACTCCTGGAAGTGCCCGTTCCGCTGTTGCTTCCAAGAATTGGTTGGACAACGTCCCCATGGAAGATATAATGGCTCGAGGAAATTGGAGGTCCTCAAACACTTTTATTCGATTTTATAAGCGACAGGTGTTGGGGTCTTCTAGGAGTAACAGCATTACTGCTCTGTTTAACCCTGTCATATAGTGATTTAAATTACTAGATTTACCGATGTTTTCTTGAATATTATAAGTAAGTAGGTTTATATACTACTTAAGAAAAAGATTATAATATAACGTGATTGATAATTTAATTTTCTTATGTTTTGGCAATAAAAACAAATTGCAATTACCTACTATCTTTTCTTGATCTTACCTTACCTACACATTGGCGTTCGTCATGAACGTCACCAGGCGATAACAGACACATCTCAATTGTTTAATTATGCTTCGAATAACGGTCAAGTGGTTTAATATCGGCGTTTTACCTGAAATAAAACGCTTATTAAACTACTTACCTTATTCGAAGCATAATAGTAATTTCTGCCTGGTGACAATTGTCAATCATCCAATGAACAAGACGAGTCGCGCACGCTCAAAAGTGCGCTCCCCTCTCTGACCTGGTGACGTCATGAGAGCGAGACAGAGCTATATCACTAGAAACTAAGGAAAAAAAGGCACAGGAAACAAGGTTCAGCCTATCTCAATTGTTTAATTATGCTTCGAATAAGGTAAGTAGTTTAATAAGCGTTTTATTTCAGGTAAAACGCCGATAATATGTTGTTTTGCACGCCATAAATGGCAAAATTTACCTGATATTTTAAGACCTTGCACATTTATTTGATGTATACTCATGTTTTACAATAAATTTATTCTATTCTATTCATATACAATGCTAAACTTATAGTTGTGTGGTCCTCACATGATCTGACCAATATAAAACATATAAAAATACTGCTGACCTCCAAGAATGCGAATAGGAAACCTAAGAGCCTAAGCTCCCTACCCGATCATGAGTATGGCTACAAAAACGTTTTTTTTTTTTAACGTTGCCCCACACTGGGTATTTCTCCTGTATTGTGGGTGCGTTTACAAACATTTAAACTCACATACACAAACAGCCAGACCCTAAGAAGTACTTGTTGGTCATAGAAATATTTCTTCCGTGCGGGAATCGAACCCGCGACAGGCAGCGCATCAATAAAGAAGAAAGAAATAAAGAAAGAAAATACGTTTATTTAGCACAGACTAAAAAGGCACACAATGGTGCCGATTCTGTTGTCACAAAATTCTCTAAACTAGACTAAAAATCACCAAAATTTATTTTATTCCTGTCAAACGACGATTTCCTATTCTGAAATTGACCAAAGTGACACAACTTAACTATATTTAGTTTGACAGCACTAAGATTGTACTGAATTATTAGTTTAGTGAAAATAGTAATTTTGCTATTCTGTTGTTGTCAATTTCATTATTCTATTCAACCTAAAATTTTGGTTGTCTGACTAAATGTGACTATTTTTAATCGCGATTAAATAGGTGTGGAATAAAATTAGTTGTCAAGAACTTAAAATTCACGCAGACACCTCGACTTCTGGTGCAAAAATAGTACTGTATTTTTTTTCTTTTCTTTTGCTTATATCTCGAAAATGGTGTGTCCTATCGCAAAAATAATGAAAATTTCGACCCCCTTTATAAAACCCCCGTGCACCTCTAAAACTCAACATGTGGGTAATAATTTTTCATATTTTCCATCCAAAAAGTGAAAATTCCATATGAATCACGTCGAGGCTGCCGCCCCTGCGCGCCTCTGGCTCTAAAAAAAACACAGGGTAGGGCAAACAAGTACCACGTTGCGAAGCCAAAACAAACCACGTGCGAGTCGCGATTGTCAAATTCGATTTTAGTTGTGTCAAAATAGTTTTTTAATTTAGAGATATTTTTTTGCAGAATAGCGTTAAGATTCTCATAGTCAAAAGTAAGGACAACAGAATCGGCACCAATATGCTGCAAAAAATTAAAATTAAAATTCAAACTAGGCAAAAAGTGTAAAGTGCGATGTTAAAACTGGCATTATTAAAATGTGCCCCACGAATGAGCTAAAAAGGCCCAGGGCCTAGAGACAAAATACATTTCTGTTAGCGTTCACGTCGAACGGTACGCCAAAATGTATGGGAATGACATTATCTGCGGAAAGGACACGACGTAACCTTTCTGCAGGTAATGTCATTCTCATACATTTTGGCGTAGCGTTTGGCGTGAAAGCTAACAGAAATGTGTTTTGTTTAGGCCTGCTGTTCAGCAAAAAAGCCAGACAGCTTGTGTCTGACGCTGGTTTTCAACTGGACCTGTAGTGTGAAGTGACGGATGTAAATCAGCATACTTAAATTAAATTCATCAGTCAATCGCTTAACCACGGCGCCAACAGTGCCGTCAATACAGATATTTGTATAAATGTTTCAGGTAGATTTCAGTGCTGACGACAACGGTCTATGGGCGATTTACTCAATAGAATCGTCCAACAATACTGCTGTTGCTAAGGTATTCAAAATATAGTTTGTGTTTGCGCCAAACTGTTGGAATATTTATTTAAAACACGGTTTTTTTAAACATTGTTTGATTTCAGCTCAGTTTCGATCCCAGCAAGGATGGCTTGAATATTGACTACGTTTGGAACATATCTTTGAATCATAAACAAGTGAGTATAGTTTATCCTACTTATATTATAAACTAGGTTTTGCCAGCTTAGCCTGCGTTTTTATACACCTAAACCTTCCTCATGAATCACTCTGTCTATTGATGAAGACCGCATGAAAATCCGTTCAGTAGTTTTTGAGTTTTTCGCGAACAGAGAGACACTAACTTCATTTTTAAAGTCACATCATCATCTGCCTAGCCTTTTCCCAACCATGTTCGGGTCGGCTTCCAGTCTAAACGGATGCAGCTGAATTCTAGTACGTTACATGGAGCGACTGCCTATCTGACCTCCACGACCCTGTTACTGGGTAATACGATACCCCTTGGTATGACTGGTTCCACATCCACATCCACAAATGACAGCCGGGACCAACGGCTTAACGTGCTATCCAAGGCACGGAGGGGTCTTGGTATGTAAAGATGGTCACCCATCCACGGACCAACCGCGGCAAGCGTAGCTTAACCGGGTCAATCGACCCGTGCAGCTATTGTTATTTGGCTTGCGACGGCGAGTAATGGGTAGCTCGCTGTCCGGTAAGGACCAAGCCCAAGTCGACGGCGTGTTGTGTTCCACGCGCGCCTCAAAGAGATGTCAGCACAAAAAATGATGGGGCCCGCAAGGGCCGATGCCTGTCAGGGGTGCGGGTTTGTTTGAAAGAGATACCACAGCCCCTGGCACACGGGCTACTGAAGGAACACGGGTGGGTTTTAGTCAGTAGAAGTCTGACACGCCCTCCTGCTCCACCCAGAGCGGGAGAAGTTATTTGATGATTGCCCACCCAAAATAAAAAATAAAAAACCCCACAACTTCATTTTTAAAGTATTTGATATTTAATCTATGAACAACCCACATGGTCATGCATGGTTTTAAACCGATTTAAATTTTGAAACGTGTTTTAAACCACGATGGTTTAAAACGGTTTATGTACAACTATATTGACGTCTTACTCATTCATAACCACTCAAAATCTCCTTATTCCCAGGTAGGAGAAATGTTCATAGTCTGCGGGGTGTTGTATGCCCTGGACTCAGCGACAGAGCGGGAGAGCAAAGTGTCTGTTGCCATAGACCTGTACCTCAACAAGCAGGTTGAGGTTGCACTGCAGTTCACTAACCCGTTCCGGAAGACCACGCAGCTCGGATATGATCATACGCATAAGGTTCGCTTTCAATTTTTTTTCTGTTCCTTCGAGACTAATTTGACTCTGTGGTAGGAGCTCCATGGTAACCCACGAAATCCTAATTTTCTCAAGTTTTTGGCAATTTGCAAGTAAATGGCAGGTTACAGGGCTGAGCAAAATACATGCTTTGCTTTAATTGAAATACAAATTAAAAAATACTGTATCGCAAATAATTAAAATACGAAATACAAAATATCTTTATGTAAGGTATTTGAAATACAAAATACAGTATTTTAGCAATTTTTAATTGAAATACGAAATGCAAATTACAAAATATGTAGGTAATCTAGACCAGCACGGGCTGAAAAGTAGAGGAAAACAAGATTAATCAGTAAAACCAGAGTTTCCTTTCATGAACGCTAAATGAAGGTTAAATGTATTTGAAATACTAATTACAAAATACCTCGGCGTCAGGTATTTGAAATACGAATTACAAATTACGTACGAATATTAAATTATTTTAAGGAAGTAATTGAAATGCAAATATCAAATATGTTTTTGTATTTCAATTACGTATTTTAATTATACATAATCATAATCATTTATTCATTTGCGAATATGGTTACAAAAGAAAAGGTCTTACAAACAATAGTGTCCATTAGCCATATCCTACCATAAGGCATGCAAATGCACAAACACCTGTGTGTTTGTGCTAGCTTCGTACCTGTGTACGAAGCAAACTCAAACTCAAACTCAAAGCATTTATTTCAATTAGACCTTTCACAGGCACTTTTGAATTGTCAAACAAAAATCGAAGTTGAAGCTAGGTGCCCATTCCAAAAACGTAGATCTCTCTGGAGAAGAACGGGCAAGAAACTCCAAGGACACTCTTTTAAATCGTGGGTATTACAAAATTTTGGGAACATTATTCTTGGTGCTTCTATATGTGAGAACAATGTAAAAAAATATAATAAAATAAATTAAAAAAAATAAGATTCAAAATAAGCCATGGCAGATAAGAGATGACCAGTCTCAACCGACGGCGCCCGTTCACGAACTTGACGCATGGATCAGCACCATCCAGCTCAACCATTTTCTAGGGAACCGAATGATCCAACACACACGCCACCATCAGTGAGACATTTAAGTGAGCATGACATACTCTCAACTACCACGTTTTTTCAAGTCGACGTACATCAAAACAACATATTATAAGGATGCATGGTACTCACATTTACAAAAATTTGACAAAATGCTTCTAAAATTATACAAAACTATAGTTTCAATCCTATTTGAGAAATTCATAAAATTTGACTTCCAAAAAGAAAGAAAAATATATAATAAGTATCTATTGAAATTTTAATAAATAATACTTGGTTCAGTAAAATCAAAAACAAATTCGTAATGTCACAAAATTAATAAAAATAGGAACAGAAATGTTCGCAATGTCAGAAAAATAATAAGAATAGGAACAGTGTTCGTAATGTCAGAAAACATAAAAAAAAAGGGGACGCATCTCTTCCAAATATTAAAATGTTAATTAGTAAGCCCAGGTGGCTGTGGAGCAGGACCAGCATTAAGCCAGGCATTTTTATCTAAGATATAATCATCTAACTTATAATATGCTTGTCTACATAGTGTGCGTTTAATGCATGACTTAAATTTATTTTCACTTAGTTCAAGAATATCGACTGGTAGTTTATTATAACATTTTACACAGTACCCCATAAAAGAAGTATGTACTTTAGACAATCTGAAACGTGGTTGATCTAATTTGTTCCTATTTCTAGTGTTAAAATTATGCCTGTCACTTATCTTACTAAAAAGATGTAGATTTTTCCGAACATACATAATGTTCTCATAAATATATTGAGAAGGTACCGTCATGATGTTAATTGTTTTGAACATGATGTTAATTGTTTTGAAGCTAGCTAGTAATTCAAATACTGCCCAACCCTGGCAGCGGCAGTGGCCACGATTGCGGCGGTAAGTCCCCTCTTTGAGGAGTGGCTTGAGAGGCGGCATGGCGTCCTCACCTTCCGCCTGACGCAGGTCCTCACCGGACACGGTTGTTTCGGGAGGTTCCTGTTTCGGATAGGGCGGGAGGAAACGCCCGGGTGTTTCCATTGCGAAGATCGCCCTGAGGACACGGTGGAGCACACGGTGGCGGTCTGCCCGGCTTGGGCGGAGCACCGCCGTGTCCTCGTGGAGGCGATCGGCGGCGGCGATCTCTCGCGTCCGGCCCTGGTCCAGGCCATGGTACGGAGCGAGAGGGCATGGGGAGCCGTCACCTCCTTCAGCGAAGCAGTGATGCTCGCGAAGAGGGAGGCGGCGCACGTGAGGGAGAGGCAGCATATGCGCCCTCGCGACCCCAGCCGCCGCAGGATACGGAGACGCCCTGGGCGTCGGGAATCCCAGGCCGATTTCCGGCCACCGTAGGCATGGGCTTGCGGACGGCGAGTAATGGGTAGCTCGCTGTCCGGTAAGGACCAAGCCCAAGTCGACGGCGCGTTGTGTTCCACGCGCGCCTCAAAGAGATGTCAGCACAAAAAATGATGGGACCCGCAAGGGTCGATGCCTGCCAGGGGTGCGGGTTTGTTCGAAAGAGACACCACAGCCCCTGGCTTAAGGGCTACTGAAGGAACACGGGTGGGTTTTAGTCAGTAAAAGTCTGACACGCCCTCCTGCTCCACCCAGAGCGGGAGAAGTTATTTGATGATTTCCCACCCAAAAAAAAAAAAAAAAAAAAAAAAAAAAAAAACCCTGGCAGGTGCCCCCCGAGTAGGTTCCCGCGTTGTCGTTGCGGGGGGGCTCAGTAGCCGTGGTCTCCCAGCCACGGTGAAGCGAAGTGGAACCCCAAGGTGGGGCCACGCGTCAGGGCTTTTACCTTCAAGCCGATCACGTAGCGGCCAAAAAGTAGGTTGCGGTGAGGTTAGGTTAGCTACTGAGGTGGGCCGCGACGTCGAATGGGAGGCATCGCGGCTGAGGGTTACAGGCTGCGGCAGAGGAGGAGTGCCGGTGCTTCTGAGCAGCGCTCTTCCCTTCCGTGGCCTGGACGGGGCCGCCACCGTTTGATGGCGGACGCGGTGGGGCCGCAGGGGAGGAGGAGTGTCGGTATAGCGTTGGCCGCTCTCCCTATCCCCTGCGGCCGAAAAGTGGTAGGCGAGACGGCGCGTTGTGTTCCACGCGCGCCGTCAGAGATGTCAGCAACCACTGGTGGGGTCCGCAAGGGCCGATGCCTGCCAGGGGAGCGGGTTGTTCAAAAGAGTTACCGCCGCCCCTGGCACACGGACAACTAAGGGAACAGGTGTGGGTTTTAGTCAGTAAAAGTCTGACACGCCCTCTTGCTCTACTCAGCGGGAGAAGTCATTGATGATTTCCCATCCAGAAAAAAAAACCCTGGCAGGTTGAAACTATGTTGATTAAAATATGATTCGTCCCCGTCCCGTAACACATTCGTTAATACAGAATTATAACAGGTAATTAAAATAATCAATACAACCCTCTAAGCATCACTATTTGATGAAAAAGTCATTCAATAGAATTATAATTATTTGGAACGGTTGCAAATCATATTTTGTTCAACATACTTTCAGCTTCATACTGACTTGCAAATTGCAATGAACGTAAGAAAATTTGAATTTCGCGGGTTATCCTGAAAATGTAGGTATTTATTTTCTAAAAAAAAAATGGTGTCTACCATGTCAGAAGAACAACCAGTCTATTTGACTAAAAGAAAAAATATTTGACCCAGAATTGAATTCAGGATATTGCAAATTAATTTTCTGAGCAGTAATTATTCTTTCAACTTTATTAATTACCTTTAATTTCAGGAGCTGTATTCTTGGGACCGAGGGAATCAACTCACGTACCCCGTGCGATACAACGAACTGCCTTGATAAAGCACCATTAAGATAATGTTAAAACAATGTGAAAATATTTTTATACCAACATATTTGCAAATACATAATCTTTTTTAATCGATTCTTTGTGTTCATATTCAGCCTATATGTTTCCGCTGCTGGGACACAGGCCGCCTTTCTATGATACTATGTTGAAAGGAAAGTGTTTGTAACTTTGTAGTTTGAACAGATGACCATTTTTCCACTACCTACTCTTTATCCTTCTTAAACAGAGAGCACTAAAGTCACTGACACCAATTAAAAACAGAGCCCTCTAACGGAAACCGCTAGCACTATTTGGCCTCTCAAGAACACACACTTGTCCTAAGATATGAGTAACCATACTACTTCGCTTCTTCACAAGATGGCGCTGCTGGCAAACTATAGAATTTACGCGATAGATGGTGCCACAATCTATTATCATAAAAAATAGATTAATATCGACCCTTTCATAATTTAACCAAGGAACTTTATCGAAAATTGTCAGAAATTCTCCAGTTTAATAATTGATGGTATGGCTACCCTTATTACGTATGTATGTATAAGTAAGTAGTGATGGAAAAGGCCACGGCATATGTTGTATCTCTTTGAACTTTCGTGATGAACCCATTGCCCGTTCAAGCATTATTTAATTAGAGGATAAACAGGAATGTTAGCTATACACACTAACATGTGAACGGAAATGCCTATTTACTTTGATCGTATGGAGCATGAGTATTTTAGAAAAGTTAGAACAGTAACCTAATTGCGTAACACGCTATCAATCAGAATTTCAATCATCTTGAAGAATATTGCTAATCCATTTCTTCCTATGTTCGATAAAATTGTCTGTTCAACAACGTGAATAACACAATGAATGTTGTTGAACTGTCTGAGCGAAAGCCATTCCCACTACTAGTGTGATACGCAATTACAAGGTGATGGGTAATTATGTGAGGACCTGAGGACAGTAATGAAATGGCTAATTTGTGACTGCCAGAGTCAGTTAGAGCTAAGCTGCCATTTGGGACGAGGGGTTTAATTTTTACCCTGCTATACAGGATAAGTTTTTATCCAGTGCGCAAATTTTAACCATGAATTATTCAGCATATCATTCTAGGCCCCTTAGCTTAGAAATTTTTCGCCGTTTATACAAAAAAAAAAACAGAATGTCAAAATGTATGGAACAGCAACATTTTTGTGTCGGTACTGGAAGCAGGTTTGTTTTGATAACGAGATTCACAGTACTTGCATGAAAATTCTAGTTTCAAGATTCCGCGTTTTTCTCGTAACGGCTTTTTAGCAAGTGCTGCATTTAAAATTAACAGCGCAGATTTAGGAGTAAGTGGTAAGAGTAAGTGTGGAAAATATAAAAATAATTAAAAAAAGTTTTGATTAAAAAAATATTTATATCAAGTTTTGGTTTTTTATGCCTTGTTCTAATAAGAAAAAATTGTAGTGTTATACTAAGACAAAAATGAAGAGTGTCCGGCCTTTTTACTCAAATGTCCAGTTAAACAGACTCGTCTGTCCGGCTTTCAACTCTAGACGGGTGTCTAGAGGGGTGTCTTGGTATGCAAAGATGGTCAACCATCCACGGATCAACCGAGGCTAGCATAGCTTAACCTGATCTAACGAACCGTGCTGTTATCATGCCATAGCCACAAGCCTCGTTCCTTACTAATTTCAACCCTGGTTATTTTGGGCACGCCACGATTGCGGCGGTAAGTCCCCTCTTTGAGGAGTGGTTTGAGAGGCGGCATGGCGTCCTCACCCTCCGCCTGACGCAGGTCCTCACCGGACACGGTTGTTTCGGGAGGTTCCTGTTTCGGATAGGGCGGGAGGAAACGCCCGGGTGTTTCCACTGCGAAGATCGCCCTGAGGACACGGTGGAGCACACGGTGGCGGTCTGCCCGGCTTGGGCGGAGCACCGCCGTGTCCTCGTGGAGGCGATCGGCGGCGGCGATCTCTCGCGTCCGGCCCTGGTCCAAGCCATGGTACGGAGCGAGAGGGCATGGGGAGCCGTCACCTCTTTCAGCGAAGCAGTGATGCTCGCGAAGAGGGAGGCGGCGCACGTGAGGGAGAGGCAGCATATGCACCCTAGCGACCGTAGCCGCCGCAGGATACGGAGACGCCCTGGGCGTCGGGAATCCCAGGCCGATTTCCGGCCACCGTAGGCATGGGCTTGCGGACGGCGAGTAATGGGTAGCTCGCTGTCCGGTAAGGACCAAGCCCAAGTCGACGGCGCGTTGTGTTCCACGCGCGCCTCAAAGAGATGTCAGCACAAAAAGTGATGGGACCCGCAAGGGTCGATGCCTGCCAGGGGTGCGGGTTTGTTCGAAAGAGACACCACAGCCCCTGGCTTAAGGGCTACTGAAGGAACACGGGTGGGTTTTAGTCAGTAAAAGTCTGACACGCCCTCCTGCTCCACCCAGAGCGGGAGAAGTTATTTGATGATTTCCCACCCAAAAAAAAAAAAAAAAAAACCCTGGTTATTTATCTCATACGGTGACTGTACCAGCATGAAATATCATATACAGATGCCCGTTTTCACCATCGTTCCCTCAAACACTTCCTTACTAAGGTTCTCTTAGCCAAAGAGACTCCTTAAATCAGCCTCTTACCTAACAAACTTAGGTAAGAGGCTGATTTAAGGAGTTAGCTACCTCAATCTGTCAAATTTCTTTGATAGTTTTTCAACTTTATAACAAAGGAATAAGGTTTATGTTCGATTGGGAAAATTTGACAGTTTAGGAAAGGTTGACCTGCTGGCGACTGTACGTTATGGCTATACTGCGGTAGTTTCACATATCGAGTAGTTTCTACCATAGTTTATTAAATAAATACAAGGTAAGTTCTCCTTCAATATCCCATTGGTAAAATATTCACACATTGTAATTGCCACCGTAACCGGAATTCGGATATACCAGGCTGTATACATATTTCAGTGCCTTTGTAATTATGTATTAGAAAGTAGCGTGTAAGGAAACCACCCCCACTTTATGAAAATACTAGGATTTTATGTGTTTCAGTTTATGATAGCGTTTCTATGATGTATTTTTATTGTTGTGTGATAAAAGTGGAAAGGTACGATCCGTTTCGGTAATAAAAATCTTTTAAACTAACTTTTGCCAGCGGCTTCACCCACTGGTACGTACTACCGGGATAAAAAGTATCCTATGTGATAATGGTAGTATCCCAGGTAACAAACTATCTGTGTGCCAAATGTCATCCAAATCTAAACATACAAACTTTCACATTTATAATATTTAGTAGGATTCTGTTATTTTCATCACTGACATTGATTCTGCTAGGTACTTGTAACAAAGGACCAAATTTTATTTTAATAATCTGTGTGTTATTCACTTAATTTGAACATGAATACCATTGTCTTAGAAGATCTCACGTATTTAAACCACAGATTACATATCCTTTAAAACACCGGTACACTCATCAAAAGTAAAGAGGACCAATGAGGCAGCAAACAAAAAGAATAGCTCTGAATAGCTCACGCATAGTGACGGCGCGGCTCACATAAATCGCCGCCTCACACTAGGTGCGCCCCAAGCGGCAGGCATTCCACGCTCATCTCAACCCCCCATTTTTCGCCACAATACCTAGCAATACATTCCGTGACTTGGCAGAACCCGATGTCGAGATATTTGGCCCCCATCGCGCGATCAATACGTGCGCACAGCGCCATCTAACAGCCATCGCGCATCCAAATTGCAGTTTAATAGTTCATTAGATCCGGCAAAAATGGCGGGGACACGACATTTAAAATTCGGAACGCGGTATCGATTCGCGGGAGCGCCATTATGGACTTCAGGTTATAAAATATTAAGTTAAATCTTTTTTTAGCAGTCAGACGTTGGCTGAAAGCCGGTTCGATTCCGGGTGAACTCGATACTGGAGTTGGTATTTTTAGTCAAGTCAAGATACCGCAGTTACTTGATAATGCTGACCAAGAATTCAGAACGAATTCCTACTTAATATCGGTACTTAATCAGATTTCTTAATGATTATTAAATGGTAAGGAAAGTCGGTAGTTGTCGTTTCGCTGTAGATTTATGGACCTACTAGGTATTTATATTATTTTCATAAAGTCACTATAAAATCCTCCTATGTATTTTAAAAACGTATTGAAAATTGGTGTTTCACGAAACGTTGCACCGAGGCAAAGAAAATACTTTTTCAATTTTCCAGGAACGTGTAGGTACAGCCTATATGCAGAACTGCTTTGCAGTCTCCATTTATACTCTGTGGTGGTTTCGCGCCACCCGCCTCCTCGCACCCGACCGTTGGTTGTAATGAATGAATCATTCGTATTCAATTGATCACGTCGTTAATTCGTAATACTAATCAAACAGATTACCGTTTATTTGTTTACTTGGAACACGTGAAGATTTTAAATGGTTTAATTGTGTTAATCATGTAATTTGTCGATGTGCAAAAGTACCTCGTGAAGGCTGATTGATTGGTACCTATTTTGATTTATTTATGAAAGTGCCATTACTTTGGTACACACATCTGCAGTTTCCCCCGCAATTTAAAAGTCAAATGTTTATTATAAATGAATTATTGTCAATTGCCGCGGGTTTCAGGGGGAGTTTTATTAAAGTTTTATATTGGTGCATACTATTTTTTATAATATGCAGGCTGTATGCTACGAACACACAAGAAATAAAAACAAAAGTTACTGGTTTGTGGCGTCAACTTCCGCCTCTCCAAGTCTCCAAAAATTGCATATTTGGAATTTGAACAATTTTGTCTTTTGTTTCACAGCGTTGACGGCCAGGAGTGCACCGAGAGGAAATTTTGTACCGTCCCTCGCAGAAGTCGCAGAGCCTCATTTTTTGTACTCCATATCCACATATTTTACCCTAGAGGTCACATTTCATTGTGGTCACACGTATCCACGAGCTGTTAACAAAAATTCTAATACAAAAACATCCAAAACGCGTGCCCTCCACCACTTCCTTCTGCTTTAGTCGGGAAGAAGTGGCGTAACAAACTGTCCAGCAGGAGTTATGTAATTTTTCTCCACATTTGTACTATTCCTCATGTATCCACAGCTTTCATTTAACTGTTCCTCGCATATCCACCATAGGTTCGGTTCAGAGTCTGTAGAACAAGTCCTCGGTATATCGCGATAAATTACATCAAGGCCGTTTGGAGGAAGTTTGATCCTTTTTGGCTAAAGAGAAAACAGAAAATCAGACTGAAGAATATGGACACTGTTAGTCTCCACAAACTCTAGCTAACTCAGATAAGAGATACTTATAAATAACGATGGCGATCCAAATAACACGTGGTGCAGTCTCAAAGCAGCCCTGTCTACGGCTGCAAATGAAGCTCTTGGATTGGACGAAAGACCAAAGCGTAATGTGGTTAGATGATGAATGTCACCAAGCATCTAACAATAAAACACATTGAATACTACAGTAGAAAAACACTCGCCGACTTAGAGAGGACTATCAAGACGCCATAAAGAAAAGAGAAACACCTCCTTAAGACAAAGATAAAGTTGCATGAAGAGTTGAACAGCAGAATTCGAAAGAAAGTACCTAGTTGGGACAGTTTTATAGCGAAATTAAATGTAAACCCAGGACACGCAAAAGGGCTTAACAACATCAGTGACGTTCTTAAGAGATAGGCAGAGTATTGTAAAGGTTGGTCGCTTACCGAATGCAACCTTTATGTACAGTCGCCAGCAGGTCAAGCTATCCCAAACTGTCAAATTTTCCCAATTGAACATAAACCTTATTCCCTTGTAATAAAGTTGAAAAACTATCAAAGAAATTTGACAGATTGGGGTAGCTTGATGTGCTGGCCTCTGTACATGATATTTCATGCTGGTACAGTCACCGTAAGAGATAAATAACCAGGGTTGAAATTAGTAAGGAACGAGGCTTGTGCCTATGGCATGATAACAGCACGGTTCGTTTGATCAGCACCCTAATTGCGTAACTCACGATTCATCATAATCTGTATCGTTTTGAAACGGATTGTTAAACCATTGCTTCATATGTTCGAAAAATGTGTCTGTTCGACAACATAAATAACGCAATGGATATTGTTTAACTGTGAAGACGAAACCAATTATGATCAATCGTGAGTTACGCAATTAGGGTGCTGGTTAAGCTATGCTTGCCTCGGTTGATCTTTGGATGGTTGACCATCTTTGCTTACCAAGACACCCCTCTAGACACCCGTCTAGAGTTGAAAGCCGGACAGACGAGTCTGTTTAACTGGACATTTGAGTAAAAAGGCCGGACACTCTTCATTTTTTTTGTCTTAGTATAACACTACAATTTTTTCTTATTAGAACAAGGCTTTTAAAAAACCAAAACTTGATATAAATAAGATCCCACTAAAGAAGACACTGAATCCTACTTCTGACTAATCCTATTTCCTACTATCCTACTTAATATTAAAAATGTGAAAGTTTGTATGTTTAGATGTTTGTTACTCAATTACGCAAAAACGGCTATACGGATTTAGATGAAATTTAGCACACATATAGTTCATAACCTGCACCCTAATTGCGTAACTCACGATTCATCATAATCTGTATCGTTTTGAAACGGATTGTTAAACCATTGCTTCATATGTTCGAAAAATGTATCTGTTCGACAACATAAACAACACAATGAATATTGTTTAACTGTGAAGACGAAACCAATTATGATCAATCGTGAGTTACGCAAATAGGGTGCTGGTTAGGGTTTCACATAGGGTATTTTTTTCCCGGTAGTGGAGTACGTTTCCATAGGATAATTTTCGACCTCAAAAGCTAGTTATTCAATCAAAATCTTAAACGTTAAGGCTTCAGGCTAGGACAACATCCAGGGTGAACTTATAATGGTTGCTGGGGTTCGTTTCGAGAGGGAGTTCCACAAGCTAATTATACAGATCTGGAACAGAATGTCCATGGCGGACGAGTGGAACACGGCTGGCATAGTTTCCCCTGCATAAGAAGGGTAAACTGTGTGCCAAAACTATACAGGAAAAGTTTTTATCCAGTGCGCAAATTGTAACCATGAATTCAGCATATCATTCTAGAACCCCTAGCGCAACAGATGATTTTATTTTTGTGTAACCGGCGAAAAATTTCTGCGCTAGGGGGTCTAGAATGATAAAAACTTACCCTGTATAGGCATTTCTCTATTGAACTCTGGTATTTGCTAATATTCTCGTCAACAAATTTAAATGTTATGTCGAACTCTCAATAGGAGAATATCACCAAAAGGCCAAATTTTCTCTCTGAGGCAAATTCTTGAAAATACCCTTGAATCTTCTTCTTCGGCTCGACAGAAATCTATATACAGTCAGCGCATAATTTGGCTACGAGCTTTGACACTTTCAGAAGTGTCTACGAACTCCTGTAGCGTGCAGACAACAGGACATAGGTCATCATCATTATACCAGCTGAAAGACATCCACTGCTGGACATAAGCCTCCCCCAAAAGGGGGGGATTTGCCAAAATCGACACGCTTGGCAGGCGGGCTGGCGATCGCAGTATGGTGGTGAAATGCATAGAGAACGCTGCTGCCCATTCTATAGTAAGTCCCTTAATCGCCTTCTACGACACCCACGGGAAGAAATGGGATGGTGTTATTCTTTTACGTCCGGCAACAGACGGAGGTACTGGACACGATATTAAGTGCCCCATCGGTTGTGGCCGTTGATTATAGTGTCACATACAAGAGCAGTCGTGGCCTAGTGGTGACTGCTGCGCCCTACGAGCTAGAGGTCGTGGGTTCGAACCCAAGCAAGCACTTTACTTTGTGCAAAATTTTTCATCACCACTGCTCTCAAAATGGTGAAGAAAAACGTCGTGAAGAAAAACCGACATGTCCTAGAATCATACATTCGAAGACATGTGACATTCGTAATTCCGCACTGGGCCAACGTGATGGATTATGGCCCACTCCCTCTCACAGAGAGGAGGTCTGTGTCCCAGCAGTGGGAACATTATAGGTGGATTACGATGACCTAGTTACCATTTGTTTTTTAATCCCAAGTAATACACATCGCTATGTCTACTTATGCCTTGCATCCTCTATAGTGATGTGCCGTTCCCGGGAATGTTCCCAAAGTGGGAATGTTCCCAAAAGAATCTTTCCAGTGCCCGGGAATATTCCCAATTGCTGGGAACGTGTCGGTGAAACCACATAGAATTATAATAAAAGTAAAAATATAATAACATACAAAGTTACTGGTAAGATTTAGTAAGTAAGTAGATTTGACATGTAATGAGTACTCATTTAGTAACTTGTCGTTCATTGTATTAATTTTAGAAAGAGGTAAATAAAAATGTCGATTGTAGGAGACTAGGAGGTTTAGAGATTCATCATCATCATCATCGTCATTTCAGCCGAAAGACGTACACTGCTAGACATAGGCCTCCCGCAAGCTCCGCCACTTCGACCGGTTCCGTGCTTCCCGCATCCAGCGGACTCCTGCGGCCCTCACAAGGTCATAGGTCTACCTTGTGGGAGGCCTTCCAACTTTACGTCTTCCGGTACGCGGTCGCCACTCTAGAACTTTTCAGCCCCATCGGCCATCTGTTCTGCGAGCAATGTACCCTGCCCACTGCCACTTAAGTTTGGCAATTCTTCGGACTATGTCGGTTACCTTGGTTCTCCTGCGGATCTCTTCATTCCTGATTCGATCACGCAGGGAAACTCCAAGCATAGCCCTCTCCATCGCCCTTTGGGTGACTTTAAGCCTTTTATGAGGCCCATTGTGAGCGACCACGTTTCGGTTTGGCACTGGCAACACGCACTGGTCAAAGACTTTCGTGTTGAGACATTGCGGTATGTGGGACCAGAAGATATTGCGAAGCTTCCCGAACGCTGCCCAGCCGAGTCGGATTCGACGATTGACCTCTTTCTCGAAGTGGGACCTACCTAACTGGACAGTTTGTCCTAGGTAAACGTACTCGTCCACAACTTTCAGTGCAGCTCCTCCGACCGTTACGAGAGTGGGTGTTACATGGGCATTGGAAATGACCTTTGTCTTGTCCATGTTCATCCTCCATGGTCTCAGCCATGCCATGACAACTATATCATCGGCAAACCGAAGGTGAGTGATGTACTCGCCATTGATGTTGATGCCAGCCCCTTTTCAGTCCAGAACCTTGAAGACATCCTCCAGTGCAGCGGTGAAGAGTTTCGGAGAGATAATGTCTCCCTGTCTTAAACCTCGCTGCAGAAGGATAGGTTTCGAGGTCCGGTCCTGGAGTCGGACTGACATGGTGGCGTTTTCGTACAGACACTTCAACACCGCTATGTACCGATAGTCGATCAGGTACCGTTGGAGGGACTGCAGTACAGCCCACGTCGTGATCGAATCAAAGGCTTTATATTAGTCCACAAACTCTAAACAGAGAGGCAGATTATACTCTTCGGTCTTCTGTATAACCTGCCGCAGCGTATGTGTGTGGTCTACTGTGCTAAAGCCTTTACGGAACCTGGCTTGTTCGAGAGGCTGGAAGTCGTCAAACCTGCGCGCTAGACGGTTTGTGATGACTTCGGAGAACAGCTTGTAGACATGGCATAGAAGTGAGATGGGCCTATAATTCTTATGAAGGGCATTGTCACCCTTCTTAAAGAAAAGTACCACCACACCTCTGTTCCACGCCTGTGGCGTTTTGCCCTCGAGTATGACGGAATCAAACAGCTTCTGGAGGGCCTTAAGAACGGGTTTCCCGCCGGCCTTTAGGAGTTCAGCTGTGATTCTGTCATCACCCGGCGCCTTGTTGTTTTTAAAGCTGCTTCAGAGCCATCCTAATCTCGTACAAGCTGACGTCCGGGATGTCTTCAGTTTACTGTCGGGTCAATCTAGCTCTTGGGTCGTTTGCCAGATTCGTAACGGGGTTTCTTGTTGACTTGTATAACTGTCCATAGAATCTCTCAATCTCTCTCAACAGCTCAGGCTTGGTGGATACGATCCTGCCTTCATCGGTCTTCAGTTTCGTAAGCTGACTCTGCCCAATAGACAGATCCCTAGCAAAGACCTCGGAGCCTTTATTCCGTTCTATTGCGTCTTTAATACATTCTGTATTAAAGCGGCGGAGGTCGCTTTTCAAGGACTTAAAGATCTATCTGTTAAACTGCCGGTACTCAAGCGCATCGTCTGAAGACTGCAGGACCATCTCGCGCCTCTCCTTCATGAGCTGCAAAGTAGGATCAGAAAGCCTCTTATTTTTATTGATACGATGGGCCTTGAAAAACTTAGACCCGACCGTATGGACTATTTCCACGAACCCATCGTTACCCGCAACCCGTCGTTCAGAGATTATGTACAATATTTTGAAACGTTATTTAAATAGACTGGTAGAATACATTATTCTTTTCTTTTTGTGTTTTATCTTACAATCAATTTTTAAAAACGATGAGCAGATGAGTTGTAGGAAGGTCTGGCAGGGAAGAGTTATTCCTCATCAGGAGCAACTTTCATATAAATAACGAAGGTCTCTCCAAGTTATCCAATTGTAGGATGTTGCGTCTTTTAAGTCTGCTGACACAAGCTGGTATTGTGAGTTGAGCGGCCAATTTGTTGGGATGTCTCTACAGTCTGGATTGTTTGTTACGCCGACACGGTTAGTTGGAGCCATAAATCATGCACAAAGGATAAGTAAATAAAATTTCTCAAAATTAGCATCACACCTGCACAGTTAAAAGGATAGTTTTTTTGTTATCAGTTTAACTCTCCAACTACATCAATTAACTGCCGAAAATTCTCAGTAACAAATTGTGGGTGTAAAAGATATGCATTTAATTTCTATCTTTTATTATTTTAAACATGCGATAAGAAACCTAATCAAAAAAGGAAAAAAAAGAAAAATCTTTAACTTTTGTGTTAGTGTTCCCACTAACTGGGAATGTTCCCGGGCACATGGGAATATTCCCGGGAACATTCCCGTTGGGAAATTACTGGGAACGGGAATGTTCCCACGGCACATCACTAATCCTCTAGCAATTAATTGCAGCCCAAAATTATAACCTAATCACAAGTAGGTACCTACCATAACAAAAAGTTAATTCACTTTCAATGGGGATCAGCTGACTGCTAACACATAAATCGACATAATAGCATTATATATAAACAGTAGGTATGTATTGTATACATAGGTATGTTCGCGTTCAGTCGGGATTTCCTCGTCGTCGTCAGAGACATGATAGCGAGCGCTTTCAGCGGATACAGCGCTTTTTATTGTAATTCTGGTTTTTGAGCGAGTTTTTTCTTCGTATAATTTTCTTTGCGCCAAAATTACACGAGAGTAATGACATTTTTAGATCGTGAATTTTTCTGCTATTTTGTTTTGGAGCGTGTTTCGTTTTTTTTTTGTTTTTAATAGATTTGTAAGAGTTTCTTAAAATCAATAAGATTGCGTTGTTGACATTTTTTTTAAGACACTGTCCTAATTTTGCGTCAAAAAAATAGCCTTCAATGAAAGCGTGTTAAGAACAATAGACATAAAGAAATTAAATAACACCACTAAAATCATAAAATATGTATGTAGATATGTATTTACTTTTGTCACCCGACTCTCGATTTCCAAAACGAGTTTACAACAGGCCATCCTACCGCAGTTGCTAAGACAATGCATTCTAAAACCATACTTTGTGTCCTCCGAGCCCGGCCGAGTGAGTAATGTTTACAAAAAAATGATAAACAAAAAGGTCAATGTACATGCGTTGCAAGTAAGCGGCTGCAGCGCTGAGCGGCGCGCTCAATCACAGCTGAGCCAGCAGGTCGGACACCTGACGTCGGCGGCCCCGCCCCCCTCACGCCCGCGCCCCCCTGCCATCAGCTGTTAATGTACCTCCGCCCCCCGCTTCACCGCACCAGCCTTTCCCCTTCGTTTGTGTAATGCGAGGAGCGTCGGCTATCAACGACACGCACCGACATTATATTTTTATGAGTATTGTTCTTATTTATTTTTGTACCAAGTTTTTGATGTTCAGTGTTATGTTTGGAATTTCATAATGGCTGAATATAAAGCTTATAATATCCACGGCATCATTTCGAACAAAAATACAACGTGACTATCTAGATAATAGCTAGCATAAATATGTACAACAAATGCTAAGCACTTGAAATGCAATAAATAATTAACAAATGCTAACCACAGTGATTCCGACTAGTTATGGATTCTATTTGAGGCCACAGAGAACAACAAAAATGCCAACTTTTAATAATAAATCGCACATTATGCCTGCCAAATGAATAATTTATCGCAGTGTGTCGATTCGGGGCTCGCATCCCCGGGGTTCGCGGGGTGCCCCCCTCAGGGGCGCGCGGCGGGAGGGGCGCGCCGGCCGTCAGTCCGCGCCGAGCGGCCGAGCGAGCGCCATGTCCGCGTGTGCGCCGCGCGCCTGCTGCCGGCCGCGCGCCCCGCCGACGTTACTCGACATTACAGCGAAAATAGTCGCCGCCGCGATCCCGTTCCAACGCATCGAGGAGCGCTATGAACGTATCCCGGAGCCGGTGCAGCGCCGCGTCGTGTACTGGTCATTCCCGCGGGATGAGCGGGACATCTGCATGTACTCGTCGCTGGCGCGGGCGCCGCCCGACGACCACCGCAACATCGCCTTCTGCCGCGGCCTGAAGCTGCTGGAGGCTGGCTGCGTGGAGAACGTGCTACAAGTCGGTGAGTGTCTGCCCCGACGCGCCTGCGCCTGTTTACTAATATGCGCCTCGCCCACCCGCGCCGTATAAATAAAAACCTCGACGTGTGCGATCGATAGCTGTTCCTCTCGGGAATTATTCATGCGTCGGCTCGTAAAAGTTTCAGGAGATTAGGGCCTGTCGGGGACGGTGATGGTGACCCCACAACCTCCGCTGATCACAGAGGTCGGTCGGTCGCGCCGCTCACTATCCGTGTGACGCAACTAATAGGCTTATCTAGCTGCGATATCGATAACCCGGTAGTTGCATTGACGTTTAATCGATCCAAAGTTAAACATATTCACGATTTTCCAGCGGACACTGGCACAGGCCCGATAATGTCTCCCTGAGGCACGCCGGGCGACCGATAGCAAATCAGAGCACCCGTAATTAATTGGGACTCATTACTATGCATCGATTCCGTTCCGCATCCATAATCCATAAGCCAATTCAATGGCTTTATTTTCCTCCTCACAATATCGAAATAAAATCGTGTGGTACAAATGGTACAATTAATCGAACGCCTAATTAAGATCGACTTTCCAAACTATGCTGATGCATCGTGAAATTCGGCTGAGATTTACATAACTGGAAGTCCCGTTACATAGGGAATTACTCAACCGGATCGGCGTGGTGTCCGCGGCATCGGTGTCGCGGCCGCGAGACGCGCTCGCCTCCGATGGCATTAATCCATGCAGACGTCGTTTGTTACTGTCGCCGCTCTGAATAACGGACGCGAATAAACAATATTAATTGCCTGTTTTTATTTTTATAGGGTCAGACCCGGTTTTATTGTGCTCGGTCGTGGGAGGACGGGCGTTACATATTCATTTGTGCTTATCTGCCATCAGAACGGCGATTACTGGTCATTTTGGGCCGTTTCGGGTCGCACTGCGGTCGCATACGCCACATTTGGTGGGACCGCGTCGTTCATAACGCTGTCACGTCTCAGGAGAACTTCAGACGCATTCATGTTATAAAAGATATGGAGCATAAACACGAATTCATAGTTGAATCATGTCCGCAGTACGATTTTAGGCACTGGCTTACGTCCAACTTTAGGGCGGTGGAAGAGCCGCCTCGGCGAGATAGCGTTTCCGATATGAATCGTGTACTTATGTTACAGATAAACGCGTTAGTGGTCGGCGGCATGCTCCTCGTGTCCAAAGTGATATAAGTTCCCACACCCATATCATCTGAGTCACACAATCTACGATCAGGAGGAACCGCCCACTTGATGTAAAAACAGGCTGAAATATGTTCCGAGAATTTAGTCGTAGCTAACAAAGGTTAGGAAGGATTAAATTGTCTGCTATGTAAATTTGTAGGTCAGACGAGGTCTGGTCGAAAGAAAAAGGAGCCCTGTTGAAATTCCTATTGAAAGAAACTCGATTTCTATGAAGTCTCCTGCTCGTGCAATCTGCATTGGAACTTTTAATGGAGCATGAATAACTTATGGACGCTTTTAAAATTTTAATGCATGCGTATCGAGTTCCATCGGTGACAGCGTACAGACAGCACGAAATGTCATGTGAAGGAAAAAATATCTGGTTGGCACCATTCGAACTCACCAAACGAGAATAGCCAGATTCGTGTGTATGAATAAAAGAACGCTGCGCCCTCAAGGTACATGCAAATGATCGAAAATGAACCCCAAGTTTTAAATGTATTTGAGTCGCATGTACATATTTAATTGTCATGCAAAAATAAACGAGCGCACCCGGCACAGCTCTGTAAATATTTTAATTCAATGATAATAACTTCATATCAATTCAGTTCGAACGAATCTCGGTGCGCTCCAACCGGTTCCCTGGCTGATCGAGAGCGCGGCTGTAGGGGTGTATTTGATTAAACCATCGATACCACTCTTTGTTTGGATTTCATTTCACATAAAACGAACCGCAGTACGTTTCTAACACTGCAGTTCATTTATAATTAGTAAGTAATTCCAAGGAAAAAGCATTTTCCGTACTGTGTCGACAGCGATCGTAGATTATTCAATAGAATCGATTTTCATTGGCTACATACATTTTTAAGTGCTACATCAATATTCTTCTTATTAAATTTTATATTGCTTTTCTGTGATACAGTTCACACGGCATTTCTTAGGGTGGTTTGCGATTGTCACGCTTTGGAACTGAGCAATGGTGGTCCAGTGATAATGGCCGTGATTTACGGGTAGTGTAGGTCGTAGGTTGGAACCCAGACCGGCGCTTTACTTTGTGTAAATGATTTCATCACTACTCTCAAAACGGAAGGAAAACATCGTGACGAAACCGGCATGTCCTAGAACCAAAACTTCAAAGACATGTGATATCTCCCAACTGGGCCCGCGTGGTGGATTACGGTCTCACACAGAGGCCTGTGTCCCAGCATTGGGTACTAGGCTGATTAAGCTACCCACTGTGAAATGCGCCCCAAAGAACAAAATGATGGCAGTCATGAAGATTCATCTTCGAAACCGTACATATGTCTACCGAAATTGCCACATACATCACAAACAAAATATGAAATACTGCAAACAAATATTTTTACAGTCTGTAAGCAATCACTCTTGCGCGTTCGACAGACAAACGTGAGGCGTCCGTCATGCCAAAAAAGATACATGATACATATTCAAATTGCGAATTTGAACAGAATGCAGATGAAGGTATAATTAAAACAATTTTAACACAACGTCTGAATAACACATACAAAGTAAAGATGATACGAAAATTTCCGTCCACATGTCGGTCTCACGGCGTTTCGTCACCACTTTAAGAGTTCACGGCGTGACTGCGGTTCGGAGAAGGACTGTAACGCCGCCATTATTCATAAGTTGATCGTATGATATCCATTCTTGTATATAACAAGTTTGGAGCTTAACGTCTGCGGTTCTCGTTGGATCCTTTTAGATTTTTTGGGCCACACTTCTTGTAATATGACCAGTTTTATTTGTGACCTTTCAATTTTCCTTCGTTGAAAGTCAGAATCGAGTTCAGGCGGTTGATCGGTAAGGAAAAAGGGTGTTTCGATAGTTACAGGATACGTGGGTGGCTGACTAACAATCGGTCACAACTAGCGCACATAGTCATTGATTTAGCTCATTATCATCATCAAATGTAGCGGAAACAGGAAAATCCTACATGTTTTATCTCGGTTTTCGTAAATGACCGGAAACTTATTAATCCGCACTGAAAGTTAGTAAGTTCCTTAAATAGAAATATTAGCAAGTAGGTTGGAAAGACAAGGATAAACATTGTCGTCAACGGAAAGACTTTCACGGCTGAATATACCTCTATTACCTCCCGCAAATTCAACTTCAAGCTAAATTCTGAACCATTTTTTTATTTTCATTATTGGTTTGTCCATTTAAACTAAGCAGACCATTCGCATGACTCTTTATATTGGGACCCCATTGTCGCAATTGGGAAGTATCTTACATTATAAACGTTCAAGTATCATTTTAATATTGGATTTGCTTTCGATATCTGCGAAAGAGACTGCTGGACGTTCCTAAATGGAAGTTAAATAAATAATAGCCATCGGAAAGCTTTGCTTTAGATTTATTTCCTTGTAATAAATCGTAGACGATATGCCTCATATCGTTTATGCATCAGAAAAACCGTAGAGGACCAACTGCTTTTGAGATAGTCCATTTTGCTGAATTCTTGACACTCATTAAAGACCAAACTTGGTTATGACTGTTCTTGCTTAGGACATAATGCCTTATACCGAAATTATTAAAATCAAAATCAATCAAAATCAAAGGTCATTTATTCAAACTAGGCTGGTGTCAGCACTTTTTGAACGTCAAAAATTACAAAAGACAGTCCCCCAAAAACGCCCGCCCTTCGACACTTCCTAGTGCTTTAGCTGGGAAGAAGAAGTGGCGCAACAAACTCCCCAGCAGCACAGCTGTCTGTTATGTTAGAAGAACTTGATTTTATACAATGGTAGGTTACGGAATATCAAAAATGAAATTAGTTCTAGATATAATAGATCCATTATCGGGGTCGCTAGCTAGCTACATCTTGCAGTTTAACTCATTATTAAAAATAAAAAACAATGAGTAGATTATGTCAACACTAAGTAAATTCAAATGAATTTATATAGTCAAATAAAAAACAAACAATTATGTTAATAAAGATATGACCTGTCATTAAGTCTTACAATGTTCTAACCAAATGATTTCAGCAAGTATTTCTTTACTGACCCCGACTTTTATCTCCCACATGTTCAAAGGATGCAGTACTTAAACAAAAATTAGCCTGCCCACACACACACACACACTACACACACACACACACACAGCCGCCAGCCGGGCAAGAAAATATGCACACTTCCTACATTGTTTAAATATATTACACACATTGTTTGTACTACAATGGTTTTTACAAAATCATCAAAATGGAATTTGTCATTGTAATTACTTCTTATCGTAGTTTAAATAACCATAATCGTGATGTGTGTAATTGTAAAACAATCTGTGTGCTATTATGTCTGGTAATAATCTCATGTTCGTCCGCGGGCGTAATTGCTTTAGAATGTGAATAGAAATATTTTTGGTGACACACTGTTGTATAAATGCGTTGAAAATTAGCTTTAGTCATAGTAGAAATAAAGTCCAGACAACTGTAAGAGTTGAATGCTTTTCAAAGGTACAAAAAACTTGGACAGTTTCATCACGATTTCGTAGACTTCCCTTCCCGCAAAGCAATGAATTGAAAACGAAGATCACACGAGAAAAATGACAAGAAGCGAACAGTTCTATAGAATTTAACGTATAAGCCAAGCATTTCGATTTAAGAGACAACGAAGCTATAGATGTTTGGCTAGCCTCGGTTTCCCTTCGCATTATTTGCAATACTACAAAGACTCACTCTACTAAACCATATCCGTTAGTATTTCAACAAGTAAAACATCTATTCACGAACACACCATCACATCCGTAAAAAACCACCAACCACATGTCAGTACAATCGCGATTCATAGCAACAAAGAAATTACAGAGCAAACTGACAAACAGACAAACTCAATGCTCCTCTGTCCAATAACAGTGTTTCATAGTATCCACACAAGAACAGTTCTGTCGCGCGACCTCGCACCAAAAACTAAAATAACACGCCCCCCATATGCTCCACTTCACCCCCTCTAACACCTATATCAATAGTCAATGGGAAAGACGAGGTAGATCTCGAAATACTGGTCGTGCTCACAAAGACCTGCTTGTGAGTACCAAAAGCACCTCCGCATTTTAGAATCCAATTGCAAGTTTATGCGTGCAATTCGGGGGGTTCTTAATGTTCAGGAAATAGAGGATCTTTTGCAATGAAGAGAGACATTGTTGGTGAACACATACAGTGAATCTTTGAAGGCAAACAAGCTCGTGAAGAGTATTGAATGCTTGATTTGATGGTGTAAAGATAAACTTGCGAGTACCTGAGAAATTTGGTACTGTTGGGAAGTTTCATCTAATTCGTTACCGCACTATGAGTTTCGTTCGAACTTGTTGAAAATTGAATTCCACACAACAATGTGTTTTGTAAATACGTGTATTATTACTTTTCCAGTTTATTTGCTTTGGTTATTACCGCGTATGTTAACGTATCGATATAATCTAGGACAGAATTGGCTTTGTGATACGGCAGCGTTCACGCAAATACTGGTTTGGATTGTTTCATCGATATCCATCGATGTGGACATAATCAATTAGATGTTAACAAGTAATGGATTTATGACGTTGGTAATGAATGATGGAGCACTCAATAGCTATTACAGGCTTATGCTGACTACAACGCTATAATTGTAGTACTTGTCGATTCTTCACAGATTGTAAAAACTCAACTCGTTAAATCACATACAGAATTTAATTAAGGAAAGATTTGTTGGGCGAAGATCATATAAGCAAAACGAAAAAAAAAATCGACTTTGTCTTGATTGACAACAACACAGGCAATGCTTCCAATTGAAATCCAATGATTTTCTAATTACTCAACCTCATAAGGCTGAAAATCGAAGCCCCAATCTAAATGTTGATGCTGCAGAAAATTCCGAATGCGAAACCAAGGTCTAACCAGGTCCATATGAATGCAGAAACAATTACATAATGACTAAACTAAATAAGTAAATAATGATTCAATTTAACGTGGGAACTGCTAGTACATATACATCGGCTGTTAATTGATATAGAGTTCAGGGTCAAATACAGTCAATTACAAAGCTTTTGACCTTCGCGATCAATCGGGCTGAAATTGCTTGTTTATATGAATAGCTATAGTTTCTGAATTGTGATCGATTATCTTGGCTGAGACAAGTAATGGATAGGCAAGCAAGTTTGAGACTTCTGTATTGATGCTTCCTACTTGTCGTGCGATATTTTTTTCGATAACGATTAATCGTGTCTATTATCTAATGTGTGTTAGTTTCTCAATTATAAACAAGTTCAACCAGTTCTGAATAAACAAGAGGTTAAAAAGTAGACAGAAGAAGGAAATTAGGGCACTGATGAGCCTCAAAGAACATAATATACGAGTATATCTCAAATTCTATCATATGCGGAACTTGCTTGCTCAGTTTTCCAAACAAGTTTCGATTGTGCGTGTTATAAAATTTATTTAGGCCGTATACTGAAGTCAGTTCTTTGAGCAACATTCACATAAATTTTGAGACTCAGCTGCATTAAAATTGAGTGTCTTCAATAATCGTAAAGCAGCTAAATCGATGGGTAATCAACGACCCAGTTCTAACACATCGACATATGAACTGATTTCGACAGCCATCCGTATTCTGATGAGTGTTCGGACATTCGGATGACATAGGTACCCACCGTAGCGAGTACTAGTGACTCACTTCCATGTGTATTCTGTATTAATCTAATAAACAGTTGTACAATTTAAATGCAATGATTCATGTGAGCTCATTGTTTGCAATGAAGATTACGTATCCTTCTGATTCTGTATTTGTTGCAGCTTCTTAGTTTGCAGAAACTGTAGGTTGTAAACTACTCAAATATGTATGGTTCTTTCCTCAAAAGACCTAAAGACACCAATCACTGCCAGGGGTGCGGGTTTGTTCTGCCAGGGGTGCGGGTTTGTTCGAAAGAGACACCACAGCCCCTGGCATACGGGCTACTGAAGGAACACGGGTGGGTTTTAGTCAGTAAGAGTCTGACACGCCCTCCTGCTCCACCCAGAGCGGGAGAAGTTATTTGATGATTTACCAACCAAAAAAAAAAAAAAAGACACCAATCTACATGGTCCTCACATGATCTCGTCTTAGAGGTAGTCAGATAGGAAATGTCGACTCCATTTAGCGATATATATTTTTATCACCTAAATGTGATTCGGAAATCTTATTTATAGAATACACAATTTCATTTCCTACAATATGAGTTGTTGATAAATGAAAGCCAATGTGTCGTTGGGACTTTGTGCCATTCCATGATTATTAAATGAATGACTCAATTCTTAAGGAACAAGAAACTGTCAAACAGAATCGTTAGGGACGTCCACGATTTGATTTTCAAAACGCCGGAATACCTACATTCTTGGGGATTTACGGCGAACATCACCGGTTCAAGCATTTTCCTTTAAAATGTTAGAGGGGGACTCCCATAGTTTGTATCCGTACCGTACCATCGTCTGCCTAGCCCTTTGCCAAATATGTTGGGGTCAGCTAGCAGTCTAATCGGATGCAGCTGAAACCAGTATTTTACATAAAGCGACTGCCTTTTTTACCTCGAAAACCCAGTTACTGGGTAATACGATATCCCTGGGTAAGACTGGTTGTCAGACTTTAACGACCCGTAACGACTAGGTATCCGAAAATGACAGCCGGGACCAACAGCTAAACTTGCTTTCCGAGGCACTGAGTGGTCTTGGTATGTGAACATGGTCACCCATCCACGGACAAATCGTGACAAATATAGCTTAACTTGATCAATCGAATCGTGCGGCTATTACTGCTGAGTCACAAGCCCTTAATCCGTGCCATACCGAAAGAGTAAATATTACCATAATCAAATTCTCTGAAGCAATTTGCATGTTATTCGCGATGTAACAATGAGCATTTTATTATTTTGTAAATAAAACCGGGACAGACATGACGCTACCGAGAAGACAGACAAAGAAAATGTTGCAACACATAATTATGTTCTTAAGAAACCATGTTTGTTTTACCGTTACGAAATCATGCTTTTCTTGTGTCGAGAGGAAACTTGCAATGAGGATATTATTTTGATATTATACAGATAAGGGATAAGTCACAGAAGAAGCCAGCGATCATACCGTGATTCGTCATCCTGGTCTGTGTTTTAGTGTTGGGTTTTCTGTAGAAGCCACAAGACAGAGCTCTCAAAACGGTGATGAAAAACATCATTAGGAAACCGGCATATCCTAGAACCAAAAATTCGAAGACGTGTGATATCTACTAACCCGCACTGGGCCCTTGTTTTAGATAACAGCCCACTCCCTCTCGAAGAGAAATGTGTCCCAGTAGTGGGGAAATGAGTTATGAAATGATTCACCTCCAAAATAGGAACCGAAACGAGAAAAACCGGCACGACATTAGAACAAAAGAGTAACTAGCTAATTCACCAAACAAGGCATGCCAAATGAACTCAAAATAGTCCAATCTAAAAATAGGATCACATTATATACTTTTATCACCACGCCCGGGTCAAATACAGTCAGGTCAGATCCAATTACCGCCACAAAGGGGCGAAAGGTGGGAGGTCGCGCAATTAGCTTCAATCAGACGCCAGGAAGACGGAATTAAGTTATTAGGGGGCAGGCTTTGGCAATGACCCGGGGAAATGTGCGTATTGCTTGACATTTTACATTATATAGGGTCCAATAATTGTAACTTATTTGGTGTCGTGTTATGTAGTGATGATTCAGTTAGCATAGTCACCAAAAGAAACAAGTAAAACAGGCAACTGAAGGAACACGGGTGGCGGGTGGGTTAGTCAGTAAAAGTCTGACATGCCCTCCCCGCTCCATCCAGAGCGGGAGAACTTATTTAATGATTTCCCACCCACAAAAAAAGCCGTGCCAGGGACCACGGTATCTCTTTCAAACTACCCGCACCCCTGGCAGGCATCGGCCCTTGCGGACCCCACCAGTTGGTGATGACATCTCTTTGAGGCGCGTGTGGAACACAACGCGCCGTCGACCCGGGCTTGGTCTTTACCGGACAGCGAGCTACCCATTATTCGCCGTCCGCAAGCCTGCGCCTACGGTGGCTGGGAATCAGCCTGGGATTCCCGGCGCCCAGGGCGTATCCGGCGGCAACTAGGGCCGTGAGGGCGCATATACTGCCTCTCCTTCACGTGCGCCGCATCCCTCTTCGCAAGCATCACTACTTCGTAGAAGGAGGCGATGGCTACCCATGCACTCTCGCTCCGTACCATGGCCTGGAACAGGACCGGACGCAAGAGATCGCCGCCGATCGCCTCCACGAGGACACGGCGGTGCTTTGCCTAAGCCGGGCAGACCTCCACCGTGTCCGAAACAGCATCCGGTGAGGATGCCATAGCGCCTCTCAATCCACACCTCAAAGAGGGGACTTACCGCCGCAATCGTGGCGTGTCCAGCACTGGGTTGCGACAATCGCACTCTACATATTGCAATGAGATCCCGCCGGAGCTCTGTCCGCTGTGGTCGTCGGAAGGTTGTTTTCGAATAAAATAAAACTAAATTATTACCTACAATAATAGAAACAGTTCGTTTATCAAATTCAATTCAAAACCGTACCACAACCGTACATGCTGCAACTGATTCTCTTGCTCTGCTCATTGATTTGGAAGATACAGGCTTATCATTTTGTGTTTTCATAGACACCATTTTGAAAAAGATCATAGCTACGTATATTGATTTCTCTTTCTCTATACACGAGGCAGAAATAGCAGAGATAGAATATTTTTCTCAATTAATGCAATGCGCGTGATAGATTATGTAAACAAACGAGTTTATTCCCAATCGATTTTATGTAAGTATAATTAAATCAAGAGACAAATCAAATCGATTTATTGAAAATCGATTATGTATAATATTAAAATTGATATCCGTCGAACATTCATATTGTTCTGATTGTATCGCTTTGGCACGAAAATGGCATTTAAAAACAATAAATTGTTGATAATGGTTCAACCATTCTGATGTTCTTAATTAAAAATGTTCCTGATTTGGTAGTTTAAGCATCCAATCACCAGCACAATACGAATCTTCTAAAACGAGAGCTTTGAATTCTAAATAAAAATGTATAATTTTGATCGACGCAGAAACAGCATGTAGCTTTTGCTTAGTGATTGATGATTCTATCCACACTTGAAGTAAATACAAAATATTTTAAGGATTCTTAATTTATATGCATACAAAATATTGATCAACTAATGCGACCACAAAACAGAGCAAATCTTAAAGTTCCACTTTAAAAACTCCCACTTTAAAAACTCCTCAAACTTTGAATCGACCGAAGTGCACGATTTTGAAATAGCCAGCATCATAATGTTCCCACTGCTGGGACACAGGCCGCACACAACCCTCCACGCGGGCTCTGTGCCGATTGGTGGATGACAAATGTCTACGAATTTTCAATTCTAGAACATTCCGATTTTCTCACGACGTTTTCCTTCACCGTTTTGAGAGCAGTGGTGATGAAATTAAATACACAAAGTATGCCTGCCTGTGTCACAAAATACCAGGGACCGGCCGGATACTCATTGAAAGGGTTTTTGAAGGGGTTTTTTTAAGCGCTTAAAAAATAAACCCTTTGAAACATGTTACACCGTCGAATGGGTGCAATGTAACCCCTTCCGAACAAGTTAACCTTTCAATACCCTGTAACACTGTAACAGGGTAACCCATTCCATTCCAACACATTGTAATATCCACTCTTTGTAATCGACATAACTTTGAAAATTTTATAACCACGACCGCACGTGACATCTTTCTGCCCGGCGGCGCCATGGTTGCATGTACCGAGCGACTTGTAAACATGGAATACTAATTATTGCCAATATGATTTTACAGTTCAATTTTGTTTGTCGCACATGCTAAACATTGTAATGTTTCTTTTTCGTGTCTATACTTGTTTACATTCTCATCATTCGTCATTTAATTCGAAACTCGGACGGAACTACTGAAGATATTAAAAGCAATTTAGCTATGTTTTTGTTTAAGTGTGTGTGGTATTACTGCCTATTATATTTCTTATTACTTATATATGTATATTTTGTTACTGTTTCTGTGAAAATGCACAGCCGAGGCATGATGCTGGACACCGTTATTATAGCCCGGTCAAATTAGCCCGAAAAATAGGCGTACCTACTCTTGCGTAAATTCCCAAGAAGCATAAAACTGTTGCATATACTATTATAATGAAATTGTGAAAAGTCGTCCCCATCGTTCCCCTGTGTGCAATTTTTTTTATACAAGGTCATAGTTCGCAAAGATGTTTTTTTTTTTTGCGAAACGGTTAGTTTTATGATAAAATTATCTCACTCACAAAAAATGTAGATCATGCAATTATCTAAGTACATACATAAATTCTAGACGCGGCGGCCAAAAGCACTTAAGTCAATTTTTGCTCAAAATTATAAAAAGTCACAGCACCCATGTTTTTGTATTATCCGTCGACTGGAATAAGCACGTAAGTCACGCGTCACTTCATTGAGTCGCAATAGTTGACTGTACCATAATACTTAAGTCGTATCAATAAACCAAGCGGCAACATAAACAACTTAAGTTGACTTAAGTTTTTTTTCCCGGCATGGCAACTGTTAAGCCAACTGACTTAAGTAACATGGTAACTGTAGGTTAAGTGTGGGAAAGTACTTGAAATTTTTTCAAGTACCTTCCCTCACTTTACCCTCTTTTTTGAAGTGATTGATAAAAAGTTGACGAACGTTGTGGGTAAAGTAAAATTAAATACGTATTTCTTAATTAGTGTTACGGTGTGACGGTCGTAGTGGTGTTGTGCATTAACTGTATTAATAATGAATTCAAGAGCCAGGAAGTTAGTAAATCTCGTCATTAATAATGAGAATAAAGGTAAGTTTTGAATGTTTTCCTGGCATTTTTATGCAATATGCAAAATAAATGTATGGTTTTTGTTGACATGATTACAACACAATCAACAAAAAATTGTCATTTCACTTTTTTTTCACAGGCGATGAAGACCCATTCTCTAATCCGTAACCAAGTACATCTGGAACTCAAAAACAAATTACTCATGATGAAATCGCTATTGACTATTCTAGTGACGATTCTGTTGCTGATCCTACCTACTCTCCAGACAGTCCTAGTTTGCTTACACAACACGAAGATGAGATGGAAACCACTGTTTACGATGCATCAGTAGATGTACAGATAGCACCACAAAATGCAATACCTGAAAGTATTGAAGATACGTCATTACTACAACAAAACAATTCCGTGCCCTGTAGAAGAAGAAAGCAAGATAATAAAATAAAAATAAATTTAGGCCAATCCTATTTGACAGCTAGTGGGAAAACTATCGTTAAACGTCAAATTAAGGAATTACCTAATTGTCGGAATAATAAGTGCCGTCAAAAAATAAGTGATGAGCAACGAGCTGTAATTCATAAAGACGTTTGGAATCTTGGGTCTTATGATTTAAGGGCAGCGTTCGTTTCATCTTTGATTACCATTCAAGAGAAAAAAACTGAGCGTCGTCGGGTCGAAGATCCTAGTTTACAAAAAAATTGACAGTGGACTTATAAGTATCATTTTAACGTCAACAGTGAAAAAATATCCGTGTGTCAAGGTTGCTTTCTAAAAACCCTAACGATAAGTGATAATTTTGTAAAACTAATCGGTTTGAAGAAACGTGGCAGCTCGAGTGGAATTATACAAACAGACAAACGTGGAAAGAATACACCAGCTAACAAACATTCCGAACAAAAAATTCAAGAGGTGATTAATCACATTAATTCGTTTCCGCTATATGAAAGTCATTACACTAGACGTAGAAGCACCCGCAAATATTTACCGTCGCATTTGACAATTTCAAAAATGCATTCTCTTTACTCAGAATCACATGAAAATCCTGTAAGTGATAAGATATACCGCAAAGAATTTCATAAATTAAATTTAAGTTTTAAAAAACCAAAAGTGGACACTTGTCACACATGCGACCTCTTTAAAATGAAATCAAACATTGCTACAGATGAAATCACAAAATTAGCCCTTGAAGAAGAACGCGACTCTCATCTACTAGCAGCTGATATGGCGTACAACGAGAAGCAGTGTGATAAAAATATCGCAGTTACAAATAAAAAAATCAAATGTCTGACTTTTGACTTACAGCAATGCTTGCCGACCCCAGCTTTACAATCATCTGTAGCCTTTTATAAAAGACAACTTTGGACTTTCAATCTTACAATACATGACAACGCAACAGGAATGTCAACGCACCACATGTGGCATGAGGGTATTTCGGGTCGAGGTGCTAATCAAATAGCCTCCTGTTTGTTTGTATATTTACGAGAACTACCAAAAAATATATCAGAAGTGATTTTGTACTCTGATACTTGCGGAGGACAAAATAAGAACACTCACGTGGCTGCAATGTTTACGTACTTGTTGACTGTAAAACCCTCAATCAAGATAATACATCACAAGTTTATGATACCTGGTCATACACATATTATTATGGAGGTTGACTTAGACCATGCAATTATTGAAAGAAAAAAGAAAAAAAACCGAAATACAAATTTATCGCCCACACGATTGGATGCAGTTGGTAAGATCGAGTAGCAAAAAATTTACCGTTAGAGAAATGCGACAAAATGACTTCTATGACTTCGCTAGTTTATTGAAAGGTCCCTTAGTGGCCCGAAAAAAAGACGACAACGGAAATATTTTCAAGTGGCATGAAGTGAAGTGGCTGAGTTATGACTCTGAGTACGGCGTCATAAAATACAAAATATCTCTGTCTAAAGATGAATCATTTAAAACTATTAATTTCAAAAGGAACACGCGACGTCATAAAGAATTTAATTTGATGCAGATTACTGACAAGCCAGTACCAATAAGTGTCAAAAAAACGTGATATAATATCACTTTTATCTTTAATACCTGAATGTTTCCATATTTTTTACCAGAATTTAGTAACCACTGACGACACCAAGGATGTTGATCCAGATATATCAGATTCAGAAGACAGTGACTTTTAGTTTTTGACTTTATTGCATGCATTGCATCATATTATAACATTTTTAATTAATAAGCATAATTATAATTCAAAATTATTCATAGTTTGTTTTAATATTATATAATAAATTAAATAAGCCAAGTAATTATAGTACGGTAATAAACACTTAAGTCGCAATTTTTAGACGTTCAAAGAAACTGAAGTCAGATATTTTAGTAAATAATAATTATAGCCTAAATATCCATACTCTTATATGTAACTAGTTCATAATTGTGTAATAATAAATAATAAAAACAAAAACCCTAGTACATTTTTTTCATACCAATCAAATAAAACCTTCTCCTGCAAAATTTTTGCATGCAAAAAGATTTGACTTAAGTGCTTAAGGCTTCCGCGTCTAGAATTGTCCTTACACTTTATACCCTAAGATTCAAAATTTCTGAGAAAAAGCGATTCTAAAATATACTCTCTGTTCGTCAGAGCACCCCCTACAGAAACCAAACCGGTTCCGATCAGATCAGATCCGGCCCCTCTCTTGCCATGTCCTGAATGAGACGGTTTGCAATAATTCTCTCGAAGAGTTTTTCCACCTCATCCAGCAACACAATGGGTCGGCAAGCGGATGGAGAGCCCGCAGGATGCCCTTCTTTTTTTAGCAGGACCAGCGTTCCAGTCTTTCACTAGCGTGGAAACTGGCCCCTCTCCAAACATGCACTCAAGAGTCCTACTAAGCGGGTCCAGAGAGCCCTCATGGCCAGAACCCATGCACGGCCATGAATGCTGTCTGGTCCTGGAGTGTTTTTGGCCTTAAGCCTTTGTACTGCTGCTCTCAGTTCTACCTGGGTCACTTCAGGCGCGTCGTCATCCTCGTTTGCCGCGTTGGGCACTATAGTAGGCGGAACCATATCAGGTGGTGTGTGCTCCCCTTGAGAGGGGAATAAAGCGCTCACCACTCTCTCTAGCAACGTTGGAGGCTATGGGACAATGCTATGGGGCGCCCACGAGCGAAGTTTGCCCCTAACCAAACGGTAAGGTCGCCCCCACGTATCCCGTCCTAGAATTGCCAGCAATTTATCATGAGCTTCGGTCCTTGCCCGCTTAATTTCCAGGTGAAGAGCCTTCTTAAGATAAAATATATTTTTATTTGTCCAAAACATGAGTATAGCACACACACAGCATGCAAGATGTTACGGCAAATTATGATTAAGACAGTCATGTTTTGCCTGAACGGCGTACAAATATAAGATGTCAGACGCTACACAGCATCAATTGATACTAAATTCGTCCATTAAACACAGCAAATAATATATCAATTAACAATCCAATTTACCACCAATCCGCCACCGCCACTTTGTACACCTCACACCGTTCCGTCTCTCTTACTAGCGCTTCTGGTGTTCGTCGGCGGATTCGTCGGTGCCTAGTGTACGGACGCCACGCCGCTACGCATGCGATGTGCAAGTGCGCAATATCTTGTGACGTCCAACACACCTGGTGCCTGGCAGATGGAGACTGAACGCGGAGCAACACAGCATCACAAATTTGGGTTATGGCCTCCCGGAACCATTCTGCTTCGTCCTTAATATCGTTAGTCCTGACTGGTGATTCTAACCAGGCATGCACCATTGAGGCCACCAGATGAGCTTCCTGGTTCAGTCACTTGACCACCCATCGCCAGTCATCCTCAACCCGGGCCGGGGCCGCTTGGACCGGGCCACTCGAAGTCTGGGCGGAAACGTCAAACTGGATGTATCTGTAGTCCGACAACGTCTCCACCTCCTATAATACACGCCAGTCCTGAACAGAGCGTGCCACAGCAGGACTAGCAAACGATAAGTCCACTATAGACCCACCTCACTGCCGCACACATGTCTGAACAGATCCCCGGTTTAGGAGCAGTAGGCCTGACTCCATCGCCCACTCTTGTAATAACACACCCCGTGCATCCGTTGCTGGGGAACCCCAAGTTGTGAACTCGGCGTTGAAGTACCCCATGAAAAGGACGGGGTGGGGACGGCTTCGACTGACGACTGGGTTCAATTCCGAAATAAAGTCTCAAAATCAGCGAGAGGTCGGTTGGGTGAGAAATAAATCTCCACGTCCATAATATTTTCGACTAAGGCCGCTACAAAAGCCCCGTCCCGACTGAAGGTCTCTAGGGACAGAGTGCCAGCGGCCAGCCTCAAGATAAGTGTCGCCAAGCCATCAATGTCACCCATCCTGTCATCCTTGGGAGGACCAAAGTATGTTTCGGCGGCGATGGCAACGTTGATCAACCACTTGGCCGTGCCTGGAGCAAAAGGTCCTGAGCCCTGGCGCAACGATTGATATTGGCTTGGAGAAGACGAAGGTCTGGGGCCGGGTCTTTCTTTCTTTCTTTCTATTACTGGGTAACTATCACCTCCCCGTTAGCCCTTTCCTGGGCGTTATTGTCGGCGGGCGGTGAGCGAGCTGACTTCGAGGGCCCAATGTTACAATTTGAGTCAGCTTTTTATCTCTCGTGCATGCCTTGCTGCTAGTCTGGTGGTCAGCCGGCCTGATCAATGGCGCTTAAAAAAAACGCGTCAAGTAACACTACCTCGTAGGTGGCGTGGAAATGTGTGCACATTATGGCAAATACCTACAACTTAAGTAAATTTTAGAATCGCTTTTTCTCAGAAATGGTGAATCTTAGGAGATAAAGTGTTCCGGCTAGTCCCGGGATACCGTCTGAACTCTGGTGAGGCAGCGAGCCTCTTTGCCAGATTGCCACCATGATATCTGGAGACAAAAAGTCCTCGCGCATGTGTGGGAGCGGCGCGAGGAGGCAAAACGCCGGGGCGTAACTCCGCCGCCGCAAGAAATTACGGCACAACGGACAGCTCCGGTGGGATCTCATGATGTCATGGAAAGTGCGATTGTCGCAACCCAGTGCTGGGGACGGAGGGAAAGAGGGGTCTCGGCGTCCTCACCTTCCGCCTTACGCAGGTTCTCACCGGACACGGCTGCTTCGGGAGGTTCTTATTCTGGATAAGGCCAAAGGAAACACCCGGGTGTCACCATTGTGTGGATCGCCAGGAGGGCACGATGGAGGTCTGCCCTGCTTGGGCGGAGCACCGCCGTGTCCCCGTGGAGGCGATCGGCGGCGGCGATCTCTCGCGTCCGGCTCTGGTCCAGGTCATGGTGCGGAGGAAAGTGCATGGGATGCCGTCACCTCCTTTAGCGAAGCAGTAATGCTCGCGAAGAAGGAGGCGGAGAGCGTGAGGGAGAGGCAATCCGTGTGCTCTCGCGCCCTTAGCCGCCACAGGAGACGGATTGGGCATCGGGACTCCGTAGCGGACTCCCGGCCACCGTAGATGCGGGCTTGCGCAGTGCGAGCAATGGATCGTTCACCGTCTGGTAAGGACCAGGCCCGGGTCGACGGCGTGACGTGTTCCACGCGCACGTCAAAGAGATGTCAGCTATAATGAAAGGGGTCCGCTAGGGCCAATGCCTGCCAGGGTCGCGGATTTGATCGAAAGAGTTACCGTGGCCCTGGCACAGGCAACTGAAGAAACACGGGTTGATTTTAGTCAGTAAAACTCTGACACGCCTTCTCACTCCGTCAAGAGTGGGAGAAGTCATTGATTGGGAATAAAGTGTAAGGTAAATTTTTGTAGAGACATAATTGCATGACCTACAATTTTTATCTGACCTATTTTTATCATAAAACTAACCGTTTCGCAAAAAAATCCAAAAAACTCATTTTAGCAAAGTTTGACCTTGAATGAAAACAAATTGCACACATGGGATCGGTGGAGACTTTTCATTATAATGGTATCCCTAAAGTTTATGTAAAAATTCAGGTTCTTAGGAATTTATGCAAGGGTGAATGTCTATTTTGACCGTACTATCGCATATCTATCGTCACTTTGTTGTCAAATTCGCAATAACTAAATAAAAATAGTAAGACGAAGAGGCGCCACACCGCCGCGCCGCGTCGCCGCTAGGGTACAAGTATAAACATGCAGCTCAAGTTGATTAGGTAATTCAGGGTAACACGAATAAAAGCTTTTCGTGAAGGTAACCCCTTCAAAGGCTTAAGACGTTGAAGGGGTTAACCCCTTCACGTGGTTACCATAATAAAGGTGTTAACCATTTCGCTGGGTTTCGCGCATGAAACTCGAACAAAAGGTAACACTGCGATATGAATTACCCCATGTACGGGTTACCCTGTCAAAAGGCTTAACTCTTAAGCGGGGTTGTCCGGTCCCTGCAAAATACAGAGGGTACAGAAGGCAATCTACATACAAAGTGCGCTCGAGCAACGCACACATAGACACCGCTCACGGACACGATATCTCGGACCGGTTGGGACCAGTGCGAGCGCGAGTGCCATCCCCTGAGACACGCGTCTGTGAAATGCAAAAATGGAGCAACAAAAAAAGTTACTATAACTGTTCAGTGGACGGTTGTTTAAATTCAACATTAAACTGTGAATTGTCTTTTTTTAAGCTACCGGTTGTTGAGTTGACCAGAGAGGTGAGTACCTAGGTATATGCTCGTGTTTCGATGGTTCGTTTTAACGTAACACAGAATGCCTAGTTAGTTGTGGGTAAGCGAAAATGACTTTGTGGCCTTGTAATATTTTTACAATTTATATATTATTAGGTATTTATTGTAGTACTTATAAGCTAAAAAATACACTCATCTTCCTCATCATAAATAGTTAAGATAGAACTGCTCGGCGAGCCGGCCGGGCCACCCGCGTAGCCACCCGCCGCCGATCATAACTATTAGAGTTGAGATTAATTATTGTTATCATGGCAAAGACCTAAATACGAGTGCCACTACCACGATAGTTTTATGTGCATAAGCCAAAATTGACAACCCTAGCGCGACCGCGAGCGTAGGTATGAAAATCGAAGTACATACATGTGATTGCCTTCTGTACTCTCTTTATTTTGTGCCTGTGTTCTAACTCACTCGTAAGTTGGTCCCAATACCACTGGCCCACCACTACTCGTCACAATAGACTCCAATATCCATCAAACTGTAGACAAGGAGGTTTTGTAATGTAGATGTGTATCATTTGTTATTGTCAATTATAATGATACGAGCTTGCTTGAAGGCTGGCTTAGCTTGTACATATATATATCAGCGAACATAAGCGGCTTGTGACAACGATTTACTTCGTGGGTCGCTGGCTGTTTGATCGTTTTTTGTTTGCTCTGAATTAAGATCTTGTTTCTATTGTCTGTTTGGAGTATTCGATTATGGCTCTTAAGAGCATTACATAGGTGCTTTCAGTTCACTTACTATACCTACAAATGCAATTTCTGCATATATCTCCTGCAAGCGTTGCACGACTTTTGTTAGGCTATTTTTAATTTTATTTTTTTAATATTTCGTCATAAAGAAGACTTGGTTCGTTAGAATTTAAGATTTAATGTTAAGTAAATGGTAAAAAACATTGTTTTATTTATGTTTTTAACTGTCGTGTTATACGACGACTAAAAATTTAAGGGTGTCCGGCCAATATACACAATTAATGTTCGCCTAACTTCGGCGGTTTTGTCCATCATTACTGCTAATGTTTACTTTTATAAGAGAATCTCATTTCATCATTTCAATCATCATCATTATTACTTCGACCTTTTTCTGTCTATTCCTGATTATTTATACCTCCTGTGTAGTTTTTGGTTCGCTGTCGTCCATTTGTTTCCTGCAAACTTCCATAGCTTCTATCTCTCTCAACATCGTATGCCCCGTTCTCCAGTTAAACCTGTCAAACATCAACAATTCTTCATTTGTTGACAAACCTTTCACCTACTTTCCACGTACTCTAAAGACCAAAATAAGGTCGGTACACTTGAAAAACTAACAATTTTATCTAGTTTCGCAACTCCGGTCACTATCGACCGATAGGCTCGCATGGTTGACCCAATATTCAATCTCAGATATCGTAAGTGTGTCAAAACATTTTGACAAGCACTACTAATTATGTTATATGTGCTATTTAATTTGATTTGTGCTGATTGGCTGCAAGTACTGCTCCATTGTCTATTGCAAAACAGATCCGAGGTTTGTAGTAGGTAGACATAGTAGAAATACTGATAAATGCGGGCACTGACTGGCCACTGGACAGGTTCATTCAATCTGTGTGGTTCTTTCCTCAAAAGAACATTTCCGAAACCAATCCACATGGTCTTCACATGATCTGACCAAGATTATGTCTGGACTTTAAAATATACTCTCGAATTTGTTTCAGCCTTTCTTATTAGGGTAGTCAGATAGGAAACGCCGACCTCATCTAGTTTTAAAAATATGATTGTCGTGTAAAAGTTTTTATACAAATCTACTTACAGAAATAAAATCATTTAGCATAATTCTAGAAGCCAGAGTAGCTTTTCAATGTGGTTTGTACGTAAACAGTTTTCTGAGTGATTTTTGGTGTTTTAGCGCAACCTTTTTAAATCAAACCTCTATTGTTCCTTCGCTGGCGAAAGGTCTCCTTAATAACTTTGCCAGCGCTCCCTATACGGTCTAAAATATTTACCTTTACTCGATTATCTTCAGAAATCAAGTCATTATTAATCTTTAGATTTGAGTTTTGACTAGATAATTTGAAACAGATACTTTCCTACCAAGTCCCCCACTCAACATAAAGTATACCTTCATCCATTTAAAACTGGACTCAAAGTCCTTCGCCCATGGAAACCGGAACCAAGCATCCAACTCATTTGTCTGAACATGAAAAACCTTGTTCGGCGAAACAATAAACAATTACTCCAACATTACGAACGCTTCGCAGTAGTTCTATCATCCTTAGGTCAGTGGTATCATTAACACTATTCAAAGGTCCCTTCTCATTAGATCCTTTGTGCTCTTCTATCTTTACTTGTGTCTCTTTTTGCCCACGTTCGCTCGGAAGGTAAAAATATCTTGCCGAGATTTTTTCGCGCACTGGTTCTATCGAACGGTGTTTTTTCGACGCTCTGGGCTGCACTCAGTTGGATTCTTAATATCATCATCATTTCAGCCGAAAGACGTCCACTGCTGGACATAGGCCTCCCCAAGCTCCTACACTTCGACCGGTCTTGTGCTTCCCACATCCAGCGGATTCCCGCGGCCTTCACAAGATCATCGGTCCACCTTGTGGGCCCACGGCCACTTAAGTTGGGCAATTCGGGCTATGTCGGTTGCCTTGGTTCTCCTGCGGATCTCTTCAACTTCCAGGGCTTATTTTTCGTCTCATATTTAGAATTGTTTCTTCATTTCTTAACATTTTCTCACATATTGAAGCAACAAGAATAATGTAATCTGGATTTTGTAATATATTGATCTAAAAGAGTGTAATTGGAGTTTCTTGCTCATTCTTCTCCATAGAGAACTACATTTTGAAATGGGCAAGTAGCTTCAACTTTCCAACTAACTAATCGACTTTTTGACAATTCAAGTGCCAGTTAATGGTTTAATTTGAGGAGTTTTTTTACCGATCCCTGTTAGTTGACGCTGCGTTTATCTTTCGCCATATAGCAAGACTACAGAAGTGTAGTAACTAACACAAGGAATCCTCTTTAATCTACTTCACGAAGAAATTCCTTTTGTTGGTTTTATATAAACTTCGACCAGAATTGCGCCACTTCGACACCGTTATCGCCGGCCTCGCAAAGTTCTTTCAAAGACCAGGTGTTATGCACAGAGAGCACAACATGAGGTGAGGCATTGTTTACGATGTGGCTCCACAGTCGGACTGCGGCTCATCGGGGTACCCCCACCTGACCAAGTTCTGACGGCAACAACTCAGCTGTCTTCTTGGTCGATTAAGAATTTCCAGGTGAGCCATGGCAGTTGGTGGCTCGCTGGAAGCCTTTCTGCAGGATCAACATAGTCAGCTGGAGGGGGGTTTTTGAGAAGCCATTGTTTCAAAACCACACAGAGTTTTCTTTGATGCGAGCCTTTTTTCAGCAAAGGTCCTTAGCATAATCAGCCTTTAACGTTCCCACTGCTGGGACACAGGCCTCCTCTTGGTGAGAGGGACTAGGCCGTAATCCACCACGCGGGCCCAGTGCAGGTTGGTAGATGTCACATGTCTTCGAATATTTGGTTCTAGGACATGCCGGTTTCCTTACGATGTTTTCCTTCACCGTTTTGAGAGCAATGGTGATGACATAATTTACACAAAGTAAAGCGCCTGTCTGGGTTCGAACCTATGACCTACAACTCGTAAGTCGCCATAGGTCTACATCTCGTAAGAGTACGAGAGCAACTCGTATTGTCTTCGAACTGTGACGGTGATCGTTACACACCAGTGTATCAACACCTTTACCGTGGTCTTGTGCTCGGAACGGACCGGAAGCGAGTAGTTGAGAATAGCACTTTATTTAACTTTACATTGTGTGATCGAGTACCTACTTACCCCGGGATTACGTATTCAACGAGTTTTTTATATCTCTACGTAATAATCGTAATGAAAAAAAAAACAGCTTTTTTTCTGAAATAACAATGTAGCTGTAGGCTGGAAATCTTGGGAGTCTGAATCATAAATGTTTATTTAAAACGCAATCTGTTATATACATATATTATATTTTTTTGCAATAACCATGAAATATGTAGGTACTTCTATCTTTATAAATTTAAATTAAAGCTTATTAAAAATAATAAAGAAATCATTTTGTTCTAGATGCTTTGGGCTATATCTTCTTCCTTTAGCTGTCAGGTGGTTTATGAAGAATTTGGGGGTTAATTTTGTGGGGCTCGTAAGGACTCTGAGCCTGAGGAGTCCTCCGAATCACCTGTGACAAATAATACATGAATTTGACTTAACATTATTAGCCAGATGCGGCTGATTAATTAAAGTATCAAAACAGTCTTATGCATTCAGGAGATTCGAAAGTGCTCGCAGTGCTCTGAGAACTCTGAGCGTAGCTTAAAGGCCCGCAGACAGGCGCGACGCGAGTTATTTCTATGAAAACTTCATGGAAATTGGCCATCGCGCCCGTCTCCTTAAACCCTTTCCGATAAACAATTACAGCTACCTCCATCTATCTACCTTTTTCAAAAATCAGAAAACAAGGGAAGATCAATTTAGTAAATTCGACACAAAACCAATCGGAACTATAAATAAGCCCGAGGCGACGGGGCCCACGGGGGCTAATCGTAGCAAAGCGCACGTACCAGCCAATCATGTGTAATTTGGTACCACTTTGTACCAATAATAAAACAAATTACTATTGTAACGGCCCTTTTTGACCTACGGTATGCCACTCGGTTATTATAGCTAAAATCATATTTTTTTTGTATAGATTTTTTTGTTAATTTTTTTTGGTGACTACAAAGACTAAATCGACGTACAGACGCCAGCATATCAAGTTACCCCAATCTGTCAAACTTTGATAGGTATTCAACTTTATAACGTAAGAATAAGGTTCATGTTCAATTGGGAAAATTTGACAATTTCGGGTGGCTTGATGTGCTGGCGTCTGTACACATGGATGTAAAAATATCACGGAAGGATTTTATGCGTTTAGTGCGTTGAGTAGAGTTGAAATTCGAACAGTGTGTTTTTCGTAGCGCTCGAATGCACTCTGTTGGATTATGAATGTTCCTTTCAACACCGAGAGTTGAAATTGCAATACACGACAAAAACCCGTCGCGATATATTTACGTCTGTGCGAACATAGACTAAAAAAGACTAAAGATAAATGGAGTTTTTGGCGGGATCGCGTTGGAACATGTCGCACGAATTTTCCTTTTCATGAAATTTCGTGAAATTGCGAATTAAATTGTAGAATTTTGGAGGTGAATTATTCAATTTAGTTACGTGTGAGTGCACAAATGTAGTGAAAGTGAAAATATGTAACTAACGTGGACTTCTCGTGTTCCCCCCAAAAACTCCTAATAGGTTGTTGTAAAGTTACTACCGCTTTACAATAACTTTGACTTGACTGACTATGACTTTTTTGTAACTTCGTGCCTGATATCGGGCCCTTTACTTGATTGCAAAATAAAATTAAGTACTTGACACTGGCTAAATGCACAAACCGTGCGAAGCCAAAACCCAAAAAAAAAAAAACATAAATGATTTTAGTTTTGTAAGTAGGTTTTTACAAACACTTACAACATGGGCCACACAAGAAAATAGTTGTACTGTACACGTTAATCATATTTTTAAACTAGATGAGGAGCCTCGTTTCCTATTACTCTGAGAAGCAAGGCTGAAACGAATTCAGAAGTAACAGTCTCTTTTAAAGTCCGGACATAATCTTGGTCAGATCATGTGAAGAGCATAATAATATACATAGATTGAAGTCTGAAATGGTATTTTGAAGAAAGAACCACAGATTGAGTGGACCTGTCCAGTCAATCCACGCATTTGAAAAATGGATGACTAAAAGAGACAAATGTTTAAAATAACTCCCAAAACTAATACAGACCACGGAACTTCAGTGAAAATGTAATACAGGGTAAGTTTTTAACCAGTGCGCAAACTGTAACCATGAATTCAGCATATCATTCTAGACCAGGGGGTCTAGAATGATAGCTGCGATAGATGACAGCGTAGAAATTTTTCGTCAGTTATACAAAAAACAATCTGCTGTTTCCTAGAAAATTGCAATACTTACGCAGCCAAAATATATGGAACAGCTGTTTTTTTTTTTTTTTTGTATAACCTACGAACAATTTCTACGCTATGGGGTCTAGAATGATATGCTGAATTCATGGTTACAGTTTGCGCACTGGTAAAAAATGTATTCTGTGTACAACTTTTGCCCACTCCACTCAGCTTGATATGCAAAACAGAAAAATATCAACAAATCAATCAAGCGCAACATCGCTGTCGGTCGTAACAGCGATCGGTTTAGTGTTGCCATAAACAACAAAGTATGAATGTACTAATTTAACAATAACCCTATAACGCGGGTGGGGGCGGGTGGACCAAATTGCCTGCGGGGGTACTCCCGGCCCAACTTGGTCCGGTATGCTTTAAAACTTGATGCCCCCAAGTGGGAGGGCTGTAACTCTTTAGAATTCAACTGATTTTTAATAGATGTGACTTTTTAGAGGTTCTCTACTGTTATTACTGTCGTGCATCGCTGATATTGTTTTGTTGTTGTGCATTATTTTTTATGTCTTACGGTATGGGATATAGCATTAAAATTTTACGTGAATAAAAGATTCCGATCTTGAATATTACTTGCCTGTAGAGTGGAGCAAAGTAACTATAAATCTTAATACAGAAACATCATTATTTCTATCTATACAGCCAAAAGGCAACTAACAACTTCGCTGCGGCTCTCTCAGGTAAATGTGGATGAGTAATGGTTATCATGACACATCCATGGACAAAGAAATAACACAGGTATACGTATAGTATTGAGCATACATTATCGTGGTCGAAGGGGAAGAATCACAAAGGAGAACGATAAATAATTAATAAGGCGAAAGTCCCTGACTGTACTGGCTGCCTATTCGCATTAATAATCTCCTTTTAATAATGATAGGTACAGAATCTTATTAGGCGAGATTGGCTCCCTGCCCGCACCGAGGACGCCTAGAAAGCGAGCTTTACATAATTTACTTTTGGCAAAAAACCTACAAAATTATTCATTCTCCGTTCGAAAACCAATATCGGGCCCGCCATGTTGGCTGAATCCGAAATAGGCTCCACAAATTTGTGTTGTGAAAAAAGGCGGGGAGATTTGGCAGTTGGCAAGGTACCTGGCACGGCGGCCGGTCGTCGGCACTTGGCAGCGCCCTTAATGCGCCTGCCAATGTGCACTGGCCGGCCCGGAGATTTGGCAAGCTAACATATTTCGACACCTTGTAGGAAAGGATTTAGAGTTAGAGATGTTTCCTTTGGCATGGCGGAGGCACCATCAAAGTGAAGCGTCAGCCGCAGACTTCCGAAGCCGCTCCTCACGCACAAATACTTTGCGGTGGAATTTTGTTGCTCGAAATGCGAAGCGTTATATCAATGTTGGTTGGTGGGTGCGAGGTTTTTAAATCATCTCCTTACTCAACATATAATTTCTTCAAAAAAAAAAAAAAACTTACATGAATTTATCAGTCTTCCCCGTCCAAGCGGGAGCCGGGTAATAACTCCAGGCGCCGTACAAAACGAGATCCACTACAACCAATTAAAATAGAATTAGTGAAAACACAAAAAAGCTAAGAATTTCAACTCTAATTAACTGAAACTTTACAAAAAAAATATCATATAAAAACGTCTCGCGTGTCATTAGACCCCTGCATCCCCATGGTGTTATATTACGAACACAATTTATAACTTTTTCAACTCTATTGTTAGGTGTTAAGGTTCAGTTCTGACTAGCATGTTTGTAGAAGTAAATGTGCTTTTACCCCCTCGGAGAGTGGTCCTTTTTTTCTCCAATTTTTTCCTCGTTCGTACCTGTGGGCTCAACAAAAAGTGTTGCCGGGCGAAGCCAGATGCCTGCACTTGTATCAACAACACATGGATGTCGTCTCATTGTGCAAAACGCACAGAAATGGGTTGAGCATCTCGAAAAGCTACATTCTGTACAATGAGTTTCATATTACCGGGAGCTGGTATTGAAATGTCATTATTTTTATAAAAAATACTTACATGTGTTTGAAATTTTGGCGACGGCACATCTATAAATTTTTGTAAGAATGTACAAACTGTGAGAAACGATTTTGTTCAGGCAAGCAGCGCAACGCCAGTACACAAATAAGTTTGTTGTTTTGCATGTTTGATCAAATTGGTTATTTATCTACAATATTTATTCTGAAGAGGCCGAATACGAAATTTTTCCGATACCGCTAATTTACGTAATTTAGTTTTAATACACCAGATGTATAAATAAAAAAGGAGCTCATTAATTAGATAATAATTGAAACGATCTTTCATGTTGTACATTAAAACTTACGAAAATGCAGTATTTTAACTGTAAAAGCACGTCTTTAAAATCAAGCAAATAAGTGAAATCGACAAAATTTCGTAAACGGCCTCTTAAGAAGTTGTTTTTACTTCTTCGCAAACCATTTACATATTCCAATCATTCTTTTAACACGATTACTTGTTTTAAAAACTTGATTTCTCTTCCGGATATTGTTCCGAGAACGCAAAAACTTCGAGAAACGGTAAAACAGCGCGTAAAGTCCACATCAAAACCCTTTCTGGTTCTTTCCTCAATACCTTTAACATTAATCAAAAAATAATACCTTCAAAGGACCACTTCCACCGCAAGCCGAATCTGACATTGCATTCTGACCACAATACAACCTTGCAAACTTATCCCGACACATAAACAAAGAAAATTGACACTTAAAACCTATCTTTTAAGGTCTGCATGACCTGCACGTGTAAATTTGTTCTCGTAACCCGTTGAACGAGTTCGGGCTATTGTTTTGAACGTATTTTTTACTTCATTTTACTTCCCAGCCCACCCGGATGCCTGCAATCAATAGATTAGATTTAATCTTAGATTATCGCATGGCAGGATACGAAGTGAACCACCTTGTAATAGCAGCCTTGGATGCCACTGACATGGAAATGGTTTTAGAGTAGAATAAAGCACGAATTGAGGTGTGGTTTAAGAAGATTGAGAAAGATACACATTTTCATCTTACGTAAGAAATAAAATTGATGTTACATCACGTTGTTTATTAATAAATGTAAAACAAAAGGCGGAAAATCTGACGCTAGTGCAGGTCCTTGGAAACGCACAAATGTTATCTATCTAAATCTAAGTAATAATAATAAAGCTGAAGAATTAGTTTGTTTGTTTTTTTGGGATTTGAAAATTCTTCTTGCATTTCATAGCCTAACTTTTGAACTCATGGTGAATGCGATTTACAATCGCACTACGATCCATAAGAGCCGACTCATGAGCCGAGCAAAAAGAAAAAGTCTAAAAGAACGCTAAGCGAAAACGAAGCAATCTACAGGTACATAATTAAATAATCTGATTGATTTTCAATTAAAAAACGAATGAAACCGCTAGTATCTTACAATGTAAATAATAAAATAAAAACGACGCAAAGGACCTAAGGGCCAAATAATTTATTTATTTTTCTTAAAATCATAAAACAACCATCAATTTCGCCAACATTACGAGTTCTTGTCAAACATTGCATCCTTACAATTACAAATAAATCCAAAGTAAATATATAATAGCAGGTAACATCATAAAGATGGTATTTTAAGTATGGTATAATTTCAACTGCATTTCATAACATTCTGATAAAGGGAAAAAATATGGGTAGTTTTTATTTCCATTTCATTATCACCATTCCATTTCATTATAACCATTTCCATTCCATTATCACCATTTCCATTTTAAATCAGAGCGGGATTTTTTCGCGCACTGGATTATTTGACGCACAGCTTAGCGCTGATAGTTAAAAATCGAACACTGTATTCTGCGCTGCATTCTGTTGGATTCTCAATGCACCGAGCAATGGCTATTATTGCGCAATAAAATCCCGCCACGATTTTATTACGTCCCTGTGGAAGTAGTTATCTTATATATCAAAAGAAACTATAATTAAGTCCCAAACTATAAACATTGATTAGTGTGTTATTATTACGAGATTAGTTGTTATCATACTGGGAGTGAAAGGCATGCACAACATTATTTTCTTGCGTTAGCAAGACATTTTAAATAGTGTGGTATTTTTGACATGTTAGTGTGTATTTTTAACCAATTTACAGAAATAAAAAGCACTCTTTTCTTGATTATATTTTTATTAGCATAACTGTAGTACGCTTTCACACTGCAACAATGACTAACAAGCACTACATTTTACCATTTACAATTACTTTTGCACCACCCAGAAATAATGTTAATACTATAACCCTTTTTTCTAAGTGTTGCCAAACTAGAATAATAATACATTAGTTGCCATAATGAAAATTTAAAAAGTTGGTTAAAATATAAGTACTTAATTTGTACTTTGACAGTGTTGCCGCAGTAGGTACACTTACCTAAATTATAATTCGGTATTCCAATAACACATTTAAAAAAATCAAAGAAATCACAACAATTTATCATAAACATTAGGACCGACTAAATATTTTAGGCAAAATCAACGAAAAAGTAAATAAATGCGCCTAGGCATCTTCTATAAACAAAAAACATTTTTTTAAGCTGACAGGTATGTTGGGTGACATTTATGTTTATGTAATAATCTCAAATTACTAATTTACAAAATTCGAAATTCTCTGCTAAAGTTTTGTATAGGTAATAGTACATACCTACCCACACCAAAAAATGACAAATTAACAAGTCCGAAAGAGTTCTTATATTCAAATTGTCCATTAACAGTGCATTAACCTCTTTTTTGAGTCTTTGTTACAAGAATCACATAATTGGTGTTAACATTTTTTTTCCTCAACTCATTCCTTAAGTTTTAAAGAAGTGTTTTCACGTACCTACCTATTTTGGCTAAATGAGACCTCAACAAAGCGACGTTTGACGGATTTGCCAATTTTGTCATACAAAAGTTACTCAAAGGTACTCGTAGATAGGTAGGTAGGTAAGGTAGTGCAAAAAAGTGATGCTAACATAGGATTAAGTTTTATTTACTAACATAATTTGTTGTATATTTAGGTTAAGGTATCTATGGGTCTTTGTAACCTGAAAATAAATAGTTTTATTTATTTATTTTACTCAAAGTAGAACAAATCAAAATCATTTTTTTTTTTAAATATTGACAAAAATTCTAAAGTAAGTGATTTTCGTATTTCGTATAAGTTTAAATTAATGAAAAATAATTAATGAAAAATAATTCTTAAATTTATATTATAATTTTAAGAATTATTTTTGTATTACTCAATATTGCAATTTTAAACCCTTTGTATAAAATCCCTCCAGAAGTATTTATAATTTTAAATCATATAATCATTATAGCAACTTAGTGTGAAACTGTCATTGCATTTTAAACCAATAAGGTGTCCGTATAAGGATAACTTGTGGGATTACGTATTACGTAGGCGGAAATGCGAACTGAATCATATTTTAAGTAAATTATAGGGTCAGCACGAAACCGATATGGGAAATAACCAGTTTATTTGAATAAAATTACTCGGTGCGTGATTACTGATTACTGAATCATGGTCATTTATAAAGTCCTATTTACATTCCTTTGTGCACTTTATTAGAAATACATTTCAGTCATCACCATCATCATTTCAGCCGAAAGACGTCCACTGCTGGACATAGGCCTCCCGGAAGCTCCGCCAGTTCGACCGGTTCTGTGCTTCCCGCATCCAGCCGACTCCTGCGGCCCTCACATTTCTGTATCCTTATTAAATTAATCTAGTAGGATAGCATTTTAAAATCATCTCGGAAGTCGGCTGAATAATCAATCAGTAAGGCTAAAAAGCATTTCTCGGGTTTTCGATTTTTAAATGTGACGGCGAACGTCACAGCAGCCGATCCACCCCAATGTCACCCCAACTCGTATGTTTTGCATTTGAAAGCGTTTGAAGCCCAAATATAAACAAGCCCAACCCTTGCACTGCCGCTGACACGCTAATCTAACGTTGTAGACGTTGTTGTGTGACATCACAGTTCATACTGTCCTATGACGTCAAAACTCAGTCAGTGGAATTGGGTGTTGACTATTTTTAGAGTTAATTTATTTAATATTTTAGAAGGTAGACGATGCGTATTTATTGTTAAGCATTTCAGCCAGGTCTGTCGCTGCAAGTTTCAAGTCACAGCAAAAGCACAATTCTGTCATAAAAGTTAATCGTCAAAGAACTTTAACCACTTATATTTTTGTCTTTAATCTCTTGCTTTCACAACAGCAACAATTATAAACCCATGTCTCAAATCCAAAGCCTACAACATTTCTTGTCAAATTGAACTGTCATTTGCCATGCTGACCCTACAATTAAACCATAAAATTAACAATAAAACAAAACAATTTAGTTAACAATTTGACGGAACCGTTATTCAAATTAAGAATAAAGAAATCAATTTTGAAGTTTGAAACGTCAATTAGTTGTCATCATGTTATGTCAATCAGAGATGACATCTGATGTCACTAGCTAAACTAATCGATGGGTTATCGTGTGGTAAGTTTACCTTACAGCCAGGATAACCAATGAATGGCAAGTGGAGAAATAGATAGATTATTAACAATCAATACTTAGGTAATAGCAATTTAATTATTTAAATCAAATGATCTCAACCCTTTCTAAAATGAAGTTTGCAATAGGCGTAAACTATTGCGTACTGAATAAGGTAACCTATTACTCAAATAATTCCCTAAGGAACTAACAACATACCTACTTGAAGGTACATAATATATAGGTATACACTAGCAACCAATAACAGAAAACGGGTAGAAATTAAATTAGACTAAGTTCGGGCCCTCTGCTGAGCCTTAGATTAAGGTAGATTAGTTAGGCGGGCCCCTTCCATATGGGATTATGGGAGACGTATGGGGAATTGGATAATTCTATGGCTTCAGGATATTTGATTGGCCAGGATGAGATTGCTAGATACAGTTTCCGATTTTACTAACGACGCTGCAGGAAAACAGAATAAGTATGTGGTTCTCTTTTACCGCTTAAATAAATTACATTGACATTTCAGCACAGTGACTTGACAGCTATTAGCATGTTGCCAGTTGCCAAAAAAGAAAAGGTTATAGTACGATTTCTTCCAAGGTTGACTGACGCCTTTACCGTTTCTTAACTTTTTTTCTAAACGAATCAATGATCGCTTTAAAATCCCACACGTACAGTAAAATTTAATGACCACAGTAATAGCAACCTTCCTCAAAGTGGTCAAAGAATACAAAAACTGCAGCTTGATGAAGCCGAGAACCGAACCGGCTGCAGTCCGGAAATGCCGGTGACATGCCGACATCGACACGGGTCGATGACAGATGATGCATTGTATTAACTGAGGCACCTCTGCAATACTGGGCCCAGTGATTCAATCCGTCGGGGATCATAATTTGATTTTTTCGTTAATTTTAAAATCTCGTCTTTGGGAACGGCTCTTTTCTTTAAAGGGGTAAGCAGGGCTGTTGCATAATAGCTTTACCTACACCTACATTTTGCGAGAACTATTTAATAATGGGCGAGCCTAATGCCATCAACAGGGCCCAAATCCAAACTGGGAGTCCTTCCATTAGGATTTTCTTTGCGCAGCCCGCAGTCTGGATAAGTACCTACCTACTGAAGGTATATTGAAAATTGAAACGGATAAAATTATCTATTTCAGTATTAATGATAGTCAGACTAAGATCTTTTATTCATGTTTATAAATTGAGTTTTCTAATTATTTTGCAATTCAAAAAATTGCAAAAGAATTCGAAAACTGATTTTTTATTTGATTTTACCTATGCCATTTTGGCTCATGCAAAATCAGTGCATAAGTAGACCGAGGGTGCAGCACCCCCAGTGCCCCTGCGCATGTCACTGCAACCCGTTGCCCTCAATTAATGACAGCTTGCACCGAATGATAAGTAGTTGATAACACCTAGGGTTCCCTAGTCAATCAGTGTCCTTTCATAAATCACAACACCCTGATTATACAACTCAAAATCATATGCAAAAGTTCTGATTCTCAGCCGAATTGTGAATCAGAACTTTTAGGACGTCAAAATTGCATATAAAAATATGCTGCAGCTCTTCAAGACATCCTATTGTTCACACACACACACCCACACACACACATCACATCACATCACACATCACACTGTCCTAACTAGCGTCTAAGGTAATCTTGAACTTGGGGTATTCAGATTTGGAAAATAAGAATTAATCTTTGAACAAGAGCTATGGAATGAATGAATACTTACTAGCTTTTCGGAATAAGATCGTTTCTGAAAAAAAAAACATCAACCCTTTTTTCCCTGAAGGATTCAGCAGAGGTGTATACCTACTACATTTCGCCAGTTATGTTTAAGTCCCATGTTATAGGGGGCGAGCCTATTGCCATCAACCGGGCACAATTAGAAAAGAAAAACTCAATAAAACTTGCGGAATCGAACCCAATGAACTCAGGGTCAGCAGTAGTGTTTGCGACCAACAAGGCAGTCAAAATATTGCTTCTGAAAATTTCGATCAATATTATAGGTAGGTACCGAATAATTCTAACTTAGATAAAATCCCTAAAATACGGGATAACATAAAAACGCTAAAAGATTCCTGTTCTAAGGACGGATACACATTGGCTTTTCGAACACTATCGCTAAATTCCACAAAATACACGAGTGAAGCCACACCTTAGTACCAGCTAATATCCCAGTGGGGTGGGGTTGTGGGGAACACCCCACACGACTTATTGGTATGCCCACAGCTAAGTACAAGTTTGTCTGATTAAAATTACTTTTCCTACACATTTATCTGAGAAGAGAGGCTTGTGGATAGGTAATATTATCCGCACGAGTCGATCGATCAGGTTAAGCTACGATTGCCGCGGTTGGTCCGTGGATGGGTGACCATCTTAACATACCAAGACCCTCCATGCCTCGAAAAGCACGTTAAGCCGTACCGGCTGTCATTTGTAGACACTTTGACAGTCGTTACGGGTCGTCAGAAGCACGAAAGTCTGACAACCAGTATAGCCAAGGGGTATTGTACCTATTACCCAGTAACTTTGTTGTGGAGGTCAGATAGGTAGTCGCTCCTTGTAAAATACTGGTATTCAGCTGCATCCGGTTAGACTGGAAGCCAACACCAACATTATTGACGGCACGGTTGGCGCAGTGGGCGTTTGACTACTGCGCTGCGTGTCGCGGGTTCAATTCCCGCCCCGCACAAATATTTGTATGACCTACAAGTAGTTGTCCCGAGTCTGGCTGTATGAGTTTAAATGTTTGTAAGCGCGCCCACACTACAGAAGAAATTCCTAGTGTGGGGCAAGGTATAAAAAAAAATGGAAATAGGCCAGGCAAATGATGATTATTTATCTGAGAAGTTTGAGCTTTGTAGGTACAGGTTTTTCTGTAGTTGGATTTCTAGGCTTTTCTTTGGGTTAAATCTAGGTTAGCAGCCGGAACTGAGACGGTTCATCGGCTCTTATTATCAATTTTTTATACACTTCTGCAGAAAATGTGTCAGACTCAGAACTAATGACAATTTGCGGTAGGGATGTTTGCCCAAATAGAAAGGGCCATTCTCAACATATTTTGAAAAACATCTGTAACATTTTAAATAATATTCATAATCTTTTTATTGAATGCAGTTAAAAATTTTAAGTAACGCGATGTACTCGTAAGGGTTTTAACAGACCAAGCCGAGGAAGACACGACACATAAATATTAGGTTAGGTAAAGCCAAATTATCAACGTTTCCTTTCAGTTCATTATGGTCCCCCTTGACCCTTTCCTCTCAATAAATAATAAATTGAACTCCGTTCCTGCATTACTTTCTCGTAAAACATGCATGTCCCAGAGCTTTATATTTCTTACTTTGGAAGTAACTCAAGGGTTTGTGGCGCCATGGAAATGTTTTATTCTCTGTGAGCTTAGAAAATTAATAATGCAGAATTTCAAGATTTATGTTGAAAAAAGACGATACCTAAAGAAGATTTTTGTAACAAACAACCCTCTTTTCATTATACACCCGTACAAAAAAAAAATACGAAACAGAAGCAACTCGAGAATTAATGTTGTAAGTACTGCTGTAAGAAGTTGATGGTATTTTTTTTTCACTTCTCATGCTCTAAAAGTACGCCAATATAGCCCTACGAAGCGGCACTAAAGTGACCACTTTTGTCTCTAGGGAGTGAAAAGTAATTAGTTTTTTTAATTTCCTTCATGTGACATAGACAAACTCAAACAGCCAGTAAATAACTATTCTTATTCCTCCAGTCCATAAAACTATCGTAAGTTTTTAGGTAAATGTTCCGCGATTTTGGCGGCAAAAGATTATCTACTATGGCCCTTATTCATAAAAGTTATCGAACATCTAAACAGTTGTTTCTGGTAGATATATTATGGCTTCGTTTAGTCCCTCGATATAAAACATACATTGCTATTATTAAACCACAGTATTGTTAAAATCTCGTCAAGGTTGGTCCTGCCCTTATATTTTAATTTGAGATCTATGTTTCATAAAAACTTTATGGACGGTCTCAATTTATTTTATCAACCTACTTGTACAGTCGGCAATATAAAAGCATCCGGGAGATAAGTCCACATCCTTGCAGCATCCATCTTCAATCTTCATGAGTGTATTTAATGTTAGAGCCATGCTTAAGTGGCTCACTTCCCATAGAAACTCTAGTGGTTCGGGGGCTACTGGGACTCGACTATTATGCTCACATGTGGGGTACCAGGGATACCATTGAGAAGTGAAGATTGAAAAACTTTTATGTTAAAATTTTGGCACGAAATGCTTCTTATGATATTTTGGCATCGGCACGATGTTCTTGTTAGACCAGTTTTTGGCAAAGCAAATTTTGTTATTTTGAGTTGTTAATTTTTTACTGATATATGTACTTACAGGCTGTATTTCAGATATAAAAAGCAGCTATAAATCCGCTTGCAACGCTACAAATTGTTCCTAAAGTGAGCCCCTTCTCAAAATAATACAAATTCCAAATATAAGCGCAGTCCCCACGCTCGCGTCCGTTGTTTTTAAATTTCATATTTTATGCAACAGAACAGATGCGTCACGATCTTACACCATAAATGGAACGCACCCCGGTGATAACAGACATAAATTGAGACCCCACTGCCCCCTCGCGTCTTTATAACTAAACGTCACAGGAGAATCGGTGTAGAATGTCAGAGGTCTGGCTTTAATGGCGCTTCTAGGCCGAGGGGGCCACACATTGGCGCCATTGGCACTTGATATCGATCTTTGTTCGGGCTCCCCCGCGTCTTAAGCCGTGCTCTCTGAATTAGGGCTAGAAATTTATGTTACTGGCTTACAGCAGAGGGATTGATACAGTTTGTAACTGTAAACCGGCTTAAACTTTGACGGATACTAATTTTCTGAATCGCTAAAATTGTATTTTATGGCGCGTTTCGCAAAACGGGTTATTCTGCAAACTATTGTTTTATTCAAGGTCGTATGGATGTCAATTCGCTTAGCTGCTTTCAATTTTGGAATCATAAATATTAGGGCTTAATGGTGCGACTATTTATTTACATAAATAATTAAAAAAAACATGTTAAGCAACTAATTTTGTAAGTCACTAGGTCAATTTAGGGCGCATTCCGTATTAGACAAATAGTGATAATATCGCGAAGCCAACCAAAATAAAAATCAGTACTAATGATCTCTTAAATTTTTTGACTATTCAATTTGGTCGGGTTCGCGATATTATCACTTTTGTTGCATTTCGGAACACGGCAATAGTAGGCTCAGGAAAATGCAAAAGGTAGCAAATGTTCAACAAAAACATGATATTGTATTTTGCATGACAAAGCAGGCTGTCGAGTTAAATGAGTACAATCTTATCTCCCATTTATTTATCTAAGTACAGAACACAAGCGCAGGCCGCACGTTCATCACTACTCCGCCCCCTCACGTTCGTTCGTGATGATACATAAAACCAGTCTGCGACATTACTAAAGGCGATTCTAACAAAGCAAAGAAATAAAACGTTCTCAATAACAATGCAGATTAATGAAAACAATGTTAGACACGAACAAATTTTTCCGTCGGGCCTGCAAGCCGACCCCCGCAGACAATACGAACTTATCGGACCGACTAAACAAGTTTTCGAGTGGGGATGCCGCCGCTTATCTGTACGGGCACATGTGAGCCCGTGCCTTGGGGCCTTTAAACTAATACCACCATAAAAAGGCCCCCTCGGCCCCCGCCAGGCATCATAAAAGAGGCCATAGAAGGAAATGGGAGTGTAAACTGGGAGGTCAGGCTACGCTGGTTGTTCGTATAAAAGCTTTTGCCCGATTACTTGGTTGGCTGGCTCGCGTGCGTTCTATTTTCAAACGTGATAATGATAACCGGATAGTTTGGACGTTGCGAGTGTACGCAGTTCGGTGTTTGAAAGTGGAACAAAAAGGTATTCTTTGTTCTGAGGAGAAGGCATTTAACATGCAACCCTGCTGTCCTGATTTAATTTTTTTTCATGATTGAACTTGCTTTGAACTTTGTTTCATGCAATTTCTCGATAAATTGCAGTACATTTTCGCTTTATATCCTCGAACTCAGTAAGATTTAAAAGCTCGCCAAACTGGAACTACAAATCGTTGAGAGCCAAAACTCGTTTCCTCACAATTACTTCATACAACCAATTCTTTTACGTGGCAATACACTGAACCAATGGACGTTTTAAAAATATCTTATGTGCACTACTTCTATCCAGATCAAATTCTCCATTTTGTATGTCCAATGCTTGCTGTGGCTGTGCGTGCCTCTGCCACAAAAACGAATGGAACCAAAGCGCGCACCCTTGTTTGTTGTGTAGATTACTGAGCTTAGCACGCGGGTGACCACGCTATGCAGTGTTGTAAATACTTGGTAGAAAAAACAAAAAAAAAAAGGAGATTACGTTTAATGTAAAAATAATACAGCCATCAAACAGAACAGTTCTAAAAACACTGAGCAGAGTTTTTTGTGTTTTTTCTTTGCATGGTATTGAAGTAATGTTTCCTACAGTAGAGCATCGCTTTTTAAGTAAAAAAAGCTAAATTTTCAATGGATTTCAACCTTGATAAATCATTACAGTGTAATTCTGGACGTCCAACCAAAGAATAAAATTCAACATCCATTATTAGACACGCGAATGATGCAATTCGACCACAACCTGTCCCTGACAATATACTAAAAAACTTCCTTCTGCAACATAGGTAACAAAGATACATCCTTACCGCATTACATTGGTTCAAACCAGTAACCTCAGCAAAGGCTCAAAAAACAAAAACAGCTAGGCGTGGTCTGCCAGGCCATAAGTCCTGATTAAGTCTAATGGTGGAAATGGTCATGCTGCCCGTGAGGAGGGTTATAGCGCCCCGGGGAAGGGGGGCGAGGTACCATTAGATGGTCATCACTGGCCCAGGTAAACCTCGGTACTACGTAAACTCGCTTTTGTGTCCCAAAACGTGTTGTAATAGAAAATTGGGTGACATTATGAAAGGTCGTTTCACTGATTATGTTTTTACTTGTTTGAAGATTTTGTATAGTTTTATTTAATATTTGATTAAATGAAAACTTTTTTGAATGAATGAAAGCTCATTTATTTCAGAGAGCATCATCGTATAAATTTTCAGATTTTAGAAGACTTTTTAACCTATAATATTAAATATACTAAGTATTTTATAGTACTTATCTTACAAAGATCAAATTATAGATCACCACTTTTGTTTTTGGAAACCATTATGATCATCTTTTTCCTCAGGTAGAGGCCCAGTTAGTGCATCATTTTTTACCCCATCATCGTCCGTATAAATTCTTGCCGAGCTGCAGCGGACATACAAACGCATGGACGTACAATTTATGTTTGCAACGTAAAATTTCGTTGTATTTTACGGAATCCCTACGTAGGATTTATGTGCGTCTGTGGCGTATAAAATATGAGTACGTTTTTACGATGCAACGTTATTGATTGAACGAGTTTTAGTTACTTTATTTTTGGCTTTTTTTGGATTAATGCCAGTACTGGATTTATTAAAAGTGTCAGTTATTGTTTGTGGTGTTGGATGATTTCTGATTCGGATTTCGCTGTGTATGAAACAAGACGTATGAAACAAGACCTTAAATAGGTATATTATTTTAACAGCTAAAATATTTTTTACCTGTAACAATAATCCAGTCAGAATATCGTCCCCAATATACCATAATATGTAGATTACTTGAACCAAAAATTAAATCAGACTTCGAATGCAAACGGGAAAAACCTGCAGAAACCCAATTAGTGCTCATATTCAATCTAGTTCCAACATCTAGTTGAATATAAACCTCGGCGCTCCGTGTCAGAGCGTAATGCACCGTCCGTGGCTCAGCATAACGCTAATCCTCCATCGAGTTCGATTCTCGAGCACGTACGTCGGTATTTAGTTAGAAACCGTCCTTCACCGGTCACGTCTCACTGTTTGTTCTTCGGATTCTATTAATTGTACGTTTTTATCTTCGCTCTCTATCGCCTCGCTCGCTTAGGTGTGCTCACGTTTTACGACTGTAACGAAAGAGGCTGGTTCTTGAAGCCTTTTAAGTTTTTGTACTAAATTGATGACTTTTTCAGAATAACCCATCAGCAGCACCCTAATTGCGTAACTCACGATTCATCATAATCTGTATCCTTTTGAAACGGATTGTTAAACCATTGCTTCATATGTTCGAAAAATGTGTCTGTTCGACAACATAAATAACGCAATGAATATTGTTTAACTGTGAAGACGAAACCAATTATGATCAATCGTAAGTTACGCAATTAGGGTGCAGTTTAACGTACATTGCTCCGCCTGTCATTAAAAATATATGTGTCAAAATAGGAAATATGTAATCAACTTCGGCCATATATGCCAAAAGGACAAGAAGTTTTGAGTTTCAGAAAATGTTCCCAGACATTGCACTTTATTTATCTGCATGATCCAAATCCACAGATTAAAAACCACCCTTCTTTACATCTGGTATAATTTAAAATAAACTGCGCGAATCGAATCGGCCATCTAAACGTACCCTCGCAAGCGGTGCAGTTACGAAACGCAGATTTCAATGTTTTACGACGCAACCAATTTTTCGTGAGCCCCCCCGCCTCTATGAGCTCATACTCTAGAGGGCCATTGAGGGGGAGTGGTGGGTGACGTCTGGGATCATAGCATAATGGTCGTGTTTTATAACACGGCCCCCCCGCATTAAGGCGCGGGCCGCGTATAAAACGCGTAATAGAATTTCAGTGACGACTGCCACCCTTGATAGCGCTTCACTTTACTGCCCATGTAACGATGTTAGCGCCGCGCATGCGCCCACCAGCCGCCGCGAGTTATGTCAAAGCCCAAGACGTGACAATGGCAACATTGTGACAAGGATTATAATTTTGTCGCGTTTCTAAGGAATACTTCGTGTGAACATATTGCTGGGAATTTCTGGCGGCAATTCGCTTGAGCGAATTAATTTTGCCAGATTAATTATCAAATTAAACTTTAATCCTTTTTAGTCTTAATCAAAATTTTGCGGAATCACCGCTATACAATTTTACATCCTGTATAATCGACATCGTACACAATGTGTAAAAGGAAATAATATGGGGTAGTGAGCGTGCCAGCTAGGAATTCTATTTTAATGTTTATAAACAAACAGCCACAACTTTGCCACCCTATTCGATTAAACCTTACTACCCGCACATTTCCCAAGAAACATCACACAAACAACTGACTACACAAGATGACCGTTCCCGCCAATCAGCGCGTCCAAACTTTTCCCAGCAGAGGCGTTATGTCCAAACCACCAATGGGGGAGGTTGGCGCCCTCATTGTTATCCAATTACGGCCTCCCGCCTGATAATACGCCGCGAATTCAAATTAGGATCGGGGAGAGCGGTCGCCGACCCCGCTTTGATCAATCGGTGACCGCGCCCGGCATCGATATGTGGACTCGATCGTCGCACGCGATACTTAATCGGTTCCCGCGAGCGATTTTTGTAAATCGAACTCCGTTTTGATTGGGATGTGATTTGTGAGTGGCGGAGCCGTGTCGGAGCTGTTAAAAATGGCGGAGAATATTTTATCTTTGGAAGGTTTGAGAAATGGCAATGCGCCACTGGTTTCTGGCGAAGTTTCTTAGAGACAAGAAAATTCAAGAAATGTTTTTGTATTCTAATTGACAGACAAATAAACGAGATGCTACAATAGCTAGGCTAAAAAAATGTTAACCTTATCAATACCGGAAATTATCCCTAATAACTTAGGAAGCCTTGTCTTCTCCAATTTTCAAAGGATCTATTTCAATGATTTTTTTACAGAAGTTCTCGTGCGTCTTCCGTTCGTCTCTGTACGACAACTACATCAGTAATACCAAACCTATTAATTTAATCAAGAAAATAGCCGTTCAAATACGAGCTCTTATTAAACTTACATTAAAATCCCTCGGTATAATTAAGCAATAATTTCGATACATTGTGTGGGAGCCTGCAATGGCGGAACAAGTTCGACGCACAATGTAAACGAGATTGACAAGAAACGCCTACCTTTGGTTATTTGGTCATACTTCTCTGCATCATGCCATTTTTGGCTGAAAACTTAAGATGGAGGAGCATATTTTTTTTGCTTTTATTAAAATTTTAATTGTAGAGCACGAAATAATAAAGAATTATGTAATTAAGTAAAGATTCATGCAAACTCGTTTGAAAACTGTAGTTGCTTGAGGCTGGCCACATTTTAACGACAAAATTACCTGACAGATGTTCAAATTCTTGTCCACTAATTTGATTGGCTGCTGATAGATTAGTTAGTCAACCACAGCAGCTAACGTGAGCTTGACAATCTGACAGTCTCAGCAAATTGTCATAAATGGAATTTCAGAAACCGTGTGTACGTATCCTAACATTTTTGAAAGATTTAAAGTCAAGCGAAGAAACCCACAGTCTCACAGCTTACATCCTATACACGTTTGCTGTTCAGACCACAATATTGAAACAGTGATATGTCCGGAATCCGGGAACGCATAACGGAACATTACGCAACCAGGGAACACTTCTCACGGCGACCCGCCATGCTGGATTACTGCGGTTTTTGCCACCGCGCGCTTTTATTATTTTTAATTTCGCCCGTATTGCTGCCAGTTGCATCATTATTGGCTCTCGGAAATGGAATCGGTTTGAATTTATATTTCGAACGTAATCATTAATTTGTGGATGTTGAATTTATTTGGTCATTATTTCTGGATTCGATAAACAAACTTCGGTAATTTGTTTTTCTATTTGGCACTGGCCATATAACTTAAGTTTGGTCACTCCCGAGTATTGGCGTCCTCTCTGTAGGACAGATCGTGTCTCTAGTGCCATGCTTCCTTCTTTGATTTGTTTGAGACTCATCTATGGAGGCCATCCATCCGTCGGGCTTACCAACAACACTAACTATTACCTTCTTGTGTGTATCTTCATCTTGTTTTATGTCAAAGTTATCGTCCTACATTCTAATCCATAATCAGACAATAACCCAAACTTCAGATGCACCACGCTTTTCAACATCGTTACGGCAGAAAAGCGTGAAAAGTGTAATACGTGCACCAAAATGCGTCGTATTTTCAGCATTATTGCCAGCATTCCTACACAGTCAGGTGGCGCCACCTACCGCCATTCACACATGTGTATCATTTATTATTAAACTTGCGGCTTTCCGTGGCACTTTCCATCACTGTTAGCGGCTAATGATAGATTTAAAGCTTATGAATTTGAAATAGGTACCTACGGCTCAAATGAGTAGATACCTATTATTGCGTTTATTTCGCTTTCAATATTCGATGGAATCTAAAGCCGGAAATCCAACTCCTTTCAAAGCGGGATTATTATTTTCATAAAGGAGTTCTACTATCCTACTATTATATAAACTAGTTTCTGCACGCGGCTGCATCCGCGTAAAATTTCGGCGCATGGGTCATGGGGCAATATTTGGCCATGGGCCATGACCCACCTACCCGCGCTATTACTTTCTTTTTGCTCAGCGTATTTTCCGACTTTGCTCGGCTCCTCTGCGCCTTAACGTGACATAATAACCTTCCAAAAAATTTGGGCTATCAAATATATAAAAAAACGAATCTGACCAGTACCAGAGATAAGCGCGGACAAACAAACAAAAAATCAAATAAACTCTTCGGATTTATTATAATGTACAGACGCCAGCAGGTCAACCTACCCCAAACTGTCAAATTTTCCCAATTGAACATGAACCTTATGGTTACGGTATAAAGTTGAAAATCTATCGAATAAATTTGACAGATTGGAGTAGCTTGATGTGCTGGCGTCTGTACCAAAATAAAAAAATAAAAAAAAATATAAACCTGCATAGGCAATTATGAAACGTCAGAAGCTAGGTGCACGGTTCCAAATTGTCGCTTCCTGTGGAGGAGAGCTGGCAAGAAACTCCACGGTTACTCTTTTAAAAATCATTGGCTTTAACAATGTTTCCAAATTACAGTGATACCATTTAGTAGTATCTTGATTCAAGAGTGCCTTTGGCTCTCTTACCCGTTCTTCTGCAAATAAATCTACGTTTTGGAATGGGCAACTAGCTTCAACTTTCTAACTGACCGACTCTTTGACAATTCAAAAATACTGATAAATAGTTCAATTGAAATTAATTGTTTGAGTTTTGAGTTACATATCACGTGGATGTTAGTTTTTAAGTAGGAGATGCTATTGAAAAGACGTCTCGCAGGTCAGCTTAGGTCCTAGGCTAGGTTAAGCAGCCGTTAAAACTATACAAACACGCTACCTCTGCACTGTGGGGAACGGACCTCGACTTAGGGCGTCGCTGAAACAGGGCAGCTCGGGACGGGCTGTATCGAAAGAAATTGGAGATACCAGTTTCCTCACTTTAAATGAAAACATCGTGAGGAAACCCTAGCAGTGCTAATACAATAAATACGTGTGCGAATAGACATGATAAACACTTCCATTTTATCCTCTATTCTATTATAATATTCGTATCAGGATACTAAAGTATTTGTTATTTGTTTCAGGTAAGTTGGGGATAGCCAGTGAGGTCATATAGTCCACAGTGACTACAGTCAGTAGTCACGTCCTTCCTGTTACTGTTGGACTATTGGTGAGTATTGAGATAAACGCGGGTTTGTGGTAAAACCATAGTTTAAAGAGATAATGGCAAATGTTGAGCAGGATTTGATAAATAATTATGACTATATTTCTTTATTTGTACAATCAAGATTCACTAATGCAGTCGCAAACTAAGGGCTATATTGCTATGAAGTGGCGGTCCAGGCCGTACCTACAGCTGTGTGTATAAGTGATGTATTAACACAAAACTCACCGCTCTACTCACACACTGGCGTTACTCTTTGTATGTTATACATACCGTCGGCGACGACAGACATGACCTTGGTCGGTTCATACCATTGCTAAAATTTACTTTTATAATTTGAGTTCCGGTAGCGTGCAGCGTATCGTCTTGGATTAAGAAACTCATAGGTCTGGGTTCAAATCTCGCGATGAAGCTTTAATTTTTCTTTTCAACAATCATCTTCATCTGTTCTTTTATTATTCGATTTATTAATATACCAGAATAATAATGTAACAAATTTGTTTTATTACTCGTATTGTTATTTAAATAAAGGTTTAACAATAATAAATGATTACAAAATGTTTATTCGTTATAACTTCATGAAGAATGTATAAAAATAACTAATAATAACTTCTTGTTAAAACAGTTTATTTTCTCTTATAGAACAATTTATTGAAGTAAATAAGCTAGTTGGTGAACTATGATAATCAGGCTATTGTATCTTAGTAATATAATAATATTGTGCTGATTACTACTGTGTGTCGGTACTCTAAATAAATCACAATATTCTACAAAAATCTACCCACGTAAAAGTAACAAATGCAGACAAGTTGTCACAATACAATTAAATGACTCAGTAGTACTACTTTTATTCTACTGCGAGTGAGTTCGTTTTAACTCAAACCTCAAAGTTAACAAATCGTATTTAATAGGACTTAAAGAGGTTATAGCTTAAGTGTTCATTTTCATTCCGAAAAGAAGATTGAAACTAAACCTCAAAATAATCCAGATTACGGATAAGACAAAATATTATTTGAATATTACTAAAATAAATAAATATTTGTAATTTATAACTTAATGTTAATGTTTTTTCCGTTAACTATGTTTTTTAAGCTGATTCTCGAGCTGGTTTTCCATGATGCCTTGTTTGCCATGAACCTTCTGCGTGGAGTGCACGGCGCACGGTTCGTAAAGATGTGTCGAATAATTCGGCAAAATGTCTTGTCGTTTTGAAACCACTTGTTTCATATTCGCTGAACGTGTGCCTGTTATAGGAGCTGGGGTCTTCCACTTTGCTTTCCACGGGCAAGGCTACCGCCTTCCTCATATCTTTTCACCCACCGACTCACAGTATTTCACTAAAACAAAAAAGGGGTACTGTTAGGCTACTAAGCAAAATACACACTTTATGTATTACCTACTATTTAGAAACAAAATTATTTAAAAGGGCAATTTCACATAGATATTAAGTTTATTGTTATTTTCATCGTTCTATAATCTAGGAAATAAATTTACATTGAAATTTTATATTTTTATTCTATTTAGACATTGTGATATTTATAAAACGTTTAAAAATAACTACAAGGATCAGCAGTTACACTTTAATTAAATAAATGTTTAATATTTATATTTAAATCATAATACTCACACTCAGTCCGGTTTCATCACATAGGTATTTGTGATATAGGTATTAAGTCCACTTTTATGCAGCGCAATAATATTCGCTTTCATTTCTATATTTAAATTTGCTTACATTTTAAAATGAATTAGAAGGACGCTAATAGATGAAACACACGTCACTAGCACACAATTATCAACCAACACCGTTCTATAAGTCGCGGTGAATGAGTCGTAAATCATTTAAATTTATTTAGGTTTCTGTGGGTATAATGATAAAGTTTTACGAGTTTAGTGAATAAGAAGAACAGAACAAGAAACTATACTCAAAAGTGATTTTTAAAACAATAAAAAGACTATCACACAGCGAGTGGGATTCGAAACCGCGACTCGCTGCGCTCAAACGCGATAATCAAGTGCAGTAACCGCTCAGCTATCATGCCATTTGCTTTAACGGTTGAATTTAGGAAATACATTCATTCGTAAACGTATGAGAGTGTGTGTGTATATAGTATTATAGCCTATAGAAATTGCTTATTATAAGAAGGTCGTAAGTTAAAGCGAAGTGTCAATCTATTGCTTTTTGAGATTGGGGCTCCATTAGTGAGGGCTACTGTACAATGTAGGTATAGACAGTTACTGTCTATGACTAGACTAACACTATTCAATCAACTCAGCCTATCCCAGTCCACTGCTGGACATAGGCCTCTCCCAGGCTGCGCCACAACACTATCCTCCGCCTTCCACATCCAGTCTGTCCCAGCCACCTTTTTAAGGTCGTCGGTCCATCTAGCTGGGGGGCGTCCAACACAACATTTGCCAATACGCGTTTTCCACTCCAGGACTCGTCTGCTCCACCGTCCATCCTTCGACAAACAGGGCCAGCCCACTGCCACTTCAGCCTGCTCACTCTACAAGCCATGTCGGTGACTCCGGTTCTTTTCCGGATAATTTCATTCCTGATTTTATCCTTCAAAGAAACTCTGAGCATAGCCCGCTCCATAGCGCGCAGCAAATATTATTGGAAGTACTTTTTTTATCATCTTTCCAATCTGACCTACAGCATAATTAGTCATGGTCCTGAAATAAATATTATAATTATGTAGTTACAGACCTACTATGCGATCAAATTCATATATAAACGCATTCACCATGACCATGACATACAACGTACAGCCTAAACCGCTGGGTCTAGAAGCACGAAAATTTTGCACAAAAATTCCTTATGTAGCATAACTAGTAGGAAGGATTTTTTAAATTCATCTTCTTATAAGAGGTTAAATTAAATAGGGGATAAGACTTTGGGTGGAAGTCTGTTATTGTTGTCGATCAGAAATGCTATCGGGCACACGGCTTGTAAGAATGGAAGTGACTACGGCCACAACGTGGCAAGAGGCATTCTTAGTTTTGGTTGCATACCACCGAGAAAACTGGACCACTACTGTCAGTTGTGGAAAAAACACGAAAAGTTGTTTTTTTAACGCCCCCATAACCTCAGCCATCAATTTTTTTTTTTAATTTCTTTTCTCTGCATTCATAAAGCACTTCAAACCCCAATAGGTATTTACGCTGATATTAATTAAAATATCAATTATATGCAAATGAAATAACTCGCGAAAGATTTCCTTCTTTTACGAGTTATTTCAGTTTCCTTCCGGATTGGAGAGCCTTTGCCCGCTTCATTCCAAACTTCAAACTTAATTGAAATAGTGCCTTTTAGGCTGGTACTAACTACAATTAATACCAGCCTAGGAGGCACTATTATCAATGAAGTTTTTCATTCTAAAAATTCCTCGTCATCTTGCATAATGATCCTCAATTTCTATGGCGAGAAAAATACAATTAAAGCATATAATTATCATACGGGTATATTTATTTTTTTGTCTACAATTTAATTGGTTATATAAATATCTACAATTGTACAGGTGAATTACTAGTAAAAAAGGCAACTTATAAAGCAGTAGGAAAATTTAAGGATCAAAGCGTTCGTATCACGTAGCTTTTTATATGTAGTTTCTGCTTACTCCCTTTGGAAAACCCGTAAGTTTATGGTTTAAGGTTTGTATGTATAGTAGTGTATCTTGAACAACACTGGCATCGTTGTCGGACAACATCGTGATGAAATATGGACTAATTTTATTCATATATGATAACATTCTAACCAGTGCTCTAACTGTAACCATGAATTCAGCATATCATTCTAGACGTAGAAAGGTCTAGAATGATTATGCTGAATTCATGGTTACAGTTTGCGCACCTGGTTGAAAATTTACCCTGTATACCTACCAGCACTTGCTCTCGATTTCGTCCATTTGAAATTTTGGCCTCCAACCTATTGCATCGCATCCTATCGCCTGCCCACGTACACGTTTTCTGACTTTTTTCTTTCTGCTCGGCCCTTTAAGGTCGTAGCGTGATGTAAAATAGCCTAACCTTCCTCGGCATTAAAATGCTTTTTTTTTTTAATCCAAATGGTGGTTGGTAGAGCAAACCAACAAAGAAACAAACAAAACACGAAATAAACTCCTCAATTTTTAGTGATAATAGATTTTACTGGCTTTTGCTCGCTGCTCCACCCGCGTGGATGTCGGTTATCGCGTAAAAAACTAGCCTATGTCCTTCTCCATATTCCAGGCTATATCTCTGCCAAATTTCATGACGATCGGTTCTGCGGCTTAGGCGTGAAAGCGACAGTCAGACAGAGTTACTTTCGCATTTATAATATTAAACGCTTGCCGCCGTTGGTCCGTGGATGGGTGGCCATCTTTACGTACCAAAACTCCTCCGTGCCTCGGAAAGCACGCCGTTGGTCCCGGCTGTCATTTGTGGATCTTTGACAGTCGTTACACGCCCAAAAGTCTGACAACCAGTCTTACCAAGGGGTATCGTTTTACCCAGTAACTGGGTTATGGAGGTCAGATAGGCAGTCACTCTATGTAAAATACTGGATTCAGCTGCAACCGGTTAGACTGGAAGCCGACCTCAACATAGTTGGGAAAAGGCTAGGCAGATGATGGTGATAGATTTTACTAACCGTCTTGAGCAAGCGTGGTGGTCAATGCTCATGCCTTCTCTGCAAGAGAAGAGGCTTTTCAAAGGTTTTTGCCCCGCAGAGAAGAAAAGGCTGGTATTTTCTGACGATAACCACAAAAATATCTAGCAGTTAGCCATATTCTTTTGTCTAGTATTAGCGAGATTTTTTTCGCCACGCCTTTGTTTCACAACATAGTACTTATATAAAACAAAACGAGTATTTGGGGCTCATTTAAAAGGATACTTCATTATTATAAAAAAAAAAAAAAAAATGTAATTATTTTGGACTAGCTTTTGCCAGCGGCTTCGCCCGCGCGGAACTTTCATCCCCTATTGACTCCCTTAGCGGTTGAATTTCGAAAAATCCTTCCTTATTCCTTGTCTACATTATAAAGGGAAACTCTGTGCAAAATTTCAGCTTTCTAGGTGTAAGGCAAACCCTTACACTTAGAAAGCTGAAATTTTGCACAGAGTTGGCTGGGCGTTGATGAGTCAGTCAATCAGGACTTCTCTTTTTATTTATATAGATTTGACAATTGAATCAACCATAGCTGTGCTCATTTGTACTGTAAAAAATGAGCACAGCAGCACCCCAATTTGCATAACACAGTAATCCAATGCTTTTTGAGAATTTCGTTTACTCGACAACGTGGCTATCGCAATGATGTTGTGGAACTGTCAAAATTAAAGGTATTGCAATTGTAGGTATATAATCTTAAATAGGAAACTTTTCCTTAAAGGTATACAGAAAAGTAAGGAAAACCACGGTATGGATACGCGCAAAATAGCCAGCAATTAATTAATAGTCATTTCCTCATTATTGATAACGGTAAATACCTACATATAACAATACATAGGTAATATTATTTATACTATTGACTGATACTATTGATTGATTTTAAATAAAATTGATGGGGTTCCGTGCGCCTACCCAATCGAGATGTCCTAAAATGATTTAAAAAAAATTGGTACTTCAACCTAAATATTTGCCTCAACAAATATTTGGTACGTAATTTTGGCAAAACATTTTTTTTGTTCGACATGTCGAATGCCTTTTATATTATTCAATTGAAAGAAAAAAACATGAATATAAAAGTTTTGAAACAGTTCTCGAAACTTCGTAAGTTCTCTGTTTCTATAAAAATAACAAAGATAGTTTAAAACTGAACCTTAGTAAACATAACACATTAAAATACGCGCAAATGTAATAAATAGGCTGTGTACAGCGAGTTCATTGTCTCCAAAGTAAATAATGTGAACGTTGCCATTGCCTGCGCAAAAAATTCTAAGGTTATTTACGCAACTGGCAACACTTTTTATCGAAACTCGAATGTTCGCACGTATTGTAAATTCTATCGATGGATTTGGACACACAATGATAAAGTTTTGGCAGTTAGGATGAAAAATTCGTAGTTAGCTACCAATTATTTATTCTATTGTTGGATGTTGTGCAGAAAATTATGTATGACAGTAGGTACTACCGCCAAGGGCATTGAATAATGATCTTTGCCACTTTGAACCACAGACCTGCGGCCTGATTACGTACAGCACTAGTAATGACAATAGCTTTCATTTGACAGCTCCACAAAATCGATTGCCTTCGATTTCCTGATCTTGTCTAAGTATTAAAACACAATCCAGAATGAAAATCATTGAAATGTCATTTGTGAATTGTGGTTTGCAAAATTAGGCGTGAGAGCAAATGTTTAAAACTTGGGGCTAAGCGTGGCGGTTATTTCACGACGCGGCCATAAAAATTAGCAGTTCCCTTACAGAATTTGTCTTCGATAGCTTGCGGTTTGACGTCAGCTGCGACAATTAAGAAGCCCATCCCTTTTTACTACTAATGACGTAATAAGATATTATCGTTGGTATAATGAGCTATTACGATACAACGGACGATTGCTTTGCGTTTCTGAGACGTAGCCCGTCCCCTGGACTGTACACATCTGGCCCGCATTTGTACGACCAGCCTTTTTTTATTACGTTTTTCTTTCCTTGACCAGGGCCGCACTTTAGATTGAAGTTTATCCTAGAAATGTGAAAGTATGTATGTTTAGATGTGTCGATGTTTGTTACTCAATCACGCAGAAACGGCTGAACGAATTTGGATGAAATTTCCCACATTAGTTTCGAACACATAGGATACTTTATATTCCGGTGGTACGTTCCCATGCACAGTGTTTTATGAAGCCCGATTTTCGGACATCCCATTTTTATTGAAAAAGCTGACAGAAATAATCATTTAAATGCAAGATTTCGTATCCCCATTTGGCTACAAAGTCTAGTTTTTGAGTTATAGTTTTTTGAAAATCGACCAATTTCTATCTCGATATTTAGAAAAAAATATATTACATTTAAACTAAGCATGATACGAAATAATGATGTTAGGTACCTTGATGGCGTATCTTATGCCGAGTATTTTAGTGCACAAATGAACCTTGTAACTTTGTTAGATCCAGATATATACGAGTTTTTCGGTTTTTAATTTTTCTTAATTTTCTCGATAATTCCACCAAATCGGGAAAAGTTATTTATACAGAAATGATTTTGAGAACTTCTCCAACGCACCACATAAATTTCACATCCCAATTCCATGGAACTTGGAAACCACAACGATTTTAAATTTTATCCGGATTTTACGTCGTCAGGGTTGTCAAAATCTCAGATAATTATTTATATCCGGATTTTATTTAACTTTGCCATAAATATATCTACCTGGTAGTAAAGTCGGTGGTTTAGATTCTCTAATGTGAAGACGCCAGGATGCCAGCTTGGTATCTAAATAAAATATTATTCATCGATGTACAGACGCCAGTAGGTCAAGCTATCCCAAACTGTCAAATTTCTTTGATAGATTTTCAACTTGATCACAAATGTATAAGGTTCATGTTCAATTGGGAAAATTTGACAGTTTAAGGTAGCTTGATGTGCTGGCCTCTGTACATTAAAAGGTAAAGTCAGGCATTTTGTGTTAATTAAGTATTTTTGTGGTACTTTTACGAAAAATTTGATCCACAAAATAAGGATAAAAATTTGACAACCCTAACAAAAATAGTTAAATGGGAACAACTTCTAAGTTCCATGGATTTGGGATGTCATAATTATGTGGTGTATTGGGGAAGTAAATAGAATTATTTCTGTATTAATAACTTTTCCCGAAATGGCAGAATTTTCGAGAAAAAAAATAAAAACTAAAAACCAAAAAACTCGTATAAATCTGGATCTAACAAAGTTGCGAGGTTAATTTGTGGACTGAAGTACTCGGCATAAGATACGCCATCAATGTACCTAACATCATTATTTCGTATCATGCTTAGTTTAACCGTAATTAATTTTTTTCTTAAAATCCGGATGGAAAAAATACGATTTTCAAAAAACTATAACTCAAAAACTAGACTTGGTAACTCAATGGGGATAAGAAATCTTGCATTTAAATGATTATTTCTGTCGGCCATTTTAATAAAAATAGGATGTCCGAAAATCGGGCTTCACAAAACACTGTGCCATGGGATAATTTCCGTTCTCCACGCAGGCGAGGCCGCTAGCAAATGCTAGTTAGAAAATATTAAATTCAGATCCAATTGGTGCATCTAGTGTAGGAGTGGAAGGTAGTCAGCCTACTTATAATGTTTCCTGTTGGAGCTCAGACATCATCTAAGGTGTAATGTAAGAATATAAATTCTGCCAGGGGTCAGGTTGTTCGAAAGAGATACCGCGGTCCCTGGCACACAGGCAACTGAGGGAACACGGGTAGGTTTTAGTCAGTAAAAGTCTGACACGCCTTCCTGCTCCACGCAGAGCGGGAGAAGTTATTTGATGATTTCACACCCTCAAAGAAAAAGGGTAGAAATTAAATAGATCCTCAGTTTGAAAGAAAGAAAAATGCGTTCATTGGCATTACAGCAAAACAAATCTTAAAACTATAAAAAAACAGGAAACAATGATTATAATGCCAAAAGGACAGCATAATTTCAGATGACAAAACAAGTTGTACCAGCCACCTGACGCTGATTTTCAGCTGCAACCCACGAGTACCGTACGCAATAAAAACACATAATCAAAATCAAAAGTCATTTATTCAAATTAGGCTGAGAATCAGCACTTTTCGAACGTCAAATTACATAAGACAATCCCCCAGAACGCCTACCCTTAACCACTTCCTGGTGTTTTAGCTGGAAAGAAGTGACGCAAAGGCGAATAGGCAAAGTAATAAACAATAAGAGACACAGAACATTAATTAAAATAAATTTAGTCATTATGTCAGCTAGCCATGCCAATATACCAACAAATAAAATGAAAACTTAACTCAAGCACAAATAATAAAAATGTAAATAAATCACATTCTATACTTCGCTAATCTCAGGAACTACTGGTCTGATTTGAAAAATTATTTCAGTGTTAGATAGCTCATTTATCGAGGAACTTAGGAGCCGATGAAAAATAAAAACGTCACGAATACAAAGTACTCGCACGGCCAGGCGATTCGATGCGACGCGGTGGGTCGGGGAGCAAGAAATTTGACGCAGACGAAGTTGCGGGCAGAAGCTAGTATCAAAATAAAAGCCTCCTGGTATAAAGGGCGTGATAGCTTACATGTGGAAGTGTGTCCGTAATAATAAATTACAGATTAAACAAAAACTAGTCTGATATTGATTAGCGGGCTGGGTGACTGACTCGTTCAACAAATTGACCTTATCCTTATTTTACCTTAGAAAAAGTTGTGCAACTTGGCACCCTTATTTAAAATATGTAATCAATTTCAAGTTTCAAGTTTTTCTTATCTATTTATTGTGTAGGTCAAAATTTCAAGAAATTATCAGAATGATTATGAACTTATGACGCAGAGCTATACAATAAAACCTTGGAATTTCAGAGTGTTTGAAGATCCTTTTGAAGGCTTCTAGCTTCCTCTATGTTATCTATAAATTATACTTACTTCTCAAGATATTGCATGTATCTCAGCAGTCGATTGCACGATCTATGTGACAGGCGAAGCAAGATTCAGAAACGGCCTCGTAACTAATCATGAAACCACAAAAAACGAGCCTTGGAATTTAACATTAAAAAGACCATTACAAAAAGAAAGAAAGCTGAAGTTCGTAATACAGTTAGCAAATTGAATAAAAAATCTTGTCCTCCAAACGCACTTTTGTGTGTAGATACTTCATTATTTTACGTAGGACGTTAGGTAATACTAATAAAATATCTCTAATGACTTAACTGTCGGTATAATGTATGGCAAATACAAGGAATAATTTCGCCACGAGTCATTAACGAGTGCAGAACTCTTTCCACTCTTGTCCCTAACTACGGCCCTTGACCGGCCGTTGCGTTGTAAAAAGCATTTGCATGCAATAAATTTGAACATCCGGGAAATTATTTAGCATGCGGTTAGCCGTGCGCCTGCCGCGTTTTGTCGCGTTAACCCACCATTTAATGGAAACGAGTGTCACTGGAGGAAAAAATGACAGCTGTCATGCGGGCCCCCGCCATGTTTGAAACGTCTTGCTGCGACAAAAACGAATGAGTGACTCGTCAACGTCTGTCACTTGATTATCTGATTACACTTAAGTTATTAATAAGTCGTTAAGCTCAGAACATGTTCCGAACGAAGTAAAGCCGTTAATACTAATCATAAACTACATTAGTAAATTATTTATTTTACTGCGTAGTTTTATTTTATGCACTCGTAAATCTGAGTTTTGATTGGCTCATAAGTGCAGTTTAACATAAATGTAGACGGTTATTGTGCTATAACACGGTTTCTATCGACGTATATTGCGTTTCGTACATCAATTCCACTTGGATTGCTCATAGCTGCTAACATTTTAAAGCCACACAGGTTTAACGAGTTTCCTTCGAAACTCGACATTCAAGTAAAGACAATATCGTCAATATCGGAAAGCAAACATGGCGCCCATAAAGATGCGTTCAAACGTCGCGTTGAAACAAAGGGCACGTTCGGAAAACGTGTTAAGTGCTAATAGATTTCCGGCATCTGTAAAGCAGGTGCGTTAGCGATTGCGATTTGGAACGCCACCGGCACGCCTACACGCAATATTGGATTTACTGTGCGTAGGACGTCTTTGATGTGTGTTTAGGGCGCGTTCATGTAAAATGGTTTCCACAGCGTTGGACTTGGTACCTTTCATTTTCAACCTATTTTGCTAGCACTAGGGGTCAGGAATAGTCAATAAAAGGATCCCCATTTATTGAGCGGAAAACGATCACTAATAAGAAGACACAGTTGAGAATTTCAGTTATTCTGAGATCATATTGCTTTTTAACAACCGATGTAATATCTATCGGATGCCTGGAAATATCCTTAACTGCGAAGCAACTTTCCAACTGCGACAACGTCGTCCAAAACGGTCGTGCAGTTTTCGAGGCTTGACACCCAAACTAACTTTCACTTTACAATAATCTTTGCGTTAATTATATAGTGCGGTATATTAACTATTGCGGTTATTTTGGTAGTTTATATTTAATCAAAAAAAGTAAAAGGAAATAATTTGTTCAGTGTTAAAGCATGGTAAACCGCGAACATCTGGTGCCTTATATTTTTTCAAGTTATTATCAGGTTTTTTTGTCAATGTTGTTTCAAAATGTAGGCTACACTTTTTAAAGAGAATAAAAGTATTCTTTTACTCAAAAATGTGCAAGAAAATGGAAGACTAAAGTAATATCAAGCTCACATTACTGCAACAATTTTCATTTCAACGTTGAATGATAAATGATTTTATTTCTGTAAATAGGTTTGCACAAACACTTTTTTTACACGTCCATCATATTTTTTTAAACTAGATGAGGTCGGCGTTTCCTATCTGACTACTCTGAAAAGGAAGGCCGAAACAAACTCAGACGTCACAGTCTCTTCATAATCTTGGTCAGAGGGGCAATTCTACTAATTTTAAGAACGTTCACAGTCTGATCTCAGTGTCAATCTGTCAAAAATACCTCGATTTTTCATACATTTTTGACATTTGCTTGTCGCTGAGATGACACTGCGACTAGATTTTGAACGGTTTTAATTACGAGAATTGGCCTTCAGATCATGTGAAGACCATGTGGAATAGTTTTCAAAGCAATCATTTCAAATTATAGTCAGGTTACGAGCACCGTAGTTTTTTGATCCGAAGACTAATTTTTATCCTAGAGTCTTCTCTGACCTCATGATAAGTACAATTTTGCAGTGAATAAAAGGCCTCAGTCACAATTTTCAACGCCACATCATCTGCCTAGCCTTTTCCCAACTACGTTGAGGTTGGCCTCCAATCTAACAGGATGCAGCTGAATACCAGTATTTTACATAGAGTGACTGCCGCCTATCCACAACCCAGTTACTGGGTAACACGATACCCCTTAGTAAGACTGGTTGTCACACTTTCGGGCCTCTGAGGAACCGTAACCACTGTCAAAGATCCTCGAATGACAGCCGGGACCAACGGCTTAACGTACTTTCCAAGGCACGGAGGTGTCTTGGTCTTTACATATGATCTCATCACGAACCTAAATTAACCTGACCGATCAGCCACAAGACCCTCAACCATTTTCAACACCTATAGGGCATTAATTCGACGACGTAGTGGCCAAAAAGTAGGTTGCGGTGAGGTGCACCGCAACTGAGGACTGAGGTGGGCCGCGATGTCGAATGGGAGGCATCGCGGCTGAGGGTTACAGGCTGCAGCGGAGGAAGAGTGCCGGTACTTTTGGGTAGCGCTCTTCCCTTTCGTGGGCTGGACGCCCATTTGATGGCGGACGCAGTGGGGCCGCAGGGTAAGAGGAGTGTCGGTATAACGTTGGCCGCTCTCCCTATCCCCTGCGGCCGAAAAGTGGTAGGCGGCGGGGCCACTGTGCTGACCCGCCGGAGGGTGAGCGAGGGATCCGCAAGGGCCGATGCCTGCCAGGGGTGCCGTCGCCCCTGGCACACGAACAACTGAGGGAACATGGGTGGGTTTTAGTCAGTAAAAGTCTGACACGCCCTCCTACTCCACCCAGAGCGGTAGAAGTCATTTGATGATTTCCCACCCAAAAAAAAGGGCATTAATTCCTATAGCTTGGTCTAACTTGTGCCCACCCATCTCTGTTATAAACTAGTTTTATCAACATGCTTGCATGCTAATCTAGATATGATGGAGAACTAGATTGGCATAGCTACTGCCTGTCGTTGCTAATAATTCCACGAATATTTGCTATGTTACAAGGATCGGTATGTCACTGGTATCAGCACTTTCTGTGGTGTTCGTGCTGGAATTTGGCGGGGCTCTTGCCCTTAGCGTTTCGATGCAGTTTGTCCAAAGGGGGACCAATGTTACGAACTAGGGTTCGGATATAAATAAATAAAAAACCGGTCAAGTGCGAGTTGGACTCGCGCACCGAGGGTTCCGTACAAACCTGTGGGTATATAAGTAAAAGTTCAAAATTGTCAAAAATATTTTTTTTTTATATGACGAAACTAAAAATTTTCGGTTTTCGTAATTTTTCCTATATCTGTACTATAAGACGTGACTTCGTACAAAATTTCAAGATTCTAAGTTCACGGGAAGTACCCTGTAGGTTTTGATTCCCGTGCGAGTTTCGAAAATTTGCGGAATTTTGCGGCCTAAATGGCTGTATCTTTTGATTGCGTTGACTTAGAAGGTTGATTTTTCTACAGCTTCCAGGGACAGTAGAACTAAGTATCATATAGAAATTTCAGTTTGATACCTCCACGCGTTCCTGAGAAAAACGGTCTTGACAGACGGACGGACGGACGGACGGACGGACGGACAACAAAGTGATCTTATAAGGGTTCCGTTTTTTCCTTTAGAGGTACGGAACCCTAAAAAATACAAAAAATAATAGTCACAAATACAGTAATCAGAAACTTCAAACAGAAATACTTGTCTTTCACTTGTAGTTCACTGTTTCAATACGTTTGAATTCTTGAGTTGGTTTTAGAAGTGTCAAAATTGGCATAAAAACCAAAGATTGGTCTTCTTGATCCGGTCCGTTATACAGATTTTTTGTACTTCTATCTTCAGCAAAAGAAACATAATCATGTTTTCTCGATCTTCATGTTTTAGAAGTCCCGAGAAGGATCCCAATTTTCTGTTCCATTGATATTTGGTTTGCGGTTGTTTTGGGGTTACTTGGGTTTTTATCTGGAATTTCTCCAGTAGCAGCTTGGAGTCTAGATTTGTCCCTGATTGATGGCAATAGGGTACTTGCCTTCTATTAACATGGAACTTAAACCTAATTGGACAAAAAGTGGGTGTACTGGAGGTAAACTTTTGTACAACCCTTCGGGAAACAAGACGTGATGTTATGTCTATCGAGGAAACTTACATCTGATTAATTTAAAAACAAAATCCCGTGCACACAATGACCACACCTGTTAGCAAGCGTTACTACAGCGGCTAAGCGCTGCAAGCAATAATAGCCCTTACGGTGTATGATAAATTATTGAAACGAGCGACGACGTTCTCCTTTCTTTCATTCACAAGTGAAATTCTACTAAACCTTGAAAGTAACGTATTTTGCCAACTGATCCGACATTGATTACATACTGCAACAGCGACGTCGCAACAAGTTCCGCCAATTATATCCTTCGCTTACAAAACTCTATTTTTCGTAACCCTCGGACCAATGCCACGGGAATAAAGAACAAAATCGTGTGGGAGGTTACTTTGTTGGCCGGAGGAGATAATATTGTAGGGTAGTACCCTTCCCTAAGGGTCGGTCCCCGATGTCGCAGATGTTTAAGCGTTTACAAACACTTGTTACTTACAACGTGCTCCAGTACCCAATGTTGGTGCCACTGTATTGGACAAACGTTTGGGCAAAACTTGAAATTATTTTGAAAATAAGTTGGCTCAATATTGTTTTGTGATTAGGCCTGAGGCTTTAAGGCAAATTCAAAGACTTTATTTTTAATGCGGTTTGCTTGTCTTTCCTAACTGTAATTACACCATATAAATGTAGAAATAATCCTGTCTTATTCTAAACCTTTCTCGAAACCCTAGTTTGGAGTCACTCACATCATAACTCTCATCTCACCAGGTGAGACTTTAAAGAAATATTTATGTTGCATTATATCGCCAGATCTATAAAGGACACAATCAAAACTAATGCGCAACATATTGTGTATTCCATTCCTAGAATTTTACTCGAAAATGCTACAAAAACATAATTGTCATTCATCCTCATTCCACATTTTTTATCATATTATTATCACCGTGTGAGACAATAAACTGGATATGAAAAACTTGTGACTTCATAGAAATTGAGACTTTCAAACGTTAAAACAGAGATGCAGCTATACAAGACGTATAATGCCATCTCTTTTTCGCACTGACACATTGATAACTGAGACGGCCTTAGGACACTTCAGTAGCATTAAGTTTTATGAAGTATTGTAAAAAACGAGGTTTATTGTTGACCATATTATACGTAGAACCTTCGTTATTTGGGTTTTATAGATAGATAAAAGTCTAGTTAGGAGGAATCAGGTATTTATGAGCATCTTGGATGTGAAATGTGTCATAAGTAGACCTTTGATCATTTATGACAACATACACGTACTTAGAGCTAAGTTATATAGGGCTTGTGGCTAAGTTATAACCAGAGTTCGGATATTCGGATGCATATTCACCTAAAGCTGAGGTGTTGGCTAATACAGAACGCGCTTTTTTATCGAAAAAATCTTAACTTAATGTAAAAAAAAAATGTTATAACTAACTCACACCACACCTTCTCTTACAGACTTACACTCTACATACACATACATAAATAATACTTGCATATGGGTTAATTTTAAATAAAAAATATGCATTTGAATTAATTTGAATACAATCCTAATAATTTTGAAGTCGCTTCCATACTGTACACCTGACTAGAAAGCTTTATGAATTCCCGGTGTTCCTAGAATCCCGGGATATTTTTTTACAAAAAATATACATAATTTAAGAAGCCACTTCCATACTTTCTTAACTAAAAATTAACTTTAGGTAAATATGCATCCGATTATCCGATCTCTAATTATAACTGCCGCAACGGTCAATTGCCGCGGTTGGTGAAATTGTAACAGAAATTGTATTGAAAAAAACAAGATGGCGACATTCGTTCCGATCTTGGCCTAGCGCCAAAATCAGAACGTCGCGTCGTGTCGGAAATCAACCTTAAGGTGCTGACTTCTTGCTGATTCTGTCAAATTCAGGATGTGTCAAACATCAGGGGGCCCTATTCTCTGAGTCCGTCAACAGAAGATAAGGGCCCATATTTGAAAGTAGTTCGATACTTAGAAATGAATTAACTTTTCCAGAAAATATACGTAGAACATAATAGAGTATGGACAACTGCCAAATCGTGTTGACATTAATTTTTGTTCGGGCTCCGGACTAATGTAATGTCTGTAAGTAATAAGGAGTAGGAAACGCCCGTAGCTTCGGCACAACACAAAAGAGTCAACGTTGGCTCAGTTACCAAAAAAAAAAATCTGGAAAAACCATCTAGGTATCTCGTTTGGTCCAAGTACAGTCAGCAGCTAATTAATAATTATCTCTTATCAACTTATTCGACCTTGTCATTGTGACCGAACGTTGTAATTGGATGCATTATCAGCTTGTCAATTGACATACCTACATACTTGTTGGTAATTTGACTAGATACGCGATATGTTAGTGGTGTAATAGGCGGCCCGTGTGTAGGAATGGACGTTACAGGCTGACTTATTATCGGAGAAAAAAAAACACCAATAGAATTGCTTCATTTTAGATTTGAACAAATTCTATTGGTGGATTTTTTCTTCGGTTGTGGCTCTGCTTCTTCGAGCAGCTGATTTGGAAAACCTTAAAACCGTATTGTGACAACCATGGTTGTATTTATAAATAAGACTTTGACTTTTGTTGTGGTAAATATTCAATACCTAATTATTTTCAGCACGAACTGAACTAAAAGGACCACAAGTCCACAACAAACCACGGACTCAGCATTGTTGGTTTTATGCGTAAAATTAGATTAGGTATTGGGGAAGGCCCGACAAATACATAAATTGAACGTGATTTTGTTTATTTATCATCTCATAATAAAGGAGTAGGTATATATTATACATATAGTTTATTCTGGGTATTTCCTGATAACTTTACATAAGTACCATTATAATAGCTTACTTGAAAATTATAGAATACCGCAGACACGCGCTACGCAACTTGACTAAAATAAAACATGGAAATTGTTCTATTAGAGTTTTGTCGCTCCTGTCTGCGGGGAGCCTTACGTCAGCATCACTCAGTAAAGTCATCACGCCTATGATATCAAAACATTCACAACATTTGAAACTCGTTTATCTATCAGTAACCAAAATACTACGATTAATAATAATCAACAAACAATACAGATTATAAATAGATTACTTAACAGACTATAAATAAACAATAAATTAATCAGTGACGTCGCGCGGTTTTGTGAATATTTCTTGCTGGGCTGAATTTTAAGTTGAATAATACTAATTAAACTGGGTCTAATGCACGAAATTTTGCACAAGAGTTCCCAAAAGTGAGAACTAAGGAAGTAAGTATATTTGAAAGTCGTCACCAAAATTGGACCTCCAATAGGCGATAGTATTTTGTAGGGAAGTTCCTCATTTTTACTTTTGACTGAATAACATTGATACCGGGGCGTTATTTGTAATCATTTGTGAAATTGTCACAGAAATTGTAATAAAGGAAAACAAGATGGCGTCGGTAGTTCCAATACCTATTGGTCACTCGCCAAAACGTGATTGTACACATGGCTACACATGAAACTATACATTTACAGTATAAGCTGATCTCGCATTGTATAGGATTTTCGTACAGTGCGAGATCAGCGTATAGGTACTGGAAATGTATAGCTCGATCTGTAGCCGTGTGTACAATAATAAGGATCTGGGTTCTTGGAAACCCTAATAGGCAGTGGGTAGGGAAGGTCCTCATTTTTACAAATGGGAAATTGGGAATACCATCCATTGCACGGCTTAAAAACAATAAAAGTTAAATTAAAAATTTATAAAACCCCGACCCAAACAAAAACCTCTAAAAAGTAAAAATAATCTTCTATCTATATAAATAAAAAGACAAGTCCTGACTGACTGACAGATTGACTGACTCATCAACGCCCAGCCCAAACCCTTGGACCTAGAAAGCTGAAATTTTGCACAGAGGTTCCCTTTATAATGTAGACAAGGAATAAGGAAGGATTTTTCGAAATTCAACCCCTAAGGGAGTTAAATAGGGGATGAAAGTACCGCGCGGGCGAAGCCGCTCAAATCCCTTCATCAACCAGAAGCTGATAATTTTCAAACGGCTGAACCGATTTTGATTAAACATGTCTAAGAACCACCGCTAGAAAACCTACTTTTAAATAAAAAACCGCTCCCAAATCGGCCACCCGTTTAAGCTACGGTGCCCCAGACAGACACACATAGCGGGAAGACTTATAACACCCCTCTTTTTGCTTCGGTGGTTAAAAAGCAGCTATTTCCTTGCGTTGACTCTTTAAGTCCGTCAACGAAGATACGGGTCCGTCCGATAGTAGATGATCCGTAAAACAAATGTCAGATTCGAATGTTCGGAAGGCCAGCAGTGCACCGGGAGTAGGGACGACTGTCAAATAGTGTGGTCGTTCATTCTGACATTGGGCCCGAAGAAAGTGATACGGTATAGAAATTGCCCCTAACTTTGGCCGAAACTATTGATAATATGAAGTCAAGCCCAGAAAGACTGACGGTCTTACGGGGTCCTTATTACCCAGAAGCCTAGTTGTGGAGGTCAGATAGGCAGTCGCTCTCTTTAAGGCTGCCCTCTCAAAAAATGGTGGAAAACAGCATGCAGATGAAACCACTTTTCGTCGGCATTTACAAAGAAATTACATTTGAAAAAAATTGTTAGTAATCTACATAATATGATACGACATTTGGTTTAGGCTAACTTTTCTATGGGTATCAAATAATAAGAGAAAAAAAACCAAATCACCTCCAAATCGTTGAGATGAAACCATTTTACTCCTTCATTTTTTAACAAAAGAGTAAAAAAAAAAATGTCTACTGCTTTGCAATACAAAGGAAAATGATTTGATTTTGTTACGTTTTACAAATATGCATTATTTTTGTTATAATAAATAAAAAATGCGACCGATTAAAGACTGCACGGCTACATCACCCCGCACTCGCCCACAAATTTAGTGCGCCCAAATGCTGAATGAAGGTCCTTGACGTGTATTATACTTGTCGGCATTCGGTTAGACTGGAAGCCGACCCTAACATACAGTTGGGAAAAGGCTAGGCATATATGATGATACATTGATAATTTTATAATCATTCCTAGATACGCGAAGTAAATGCGTAACATGCTTATAAATAATTATGTAGTTGAATAATATTTTAATAAATTCTTATTTCGTGATTGCCAGTTTGTGACACACATACAAATTAATTTATTACACTTTACCTAGATCTGCGCGTGAGTGTGTGTGTCGACCATGTTTAAATGTAAATGCGGTTTTAGTATAGCAGTCGTCATGCTTTTGATTTTAAAGGGTTATGAAAAATGAAAAAATGAAAAATGCTTTATTATTTTAACAAGTAAAACTTAACAACTAGTGATTGGAGCCTCCTTTTAAGCAGATATGCCTGTGTTAGGAGACTCCGCTCTTCCATAACTTAAATTAATATCTTTTACTTGTTTTATGCAAATATATAGTTATCTAAGAGTAAAGAAAAAAGTAGTACTAAAAATAAAGAGTAAAAAAAAAAAAAGAGAAATAATAAAGCTAAGCATGCCAGTACAGCACGCAGGCAGGCATGCAGGCGTGAGGGTCTGTGAATGTGGGAGTGTGTGAATGTGAGAGTGTGTGAATGTGAGAGTGTAAATGTGTAAATGTGAGGGTGTGAGAATGTGAGTACATATGAATCAGAGCGTATGCATGAGGTGAACATGTACAGGCATTAGAGGTAGGGTATATTTATTCCAGCAGCGCCTCCGTGTCATCATAAGTAAGTGGTTTTATCCAATTAGTTAAATATTTTTTACATTCAGTTTTTGTCTTATTATATATGTAAATGTCTTTGTTAATTCTGTTGTATAGTTGAGCTGAGCGTCTTTTGTATTGTATACGAGCGAACTTGGTTTTAGTTTGGGGAACTTCTGCTACTATATCTTTTCTTCTTTTCAAGGTTAAGCTGGGGTCAAAAGAAAGAGTTTTCTGTTTCTTTAGAACAGTTTTAATTACGTATAGTTTTCGCACCGAGAGTAAATCGCTTAATTGATAAAGACTGTGTGTAGGATATCTAAGGTTTTTAAAATAAATTAGTTTTATTAGAGCTCGTTGAGCCCGTTCAAGGTCAAAGAACTTAGTCTTGGCCGCACCCCCCCATATGGGGATGCAGTACACCAAAACGGACTGTACTAACGCTATGTATATTTCGTTGAGTAGGTTTCTGGGGGTATTTGAGCTGGTGGGTGCTTTTTTTGGAACAATATGCCTCAGCGTTTTAAATATCCAGCTCAGTTTTCTGATTCTGTTAGTGACCTGTTCAAGGTGGGGGTACCAAGATAGTCTCTCGTCAACAATGACACCAAGATATTTAGTTTGAGACACTTTGACTAGTTTTGGACATTGACAGTAGTTTGAATCATTGCACGTATGTACTCCTATATTAAAATCTGTATATGGTTGTGTTCTGTGTGATATACTGAAACATATGTAATTCGTTTTATCCGTGTTTAGTGTGAGCAGGTTATTTCTGAGCCATTCAGCTATTTGGGTCATACCAGCTTCAGCACTTCCGGCAACATCTTGCCAAGAATTCCCAGAGAAGACTACAGCTGTATCGTCGGCATAAGATAACACGCTAGCGTTACGGATTTTAAGGTTACAGAGGTCATTAATGTAAAGTAGGAATAACGTAGGGCCCAGAACACTTCCCTGAGGGACTCCAAATGTGACATTTGCATCAAAACTGACGTGTTCTCCCACCTTAACCCGCTGTTTCCTGCTTGAGAGATAGTCCTTGAACATTTTGAGCGGAATTCCTCTCACACCTGACGCTTCCAGTTTGTTAATGAGAATGGGAACAGAGACGGTGTCAAACGCTTTTTTTAAGTCAAGAAAGACGGTCAGACATTTTCTACCCCTATCTAAATTATCAGCCACTAGCGAGGTGAGGGCAGTAACTGCATCCTCGGTTGATACCCCTCGCCTGAATCCAAATTGTGAGTTACTTATGGTGTTACATTTCTGAAAGAATTTCAAGAGCCTATTGTTTATTAGTTTTTCAACTATTTTGGATAAAGCTGGCAAAATGGATATGGGTCTGTAATTGTTGACATCGTCCCTGTCCCCACCCTTGTAAACAGGGATGATGATGGATTGCTTAAATGGGGTAGGGAAAATACCCTTTTCAAAACAAAGATTTACCAAGTGACTTATGATAGGTACAATTTCCTGGCTTATGTGTTTCAGAAATCTAGTGGATACATTGTCCCAGCCAGGGGCGCTCTCAGATTTTAGGCTCATCAAAATCCTGCTCACTTCATTGGGATCAGTATCTAAAAGAACAAACGAGTTCATTTGTGTCACTAATGTTTCCGGTTGAGAAGAGATTAAGTTCTGTGCTGAAGGTTGAATTTTTTGGGCTAACTCTTTACCAATTTTTGCGAAGTAATTATTAATTAAATTAACAGACTCAGTTGAATTTGCTCCCATGTGTAGTAGTTCTGTGTTTTGGCTCTTAGAACTGTTGGTGTAAGTTAAGGTTTTAATATTTTTCCATAATAACTTATTGTTTGTGACGGATTTCGTTAGTAGGTCTCTTTCAAATTTTCTTTTTAATTTTTTAATTAGGTTATTACAATAATTGCGATAACGGCGGTAGGTTATTTTTAAGATGTCATTAAATGGATCCTTACGTGATTTTTTTTGGAGTTTGTTGCGGTTCTTAATGCATCTTAATAAACCGGCAGTAATCCACGGCTTAACGGTACGCTTACTATTGGGAATTATTTTGATAACAGTGCTGTGCTTGATAGATTCAGTCAATTTGTGTAATAGTAGGTCAGTCAGTTGATCCGGGTCCTTGCAAAACAGTAGCTCTGCAATTTTATTTTCTCTAAGATGTTTTAGGGCCTGTTCAAAATCAATAGATGAGGTGGTTCTGTTAGCAGTTTGTTTGATTTTTAGCTTGGATAGTGATAGAAAAGTAGTGAAGTGGTCGGTGATGGAAGTGTGTAGTATAGCAATAGATGCGGATACCTTCTTCTTGTCTATTTTAATCATAAAGTGATCTAAACAGTTCGATTCGCGTGTAGGTAGAGTATGTCCAGGTAGTATGCCGTATAGTGATAACATATTTTGGTAGTTTACCCTATTCCTATATTCATGCGACGGTTCAATATCTTTAGTTTTGAGATTGATGTTAATGTCCCCCGCTATAATTATACTTTTATGTGACGTTAAAGTATTGAGGTGTGTACTGAGAGAATCAATAAAAGAGTCTGTGTTTGTGTTAGATGGAGATCGATACATGCATAGAATAATATTATTGAGTATTTCCAGCTGAAGACACGACGCCTGAGCCAGACTAATTTCTTTAACTTTGGGTTTTAGTGATTTTTTCACATATACAACCACGCCGTCATTTTGATTTAATTGACGTGTGGTGGAAAATGGAAGGTAGTTATTAAGTTGCGGGATAGGTTTATCTGGATGTAACCTACATTCGGTTAAAATTATTATGTCCGTTTCAAATTTAAACGTGGATAATAAAATAGAGAAATCATCAAAGTTGCAGAAAATGCTCCTTATATTCTGTGAAATAATGGTCAAATCATTTTTATCGGGTTTGATATAATTGTGTAGCTCCGTGCAGGTACATTGGAATGTACGTGCTACTTCGATATTGTCGATCTCAACAAGAGTTTGTAAGGTGTCATCCATTTTTGAAATATATAGGTTGAATAGACGTCGCCAAACTATAAGTATTAGAGCTACAGTAAACGAATGTGTTGCAACATTTAGTACTCATGATAAGCTGATTGGAGTTATGTTGAGAATGCTGAGTTATTGTTATTATTTTTGTAGAGAATGTGTTTGTGTGTGTGTGAGTATGAGGTGTGTTAACATTGGAATTAATTATAAATTTATGCATATTAGGATAGCACCTTACTTCCTGATGATAAAAAAATATATAAACGTATATACCGAGGTTAGTTACAGCGTGATGTAAAGCGGTAGGTAGCTAGTGTAGCTACTCTACTTTGGTGTTTAATCTATATAAATAAAAAGAGAAGTCCTGACTGACTGACTGACTGACTCATCAACGCCCAGCCCAAACCCTTTAACCTAGAAAGCTGAAATTTTGCACAGAGGTTCCCTTTATAATGTAGACAAGGAATAAGGAAGGATTTTTCGAAATTCATCCCCTAAGGGAGTTAAATAGGGGATGAAAGTTCCGCGCGGGCGAAGCCGCTGGCAAAAGCTAGTTATTCTCATTTTTTTTTTGTTGTTTTCATTATCTCAGAGCATGGCAAAGGCCTCCATTTTCGCTTTCCACTCCTTTATGTCTTGCTTGAGTTAGTGTGGACCAATTCTGTCTGTTAGCACCACGGTCATCTCGCCATCTTCTAGGTCTGCTTCGATGTCGTTGTAAATTTTTCTTCTGACGATAAAAAATACAATCTGTAGTTTTGATGTTGACTGTACAGTGGCTGATCTTTACTTGCACCTTGTTATTTTTCCGTATATGTGTATGCCCGACCTTTTTAAGGAAACTGACAGTTTTAAAAGCTGACGTACGTGCATGACATCTGACACTAACGTTGCCTAACGATAGCACAGCGAAGTTTTTATGGGGCATTCATGTAATAAAATTAATAAATGAATTTATATTTTGTTTAATGATATTCTAATGTCGTGTCCTCGAGGACGTTTTTGAGCAATTTTATGTTGTATTTTCACGGAAGGAAAACGGACCGTACATAGGTTAAATTTATTTATTTGGTTCACCAACAATTGATTACACTGATATGAAGATTGAGAGACATCCAATATACTTAAATATTATAGGCTATAAAATATGTCTTTAGGTAGATATTAAAAATTAGATGAGTTCTTATGCTCATCGAACATGTTTTCGACCAAATTCTAAATTGAAATCGAAATTAAGCGAAAATTTAAATTATATAAAATCAAATCATAACTAGGTACCTAAGTAAGTACCTAAACTAAATAGAAATACATAGTACCTTCTTACAAAAGCGTGAAGATCATCGATCGATTTGTTTATTGTTGAACCAAGAAAACTGACATCAGTGAGAGTGACATCTAATATAGACTTGCAAGTCTTGCAACAGACATTTAATGTTAGTTAAAAATACCTCCACAACTATTCCCTCAGACGCTAATTACGCAAAGGACAAAGATTCTCAACATATTTGACGGTGAAGGTCACAAAAATGTAACATTGACTTGACGGTTGACACGCCCGCGCGCACACTGACGCAACGTACACAAACGGGCCACCCACACAGCGACGCGCGTGACGAAACGACGTGACGTCACCCGCGGCACGCGAACACACCCACACTCGCGCGTGAATCGCCGTGACGTGTCCACGCACATTATGAAACACGCTGCTATACAGACGCACACTTACGTCGATGTAAACAAAGTGACGTAAAGACATGACTCACACAGTCACGTCGCCACACACTAGGCGCGCGCTTGTGATTAATGTAAACAAACCAGTCTCGTTCATAGCTTTTGCTACGCACACATTCAAGCGCCCTTACAAAAGTGGGCCATCTGGATACTATACTGTCTGTATTCATATACCTAGCTACACGTAATACCTACATATTTATTGATAAACAAACAGAAATAGAACGTTTAGAAGATTATTAAAATACTGTTCTATTTCTGCTTATTTATTTGCGTAATGTAGTAATGAACTCGTGATGCTGTAGGATTTAAGTTACTTGGGTATCCTTTGTATTTTTAAACTGAATTAAACCAAGCTTAATACCATTTTTGAACAGCCGAAAGCTTCCAATTTCCACAACAAAGAACAATAAAAACCAACGGAATACAGATAGCGTTATAAAAAAAATTAAAATAAAAATCACAATACAGTCGCGCACAAAAGTTATAACCAGCTGAATGTGAAACAAGTACAGTCGTAAATAAAAACGAATAGCGCGCGGGCCGACGCGTACTGTTATTACTCGAAAATTTATGGCATTTACCCAAAAATTACCAGTTCCAGCCACTTTATGACGCACTGAATTCCGGCAATAACCGTCCTTTTCTATATAATATTCCAAGTTACAACGTAGTTATTAACTAAAACATGTTTTTTCTTAATACCGAATTTTTTACATCAATTTCTTAAGCCATAATCATAATCCAGATATAAAAATAAAGAAACATTAGGTTTTTTTTCCTTTCTGTTTGTGGAATCTTGAGATATAACTATAAACAGACCGAAATATGAAGTCGCTCTGCTGAATATAAAGTCGTGAAAGCCGTCGTTATTTGTAATTCTAAACCTAACAACTTTCTAAAACATCGGAAATCCTCGAAATGAGTTCGAACATTAATAAATTCATTAAATATGTGTTCACAGTGTTTAGCGAAGTGGTCAATAAAATACACACACATTCGAATGCGAAAACAATGTTTAAGAATAACGCAGCTTGTTCTTCAAGCAATATTTACAAATTTTCTCAAAATACTTAATTACAAACCAGACTAAAAAGTTTATGGCTTCATTATTTAAACGCCAGTAACCTTCATTGTGGATAAATAATAACGTTACATGCACAATGATCATGATTCAAGAATACCTAATGATTTTGTTTTGAATAAAAAAGTATAATTTATTTAGATTATGAGGTATAACCATGAATACCATTAAATACAATACATAAGTTCTAACATAAAAATGAAAGGATGAGAATAGCTATTGATAATTAAACCATTTCGTCTTACTTGAAATAATTATTTCAACTAATAAATTATATTATAATGTCATAAAATATGTTTTTCATATAAATACAATGTCGCCCATGCGCATGTGACCGCCCGTAATTTTCTAAATATTTATGAAAAAATGTCGCAAATAAACTTCAAAAGGGGGGGTCTATCTATAACATTTTTTTTATTTTATTAAATTTTAATTTTTAAAATAAATACACAATTTTTACCGAAAAAATGACTTCGATTCCGTTTTTTTTTTCGTGGGCGATAATTTTTAGTAAAATCTTAATTAACCTGTTAAAATAACTCATAAGCTTTTGGAAATAATAAACAGAATCCAAATCGACCCATAAATTTCGGAGATGTGTCAAAAAATAGAAAGCAAATCTACAAACTCTACTTAAGAAATTGAAAATTGAAGAACATGAAAAATGTTATAGATAGACCCCCCCTTTTGAAGTTTATTTTAGAAATTTTTTCATGAATATTCAGAAAATTACGGGCGGTTACATGCGCATGGGCGACATTGTATAAATTGATGCTGCAAACATTTTCATTTATTCTACTACAACACACCCACACACACAAATACACTACTACAATCTAACAGCTATACAATCCAGTCAGCTTCAATCCCACACTACAAATTATAACTAATTCCGTTTACTCGATTGTTCTGCGTAACACCTCTGTACTCGAGCGTACAGCTGTAATTTGACCTGGATAAATGTATCTAGGTCAATAGCGGGGTCAAGGCGTCCGCCATTGTTAGCTCGGCAATCAGCTGTAATTATACGTAATTGTGTTATTACCAACCATGCTGATCTGCTGGCGATTACAGAATTTCAGCCGCTCATCAAGCCGTCTTCGTCATCCCACTTAAGAGGGGCTGTGAAAGGGTTTCTATTTGGTCACCTGTCCCTAATTTATTTGAAATTCGTCAATTGGTTCACCCTAATTGCGTAACACATTTTCAATCACAATCCGAGAGTTTTGGAAGATATTGCAAATCCACTGCGTCATAGGTGCTCAACAATTTAAATGACGCAATGAACGTGGGTGAACTGTCAATGAAACTCATTGGCACCAATTGCTTATCTATAGCAGATAGTATAGTCCAATAAAAGTCCACCTTTCGCTTGAGTTTGACGTAACACAAAGCATCAACAACGGGGTTCAATCTACCTTAAGTTTGAGAGACAAGATTCTATTCACTACGTGTGCCACATTCGGAAGTACTTTCTGCATCAAGCTCTTGATCCAGCCGCCCAATGACAGCCTCCTGAAAGGTTGGACGAGGTTCTCGGCTATGTATTGTGCTATCTTAATCTTCTATACCAATAACACAACTGACAACGGAGCTGAAGAACAAGAAAAAAGTCAGAAAGAATGCCAAGCGGAATGGAGTAACAGCGGGGTCGGGCGATGTCTGCATCTCATCACTTACATCTGTTCCATTGACAGTAGCTGAAGGTTTATAAAAACCTTGATGAATAGCATATGCTTTTAATACAGTTTTGTCGCATTTCTTAACAAAACGTAAGCCCGTGCTGTACTATATTCAACTTTTATAGTTCCACTGGTTCCACCTAACCTATTTTTTTTTTTCTTAAAAAAAACGTTGCCCCACACTAGGAATTTCTCCTGTATTGTGGGTGCGTTTACAAACATTTAAAACTCACATACACAAACAGCCAGACCCGGAACAACTAATTGTAGGTCATACAAATACTTGTTCCGTGCGGGAATCGAACCCGCGACACGTAGCGCAGCAGTCAAACGCTTAACCACTGCGCCAACCGTGCCGTCTGCAGCGTCATAATATAAAATGTAAATGTGTATGTTATTAATATTCTAGCCAAAGGGCATATCAATAAACTTGAATATTTCTATGCTGATTCTGCTTTTTATGTCGATATTAATTCCATAGATATATTTATAATAAATGTAATTTATAATTTATTTAATTCACCAAATAAAAGACAACGGATTACACATATTTATGGGCTAGTACTTGGGAGAAATAACATATTAGCATCTGTAGCTGAACTAGTACGATTCCTGTATCTCAGCATAAAATACGAGTATAACAAGCTACTTACGATTTTAGACTTAAAATTCTGTTTTATGCTTTCTTTTTTCCATTTTGTTCAGCAAATCGTTAACGAAAGACCCTTAACAAAAGGAACCTGTTGAATTTTGGCGGACCGCGATATGAGATTTAACACACTAGCTTCCGCCCGCGGCTTCGTCTTCATGGTATGCCGATAAAAAGCCTATGTCCTTCCCCAGGGTTCAAAGTATCCCCATACCAAATTTCATCAAAATCGTTTCAGCCGTTTCGGAGATAAGCCGCAACAGACAGACAAAAATACTAAATATTACTTTTACTCTAAGTACTAAAGACACTTTCTATACATACATTAAACTTTTTACATTAAGTAAAAAGCTGTGATTTTGACATTACAAACAGACACTCAAATTTAAATGTATATGTATTTGTATGCAGCATCTAAAGAAGTTCCGTGCGGTGCCGGACGTAAAAGAATAGCACCATCCCATTTTTTCCCGTGGGTGTCGTAGAAGGCGACTAAGGGACTTACTAGAGAATGGGCAGCAGCTTTCTCTATGCATTTCACCACCATACTGTGATCGCCAACCCGCCTGCCAAGCGTGGCGATTATGGTAAAACCCTCCTTTTGGGTGAGGCCTATGTCCAGCAGTGGCGTCTTTCGGCTGAAATGGTGATGATGTAAAGAAGATTTGTATAGAGAACGGTACCGCCAGTAGGAAGTACCCTTATAAAAGTACTTTACAACATAAAGTACGAAATGAAACATAAAGTTGTATGACTGGTACGAGTATGATAGCTTAGCCGCAGGGCCATTCAACAAGCAACAACAGGCCAGTTAGTCTGGTTTTTACTGAGGCCAACAGCTCTATTGATTTCCTGATGAAGATTCAGATGTATGCAGCTTTGTTCTGATGTAACGGTAAAGATGGCGGTACTTCATCAACACATACGATTCGGTTTGCGGATATAGCCATATGTTTGAAGGTATAAATCAAAGTTTAATTCGCTTCTGGATGCACTGGCAAGCCTTTGCATGATTAGTTAATTTTATAAATAGCTTTAGATTTTTATTTTTCATTGTTCCCTAACCGTTTTGTCTACGACTGTACTTGACAAAGTTGTCACAATAGACAAAAATAACGTAATTTCTGTACTTCAAATATTCATTATTTTTTACACAATTATTTTTGTAACCTAAGTACTGCGGCTTTATTCTGATTTGCCACTTCCCCCATTAGATCGTGAGGCAAGGGACCAAAGGATCCTCCTCTAATACCGAACGTGACTGTACGCGTGTCCCTCGCATCAGCACCGACCACGTTCTGAATTTGAATGTAATTTACAAATACCCTCATAAGATGAGTTTTTTTTTTTTACATAACTGCAAATATTTTAATTTTTAGTTTTTTCGATACACCTGTAAATTCGCGATTGGTATTGTTTATCTTACAACATTTGGTTTTCGTATATAAATATATTTTTTATCTATAAAACCATTTAAGAGGAACCTAGTCTAGTGTGTGCCTTTAAGGTGAATCTAGTCCACATTTTTTCCATACAAACTTCGGGAGTGTTTTACTCCACTGTTTGACAACGTACATAAAAAATTAAACATGGTAAGGTTTTGTCTCCATTATTAATATCGTCTGTACGGAAACAGAATACTAAAATAAAAAGGCATTAAAAAGTTATGTATGAGCCAACAAAGATACGTTTTTCTTGCTAATTTAACCTAACTTTGGGCGTGTTTAAGTAATAAAAGAAGTTTAAAATCTCCAAAACCAAGTCGGTACCGACAAATTTGAAGTATACTAAAGTTCAATAAACTTTATTGGTTATTGATTTATGCAGTGGTTTTTTCAAAAAACCCGATTATCCAAAGGACTTTTCTTAATTGTTTACGCCCCCGTTTTACTATAAATGATCCTGCATCTCACTCAATAACGTTGTGCGTGTAGACTAGCGTCGTCGTAACTGCTCATAACGAATACTACCTCTATCGGACACGATGCCTGGTGAGACAGCGTGCTTTTTAACCAGGCCCATCAGTGAGTTCGAGTCAGGGATTAGGTTCCCCTTAAAACTTAGAAACACATAAAAAATTATTGTACAGTCGCCAGCAGGTCAAGCTATCCCAAACTGTCTTTTCCCAATTGAACATAAACTTTATTCCTTTGTTATAAAGTTGAAAAACTATCAAAGAAATTTGACAGATTGGGGTAGCTTGATGTGCTGGCCTCTGTACTTTGAAATAATCGGTGGGCGGTGGGATTTCTTAGAGGTAAGCCGATGGGAATTGCATTGTATTGACCCTTCGCCACTGATTCATCATCATTCATTCATTCATTCTTTCTACTGCCATGCCCTTTTCCCAATTTATTTGTGGTCGGCGCAACATGTCTTTATTTTCCACACACCTCTATTATTCGTCATCTCCGTAGTCACACCTTTTATAATAATAATAAATTCTTTATTGCCATAAAAACAGGTTAACTAGGTACAGAAAAATGTTACACCCTGGCTCCAGGGTCCTCCTTTCTAACCATATAACTCACATAGGCCATTCTTCGTTTCTTTGGTATCTCCCTATACTCTTATAGCCATCGACATTCATCAACACGAAGTAAACGCCAATATTACTCAGTTTTGTATACTTTAGCTAGTAAGTAATTAAATAAACCATAAATCTATACCAAAATATGTGGTAGGTAAGTCGTAACTTTGCTCTTGTCAGAAATAATCCTGAATGATGCGACGCGACGCGATCTAAGGCGATAAATTACCGCGCAATAAAACCGCCCCGCCAACGCAGCTGTGCTAACAATTTTTTTTTTTTTAATTTTTCCTCCAACAAAAACCTCACTTTTTCTATTATAGAGACTCTTATCTGCAACCTTAAAAATGTGAAGCTCCCGAGAAATAGCCCAAACTCGACCGTAGTGCGTTGAAATAATTTTGTGGTTTCACTATTGTTCGTCGCTCAAACGCTTTCAAATAGTTTTTTTGTAAGTACATAAACAACAAAACCGCCATTTTGTTTCGATCGATTTCGCATTGATCCGTTGCGTTGCGATTTATCGCACCGAATACTTGGGTAATTGATAGTGTTGAAAAAAAAAACGCAATTCGTTCCCGATGCTGATAATCAATAATTGGCTTGGTAGGTACGTTCTACGCAAACCGGCCGTTTTCTATTACTTATTCTGTTTAGATATAGGTACCTAAACAAATTGACTCTAAATTAGTGTTGTGTTCGCATTGGACATGCGTACTGTAACGACATTTGGCATTTTATGCAGTTGGATGAAATATTTTGATTCTTAAAAGTGAATTGGAGTTACATCACTCGTTTAATAATTAATACTTGTAACAGATTTTATTGACAAATTACGATAAGCATTGTGTGTATAAAACGGAAAGTACTAGGCTAGGGAGTGTACGGAATAAAAAATATTTACTTCCTAAGTATGTAGTAGGTAGCCTGTACCTATCTACGTTGAATATATATCGGTATAAATATAAAATAAAGGAAAACGTAAGTAGTTAAGTATAAGAAAATACAAAAAAAAACATCGTTAGTAGGTATTTAAAAAAACAGTTAAACATTTCATGCAGTTTCATCAAATCATCACCAACAAACTGAAATAGCACGCATTTTAGTAAAAAAAAAACGCTTTGAAATTGCGTTCAAAAACGAAAAATTGAAGAGAGAAAAAAAAAGTTGCACAAAGCAAAAGGAGTTCGGATTTCAAAGCCTGACGAATCGTAATCGATTTGCTTTAGAACTCGATGCTATGATTACTCGACTCGAACAATTTCGTACCGAATCTATTCACTCCAATAACTAGGGTGCCACTATATTGTGATCGAATGCACTTGAATTCGAAGTCTTTCTTCCGTGTTCGTGACTGTGAGAACTCTAAATTAGTTTGGAAATCTGAGTATTATATAATTTTGTTCGTGCTATTTAAAACATCGTGTACACTGCGGCTCACGCCTTGAATTATCTTTTTTAAGCAACTGAACCGATCGTGAGACCAGAAACCAATGATATTATAAGTGTATAAAATCATTGCCAGAAACTGACTTTAGTAGACACGCATAATTTGCAAATGAAACTAAAAAGTTTATGTTTTAATTTGACATGTAATGGATTGCTTTTGCATTCAATATTGACAGATGCCTGTCATTTGCCTCTCAAACATCATAGCAACACAACATGCGCAAGAATTTCATTCGCTAACCATATCATCATTTAATTGGGTCACTACCAAATTAAATACTACCTACGTTGATCGTTTATGCAGGTTTATTCAAAAATATCCACAGGATATGAACACTTAAGTTCGTTACGTTCAAATTTAACAGCAAAGCCGTTAAAGTATTAATGGCAGTCCGTTATTTTGTAAACTGTTGCCGCTCTAATGGGCTATTTACAAAATATTAAACAGTTTTGGAGTCGTTAAAGTTGATGCAAATATACTTTCTAACATGTTTGCCATACTAAAGTCGAAGGGACTTGCTGTATGGTGTATTTTTGGAACGTGTATCGATGTTCCATCAAAGTTAATATTGCTATCAAGATTTTTCGTTTTCTTCCGTGCTAAATTGATATCTGATCTTCTTATCTTCTTAGCGTGTCGATAGCAAAAATAACGCAAAAAGATTATGTAATTATTATAATTTTCTAAATTAGTTTGACCCAAAATTTAGCAACGCGAACACCGTTCTCTGACGCAGACATTAGGTCCACACGTGTGCAGGTCCCATGGCATGCGGTGCAAGAGGGAGGTGAGCCATTGTCTGTGGAGAGCCGCCGCATACCTTCTTCCATGAACCCCCATTTGTGGAGGTTGTCCTTGCTGCGATCTACTTGGGTACGAAGTCTGTTTAAGGTTTTCCAAGTAGGCCACGGTAACTTGTGCCCGGGTGGGAGGCTCTCTAATGGTTTGATGAAGAAATCAGGAGGCTTGAGCAACTCTTGACAAAGATCACATCTTCCTGTGGAAGGGTTGCTAGCGGCTGGACTCACGCAACCAAAAAAAACATTGCCACTTTTAAGCCCCTGTGGCACTGGATTAAAGTTGTGCATTTGGTGGCGTGCATCCTGTAGCTTCGCCTTATCGATGCGGCTGGCTATAGTCCTGCGAATATCTGGAGTCTGTCTACACTGACTGGCGCGATGCCAGTCAGTGAATATAGCATTCGCAGCGCGGTCGGTTTTATTTAAGCAACCAGTAATCATCCCATTGTCTCATTTAGAGCTGTATCCACTAACTTAGGATTTCTCCACAGAGGTTTTTGCTAAACGTAGGTCTAAGTAGGTACTACCTGCCGAGTAGTGGTCCTTGCCTCCTTGGTCTGCACTACCTTCTCCCAAAATATATACCTGGCTAACCAAGGGGTATATCGTGTTACCCAGTGACTGGGTTGTAGAAGTAGATGTCAGATAGGCAGTCGTACTATGTAAAATCTTTAGAGCTGCATACGTTTAGACTGGACACCGATCTCAACCACAGATTCCTCTGCCAGGGGTGCGGGTTTGTTCGAAAGAGATACCACAGCCCCTACTAGGGCTACTGAGGGAACACGGGTGGGTTTTAGTCAGTAAAAGTCTGACACGCCCTCCTGCTCCACCCAGAGCGGGAGAAGTTATTTGATGATTCACCACCCAAAAAAAAAAAACACAGATTCCTCAACATATCGATACCAGAAGTATCAATTAATGTAAGGGACAAATCACGGTTTTTCAGGAAAACCAAAAAACTATTTTTATTTTTTTTATCTTTCTATAACTTTTTATTATCTGCTCCGATTTCTATTGTGTCTAGAGCAAAGTTTATTAGAATTTTCTCTTCTTTCATACTATAAACGAAAGATTTAGGAATTCCCAGTGGTTTAAAATATAGCATGTCCCTTACGTTAAAAAAAGACGTTTAGTTGTGTCTTAACCCATTTAGACCCAAATACAAAATAACGATAATTTTTTGAAAAAATCTTTATTGGCGTAACTATTAAAGACTAGTAAGATATATTATTAGGAAAAAACTAAAAAAAATAACTTCCTTATATATAAAAAAACACCGTCCTCAAATGGGGACAATGGGCGCTTACGAGTGGTATTTTTCAAAGCATCATTTTCGATGCACAATGTTTTAAAGTATTTTTTTACATTGCCAACGTGCTTTCATGTGGCATACTATGCATCGTAGTTGGCTTATCAGTTTCTGAGGGAAGTCTTGAACGCCGTCTTGACTCATACTTGGCACCATCAATGAAGGTTTACGGCATCTTCCATCCGGTCTCTCTGTGGTTACATACTTCAAATAAAATCGGCGAAACTGGAGCTGATCTATTTTATCTTTAGCGGCCAGGACGTGGAGACGCCAAGCATTGGCCATAGCCAAATCAAGCATGTAGGTAAATAGAACCCACCACCATTTTTTTCCTCGTATAGCTGTCCAGTATACTGCGATTGATTGTTCAGCTTGATCAACTCCACCCATGCCATTGTTATGGTTCAGGAACAAAAAAGGGATGTCCACATCTACCTTCCTTCCTTCCGTACAGCTCCATCTTTTTACCTTACCCAAAGGATGAACAATCATAGTTTGTATCCATGGTACAAACACTGTTGTCAAGCCATCTCACGAATAAAATCTTATTCCCCGTATCGAATCTGTAATCAAGTTCTGCTCTGTTCTTCTTCATGTTCCGGACCTCAAAAACTTCAACTTGACCTGGAATATCACGTAGAAGAATATTTTGCTGGACATCATCTTATCGCCTTCTTCTTCATACGTCGGAACACTCGGGTCGGCAGGGATGGCCACTATATCAAAACTGACATCAGGGTCTACCTCTTTGTTCAAAATATTTTCGATAGCTTCCTCCAACCCTCGATACTCATTTGCAACATCAAACGACCGATTATTCATTGTTTATGCCAAAACAAACCTGCAAAAAAAATATAAAGAAAATTTACCCATTAGCCCATTGGACCCATTTGGGGACACCATACTAAATTACCTATTCTCGTTGTCAAATTTAAGAAAATACTTCAAAAAATGTGATGGGTTACTAGTAAAAACTATGACCTAATGAAAAATACAGGAAATGTAAAATAAAACTCAATATAAGTATAAAATGTTATGACTTACCTATGGTTAAACACCAATATACTAAATGAAAAAAATTAGATCCCTATTTTTGGCCGCTTTATCCATAAACTAACAAAACTGCAATTTTTATTAGTAAGCCACACTCGTTGACACTACAAATTCGCCTTTAAACCAAACATAACTAAAATAAATTGAAAAATGTGGGTACTTAAGTAAATGTCCCCAAATGAGGACAGCGGGCATAAATGGGTTAAATTACTAATATTTTATGAGTAAACCGTCGAGCATAGTGTAAGCAGCAAGAGAAATAGAAAATTATACGTACTTCTATTGTAAAGGACTTTTACAGTGTTGCAATTTGATGTAGGTAACTATATAGATTATCTACTAAAATTGATTGTAATTTAACACCATGGAAATGCTTTGCATGATTAATGTTGGTATGAACCAACATTATTCATTCAAAGCAAATCTAAACGTTACTTTCAGGTTTTACAGCTTAGCTATCATAGATTTAAATGAAATTTAGGGATGCAAAAATAAAACAATTGTTAGTAAATTATTATTATTTTCGACTTTTATGTCTGCGTAATTATTATAAACTCAACACACTAAACAGTCTATAAAACTTCGTATTAAATTTAAAGTTCTAAAAGTGTTCTAATTTATAGTCTTATAAACTCTGTACTTTTAATCATTATTATCTGGATAACCGAGCTTAGATCGATTTATCGCCCCCGAAACCCCCTGCATACTACATTTCATGAAAATCGTTGGAGCCGTTTCCGAGACTCATATTACATATAATATTGCGCACTGGTTAAAAACTTATCCTTTTTACATATATACAAGAATTGCTCGTTTAAAGGTATTAGATGTTAAATTGACTCCATGATCTCTTATAATTTGTTAATTATCTTACAAACTCGGTACTTTTAATAATTATGTTTAATTTAAGTTTTATTATTATAACCACGAACTGAATAAAATAAAATGTTTTCTCAGACTTAAGCAACACTCTTATTCATTACTAGCTCTTGCCAGCGGCTTCGCCCGCGCGGAACTTTCATCCCTTATTTCGCTCCCTTAGGGGTTGAATTTCTAAAAATCCTTCCTTAATTCTTGTCTAAATTATAAAGGGAACCTCTGTGCAAAATTTCAGTTTACTAGGTCCAAGGGTTTGGGCTGGGCGTTGATGAGTCAGTCAGTCAGGACTTTTTTTATATTTATATATACTTATAGATAGAAGTAATTGAATGATTGTACTGGAAAAAAGACCGATGAAAAAATGGAATATGAAAATGAAATATAGGAAATATACATATTGTTGTAGCCGATTACAATACTAATTACTTGGAAATGGGCAGACAGTGATGTTAACTAGGTAGTAAATTAAGTTATTTATAAAAAATAAAAAAAAATGTGAAATTGATATATTTGGAACAACTTTTTCTAGTCATCATCATTAGCTGTCATCACATCTTCATCGTCGTCAGTTTCATTGAGGCTATCTTTAACTGGTGATTTATTCGGAAGGTTCAAATATTCACCAAGAAATATTTTTGGTATTATACTAGGGATGCCCAATTTTTTGCTTTGAATCGATCTTTTGGATCGTAATGGATCGTAACCTCGTGAATCAATTCACGATCTTAATCGTATGGTATCGAATCGATCTTCCAAGATCGAGTAAAATCGTATCGTAATTTTACAAAAATAATGAAAAGCACAGTAAGTATGCATTCCAAATTATTTATTTTAACTTAATCTACATAATATATCTATTACAAAGTGTGCCACGGTGCCTTTGTGATGCCGTCTGAGTTTTTTATTTTTTTATTGGTATTATGTAGGTATTTCCTTTCGTTTTAACAATCTGTTTACACAATTTACATTATCCACCCGTGTGTGTTTAATAAAAATGTCCAAACGTTTGATTTTGCTTGCGTGGCCATATTAAAAAAAAAGCATTTTGAAATTATAGGTCAGCAAATACGAATTTGATTTCTACTTGTTAAGTAATAGGCGTATTACAGTAAGCAGCATTAAAATAAACATAGTTTTTAGAGATAATAATGTAAGGGAATAATTCTTAAAAAACTGTAATGATTAATTAAAGTAAGGAACATGTTATTATATTGACTGATTTGAGGTTTAAGGTATGGGTGTACATTATTTAATACGATGGCTTACTTTATTTTTCTGAAAAGAAGAAACATTTTTGACTGTTAAATCATTTTTTCTGTCAGAAATCGTTTTACGCAGTTCAAAAATTTGTACTGTAAGGGACATTTTTTTAACGATAGATAAATTTTAATAATGCCAATCGATAGAGCGGGAAATTCTGAATCCAACGATATAAATAACTCATTTTTGCCAAAATGTCCCTTACATTAATTGATACTTCTGGTATCGATATTTAGGTAACGGCTAGCAGGTTGATTGATAACAAAATGTCTTTGAATGAGCAGTTTCATGACTCCCGCAAAAAGGCGCGACGCGACACCTCGACGCGAATTTCTATGATCAAGTTCCATGGAACTTAATCTACTGTCACGTTGTGCCGGTCTTCGGCAGCCTTCAAATTAAAAGTGGCATTGCTAGTACTGCTATCATCCATAGTTTACAGAATTGCCCAGATGTATAGTGACGTGTTTAAGTCACCTATTTTCCACTTACTGAGCATTTTATTCTGTTGTTTGCAGGTTTCCATTTGAGTGGCGTGGTGCGCGCGCCTGCCGCGCTGCCGCCATGCTCGGATCCGGAACGGCTATACAGGGTCACTGTCTCGTTCGACAGGTAAGCACTACATTGTTAAATGTACCTATACTGCTAGAAGCTCAGATTATAAAACAAATCTATACTCTGAGGCTAGAAGGATCGTTTGGCACTAGATTGACGTTGACAGGCGGTGTTATTACGCCGCCATCTTGCTTTTTCAATGCGTTTGACAAAACAAGATGGAATACTATAATAGCAGATCTATGTCATAGGTGATCTAAGGAATTAACGTGGTTTCGATGTAAAGAATCGTTAAGTGGTCATAGTGAATTAGGGCCCAGATTGAGACGTATCCCTCGCGGCATTATGGCGCTGACACTACCTCAGCAACTGTTTAAGGCTCTTGCATATAGGCGCGACACGAATCTTGTAAAAAAATCCATGAATTTTATAGAAATTTCGCGTCGCGCCTTTTACTAGGAGCCTTTAATCTCGAATTCTTGTGGTAAAGACGAAGAAGCATAGAAAACAAAGACCGCCACAGTCTTAAAATCAATCATCGTTCACGCAAGCGAAATAAATAGTTCCTTCAACCATAAGAAAACGAAGAAGTTTTAATAGAAAGGGTCACAAAGGCCCTACTATTGTTTGTTCTAAAAGGGCACTTTTTACCCAAAGGCCGATGTACCCACATAATGGCTATTGTGTAGAAAACTTTGTCACTTCCAATAATGGTGATTGTCGTTTACTTTACGATAGTATTCTCTGGAGGTAACCTGTGAGACTTTTGGAATGATGTCATGGTTAAATATTTGAATTTAGGAAATATTACAATCGTTATTCTGAATAACGTTGAGTCTTTCAGATCGCGCAGACCGACCCGACTCCGATAGAACTATCTGTATGAAAAGTTAATGGAAAATGAATAATTTAGAGTCGCGTCGCGCTGGTCTGCGGCAGCCTTTAAAGCGTTCCACTTATTTTAGTACAGACGCCAGCACATCAAGCTAACCTAAACTGTCAAATTTTCCCAATTGAACATGGACCTTAAACTTATGTATTACATAAGTTGAAAATTTATCAAAGAAATTTGACAGATTGGGGTAGCTTGATGTGCTGGCGTCTGTACAGCTATTTCCAGCACCCTAATCGCGTTATACACTATCAATCAGAATCTGAATAATTTTGAAGGATATTGCTAATCCATTGCTTCTTATGTTCGAAAAGTTTGTCTACTCAACAACGTAAATAACGCAATGAAAGTTGTTGAAGTGTCAAAATAAAAGTTTTTATTAGCTGTTTTTTTTTTTTTTAGTTATTGTTACGCAATTTCCCCGCTGGTGTATCACAGACCTAGGTAAGGTGTAAAGAATAGCGGGAGTACTCGATCCACGCGATATTTTTTATTAATTATGACGTACAACCGCGACTTATTTGATCGCGCGAGTATCAAACAATCAACTCAGCCTATCGCAGTCCACTGCTGGACTTAGGCCTCTTCCAGGCTGCGCCACAACGCTCTATCCTCCGCCTTCCGCATCGTCTGTCCCAGCCACCTTTTAAGGTCGTCGGTCCAACTAGCTGGGGGCGTCCCACACAACGTTTGCCGATACGCGGTTGCCACTCCAGGTCTCCGCTCCACGGTCATTCGACAAACATGGCCAGTCCACTGCCACTTCAGCTTGCTTACTCTACAAGCTATGTCGGTGACTCCGGTTCTTTTCCGGATAATTTAATTCCTGATTTTATCCTTCAAAGCAACTCCGAGCATAGCCCGCTCCATAGTGCGCTGAGCTACCTCAAATTTGCGGACCAGCCCAACCGTCAGTGTCCAAGTTTCGGCATCGTATGTCATCACGGGCAGGACGCACTGGTTGAAGACCTTAGTCTTCAAGCATTGCGGAACAGGCGACGAAAAGACTTGACGTAGTTTCCCAAACGCTGCCCAACCGGATCCTCCTGTCGTTTTCTTTCTCAAAGTTGTGTCTACCGAGCTGGATGACTTGGCCTAGGTAGACATATTCCTTCACAACTTCGAGAAGTGACCCTTCGATGTAGATCGGACTCAGCAAGTCGTGAGCATTGCGCATGACTTTCATCTTGTCCAAATTCATGCCGATGCCAACCCGCCAAGAGACTCCGTTAAGGCTGTGCAGCATCTGGTCAAACTGTTCCAGTAACATTGCCATTATGATGATGTCATCGGCAAATCGACGGTGTGAGATGTATTCGCCGTTAATATTGATACCAAGAATCACCGCTTTGTAATATTGTACGCGCGAGTATGTCACATACTTTATAAGTCGACGACCACACGGACGTAATAAAAACGCCGCGGGATTTTTTCGCGCACTAGATCTTCAACGCATTGCGTAGCGCCGAGAATTCAAATTCGAACAGTAAAACACACTGTTGGATTTTCTACGCGCTGAAATGCACTATGTTGGATTCTCATACTTATGCTTAACACCGAGAGTTGAAAATACAGAGCGCGAAAAAATCCCACCACGATTTTATTACGTCGTCGTCGTGTGAACGTCTAAATATATAACATCACCGGGCTAATTCTATCTTCCAAACAGATGCAAGATTACCGGAGTGACGTGTAGCTGCGAAGCCCGCGACATCTTCTGGTGCCAGCACGTCGTGGCGCTGGCGTTGTACCGCATCAGGAACGCAGACTCCGTCAGGCTGAGGGTGCCTATCTCAGGTGAGACTTCAGACCTTTATCACAGCTTTAAACACCTCGTTTGCCGTTTCTGCATGTATAACAATTATAGCAGGCACTTTGTGTATTTAATTTCATCACCACTGCTCTCAAAAAGGTAAAGGAAAACATCGTGAGGAAACCGGCATGTCTTAGAACCAAACATTTGAACACTGGTGACATCCACCGCACTGCACTGGGCCCGCGTGGTGGATTACAGCACAACCCACTCCCTCTCGCAGAGAGGACGCCTGCGTCCCAGCAGTGGCGAGCAATAGAGGCTGATTATGAAGTAGATTAAATATACCTTCGAAAGCTGAGAAATGTCTGGCTTTTCCTGACCTATATAAACCGATGACTGAACAGAACTATTCAGGACTCTTTATCCTTTTCAGTTTTTGAGCTACGTTCTTGCAACATTCGTGTAGTGTAATTTAAACACCTCACAATTAAGCGAGCCTACATTTTAAGTTCAAGAAGTAAAATCACTATATTCTCTTTCAGAAACCCTTCTGCAGATGGACAGACAACAGCTCCAGAAGTTCGTGCAGTACCTAATAGCCGAACATCACACGGAGGTGCTTCCGACGGCGCAAAAGCTGGCTGACGAGGTTCTGCAGGCCAGGTCGGCTATCAACAGGATCTGCGGAGCGCCTGACCCCACGGCTGGGCCTCCGCCTGATGCACACCATGCCTGGCACTTGGATGAGCAGCAGGTGCGTGAGAAGAGTAGTTTATAGTCCTCTTAAACTGAATAGTCCAGTAATAAAAATGCATTAGGTTTCGTTTTAAGGTCCCAGCCTTTCTTTACTTGAGCCATCTTTGTAGTTTGTGGAACTCTTCGAAATATTTTGATGAGAGTGGCCAATTTTTGAAAATGTAATTACACTACGACTGCCTTGTTGTGGTCGCAAGCGCGAGCATGAGGTCCTGGCTTCGATTTCCGTCTCGGGCTAAGTGTTATTGTATTTTGTCAGTAGCAACGTGGAGTCTGGATTTGTGCCCAGTTGTTGGCAATAGGGTCGTCCTCTATTACATGGGACTTAAATATAACTGGGTGTACACCTCTGCCCCGCCCGTCGGGGAATAAAAGCGTAATGTTTATGTAATTTTTTCCACTTTTCACTGTAGTTTGTGCATTTATCCTTGTCAGGCGCGGTCACAGACAAAGACTACATATTAATAGGAAAAGAAAAAAGAGTAAATTAGACTTTATTGCACAAAAAACTTATAAGCAACTAGCTGTGTCCGCGACTTCGCCCGCGTGGAATTTAACAAAATAAAAGTAGCCTAAGTAACTCCTTAATACATCAGCTATCTGCCAGTGAAAGTCCCGTCAAAATCGGTCCAGCCGTTACAGAGATTAGCCGGAACAAACAGACAGATAGAAATTGTAAAAAATGAAATTTTGTTATGTACCATGTATACCTCCATTTGTAGAAAGCGGTTATTGTAATATTACAAACAAACACTCCAATTTTATTTATCTGTATGTATAATTATGTATTTATTAAATAGGTACTAGCTTTTGCCAGCGGCTTTGCCCGCGTAGGGGTCATAATTTATCCCAAAAGAACGTACTACCAGAACTATTATAAAAAATAAAAATAAACATTTATTTACTTACTTACTAAGATAAACGTACGTTTATGGCTTTGTTCATGACTCCTAGGACCCCTCTCGGACCGCGCCTGATCCTTGTGGTTTCATTACATCTGTCTGTGGGCTGTTCCTGTAGCTCAATGATTATTACGGAGTAGCTGTGCCCGCTACTGTTGGCTCAGTGGTAGCGCGACTTACGAGTTGTAGGTGGTGGGTTCGAACCCAGACAGGCGCTTTACTTTGTGTAAATAATTTCATCACCACTGCTCTCAAAACGGTGAAGGAAAACATCGTGAGGAAACCGGTATGTCCTAGAACAAAAAAATCGAAGACATGTGACATCTACCAACCCGCACTGGGGCCGCGTGGTGGATTATGGCCCATTCCCTCTCACAGAGAGAAGGCCTGTGTCCCAGCAGTGGGAACGTAGGCTGATTATGATGAGCTGTTCCCCGTGGCTTCCCCCGTGAACGTGCCTATGTTACTCATTATAATATCAGCAATCTGCCAGTAAAATTTCCGTCAAAATCATCCAGCGTCCAGCTGTTTCAGGGATTTGCGCGAAACAGACAGATAATCAGACAAAAATGTTTTTTGTTTTTGTTTTTCATACCGTTTGTTATTTCATATGCATTTAGTGAAAAACTTATTTTGTCGTTACAAGACACCTCAATTTTATTTATTTGTACGTTATTTATGTGTGTATAGTTTTTTTTTTTTAATTCTAATTGTTTCTGTATATCGGTTTCAGGTCTGCGAACAAGTGCGTGCCTACTTATTACAGGGGACTTATTACAATGCAAATAAACAACTGAACTCATTATTTTCTAAGGTAAGCTAGAATTATTTACTTAACGTGCATGAAACGGCTACACTAGACTTTGCAAATTCTCTTCAATGGGAAAAGGGAGAGCCTTATCTGGAACTGATGTGACATTCTTATTTAGAACCTGAAGGGCACCAAATTAGCTACTAAGGCCCATATTCTAAAGCCTCACTCAAAACTCAAGCTGCTTTAGAATAGAATAGAATAAGAATAGAAAACATTTATTCGACACAGACACAACAGCAACAAACACATTTAAAAAAAGAAAACGTTAAACATAACAAAAAACATTAAGTATCAGTTGTGCTGAGCGTGTCCATACCGAAAGGGTTACCATCTCAGCATTTGCTGGGCGTGAGACACCCAGCGCTGGTTTTCAGTTGGCACCCCGCAGCGACACACGGACGGAGGTAAAAAATAAAAATAAAATAAACTATTGGCAACGGAAGATAGATACATACTCTTGAATATTAGTAATAATAAATGCATAAGAATATGTAAATGAATAATGAATAAGATTTTTTATGTGCTACTCAGTTCAGAGTTTTTTTTTTTAATACCCACGAATTTACAATGTACAATAGTGCCTGCCGCTTGACGCGAGGACTCATCACGCTTTACTTAAAATCACGCTAAAAGTAGGTAGGTAGTAACAGCAATGCTGTTCTGTAAAATTCTCACCGCGATAACTTGGGTGAAGTGAGCTTAAAGTGACCTGTCATTAGTATCAATCCCTAGTGCCAGCATTGCTATTCTGTGGCCCTACTTAGTGTGAGTTTCATTTAACCATTTCGATCAAACGCATCGAACGCGTTCGGCGCTCCGATTGGTCCGTCACCAATTCAGGGCCAATCGGAGCGCCAAACGCGCTCGATGCGTAAAATGAAACTCACACTAAAGCCTCTGTAACCATCTCACCGCGTGAAGTGAGCGTGGAGTGAGCTGTCAGTGTCATTCCACCTACTGCTTAGTCAATTCCTAGCATCAGTGGGATGACACTGACAGGTCACTCCACGCTCACTCCACGCGGTGAGTTGGTTACAGAATCGACATACTGATGGGATAACAGCTCACTTCACCTAAGTTGTCATGGTGAGATTTTAACAGAATAGATCGGCTGGCATCTTCTGAGCTCGCTCGTTCCTAGCCTCATATTTATCATAGATCTCATAAATCGCTTTACATCAGGCGTGATCGATGTCAAGAACAGGCCCAGTGAAAAAAAGAGTGAAACAAGAAAATATTGTCATCTATAAATTAGCACATAGGTAAAACGGGCTGTTGTCCGCAACTCCACGTCAAAGGGCGTATTTTGCGTACTAAATTAGCACATACATATTGGTCAAAATAATCCCCCTTTTTGCTTCGCCGTAGTCGGGTAAAACTGGACCACTTTTATAATGCTTGGCATTCTGTAATGGTTAGTATTACAGAATGTCAAGCATTATAAAAGTAGACCTTAATAATATACACCGAGAAATAATGGTTGTTTTCCCGCAGCGAAATGGTTTTTGTCTTGGTAATACAATCGTTCCAAAAACAAACAAAATATTAGAAACAAAAAATGGCAGATTAACCATTGTGAAAAACAAGAGACAAAAAAGCGAGAGTTTATTTTGCTTTGAACATTTATGCATCGCTGTTCCCTTTGTCGGCGGCGCGTGCGATTCGAGTAGTGCCTGCAAGTTACGTCTAGTGTTACTATCGATTCTCAAGTTTACGAGTTGATGAATATTTTTTAATTATTTTAAAACAAAAAAAACTTTTTTTTTTTTTTACTTTTACTCTATGGTTCGTAAGTACTCCTTATGGCAAGTTGTTCTGCCGCGGGAAAACAACCATGAAAATTTCTCGATGGTATAATAATAAGTTAATCTGTGTTATGATTATGTATCAAAATAATTGTTACCTCCAATAAAAATGTCATTTTTCTATAAATCTAACTAACATTATTTACGTAATAAAATTGCGGCGGTTCTTTTCGCACACTGGATCTTCAAACGCAGTGCTCAATGCCAAGAGTTGAAAATCGAACACTATGTTGTTTCGACGCGCTGAGACTCACTCGCTCTGCACTCTGTTGGATTCTAAACGCTCGGTTTAATACCGAGGGTTGAAAATCCAGTGCGCGCAAAATTCCGCTGCGATTTTATTACGTCTGTACGAAAAGCATGAAACCTTTACAATAGGTACTCATAACTTTTTTTATTCTAGGTAAGAGAAATGCTCCGAGCCCAAGACTCCAACGGTCCACGGATGCTGATGTTAATGACAGAACAGTTCCTGTCAGACCCTCGGCTCCTGCTGTGGAGGAACCAGAACACCCCCATGACGGAGAAGTGCAGGCAGTTGTGGGAACAGCTAGGGGCGCTGTGGGTCAGCATAGTTCTGGACCCCGGCAGTAATAAGCATCATAGGATACAATGGAGGCATCTGCTGGAGAAATGGTCTGCTGTTGAAGTGTGTCCTACTGAGGATCCAGATTATCGGTCTTTTCCTTTGGTACGTATGGCTTTAGTAAGCAAGGCACGTTAAGCCGTTGGTCCCGGCTGTCATTTGTGGATCTTTGACAGTCGTTACGGGTCGTCAGAAGCCCGAGAGTTTGGCAACCAATCTTACCAAGGGGTGTCGTATTACCCAGTAACTGGATTATGGAGGTCAGATAGGCAGTCGCTCCATGTAAAATACTGGCACTCAGCTGCATCCGTTTAGACTGGAAGCTGACCTCAAAATAGTTCGGAAAAAGCTGCCGGATGATGTTGATATATGTTTTAAGGTGCGCTTACACGAGCAACTAAAATTTCCCCATCTTCGGCTATTCTCGTCAAATATGACGTCACCACTACATCCAGCAATTTAAGGCAATGGCACCATGTCCATGTAGGAACCTGTTGCCAGAGATACGGCCACACATTATGGAGCAATATGGAGCAACTTAAGAATCTAGGCAGTGCGCCTACCCCGCCAGTCTACGTTGATTCCTAATCCTGAGTTCATTCGCTAAAAAGGCGCGAGCAAATTTTTGTGGCACTCGAATTTAATTTTTTTCTGTATGACTTTAGGTTTCCTAATTTGGGTTTCCTATGATAACTACAGCAGCTTTGCAGCATAAATGTTATTATGTAATATCGTCATCCTTGTTCCACAGTACGCAAGAGAACGGGAAAGAAACGAGAGGGATCGAGACAGAGACCACAGAGACAGGGACCGAGAGAGGCACCGCGACCGGGAGGAGAGGGACCGAGAGAGACTGCGCGAAAGAGAGGAGAGAGATAGGTGAGCTTGAAAAGATATATTTACATAGTATAAAATAAAGCCGCTTTTCGTGCCTGTACGCTTAGATCCAACGTTCCGTGTGGTGCCGGACGTAAAAGAATAGCACCATCCCATTTCTTCCCGTGGGTGTCGTAGATAGGCGACTGAGGTATTTACTAGAGAATGGGCAGCAGGGTTCTGTATGCATTTTACCACCATACTGCGATCGCCAACCCGCCTGCCAAACGTGGCGATTATAGCAAAGCCCCCCTTTGGGGGAGGCCTATGTTCGGCAGTGGACGTCTTTCGGCTGAAATGATGATGATGATGATCTTTTAAACTATGCTACGGATTTTAATGTGGTTTTCATCAATAGATAGAGTGATTCAAGAAGAAGGTTTCTAGGGATAATACACCGACCTCTAACTAAAGCTAGTTTAACATACAGTGAAGTCTAGTCTTACTTTTCAGTTTTAAAATTATTTCCTTTATCAAGTCAGGACTGAATCTAATCATTAATCAGACTATTGCGTAGAAAACTATATTTCGTTATATAGTTTACTACGCAATATGAGAAGTAATAGAATAGCAAATTTCGACTCGATCTGACCCGTGGAAGATGCTCCATTCCCTTCATCAACCAGAAAAGAGCTGATAATCTGCAAACGGCTGAACCGATTTTAATGTCTAAGAACCAGCACTAGAAAACCTACTTTAAAATAAAAAATCTGCGCACAAATCGGTTCAACCGTTTGTGAGCTATGGTGCCACAGACAGACACACTCAGTGGTCAAGCTTATAACACCCTTCTTTTTGTTTCGGGGGTCAATAAAAACGAACGTTTCATCGCGGTGTACTTACATCTGTAAGTTTCACTGATAAATATTTTCTTTATTTTTACAGAGAAAGACATAGAGAAAGACAGAGAAGAGAAATGCATTCCCATTCCGAAAGTTCCGACGAAGAATCTAGGCCTAATAAGTAAGTAGCTTAATTATTTTGTAGTAATAGAATATTTGTTTCTGAGTATAATGTTACAGTATAGAATAGAATATTTATTTTATTCGAGTAACCAAGACTCAACAAGATTGTTAGTATGACTAAACTTACGACTATGTTAGTAAACACAGACTATACACAAAAGAACACAAGGAATAACGGTTGGTCACCGTTGCGACATCCCATGAGAGACGGCACAACAGTGACCCACGTATAGACAGTCCAGGCGACTCGCAACCATGCTTAAGATACTCATTATGATCTTAATATTAATATCATCCTACAACTTCTAGTATTTTTTTATCTCATGAGGCGACGCGCGCCGTACGCTTGGTAGACGGCAGGTAAGGGCAGGAGCTTTCGGTACCGTCCGAGACATTGAAAAAGTCGGAACTGCGTGTGTTGGTTACAACAAGTAAATCGCGCTTCGCTCGCGAGATTAAATACTAGGCATAAGTAGGTGTCGACGTACAAAATCCATCTCTGTTAGTACATCCAGAGGTATTTGTCAATACCCTCATCTTCAAAACGCACGACGATAATACTGATGTAATTATGTTATTTGAGCAGTGGTAACTTGTACGTCGTGTCGTCACTATTGCTATCAAAACGCTAAAGAGGAAACGGCATGTCCAAGAATCAAATATTCGAATGTAATGTAATGTAATGTAATGCACCGATCCCAGCGTGGCTTGACCAGACTCGATTAATCGAATGAACCCCTAGATTCGCACTAGCCCCTGGAGCCTCATGCTTCATGGTGCTACAGAGGCCATTGCATATCAAGAAGTAGACCGGGGGGCGCGGTAATGGTCAGGTAGACGTGCCCTTAGGATAGGAAAGGATTGCGAGCCTACCGGATATGCATCCTTGAGTAAGCATTGGACTAGTGGAGTGACGGGTGATATTTATTTATAGGAGGGCATCTTTTCACGACGTCGCCGGCATGTTGATTCAGGTCGGGCTTCTTGGGTACATTCAACTGTTTTCTTGGCTCTTTTCTTTGCCGTTGCTTCGCTATGTTCTGTGTTGTTGTTTTCATAGTAATCTTCTGAGTTTTCGCTGCTATCAGTTTCTGTTTTTTTTTTTTGTAGATATCGGTAGCCGCTTTCTTGATCTTATTTCTGTCTCCAGCCATGTCCTTCCAAAACTTGATCCCCATGTCGAAGTATTTCATGTCCTGTTTTAGATTGTCATTCCATGTGTAAATAGGTCGTCCGACCTTCTTAGATTTGGCCTTGTCCTGCATTGCTTCCTGCAATAGGTGTGGTTTATCCCGTCTAAAGACGTGTGCATCAGTACATTTTATTACGATTTTTCCATCTAAGATTTCGTGCATTTTCTTAATTATTGATTTATTCCTATCGTGGTTAGTCAAGTCTCTCATGATAACTCGTTCATATTTTCCAAGTCTTAGTCATAATATCATACAAGGTACGATAACCCTTCGATACATAAGTCTAGCTAGCTTCCAGTCCATCTTTGAGTTTAGTATGAGTGGTAGTAATGATTTGGGGTTTCTCGTGGCCAGTTGGAATCGTTTTCTAATTGTGCTTTTTCTGCTTAGTACGGATGTTGTGATTTCTTGTGGCTAGTTGGAATCGTTTTCTAACTGTGCTTTTTCTGCTTAGTACGGGTGTTGTGTTTGTGCCAGGTATTTCATTAGGTCCAGTGTTGCTATACTTATTCTTGTTGAGGGTCATGTTGGTCGTTTGCTGTGATGTTATGGTGTCTCTAACTAGATTTTTTTGTTGTTTTTTTTTATTTGGAAGCCTGCGCTATTTAGTAAGGGTTTTATGTGGTATAAGATACGCTCTAGTCCTGCTAGATTGTCTGTAATGAGGATATGATCGTCCGCAAATGATAATACCAGCGGGAGTTAAATTTCGCGGTCCTGATAAATTTCGCAGTCCTGATCAAATTTGAATAAATGGGTTCCCTCTTCAAGGGTTCTAAGGACTTCCTCGGTAACCGATGTGAAAGGCAAGGGGACAGAGGGCACCTCTGTTTAACTCCCTTTCCTTTGATTACTATAAGCCAACTGCTTTTCTGGCCACACCATTTGATGCACGTTGTTACATTCAAGCATATCTTGATTATACTAATGGTCATCGATTTGATGGTTCATTGCAATAATTATCCTAATGCCTTACTGTACTGCCTTTAATTCAACATTGTAATAGTGTTTTTTATGACAAGGGCGAGTACGTAAATTCGTTGACTTGCAAGTCCTTCGTCGTTTAGGACCCTTTCGAGCAAAAAATGTGGTCTATTTTCATCTGTTGATCTATTGTTTAAGAAGGCCGCTCGGTAATTACCTAGTTCCGTTATTGCATTGTCTATTTTTTTTTTGCCATGCATGTAGCGTAAATTCTGTAGTACGGGCTTCGATTATATAATAAATTGCAAATCGTTATGCGTCGATTTTTATTCGCGTCATCAATTTTTATTTTATTTAGTTGGTATTGGTACCTGCGCACTTTCAAGCTACATGTCCGGCACTGTATTCTGTGTCCGGGCTTTATTATTTCGGGCGTCGCTTTGTAAAGTTTGATTACCACTTGGTCCGTTCCGGGGGCTGTCTTGTTTCGAATTTTATTGATGATTACCATTACATCTTCGGCTTTGTTATTTTGACAGTTGGTATCTGAAGGCCCTCGGTCCCTTGTTTGTTTTCCGTTTGGACACCGATATGTACGCGGATCTTCTTCGGGTTTTGTTTGCTGTTTGTTGTTCCTATAAATCGAGTCGAGAATTATGCGTTTTGCGGAGTGAAATGTCCCCAGTCCGGTGAAGCGGGTTCCGCATGTTTTTGTTCTTCCTGATATTTAACTTTTTGGAGTGTTGTCTGGCATTCTCTTTCCTTTGTATGCCTGCCTGATTTGTAGGAATTGAGCCTTTTGTAGGTTAATAAGAGCTATGCGATGGTCTCTTGATTAAATTGGTTGAAGAATCAGTTTCCTGAGCAGCGGTCAGTTTTAACTCCCTCCGTTTTTGCGTTCCAGGGTATTCCGATGTTTTCATTCGTTGGGATGCTTGCTTTATTTGCTAGTTTTTTTTTTTTTTTTTTTTTGTTGTCCTGTCTTCGTATTTTGTTCATGTAGAATTTCTATTGAGAGCGCCATAGTTGCCTAGTTTAAGCCTGATGTGACTAGGCTTGCCAGATGGCCGGGAAATCCGGGATTGTCCCGGAATTTTACGTGTTGTCCCGTGTCCAGTAATTAGACCTTATTGTCCCGGATGTCGAAAACCTACTAGTTTTGTAACAAAAAATAAGCAACGAATGCCGCCCGGACTCAAAGGTGAGTGCGGGCGGCGTTCGGGAGGGGAGTGCTTACTTCGCCCGCCCGCGCTCGCCCCTTCTCTTACCACCCGTCCGCTGTCTGGCTCCTTCACTCGTACAGCCGATAAGAGATATATAAGAGAAATATATTGTTACTTTTTTATAATATAGTTTTCATTTTCTACCAAAGTATAAATTTATTGATAAGCTAAATACTCAATTTTATTAATATTTAACGTGTTTATTTACTACCAAAGTTTTAAGTCTAATCTGCATCGTTAAAATTGTAGATAAGAGGCGTTAATTACCTACTAAGTACATAGATACCTATCCATTAAAAGTATGTATTTGAATATAAATGGCATTTTCCTTTTCAAATACAAATTCTTTGAAAATAGAAATAAAACAAGATACTTTTTACTATGGCCACGACCCGACACCGTTGTCCTAGAATTGTCCCGGATTTGATAATCTTATATCTGGCAACCCTGGATGTGACCCCGGTGTGTGTTACCCGCTTTTCTTGAGGGGTGCCAATCACTGTGTGGAGATGTATATTCCTGGGTTCAACCCTGTTTCCTGTACCATGGTTGGCTATATGAATGCCGCTACGTGAAGGTTCAGCGTCTATTTGTTTTTTTTTTTTTTGAGTCTTGCTTCTTGTTCTTCACACGGTTTAAGACCCGAGTTCACCAACTACAACATAACCACTGATTACATAACCGTCTTGTTAGTATTAAACATGCGTTTTAACAAACAGCGTTTTTTTCGAGTTCACTATTCAATTCTACCCAACGGTTAAATAACCGAACGTTTTTGAATGAGTGAGTCGAAAATGACCGAATGATCGAATGGTTTAACATTTTTTTGTAAAAGACGCTACGACAAATGCCGAAAAAAATGGGGTCGGAAGCATCTGGCTGACAAATTTAATGCTTTCGGCACTCACTGCATACGTTCTTGGCTATTCAAACTTCTTTTCAATTAAATCAAGTAATTCCAGAGCACTCTCTACGTTTGTATGTACGAAATCTCGTACCAAAAGCTTTTCGTCATATTCCTCGAAATTATTGTGACGTGTTGGAATATACGAGGAGTGTGCAAAATTATATATTATCTTCAAAATCATCTAACACATCTTCTTCAAAGAATAAGTAACTCAAAGCGTCTTGAATTTGAAACTAAAAGTGATTCACAATGCAAAACTTCAAATCAGAAAGCATAAACCAACGGTTAAACTGAGTTGGCCACGTCGTTTAAGCTAACCATCCAATTACAGTACGTAACCAATGGTTAGTGCTTGGTGAACGGCAAAATATTGTTAATCAGCCGGTTTTGGCTTAACCGGCTGTTTTAAAATTAACCATGCGTTGGTGAACTCGGGTCTTAATGAGTTAACTAATTGGGGGCTGTTCGTTTGAAGCTGGGGTCTCGTGGGTTTTTCTTGCTTTTATCGTGTGTTTTACCGGTTAAAAGGTTTGATATGTTGTAGAGTTTTAACGTTGTACTTAGGACGTGGCTGTTGGCGGGGTACTAGCGGCCTTGTGCGTTTCTGTTGTTTATGTGTACATGCACATTTACGAGATAATACTCGGACAAGACGATGATGATATCTTCGCCAACAAAGAAAGTTTGATTAAATTGTGCAGTATTTTGCTATCCTTTGTTCCTGGAAGAGAATGCTGTTGGAGACAAAATCATGTGTATTATTTTATTTTTTGTAAAAAAAATGTAATAGGTAATAGGTAAAACGGGCTGTTGTCCGCAACTCCACGTCAAAGCGCGTATTTTGCGTGCGGGTGGGAGAATCGGTCATTCGATCCACCCCAGCTCCTCGAAAAAGGCCAGCAGCGCCTTGGTGTTGCTGACAATCTCACTTAGGGTACCTGGGTTACCGAAGTATTTTGCCCTGTAATTAGCAACCGCCGGGCAGTTTAACAGCACATGAGCCGCTGTCTCGTCGTCCTCCATGCAGGCCCTGCACAGCGGACTGTCTGTTACTCCTATGACAAAGAGATGTTTATTAAATGACCCATGGCCAGTTACGGCTGCTGTAACTGTACGCAGCTGTGGTTTTGTTAAACGGAGAACCTGTTTCGTGAGGCGGACATCGAACGCAGGAAGTGCTTCCTTAGCCTGCCTGCACTCACTTAGGTCCATCCATATTTTGTGATGATGATCCCTGGTTCGTTTCCTTACCAGAGTGCGTAGATACCCGAAGGGAAGTGGCGCAATGGGTTCTGGTCCCACTGGTGTCATGCTCGACCCCCTCCTGGCAAGTTCATCGGCTGCATCGTTGCCTAGCGAACCGCTGTGTCCCTTGATCCAAAAAAAATGTAAACGCTTTTGTATGTGGTGCAAATCCAGGACACGTGCGAAGGGGCTGACTTGACCATTTTTTATTTGTTTAGCTGTAGAACAAAAGCTTGCGATGCGAACTTAGAGTTAAGGGTAACTTTTTTGTACACTTCAGCACACGTGGGCCGTGGGCTGACTCAAGTTTCGGTAACCGTGGCGTTACAGCGTCACAATAATAAAAACTTTAGGTACTGCGTTTTGAGCGATGCCGTCTTTTGCGCTAGAATAATAGCGTAAATTTGTTTGTGCTGCCCTATTATAGTTAGTGTTGGCACACTAGTCTACAACGAAAGGCCGGTCGCACGCAGTTTTACAGAACAAATCCCTGAAATATTAGGAACGGTCTCACCAAGTTAAGGTGCGAGGAGTCAGCCGTGTGACCGTGTCACTCGTCCTCAGGCAGCCAGTCTTCACTGCAGGCTGAAGTGCATTTACGTCACTTTTGATCCCTTGTTTTATATTACTACCCAATATAACAGATTGCGATGCGACACAGACGGAGACACAAAAAAAAAAACACAATTAACAACAGAGCATCTGCAGCGCGCGAGCAGACGCGACCGTTCCCGATGGCGGCCCAACTTGAACCTCCAAGAATCAAATATTCGAAGATATCAAATCAAATCAAAATATTTTTATTTCATATAAACCTGCATGGGCACTTATGAAACGTCAGAAGCTAGGTGCACGGTTCCAAATTGTTGTTTCCTATGGAGAAGAGCCGGCAAGAAACTCCACGGTTACTCTTTTAAAAATAATTGGCTTTAACAATATTTTCAAATTACAGAGATTAAATGTATGGGAGGACAGCGCAGGCCTGTCAATAAGTACCAGGTACTTAGACGAATACAAAATAGAAAATCGTCTACAAATCTACAGTCAGTAAGGCCTACAACGTTCTCTCATTCACAATATGTAAAATAATCTACATAAATAAAATGAACCTAAATAAAATTGATGTATAATGTCAATTAATGACGAGATTATGTCAGCATTGTAAAAATAAAAATAATAAAAAAGAACATTGTATTTGAGAGCAGTTAATAGACTTTCACATAGTTATGCTGTTAATGAGGTACCAGGGAACCCACATGTGCAGAAGGAATTAATGCCAAACTTCCCTGTCTTCAACGTAGTCTTTTATCTTATAATATGCTTTTTTGATAAGGACACGTTTGATGTGCGTTTTAAACTTTCCATCGCTAAGTTCTGTAACCGACTTTGGCAACTTGTTATAGAAGCGGATACTGTTTATTAGAAATGACTTGCTAGTTTTAGTCAGTCTAAATTTTGGAATCACAATTTCATCTTTACTACGTGTATTCAAATTATGGAAATCGCATCGTTTTTTGAAAAGGCCTAAGTTTTTGCGAACATATAAGATATTTTCTAGGATATAAAGAGAAGGCATATGTGACGTCTACCAACCCCCAACCCACACTGGGCCGGTGTGGTAGATTACAGCCCGTTCTCTCACGAAGAAAGGAGGCCTGTGTGTCAGCAGTGGGGATATTATATGCTGATTATACTATTTTATTTGCAGTTATGAACGTGAATACAGGAGAGCAAGCAAGAGACTAAGACTAAACAACCAAAGATCCGCACCGCAGCTGACGCCACGGACTGTTTTTCATAAGTAAGTCGATTTGAACTTCTTCTTCTTTTTAACGTATCGATGGCAAAGAGTTCAAACATCTCTGGCCCAAAATTCAGCTATGCGACCTCCGCTCACAGACGCAGTCATAAGATCATCAAATGCACTGGTGACAGGGCAAGTGGCGCAACATGGAAGGTGGGCCATTATCTGTGGGGAGGTGCCACATACGCACTTGAGATCTGAACCGTCCATGAACCCCTAAAAATCGATTGTCATTGCTCTTCCTCTCTTGGGTTCGAAGTTTAAATAGAGAATTCAAAGTAGGCCACGAAGGTAACGCGTGCCCAGGTGGACGACGGATAAAATAGGGTATTTTCGATTTTTTCAAAAACTATTTTAATTTGAAGATTGAGATGAAATATGAAACAAAAAATTAAAATAAATTGATTTATATCCATTCTCTCATTTAAAAACGATCAAAATTAAATTTATTTTTCGTTGTTTTAAATTTTACGCGCCTCTCGATGACTTTTTTATGACGTGACCACACGTGACTTCAGCTTTGTATAAACTAAAGTAGTCGTAAGCAAGTGAATACGTCGAGTTTATTATTAACAAGATTTTACTGGATAGAAAATGGTATTTCTGGTGTGCGGTGCCTCTGTGCACAAATAGTTCTAAAAGTGCGCCGCGCACAGTATTTTTACCGGTGCCGTTTACTCAAAGCTGACGTTGACGTGATAAAAATGTCATCGTAAGAAGCGTTTTTGCGGTAAATTCAAAACAACGAAAAATTAATTAGATTTTAATCGTTTTTAATTGAAAAAATGGATATAAATCAATACATTTTTATTTTTCTGTTACATATTTCGACCCAATCTTCAAATTAAAATAGTTTTTAATGAATTAGAAAATACCCTATTCTCAGGACGTATATTATACTGCTCCTACCATAGATTACATCTGAACCAATACAAAGGAAAGAAAATGCTAAAACTCTTTTTAAAGGGATGCGCTAATGTAACCTCAAATTCGAATTCAAGCACATATTCGGATTTTGGGATTTGTTATGTATGGCTTAGTTTATTGTTCCAAAACATGATAACTATCTAAAACGATTCGGAAAATATTTGGGTCCTAAATAAATTTTGGCCTCACTGGAATTTGAACTTTGTAACGCTTGACATTGAGTGTTTTGTTCCAAAACTTATTTCGCTCATCTGTCCAGGGCGCTGGACGCGGTAGACATATCCTGGGAGAATGATCACCTGAAGAACATCCTGGGCAGCGACGAGTACGTCGACCCTGACAAGCCGGAGAAGCCAGGCAGTTCCACCACCACCACCCTGCTGCCTTACCCCAAGTTCAATGAGGATGGACAGCCGTTGTGGCATGGTGAGTCGGAGAATACTGCACAGCAAGCCTAGGCAAAATACATTTCTGTTAGCGTTCACACCAAACGCTATGCTAAAATGTTTGGGAATGACATTACCTGAGGAAAGGACACGACGTAACCTTTCCGCAGGACATGACAACATGACAGGAATGACATTAGTCATTCCCATACATTTTGGCGTAGCGTTTGGCGTGAACGCTAACAGAAATGTGTTTTGTCTCTAGGCCCAGATAAGCTGCGTTTCGTTCTAGTCTTTGACCAATAATAGCACGTAAATTCATTGTTACAAGAATTAATTTACCTAAATAATATAGAGAAACTTTTGAGACGATAGCAGTTTAGTGTCTGACCAGCAGACTTAACATGACGCTTTCTATTTCTACTCTACCGTAGAATAGAAATCGCTTGTCTACATTTCTCGGTACAAAACTGTCAATGTAGACAAAAATGACGGTTCTGTGTAGACATACACAGAAACGTCATTTTTGTCTACTCTTCCGTCGACAAAACGCTTTTCTATGGTTCACGTCCTAAGCCTGCTGAACCCCATTTATATCTACTTTACGAAGAACAGACATCTCTTTCTGTACAAAGAGAGACATTACCTTATTTTTGCCATCGAAAAAATCATTCAACAATCTGTAATTTTGTCTTTCGTGTCTTTCGTTTGCTCTGTGAGCCTGAACGATTAAGTTAGCTAAAAGCCTAATATTCCAATTTACTGTCTGTGCACACTTATCCCATAAATTAATTCCCGTCAGAATTACTTAACATCGTTGTTTTTCATTGCAGAGCACTTGCCAGTAGTGGGGGCTCGTATCGAGGCCCTGAGAGCGCACGGGCGCGCGCCCGCAGCCCTGCGGCTCGCCGTCAGTGCCGCGCGGGCCATGAGGCATCGACAGGTAACGTGGGACCTTCATTAGCAGTTATAGTTGCACCTACTGCTATTCTGGCTTTTAGTAGCTGTTAGTAGTATTCTCTATAATCTGTCCTAGAATTTAGGGCGCTAGATTGGCTAACACACTTTCAAACACAATCTGAATAATTTTGAAGAATATTGCTTCATATTTTCGAAACATTTGTCTGTTCAGCAACGTAACTATCGCAATGAATGTTTTTGATCTGTCGAAATGAAAGCTATCGCTACTGATAGTGTGTACATCTCTTTCGTAATTTTTTTATGTACCATCCGCGACAGGCAGACCGCATCGCGCTTCATTGTATTGTAATGCGATGTGCTGCCCGATACGGCTGTAATGTGCGCTAACAATCGTTTCACAATTATCTTACTTTGGATTTTGCATCTCTGTCAAAATAACAGTGATCTTTACTGTTATTGTGATAAGGTAGCTATTGGGTTACTGCCACTGACAAGTTTCTCAAAATCAAAGTGATCTTTATACTTTTTATCATAAGGTTTCTTTTGGTTTTTAATTATGTATTGTAGCTCTATAATGTTTTGTCTGTGTGTGCAGGAGGTATCCCAGCAGCGCTGGCAGTCGGCGGGCGGCGGCGAGGCGTCGTCGTCGTCGGCGGCGTGCGCGAGCGCGGACGCGTGCGCGGGCGCGTGCGGCGAGCGCGCCAAGCTGTCGCAGGTGTGCGCGCACATGGACTCCGGCGCCTGCCTGGCCAGCGCCGCCACCTGCGCGCTGTCGCACGAGCAGCGCTGTATCGGGAGAGGTGAGGGATTATGCTGTGGAATATCGGCTTTAGAACATTGCACCCAGGTAGCCTCGTGTAGGCAGAGGTCAGAGGTTAAAATTATCTACTTACTTGCTTTTAGAATTTGACAGTCAATGCGGGTTGTACTCCGCTTGTAATAATGTAATTAAGTCATGGATTCGAAAGTCACGTAGTGCTATCTGTTGTCATAAGAACGTTATGGTTGTTCTCATCGGGAACTGTACTTTTTTCGGGATGAAAGGTACCCTATGTCCGTTTCCGTACGTCTGACAGTATATGCAAAATTTCAGTATGATCTGTTCAATGGTTTAGGCGTGAAAGGGAACAAACAAACGTATAGACTTACTTTCACATTGATAAATATTAGTTAGGATTATAAATCTTAAATTCACTGACAGACAGACTGTTTATAAGCACGAAATTATTCACTAGAGTTCATTTCTGCATAGCGAAAATGATCATTAGGGATCAATATTATTTTTAAAAATCTGTCGTACAAAAGTCCAATACCTAATTAATTAACAGCCATTTTAATATCCATTTCAATAGTTTTCTTTCTCCCTACAGACAGCAGATGTTGGACGGGTTGGACGTTAGAAGCCATTTGGTGCGTGTACGAGTGTCTAGCGGACGCCTGCCTAGCCCCCGACGACCAACGGGCATCTCCTAGATTACACACCGCGTATCTAGACGAGGAGCCCAACACAGGCCTGCCACCTAGGTAAGCGGGAATTATTGATAGATTTTTTTCTTAACAGTTATTGACCCAGGTAACAATATAACACTATCTGTATTATTCCAAAACTAGGCTTTTCTTTAGTTAAGCCATATAGCCTGTTTTTGAAATATGAACCAAACAGAAAACAAAATACAGTTGCTTTTGCAAAACTAACAACTTAGTCCGGTGCTAAGTTGTCATTTTTGTATTAAGAACTTTACCTAAATCGGAATAAACTTGGAAATGCAAAAACTCGATCGGAGTCTTATTAGGATTGAACTTAAGTTAGATCGTGTTTTGTAATAAGACGGAGTGAGTTTTAGAGTGAGACTGTCCCATAAATCGGAACTTGTTTAAAAAACGTGACTCCAGTTCTGTACTGGAGTCAAGACGGAAATTGCCATTCCAACATTATAATAATAATAATATAGCTTTATTTATCCTTACAATAATAGTTATAAAGTAAAAAAAATATAGTTTTTTCAACACACTTGCTCATAAAATGGCTCTAATTTCACCGCAATTAGGCACATAATGACACCTATTATCAAACTGACTTTTTCATTACTATTATTCACTAGTGAGTTATAGAATTGGTTGAGTTGCTTTGTTCTTAGTGAGTTATAGGTTGTTTTTTAATTGGTTGAGTTGCTTTGTTCTTAAAAACAACGATGATGATGATGATGATGATGATGATGATGATGATGATGATGACGATGACGATGATGATGATGATGTTGACGATGAGATGACGATGACGACGATGATGATGACGATGACGTTGACGATGACATGACGATGACGACGATGACGATTACGACGATGATGATGACGATGACGTTGACGATGACATGACGATGACGACGATGACGATTACGATGACGATGATGATGACGATGACATGACGACGATGACGATTACGATGACGATGACGATGATGATGATGATGATGATTTTGTAGTATTATTTTCTTCGCAAGTGTGTTGAAAAACGTCGTATGATACACGTGTGTATTGATGATTATATTCCTCGGCTCTCTTAATCACCAACGTTACACACTTGTACCATAATGTACTATAATTCATCACAGGTACCAACACGTCCCGGTGGCAGGTAGCAAGAACCCTGAGGAGACGTACCTAGCGTTAGCGCTGGAGGCGGCTTTATTAGGTCTGGGTGTACAGCGCATGCTACCCATGGGGCTGTATGCGCAGGAGCGGCATTGCAAGCAGGTGAACTTATCACTTTATTTTACAAATGTCCTCCGTTGAGGGGCTTTTTTTTTTTTTTTTTGGGTGGGAAATCATCAAATGACTTCTCCTGCTGAGTAGAGCAGGAGGGCGTGTCAGACTTTTACTGACTAAAACCCACCCGTGTTCCCTCAGTAGACCGTATGCCAGGGGCCGTGGTATCTCTTTCGAACAAACCCGCACCCCTGGCAGGCATCGGCCCTTGCGGACCCCACCTGTGGTTGCTGACATCTTTGACGGCGCGCGTGTGGAACACAACGCGCCGTCCCGTCTACCACTTTTCGGCCGCAGAGGATAGGGAGAGCGGCCAACGCTATACCGACACTCCTCTTCCCCTGCGGCCCCACCGCGTCCGCCATCAAACGGTGGCGGCCCCGTCCAGGCCACGGAAGGGAAGAGCGCTGCTCAGAAGCACCGGCACTCCTCCTCTACCGCAGCCCGTAACCCTCAGCCGCGATGCCTCCCATTCGACATCGCGGCCCACCTCAGTTGCGGTGCACCTCACCGCAACCTACTTTTTGGCCGCTACGTCAATGGCTTGAAGGCAAAAGCCCTGACGAGCGGCCCCACCGTTGGGTTCCTCTTGGCTTCACCGTGGATGGGAGACCACGGTTACTAAGCCCCCCCGCAACCACAATGCGGGAACCCACTCGGGGGGGTCCGTTGAGGGGCTCGTGGCTAGGGTAATAAGTTAACCATTGATTAATTAGGTAGTGCATTTAGGGTCAATAACATCAAACCATGTCATTAGTTTGGATGGGGAACCCTTGGAAATCCCGGGATATTTTCGTTCTGTAGATTTTGTTTACACAACGTAACAGTACCTTCTTGCCGCATTGTTTCCCCGAAAGCTTGGGCAGAGCTGAACCTACCTATAGTATACCAATGTTGTAGGCGGCGAGCCAATTGCCATCAACCAGGCACAAATCCAGACACCCAGAAATTCTAAGAAATTCCAGAAAGATAAACCCAATAACACTTTGCCTGACCTGGGAATCGAACCCACGACCTCATGCTCGGCAGTAAAGCTTGCGACCACTAGATCAACGAGGCAGTCCAATATTATTTTAGTTATGTATAAATAGAAGCCTTTTTTAAAGTAAAGAAAATTAAGAAGAAAGAAAGAAAATAAGTTTAAATATTTGACTTAGGATATGTTTGTGTGTCTGCCACTCTAGAAAGGAACAACAGTGTGACACTTGCTATATCTCTGTTTCTGACGTTTGCTTTACTGACGCTCTTATTAGCTTCAAAGAAAACAATGCACTTTATAAATATGAACAACAATAGGGCGACCAGTGTTTCGAAATTCGGTACAACGTTATTGCCAGCGGCAGGGCTATAATGACTTACTTTCGGTTAGGTTTGTATAAAATATAATTTGACATTATCGAGCGAGTGGTGTGAGAAATAAGTCGATGCGTCGTGTCCAGGAGGAGCGCCTGATCGCGCAGCTGCAGCGCGTGGAGGGCGAGGCGGCGGGCGGCGTGTGCGCGCGCGTCGCCGCCGCGCTGCTGGCCGGCGGCCCCGCCTCCTGTCTGGGCGCGCGCGTACATCCGCGCGCCGCGCCCGCGCACACCTTCGCCCGGTTCCTGTTCCTGGCGCTGCTGCCGGCTCATCCTGACCTCGCCTACCGGGTTGGGCTTAGAGCTATGAGGTAACTTAACCAAAGAACACCAACAATGCAGTCAGATACAGTTAAAATTGGCATTTTAATAAACATACAAATGATCAACAACGAACAGATATACTTACATTGAATGTTAGAAACAAAATAAAACAGTGAAAATGTCTCTAGGTGACCTAAATATGAATACTAAAACGCCACAGGGTTGCAGGCGCGGTCGCAGCCAAAGACTTGGGGGTCACAGACAAAAGATAAGGAAAAATAGTAAATTATACTTTATTGCACAAACTAGCTTTTGCCAGCGGCTTCGCCCGCGTAGGGGTCGGAATTTATCCCACGGGAACGTAGTCACGAGCAATAATATGTAGGTACATGTTTACCAACTTTTTTAAGTGATTTTTTCCACTTTTACTAATTGTAATCTTATTTTATTATGAAAATAATATTTTGAAACCCACACTATAATGAAATACCTAAGTTATCTCAAGATTGCAATCGCTATTTAAAAGAAAATCGCTTTTGAATTTGGCGATGTGTATGCATATTAATGCTCGTGACTGTACTACCACGATACTACTATTACTAACATAATACTATTTTAAGGTTTACGTTTACGGCTTTGGGGGGGGGGGGTCATGACCCCTAGGACACCCCCCCCAGAAACCGCGCCTGCACGGTTGTATGTGGCTGAAACCGAAATACATTTCAAGTGACATTTTACAAAACATTTGCAAAAAATATGATCCAATCCTTTTTTAAATTGATTTTTTGCGTCAGCATCATTCGAGCGCCAAAAGATCGTTGTTAGGGCCACTACCACAACACAACGCGACAAAATGTGGGCAATACCAATGCAGTGAAGACAGCCCTCATCATCATTATTTCGGCTGAAATGATTATGATAAGGGCAGCAACTCTTTCCTGATTTTCCCAGAAAAGTCTAATGTTTTCTTGTCTACTTAGTTCTTTATGGAAACATCTCCAAAAGCGCTAATATACGGTACTGATGCCTGTGCAGGTTACCGATGGTGGAGGAGGCGTACGCGCTGGACGGCACGGCGGCGGGCGGCGCGGGCGGCGCGGCGGGCGCCTGGCACACGCTGCAGCACGCCGAGCAGCAGCAGGCCGCGCTGGCCAGCGCGCTGCTAGGTAACTACTGTCTCTTCGTACTCGATTCCTCAGTGCTGAGGATCCTGACCTGACTTGTCCTGGCTTGACGCCAATAATGCCGTAACTCTTGAAGCTTTTTGAATACATAGCCGCAAAAACTGGAAGAGGACCAGGATTCTCTCAATGTAATATCACGAAAATATTTATTTTGGATTCATACAAACATTTCTTAATAAAATTGCTCCTATTTGCTGGTATAGGGGCTATTTATTTAGATTTTTTTTTCAGTATGATGACTGGTGAGTCAGTAAACTGACAATGCGCAAACACTGTGCTATTCAGGCCCTGAATTAGTGATCCAGGGCCCCTAGGGACTTGACATACATATGAGGCTTCCTTCCCTGCCCCTAGCATAGCTAGTTCCAACAGTGATTGAACGGTGATCTTTCTAAGAGAACATTTGATGCAAGAGAAAGCGAAGTGTGCTCAAAAAATTTCATCACCTCTGATAGATTTGGTTTCTTTCCATACAGGTGGCGTGCAGCGAGCGCGTTAAACAACAACCTCGCTGAAATCACGCTCGCAAATCGCCATTGTGTCAAGGCCTTTAATATCTATGCCGTGTGATATGTTGTGTCCTATAATTGGGACTTTCGGCTTGGTCCCGCCCGTCACCTTCTTTCACACCCATTAGGCCCAGTTTGTGTCGATACGAAAAGGCTGAAGAATTTCGATTCGTCCTATAACGTTAATATCCTCTATTCAGGTGCAGCCCGCGGCAACCCGGGCCGTCTGCGAGCCGCCCTAGGCGCCGCCCAGCGCCACGTCCGCTCGGCTGCGCAACTGTTCCGCCTGGCGCAGGACGCACTGCGCCACGCCGCGCCGCCCGCCGCGCCGCACCACCACCGCGACCTGCTGGCGGCTGCCTTCGAGCTGGGCTTGCAGGTACTGTACACACGTACGCACTATGGCCCAGTGCCACGCCCGCTCGGCTGCGCAACTGTTCCGCCTGGCGCAGGACGCGCTGCGCCACGCCGCGCCGCCCGCCGCGCCGCACCACCACCGCGACCTGCTGGCGGCTGCCTTCGAGCTGGGCTTGCAGGTACTGTACACACGTACGCACTATGGCCCAGTGCCACGCCCGCTCGGCTGCGCAACTGTTCCGCCTGGCGCAGGACGCGCTGCGCCACGCCGCGCCGCCCGCCGCGCCGCACCACCACCGCGACCTGCTGGCGGCTGCCTTCGAGCTGGGCTTGCAGGTACTGTACACACGTACGCACTATGGCCCAGTGCCACGCCCGCTCGGCTGCGCAACTGTTCCGCCTGGCGCAGGACGCGCTGCGCCACGCCGCGCCGCCCGCCGCGCCGCACCACCACCGCGACCTGCTGGCGGCTGCCTTCGAGCTGGGCTTGCAGGTACTGTACACACGTACGCACTATGGCCCAGCGCCATGCCCGCTCTGCTGTACAGCTGTTCCGCCTGGCGTGGATTCGATGAGATCAAACGCAACTAACTAATGCAACACTGAGACCCAACGTAATTTCGGTGACTCACTTTAACCACTACAGGGCAAACGCCTCTTTGCATAAGCACCTTCTGAACGAGCAGTCGAGAACTCACATTGTATGACTAAATCACTTCTATTGTACGTTCTGTTACATCCCTAGTCTGTGCTGGTAAGTGCTGACACTAGTGCTTAGTCAGCACCGGGCCTCCTAGAACATGATTGCCCACAGTCTACTAGCCAGTTCGGGTTTGGCATCCAAAGAGTTGGGACGTATACCGAATTTTCCCCAAATTAAATTGTCCTTGGTTAGGTTGGCAATAAACCTTTTTTAAAAAGATTCCCGGAATTTCAATTCTAACATTTGGTGGCAGCGGTGGGATAAGACGTCCCCAGTGTCCTTAAAACGGTTTATACGTCACCGGAAGTAAAATTTCATGTGTATCTGTGTTCCTGAAAGTGCCCAGTGATTGTGTCGCCCAATAAACACTGAAACCCGAACTCATCTCATCGGAGGTCGATACTTTCCGACCTGGTTCCAAAGCTGCATATCGCCGCCCTGGGTCCACTGCGTAGTAAGTGGTATTACGTTGTTGGGTAGCACTTGCTGCACCCAACCATATTGTATCCAGCGCCGACCTGACGGCAACCGTCGGCTTCTCGTCCATAAGTCCAAGGTAGACGTAATCTGGCGAGTCCAGAATGAAGAGTTCCTACAAGTTGTTCCTGTAAGTCCAAATTACCTTATCCTGTGAAATTTGTGTGTGTTGTGCGTTAAGTGTCCGTAACGATATCGCGTATAATCCCGTGTGTTAAAATAAGTTAATAATTTTAAGATTAGCTTAAAATATTTATAAGATTCAAAGTAACGTGTTAAGAAGCCTACGCTTCGATCCCAGTCGTCCTTATCAGTTGCGCATAACTTAAACATCCGTAGCTCACGTAATTCTCAGAACCAAACACCTCTTGTCCATACCAGTAATTTATCATCACGCCAATAATTCTTGAAGGGTTAAGCAGAGGTTTATTGATTTATAAACAAATATGACGGCTAGAACTGAAGCTAAAAAAGACATCAAAGAATTAAAAGGTGAGGAGGAAATCCCGTTAGGTGTCGTGCTAAAGTTTATTAAACCATTCAACGGCGACAGAGACAAGCTAACAGCTTTCATAAGAAACTGTGATAGCGCAATATCCTTGGCGTCCTCTCAACAGGAAGACGTAGTTTTTAAATATGTATTAAGTCAATTAGAGGGCAAGGCCGAGACCGCGTGCTCTATTAAAGAGTTTGATACATGGTTATCACTAAAAGAATTTCTGAAAAATCAGTTTGGTGAACGCAAACACTATGCTCACCTGCTCACTGACTTACAAGACTGTAGGCAAGGAAGTCTAGAACCCGTTAGCCAATTCTCCTTGAGAGTAGAAACCTGTTTACAAAAACTTCTTACAGAAGTTACCGTTTCCAATACGAAGAAGACCGAACTTCCTGGTAGATTAGCCGCCATGGAAGATCTCGCTCTCCATACATTTATATTAGGATTAAACCCTAAAATCGCCAATATTGTGAGATGTAGAGATTACAAGACCCTAAATGATGCTATTAACGCTGCGATATCTGAAGAAAAAATACTTCAGTTCTCCTACCGAAATTTCAACAGGCAAAAGGGTATTGAACCCGTTAAAAGAAGTGAAACAAATACACCTCACGCAAAAGTTTTTATTAAAAGTAACAATGGTCAACCCAACATTGCTTTCAACGATTCTTCTTTCTGTAGATACTGTAAAAAGTCAGGACATATTCTCGAAAATTGCAAACTGCGTGAGTTCAACAATAAAAGATTTTCAAATGGCCCTCAGCCATTTAGACCTTCGCCGTTTAACTATAAACAAACGGATATTAAACCCAGATCTCATGTAAACTACACTGATAATCATGAAGAGGAGGGTAGAGATGAAGTAGATGAACCCATTAATTATACTTTAAACTAAATAATGTCCCGTTTAAGTATCGCACGGGGCAAACCCCTTTTAATCAAGCCGATACTACCCGTACTAATATTAAGACCAATGGACAGGGTAACCAGCCCCAAACTCACGGTCTTTCCAAAAGTAGGACCACGCCGCAGGGTAACCAGCCCCATAAGGAAGGTCTGTACCAACAAAACATTAGGACCAATGGACAGGGTAACCAGCCCCAAACTCACGGTCTTTCCAAAGGTAGGACCACGCCGCAGGGTAACCAGCCCCATAAGGAAGGTCTGAACCAACAACACATTAGGACCAATGGACAGGGTAACCAGCCCCAAACTCATGGTCTTTCCAAAAGTAGGACCACGCCGCAGGGTAACCAGCCCCATAAGGAAGGTCTGAACCAACAATCCAATTGTAAACCTGAAAAAGAACTTAAAATATATGAAATCCTTACCCGGAAAAGATACTTACCTTTTATCAAATTACAAACATTTGTAAATAAAAATCCACTTACCTTCCTGATAGATTCAGGAGCATCACTCTGTGTTCTGAAAAAGAAAAGTATAACAAGTACTCTGCAACTAGAAGATAATATCGTCACAATTAAAGGAATAGATTCCAAAAATGAAACTATGAAAAGTGTAGGAAGTTTTAAACTACAATTACAGTTCAATGAAAAACTAAGTATAACCCATCCATTCCAAATTTTTGAAGATATAAACTTACCTTACGACGGTATAATAGGCACCGACCTGTTTACGGAATATAAGTGTCGCATTAATTATCAGACAGACTGTTTAGAAATAAATAACTGTAACATTAAATTATCCTTCGATGAACCATCATATGTCATTGAGCCCCGTACCGAAACAGTAATAGAGTGTTCCGTGAAAAACCCTGAATTGAAAGAGGGAATTATATTAGATCAACATATTTCCGATTCCCTTCTTATATCAAATTGCCTTGTTAAAGTAAAGGACAATAACAGAATTAATTTGACAGTTATCAATGTATCCGAAAAACCAGTTCACTTAAACGCTAACCTTATGCTTACTTTAAGTTCACTTAATCTTACTCAGTGTAGTATAATACAACATAATAGATTAAATAATAGCCTAGAAAGGTCCCAGCAATTATCTAAACTACTGCGAACATCTCATTTAAATCAGGAGGAACTATATCATCTTAATGAAATTTGTCATCAGTACTCCGATATTTTTCACTTACCGGGAGACCAACTAACCTGTACGGATGTAATTCAACACGAAATAAAAACTAATTCCTCACAGCCAATTAATGTAAAATCGTACCGATTTCCAGAAATACACAAAGAAGAAGTTAACTCTCAAATAACAAAAATGTTAGATCAACAAATCATTAAACCATCAAAATCCCCATGGTCATCCCCTATTTGGATAGTACCTAAAAAAGATGACTCCACCGGGCAAAAGAGGTGGAGAATAGTAATAGACTATAGAAAATTAAATGATATTACTATTGGGGAAAATTACCCAATTCCCCAAATTAATGAAATATTAGACCAATTGGGTCAAAGTAAATACTTTACAACCCTAGACCTAGCTTCCGGTTTTCACCAAATTCAAATGTCTCCAGAAGACGCCCCAAAAACTGCATTCAGTGTACCCCAAGGTCATTTCGAATTCAAGCGGATGCCGTTTGGTTTAAAAAATGCACCCGCAACCTTCCAGAGAACAATGAACACTGTCTTGTCCGGATTACAGGGTGTTCATTGCTTCGTGTATTTAGATGACATCGTCATTTACTCGCATGATTTATCTTCCCATATCAAAAAGCTTTTTCTTGTCTTTGAAAAGTTGAGAAAATTCCGCCTTAAACTTCAGCCGGACAAATGCGAGTTCCTGCGAAAAGAAGTCGCCTATCTAGGACATGTAATAAGCAGTGAAGGCGTTAGACCTAACCCTGACAAAATAAAAGCTGTCGTGAATTTCCCTGTACCAAAATGCGTTAAAGACATAAAATCATTCTTAGGTTTAGCGTCATACTATCGGAGATTCATACCAGAATTCTCAAAATACGCTAAGTCCCTTACCGCTCTTCTAAAAAAAGATATTGATTTTAACTGGACCAATAATCAACAATTATCATTTGAACAACTGAAAGAGAAATTGGTAACTGCACCAGTCCTTATCTATCCTGATTTTACAAAACCTTTTATTTTAACTTGCGATGCGTCAAATTACGCTATTTCAGCTATATTATCCCAGGGTGTAATTGGAAAAGATCAACCAATCGCTTTCGCGTCAAGGACACTTAATAAAGCGGAATGTAATTATAGTGTCACAGAGAAAGAATGTCTGGCCATTGTGTACGGAACCAAAACATTTCGTCCTTATCTTTTCGGCCGTCAGTTTAAAATATTAACAGACCATAAACCCCTAAACTGGCTTTTTAATTGCAAAGACCCTGGATCTCGATTAATCCGTTGGCGCCTTAAATTAGAAGAATATAATTATGAAATTCAATATGGGAAAGGTAAGACAAACACAAATGCTGATGCCCTTTCGCGATATCCAATAAATCCTTTACAAAACATGGAGGAAACTCAACCAAGTAAAACATTACCTGATAATTACCCAATACCTAATCCTGAAAATGTTCCCACTGACCCTGATCAAATACTTAGCGATGATGTAACTCCTCCGCAGTCCTCACCGCAATCAAATCCTGGAAGCTTAGACTTACCTGATGATTTTGTCCTTCCTGAAAACCTGGAACTCCCTGATGACTTTAATATACCTACACCACAATCCAGTGAACTCATTAATGATGACGATACCTATTCCAAATGCCTTAAAGCTATAAATAACAGATTAGTTACATTTAATACCAAAATCCTCGAACATAATGAAAACCTTTTAAAGACAAAATCAAAACATATTGTGATACCTACCTCAATTGACCTTGATGAGTCAAACCGTTATGTATCCGAAATTATCGGTAATATGACTGAAAGTAAAGAATTCCTTGCATTGGAAAGAACTCTATACTCATTCTTGACGTCTAAAAAAGAGAATACCATTTATTATTTACTATTCACTAAAGTGTATCATTATGAAACATCTACTTACGATGATATCTTTAAAAGTCTGAAAAACTTAAAGAATTACCTTTTATCTGAAAATATAAACGAGTTTAGCATCACAGATTTCAGAAATCCGTTTGATAGCCATAATTTAATAAAAATATATAACATAATCACGTACCTATTTCATAATACAAGTATAACCATTAATATTTACAAAAATATTATAATGTATCCAACTATGAGCGAAATCGCTAAAATTATGCGTGAAAATCACGATATTCCTATTTCAGGCCACTTAGGCTCTAACAGAATGTTGAAAAGAATCCAAGAAAAATATTACTGGCGTAATATGCGCAGTGACATTGAAAATTATGTCCGCAAATGTGTACCATGTCAGGCTAATAAAGCGCTACGTCAAACTAACCGTGCACCGATGCAGATCACCACAACATCGACGCAACCATTTGAACGCGTAGCATTAGACATCGTAGGCCCTCTTCCTGAAGTAGGAAGTGCTAAATTACGATTCATTCTAACACTGCAAGACGACTTGACGAAATACTCAGCTGCTTATCCTATCTCTAATGCTACCGCAGAAGAAACGTCTGAATGTATGATCCATTTTATCGCGCAATTCGGCATTCCAAAAACCATCCTAACTGATCAAGGCCCGAATTTTACGGCCGAGCTATTCAAACAAACTTGTAGCTTTTTAAAAATTAAACAGCTTTGGTCTACCCCTTATCACCCGCAAACACAGGGAGCCCTAGAAAGGAGCCACTCAACTTTAAAAGAATACCTAAAATCGTTTGTAGATGATAACCAAACTAACTGGCCTCGATATGTCTATACAGCCATGCTCACCTATAATACAACAGTTCACAGTACTACAAACTTCACCCCTTACGAGCTAGTATTCGGTCATAAGGCACTTATACCCTCATCCATATATGACTCCACTCTAGAATCCACATACAATAATTACGTAAGGATCTTACAACAACGTCTACGAATTTCCAGGGAGAAAGCTGTAGAAAACATACTAAAATCGAAAATAACCTCCAAAGCTTATTACGATAAGCATACGAAACCAACAAAGTATAAAGCAGGTGATATGGTTTACGTGAAAAATCATTTACGACTTCGTAAAGCTTTATCACCCATTTGGAAAGGTCCCTATAAAATAATTCGGATAAATGGAAATAATACACTTACCTTATTGATGAACCGTCGGCATGTAAAACATCACTATGATGAAGTTAAACTTGCCGAAATAAATGATTAGTCTAGTTTTATATTTAGTTACGTAAATTAGTTTTATAACTTAGAATATTATTTCAGGATTGCCTCGGCGTGTATCTCCATTATCTCAGCTGACGTTATAGAACCCATGAAAGAAAGTACTGGAATATATTTTGACCCTGTGGGAACCTTGAAAATATCTAATAATTATCTTCACATATTAGTCCCGACTGATGTTGGATATATACAACCCCATATAGAAAATATTAAGTCTGCTTTGGGAACTGCTAGATTTCTTTGCCGACAGAACGAACTAAGTGTCTCAAAATGCCATAACCTCTTACAACCCTTAACATCTCGCCTTGACAGTATTTTAAAAGATTATAGTGCTATATCTCATCTTATTCCCGATAGAGATAAGAGATCTGCGTGGTTTGCTGGTATCGGTTCCCTTTTCAAACAAGTAATTGGCACAATGGATGAGGACGACTCAATCAAGTATAACTCTGCAATAGAACACCTAGAAAACAATGATAAGAAACTTTCATCTCTTCTAAAAGATAATATTTTGATGACTAATACGGCATTAAATAATTATAATGAAACACTTAGAATAATCAAAACCAATGAAGCTCGATTAGGCAACGCTATTGAAAATTTATCAGCCGTATTAAACAATGTATCTAATATACATAAAGACTTGTATATAGAATCTAAAATGAATGAAATTTATAATGAATTGTTTTCTAGTTTACTAACTTTATCATTTAGACTTGATGATATTATTAACGCTATAATGTTTACGAAAAGTCATTCTATACACCCCTCTATCCTAACCCCTAAACAACTGTATGAAGAGTTGATGCGTAGTGTTAAGGATTTAAATAAGAATAGTGAACTACCTGTTAGCTTAAGTTTAGATAGTATCCATGTGCTAACTGACTTAGCCCAGCTATCGTGTTATTTTATAAGTAGTAAAGTAGTGTTTGTAATTAAGATTCCCTTAGTATATAAATCAGAATATGTGCTATATAAACCTATCTCGGTACCTATCCCACATGATGTGGGCCAGCCTCATTCATATGCAATGATTATACCTAATTGTAATTATATAGCTATACATAAGTAAAGATAAATTAACATATGTATGCCTTCAGGAACTAAATAAATGTGTCAAAAGTATTAATCAGTTTTATATATGTAATAATCTCGATGCATACTCAGTTCAAGATATGCCTACTTGCGAAACCGAGATGTTATGTAAAATTATTAATAAATTACCTCAACAATGCGAAACTAAATTGTTCCATGGGAATATAGATATTTGGCAAGAATTAAAAAACAATAGATGGCTATTTGTTAAGTCAGAACCGACCAAACTTACCCTTGACTGTAATTCACAGATAACAGAGTACAAATTGTTAGGTACTGGTGTTATCAGTCTAGAACCGGAATGTAAAGCTTATTGTAAAGACAGGGAACTTTTATCGAAACCTTATTATAAAACAGTTATTAAACCTGTAATTTCTGATTTTAATCTTATCAATGATCCTTGTTGTGACCAAGATAAATTCGCGTTAATGAAATCAAAATTAAAACCTTTAAAGTTAAATGATTTACACCTAGAAAAACTTGTAACTGTTTCAAATCACCAATTAATGTCAGATATTGACAATATTATGAATGAACCTAGCCCATTTATAAAATATGAATCTCATTATCCTATCATTACCTATTGTATAATTATCCTACTTTTAATTTTTCTATGTTATAAACTTTGTAAAAATTCGGTAAATGTCCAACTCCCAAAACTAAAATAGAATCTAATAGTTTAACAGATGAGGTTCAGGAATTAGAAGAAATTCCAGTCCCTAGACTTCGCATATCGCCCTGAAACTTATGTAAAAAAAATATATATATAAGTTTCATCTTGTTGGGGGGGTTGTTACATCCCTAGTCTGTGCTGGTAAGTGCTGACACTAGTGCTTAGTCAGCACCGGGCCTCCTAGAACATGATTGCCCACAGTCTACTAGCCAGTTCGGGTTTGGCATCCAAAGAGTTGGGACGTATACCGAATTTTCCCCAAATTAAATTGTCCTTGGTTAGGTTGGCAATAAACCTTTTTTAAAAAGATTCCCGGAATTTCAATTCTAACAGTTCGTTGGGACCCTTTGACAAACTTTTTTACATGACTAATAGATTCTTTTTAACCTGCAGGTGCTAAGGATGACGCTATCCTCAGTAAACTGGCGTCGGCGCGAGATGGTGCGATGGCTCGTCACATGCGCCACGGAACTGGGGCTGGACGCGTTGCTGTCCATCATGCAAAACTGGTCAGTATACTGAGACGACACAGAAACTCAGTTATGAAAATATTATGTTGAAAGGCTTGCAATAGTAGTGTAGGTGTAGTAGGTCTAGGTGTAGTAAGCACAAATGGCAGTACCTAATATTTATTTCTGTGAATTGATTCACAAAAACATTTTCATACGATAATAAAAAATAAAATAAAAACTAGCTGAGGTCAATGCTTCCTTTACTTTGAAATGAAATACCGAAAAGAACTCGGAGGTCACATTCAGTACTTACATGATTCTGACCTCTGAGTTCGTTTGTGACATGGTTGATGAAACCCAGGGGTTTTTAGAATCAATAGAGCCCTATGCTCTATCGCGTGATTGTTTTGTGGTGCTCGTTGCTCGTAGTCGCCTTGTCCGGTCCACAGTTTTCTTTACAAGATTGGGTCCCGTCCCAACCTTAATGTCTATTTAACGATTATAGCTGTACAAGGTTCGTAAGGCGCGTAGCAACACTTGGAAGTGGGAACCTCACGGCGCCATCTTGATTTTTCAATACAATTTCCTTTTTCACAAACCAAGTCACAAAGGACATCATTTAGGTTTCGAACATTTCGTCACTTCCAAATTCATAATTAAAAAAAAACAGCCCTTTTGAACTTAGAAAGTGTGTAAGTTAAAGAACTTTTAAAATATAAAACTGAGTTCGAATTGGCTCAAAGTTTTTTTTTCATGTCATTCAAAAGAAAAAATACCTTGTAGCTGTTTAAATTTCGATATAACCCCCTCTAATCTACCTTGTCTTGTAGGTATGAGCTATTCACGCCAACGGAAGCGACGGGTCCAGTGGCCGCAGCTGCGATGTCTCACACAACGGCACTGCGGCTCGGCCTCAGCTTCGAGCAACAAGAGAAACTAAGCGCCTGCGCAAGGACGTTAGCGCTACAGTGTGCTGCTAAGGTATATGTTGTTTTTTATAAAGATCATCATCATCATTTCAGCCAAAAGACGTCCACTGATGGACATATGCCTCCCCCAGGCTCCTCTACTTCGACCGGTCTTGTGCTTCCCACATCCAGCGGATTCTTGCGGCCTTCACAAGGTCATCAGTCCACCTTGTGGGAGGCCTTCCCACTCTACGTCTATCTTTATAAAGATATTCATCATTGCCACTTTACAAATAAGGCAAAACCAGAATACTAAATAAACTACGAATACTTTAATTTAAACTAGCAATGTTGAAATACGTTATATTTGTATGACAACTCATCATTAGCCTAGCCTTTCCTCAATAACGTTGGGGTCAGTTTCCAGTGGAACCGGATGCAGTTCAATATTCGGATTTTACATGAAGCGACTCGTGTCACCCTTGATAAGACTGGTTGTTAGACAAAATACAGTATTAATTTTATACGACTTACTTACTAATTAACATTGCAAGACAAAATAAAATTCTTCGATTTAGTTTAAAACTTAGCATGCTCGTTTTTAGACGCAGTCGGTATTTTTTTTTCAACCTCTTATTATGTTTTGCTTTTGAAATTGTCTTCTCAAGCGCTTTATTTTGATACCCTTAAATTTAGACCCTAAATAGTTATGGTACCATGGTATTTATCGGTGATTGATTTTTTTTGGTGGTAGGAGGTAGTAGTACTACTCTAAGTATTTTATTGTTTGTACAGACGCCAGCACATGAAGCTACCTCAAACTGTCTAATTTTCCCAATTTAACATGAACCATAAAAACATATCAAAGAAATTTGACAGATTGGGGTAGCTTGATGTCCTAGCGTCTGTACATAAATAATAAAATTAATAAAACTATTGTTTCAAGACGTCACTCATTCACGTAAAAAAAGAAAACACCATATTGATTTTATAAAAATAATAATAAAATCAAGATGCGTTGACACCTCATTGATTAAATCCGTCCAGCCGTTAGGATGCTTCGAGGGCATAAAGAATACCATATGTTTGCTGTGTATCGGGTGAAAATAAAATTTCGGGTGACCCAGGACCCGCCCGGCTGCGCCCTGAGCGCGCTGTCGGTGTGCGAGGGCTCGGCGGGCGCCTTCGAGGCGGCGTGCGCGGCCGTGGGCGGCGCGGCGGCGCGCGGCGCGCTGGCCTCCAGCCAGCTGTTCGCCGTGGCGCGCTACATGGAGCAGCGCGGCCAGCCCGCGCGCGCCATGCGCCTGGCCACGCTGGCCATGCGGAACCTACACTTGCACTATAATCAGGTAAGCACGAATATATCCCTCTCTCGATTTGTAACATCCAATGGATTCTAAATTCATACTAAGAGTTGATTTTTAACAAGAAGTTTACGAGGTTCTTTTAAGAGCTTGTTTCAACATCTCCGTGCATGTAATTTCAGACAAACTTCGTTCTATTAGGCATTGAATTTGTTGCGCCACTTTTTCCCAGCTAAAGCACTAGGAAGTTGTGAAGGGCGGGCGTTTTCAGGGACTGTCTTATGTAATTTTGACATTCGAAAAACGCTGACTCTCAGACTTAGGCATTATACCTTCAAGTGTCAAATAATTAACACAATTACTTTTCTATTGTTATCAGACTCAATGAATCTGGTATACAGCCGAGAGGTTATAATATCTCAGGGATCAGCTAGGAAATGCCAGTGCCATATATATATTTTTTCAAATTGACCTACGTGTAAAAGTGTCTAAAGATCACCTTACATAAACATTTCATTTCATTTCATTCTACGGTCACAAAAACAACTAAACTTACTATCTTTATGCTACAGGACAGTCACCCAGCGATCGCAGACATCCACTGGGCCGTTGCGCTGGCGCACTCGCTGGGTCGCGCCGAGCTGCAGGCGATGTTGCCGCTCTTGGTGAAGAACGTGCAGTGTGCGCCTGTTCTGGTGAGTAATATTTATGAGGATAAAAGACACACACACACGCATATTACACAATGTGTAACAAAATTAACGTAAGACCTCATTGGGGTGTATTCCAATTAGAGTATTGCGTTAAAATCATAATACACATCAATCAAAGCATTTTTTTTTAAAGCAACTATTATTATTTTAAAAATAGCGTTGACCCCTCACGTAAGCTCACAAATAGCGTTGACTCAATTTTAAATGCGTGATTATTTCATGTATTTAAAATAGGGTATTTTCCAATTTTTCAAAAACTATTCTAATTTGAAGATTGGAACGAGATATTTAACAGAAAAATAAAAATAAATTGATTTCTATCCATTTTGTCAATTAAAAACGATTTAAACCAAATTTATTTTTCGATGTTTTGAATTTACCGCGAAAACGCTTCTTACGATGACTTTTTATCACGTGACGTCAACTTTGTGTAAACTAAAGTAGTTAGTAAGTAAATAAGTGAATGTCGAGTTTATAATAAACAAGATTTTTAATGGATATAAAGTTATATTACTGGTGTGCGGTGCCTCTGTGCACAAATACTTCTAAAACGGCGCCAAACTAATTATTTGTACCGGTGCCATTTATACAAAGTTGACGTCAGATGTCACGTGATAAAAAGTCATCGTTAGGAGCGTTTTGGCGGTAAATTCAAAACAACGAAAACGAAATTAGATTTTAATCGTTTTTAATTGAGAAAATGTGTATAAATAAATTTATTTTTATTTTTCTGTTAAATATATCGTCCCAATCTTCAAATTAAAACAGTTTTTATGAAATCCGAAAATACCCTATTGTGTCTTACTGCCTTAATAAGATTATTTTTTTTTTTGGCTCAATCGTCGGTCAGTATTGTAAAATAACATTTTTTTGAAAATACACCCACCTATATTAAAGTTCACTGAAGTTGATTGAGTAGTCAATTATGAACAAACTACTTTCAGGATTTTTCGAGGTTTGGAGTTTTCTCCACACTCTTTTTGTATCTTATGTAACACGGATATATTCGTTTCTTATTTGATCCATTTTTGAAACTCCACCAAACCAGCGTAGCATCTTCAGGTCTGTGATGTAAATTTTCTGTTCATTTGTTTTCCTCATTGGCAGACTGACGGACTTAGATCCATAAAGTAGGGTTGGTCTTATTGCCCTTTTGTATACGTAGCCTTTGGCGGAGCTTGGGGGAGGCCTATGTCTAGCAGTGGACGTCTTTCGGCTGAAATGATGATGATACGTTGCCTTTGATTTCAATCGGCATACGGGAGTCGCATAGGATGCCAAACACCGATCTCCATATCAGCCAGGCTGCCTGGATTCTATTGTGTGTGTCTCTCTCTACATAGACTTTGGGAGTTAAGGTGAATCTAGTCGAAATTTGTTCTATACAAATTTCGGGAGTGTATTATTTCACTGTTCGACAATATACATCAAAAATTAAACATGGTATGGTTTTGTCCCATATTAAGGTGAAACAAGTCCACATTGTTTCCATACAGACTTCGGAAGGGTTTTACTTCACTGTTTGACAGTGTAAATCAAAACTTAAACATGGTATGGTTTTGTCTCATTATTAATATTGTCGGTACGGAAACAGAATACTAAAATAAAAAGCCATTAAAAAGTTATGAGCCAACAAAGATTAGTTTTTCTTGCTAATTTAACCTAACTTTGGGTGTGTTTAAGTAATAAAAGAAGTGTAAAATCTCCAAAACCAAGTCGTAAGCAAGGTACCGACAAAGTTAAATTATTGATAAGTTCAATTAACTTTATTGGTCATTGATTTATGCAGTGGTTTTTTCATAAAACCCGATCTTCCGAAGGACTTTTCTTAATTTTGTCGCGAATGTTTTGATATAAATGCTCTTGCATCTTACTCAATAACGTTGTGCGTGTAGACTAGCGTCTAACTGCTCATCACTGATACTATCTCTGTGAAGCCTGGTGAGACAGCGTGATTTTTAGCCACGCCCAAAAGTGAGTTCGAGCCCGTGAAAAGTGTCCCCTTAACATTTTCTGTGCGAAAACAAAAGCCACTAAAAAGTTATGGGCTAAATGATTTATGCAGTGTTTTTTTTTAAACCCGATCCGAAGGACCTTTCTTAATTTTTACGCGCCTGCGCCTGTTTTACTATAAATGATCCTGCGTCTTACTCAATAACGTTGTGCGTGTAGACTAGCGTTTAACTGGTCATCACTGATACTACCTCTATCGGACACGATGCTTGGTGAGAGAGCGTGCTTTTTAGCCAGGTTCACCAGTGAGTTCGAGCCCGCGACTAGGTTCCCCGTACTGTACTGTCGTGCCCCCCCCAGTCGGACGTGCTGCGCCGCTGCTGCGTGGCGGCGGCGGGCTGCTCGCGCTCGCGCGGCGCGCCCCCGCGGCCGCCCACGCCGCTGCGCCCGCTGCTGGAGGCGGCGCTGCGCGCGTACGCCTCCACCACGCACGCGCGTCTGGCGCACATCTCGCCCAGGCACTACGCGGACTTCGTCGAGTTCCTTGGTACGTATGACTAGAAATACCAGTCTATTACTGTCCCACTGCATTTCCGACCTCGCGCCCTATACCCGCGACCCTGGCTCGATGAAGTGGCAGTCCGCAGCGCAGCTGAACCTGTAGATTTAAACTCCCCATTTAGTGATAATAATTCACCCCCCATCAGTGACGCCCAGAGCCGAGACCCATACCACACAGGAGGCGCCCTCAGCGTGCAGTAGCTTAGTAATTTAAGTAATTTTACGTCCCTGGCAGGACGCTTTCAATTTTCTTAAAGCAGCCACAGGCTAGTCCGGTTAAGGTGACACTTTTTTCCATAATTAACACCAAATTTTTTCCATACAAACTTCGGGAAAGTTTTACTCCACTGTTTGGACTATGTACATCAAAAATTAAACATGGTATGGTTTTGTCTCATTATCAATATTGTCTGTACGGAAACAGAATACTAAAATAAAAAACCATTAAAAAGATTTTTTTTTGAGCCAGCAAAGATTCGTTTTTCTTGCTAATTTAACCTAACTTTGAGCGTGTTTAAGTGATAAAAGTAGGGTAAAATCTCAAAAACTAAGTCGGTACCGACAAAGCTCAGTTATCGAAAAGTTCAATAAACTTTATTGGTCATTAATTTATGCAGTGGTTTTTTCAAAATCCGATCTTCCGAAGGACTTTTCTTAATTTTTTACTATAACTGATCCTGCAGCTCACTCGATAATGTTGTGCGTGTAGACTAGCGTCCAACTGCTCATCACTGATACTACCTCTGTCGGACACGAAGCCTGGTAAGACAGCGTGCTTTTTAGCCAGGCCCACCAGTTTGTTCGAGCCCGCGACTAGTGTACCCTTAAGCAGGCACGACCTCTCTAGGTCAACTGCGAGATGCCATTCCCAAAAGAAAGACCCTCTGCAGGGCATCGGTCACCACGCTTGCTCAAAGTGGTTTTACGGTATATATAACATGCTCATTTGATTGGACCCCAAGTACCTAGTTGATGTAGTGGTCAGAAACGTAACTGCTTTGTTACTGGGTTCGATCCCCATGTCAGGCAATGCGTTATTATTCACATGAAACTAGAATATAATTAGCATAATGTAACCATATTCCCTAAAAGAATAAGCAAAGGAGTAATAACACCTTTGTCTATTCCTTCAAGGAATATGGCTATGACGTGTTATTATACCTACCTACCTACCTATATTTTACACATACGGTGTTCCTTTGTAACATTACCGAATCAATACCGAATCAATTGGTTTTTTTGATTCAAACCTTCAAACCACTAATTCCTACCGATCTAACTCGGGCACTTGAAAGCCGATCTTGGCGAAATGAAAAACGTATACACAAAAGTTTTTCAAGCTTCATACCTTATCATTCATGAGAACATAAATTCTCATCCTGTTTTTCCTTTCCGCAGGCAAAGCCCGCGACACATTCGCGCTAGCCCCGGACGGCCCGCACCAGTTCGCAGCGCTACTCCAAGAGATCAAACTCAAATACAAGGGGAAGAAGAAACTCATGTTCCTTGTCAAGGAAAGATTCGGATGAGCCAACATTGTAACTCGTTACAAAACCCACCGAGTTAGCAAAGGTTTCTAGATACGGCATTCCATAATGATAGAAAAAAGCATTTTTGTTTGAATGCGTGTAAATTTTGTTGTAAACTTTTGGATATAGCATCGTGTTTTGTGCTTTTGTTAATCTCACAGTGCTAACGTTGCAGCTGTGATGAAGGGCCTCAAGATATTATAAATGGTTGTATTTTAATAAATCATATGGACAGATTTAAAAAAAAAAAACTGGGCCTATTGACTGGCTCACACTGTATTGCTTTCGTGCAATATTCAGTGTAGCCAGCACCCTAATTGCGTAACTCACGATTCATCATAATCTGTATCGTTTTGAAACGGATTGTTAAACCATTGCTTCATACGTTCGAAAAATGTGTCTGTTCAACAACATAAATAACGCAATGAATATTGTTTAACTCTGAAGACGAAACCAATTATGATCAATCGTGAGTTACGCAATTAGGGTGCAGGTGTTCATGCTTACCAAAAGTCAACCAATACTTTTGTGTGACTTCTGAGAGGCCATTGACAACAGATGGAGCAATAAAACAAATGTGAAACTCATGGCATGCTACAAAATTGTTTAATTCGTGCAATCATTGTTTTCATTTCAAGTTTTTGTTTTTATTTTGTTAATATTGTGCAATAAGCTGCCATGATGAAAAGACAAATTTATCTTACGTTGTATGAACATACGTCCTAAGGCCTTGTCTTGACGCATAATAATTTTAGAAATAAATGTCGTGGAAAATGATAAGTTGATTAATGTAGGTATCGAATAAACTTATTTACACTTTTTGTTTTAAGAGTTATGTAAAAAAATGCCCATGACTTGTCAAGCACTAGTGTGACAATGCTACTTACATAAAAACGAGGACATGAATCATTTCGTTCCACGGTAATTTGGGCTCGAAATAATATTACCGTTGCGGTAAGAATCATTACCTCATGCAAGTACACATAATCTCGTGTACCCGCCGTGTACCAAACCAGTCTATTCTAAAGTATTATTTTTTATTTAATAATTATAAATACGGCTGACCTCGTAATTTTCATTTTTTTGTAATCGTAAGAAATGATCTCAATAATTCCATTTGTGTAAATAGAAACGAGTTTGTAAATATAGTACGGAGACAAGTTTAGTATTGGAGGATATTAGTTAATTAATTAATGTAATAGTTAGTTATGTGATCTGTGCGAGGATGGCGTGTTGTACAAATTGTGTAAATGTCGGTGTGTTGTGAGATGTCAGAGTATCGATGATGTGGAGCGGCCGCACAGATCGCGAGTTGTAAGTAGACATAGTGCGCCACTCGTATAGCGTCCAATAGCAATGGGATAATTCATAAAATATGACACAACACCAAAGAACTATATCCTAAGTCCAAGTGTGAGATAAGCAATGCCATCATATTTTCAGTATTCTTGAGTATTCTGTATCTGTAGATATTTGTTAATATGTTAGCTCCCGGATTTATTGTTATCTTGAACGGCATATCTACAATGCTGAACGTGGAATGCACTTGCATACTTTTAATACAAAATATTGTTACAATCGGCGCTGCAGTAGTCTTCTGTAAACCATTATATAAATATGTATTATTTCAAGACGTTATTTAACTAATCATGCCGTATATCTTGTCTATTTTCTATATTGTTACACAAATCTTATTTAAGAGTTGATTACTTTGAATATAGTTAATTTTACTTCAATCATCATTTATTTCTAAAACTCGGCCTTTTTCTTGTTTAGAGTAGAATATAAAATTTTAACAAGAAGTGCATTTATAAAGATAGAAATGATTAATATTTAAATAGAGATGATGTATGGATAGTGTTGAGAGAATAGTATGAATTGAATAGTATGTAGACTTAATGAAGGACTTTTGTACTTTTTGTGGTGTGTATGAGGGTTGCACAAAAAAATATTTTGACATTGTACAAAGAAACATACCTGCTTACAAAAAATATTGTATCCGTTCATGATATCAAAATTTTGGCAACCCTATAATGTGTCAAATAAAAAAAAACAGGACATTAGTACTCATTATAATATTGATATGAATGTAAATATAAAAATATGATTTTTAGTTAGAGCGCTGATAGTAGACACATCCAGTATCTTCCTTATCAGAGACTTTTACACGAAGAACTAGGCTGCGTCTTATTAGAAAGCGATCGTCGCTCGAATACGCGATTGTCGTGTCACTTTTTGTTCGTTGAACCGCAACGCGGAGTTGCGCCGACAGAGGGCGCTTTCCAGTTTTCCAAACAAAAAGTGAGTTATTGAATGCAAAGATCGCGAATTCGCGCGACTATCGACTTTCTATTAGGACGTGGGAGTAAGTAGGTAATATCAAGTAGGAAAGTGATCAATAGCAACAGTAAAATGTACGTTATTTATTATACCGCTTTATGCATGTTACATACATAGATCGGGGTAACATAGCTAAGTTTATGCTTATTTTAGCGGAAGCATTATTTAGCTTGAGAAAAATCTGATTAGTTAATATACATAGGTACCAACATATAAGGCAACTTATATTTCTGTGATCTACATCTCGAGTTACATATGTTTCCTGCAAAAAAATGCTAATGTTACAAAATATCAGAAAAGTGTTACTGTGTAAGTGAAGTAAAGTATCTCAGTCTGAACGCAGCATGGCGCAAGTGGTGTTTATAAAATTATTTTTTGTATGAAAAGAGAAATTAATTTCATAAGCAAATAACTTTTAAATGTCGAGCAATAATTTTGAAGCCTTCGGCCGGTCTGCCGTGATTTTGTGTACAACTTTATTGGTTGTCGAGAACATGTGTTTGTGTAGCTTATTTAGTCAGCATGCGTGTACATTGATTAATGGAGTCAGTCAAAATTCGATAGATATATTTTTATTAAAGAAAAATTTTAGCAAAATTCTTACTCATTTGGAAATTATTTTGTCTGTAAAATCGTTCAATTAAAAGCGTTTATTAAAATTATGTCTGTTCTTTTTCAAATTGTTTTGTTTTTTGTAACTTTATAAATAAGTAGGTTTTTCAAACATCGACTTGCCAACTTGTAACTCCAAGCAAATATTTGACCTCAAGTGCCTTCAGGCGAGTCCAAATAAGCCAGACCGGCTCTTACTTGGTTTTGTTGTATTTTTATTTTGTACTCTGTCAGTGGTTATATTGTAATTGTGTTGTACGTCAAACGTGGACACCCTTCAGTGCTGGTATTATGAAGGTGATAATTTCAATATAAATAATTGAAAAAAAAAAACTATTTTGTTTTATTCAGAAGAATTCCTAACCGACCGCAAGTGACTAAATTATCACGTCATTACCTCTGAATAAGTCATGGATAAGTGCAGAGGGGTAACGGCCGAATACTGAAACGTCACTCAAATATTTAAGGCCTGCTTAATGTTTGAGCAGCTCTTAAACTAATTAAATTACTCTTAAATTAGTCTCGTAATTTTAGGATTATTCGCAATTTAAAACCTTAAAACTTAAAACCTTATGACATTCTTTGGAAAAAGTTAAAAGCCACAGGTGTCCCGAGCGAATTGCTTAACGTTTTTAGATACTGGTACGGCAACCAAACAAACATTGTAAGGTGGGGGAGCAAGTTCTCTTCACCATACAGGTTGGAATGTGGCGTAAGGCAGGGAGGCTTAACCTCCCCTAACCTATTTAATCTGTATGTGAATGCATTGATCGAGGAACTCAGCAGTGCGCATGTGGGCTGCTATGTTGACGGGTTGTGTGTTAACAACATAAGCTACGCCGATGATATGGTCCTGCTGGCTCCCTCGGTCAGTGCACTCAGAAAATTGGTTAAGATATGTGAGGACAACGCTGCCAGCCATGGGTTGCTGTATAATGTA